>OY728131.1:366544052-369044052 GCA_963277665.1 Viscum album
GTATCTAAATCCTAGCACCATCCACCAACGATTATCCATCCACCTCCACCATCTCCTTCCTGAAACGATCTAAATATATTTCCGTCTCAATCCATGCTTCTCTGTCATATTCCTCCCGCATTAATCTCAATCTACAGCAGCTTCATTCGATGCTAAGGTCAGATTTCCACTCATTATCTCAACTATTCATTCTTACACATCACGTATCATCGATTAGGGGATTGCGATTTCTTCCACTACTCTGACGATAAGGGGTTTCCGATTTCTTCCACTGCTACGCCGTGTACCTCAAGAGTCTGCTACATGAAATACAACCAGAACTGGCGACAAAAATCTACTCCTTCAGCTTCTGGTGGATGAATGGTTATACCAACAACATACACCCAATCCATTCCTTTGGAAGTATTTATATCTGCAGACTTCTGGATGAATATATCACCCTAAAGGTAACAATTTCTTTACTGTCAAAAAAACTATGAAACCTACATTATTAAACTGACTATGAATTTTACATTACCGAGGAATGGCGTTATAAATTTTTGTCATGGTTTATATGGTTTTTTTGATATGTGTTATTAGTATGTGTTGAATGAATCCCTATAAGATACGAGGTTTCACTACATAATATTGCCAAGGTAATCTTCATTAGTATGTATTTGTATTTTTAAACATTATTGAATCTGTATGTAAACATGCTGGATTATTTTTTAGGTGCTCAAACTCCTAAATCATTACCTCTTATTCCACAAATATCACTCAGAAATAAAAATCCAGGTAAAACAACAACTTTATTTTCATTAATTTTTTTAAGATTTGTCATGAAGCATTTAACATCCAAATGTAACACATAATAAAATAGTACTTGTCATAAGTAGGAATTCAGTGAACCATTCCACTGTGGTGGTGAAATGTTTTGATCCTGTATACTAGGTGACATGATGGACTGCCTAGAATGTGGTGCAATATAAGATTGGTGACATATTATGGAGTAGTTGATCATTATATTTTATTTGAGTTATTAGTAACATTTACTTATACTAAAAATGACTTGACAAGCATTAGACTAGTGGATCATTTTATATAGTAGTGGATCTTGCATTTTCTATGAGCAGTGGATTGGATCATTTATTTTATTTCAGTAATAGAACATGTTTTTCCTATGAGCAGTGAAACATGATTTTCTTGGGGTGTTGGATCATGAATTTTGCAGTGGGTCATTTTTTGTAGTATCGGATCATGTATTTTAGAGTAGGGGATCATGTATTATAGATATTGGAAAGGCTTATCTCGTCAGACGGCCTACGATCCCAACATCGGGGCATAAAGACTTCCAGTTTCCCTTTAGGGGTGACCATTGATGATTTGAAGGTGATGTTTCAGTTGTATCTTCTACATGTACTTCCCACCTATAGGTTATTGTCTATAAAAATTTATATTTTTATGTATAAAATGATGGATCGAATGATTTTATGTTTTTCTTCTATGATTACTTATATGTGGGAACCTATGGGTCATCCATTTTACTAACCTAACATTGGTAAAAGGCATCAACTAGGTGAGGGTTTGGAAATCTGGTGTCGAATCCTAATTAAATTTTATTTATTGTCGGTATGTCAATTTATATTCAATGACATATTAAAACACTGTATTTCATGGTAACATTTTCTACGTTCTTTTTGCACATATCTGAATCTTTCCTTTTTTTCAGGGATGTTATCCAGCTGATGGATATACAATGGAATTTTTTATTATGATTTTGATTCAGCATGGATGTTCTTTCATAGAGGTAGTGAGTTATGTACATTTTCAGTGTTCCACCTTAATAGGAAAACTACATGATTTACTTCAGTTTCTTTATCTAGAATTTTCATTAGGTACTAAAATAGTGACTACCTGATTGATGTATCATGTTCAGGGAATTTTTACTCACGTCCTCTACATATGATCATTCAAAAAGAATTTTTTAGTCCGTTTGACTTTTGGAAACTGATGAATTTCCATTGTTTTTTGTTTCATAAAAACATGTTTCATGATAAGAGAAATATGCTATGGAAAAATTATGTATTTACTATATTAGTTCAGTAGTGCATAGTTTTCAATTGATTTATATTCTACCAATATGAGGTTTCATCCAAATTGTTTCTTAATTTCATTGTTTCTACAACAACACTTATATTGATATATGTTGATTTCCGTTTTATTTCACTAATATTATCTCTATTTAATTTCAGCATCCCTCTAATAATAAGATCTACTTTAAAATCTTCTATTTTTTAACTATTATTTTTAAATAGTAGCTTCTTAACTATTAAAATTATTATTATTGAATATATTATCATCTGATTGCAGAGATGACACACACACACCTTCAAAAAATAAAGCAAGCTTCATGAAGAGTAGGCTGCAAAGAGTATTATTCCAATCGAGAAGTATATATATATATATTTTAATTTTATTTCATGTTCTTTTCTGAATGATATATAATCTATTTAACTGATCACCCACATTACAGGTTTAACTAATAACCCACATTATAGGTTTGTCTACATGATATATAATCAATTTAACTGATGAGCAACTTTAGTATCCATTGGACTTCTTCAAGCATATAGGCAGATTTACCATGGCTATTTTAGTTAAAACTATTTTAAGTATATACATGTAATACTTTTGTTCAAACATGTTGCATAAAAACAAACACCACCTTATGTTAACAAACATGCTACATGCAAACAAACAAAACCTCATGTCAAACTCAACCAATTTGCAATAGTAGTAGTTGCGTGAGGTTTTCAGGTTGTACCGAGTAATAAGAAATTCACACTAGAAGATCCCCTTGTGTGGGGATCTTTTTTATGTATTTAAGATGAACTGACCAGAATTTCAATTGGAGGAATGTGTGACATATGAAAATAACTTGAGATTCCCCCTCTATTCTATGCCCCATGACACGAGTTGATACTAAGTGAAATAATCTATATGTGTATATAGTACCCCTTATTCTCGCTTATATACCCATATTTCTCTCCCTCCATCTTCCTAAAGCTTTTCCAGTATGATTCAGACAGGGTGTAAGATATGATGAAAAATTGGCTGAGTCTTCTTACTCCCTGAAAAAATACATGATATCTTTTTTACTATTATTCTTTTAATATTCCCTCAATGCTTTCCCTATGGTACTCAGTTATGTGTTGGATAACTTCCTCATTTTCACTCTAAGTTTATGTGAAACGTACTTCAAGAAAAATCATGCAACAATTGGGTATGCTTTGTTTGCAAGTTAAAAGTTGTTCTTTATAGCTGAATTCTAAATTATTTTGCAGATCAGAGACATTGTAAATGTAAAATGGTCTTTATAAAAAGGATTCCATGTATTTAGTCAGTTTCCTAGGTTATCACCGTATATAAAAATCCTTTTCCTTTCAATTGATTCTTCAATAAAATATCCTTCAATTATGAAAAATAAAAGTATAAATCTGTATTCTCTAGAATCAAATTTTTAGTGGCAGGAAATTGTCATTGTTACCTTATGGAAATGTAGTTATCATATTATTTTCCAAATATAAATATCTTTTTACATTTTCATTCATGCCACTTTATATTTATTAATAGTCTGTGAATGTTTGGTTTTTTATTGGATTACTGATTATAAGTTTTACACCTTTTCAATATATGCATTTATATATAATGTAGTACTACATGAATCTTTATTATCTATTTTGAGAAACCTGTAGCATACTATGATGTTTTGAGATGCAGTACTACATAAATCTTTATAATATTATTTGAAACCATAAACTAGATACTATCCAGTAGCCCTGAGGCTGCACCATTAATGTTAACATTTATATGGGAGGCATCCATCGAACTAGACTGCTTGGGTTTTCCAGGTACACCACTTACCCATAGGGTTTTTTGGATAATAAGGTCCTCCATTGAATTGATCATGCACCCAAACCTCAATTTGAAAGTCGTTTATAAATCCCTCATGTTTCCAGCAATAATATATTTCAAGGGAATGTTTTATTTTCCTCAAATCTCAAGAATTTTATTTTTTTCATATATGATTAGTGCTGGAAATATGTGTGAACATAATAGGTTTTTAACTTGATTTCTCATTTCCACGTTGAGCACATCTTTAATTAAGGAATTCATATGTCATGGAATGGTTGTAGGCAAAGAGCATGTGATGGTCGTCCTCTGAATTTTTTATAAATAAAGAGCAAACAATGAAAGTGGTAATCTTACCAGGTATCAATGGTGTGGTTAATGAAATATGTTATGAAAAACATACATTCTGACAACTCCCAAGAATGGTTCAATAAACATACCATAAGGGCACTAAACTGGTATGTTTTATCTTATAATTTGTTTTATATTATAGTGACTTGTCAATCTGTATTTTTTTACTATTATTTGGGTATCTTAATTACAGTAATGGACTTTTATAACATGTTTCATTACCTTCCTCGGATCGGGTATGAAACCAAATTACTTAAGGGAATGATAAAATTAACTCATTTCTATTCAGACAGATTGACTACTCACTGTATGAGGTGATGGATGATTGATAATTTATGTTCAAATAGATCAAGAATTAATGTTCAGAGTGACTGACAATTTCATTTATTAGGGATTTCTGAAAAGAATAGGGACATGTATGTTTCTATATGGTGGTTACAATGGGTTGCAGAGTTGTCAGTTATGGTATAGTTTAAACATGTATGGTTCAATTTCTTCCAAATATGAGACTATGGTTTCTAAAACATGTATATTTTCCGTTATATTTTGAATTATATTACAGATAGTTATCATTTGGTTTAATTTTTTATCTTTCATAGTTTTTTCTTACCATAAGTGGTAAGTTATATAAGCGATTTTAAACAAGTGTAGTTAAACAGAACCTATGAATCACTAGATTGCTCTGAAAAGTGAGCAAAACCATATCATTTTTCTTCCGTCCCTGACTTTTTTAGAGGCAAAACCAACATAGTGATCTTTCCATGATGTTCAAATTATTTTTTAACTGATATTTGGTAATGTTTTTGGGTATGTTTTCAACATAAACAGAGTTAACCTGAGAAGCAACATAAGAAAATGAATTTCTAGGATTTATCCCATCTTACAGTATTAGAATAATTTACAAGCTTCAATAGTGGATTTGACTATTTTTTCTTGAATATTCAGCAAATTCATGGTTATATTACTCAATAAAAGCAAAACCACGATTACGGTAGGGTATCTGCAAATCCTTCAACACATGAACATCATTCACTCCAGCGCCAACCAATTACAGACTTCCTCACATCTACAGCAGTCCAGTTTCTTGGAGCATTACCAATGAATAATTGATTCTTTGATTGAGATGTTGAACATTTAATCATTTTACCCTTAAATTTAGTGGCGTTCAGCTATTTTATTGCCTTAAAATCTAACCTATTGGTTTTGAACATTACAAAAGAAAACCCCTTTCTCTTTATTGAATTTGTTCCATCTATTTTTCTAACTTTAGTTACTTCTCCTATAGTTCCAAAAAATCCCCTTAAATCCTCAGTTTTATCAGGAGAAAAACCACCAATATGTGCCACTTATCCATGAGGAGGGATTGCTAGACATTCTATATGATCCATGCTCACTTCAAGGTAATTATTTCTCTTTTTACCATTTGAAAATACTCCTACAAAAATAATCGAATTGGGCACTTTCTGGAGGTATGAACCCTTGTAAGATTTGAAAAAATCTCAAATGTCCTGTATAATTTGTTTTTCTCTTGGTATTTAATATAATTATTACACATTATATTTATAATTTTTCATTTGTTATGTACAAATATTGTTGAATGAGTAACAGTATATTGAAGTTGAAGATTCAGTGAAATGGTACAACATGATTATACTTTATGTTTTCTATTATTTTCACTGTCTGCATATTTAATCCACTTCTATTACAAAATTCTATAACACTAATTTTAGATTTCAATATATTAAATATAATAAATATTAATGTAAGGTAAAGATCCTGCATAAAGGGTGAAAGGCTGGAGTAATGATATATATTGAAAAAATACACCATCACGGAAGACAAGAGCAAGGTAATATTTTCAAGCAGCGGGTCATTTTATTTTGTTTCAGTTAATAGTTTCCTTAACTTATACGAAGTATGACTTATGATTCAATTTTTAGAGAACTGGGTCATGTACTTTGTTGGAGCAAGTGAATATTTTCTATTAGTTATTTTTCTATTGGATATGATTTAGTTTGGTTTGGAGAAAGTGAATATTTTACTTATACGGAGTACCCAATTTTTTTCTTAATATCATTTTTTTGAATTACATTATTTATGTATTGTACATATGTTTATGGAACATGCATAATTTTTTTTCAAATAACTGTTAATATTACATTTCCTGTCTTTAACTATTATTTTTAGGTTTCCTGTTTTTGTATACTGTACAATCCCATAGTAGTTCATTTTATCGCAACATCATGTTTGAATATAAACAACAAGTTTGAATGGTAACTCTTTGTTATAAAATGGAATGATGAAATAGGTCACAATTTATTTCAATGCTATGTTCGGAATAATATACAATACAATAAATAGTTTATTTTATTACAACAACTTGTCTAATTGGTAATAGATTTTTATATTTTGAATTGATGAAATTTCACAAGTTATTACAATGTTATGTTTGGTATACTGTGAAATTCTAGAACAATCAATTTAATGAGTACTAAAATGTTTTGTTTCATTGGTATATTGATTTTTCATATTTAAAAATTCATTTCTATTTATTAATCTACATAATTTTTATTGCACTTTCAGATTGGAATTGCAGGACAACTCTGAATTTAAAGACTTATTGAAAAAACACTTTGTTCATAGTAGACAGTACAACTTCATTTAGCTAAAAAACATCCACAAACATCAACATATTAAATTTTGTTGCAATTAAATTTTGGTTTTTGTCATTATGTATTCAAATTATTCATCTACCCACATCACATTCTTTATTGTAAAAACCACTTCTATATTTTATTTCTCTTTAACTTCAAATTACACTACATGCATTACTTTTTCTATTGATATTGTTAGCATTTTTGGAAACGTTTTCTATGGACTTTGTTAGCATTTTTGGTTGGCTAAAGCATGTGATGGAGTGAAGCTAAGCGAAGCCCAGGTGATGATCCATTATGGCCAACACACATTATTTGAATGTAGTTGAAATTGATTTTCAATATTCCTCCAAATTTATAAATTTCTTTTTATACATGTTTTCTTTTTTCAATAATTTTAATGGTGTGTTCATATTTTATCCACTCCTATCACATTATTATGCACCAATACTTTGTCATTAAAAAATATTCATCATTACCATTTTTAGTAACTTTTACAAATATCATTATCTTATTAAATAAAAACAATTAATTCAATATGTCGTGCGTACACACGTGTGAGTACTAGTTTGATATGTTTTATGATACCTTTAGAGATAACCTTAGAACTTTATCTTCTGAATCCTTCATATTAAACCATTTTGAAATTATTATGAATGTATCATATTTATTTTGTATCCAAATTATGATATTATATATCATGTACTTATGGTTATTCTCCCATTATATGGCTCATGATTTTTCCCTGATGATCCCTCATGTTCTATTTCCTTTTTTTATCCCTTATTGGTTATTATGCTCACCCTTTCATATTAATCAATTTCCCTATGAAATCACTTGCAATGAAGTTAAGTTATATATAATAACAATTTTTTCATTAAAGTGGATTAAATATTGTTATTTTCCATGGTTTCCTTATATAATTCAATTATTATATATCCAGTTTCCAAGACACTAAAACTAAAAAAATCCTTCAAAGTTATTAATTTAATAGTTTGTTAAAGAGATATGTGAAAAATCATGTATTAAAAATTAATGTCTCAATAAAATGGGAGGTGAAAAAATAAGCTAAAGAAAATAAAATTATACAAAAATAACATAAAAAATGACCCTCATAAGCCCACCAAACCATCCTTTCCCAAAATGATTTATTGTTTTTAATTAAATACTTTTAAAAAACTAAAATTAATTCCCATTATGAACACATTTGAGATAGATTAATCAAAACCCAAAATCATTAAAATAACAGTACATGCTATATTGAATAAAAACTAAGTAAAAATAAAATAATTATAATAAAATGAAACCAATTTTCTATTGTAACAAATTTAATTTATAAAAGACTCAATTTAATTAGAAAAAAGCTATAATTATTAATTTACTTCTTTTATAAAACCATTGTAATGTCAATAGAAAATATCACTTTCATTTTTGAAAAATTATTTGGAAAGAATAAATTAATGAATAATTTTATTGAACATATAAATGGATTTTAGAATGATTTTTAACCATAAAGGATGTATGTTCCATAGAAATTATTCTTCTTAAAAGACTAGAAATTAACTAATTAAGGTATATCATCACATAGTTTTTAAAAATAACTTTATTCCATATATTTTACAAAAGAAAAAGGGTTTATAAAATTCAATAAATCATGGTTTTTAATGTTTAAAGACATGAAAATATAAATTTAACAAAAATAAATGAAATATTTTTATCATCAATGAATGATGATGGAAGAGGCCTAAAGATGAGTTGCATGATCCCTAGACATCTAAATAAAATCAAATAAAACCCATGACCTAGAATTCAACCACTACGACCCCTGGGTAAAATCTTTATGGAGATAAAAGTAGATAAGGAGTTGAATAGTTGAATAGATCCCTATCCTTGAAGAGTTTTCTTGCAAAGAATTTATAACCTAGGTATTTAAATGAGAGAGAAGAGGCATCCATCATAGGTATTCTAATTGGTTGTGTGCATTAGTTGGGATAAAATGAGGCTCCATGTGGCTTAAAATACATGGAGGGTAATTTAAAAAAATTATACTTTTTAAAACTTATAAAAGTCACATGTTTTAGATATATGGTAACATTGTGCCAACTGTGAACCCTTCACAGGATATGCATGGTTAGGTAAAATCATCCCCTTCTATAACGATAATAACTGATAAAAAATTAAACATTTAACATAGTTTCTATACGGTTAGTACTAACCATGCTTGAAACGTTATCATATCACTGTAACCTAATACAATTTTAAAATCCAAGGGAATTCGACCCAAAACTCATGGAAAAGACGAAAACCCAAAAAAACAAAAAAAAAGTGAAAACCATGTTTGGGTGTGAAATTATGTTCTAAAATATGGAAATGATGAGTAGTGGAACTCTTTTACTCATATTTTAACAAAAATGGATAAATTATTTTATCCTAGAAAAAACTTTTATAACCCCATATCTTTTTCAATCATATTATAGAATCGAATCAAGCATATTCATTGGTATTAAAAAATCACAAAATTTATTACTAACAATTACTTTTTATAATATAATATTTAATCAGGGAAGTGTAAAATTAGATTAAATGAGACCATATTTTTTCAGATATATAAGATCTTTTCAATAATATACAACAACAAATTATTTTATGTAGGAACCCCATGACCCATCTTTTAAATGCACAATTTATGCTCTAACCATTAGTAATTCTTTATTTCGGATTTCATATAAAATTTTGAAAGTCTTTTATAATGTTTAATTTTAAATATATATAATTAAATATATAATAACTGAGTCTAATATCATTAATACCTAATGTTGACATTCCTTGGAGCATTATGGAACCATTTAGGTATTCTGTGAAATTCAACCTCTAGTGATCAGGCTCTCCATAGCTGAAGTACTTCCACTCATTCCTTACCCCTACCTTATTTTTAATGTTTGATGATAATTATTTGACCTCAAATATTATTTTCTCCGGTTAAACATTAACACTTTTTTACCATTACAATATAACCTGAGCTTGTACCTCCCATTTATTTCTTCATTACACAAAAATAATGAAGAGGTTTGGTAAACATGAATTAAAATCATTCATTTTATAGTTTACAATAATCCATTGAAACAATATTTTAAGTTATAATATAAAATAGTTCAAATATAGACTCTGATTAAAAGGATGCATCATCCTCTATAGCTTAGTTATGTACCCAAATTATTGAGAACATTAGAGGAGACTAAAGTTCCTATGATCATATTGATTTTAAATAATGACTTTGAAGCCTTATAAATCTCATGAAAACTTGTTCTTGATAGATCCTTTTCAACTTATTTACAATTTTGAGTGAGGTCATGTTCTGATATTACTATTGAATCAATGAATATAGGGATACATGACTTAGAGTGGAGACACCTAGTGAATCATCAGATTTATTATCTTAATAATCAATTTAAATTTGTTTTAAAAAATCACTGGTTGGTAGGTCAAGAAGGTTTTTCCATGACACAAAATTTTCCATGTTTCCAAAAAATGATTATTATATTTCAGAACTCATCAAATAATTGTTACTTATAATACTCTCCTTTTTTTATATTTATCCCAATTTCATGTTTGGTGATGTTTATTCTGATTTATCTACCAAAAAATATTTTACTGGGTGAGTATTTGGTTTTACATCCAATTATTGAGGACATATATTGAACGTGATCCCCATAAAATGAAAACACATAGTAAATTAAATAATATCCAATAGAATTTCACCATTCATACTTTATTAATTAATGATTTCATATTAGAATTCATATAACTAATTATTAATTAATATAGTAAATCAGGATTATAATATCATTTCTGACTCATGGATATTTGAGTAGATTATTCATTTCTCAATGTTTTTTATAAATAAAGTCATATATATTCCTTTTCTATGATAATATTTAGGAGTTTTCATCTATATTTAACAAAATGAATACACTAAATGTTGAAAGTTAATCATATTAGTGTCACCTATCAATTTATTTCTATATAAAAGATAATTTTTAGGCATCCATATTTAGAATAGGAAACATACTTGTATGATAATGGCCATGAAAAGTGAAGCATTGGAAGGAATATAGTGCTTATAATTTTTAGGGGGGTTATCTCAAAATATTATCTCATCAGTTCACTTTAAATGTATTCATGTTTCTAATATATGGATTTTATTTTCTATTCCTTCCACCAAATCCAAATTTTCCAACCATATAGCTCTATAAATATTTACACAACTCAAATATTGTGTTACTGTCCACAAATAAAATCTAATTAAATTTATTCATTTCCAAATATATCACAATAATAAGTTATGTAGTGACCCACCCCTACATTTCTTATAGCTAGGGTCTTCTATCAATTACATTGGCATGATTACAAGGATTCATGCCCTGAAGGACAAATTAGTTTAGTAGTCTTGGTAAACCAGATACATTAGTGTGTATTGAATTAAAAATGGATACACTAATTACAAAATATTTTTTTCTTCTAAACAAATAAACAACTCCCATGATAACTATAATCCATCTAGTTTATTTTGGCATATCTTTCATAGTATGCTTCATGTATTCCTTGGGAATGAAACATATAATGGGAGAGATAAAATTTTCAGTAAGGAGAAAATATAGCACACGAAATAATGAATAAATGAGAATAGTTAATATGAAAATCTAAATAACTAGAAATAAAATACATTAAAAACTAGATAAGTAAAAATAAATATAGAAACATAAGGAAATTAAAGACATACCATTAATCAATGAACTGAAATGAAATGTATCCAACAATTTATCGACGCAAAATATCAAAGATGAATAATAACTAAAACTAATTTGAGGGAAATTATTTCTTAATGGATATAATTTCTAAAACTCATGGGGACCTATTACCTTCATGACCTTTCACAAGATGGTTTAAAAATAAGGGTAGAAACCCATTTGTACAATTTTTCTTCTCACGAGAACTTGTTGATGCACAAAGGAGCTATATAAAGACCGATATCCACCTATAATTTTCATCCTAAATAATTCCCAATATTGAATAATAAAAATAAAAAATATTCCTTATCAAATATTTGTATTGAATGAAAAATATAGATTTATCAATAGTTCCCCAAAAATAAAATATTTTTCAAGGTAACCACCATATGAAAAATGGTATATAGTTTAGGAAATACTAATATCCATTGTATGATAATATGGATATTTAGTTATATTTCCAATGAAAAATGAATATAATAAATTAATTTCTTCAAATGAAGTTAACAATCACAAAAATAAGTGATATTAAGAATATTTGAGGAGAATAATCGTTAAACATTCCAATGTGTTCCAAACCACTTTTAAACATTTAAATCATTTTCACTAGAAAGGTATGAAATTAAATGAATATTATAATACAAAGAGAATAATAGGATTCAGGATATAATATATAAAAATATTTAGTATTTATGGCCTAGAAAATATGTTATTAGTGAATATTATATTAATCTCATAGATTTAAAAAGTGAGATGAAAATCCCTTAATAATGTCGTAACAAAGGTATTGGAACACCCAAAGGTAATAATACTAAATTAAAGCATTTAAATACCATTAAGATAATATAATTCATGATATTATATGTAAATGTGGCCGTAGGTACACCATATATATGAAATTAGGTGTAAAACAATTAAGTATGTCTCACATAATGAAGATGAGATAAGAATCCCTTACTGTATCCTTCATCTTGTTGTGTCATATTTAACCTCTTATATAGTGGTTTAAAATATGATAATAACTGATACCAGAACAAAAAACATGTTTATAATACAATATATTATATTTTTACAATAATTTATTACTCGTTTATTAACACTCTTTCATTATCTTGACTATTTCGGGTGTTTACTACCTAGTTTTCCCAAGTACGTTTGGACTTGTTTTTTGGTTATTATTAAATATATCATGGTTTCATAGTATCCCGAATTTAAAAAATGACCAAATAATATTATATATTCTGTAGATGAATATTTATAATAGTCTATAATATTTGGATATTAGAAATGAAGTGCATTGTTCATGGAGACGGTAGGTCGTACGTATGCATGAATGCTACCTTCATTTTATTTTCATATTAGAATAATTTCAAATAAATGATAAATATGTATATTATAATTTCTTTTATCATATGTATGTTATATATTTTTCATATGTTTATCATAACCAATCTTTATACATTTAATGTAAGGCATGAATGAGTCTTATCGCTTTGTGGGGGTGGTAGCCCACACTTCCTCAAACAAAATTATCATATTAACACTTGATGGAAGCCTAAAGGAATGTTATAAATAAAAAATAAATAAAAATAAATACAATATAATTGACTTATATGTTATATATAAATATATTTTCTATCATAATGTCCACCGTGATAGGTTGTAGGGGATAATTGAACAATCATCGTTTCATGAGGCAGTAGTTCACTGTACATAGAAACTATATGTTTTCTTCCATTAGATAGAAGTTTGTGTAAGTATAGGATATAAACATATCATAAAAACATACTAATGAATTTTATATAATGTTATTGTTATGTAATCATAGAATAAATAGAGTATAGGAAGTGGAGAAAGTAAATGAAACTAAAAATCATGAGAGAAGATGTTACCTCTTAACAAGGTATCTTCTTTTGGTTTATATCAAAAGGCATCCTTGAGTGGATTTCATCACTAAGGAATGATTCACGGTCAAGGGGTGGATTTTTGGGAATCTTTTTAGGATGATCTTGGCTGAACATAAGAGGTTTGAGAGGTGTTAGGAATGGTTAGAGGTGGTAGGGAAGGAAAAGGACCCATTATGTATATTTGAAAAGATTTTCGATGTGCAAATGTTCTTACACAATAAAAGTCATAAAAAAATAAAACTAAATAATGGAAGGTTAATTGAAAAATCATGTACATAAAATATATTTTTTACAAGTGTATATGTCATTTGGGCCTTTAAGTTAAAGGTTTAATCCATTATTAAGCTCGATTTAACATTAATAATTATAATTATTTTAAATCACAATCCCTAATAATTTAGGTAACTTTTTTTTGATATTATTAGAAATTAGAAATTATAATGATTCCAAATATGTAATTAATTTTTCCAAATTCCATCCTTAGAAGTGGTAGAAATTAAGTTAAAATTAATCCCATAGATGGGATGATGAAGCATGTTTTTAGTGTAAAAATGTCCTCAAGTTCAATATGTTTTAATCATCAAATTCAAAGTGAAATTTATTCCAACGACATAAATTGAATTATTCAATAAAACTATTTCCTAATTAATCTTTAAAACCAATTATAATTTTAATTTACCATAATAAATAAATTATATTAAAAATATTTTTTCAACTAAAATTTAGTATTTCTAACTTTTCATTAAAAAAATGAAATGTCTCAGAAAAAGATCAATATTTCACAGTAACCTAATTATAATGTTTATAGTTCAAGTATGAATGTTATTTTTAGACAATAAATCCCTTATAGTTTGAAAATTCATATTTAAAATGGGCTCTCAATTAAAAGGAGATAAAATTTTCTTTATAAAAATATTGGTTTTTATGTGCGTAATAGGGTTTGTTCTTATCTTATGCGCATCAAACCTAATGGACGAATATCAAAAATATTGGATTAAATATATAAAATATATATTAGATTAAAAAAACAAATTAATTTAATTACTTTAATTTGTTAGGGTAAAACATCTTTCTAAGAATAAAAATATGTTTATATAAAAACATTCTTTTTTATATTCAATTGAATCCTATATTCATTTATTATTAATGTCTAACGAGTGAATTAATCATATATTATTAAAATATATATATTCATAATTTACATAATACTATTTATAACCTCTAATATAACAGATTGGTTATGTAAAATTATATTAAATATTAATATTTTAATAATAAATTTTTTGTTGGTGAAACTCAGTCTTGCGTGTAATGCAAGCTATTGAATAAGTCCTCTCTTGTGTGTAACACAAGATATCATGAAAGGTGGAACTTGTGTGTAACACACACTTACTTTTTGGTACATGAATTAAATCTATAGTAAATAGAAATCATATTGTAATGTATTTGGATATTATATTACCTTACACACATTCTTTTACATCTCACACACGCTATAGAATATAAGGATCTTACTTTAGTTTTTCAGGGTGTCACATTTTCCCCACATTATTTTAATTTTGTCCCTGAAATTTAGCCTCAATAATGGTGATATTTTTTTTGATAATTTTTATGTTTGAAATCCCACATTGTGATAAGGATTCATATGTAATCCTCTTTTAAATAGATAATTGAAATTACAAAGGTCACATAGAATACCATGTAACTAGGTCTCTATATATGAGAACATTAGGGGAAAGTTGTAACACCCTGAGATTTTATGAAAAATATTCTTTTTAATTTCATTAATGTCTTGTGTTGTATGCTACACCAAAAGGAGCTTGCACAACACGCATCCTTGAATTTCTTTGCATTACACGCAATCACAACCTTTCTCAATAGCATGTGTAGTACGCAATACCGAGTTTTACTAAACAATGATATGCTATTAAAATATTATTAAAACTAGCCGTTATGAATAGTAATAACCACTTTTTGAAATTTTTTAAATTTTATTTTTCAAAATGGACTTCATTTTTGGATTAGGAATATAAAAATTAGCTTAGGGTGAAATTTTGGTACTTTTCGGATAACTTTCATATTCTGATGAATAGTGAAAATTACTAAATTTTAATTAAAAACAACTTTTTAATCGAAATAATTAATAGTGATAAATTATTAATTTTAGTGGTTTTAAAGTATATTTATAATATATTTTTACAATTTAATACAATGTTTTTCATTGGATATAATTTCACATTTAATCCAGACATAAACAAATGTCAATCCTTTGCTAGTTATTATCTCTTAAAAACACGCAATTTGTTTTGACGACGGGAATTAATTTTTAAATTTTTTAATGTAAATGATATGTTTTGAATTTGGTAAAATAAACATCATTTTTGAATTCCTAATATGAAATATAGCTTAGGCCTAATTTTTGGTATTTTTCTAGAAACTTTCATTTTTTGATGAATAGTGAAACCACTAAGTGATAGTTAAAAAAATGATTTTTTCTTAAAAGTTAATTTTACCGCTTCTGTGAGTAGAATTTTAAATAACCAGGAGACACGGTTTATGTCAGTAAGTAAAATGTGGTTCAATGAGATGAAAATAATTTTTGGTGAATAGTAACTTTTTACTTTTTTTTGGCACGGTTAAAAGTAAATAGGGTAATTAAGGGTAAAATGATATTATTATTACCCTAAAACATGTCCTAATTCTATTGGATAAGTGTTATTCGACCAAAAACAACCTTATAAATAAAATATGACCATTTAGGCCCACTTGGATTAGATTAGGACATTTATTATTAATTTATTTAAAGAAGGGTTAAAATAGTTAAAATCAAAGATTAATAAGTATATCATTTTTAATATAGGGTTATACATAAGATAAATTAGACTATAAATATTAATTAGATATCTAAAAAGATTTCCTACATAATGGTATTTTATTTGTAATTTCTAGACATCAAATAATTTAATTTATTTATGACACAATGATGATGCAGTAATTATCTTATTAACAAAATATTGACATAATTTATGTTATAAATACCCAAATAAATATAATTTGTGACTTTTTATGAATTTCACTAATTTTCTAGCTTAATATGACATGTTATTATTGATTTAATTAACTTTTTTTGAACTAATCATTCTATTATTATTTTCACAAAAATCAATTACAAAATAGTGTCAAAATTGACATAAAATAGTTTTTAAAACAAATATTATATTATTAATTGTTATTTTATTCCTAAAAATCTATGGTTCGGAAAAATGACTTAGATAAGGTTATATATATTAATAATAAACAACTTGGGGTTCGTTTGGCTTTTTATAGTAAGTTTATTAACCTTATAGTGTAAGAACACAAAAAAGACACGGTAAAAGTAAAATTATCTAACTTAATGTTAAATCTAAATGATAAGGTTAAAATAGGAACCTAAACTAGTATAAATTATATTGTATGAGAGGGTTTCGACCCATCCCCACCTTAGCTGAAAAATAAATCAATTTCGAGCTATTTAAAACCGAATTTGGATTTATAATAAAATAATATTTTTAGTTATTCTAAAGGTGCCCCGCTCCTCCCTTATAAAAGAGAACCTCCTCCCTCTCTTCCTCACACCATATTGAGACTTCAAGCTCGGCCAACCCCTTCCAAATTATCTTCTCCACTTCCCTAGAAACATCCTAGAGGTTCTGGTCTTCCTCAAAGACCAATTTTAGTGTCTTAAAAGGAGATCTCAAAGAGGTGCTCCGAAGAAGAGGTAATGTCCGATTACCAATTCTTTCAACATTATTTATTCATCCACTTCTTCTTCTTAAGTTGTTTCATTATGAAGTAATAACATCATTATAACTCATATAATGATATGTTATTATAAGTATGAAACAACCCTATTTCACTATCTATCCATCCTACGGAAAATGAAATCACCGCGTGTGCATACGAACGGAATACCGTCTCCACGCCATGGTGTAATCTATTTTCCACCACCACCTTACTTGGATGGGTATAATGGTGTACATAATAACTATATATTATTATTGTAAAGTGATATTGATTCTAAAATAGTATACATACACTCCAATACAATTCCACGATCATGAGAACGATATCATCGCTCGTGCCTAGGTACGGACTACCGTCTCCATGACGCGATGAGATTCATTATCCACATTAACCATTCATGAATGATTATAAAGAATATATAATACATAATCCTGAAATATATGACATAATAATGATACTGTATTTATGTGTATATATATTTATGTCGTCTACTTAATTCCATTCAACTCAATAAGGAAACGAAAACAGCGTTCATGCGTACGTACGGCCTACCGTCTCCATGAACGGTGTATTTCTTTCCATTTATTGATCTATTATATATATGTATATTCTGAATATATATTATATATAAATCATGTTTTATATTATGGAATTTTGTAAACATGATCTAAGTAATAATATGAACAATTACAAGTCAAAACACGGAGGACAAATGAAATGATTTTACCCAAAACGCTCTTTAACATGGAATTTACAAAAGAACGGGTAAAATAAAGTCATAAGTGAACCATATATGATGTCATAAAAATAAGTATGATTCTGGAATAATTCAATAACATTATTTAAATCATTATAAAGGAGGTTCAGACACTTATGAAGCAAATCATACCTAAGGTAAGGGATAAATTTTCAATCTCATTTTTATCCGAGATTGCTTATACGTAAGTATTTACTGGGGTTAAGATTATCATCCATGACCATGTTTTCTAAAAATGAATTCATAAAATGTTTACCATTCTTACATGGATTTTTAAAGTCATTTTTACCCTTTATTTACTTTTTACCACATTGTATGAATGGAATCTTTCATTTGGTTACCATATAAGGTACTTTTTGAGTTTTCCGACAAAAGTACGAGGAGAATGTTATTTTTAACTTATACAGCGTGAACGGATTTTTACGGTTTCATAACGCCTCATTTTCAAGAAGCTTCCTCTACAATATTTCATGATTATTTTCAACAAAACCCTTAGATTTTAAAATTTCATGGAATTTTGTGAAAAGAAAAATTATTTTTAAAAAAAGAAAGGATATTTTCCTCAAGAATTCATTTCAAGTGTTTTGTCAAAACTATATTCCATCTAAGATGAAATTATTTCATATGTGTATGTTTCAAGTAAAGTTTATCTATGATTTAAATGGTTTAAATTTTCTTATGATGAAATGATATCAATTTTTTATGGATTAAGTTATGATGGCATGATGTTTAAGAATCCCATTTAATTTCATGGGTTATGCTATGATGTATGATTTATGATTTTGTGGCACACGAAAGAATGATTTCATTATGAGATGGGTGTGACCTATATCTCCCTACAATTCATTGGGTAAAGATTTATATCTCATGGGATAGACATGGCTGGAACAGCAAGTTAAACCGATTCAGTAAAACAGGACTGGAACGAGGAGTGAACTCGATTCAGAAGGGGACTTTCTCCACTAAGATGGTCTTGGCAGCAATGCCTTGGATAATATGGAAATCATATCATGTGCTTAATGGTTTCCACAATTACATGTTTTATTCCCATGCTATTTTATCATTCTTAATGTTTCTTTATGTTCTATGCCTTACGTACTTCCATGTTTTGTGCCATTTCTCATGCTTTTGATGTTTAAACATTATGTTCATGTTTTTAAGTCCAAATGTATATGGTATGTTTTATTTTATCCATTCTTACCCTTACTGAGCATTTGAGATCACCCATTTTATGTTTTCATTTCCCCAGGATATAAAGAAAGATTTTAGGTAAGAAAAAAAGGGGAAGATCTTTATGGGAGATGTTGAAGATCTTTCACCACGATTAGAAGAATACGTTCCAAGTTTCCAAAGACACTAAACTAGTAAGATCCTTGTGTGTATTTTTTTTATGTATTAAGTATTCCGCTAAAGTAATGTAATATCCATGTACTTCAAGCTTCGGGTCTCTACAGTTGGTATCAGAGGAAAAGTTTAGTCAACCTTTGGAAACTAGGATGCGAGAACGTTAGTGAGATCCCTAGAGATATTTCTAAGGTATGTCTAGGGATGTCCCTAAGGATAAGTATACGTATAGGATATAGTCCTAGAACTATGGTAATGATATTAGATTAAACCTAAGATGTTATATATTGAAGTTACTCTCCCTTTATTATGATTTTTGCCTCTCACACTATTCTTTTTGGGTTTTAGAAAATGGCTGGAAACAAGATGATTCACGATAATGGAGGATATGATGGACAATAGAATGATATTCTTCATGAGAAACCAAATGAAATGGGATTTAGAAGTCCAATCATCATTATTATGCTGAATCATCAATCTCATAATATGATCAATAAAATAATATTTGGTATGTTTCCTGACTCGGCTAATAAGAGAAATATGGAGTTTCATGATGATCATAGAGGAAAGAAAGTTCAATTTCCCCTATGTAAATCTTGTGGGAAGAGGAATCAAGGAGAATGTTTCAAAAGAACTGGAAGATGCTTTGGGTGTGGAAAATAAGGACACAAATCCAGTAAGTGAAAAGGAAAAGGTTCAGTTAACACCAGGGATGAGGATAATGGTATTGCTACGACATCAACAATGGTTAAATGTTCTAAATGTGGAATGTATGGGAATTATACAAACCAATTCCCTAAGGGAAAGTCTCATGAAGAGAATCAGTATGGTCATATGGGTAGTATTTATGTTGATGATGATGAAGAGACTACAAATGATATGTGAGATGAAAGAACTGTTGAAGCTCGGTCAATGGTTTAAGAATGTAGTGGAATGATGACATGTTTATCATGTGTAATGTTGTATAAGTAATCTCATGGTACTATGGAATAAAGAGACATCTAAGGATTGTTACATTGTTGTCTTTCCTATGTTCTGAAAGTGTATGATTAATGGTATTAGTAACCATGAATGGTTATTCAGATATTTTTGGAAAGTAGATGATATGAAAATAATGAAGGGATAAGAAGATAATGAGATGTTTGATTGTATTCATGAGCTCATGATTGATATAAGGACTAAGTGATATCATGGTTTGAGTATATATAATTTTGAGGATTTTGGTATGTGGAAAGTGTTAAATTGTAACTGCATTCATGTTTTCACTAAGGTTCAATGGGTATTAGTTTTTCAAGAGAATACATGATTAAGGCCTTCGAATGTTTGGAATGTGACCAACAAGACATATCTTATGATATATGGGGATCAACGATGGTATTAAATCTCTGGTAATCGTTTTCACTATATTATGAGAGTGGACTGCAGTATTATGGATAAACCTAAAGATTGGAATGGATTATGTTGTAAATAAGTTAGTATTGTTTAAGGATAGAAGTTTTTTCAATATTATTTATGGGAAGTTATAGTAATATAGTTTTAGAAAAAGGACAACCTGCAGGATGGGCGACAGCCCATCGCGTCGGACAAGGCTATGGGAATCGAACCCACAACAGAAGTGCGACTGGACTTTATCGCCTACCACTAGCCTAGAAGAAGTCCCTAGTTAGTTGAAACTAGTTTTATTTTATTAAGCGGTATGATATATGAAGTATAAGTTCATTTTTGGAACCATATACGATTAATCTAACCATAAGATGGACTTGTAACTTTTGCTAACCTTTTGTTTGAAAGAGATGGAATAACCCATCATTCTATCACATGATCTACTAACACATCACGAATAACAAATTCAACTTCATTTCTTTAAGGGATGAAGTGGAAATTGTTCAATTCACGAACAACAGTGAGATTGTACCAAAATCATGCAAGTATTTCTTTTAATTCATCAACTTTTGGGAAATGATCTTGAAAACCAAAAATGTTGTCCTAGTTCCCTTATATCTGATGAATCAGATGGTACCTTAAATCATCACAAATCAATAGCTCTGTGATTTCTGGATTTTCCATAGCCATGTTCACTACCGCTCTCCATCAGAACATGATGATTAGATTTCTCTTCTATATCCATATTTTCACCTTTGTGGAAACCCAGTGATTAGTTTATTTGGGTAACTGTTACGTTTCATACTTTTATTTTCAAATATTGTTTTTGGTATTCCTTTTTACGATGTGGGTATCTATTAAAGAAACTTTTGTGTAGTAAACCATTTATAATCCCGACGAATTTCAAGGGCGAAATTCATTTTAAGGGGGGTAGAATGTAACTCCCCGAGATTTTATGAAAAATATTCTTTTTAATTTCATTAATGTATGGTGTTGTACGCTACACCAAAAGGAGGTTGCACAACATGCATCCTTGAAATTCCTTGCATTACACGCAATCGCGACCTTTCTCGATAGTGTGTGTAGTATGCAATACTGAGTTTCACTAAACAATGATATGCTATTAAAATATTATTAAAACTAGCTGTTATCAATAGTAATAACCACTTTTTGAAATTTTGTAAATTTTATTTTTCAAAATGGACTTTATTTTTGGATTCGGAATATCGAAATTATCTTAGGGTGAAATTTTGGTACTTTTCGGATAACTTTCATATTCTGATGAATAGTGAAAATTACTAAATTTTAATTAAAAACAACTTTTTTAATCAAAATAATTAATAGTGATAAATTATCAATTTGAGTGGTTTTAAAGTATATTTAGAATATATTTTTACAATTTAATACAATGTTTTTCATTGGATATAATTTCACATTTAATCCAGACATAAACAAGTGTCAATCATTTGATAGTTATTATCTCTTAAAAACACGCTCTTTGTTTTGACGACGGGAGTTAATTTTTAAATTAGTTAAAGTAACTGATATGTTTTGAATTTGGTAAAATAGACATCATTTTTAAATTCATAATATCAAATATAGGTTAGGCCTAATTTTCGGTATTTTTCTGGAAACTTTCATTTTTTGATGAATAGTGAAACCACTAAGTGGTATTTAAAAAAATGAATTTTTCATAAAAATTAATTTTACCGCTTCTGTGAGTGGAATTTCAAAAATCCGAGAAACACGGTTGATGTCAGTAAGTAAAATGTGGTTCAATTAGATGAAAATAATTTTTGGTGAATAATAACTTTTTACTTTTTTTTTACCACGGTTAAAAGTAAATAGGGTAATTAAGGGAAAAATGATATTATTATTACCATAACACATGTCCTAATTCTACTGTATAAGGGTAAGTCGACGAAAAACAACCTTAGGAATAAAATATGACCATTTATGCCCACTTGGATTAGATTAGGACATTTATTATTAATTTATTTAAAGAAGGGTTTAAATAGTTAAAATCAACCTTTAATAAGTATATCATTTTTAATATAGAGTTATACATAAGATAAATTCGACTATGAAGATTCATTAGAAAGCTAAACATATTTCTTACATAATGGTATTTTATTTGTAATTTTTAGACATTAAATAATTTAATTTATTTATGACACAAATATGATGCAGTAATTATCTTATTAATAAGATATTGACGTAATTGATGTTATAAATACACAAAAAAATATAATTTGAGACATTTTATGAATTACACTAATTTCATAGGTTAATATCACATGTTAGTATTTATTTAATTAACTTTTTTCTAACTAATCATTCTGTTATGATTTTCACAAAAATCAATTACTAAATAGTGTCAAAATTGACATAAAATAGTTTTTAAAACAAATATTATATTATTAATTGTTATTTTATTCCTAAAAATATAAGGTTTGGCCAAATGACTTATATATGGTTATATATATTAATAATAAACAACTTGGGGTTCTTTTTGCTTCTTATAGTAAGTTTATAAACCTTATAGTGTAAGAACACAAAAAGACACGGTAAAAGTAAAATTATCTAACTTAATGTTAAATCTAAATGATAAGGTTAAAATAGGAACCTAAACTTGTCTAAATTCTATTGGATGAGATGATTTTGACCCATCCCCACCTTATCTGAGAAATAAATCAATTTGGAGCTATTTAAAAACGAATTTGGCTTTATAATAAAATAATATTTTTAGTTATTCCAAAGGTCCCCCTCTCTTCCCTTATAAAAGGGAACCTCCTACCTCTTTTCCTCACACCACTTTGAGCCTTCAAGCTCGGAAAACCCCTGCCAAATTATCTTCTCCACTTCCCTAGAAACATCCTAGAGGTTCTGGTCTTCCTCAAAGACCAATTTTAGTGTCCTAAAAGGAGATCTCAAAGAGGCGTTTCAAAGAAGAGGTAATGTCTGATTACCAATTCTTTCAACTTTATTTCATCTTCCACTTATTCTTCATAGGTTGTTTCATTATGAAGTAATAACATCAGTATAACTAATATACTGATATGTTATTATAAGTATGAAACAACCTTATTTCACCATCTATCCATCCTACGGAAAACTAAATCACCGCGCGTGCGTACGTACGGAATACCGTCTCCACGCCGTGGTGTAATCTATTTTCCACCACCACCTTACTTGGATGGGTATAATGGTGTAAATAATAACTATATATGATTATTGTAAAGTGATATTGATTATGAAATAGTATACATACACTTAAATACAATTCCACGATCATGAGAACGATATCATCGCTCGTGCGTACGTACGGACTACCGTCTCCACGACGCGATGAGATTCATTCTCCACATTAACCATTCATGAATGATTATGAAGTATATATAATACGTAATCATGAAATATATGACATTATAATGATACTGGATTTATGTGTGTATATATGTATGTCATCAACTTAATTCCATTCAACTCAATAAGGAAACGAAAACAGCGTTCATGCGTACATACGACCTACCATCTCCATGAACGGTGTATTTCTTTCCATTTATTGATCTATTATATATATGTATATTATGAATATATATTATATATAAATCATGTTTTATATTATGGAATTAATTAATCATGATCTAAGTAATCATATGAATAATTACAAGTCAAAACACGAACGACAAATGAAACGATTTTAACCAAAATGCTCTTTAACATGGAATTTACAAAAGAACGGGTAAAATAATGTCATAAGTGAACCATATATGATATCATAAAAATAAGTATGATTCTGGAATAAGTCAATAACAATATTTAAATCATTATACAGGAGTTTTGGACACTTACGAAGCAAAACGGACCTAAGGTAAGGTATAAATTTTCAATCTCATTTTTATCCGAGATTGCTTATACGTAAGTATTAACTGGGGTTACATTTATCATCCATGACCATGTTTTCTAAAAATGATTTCATAAAATGTTTAACAGTCTTCCATGTATTTTTAATGTCTTTTTTACCCTTTATTGACTTTTTACCACATTGTATTAATGGAATCTTTCCTTTGGTTACCATATAAGGTACTTTTTGACTTTTCTGACAAAAGTACGAGGAGAATGTTATTTTTAACTTATAAGGCGTGAAAGGATTTTTACGGTTTCATAATGCCTCATTTTCAAGAAGATTCCTCTACAAGATTGCATGATTATTTTCAACAAAAACCTTATCTTTTAAATTTTCTTGGAATTTTGTGAAAAGAAAATTATTTAAAAAAAAAGAAAGGATATTTTCCTCAAGAATTCATTTCAAGTGTTTTGTCAAAACTATATTCCATCTAAGATGAAATTATTTCATATGTCTATATTTCAATTAAAGTTTCTCTATGATTTAAATGGATTAAATTTTCTTATGATGAAATGATATCAATTGTTTATGGATTATGTTATGATGGAATGGTGTTTAAGAATCCCATTTTATTTCACGGGTTATGCTATGATGCATGATTTATGATTTTGTGGAACATGAAAGAATGATTTAATTATGAGATGGGTGGGACCTATATATCCCTCCAATTCATTGGGTAATGATTTATATCTCATGAGATAGACATGACTGGAACGGCAAGTTAAACTGGTTCAGTAAAATAGGACTGGAACGAGGAGTGAACTCGATTCAGAAAGGGACTTTGTCCACTAAGATGGTCCTAGCAGCAATGCCTTGGCTAATATGGAAATCATATCATGTGCTTAATGGTTTACAAAATTACATGTTTTATTCCCATGTTTTTTTATCATTCTTAATGTTTCTTTATGATCTATGCCTTACGTACTTCCATGTTTTGTGCCATTTCTCTAGCTTTTGATGTTTAAACATTGTGTTCCTGTTTTTAAGTCGAAATGTATATGGTATGTTTTATTTTATCCATGCCTACCCTTACTGAGCATTTGAGCTCACCCTTTTTATTTTTTCTTTTCCCCAAGATATAAAGAAAGGTTTTAGGTAAGAAAAAAAGGGGAATATCTTCATGGGAGATGTTGAAGATCTTTCACCACGATTAGAATAATATGTTCCAAGTTTCCAAAGACACTAAACTACTACGGTCCTTGTGTGTCATTTTTTGTTATGTATTAAGTATTCTGGTAAAGTAATGTAATATCCATGTATGTCAAGCTTTGGGTCTCTACAAAAGTAGAGATACATACATGGAGGAAAAGTATAAATATTTATAAGGATTCAATGAGGTCATCAATCACAAACATGTTAATGATCAATGTAAAGTTAAGGGCCTCAAATACATAAATCTTTGATGATTTTGAAGGCCATCACTTCAATATAAATTTATCTATTAAGAAAACATTTTATGTATAAGTAATTTTACTAATTTCAGGTAATAATTTTACTGAACAAGAATATAACAAAATATTCTTACATGATAGGTTTCAATATCAGATAAACAATCCTAGATTTTTGTTGTTCTTTTACCAAATTATAATTCATCCCTTTAGGCTAAAAAACTAATTACCAAAAATGATTTTTTTTATTCTTGAATATCTAAAATAATATTTAATGGATCGTAAGACCTATAAAAGAGTGAAAAGTATTACTATATTCCATTAACCATCCCCCCAAATAATATGGTTAATAGATTAATTTATAATCCTCAAAAGTGTAACTATTGATTCATCATTAGTATTTATTCGTTAAATTATTTAACTAAAAACAACTAAATTTTACAAGGACATTGCATAGGTTAGTGGTTGGTGTGAAACACTTATCATTTTCAGTAATGGGTTCACGACCCCCAGCCTTACCAGATTTGATTGGTTGTCACTTGGCTATACTTATTCCTTTTTAAAAACCATAATAATATAATTTCCAGAATATATAATATGGAAATACATGAAATTAGATTAATCACTAAATATAATTTTTAACATAGGTTTTAAATACAAGCTCAACACATAAATACTTCAACCATTTTATTTCAACATAGGTCCTTTCATGGTCTAGGGTATATCTATAATATCATTTCTAAGATTTCTAAATCATAACACCTTATATTCAAATCTAAAACACCTTAGGTTTAACCTTGATTATTAATTATCAAAATTCATAAAAAATCATAATTGGTTATAATGAAAAGTTGATTATACTAAGAATATCCCTCAGGATTGTCAAACCAAGTGCGCAGTACGGCCTGTTGTTGTGTATGAGGTCACCCGAGTTAGGCCCAAAACACCTTGTTAGTGTTGTTAGTCCAAGGTACTTCA
Organism: Viscum album; assembly: GCA_963277665.1. Taxonomy (NCBI): domain Eukaryota; kingdom Viridiplantae; phylum Streptophyta; class Magnoliopsida; order Santalales; family Viscaceae; genus Viscum; species Viscum album. Next base: position 366,571,186 of record OY728131.1, read on the forward strand.
ATGACAGAACCATTTCCACTTGTAGTATCCAAACATGGATGTATTTCTAATAAGACCTACATAATATATATTTGAAAAAAATACTAGAGTGTTATTATAGACTTATTCTCAAATTCTATCTTAGGTTTATGTTCTCTAACATACATTTTCCTAAATCTAGTTACCAAGGTTTCTACTAAACATTCTCTGATACCAAATGTAGCGAAGAATCCCCTTATATAATCGATCTACTATCTTCTATCAATTATATTAGCATGATTTCAAGGAATCAATCCCCAAAGGATCGATTAGTTTTTTATTATTAGAAATCTTGGTGCATAAGTGAGAATTGTTTTACAAATGGATAAACTAATTAAAACATATTTTTTCTTCTAAAAAATAAACAAATTTGACAATAACATTAATACATCTAGTTTATTCTGGAATATCTTTCATAGTATGCTTTTTGGATTCCAGGGTAAAAAACATATTAAAGATGATCTAAAATGCTCTATAAGGAAAAAATATAGCAGAATAAATAATTAATAAATTAGAATATTCAATACGTCAAGGTAAATAACAAGAAATACATTCCATTAAAATAACTAGATAAAGAAAAATAAGTATGGAATGGTTCAAAACTAAAATACATACCATTAATCAATGAACTAAAATTAAATGTATTCATATATATGTCCACAAAAAATATCATGAATAAATAACAACTAAAACAACTATGAGGGAAATTATTTCTTAATAGACTTCATGTCTAAGGAACATGAGGACCAATTATTGTTATGACTTCCACAATAAGGTTTAAAACTAAGGTTAGAAACCCATTTGCGCAATTATTCATCTCATGAAAACCTATAGATGCATTGAGGAGCACTATCTTGTCTGGGCTCCAATAGTCATTTCTAGTCCAAATTATTACTCGTATTGAATAATAAAAATGACTAATATGCTATGTCAAATATCTGTATTAAATGATAAATATGGATCGGTCATTAATTCCACAATAATTAAATAATTTTCAAACCACCATATGAAAAATGGTATATGATTTAAGAAATACTAATATCCATTATTTGATAATATGGATATTTAATTAAATTTCCAATTGAATTTGATTAAAATAATGTTATTCCTTCATGGGAAGTTAATAATCCCAAAAGGAAGTTATATTAAGAACATTTGAGGAGAATAATCTGTAAACATTCAAAAGTGTCCCAAATATCTTTGAAACATTTAAATCAGAATTTTTAGAAAGGTATGAAATTAAATTAATATTATAATAACATTTTAAATAAAGGATTAATGAAATTATATATTAAAATGGTATGTAGGTATTGAAAAAAAATAAGTACATAGTGAATATGGAATTAATTTCATAGATTTAAAAAGTGACATGAAAATCCATTACTAAAGTAGTTTCAAATGGATGGGAGCACAAAAAGTTAATAATACATAAAAAACATTTAAATACGATGAAATTAATATAATTCTTGATATTATATGTATATTTTTTATCAAGTACACCATATATAAGAAATTAGGTGTACAATAATTAATTATGTCTCACGTAATGAAAATCAGATAAGAATTCATTACCTTGAACTTTATCTTGTTATGTGGTCTTTATCCTCCTATATCGTGGTTTAAAATATGTTAATAACTAATATAATACCAAAAAAACATGTTCATAATACCATAAATTAACTTCATAAATTATTTTATTACATGTTTATTAATACTCTTTAATTATTTTGACTATTTCAGGTCTTAAATATGTAGTTTTCTCAAGTATATTTTGACTTTTTATTTGTTGTTATTATTAAATATATCATCATTTCATAATCTATAGAATGTAAAACATGACTAAATTATCTTATATATTCCATACATATGTATTTATAATAGTCCATAATGTTTGGAGATTAGAAATAAAGTACACCGTTCATGGAGATGGTAGGTCATATGTACACATGAACGCTACATTCATCGATTTTTAATATTAGAATAATTAAAAAACGATACATTTGTATATTATAATTTCCAATATCTTATTTAATTTATTTATGTTACATAATTTAATTATTAAAAACCTTTATATGTTACAAGTATGACATCAACAGGTCATATCGCTTTGTTGGAGCGGTAGTCCACACATCCTCAGACGAAATTATAATCTTTTCACAAGATGGAAGGGTAATGGTATATTATAAATAAAAAATACAGAAGTGAAAAGACATTATAAACGAAATATATATTATATATAAATATATTCTCCATCATAATGGCCACCATGAGATGTGGTAGATGAAAATTGAACAATCATCATTTCATGTGGCAGTAGTTCACAGTACACCAAAATAGTATGCCCACTTCTATTAGACGGAGGTGTGTATAAGTGTAGGTTAAACCCTTATCATAAAAAATCATAATATCTTTTTGATACTAGTTTTTAATTTAATCATATAATAAAAAGGATATAGTAAGTGGATAAAGGAAATGAAACCAAAAATAATGATAGATGGAATTACCTCTTAATCGGTTTACTTCTTTTAGTTTATACCAAAAGGATTCCATGGGAGGATTTCTTCACTGAGGGAGTATTCAAGGTCAAGGTGTGTATTTTTAGGAATCTATTTGGGTATGGTTTTTTCAAACATAAGAGGTCTGAGATGTGGGTGGAATCGGTTGAGGTGGTTTCCGTTTATAGAGAAGGAAAAGGACTCACTTGGTATTTTGGAAAAGAAGTTAGGTTTTCACATGTTATTACCTAGAAAGGTAATAAAAACCAATAAAACTCAAGAATTTATGTTTAATGGCCGACTTATTTCCATAAAATGGGGTTTGGACATTTGACTATGTCATCTGTTCCCTTATGTGAAAGTTTAGTCCATTATTAAGCATGATTTAACCATAATAATTATAATTAATTTTAATCAATGTCACAAAACATTTTCCTAAAAAATAAAGGTTGAATTATTATGAATTATAAATTATTTTGATTAAATATATGGAATAAATTTTTCAAAATTCTAGTCCTGTAAGTTTCCTAAATGAAATTAAAATTAATCCTAGAGATGGGATGAAAATGTGAGTTTTTAGTGTAAAAGTGTCCTAAAAATCCCAATGTTTTCATTATCAATTTCAATGTTAAATTTATTAAAATGAAAAAAATTAATTAACTGATACAAATATTATCTAATTACACTTTAAAAACAATTAAAATTATAATTTAATCTTATAAATAAATTAGATTAAAATGTACTTTTGAACTAAAATTTAGTATTTTTAACTATTCATTAAAAAATGAAATGTCTCAGAAAAATATCAAAATTTTACACTAACCAAATTTTTATGTTTATATTTGAAATATTAAGATTATTTTTAAATTTTTTATTAATTAATGTGTGAAAATTAATAATTATAATGGGTTCTCAATTAAAAAGAGATAAAATTACCTTTATAAAAATAATGGTTTTTATACGTGAAATAGGGTTGGTTCTTATCTTATGAAAATAAAACCTAAGGGATAAATATAAAAAAATATTTTATTTAAAATATAACATATATATTCTATTAAAATAATTAATTAATTGTAATTAATTTACTTTATTAGGGTAAAATAGCTTCGGGAACATAAAAATGGTTTTATATAAAAACATTCTTTTTATATTCAATTGGTTCCTATATTCATTTATAATTAATTTTTAACCTAGTAATTAATATTTTATTATTATAATACATATAATTTAAAATTTAAGTTAATAATATTCATAACCTCTAACATAACATCTAGGTTATTTTATATTATATTAAATAACAATATTTTAATAATATATTGTTATGTTGTGAAACTCGGTCTTGCATGTAATGCAATCTATCGAGGAAGGTGGATTTTGAGTGTAACACAAGAATGATAAAAAGTTCTATCTCGTGTGTAAAACTTTATAAATTAGTGTTTCATGAATGGAATATATTGTAAATTCTAAACATATTTTAAATTATCTGGATATTATATTACCTTACGTGCTTTATGTCGCATGTGATACACTCTATCAAATACAAGGTTCTGGTAAGATATCAGTTTTTTGTTGTGGTACAGATTCTTATTTTTAGGTCAAATGTATTTACCTTTCTTTTTTTTCTTTGACCCTAGGCCAATTTTTGGCCCAGTTGGTATGTTGTTGGAAAATAAAGAGGAAAAAATTCATAAATTTGGCTGCAGGCCAGGTACTTGTTGTGTACTTGGTCTACATGATGTGTACTTCAAGTACATATTGTGTACTTGGCCGGCACGATGTGTAGCCAGACTGGCTCAGAAAAAAATTGGTGTACATACCCTATACTTGAGGTACACATCATTTAACTGAGGTACATGCAGTGTACTTGCCCAGTGCATCTTTTTTTATAAACGAGGAAGTATCATAATATTTTTACAGACAGTAAGTTTATCTCTCATTTTTTAACCCAAAACCCCTCTATTATAGTTTTTCAAGTAATGAAGTTGTCCAGACACCGATTTAAGTGTCGTCTATCGCATTGGAACCTCGTTGGTAATTAATCAATTCGTTTTTATTCATTCTATATTACACTGACAAGGACTTTACTATGTGTATTTAGGCTTATATACCATAATATTCCCTTCTACGTCTGTTCATTAGATTTCTTCCAAACTGGGAAGAACCAGGACACGATACTGGAAAAGCTATCTACTAAAAAAGTGAGGTAGGTGTTCTATAAATTATTTCAAATATTATTGGTGGAGTTTGGGTGTTTGGATGATATTCCATCCATCGGACATTCTGGTGAGGTCTCGTTTCTGACCGAGTATCTTTTTGTTACTATAGTTGGACCTAGTGAGGCTGGCTGTGGGATCAATTTAGGTGTGTTAGAACCCATTTCTTGTTTCAAGGTTACCCATGGGGTGTGAATTTTGGATTTAGCTTTTTTATGATAGTTTAAACCACCCATGGGTGTGTTCTTGTGCTTTCCTAGTTAGAGGAAGCCCTTAGCTTGAGTGTCTAGTTTAGGAGATGCACTACCTCCTTGATTAATGAATATCATGTTATTCCTTAATTTTTGTTATATATTGGCATGTTAAATGGATGATATGGGTTGGTATACCAGTATGTAAATTATTAAAGGAATGTTAAATGGTTTATATGGGTGGGTAGGCCCATATGATTGTGATAAATGGTTTGCATGAGTGTGTAATGTCAGGGATTGTGCTTGTTCAAGTGAGTGGGTATACTCACCTAATAATAATTGTTTTATATTAATTCATGAATTATTCAATTCTTGGATTATTGGTTGAATGGTTTGATAGATTCCTTGGACTTTTCTCAATGGATATGGAATGTGGTAGTGGACACCTTGGGTTAACTCTGCCCCATGGGTCTTGATTCTGTAGGATGCCTCTGGCCTTGCTACCCCGTAGATCCGGCATTCTTGGGATTGCATAGGGATTTATATTACATGGTCCTAGGACCCAAACCAGTTCCTAACCAAGTTTCTACCCAGGATTCCAATGGGACTTAATGGGATTCCTTGGACACGCTCCTTGGATCTGGCCCTCTGTGGTATAGTTATTTTTACTTAGATGCCTAGGTATATTGACACCTTGGATCCGGCCCTTTAGTTATGCTACTTTCACAATATGGAATAGATGTGGGATGCTACTTTCACTATACAGTTTGGATGTGGGATTCTACTTTCACTATACAGTGTGGTTGTGGGATAATTGAATTATTTATACAACATGGCTGTGGGTTTCTTGATAAAAATGGATATACAGCATGGCCATGTGACTTTCTTCTTTAATTTTTATAGCTACCTTGTTAGTAGATGACACTCTTTTGCAGGTATCCTTGAGGGATGTTTAATTTTACATTATAGTAGACTTTTTCAATGGGCATATGCACTTATTTACCAGTTTTTAACAATTTCTATCAACTTTGTAGAGTTTCTATTAGAACTGTATAGACCTGGGTGGTTGCCTACTGGAATTTTTATATCTCACCCTGTTTGGGCCTCCTTGGGGACCTAAATAAATAATATGGTCATAGGTGATGATAGGGGAAAGTTCCATAGTACAGGTAGTTGACTGTGGGTTTGGAGTAAGGGAGCACAGGACCATGCTGAGGCTTGGAATACTAGGATAACTTTTGGTATTTTTTTCTTTTTAGGATACTTTTATTGTATTGTATTTCCATGTACTGTTTTGGATATTTTCTAGACACTTGTGACATCTTCATCATTTTGTATATGATACACTTTAGTTGATTAATATGTATTCCTTTCTAGTCTTACGTTAAGTTGTCTTCTATTTATTTCAATTACACTATTTATTATATGATTGACGTCTGATGTAATACTATGGTAATGAGGGTATAGTCTCCCCACTGACTCACATAGGCCCTAGCTGTTTGTCGGTAGCCTCTGAAATTTGGGGAGATGTGCTTGAGGACATGTGGTCAACCAGGCAGAGGGCACCATAGGGTGTAATCTTAGTCTGGGAAATTACAAAGTGGTATCGAAGGGGATTTTCATTTCTTGTTTGACTTATTATTTGATGACAATATACGAGGATTAGAAAGAAATGGAATTTGGTAATAAAAAATGCCCAGGAGTAGCTACCCCATGTACAGGGTAATGAAAAATTACCTTAAATTGAGTTCTGATTTTATAGATTTTGATATTACAGGTGATTTGATTTCACCATTGGGTGATGCACTTGATTTATGCTATTATTTTTTATGCAATTTTTGGGTCCTATTATAGGGGAAACCCGAGAACATGAGGGTGTGACATCTCATGCATCATATAAAAAACTTCTTGAATCACATGCCATGTATTTTGTCATGCCATCTATGATGCATTAGATATTGCATGTTGTTGTGATAGTTGATGTGATAGTTGTGCCTATTTTTGTGTTAGTTGGGTGAAATAGATAAAGGTGTGATAAAATCTTTCAATCCATAAATATTATGGGCCATTATGAATAGGTAAATAACGCACTAGTGAAAGGTAAATGATAAATGAACTTGTTACATGTATGGTTTTAATGGGAACTAATTTTTAAGTTCATGTGGTTTTATGGTCCCTCATGGATTCATGAATTGGTGAGCCCATGGTAAAATTTTCTGAATAACTAAATTTGAAATAGAAATGGAAACATGAATGGTAAATATATAATTGACCTAGAACCGACTTTTGAGTGGGAATGAAGCATAGTTTCTAGTGGTTCGTTGGATATTATTTATACAGTCCTGGATGTGGGAGCTGACTTTGGGTTTGAATTTGTTTCTAGGAGGGTTCTGACCCATCCTACGCTTTGATCTTTGTTCCGTGATGTTTTTGTTTCCAGAGGTGTTCATTTGGTATGTAGAGTCATGCCACCATGATGACCTCTAGTGTCACACCGCGATGGAGGTGATGACCATACTTATGAGATAGTGGGCCATGAGCTACCTCTTGATCCTCCTATAGTGCCATCTATAGAACCTGAGGCTGTTCTAGACACAGGTTATGAGGCATAGTTACGTGAGGGTTTATTTTGCTATATGCAGAATTTCCATGGGGCCCAACAGCCAGCCTTAACTATGGTTGAGCTGACATGGGTGTTCCATTATTATCCTCATCCTATGTTTTTAGGGGATGGTAGACCATAGGCTGCAGAGCTGTGGCTAGAGACCACATTAGCAATTTCCAAGAATCTAGAGACTCCTTCAGAGTGGAGGGTAGAGATCATGACCTACATTCAATATGGAGCGGAAAAGAGTGGTTGCGACATTTTGAACCAGGGTGATGGACTGCAGAATAAGGGTTGAATGAGTTCCAAAACCACTTCTATGACTACATTTACCCTGTAACACTGTGATCAGAGTGGGCTAGTGCGTTTATTCATCTAGAGTAGGGAGCGATGTAAGTTGTGGAATACATGGCATGCTTTATAGAGCTGTAGAATTTTGAAAAGATGTATCTTATCGATGAGATATCAAGGGAGAGGCACTTCAAGGAAGGTCATGAACATTCTATCATATATCAGTTCAATGTGTTCAGGTTTCCTTCTATCACTGAGATTATGAATTAGGTGTTAATTATAGTGTGGAACCTGAGGGGAGTTGGGGGTACAAAAAATGGGAGTGTTAATTCTCACCTTATTGGATCTATGAATTTATGAAGGAAGATTTGATTCGAGTCTTCCCATGTCTTGATTAATAATAATGCTATGGGTTTAGGATTCTTGGTGTTTTTTCATTAGTTTGGTAGGTGAGGACACATGAAAAATCAGCGTGATTATGACATAGTCAAGTGTCGAGGTTGTGACAGGATGGGGTACATGCAGTAGTTTTGCAGGACCTTCCCTCCAACTACGAGTGGTAAGGGGTCTGTTCCGACATCAATTTCAGTAGTTGTCTCTTCAGCTCCATGTCAGGATAAAATCTAGAACAGTTCAGCCCAGTTAGTCCAGGGTAGTGGTGGTTATGATAGGGAGATCCAGACATAGGGTTCTCAAAGACAGTAGGGCGGATCAGCTTAGGGTATCCAGGTAGGGACACCGGACCGCAGTGCAGACTAGACCTATAAAGTGCAACATACCAAATATCATAAGGATCCTAGGCCTTCTATAATGATAGGTAAGATCTTAGAAGCTTCTACTATTGCATCTTCTCTTTTAGATACAGGTTCCTCGCACATATTTAACTCTACATGAGTGGTAAAAAGCCTTGGGCTTGTTGTTTTTCTTTCTATGGTTGTTTTGATGATAGACACACCATTAGGAGTGAGAAAGAATGATGTACACCAGTGTATGGAGAGTCTCCTTAAGGTCGGAGGGTGTCACTTCATTTGATATATTTATTTCCTCTAAAAGATAGGGGTTGACGTAATTTTTGGAATGTAATGTCTTATTTATTATTGAGCATATGTTGATTGCTATCACAGAAGGGTGAACATCACTTAACCAGAGGGTGCAGTGTTAATTCACAAGGGTGAATGGGATATCCAGGAAAGTATATATTGACCCGAGCATCATGGTATTGGTTGGATGATAACCCAAATTGCTAGTTTGTTTCTAGAAGATTAGGGAGTGGGTCAGGTGGACTTTCCTCCAGTGGTTGATAACTTCAGGGATGTCTTTCCTGATGACATTTCTGGTTTACCTACTGAGAGATTGGTTGTTTTCTCCATAAAAATAGTGTTAGGAGTTGTGATGGTATCCATTCCTCTTTATAAGATGACTATTACAGAGTTTATGGAGCTCAAGAGGTAGCTAGAGGGATTGGAGGGGAAGGGGTTTGTTAGAACCAATACTTCTCTGTGGGTTTCATCCGTCCTTTTTGAGAAAAAGGTGGATGGTACCCTTAGGCTATGCATGGATTATCTGACATTTCTCTAGTTGATGATTAAAAAATGATATCCATTTCCATAGGTAGACGAAATATATGATCAGCTTTGAGGAGCTCAAATGTTCTCGATGATCGACGAGAGTTTAGGATATCACCAGGTGCGTGTTCGGCCTATAGACATACCCCATACAACCTTTTGTATCAGGTATGGGTTATACGAGTATCTGGTTATGCCATTCATTCTCATGAATGCACCAACAGTTTTCATGGAATTGATGAACCAAGTGTTCTATCCGTACATAGACTATTTTTTGGTAGTTTAGGGGATGATATCTTGGTGTATTATCACGATTAACATGACCATGACAACCATATTGAGATCTTTTTCAATACACTAAGAGAGCATATGATATATTCTATGCTTGAAAAGTTCAACTTTTGGATGGATCAGATTAAATTATTAGGTAACAATATCTTGGATACATGAGTATCAGAGAACCCATAGAAGGAGAGAGTTGTAGTTTTCTAGGAACATCCCAATAATGTTTTTGACAAATAGAGTTTTTAGGGTTTGGCAGGTTACTACAGGTGTTTTATATTTAACCTATCATGCATAGAAGCGTCGTTGATGGGATTGAAAAATAATGGTGTGATGTTTGTGTAGTCCGAATCTTGTGAGATAGCTTTTCTGGATCTAAAAGGGGGGTTGACATCAGCACCAGTCCTGATACTTCCAGAGTAGGGACAGAGTTACACATTTAACTATGATGCTTTAGGTATGGGCTGGGGGAAGTGATGACTAAGGGAGATATAGAAGTGGCGTATGGGTCTTGGAATCTAAATCCTCACAAGAATATTTACCCTACGAACGATCTTGAGTTAGCTGTGGTGGTTCATGTGTTGCGATGTTGTAGGAACTATTTACTGGGGGAGCATTTTATGGTGTATATGGACAAAAAAATCCTCAAGTATATATTTACATAGTGTGATCGAAATTTAAGTTAGTGAAGGTGGGTGGTGGACTTACTTTAATTTGACATCGAGCTTGCCTAAACGCCTAGTAAGGGAAATGTTGTAGTCGATGCACTAAGTAGGACTCAGATTTAGAAAATGCAACTTGATAGTAGTGAGTGGCAGCTTATGGTGTTGTTTTCTGAGATGCATCTAGAGGTGAAAGATAGGTTGGAGAAGAATTTTCATTCATCTGTAGTTGTAACCTCTACCCTACTATAAAGAGTTGGGCTAAGGAAGCTATTAGATTCAGAAGGCCTAGTTCTATGGGACGGTGTGGCAGGTGAGGACCCTCCTCCTGGTTGGATGGTAGTAGATGATGAGATCCCGCATATCCATATATGTGTCGGGGTTCTAGTGGACATACCTGAGGATTTGATGTGGGAGTTTGAAGCTTTAGATTGGGCAGTGCATCCCGAGTTCACCAATATTTACCGTGACATTTCATGATAGTACGAGTGGTTGGGAATGAAGATATCGGTATCTTGTTTTGTTACAAGGTGTTCCACCTGTCAACAGGTGAAGGTGGAACATTAGTGACCAGCTGGCATTTTATAAAACTAACCCATCCTGGAGTTGAAAACGGATGGTGTCGTGATGGATTTTGTTACTAGTTTGTTGAGGATTCCTCAAGGTAAGGATGCAATGTAGGGTGTTCATTGATAGGCTTATGAAGTTCTATTATTTCTTACCGATCATGGAGACCATTAGTGTTGATGATATTGGAAAGTATTACATCTGAGAGGTGGTAAGACTTAATGGGGGTCCCACGCACTATAATTTCAGATAGGGATGAACGCTTTATGTCTCATTTCTAGAAGGGTTTTCAGAGGGCTCTAGGTATGCAAGATCTTCTGAGCACAACAAACCACCCTCAAACTGATGGTCAGTTAGAGTGTACATTACAGGTGCTAGAGGACAAGCGTTGAGCATTTGTCCTATATTTTGGGTGCTCATGAGAGAGTAACATTCCCATGGTTAAATTATCCTATAATAATAGTTATCATGAGATGATACAGATGTTACCTTACATAGATTTATATGGTACGCCATGCCATTCTCCAATGTTATGGTTAGTGGTAGGTGAGGCCTCTTTTTTGGGACCGCGTGTCGTGCATGAGACTTCTGAGTAAGTATAATTGATTTAGAAGTGGATGAATAATGAAAAATATCATCATAAATAATAGGATAATATCCGCATATAAAATTTTGTGTTTGATTTATTGGATTGGGTTTTCTTGAATATTTCACCGAGGTTGGGACACAGGTGGTTCAGGAGACAGGTTAAAAATTCACTAAGACATGTTTGGATCTTTGATATTCTAGAGAGAGTAAAGTTGATTGCCAATCTATTTCCATTACCTCAGAGGAACCACGACATGCATGACATCTTCCACATATCTCAGTTGCGCCACTATCACTGAGACCCATCTCATTATTTTTATCATGGGGAGGTTGAGCTTCAGGTTGATGCATCCTTTGAGGAGAATATGATTGCTATAGTTGACAGGAGCACGATGGTTCTCAGATTCCGTTTAGTTCCACTAGTATGGGTGCTATCGAAGCATGAATTTTTATAGGAAGATACTTGGGAGATGGAGGGTAACTTACAAACTCAGGGGCTAGGGTTTTTTTCAGATAGATCATGACCACCCTTTAGAGAGCAATCTGGGGACGAATTGCTATAAGGGGGGGTGATAGTAAGATCCTGAGTTTTTATTGAGGTAAGGAATCTTATTTATTGTGTTAAATGTTTTTACCATACATTTTGGACTAGACCATAGGCCAGGATATGGGTTGGTTGGGTTATTTTTGCGACAGAAAGTTGAAAACATGCTGAAATCTGGCTGCAGGGCATGTACTTGTTCTGTACTTGATCTACACACCATGTACTTCAAGTACACACCATGTAATTCAAGTGCACACCATGTACATGGCCATCACAATGTGTAGCCAGTCTATCTCAAAAAAATTGAAGTACACACCACGTAATTGAGGTACAAACCCTGTACTTGCCTAGCATGTGCTTTTTTATAAAAGAGGTAGTAGCTTAATATTTTTACGAAAAATAAGTTTCTCTCTCACTGTTTTTACCCAAAACTGAACTATTCTATAGTTCTAAGTATTGAATCTTTCCAGACTCAGATTCAAGTGTCATTGGTCACATTGGAATAGCATATCTAAGTACTAGATTACTTTATTGTCATTCTCGATTCATTGGAACAATGACTGTACTATTTGGATTTAGGCTCATATGCCCTAAAATTCAATTCTTCATCCATTCTTTATATTTCCTCCAAAACGGGACGAATCATGACACAATACTAAAAAAGATATCTAATACTGAGGTGAGGTAGGTGTTATGTAGTTTCTTTTAGATTTTATTGGTTCATTTCAGGCATTCCACCGATATACAATCCATCAATCTTTCTGATGAGGTCTTGTTTTTTAGAGAGTACCTTTTAGTAGCTACAGTTGGACCTAGTTAGGTTGTCTATTGGTTCTGTTTAGGTGTGTTCTCATACATTTCTCATTTCACGATCACCCATGTGGTTTGACTTTTTGGTTAATCTTGTTTATGGTAGCTTAAACCACCAAAGCAGTGTGTTCTTGTGAATACCTACTTGGAGGAAGCCCTTAGATGCCTTGATATATTGAATAGCTAGTTTAGGTATAATAACCATTCTCTTTATTTCACTCATAAGTATAATTTATTACATAAAATCATCACTTGATACATTATAAAATATTGAGAGGTATAGTGTCTTTTGGTCTTAGGAACATTACATAACAACTTAAAACATGAAATACCAATATTTATTGAAAACTTCTTTTAGATGACCACACACATTCATTCGTACATATCATTGCATGGGATAACCTGAGGGAATGCATAAAAAATGGTGAGATATAAATCCAAGTAATTTAGTTAATAAGGCATAACATGAATAATAAATTACATGGTAGGAAATAGGTATATCATTCGAGCATGAGAGAATCATGAACATAATGGCATGATATATCATGATTACCATAACATGGAAATGTGGTAACAACATTTAACATGATATTAGCACGAGCCAAGGCCCATTACACATGGAGCATGAGTAAACCATCATTGAACTTTAATTACCATGAGTAAAACCTCAATGAACATGACATATCCCGATACTAATCTTTACCCAATGCATTGGAGTGCTATCAAGGCACACCATTATTAATCATTTCATTTATTCATAAGTGTGCCACATGGATCATACAACATGGAATCATTCCAAATCACAATTTATTACATGATAAAGGAATATTGAATACATAAATGAATCTATATAATCTATTGGTAAATGTGTTTAATGCTGAATACCCTTGATAGATAAATGTGAATGGTATTCACAACACAATGACATTGGATGGGAAAATCGCTGTGCAAATTTGACAGCAAAATGACCTGACATAAGGATTCAAAAATAATGGATGATGAGAATGAAAAGGGTATATCATCATATTTACATGAAATTGACAGTATGTGGTTCATATAGATACATGTCCCAATATATGTAATGTAATTTAGATGCATAATATAAAATAATTTCATGAATGTAAATGAGGAGAGAGAAATTTCATACGGAATTTCAGCATGGGAAAAAGTGTACATGGGAGGTATTGGTTAGACAGAAAGGATTCTATAATCATTTAAACATATGTAGGGAAGTATAGAAGAGGTTTTAAATCATAACCCAACATTATTAATTGAAAATAAAATGGAATAACAATATAATGAAATTTTGAAAAAAAATGAGAAAAGAAGAAATACATACCAAAGTTTCATCATGGTAACGAGTGTTCATAGGAGGCATTAATGAGATAAAAAAAGGTCTCTCATAAATCAAACGTAAGTAGGGATGTTTAGGGGAGGTGATAAATCATACCCCAACATTATTAATTGAAAATAAAAGGGAATAACAATATAAGGAAACTCGAACATAAATAAGGAAGGGAGGACTGTGAGGATCCCTTACTTGGAAGTGTGATCCCAAATTATTGGGAGGGGCTTCAAAGAGGATTCTTAGGAGATTGGGGAGCCTTAGGAAGATTATAGAAAGATTATGGAAGAGGTTGTTTTATCACTAAATGTTTTGAGTAAAGATGAAGTGGGAGCTTTGGAGGGTTTATATAAGAAAAGAGGGGGAATTCTTTATTATTTAGGTTTTGGACAACACATATTAAAGAATCAAAACCATAAAACAACCTATGGTTTTCCCTAGTTTTTTTAAAAGGGGAGTGGAAAACATTATTTTATAAGGCAAATTACCGAACTTTTTAAAATATTAGGCTTGCTTATATGGAAGAGAGTTACACTCTCAAGGTAAAAAATTTAAAAAATTTAAAGGTTTTATAAGTATTGGAGGGTCCACTAAAGAGCTATAAAATTAATCAAACAAATCTAAAATCAAATTATTTTAAATAAAAAACATATATTGGCCAAAAAATCACTTATTTAATTTTATTACATCACTATTGGGATATTATTATGTCCTAAAACACATTATAGAGTTAAACAATGTTTAATTTTTACCCAAAAATTCTACTATCTTCGATAATTATGAAAAATCAAATGTTGGAAAATTTTGACACCCTGATTCGAAAAAATAGTATTCAGTTTATCTATGTAATTTTATAAATATGTGAATTTTTACTTTTAACAAAAACATTCATTTACAAAAAATTCATGGGTTTGGAAAAAAACTTTTTTCAAACCTTAATAACATTTATAACTGTTTTCAAAAAAAATAGGATCATTTATATTTAATAAAAAATTACATAGTAATAATATATTATTAAAATATTATTTAAATAAAAAACCATTAATTCATCAAAATAGATTTCTTATTTGGATAATAATTAAAAAAATACTATTTGTGCTTTAAAAATGATTTACAATGTAACAATAATAAAATGAAAGTATATTATTTATTTTATACAACAATAAGGCACATAATAATAGAGTTAGGCTCTTGTTACATTACCTCGTTTAACAACTACATATGAGATAAGTGTAAGGTGTGCAATGGTGATAGAGTCTTGGGGTGTCTTAGATAACATCGCTCAGGTGGTAATCTCTATCAACATCCACTTATCCTATACAATTTTCTATTCGAGCTTAACGTGTTGAAGCTCATCGTGGGTTTGGTCAAGAGAGAAGCCCAGTGAATCCACCGCCATTTCGAGCTCCGACAAATGGGCTTCATATGGAGTAATTCTATTGGATAAGGCCATTGCTTCCTTTTTATGATTAAATTGGATTTCTTAAAGCCTTATATTTATACTAATCTTGTGATCACTATTCAATGTCTATATTTGCAACGATAACAATTCATAAAGGTTTTTAAAAATACAAGAACATAAAACCATGGAAGTGTATATGTTAAATAACCAATTTACAAAATAATACATTTAATTAGATCATGAGAAATTTTCATTAATAAATGATTGGGTCATTACAATCATCCCCCATTAAAAAATTTTACCCTAGAAATTTCATTTTTCCACACTAAACCTGATGTCGGTAACTCTGATTTATCACTTCCTCTGATTCCCACATTGCCTCTTCAATATTTTGGTATCACCATAACATCTCGATGAGGAGAATTGTCTTATTTTATAGAAATTTTTTCCCACGATCTAAGATCTTCAGAATATTCTCTTCATAGGATAGGTCATTCTCCAATGGTACCACCTCTACATTGAGTACAGGTGATGGGTCAGGAATGTACTTTCTCAAGAGTGATACATGGAATAAATCATGTACTTGAGATAGGTTCGGTGGGAGTGATATTTGATAGGCCATTACTCAAATGAGATAAACGATCTTAAAATGGTTGATGTACCTTGGACTAAGATTTACCTTATTCCCAAATATCATAACTCTCTTCCATGGTGATATGAGGAGGAATATCATGTCTCTGATATCAAACTCTAGGTGTCATTGATGATTATCTTCATTACTCTTTTTTCGACTCTGAGTAGCATTAATGTGCTATTGGATGGTCTTAACCTTCTGCACCATTTATTTGACCATTTATGGACCTAGGACCTTTAATTCCCCATCTTAATCACAACATTCTAGTGTTCTGCACCTCTTCACATAATGAGCTTCATAAGGAGCATTTTGGATGCTTGAGTGGAAACTGTTGTTGTTTGAGAACTCAACTAGAAAGAGATATTGATCCCATCCTTCATTGAAGCCCATTGAGAATTTTCACAACATGTCCTCAAGTGTTTGGATAGTCCCCTTAGATTGGACATCATTTTGAGGATGATAAGCTGTAAGAAGTTCGGCTCAGTATTTATAGCATGTTGAAGACTCTTTTAGAAGGTAGAGATGAATCTTGGATCTCGATCAGATACAATATATAGTTTTACTCTATGTAGCCTTACCACTTCTATCATATATATCTATGTCAATTGATCCAATGATAAATCCTCTTGAATTTCAATGAAGTGTTCAGGCTTAGTAAGATGATCCAGAACAACCAAGATAACATTGTTTCCTTTGGATGTCATCGGATGTCCGGTGACAAAGTCCATGATGATGTTCTACCAATTCCATGCTAGTATGGGTAATGGTTGCATCATCCCCATATACTTCTACCTCTCAGCCATCACTTGATGACATACTAGGAAATTTATGTATACTCAGAGATCACCTTCTTCATGTTATCCCAACAATAATGATCTTCGATATCTCGATACATCATTTGGTTTCATGGGTGAATAGAGAAATTAGAACTATGTGCATCATCTAAAAGTTCTTTCATTAACTCCAGAATTGTTGGGACACATAGTCTTATATGAAATATTAAAATTTCATATTCATTATCATTTATCTCTGAGGATTTTACTTTATAAATAGTTTCCACTTTCTTCTGAATTCCCCCATCATCCATTTTAGCATCCTTTAACATTTCCAAAAGATATATTTAGGAAATCATTTGTGAAATTATTGATGATTTTCCATTCTTTATGATTCCCATGTCTATCTTCATCAAATATTTGAATATTGGATCCTTTTCAATTCTCATCAATGAAATACTCATTGGGTCCTTTCTACTTAGAGCATTTTCCACCTTGTTTGCTTTCCTAGGTTGGTAATGGATAGATCATTCCTACTGTTTGATCAGCTCTAACCATATTTGTTGGAGGATATTCAACTCTTTATGTGTGTATATATACTTGAGGCTTTTGTGATCTGTGTATATTTTACACATCTCCCCAATGAGTTAATGTATCCAATTTTTTCAAGTGAATATTACCCCAGGAAACATTAGATCATTTGTTGGATTGTTTTTCACTTTAAAATTCAATTTCCTTGAATCATATGAAATGAATGTCATTTTTCATCAACACATATCCCAAGCCCTTCTTCGAAGCATTACTAAATACCAAAAAAAGTTATCCACTTGTGGGTAGTGTGATCACAGGCGTAGTGGTAAGACACCTTTTAAACACCTTGAATATCTCTTCGCATTCATCACTCCAATGAAACATGACTCCCTTATGAGATATCTTAGTAAGAGGGCTTGACAATCATTATAAATTTCTCACAAATCAGCGATAATATGAAGCTAAACCCAAGTAGCTACAGATATCTCTCACCGATGCTGGCCTCATCCATCCCTCAATTATAGCTATCTAGGATGGATCCACAGATATCACTTTTATTCTGATGATATGACCAAATAATGATACCTACTTCAGTAATAACTCACACTTTATGTACATTTCATAGATATTATCCTTTCAAAATGTCTCTAGTACAATGCTTAGATGCTCCTCTTGCTCCTCCTTGGTTTTATAATATTTTAGTATATCATCTATGAAGGATACCAATTTTTTTGAGGTAATATCTAAAGGAATTATTCATCAAGTCCATGAATATTAATAGATAATTAGTGAGTTCGAAAGGCATTAATATGAATTCATAGATCCCATATCTTGTACGAAAAGCAGTCTTGGGGATATCCTCCTTCTTCACCCTTACTTGTTAGTATCCCGACCGAAAATCGACCTTGGAGAAGTATTGTTCCCAATATAGATGATCGAACAAGACATCAATTTTTGGTAGAGGATACTTTTTCTTTATCATGGTTTTGTTGATCTCATGATACTCAATGAAAATACGCATTGACCCAACCTTCTTCTTGTTGAAGAGGACCGGTGAACCCCATGGTGAAGCACATAGGCATATAAACCCTTTATCCATATTTTCCGGTAGTTTTTCATTCAGATCCTCAAGCTCCACAACGTCCATTATTTAAAATGTATTGGATATTATAAATTCCCATGGTATAAGATCAATTAAGAATTCAACACCACTTCTAGGAGGAAGACCAAGTAATTCCTCAAGAAACACTTTAGTGAATTCCCTTACAATACTCATGCATTAATTGATTGATTCTTCTATAAAATAAATTTTTTGAGAAGGATACTGGTTCTCATAGGGCAGTAATATCCATGCTTGAGATGTTGGTGCTAAAGAAGATTCATCATCCTCCTTGCACTTGTATAGAATCGAGGGATGATTCACCATATCGAGAGTGATTTTTGTCTCACAATAATTTATATTGGATCTATATAAGGAAAGACAATCCATAACAAGAATTGTATAAAATTCCACTAGAGGGGTTATGACGAGGTTCTTCGGGAAGTTCAATCCACAAATTGTGACATGGGAGAATTTCTATTCATGGGTTTCAATGATTTCTCTATTTTTCATTCTCATCGACATCTTTACTAACAAGATTTTTGGTGGTGTTGGGATTGTTCTACTAATGTTTCAAGATAAAAAAGAATGAAAACAATAATCAAAAATAAAATTTTCTATTATTGAATGAATAACTAGTGTACCTGTCACTACTTTATTTTCGGGGTTCTCTTCAGTCATAGTGATGGAAAAAGCTCACCCTTATTGCCTTGGAGGATGTTGGTTGCCTCCTAAAACCATTGTCTTAGGGATTTGGTTTGAAAATATCCCTAGTTCATTGCAGTTGATGCAATGAACCTTTCATTTCGAGTCTACTGGAGCGTTTCTCTCCTATGTTGAAGACATATGTTTTTATTGTCGGTAGTTAATGGCCAGGTGCCCTTCTCTTCCACACCTAAAGCATTTCTTCATACCCTTTAGTAAATTTCGGGGGTTCTTCTTTCTGCACCTTTGGAAAGTGAGGTTCTGGATTTTCATTGCACCATTGGTTTTATCCATAGAACTGCTAGAATTGAATTCCACCTTATGCTTCTTGTCCATATGATACCCCTGAGATTCGCTGCTCTCCATTTCGACATTGAGGTCACATCAAATAATTTCGTCATAGCTATTGAAGTCACAGATCACTTGGTATTTCTATAGGATAGGTTTTAGACCACAAAATAATTGGATAACCTTTCTTTTGGTGGTAACGACAATATCGGAGGCCTATCCTGCAATCCTTTTGAAGTTTTCTTTGTATGCTCCAATGGAATTGTCATCTATTTTTCTTGAGGGCAAGGAAGTCCCTTTCTATATTAAGTAGGATAGTGGTGGGAAAATATTTTTCAACAAACATTTTACAGAAATCCTTTCATTCTAATGCCTCGATCTCTTCCTGAGGCCTCATATTTTTTATCTATTTATACCATTGATCATCTTCACCCTCCATACAATAAGCTTCCATAAGTACCTTCTCTTATTCAAAATATTGAAGGATGGAGAAGATCTTATCATTGGAGTTGACCCATTGTTCGGAGATTGAGGGATCAAATGATCCATCAAAAGTAGGAGGCCTTTTTCTCATGAATCTCTAGATTGTGGATTGTTCTTTATTTGGGGGGGGGGGGTTGAATGTTCCTCATAACCCATGTTTCTATTCAAAACATGAGTTACCTGAGAGAGTACTGTGACAAAGTTCATGATTCCCTCTCCTCTCTGATTGGGTATCTCATTTGAATATTCATCACATTGATCTTTTCATCGGTTGTTATCTTAAGTCGTCTTATTACCAGCGATTGGTAATAATAAAAAGTAATGTTAGGGGTAACACATAACGGTTAATCCAAAGAAAAAAATGGTTGAATTATAAATTACTTTTATTTCCTAAACATATGAACTTATGGGATTCGATCAATGTTATCCATGATCTACTTCAAAACATATATAATTAGGGGTATTTTTTTCGATTTATATTAGTTCATACTATGCTCATGAATTTACCAAATCATATACTATAGGAGTTTCATAACTAGGAGTGCAGAAAGGCTCATTTTTGTGCACTAGCTTCTGTTCGAGTCTATCTCAAAGAAGTGTTTCCTGGTCTTACCCCTATACACATCTGTACATGAGCCTCCTCTACCTGGTCATATCCAGATAGGGATGTATTTTATTGATAAACCACTTACTCAATTATCACAAAAATTTAGGGATGTTTTTGTTATAAATAGTTTTATCCCTAGGGCTTTCACTAGGGTTTTCTATTCCTAATCCGAAAAATAACTTTACCTATCATCTAATACCAACTATAACAAGCCTGCTCTTTATTTCACACTTAAACATAATTTGTTACATTAAATATTCACTTGATGAATTATAGAATATAGGGAGGTATAATGTATTTGGGGCTTAGGAATATTACAGAAAAACATAAATCATGAAATACACATCTTTCTTGAAATATTATTTTACATGACCACACACATTCCATCGTACTTAGAATTGCATGGGATAACCAGAGGACATGAATAATAAAAGAGTGTGCTATAAATCCCACTAAGGGAGTAAAAAAATAATAAGCTGAAGAATATATTACATGTCAGTAAATATTTATATCAATGGGGTATAAGATAAACATTAACACAAAGGTGTGATATAGCATTATTAGCATAACCTAGAAATGTGGTAACAACATTTAACATTATATTCGCTTGAGCCAAGGCCCATTTCTCATGGACCATGAGTAAAACATCATTAAACATAAATTATCATGAGAAAACCCTCATTTTAGTTGATTTATCATGATTATAATCATTACCCAATGCATTGTAGTTCTATTAGGGGGCGCCCTTCTAAATCATTTCATTTCATGCATAAGTGTGCCACATGGATCATACAACATGGAATCATTCAAAATCATTATTTATTTCATTATAAATGAATTCAGAATACATTCATGAAACTATATGATCGACAGGTAAATGTGCATAAATTTGAATACCCTTGATAGATGAATGGGCCTGGTATTAAGTACATAACGATTTTGGCTTGGAAAATTACGATGCAAATTCAGCAGCATAACGATATGACATACGAATTCATAAAAAATGGTTGATGAGAGAGAAAGGTGAATATAATCATATGTACAAGAAATGGAAATTAAAGGGGTCATATTGATACATGTCCCAGTATATTAAATAGAATTTAGATGCATAATATAAAATAATTACTTGAATGCAAATGAAGAGAGTGAAATCCCTTAAAAAAATTCATCATGGTAACGGGTGTACATGAGAGTCATTAGTTAGAGGGAAAGGGGAATCTAATTAGTAAAAATAAGGATTAAAGTATACGGGAGGTTTGAAATCATACCCCAACATTTTTACATGAATATAAAAGGGTATAACAACATAAATACATTTGGATAAAAATGAGCAAGGAAGTAATACCTTATGAAATTTCGCCATGGTAATAGGTGTAAATGGGAGGCATTAATGAGAACGAAAGGGGTATCTCATCCTTAAAACATATGAGGGAATATTAGGGTAGGTTATAAATCATAAAAAATATTTTGAATTGAAAAATTAAATGGAAAAACAATATAATAAAACTTGGACATAATTAAGGAACGAAAGTGAGGATCCCTTACTTCGAAGTGTGATCCCAAAGGCTTGGGAGGGGATTGATAGAGGATTCTTGGGAGCATGGGGAACCTTGGGAGGATTATAAAGGGATGACTGAAAAGGTTGGTCTTGCTCCAAAGGTATTTAGTGAATTGGAAGAGGGATCTTGGGTGGATTTATATAGGATTAGTGAGGGAATTCGTTATTATTTAGGTTTTAGACACCACACATTAAATTAATCAACACCACAAACCATCCCATGATTTTTGCTCACAGTTTTGGCTATAGGTGAGTGGATGAAAATTATTTTATAAGTCCAATGTCCAAAATTCTTAGAATATTCGTCTATATTATGTGGAAGTGAGACACACTCCCAAAGAAATCAATTTAAAATGTTAAAATGTTTTATATGTCTTGGAGGGTCCACTAGGGAACCATAAAATTAATAAAACGAATTAAAAATCACATTAATTTAAAAATAAATTATATATTGTTCATAAATATCATTTATAATATTTTATTACATCACTATTGGGTCATTATGATTCCATAAAAACATTATATAATTAAATGGTATTTAATTTTTACCTAAAAATTTGACTTTCTCAAAAAATTATGAAACATTCACCATTTGATAATTTCAACATCTTGATTCCAAAATTAATAGTCCTTTTATTTAAGTAATTTTCTAAATATGTGATTTTTTAAAATAAAAACTTAAATTTGTCAAAAATTCATGGGTTTTGACAAAAATGACTTTCAAAACATAATAAAAATTATAATTGTTTTCACAAAAATTATAAGATCATTTATATTTAATAAAAATTAACATTGTAATAATAATTTATTAAAATATTATTTAATTCTAAAAAACCATTAATTCGTCAAAATATATTTTTTTGTTGGATATTAACAATAAAATAATATTTTTTCATTATAAACTATTTAAAAAGTTACAATAATAAAAAGAATTTATATTTAATATTATATAAAAAATAAGGCAGATAATCATAGTGCTATGGTCTTTTTATATAACCCCTTATAACACCAGCACTTGACCTAAGGGTAAGGTGTGCGATAGTGACAGACTCTTGGGGTGGCTCTGATAACATCTCTTGGGTGGTAATCTCTATCAATTTCCACTTCTCATGTACGTGGTTCTATTCAAGATTAATGTGTTAAAGGTTGGATTGGGATTGACCAAGAAAGAATCCCAGTGAGGCCACATCCTTTCCATGCTCCAAAAAAGGGCTTCTATGGAACAATTCTACTAGATGATGACACTTCTTCCTTTTTCTGAGTAAATTTGATTTGTTAAATCCCTATATTTATACAAATCATGAGATCACTGTTGAATGACTATATTACCAATGGTCACAATTTTTATTGGTATTTTAAAATAAAAAAACATAAAACCAATGAAGTTCATAAGTTATATAACCATTTTACAAAATAAGATAGTTAATTATATCAAAAGTAATTTTCATTAATAAAAGTTTGGGTTGTTACATTAGGAGATACACTACCTCCATGAATAATGAATATCATATTATACCTAAACTATTTTGATATATTATCATGTTAAATAGATGATATGGGTGGGTATACATATATTTAAATGATTAATGGAATGTTGAATGGATTATATGGTAGGGTAGGCCCATATTCTTATGATAAATGGTTTTCATGAGTGGGTATACTTGATTTTTTTTCAATTTTTTAATCATGCCTCTGAGAGGCATCTCTACCTCACTTACTCGATGCAATGGTTCCTCAGTGGTGTTGCGGTGGCGGAGGATAGCACGTCGCTCTTTGGCCACGCCTCCCTCCTCCTTCCCCTTTCTTCCTCGATCCTTGCCTCCTTTGTGGTTTTCTTCTAGTTGGTGGTTTTTCTATGTTTATGTTTCAGGGGGGATTATGTCGGCGGTGGCTTCATCGGAAGGGGTAGGCAGTCTAGTGGAGGCAGCGCTTTACCTATAGTTTCCTAGCCAGATTTAACAACTACTATGGCCTTCAGACCCTATATGGCTCTCCTGGTGGGTTAGCATTGATGGATTTCAGAGGCTTTGAGAAGTGCGGTTAGTCTGGTCACTGGCGCTCCAGGAGGATGGTGATTATTTTGGTGGCTTTTCAGTTGAATCTTTACCCAAACCCTTCACTTATATGGATTCATTCTCCATTCACCACTCTAATAGTTTGTCAGATGCAATGGTTGCAAGAAATCTTTGGGAGGTGCATTTTTTTGGCTAGGGTGTCCCAGAAGGTGCCCTCAGTTCGCCCCCGCTATGGTTTTTTTTGGTGGGAGATATTCATTGTAGTTGGTTTTGTATGGAAGGTGGTGTTTGTGGCTATTGATTTTTGCTACATGAAGGTGGTGCTCGAATGGATGTGATGCTGGTGAAGGTGAAGTGATGTCAATGTTTCATGATCTCTCCGGCATTTACTCCCACCTCTTTCGTCTTGTTTCATTTCTTTGGTGCCATGTTACCTTCAATCTCTCCAAGGCGGAGTAGTATGGTGGTCTCCACAGTCCTTTGGGACATGAGTTCGAGCGGCTGGATTTTGGATGGTGATGGAGCCTAGCTGATGACAAGAGGATGGCTCTTCTAGTGGTGGATGACGATGATAGTGAAGGATACTCCACTGATGATAGAAACATCAATAAAGGTGGTGATTCTAAGGAGTGATGATGATGGAGGTGACTAGACATTGGATTTATGCCAGCTCAAATCGAGGCAGGTGATAAAATTACGTGACTTAAGGTTGCACTTGGTTCAACCAAAAATGATGTGGTTGGCACGTGGTCTGGAAGAAGTTTTTATGACTTTGAAATTTTAATTTGAAGTTCATGGCACAACTCTTTAGTGTATAAGTGTGACATGAGGGTTTTATCTAGATTTTGTAATATGGTGAGTCCTTGTATTGTGGTGGAGTATTTTAATCTTTTGATGTATGGTTACCACTTACCCTTAAAGTGGCTATTAGAAAATATCAATAAATTGATTTGGAGGGTATACTCATGGATTGTGTTTGTTGACATGTGTAGGTAACTCAACTGGTTATAAATGTTTTACGGGAATGCTCAGATTCATGAATTCATGAATGCTTGATTGAATGGTTTGATAGATGCCTTGAACTGCTCTCCTTAGATCCGGAACACAGTAGTGGATGCATTGGGTTAACTCTGCCCATTGGGTCTTGATTCCGTGGTATGTATCAGGCCTTGCAACTCCTTGGATCCGGCTTGCATGGGCTCATGTAGGACATGCAATTACCATGCTCCTAGGACCCCAACCAGTTCCAAACTGAGTTTCCCCCAGGGGTGCCCATGGGATTTGATGGGATGCCTTTGAAATTCTCCTTGGATCTAGACCACTGTGGTCTATATATTATTAATTGGATGCCCTAATCTATTGAAACGTTGGATCCGACCCATGAGGTCTGCTACATTCACTATACAACGTGGACATGGGATGCTACTTTCAATATAAGACATGGTCGTGGGATGCTACATTCACTATATGGCATAGACGTGAGATAATTGACTTCTTTATACAGTATGGCTATGGTTTTCATGATTCAGATGGATGTATGGCATGGAAAGGTGGCTTTCATGTCAACTTGTTATAGCTTCTTTGTTAGGAGATGACTCTCTTTTTCAGGTTTCCTTGAGGGTTGTTCAGTTTTACATTACAGTAGACTTATGCCATGTGAATATGGACTTACTTACCTGTTTTTTATGCTTTCTAGCACCTTTGTATAATTTATATAAGAACTATATAAACCTGGGTGGTTTCCTATAGGGATGTTTATGGAACACCATGTTTGGTACTCCTTGGGGACCCAAAAAGATTATATGGTTGCAGGTGATGATAGGGGAAAGTTCCCTAGTACATGTTATTGACTGTGGATTTGGAGGAGCAGAGAATAGGACCAAGCTGAGGCTTGCAATGCTAGGATAACTTTTGTCATTTTGTTATTTTTGGGATACTTTTATTGTATTGTATTGTCATGTACTAATCAGGATTCTTTCTAGACACTTGTACAATTGGCATCATTTTTTATATGAGACAGTTCTAGTTATTGATATGTATTCTTGTCTTGTCTTACTTTTAGTTTCCTTAAATTTATTTATCTTTCAATATTTATTATATGATTGACTTCTACTATGGTAATCTGGTAATGAGGGCATAATCTCCCCAACTAACTCACCTAGGACCTTGCTACTAGTCGGCAGCCTCTAGCATTTGAGGAGATACGCTTGAGTCCATGTGGCCCACCAGGAATGGGGCACCATAGGGTGGCATCCGGGTTCGGCACATTATAGTTCCCACTTTATTTTTTAAGTTTTTCTCAAGGTATACGAAAGACAATCATTTAAATTATAATAATTACATGAAATTAATAATCTCCATAAGATTAAACAAGGAGTTATTGGTAGCTAACCCTGCCTTTTTAGGAAAATCCTAAACTCCCTTTCCATAAGAGAAGCTTCAATCCCATCAAAATTATAACTCCTAATATAAAAATCATGTAATCAACCTTAATATTTATGCTTATAATTCATGGAAAATAAATTTTCATGGTTGGAGAGAACAACATAAAATATCTTACCAATCATGTAAATACATAAATTTATGTGTGATAATTTAATGAAAAAGTTTAATAAATTAAAAATAATTTTATATCCATTTATAATCTTTCTCAATATATTCATGAATGAGGTATTATATAATTTGATAAATGAATCATTCCTAAAAATAGACATGAGATAGATATTTATGGATTTTTCTTAAATAAATCTATTATACACAGTACATAATTTAACATTAATTTTATAAATTCCTAAATAAATAAATAATAAGGCTTTAAATAACACATATTTGATTCTTCATGAAATCCATTAATTTTATTATGATCATTTAATATATTGTGTATAGAATTTACATAATTTAAATAACACATATTTGATTTTATTTAAACCATTGATCATATCAACCAAAACTCAGTATTTCATAGTTTAAATAATTTTCCTACAAATATTTAAAAAAATAAAATTTATATTACCAATTATAAACAATTCATAAATCAATTCAAACACATTAATATTTAAACATATTTTTAGTTAATATAAATTTAATAAATTATATACCCTATAATTTCACTTTAAAACAAGATCCGATATACCAAAAAAATTGGTATGTTTAAAAATAAACTTTTAAAACATCCCAATCTAGGAGCCACTAAATAGTTCCCCATGCTGGTTTGTCACATTTATAATGAATCAAATTTTCCATGTAATATATTTAGATATTTGATGGATTATTGTTTTCTAGGTGTTGAGACTGCATGTAATTTTGAGGACTAAGGTTCCTGGAATATTGGTTTGTAATACATTATGTTGCATGTGCATGTGGTTTTCCTAAAAAAGTGGATTAAAATTTAAAGGTCTGCCCATATTAGAAATATGAGATGACCAATAAATTAATAATATGAGTTTTTCCATAGGTGTTACATAATATTTATTGGTGTGGGGAGTTTGTGAAAAATTCATCACATGTGTAAAATAATTAAAATAAATTTTTTGAATTAATTTATTTTTAAATGTCACATTTACCTAATTATTTTTATTTTTATAAGAACATGTAGATGAATATTATGGTTATCCACATAACCCTACAAATCAAGGAGAGTCTTTGGAGAACACGGAGGAATATCCTTTAATAGATGACAACTAGATCAGGGTTCCAAGATCTTTGTGCAATGAAATTGAATGATCTTTCCAATGATAATGACATAACATCATTATTTTTTAGATATTTAGTTGAAATCAGGATAAGAAAATTGTTTTTATTGGATTATTTCATGTTATATATTTCAATGAACAACATCAATCAGTTTTGAAATTGATTGATTCGTGGATTAGTTATTTTTGTGGGATAGGTTATCTGTAGGGATCTTTTGGGGGGAATTTCTTCATGTTTTTTTACTTATATTTTTTTCATTAGTAGGGAAATGGATCAAGGAAAAAATGATCATTTGAAAAGGTTCCTACATCATTTTCGTGATTGTGCACTTCTCTCATATTTTCATTGTTCATGACAAGAAAATCCCTTAGACTATGATTCGATAAATACTAAGGAATATAGCAATGTGCACCCATTTGTTGATGCAATGACTCCATATCACATATATAAACATAGTGCTAAGAGGGAATCATACAATTATAGTAGTGGTAGTGGACCAAACAGATTCGGGATACCTAATTCTTTTCATTGACATGACATTATAATTTGAATTACTTGGCCATTTCTTGAACAAATTCAAGGATCCAATCCCAGTTTTCAATGATAAAAGGGTTAAAAGACCATGAATTCATATTTTCTGCCCTAGTGGGTGGCTGAATTAGTGGCTGAAGTCATGAGAGATCGAACAGAATATAGATCTTGATTTTTGGAAAATTCCATAACACATGACGTGTACTATATATACACATGTTGTGTGTGGTCCTCACAATGACGACAAGGGTTTAAGGATTAGATTCAGTATCACATGATAGGAGAATTAGTGAGATGGTGTGTGAAATTTCCCTAGAAACTATGGGTGTACCTTAGAGGGTACACGAACATGGCTAGGAGTACAAGGGTATGGCCATTCCATGTACTACCGCATGGATATGGCCAGACTAGGTATACACGGACATAGTCATGAACATGGACATGGGAAGCAGTACATAGGCATGGGAACACATTGTACTTATACATGGACACAAACATGGGCTGCTTTCATGGTCAGAACCCAATGTCAAAGAGGCACACTGTATACTACTAGTACAGGCCATGTGCTCCTTCAATGAAGGCTTAACACCCTTTTCCTCTTCAGACTGGACATGTTTCATTAGGTTGTTTATCCTATATCCATTTCCTAAGGGTTTTTATAGAATCACATCCTATATATAGCATGGTGATCCCTTCAGTATAACTTTTGGGATATAGTTGTGGAAATCCTTTCATGAGGACTGGAGTGAGATCTTCTATCATCTTTTTTCCACAATTGGATTTATCAGTATCATTATGACTAACAATAAACTATCATCGATCCTATACTTAGTGGGGTATTTGAAATTTAGTTGTTGTTATACCCCAAAACATGGGTGTGATCCTAAACTCTATATCATATATCATCGGGCTTCTAGAGTATAATTCCTTTAAAAATACAATACTATAATGACCACTCAGGAAAACATCATCAATGTTATTTGAACTGTGGAGTGTGTTTTACTAGATAAGTTCTACATAGACCATGAATTCATATTTTCTGCCCTAGTGGGTGGCTGAATTAGTGGCTGAAGGCATGAGAGATCGAACAGAATATAGATCTTGATTTTTGGAAAATTCCATAACACATGACGTGTACTATATATACACATGTTGTGTGTGGTCCTCACAATGACGACAAGGGTTTAAGGATTATATTCAGTATCACATGATAGGAGAATTAGTGAGATGGTGTGTGAAATTTCCCTAGAAACTATGGGTGTACCTTAGAGGGTACACGAACATGGCTAGGAGTACAAGGGTATGGCCATTCCATGTACTACCACATGGATATGGCCAGACTAGGTATACACGGACATAGTCATGAACATGGACATGGGAAGAAGTACATAGGCATGGGAACACATTGTACTCATACATGGACACAAACATGGGCCGCTTTCATGGTCAGAACCCAATGTCAAAGAGGCACACTGTATACTACTAGTACAGGCCATGTGCTCCTTCAATGAAGGCTTAACACCCTTTTCCTCTTCAGACTGGACATGTTTCATTAGGTTGTTTATCCTATATCCATTTCCTAAGGGTTTTTATAGAATCACATCCTATATATAGCATGGTGATCCCTTCAGTATAACTTTTGGGATATAGTTGTGGAAATCCTTTCATGAGGACTGGAGTGAGATCTTCTATCATCTTTTTTCCACAATTGGATTTATCAGTATCATTATGACTAACAATAAACTATCATCGATCCTATACTTAGTGGGGTATTTGAAATTTAGTTGTTGTTATACCCCAAAACATGGGTGTGATCCTAAACTCTATATCATATATCATCGGGCTTCTAGAGTATAATTCCTTTAAAAATACAATACTATAATGACCACTCAGGAAAACATCATCAATGTTATTTGAACTGTGGAGTGTGTTTTACTAGATAAGTTCTACATAGACCCTTTGATCAAGAATCCTATGATAGAATTATGGTTGTGACTATACATTGTGATAGTGTGTTCCAGGGTGTCCTACTAGGTATTCTTATAATCACCCATAAACATAATTTTCCAACATCAGTCATGAATTGTGTCATTGATTGACCTTTAATAGATTCATACAAAGACCAGGAATAGGCAGTTCATAGTGTTCCAGATTGAACGAGGTGTTTTCCTATGGTATCTTCATAGTAGTCCCTATCTTTTCTTCCAGGTTGGAATTTTTTTCCGACTCTTTGTTGTGGTATTGTATCTAATGTGGTTTAAATTCCATTATATGTTGTCATACTATGGTTATGGTATTAAGTTCTATGCATGTATAGTTTAACAATTGTTATAATTTTCAACATTTTATGGGCTTGGAAATGTGTGTGTCTGTGTGTGTGAAAGTACTTTAGGATAAGGCCTTCCATGTTAGTAATATTCCTACTCAATTATACTCTCTAGCACCTAGCCTATTAGAGTTGGGCTAGTGTATTCATAGCATATGACACATTAGGATGGGTTTTGAATGATTTTTATAAGATATGTCAGTTATACATAAGGAATAGAGTCTTTAATATTGCTTTTAAGGATACAATGTTATGTTTTTTGAGTTCGGATTTCAGGAGAAGTACTCTAGTGTCGGTGTGGCAGTCGACGTCTCCATACATTATGACTCTGATCACCTTCTTTTCAACATGGAACATGAGGGAATATTTTTTTGGTAAAAAATGGTACATTCATCTTATATTAATTGTTTTTGGATTACATGAAATTATAGATTCAGCTCTCTTGATATAATCATTGATCAGGGTACATCTTGTTTACATTAAGGGAACCTCAATGACATATGCCATCTAGCATTTAGTATCAGGATCACAAGGATGATCCCATTAGTGATGATTCATCAATATAGGGACTTGTTCTAAATATTTAACCTCCTGGTGAAGCACTAGTTATACCACCTCCTATTGAGAAACAGATGTAACCCACAATACTAACATATGAGGTGTGCAGGATGATCACATTTTATGGGTTCCAGTGAAAGAGAACACTCATACTTTGAGGTGATCCTGAACCACATGTGATTAAGGACCATCTTGAGGTGGTGACATAAGTTTTCATTTATTTAAGAAAATAACATACTATATGGTAGTCTTAGCAGTGAGTCTCTCTATGGATTGGTAAGATAGTGGTGGGTTTGGGGACCTAGTCGTATGATGAGGTGACTATACCATGTTAGAACTTCGATAACCTGTTTACAGAGTAGTTATATACAGATTTAGTGATTCATTTATGAATCATCGACCTTCTACATCTTCATTAGGATAGTATGATAGAATTGTATTATTCATCGTGGTTCACCAACCTCTCCAAGTAATCGATGTAAATGGTTTAATATTAGTTCTTTTGGTATCAGAACATTGATTGAGTACTGAATCATGAAATTCAATACAATGATATACCTACATCTATTCCTACCCATGATGGGGTGATAGATATATCTTTTTTGGTAGAGAGTTTTCAGGCTGAGCAGATGCAAACAATTGATACCTACAATGGGCATATAGGAGTAGATAATTCTGTAGTAGGGAGTCAATGTAATTCTTGGGGGATTGGACATGTGAGAAGTTTCAGGAGGAGTTCCTAGGATGGAGGGTCTGTAGATCACAACTCACAGTATGTGTCTATTTATCCTAGAGATAGGTGGCACTACTCACATGAAGGTAGGAGAAATCATTCACAAATTGTTTTAACCTACCGTATGGATGATAGGGAGATAGTGGATGGGACGTCGAGGTAGAGGTATTGGTAGAAGAATATAGGTCTGCAGGGTGGACGATATCAAACGGGGGATGATAAAGAAACCGTAGGTGGAATACTCTTTGACTTGTTACCAACATGGCCCAAAGTGGTCCACAACCGGCTCAAAGAGCTAGTTGAAATGGGAAGGTATGTCTGCAGGTGGTTGAGGTTTATGATCTAGAGGATCCTGGAATGATACAAGGTATGAATAGTGTCATTTCTACCTTATCTATAGTACTAATTCACATAGATACAAGCCCTTACTTTTTTTCCACATATGTAATATGATACATATTGATTTTTTTGATCTCTTAACTAACCCCTTGAATTTAAAGACTCATACTAGAGATAACTCAACGATCAAAAACATATTCCAATAGTGTGACTGACTGTAAGAGGTGATATTTTCTATTGGGATCTCTTAGTAGTAATGATGAGTCCTTATGACATCATCTTATGTATGGATTTTTTATTCACACTTCATTCCCAAATTGAAAATTTTAGGCGGAAGATATGGTGTGTCTGTAGTTATTTGACTATGTTTTTTTAAGGATGAAATGGAAACCCATGAAGTTTAGGATGGACTCATGCATAGGTGGGTGTAGCCGATTACTCATCATTCTTCTAGCATGACCCTTAATTTTAGTGGATGTTATGAGTTTTTAATTAACCAAAGTTTTATATGTGTATAAGTACATATTTCTTGAAGTTGTTCTAGGATTACCTCCCCACTTATGGATAGACTTTTCACTGATCTACACTATGTGACAACATCAATGAAAATTCCTACACATCAGATGTCTCTCATAGAGCTTCACCGTCTGATGGTGTTGTTGGAGGAATTGAAATGGAAAGGATTTTTTAGACCTAGTGTTTCACCCAGGGAATCCCTAGTTTTATTCTTTATGATCGTGTACGAGATCTTGAGTTTGTGTGTGGATTACCTTCACCTAATCCCGGTGACCCTAAATAAAAATTATACAATATTTATGATCAATGAACACTCTGATCTATTGAGCATGGCATGATGGTTCTTGAAGGTTGTCCATGGAATAGGATATCACCCATTGAGAGTAAGAGATAAATATATACTAAAGATGACATTTATATGCATCTAAGATCACTATTAGTACTTGAGGATGACCTTTGGCTATATAAACTCCCCAAAAATATTATTGGGAATCATGAACTAGAAATTTTATCCTTTCTTAGACCATTTTTGGGTAATATTAATCGACAATATCTTAGTGTACTTGGTATCTGTCGAGGAGAACATGAAGCACTTGGAGATGGTTCTCGACATAATTCGAGAGTACCAGATTTATGGGAATCTCATGAAGTTCCATCTCTATATTTGAGATGTCCACTTTATGGGAGATTTTATCTTATCTCATGTTGTGGAATTGGACCTATTTAAGGTCATGGTAGTGTTGTCTTGGATGACAAACAATAGTGTGATGGAGGTGTGAAACATCCTTAAGTTGATAGGATATTATTGGAGATTCATGCCTGGATACTCTATGATATAGTCTACATTTGTTGATTCATCCTAAAAGGGACATACAATCATGTGGATGAAGAGCTTACAACATGCTTCTCAGAAGTTGTGTTAGAGATTGATGATCACTTATATCTTGAGATTAACAAAGGAGTATTTTTCGTACAAAGTGTTCTATACTGAATTAGGAACTAGTCATGGTGTTATTATAATGTAGATATAGTTAGAGATTACCAATGGATCATGTCATTTGAGACCACATGATAAAAAATACATGGCCCATGTTCTTATGTTAGAAGTGGTAGTCATTACACTAATGATATGGAGACACTACCAGATGTGAGAGTGGTTTAATATCTA
Source organism: Viscum album (assembly GCA_963277665.1). Classification (NCBI taxonomy): domain Eukaryota; kingdom Viridiplantae; phylum Streptophyta; class Magnoliopsida; order Santalales; family Viscaceae; genus Viscum; species Viscum album. Next base: position 366,605,321 of record OY728131.1, read on the forward strand.
TTGCAACCATAAGAGTATCAAGTATATATTCTCTTAGATGGATCTGAACTTCAGAAAGAGGTGAGGGATAAAGATCCTCTATGATTATGACATTGAGATTTTCTATGCTATTGGGAAGGGAAATGTGGCAGTAAATGCTCTCAGTAGGATATCATCTTCACAGTTGATGTACAAGGTGCCCGAGTAGTTGGCCTCGTTGTAGTTATCTTTTTGGTTGGAAATGGAAAATATCACCTTCAATCGATGGTTTTTACCTTTCCTCTTTTACAACGATTCATGGAGGCACAATGTGGGGATTCCAACTATGAGACCCTACATAATTATATATCAACATGAAATGCTCTTGATGTATTTTTTGAAGGTGGGGAGCATTTAATTATTTTTAGATGATGCATGATGGTACCCATGATGTTATAGGAGAAGGTTCTCAGAGACCCTACATAATTAGATATCTACTAAGTGCCACATTGTAGAATGTTTAGCTCAACACATTGAGTTTTCAGAATGAATGTGGGATGGGATATCCATATAAATTCAAATGGGATTACCATGTATGTCTCAAGGACATTATTCTATTTGGTTTTTGGTTTAATGTCTCACCATGTTTTCCCACTTTCTTGAAATTCAAGATAAACATTTAGTAGAGAGAATGGGATGTTCATCCTTAAAATAGGTATTATATCTCCATAGAGCTACCTCAATGATTATTACTAACTAGATTCCCACTTCAAATCTCAGTTATGGAAGGTATTATGGGAGGCTCTTGGGACTCCGTTGCATTTGATCATGATATTTAACCCCCGGACAAATGGTCAGACGGAGCAGAACATTCATGATATATAGAACTTGTTGTGATATTTAATGTTGGAATTTGACCATAGTTGTGAGGTTCTCCTACCACTGGTTGAGTTTATGTATGACAATATTTACCATTCCATAAACAGTATTCCACTATTCGAGTCCCTGTATGGGAGACCCTACAGGTCTGCAATTTTTTGGGATAATAATAGAGAGTTAGCACTCATGATAACAGAGTTGGTACAAGCCACTATAGAGAAGGAGAAGATTATCCTGGGAAATATGAGGACATCATAGATCTATTTGAATTTTTATGAGGGCAGACGATAGGTTCCATTGTATTTTGAGGTGGTAGACCATTTGTTCCTACTGATTTCACCTCGATGTGGATTTTGGATATTTGGACAGGGTGGAAATCTATCTCTGAGATTCATTGTCCCATTCAAGATATTTCATAGAGTTGTTGAGGTTTTTTACTGTTTATCACTACCACCATAGTTATTATGTGTACATAGAGTCTTCCACATTTCATATCTATAGAGGTAGGATCATGATTGGTCACACTTTATTGATTGGGGTGAGCTGGACATCAAGGATGTATCTACCTTTGATGAGTACCCAGTGGAGATCGAGGATCCATAAGAGATGATCTATTATGGGTAAGATATTCTTTTAGTGTGTATCCAATGGAAGCATAGAAATCTTCATGAGATCTCCTAGGAGTGGGTGGCTCTGAAGCAGTCTCAATACCAACATCACTTTTTGTAGCCACTTGTTTTCGATTTTTGGGATATAATGCCACAATGTGGGGAGAATTCAATGAATCAAAATTTCCTTGTATTGTTTTTTTTATATGGTATGGATTTTTGATTGATTGGTTTCTAAGATAATGTATGATTCCAAGGCCCATTGTAACTAATATAAATGTTTGAAATATATTAAATATATTAAATAGTGTATGCATGATGCTTTCCTAAAAAAGTAGATTAATATCTAAATGGCGGATTTGTTCAGAATTATGAGGCTGACCTTAAATTTAAAACACATTTTTTAACATTAGTAAACACAACCTTTTAGGCTTGTCTAATTTGAGAAAAATTCATCATAGTCGTAAAATTCATAAAATAAATTAATTGTATTAATTTATTATGAAATGAAACAGTGACCTAATTTTTGTAAACATGGTTATGGAAAATTTTTAGGTTTATCCACATGACCCTACTATTAATGGATAAAAGTTAGAGATCATAGAAGAAGATCCATTGATGAATGATAATGAGGTCTAGGTTCCAAGGTTAGTGTACAAGAGAATCAGAGGATCTTGCCTATGATAGTGATTCCACATCATTATTCATCAAAAAATTGATCTCAAATCAATGCAGGATTTTTTTTGATATGATTCATTCCCCGTTATCTATTTCTATGAAAAACATCAATCAATCGACCAATTGATTTATTCTTAGATCATCCATTTTTTAAAGATGGGTAGTCTATGAGGATATTTTTGGGGGAATTCATTTATGTTTATTTGTTTATTTCATCTTTAATTGTTCTAATGGGAATGGATTAAGTCCAATAAGAAACTTTTGTTGAGTTTTATCCCTCATGGTTTTGATTGTGAATTTATCCCTTATTTTCATCATTCATCATGAGAAAATCCATTGTCCCACATTTTGTCAAATATTGAGGAATAGATCATTGAACACAGGTTTCATAGTGAAATTATTTGATATCATATATTCAGACTCTATACCATGAGGGGATCATTTGACAATGGAAGGGGTATCGAATCAAATGGATTTGTAATACTTGATTTGTGTTCTTTGACATGTGACAAAAATTGGATGTATGATGCCACTTTATGAACATATTGAATGTCTTGATATTGGTGTTTAATGATGGAAAGGTTGAAAAACCACAAAGTTGTTTTTTCTAGAAATGTGGGTGGATGAATCAGTGGTCGTGGTGTGGAACAATATGTGAAATCAAGAAATGGATATATAGAAAATTCCAAAACACACAACATATATTGTGGAGCCACATTCCATGTGTATCCCTCACAACATCAACTATAGTTTGAGAATGAAATTAAGTATCAAAAATTGTGTGGCTTTGTCACACGGTGTGTGACCTTTCCCTAGAAACTTGGTTTTTACTTTAGAGGGTACAAATATATGTCTATGAGTACGCGGTCATGGTCATAATGTGTTCTCTCTCACAGACATGTAGAGGCCTGGTATACATGGGAATAACAATGTACATAGACACAAGCAAGATTAAAAAATCATTGACATGCCATGTACATCCACACAGATACAATCATTGGTTGTTTTCACTGGAAGAAATCATTGTTGAATAGGAATATCGTATACTATTAGATCATTCCAAGTACTTCTTCAAAAAAATCATAGAGCCCTTTTCTTCTCTAGCTTAGATATATTTTGTTAGGGAGTGTTCCCTATATCTATTCCCTAAGGGTTAGTATGGAATCATGTCTTATAAATAAAATGGTGGTACCTTAATCATGAATTATTTGATAGAGTTGTTGGGATCCTTCATTGAGGCCAAGAGTGAGATTCTCGATCATCGTCTTTCCCTTGGTGGAGTTATTGGTATCTTCATGAACAATAGTACACGGGCATCAATCCTCTACATAAAAATTTATTCCAAATTGACTTTTTTGTATACCCCATGGTCTCAGGCATGATCCTCAGGTGTGTATTGCATCTCTATATATTTCTGTCATATACTTTATATGATGAGACTCGATGAGAATAAACTCTTTGATGAACATCATCAGTGTTATATGACTCATGGAGTGTGTTCTACTGAATGTGTTTTATGTGGAAACTTTGATAATGAATCTTGGGATGGCATTATGGTTTTGAATTAACCTTGAGACTATGTATTTTTGTTGAGTATTATCTATATGTAATTGTTGTGTGTGTAATATATATATAACTATGTAGATCACACCATTATCCTTATTAACATATACTTTTTGGTTTTGGGGTGTCCTAATGGGTCATTTTATACTAACACTAGCATGATCTTTGGTCTCACACATCATGTCATGTGCAGATGATCAACTTTTTATAAAGTCCTATAGAGACTAAGACCAGGCCATACTTAGTGATACAGATTGATTGAGGTGTGTTTCTAAGATATCTTGACACCAATCACCATCACTCCTTTTCATTTATATTTTTTTAGAATCTTTATTATGGGATTGAATTTTTTCCTCACTACTTTATATTACGTGTTTTCAAACTATGGTTGTGGGATTTATATATATGCATTCTTGGTTTTTCATTTTTTCTTCATTTCATCATTGTATGGTATTGGATATGTGTGTGTACATGTATTATATGATAATGTTTCCCATTTTAGTGATATTCCTACTTGATGCTAGTTTCCAACCCCTTTTCTATTTGTGGTTTTTTTGGGGATTCACATCATGGGAACCACTGGGAAGGATCACTGAAACATGGACTCAAGTGTGCCTCCTCATACATTACAATCATATTACTAGCAGTGATGGTCTAATTATGGTATGGTGGGAAAACTATACCCTCATGGTCATAGTGGCATAGTGGTGCATCCAAATAAATCAATAGTAAAAGCAATATGAATAACAGATAAATGGATGATTATAACTGAAAGTCAATAATTAATTGATAAACAACTAGGTTATCATGAAATACCCAAATATGCATGAACATGCTACAATGTAAAAAGTAGTAGACATACAAACTGTGATAAAATAAACCTATTTAAACTAAAAAAAAGTATATAATAAAAATAATGTGACTCTAACGGGAATAAAAAGTACATTATACTCCGCTAATCCAATGCCATGTCAATTTCTCGAATGAATAATTATAATGAGAAAAATCCAGTGACTAACATGCAGTTAAGAAGTCTATCTATGTAGCCAATAATGGATCAAACATCTTGTGCGATATACTTAGTAGGAAACCACCAACAATATCTAATTCAATCTAGTCTGTAAATATAAAATAAATCAGTCTGCAACTATAATAGATTTTGTAATGCATAAAAAATATAGTTCAGTCATCTAAGGTTCTTAAAAGGAAACCTAGCCAACCATAACTACTATTTTGATAGAGAAAATCCCAATGGTTCCCCCATCTATAACTGTGTATGATCCTACTTTCTAATGTCTAGTGGTCGATTGGGGTTCCAGACACAAGGATTCTTGGGCACTCACATTGGGCGAGAGGATGGGTGGTCGGGCTCATCATACCCTTTTGGGGGGGGAATTGGCACATACTCCAGGACTCTCTTAGATATTGTTTTTGAATTTATACCTAATCCTGATATGAGACGGTTTACCCTAATAGAATGATTAATAGTTAATTTCTCCTTTGTATAAAAAATATGAAGATGTCAGTTGTGAATCCATCTATATGTATATGAGGTTATTTATCTCTTTCCCCATTAATGGGTAGCCAATTTATGTAATGAAATCTTATAAACTATTGATTTGTGATTTTCTTTAATGCTAGGAGGTGGTTAATATTCTAAGGAGAAGATTGATCCATTAGGAGGTTCCCTATGTATCCTGGTTATTACAGGATTGAAAATCCATATAGATATTTAAAACCAAGAAGTTTATTATAATATAGAAAAGACATATATGGGATCACTGAAACTCTATAAATTCAAATTCTTATCCTGGAGGAGCATCAAATGTATCCCAATTATGGTGAGATTCTGATTTTTCATATATCATTTTAACTTCCATTCCACTTATGGAAGAGTGATAATGACCATCTCATGGGATTTATTGTCTCTTTATTATTGAGATTTTAGGGACATGGGAGGACTTACACCGAAAGGGGTACTTATTTTATCTCATACCTTGGAATGGAATCCTGCATATCTTGGATATGGAAAGAATAAGAGTTCTCAAAGTTTATTCATACCCTTGGGATTTGACCAAAGGTGGATAGACTCATATAGGAGAGGTTTATATCATACCTCTTATCAATGATTACATAATGGGTTTACTCTAGCGAGTGGATATTTGTGATACGAGTTATATAATGGTTGAAACTCCCTAAGCCCACATGAGCTATGGACGTTGTGGGAAATAAGGGGAAAAAATTAATCAATGTCACTACATTATGATGTAGGGATTATGTGATGGGAATTCCCATGGGATTTTCAAGATGGAGATTAGGCATTAGGGAGGAATACTATGTATTCTGGTTATAGAAGGAATCAGTTTCATCATTGTTAAGTTGATCCAATTCCACCAACAGAGAAGGTAGAATGATCATCCAATGGGAATGATTCTGTCCCTATGGTCGAAATGTAAGAGACATGGTGAGACACACAATGAGGTTGATTCCAATTTGAGTTTGGGATCAAGTCTTAGAAGGATGTCCAATGTATCCTGGTATTGGTAGGAATTGGATTTCTCATTGTTTAGTAGATTGGGGATTATACACTATTGGTGTAATGGTCTTCATAGGGGTTCATGGTGTAGATGATATGATTATTGAAACTATCCAATCCCACATGATCCATTCTCCTTGTGAAAACTAAGGGATGGAAAATAATCAATGTCATTTCTTTTGGAGGGGGTACATATGCACTGGGACCTCCATTGGAAGATTAATATGGAGCTCAATCCTTGGGGAGGTGTCCTACATATCCTGGTTATGGTGGAGATCAGATTCATCATATTTCCCTTTATTAGGGATTATACAATAATGATTCCATTATATTCAGGACATATCATATTATGTCACTAATTGGGGATTACACTTTGAGGCTTCCCTTCTATTGGGGTTTACACATTGAGTATGGGAAAGGTCATACAATCCTAGGATTCCCTATGATTCTTCCATCTTTCCTACCTGACAAATGTTGATTTTCCACTCAACATGCCTTGATGGTCTACTCAAAATGTCAAAGACTGTCTTCCTGACATTTGAAAATAAAATTACGTTGTCTAGTTAAATCATCTAGAGTAATATCTATAATATCTATGGCATATCTAAAGGATATCTCATTATCAAGGTTAACCTTTCTAAAGGAAATCGCAAGGCATGTATGGTTGACCTTAGAATCTATCAGAAGACATGGATGGAATGTCAAGAGTGTGGCTTATGATATTTATAACATACCCAGGTTTTATTACAAGAGATGGAGGACACACATCAAGGTTTTCATGAGAGTCTATGTGACATGTCTCATAGTGCTCCACATGTCTTAGCTGACATATATGGATGGCATCGCAAAGCCTAGAGGACAAGATTGAGGGACATCGTGAGAGCTGACTAAAATGCATGGGTTCTATCATAAGAGTCAAATAACATGTGTATGTTCCATTATATGAGTCATGAAACACATCATAAGGATACCAAAAGACATTAATGGTGGTACCAGTGGGGTTTTCCAGACATGGGAAGCACACCTGGGGGGAACTGTATGACTTTCTCTAACATGTCTGGAGGACATCGCATGACCCGAATAGTATTCTAAAGGAGAATCGTAAGATCTAGGTGACTTTTTTTGTATTAGTCATGTGTCATGGATGGTTAACATGAAGCACATGATGGTTAGTGTATATGTTCTTGTCATAATTATCCCACCTTTAGTCATTGTTATAGCATTTATACTATGAATTCCTTAAATGTTTTCAGTGTTAGATTATTGTTAGTCTCATATGACCTAGTAGGCGTGTGATATGTTATTCATGTGTACAAATAAATGTAATTCACTTGTTCTATGAGTGATCAAAAAATGTGCTTATTCATGTTGCATGGTTTCCCAAGCTATTTTTTGTATCTAACCTAATAGAATGCTTTATAGTCATTAGATCTAGTCCTCCGAGATATTTTCTCTGCCAATTGGATGAAAAAGGGTAAACTTCTCATTTGATGAATCACCCTATTGGTCCCGGAAGGAATTGGTGTATTTCTCATTCTAGTGTGGGGTAATCATAAGCCTATCCAACCTACTTATTTTCTTCATTGAGTGGAATATATTGCATGAGTCCATGAAGGATTTTGTGATGGCTTCAGTGTCACATGTCTTCATGAGTCAATGTTATTGATCTCTCCAAGGTCATCAATTGATTTTTAGTGACTCTTATCCCATCCAATAAATGATTCATTTTCTGGATTATCAAAAATTAATGGGGACATATTTAAATATGGTGATATACTAAAGGAATTCTATATTTTCCTATTGACATCTTCAAGTTCCTTCGTGAGATTAGGACACCTATTGAAAAGATTTCATGTGATCTAAGGTAACTTTAATGGGACCTGAAATGAGATAAGGATGGATTTTACTATGGTATTTTCGCGATAATCATAAATTTTCAAGGGGTCATAAGAGACTATGTTGCATACATCCTTAGATTATTGTAAGAGATTTATGATTATGAGAGTATCATGCCTCCTCTTCTTTTTATTTCCATTGTTTATTTTAAAAAAATTACGGGAGTCATGCGATATTAAATGAGTAATGTCAATGAAAAATACTCTACATATTGATGATATGTCAAGTGAAAAATAAATACACTATAGAGATGTGTATGCATTCCATGGACAAATCCATCAGTCTTTCACTAAGGTGCCAAAGGGAGAGTGTGAGGTTTCTTGTATATACCTGAGGCTCCTCATGGGATGAGGATTTCCTACTGGTGGCATTTATAGAGGTGTGGAGGAAATGTTTATTGGGTCCCGTGGTGTCTCTAATATTACCAATGGGTGAGTAACATGACTTTTATGGCTATTAGTGGCTCCCACCTTCTCCCATTTTATTTCCATTATTTTATTTTTCAATGTATTGGGGGTTTCATAAGTTTTCTAGAATGTTGTCAAGGCCATCCATTCTCACTATCATTGAGTGATCACATGAGTTTTATTACCACAATAGGCCTATTAATTTTCATCATTTTCACCCTATATTTGAAGGATCATTGGATCGGTTTTTAGGAGATCATAGATTCACAAATCACTTATCCTGGGGGATATCATCCGGTTGTCATCGCATGATCATTGGTTTTCTTAGGTGACTTAATGAGAGATGAAAGACTTGTTGAAGGGAATTTTAGGGATCCTCTATAGGCTATATAATACAATTGGTTCCTTCACATGACATTACAATGGCCAAGTGATTGCATTTATCTTAGAGTCTTGTGTGATCCAAGAGTCTCTCCACCTTCTCCTTTATTTTATTTTGCATGGAATAATAAATCCCATATAAAAATATTTATTACTTTGTGAATTTTCAGATTCTCATTTGGCATTATTCAATAACCCCCCCCCCCAAGAGAAACATCCATGGGGATAGAGGGTCTATTTTGAGGAACGCAAATTCCCACCCGAGCCTTTGGTGTTGTCACAAATCAGTGTCTTGGGAGACGCATGGTCTACCGGGTGACACATGGGATTCCAAGACCTTCCTTAAATATAGGGGGTATAGATCCATTAATTTTAAAAACTACTCATACATAGAAAGGACTATCTTCTTTCTCTCATCATGTGTTTTTATCGTAAGATCCTTAAGGAAGACCTTCTTCTAAGACCTCATCATGAGAATACTTTCTCAAGGATTGTTCCGCATGACCACTTTTCTTGAGGCACCCATTTGCTCCAACTGTGAACTATATTTTGGTAACAATTTCAACTTAGACCAAAAAAATTGATATTTTCTTAAGTATTTCGTGGGGATGATTACTTCATCATATGATCGATTGACTATCATGTGACCTGTATGAAAATGTTCAGGTTATTCAATTGCATGCCTCAATGAGGTCAAGGGATTTTTTGATCCCTTATGTGGTTATGCAACCCATAAGATCTTGCAGGGGGGTTGTCAATTTGAGAATTCCTTATGAGATTCATGCTCCCTTTATGATTTATGTGATGTGAATGATGCATCCAGATTTATTATGTCATTTTATTTATTATAATTTATTTTATATGTCTCATATATTCCACTTAATTCTATTGAAATGGATTTTGGTTCCCACCAAGGTTACTCAACTTCTGACAATCCCAGTGCCATGATTACCAGAAATCATAACATCGGCCCCCGATATCTTGTGTATTCTATTAAAAATATTCTAAATAGGTTCCTCTCTCACTAGAATCTAGATTATCCTATATTTCACAAACTTACTATATGCTGGTTCGATTTTTTATATGATGTTTTCATCCCTACCTTAGATGCCAATATTCCATATTGTTTTCTATCAATATCTTATCATTTTTTTAGATTAAAATTTCTAATGAATCCCATCTAACCACATTTTATCCCTGGGGTTTGTCTTATATGTTTTAAATCTCTCCTTTGGGTCCAGATGGTCTTGATTTCACTCATCAACATAACACATAAAGCTAATTGAGTATATTTTCCTCATGCATGAACAATCCTTGTAGGGAATGGCGTTTGAAATGGGATCTCTATCCAAATGGTAATTTTTATAAAGAATTGGAATGGTAGTTCAAGGTCAATAAAAGTTTCATATAATTCATTGATTAGTTATATAGGGTTCATCTTTATAAATCCTTACAGATTTCCAAGTTTATAATCTCTTTCCAGCATGATCTCCATCAATAAATGAGTAGCCACTGGTTCCCAGATACCAACACATTCTATTAATCCCATAGTGAAGTGAGCATCAGCCTATGGTACATCTACCAACTCGACATGACTCCCCCTCTCATAAATATGTAGGCTAACACCCTCTATACCAAAGATGTTTGGGATGATCCCTTATCAGCTCTAGTTTTATTAAGGGAATTACTCAATATTATAAAGGACAAGATAAGGAAGGATATGATGATGTGCTAACTCATATAATTAATGGACTATATTGATATATTCCTTTGTCAAAGTAGATTGGGGCCAAAAACAATACACCCTAATTGGTTCCCTTATCATTAGGAATGTGAAAGTGATGGATCATATTGGGTCGTCATGGATGTAGCATGCTATTATTCATGGGAAATTGAGTGAACTCAAAGATCTCCTCATACCATAGGCAAGAAGGAAAAATATCCACATTTGGGAAATGACGTCTTTTCTCATTTGGGTATGCACGTTCAAGGATCTATGTTAGCACATTAGTGAGTACATCATGGCTTGTGGAAGGAAGATGTCTCAATTTGGAAGTTCTGATCCAGTCATGCCTTTACCAACTTCTGGTCCATATTCAACAAGACATCACCGCCTACATTATCAGTGGTCCACTTAATTTTTATTTTCAATTGATATGGCACCATCTGTATTGTTATGAATACTACTATGTCTATAGGACTTGAAATAACTTATCCCTTGCTGAAAGGTCAAATATGATCTCTCAGCGAGATGATGTTCATATAACCATAGTGGATGAGCTAATTATCAGCAATCTATATACACCCTATAAATTTTCTAATCATTTTGGTTTAACCTAAGGGTCCCCCCTCTTCCCTTGGATAGAGTACATAGAGAGAAGCATCCAAGGGTTGTCCCTAGTTTTGGAAGATGGGGGAATGTGGTGATATTATGGCTAATATCATACTTTCATCTGATGATGCTCCCTCCATCCTAACCAAGGATAATTCACAATCATAGTTATTATCTTATTTGGATGGTTTGCTAAGTTAGGTGGGACATCATGTGTATAAGTATTTTGCCTAACCCACCCCTCAATTTTTGGAGATGATGGAATTGATTGAAATCATTGGTCAGATGTTAAATCAGTTCCCTCATTCCATTGGAGACTATATTGATAGTGACAAAGAATCTGTTGAGGAAATTAGTACTCCAGAAAAGGTTATGGATGATACACCTATCGAGAAAAGATCCTTTGAGGCCTCCTCTTTTACTTCTTTACAAGAATAACTAGTCATTCCTTCTCCTTATGCACCTACTTCATCTGTTACAGAGGCCCAGGCACAAAATTTTCTTATCTAGAAACAAATTCATTCCTTGATCACTAAGACTACTTTGGAATCATTTCATGACCAAGGGGAACACCTTGATCAAAACTTTCATAAGTTGGGGTGGATTGATTTTATTGCCATCCATTTTATGAAATCATGAATCAAATTATTATAACATGGTGGTATTAGTCATCCAATGAGAGGAAATTAATTGAATCTTTAGACAATGCTCCTCTTGATAGGATGATTAAGGAGATGTTAGAGACACTAGAGTAGGGTAACTATTTGATATTGGAACAACAAGATCATGTGGTTGATTATACTGTGAATATATGGAGGCATGAGGAAATAATAAACCTTATGAGGTTTGAAAAATAAATATCATCATCCTTATTAGTAACATATCATATGAGATTTTACAAGTTGTATACTTTGGTCAAGCTCTCCTTCCTAGAGAAGGTGTAAAATACTCAGGGTGAGCGACACTCTAGTGTTCAATCGATGCTTCCAGCCATACCCTCGCTGACTTGTCCAGTTCAGTAGATAAAATATTATCTTAATTTGATATACTATTATTTTAGGTAGTTGTACAAACTCTGAAATGTAGATATTCCTCATTTTTCTGTATAATCACAATGAACATATTATATGAACTTTATATATGTTGTCTTATTTTTATTCTCTCAGGATGTGCCTGTTCATTTCACTGATATGATATTATGTGAATTTTCAATGATACCCATCCCTTGAAGAACATCATGTAAACATGAATTCTGAGATTTAAATGTTTAAATTATAACATATTCCTTCTTGCGAAATTCTCTTGAATTGTCACTAATAAGAGACTTTTTAGTTATAATTTCATCCTACTATCTTAATATCACATGATTTGTAGATGGATTTATTAGGATGGATATATATTTGTCTAGAAGAGAGGGTGTCCTTTTTTTCTAAATAGTATAGTCCTAGAAATCATATCTTAATTTTTTTCTAAGTCCATATGGCAACACTTACAAGATCTTATAGGAAATTCTTTGTTGTACAATAGTTTAGGGACATTTATCTGAGACACTTAATTACATTAGTTTAGGGTATTTTATGCCAAACATTCTATTACATTAGTTTAGGGTCTTTTAGATTAAATCATCTATCACTTTAGTTTATGGAATTTTATCATGGGCCTGCTATTGATTCTATTTATGGTCTTTTAGATCATACCTAAAATCACATTAGTTTACATAATATATGATCAAAACATATATTACATTACTTTAGGGTATTTTAGATCTGAGCTTATATCATTTTATTTTAGGGACTTTTATATCGAACCATATAAATGATTGTGGAATATGGTGCAGACATTCCAAGAATACCCCAAAACACTCTAATGTGTTGGGTTCTCCTATGGTGTTGCAGGTGATAAGAAGGATTAAAAATCCTTTTTGTATATTGACACATTTGGTTGATGTCATTGGTTCATATACAGGATCCATAAGCATACATGCATAGTCAAGAAAAGGTTCTCTTGAAATGGGGTATATTTTATAGGGTAAATGGAATATTTATGGAGGTTATATCATTTTAGGGTGAAATACTAGGGATGATATCTCTACCCAGAATGTGGGAATATGGGTAATGTAAATCATAACCCAAAAGTTGGATTCTGTGAATAAGGGAGGGGGTAGACATGTCAGGGATAACCCACAACATTGTGAGGTGTCGGGTTCTTCCATGATGTTTTTAGGGCTCACACGAACTAATACTATTTTCTTGCAAGGATTATATGACTTTATTTACTGGTTCAAAGACCTAATGTGTTTGTATCATGGTCATGAAAAATATGATCTCCACAAATTTCTGAGGGACACGAAAGATTTGTAAAGATTCAAATGTCTAGATGATGAGGATGGGTGCGACTGGTTTAGATATCCAGGATGGATTCTTCCACCCTAGGGAAATTTGACTCTTATATTGTAAATCATGATACATATTCCTTGTGGTTTGAAGTAAAAATGTATGATCCATCAAAGGTTTAGGAATGAATTTTCACATTCCTAGTTTTAAAAACAGTACAAAAGATGATGATTTAGCTTCACGAATGTAAAGTCCACTCATATATTTTGATACAGATATTTAAAATCATTGTCTAATGTTCTCAGGTTAGGAGGATGGGAATATCATACTGGGAATGACCCAAAAAACACTGGGAAACTAGGTTGTACCACCATGATGTTATGGTGGAGAAGGATCAAAAATCACTTTTTTAGAGTGACACATTTGGATGATGACCATATGCACATATGCAGGATCAATAATAGTAATTACTTTGATAAGACATGGTCTTTGAATCCATGTATCATTTCCTGGGTCCTAGTAAGGTTTTGATAATATGATACACTCAAATCATGAATTATGAATTTTGGAATGTGTAAAATTAAATGACGGTTCCAGCACCCTAAAAGTTGTGTCACCTCTTATAAAACATATTCTCAAGACGATGAGATGTCAAAAATTATTAGTCTAACATTTCCCTGAAACAAGGTGTTCAGTGATCATATATTGTCTTTTACTAAGGGAAACGTGATGACCCTATGGCCTTTATTTCTTATTAATTGGTGCCCTATTTTTTTATTAAACTCTATAGATGAAGTTTTTAGTGAGTGAAGACTTCACTTTTTATCAGTCTTCATTTTAGTGTTTTCGATCATATAGTTTTGGTGTCTCTTTCACTAGAAGTTTAAGGTCTTACAGTTTGGTCAATTATAGGATAAAGTTTAAGTTCATACAACTTTGACCAACGTGAAGGAAGTTTATGGTCATTAGAAGCATGAAAAAAATTGGAGGAAAATACACAAGGTCCCTATTATGATACCCATGGTCAAGAGTACCCAACATTCTTCTATATAGGAGATTAATTGTTTTATATCACAGACCGAGGTCCCCAAAACATGAGTAATGTTATGGGAAAATCATACCAAGAGTAATTTAGATCACACATAGGTGTTGAGTTCATTCATGGTAATGTCATGGGTCACAAGGTTCCAAAATTTATTTTTCAGAGTAATGTAGTTTGTTGAAGACCATAGGCACATATGAAAGAGACATAGGAAGACATGCATAGTCAAGAAAACTATCATTTAATCTAGTTAACCTTTCCAAGGACCATGGAAGTTTGTAGTGATCTAAGGCACTAAAATAATGAATTTTTATTTTATGGATTGTGATTCTTTAAAAAACAAAAGAAGCACTTCGTACTCTGGATGACCATGGAAAGTATCTCTCTATCCATTGATAAGGAATGAAAAACGAGTGATGACCTTCATAGTTTATCATCATATAGTGGAGTATTTTTCTGTTAATTTTAACATCATGTGGTAAATACATAGGCCGTGAAGTTTATCATCATATAGTGCCTAATTTTTATTTTCATTTTAACATCATGTGTTAAAGAAATATGCGGTGAAGTTTATCATCGTGTGGTGAGGACATTATTGTTTTTTAGTTTTAATGTAATTTAAGAAAGATTTTTTCCTTTATATTTAACATAATTTGGTAAGGAATTTCAAGTTGTGTAGTTTTAATGTCATGTGACTAGGACATTTTCCTTGCAATTTAGAATCATGGGTTAAGAATGTGGGAACCGGGGTGAAAATCGCAACATGTTATATTATGTACACAAGAAATCTGTATGTAGATCTGGTTTGTATATAGGAAAAATGAGCTTTTATGACTCGAATCCAATACAATTGGGGTGAATTTATTAATTGTTTCTATGTATGGACCAAGAACTAAAGTTCTAGATGAAAATATATATTCTGTAATGACATGAATCAAGCCACATATTGTTCCTAAATGGGAAACACTATAATTATCCGACCCTTGTGTAGAGGTGGGAATTTTTTTCATTGATTGTTGTATCTTGGTCCATGATTGGTGATCTTGATGTCACTATTTATATTCTAATGATAGGAATCATGATACATGTAGTAATAAAAGAATCATGGATTTTAATTTCATGTGTGAAGGACATGAGATTCCTAACATGAAAAGGGGAATTGTGGATGGACTAGAAGATGGACATATAGGCATCACTAGTTATTGAATGAAAATAAGAATCAATAATAATATATTTATTGATGTCCCATAAAGTTTAATATCATGCAGTGTGGAAGAAGTTGAACCATTAAGAAATGATGGAAATGTTGTGGTCGGGCCCAAGGGTCAATGTCTGGGCATCACCACTTATCTTAGGATAATGAGAATCAAGCCACATAAAGTTCTTAGTGAATGACCTTTTTATGCATGCCTAAACTATATGTAGAGTGGGGGGATTTTAATCTATGTAATGAATATACCTAGGATTTACGAGTTGTGTGTTGCTTCATATCATACGATATTGGTAATCATGGCACATTTAGTTCTTGAAAAGAGTTGTGGTATGAGTCCAACACCAAAAAAATGTTCCTATAAAGTGTGTTCGATAGGAATGTATATTTTTTATGTCATTCAAGGGACATCAACTATGAATTTTAATGTCTTGCGGAAAAGAATCACGAAATGAATTTTATGGTCATGCATTAAGGACTCTGATGAGCCTACCACAACCATATCTATAATATTTATGTGGGGGAGACCTTATAGAAACTCCCATCCTCAAGTGAGCTATGCTTAGTGTGAGAAAAAATAAATTACATGGGTTAATATCACTATGGATAGGAAATCATGGATTGGTCAGGGGAATCTTTCATCATATGGTGGATGGACAAAGATATTATATTGAGGTATCCCTAAATATCTCATTTAAAATAATAATCAAGCTATATGTAGTTCTAAAAAACCGTTACAGTTTAATGTCATGGGAAAATTACATTAGATGTGTAGTTTAGCATAATCTGGTAAGGACAGGAACCAACCATCATGAAGGGAAAGGAAGGTTGTGTCTAGAAAAAAAACATGAGGTTCAGGAATCACTATGTACCCATCAATTCAAGGAATCATGTCATACATATTTTGTGGGGAACCATTAAATTTAATTTCAAGTAGTGAGGAATTCAGCAGTGCAGTTAAAAGTCATGTGGTAAGGATGTAGGATACCATACAGTTTAAATTATTACTATTAAGTCTTAGGGGGTGAGATGCATCTTTTTTTATTACTTTTAGGATAATATTTGTATAGTTTATTGTCATGTGGTTAGGATGATCTCTGCGTAGTTTCTTGTCATGTGGTTTAGAAAATATCTGTACAGTTTATCCTCATGGGATCAGGATGATCTCCATAGATTTTAACATAATGTGGTCTGGATGAGGGATACCATGCAATTTAAATTCGTTATGTTAAGAATTGGGATACCATGTAGTTTAATGTATTTATTATAGAGGTTGAGATACCATGTGGTTTCAATTTTTGTTGTTTGGACTTGGGATACCGTGTAGTTTAATGTCTTGCTATTTATAATTGAGATACTTTGTTGTTTAAAGTCTTACTATTAGAACATGGGATACCATATAGTTTAATGTCTTGCTACTTGGACTGGGGATACCATGTGGTTTAATATCTTATTGACAGAACATGGGATATTATTTAGTTTAATATTTTATTTTTAGGACTTGGGGGTGTTGTGCAACTTATCTTCTTTCTTTCAGGACAATCTCTATGAAATTTATCATCATGTGGCCAGGATGATATCTATATAGATTATAATCATGTGGTTAGGATAATATCTATAGATTTTATTTTAATATGGTCATGACGATCTCTATTTAGTTTATTATCATGTTCTCTAGATGAGGGATTCTATTCATTTTAATGTCTTGATGTTTGGACTTGGGATACAAGGACGTTTAATGTCTTGTTGTAAGGACTGGGGATACCATGAATTTTGGAGCCTTCCTGTTATGAATTTGGATACAATGTGCTTTAAAGTCCTGTTTTTCGGACAAGGGAACTTGATGTTAGCTATGAAATTTATTTTTTTGAGAAATATATCACGGTTTGGAGGGGTGACACACTCCACATCCATGGTTTTCAATGAGTAGGCTACATTTCGATAGATCGTATGTATTATATAAGGCCCTTACCACATGGGATAAAACTTTTAAGTATTATTTATAAATATCACTGGGTTTTAGATTGAAAATAAAAATTCTCCTTGGATGAGTTAATGGAGGCTAACCTTATTATTAAAGGCATTTGCGATCAGATTTTGATGAACCTCACATTACTGCATTATATGAAAACTATTCTCATCGAGCCGCTCCATCTCATCAATTCGCTTTTTCAATTGATCATCATTTAGGAGATGTCTCGAAATGGATATTTAGAGTAAAGGTAGATAGACCTATACGGGTAGCACTACCTCGGTCTCATAAACCAATGAGTATGGAATTTCTAGTGTAGCAGTACGTGTAGTGGTAAGGTAGGCCCATACAACATAGAGGAGCTTATTCGTCCAGGAATTCATACCCTTGTTCACAATCTTCAGAAGTATATTTCGTATAGAATTATTGAAGGCCTCTATATATCCACATTGTACTAGATTATAGAGAACTGAGTGATTTTACTCAATAAAGTACTCGTTGTAATGTTTCTTCAACATTATATAATAGATTTTTGTGATGTTTTCTGTCAATTTTATGTGAAGGACCATAAACCTAGTGATGATATGTGACATTATGTAGTTTATTATTTTCTTTGTCCTATAATCTTTGAGGGGTTTTTCCTTAGGAACTTTTGTGATAATGTTAGTAGTATTAAGGATATACATGAACTTATTTGCTCTGGAAGTTGGATATAGACAAAAAACATCCATTTCCCAAAAGGTAAATGGCTAGAAATATTTATCTATATTTAGAAATTTTAGGGGTTTATGGATGAAGATTTCATGGATCTATAATGCATGAAATTTCTTGGTGAATTCCATTCAGTCATATATCCTAGTTTTCTGGTATTATCCAACCCTCTTGAATTTTGTGGGAGATCTTGGTCCTAGATTGATGGGAACCATTAGAACCTACATGTAATTCCTCATTGATTATAGAAATATATCGTTCTATTATTAATATGAGGAGGTTTCAATTAAAGCCTCACTTTTTTAGGGATTTTTCTCATTTTGACCAATTTACAAGGTTATGTTCATTGCTTGTTTCTGAATCTATACAATTCTCTCTTGATCTATCGAAAAAGTCATGTTTTAAAGATTACAGTTAATGAGATCCATCCATTCCGGGGTGGTCATCAGACCATTATGATTTGGGGAGGTGCTGACCTAATTGATTAATTCTATGTCCCTCATGACTATCAATGAGACCATACTTCAATGTGTGATCCCGAATATTGCTTCCTCCGGATCTAGTTTAACCAAGATGATGGATGTGTTATCTAATGTGTGGGTATGAGAATTCTGTGATTGGGTAACATGATGCAACGTGGACTCAAAATGGAACTCTTCAATCCATCCTATGACATAGATAATGAGAGGGGTTAGTTTTTAATGTTTAATGGAATATTCAACAATGAACTTCTTTATCACTAGTTCTTAATTCTCTTTGATATTTAGGTTTATTATGTGTAGTTGTAGGGACAGTTACAACTCACCGAGGAGGGTTAGGTATTCTTACTCATTGTTTATGTAGCCTTCATAATGTGAGAAAGAGTACGGAAAAACTTATCTATTAGGTAAAAAATTACAATCCATATACCAACCTAATTAACCTTCAGGGTCCCCATCCTTTTCCTAGTAGGAATTCTATGGGTTCTATAAAAGTATATATCCAATGTCCGGGGAGTGTCACTGGAATAGAAGACCTCATCATCTGAGTGATTGGTGTCCACCACTGTATTCTTTGGGGTATGATGTGGTTCAAGGAAATCAGATAGGGATTTCCTTTTCAGAAAATTTTATGATACACATTGAATGTTGTATGGATATCGAATTACCTCACATTGGGTCAAGATACTTTTCAACATTGAATGTAAAAGGATATAATTGATTGTTTCAATGTGATATACTAGATGGAATTTGTGGTGCAATAATTAATGCCTCATTTTTTACACTGTGAAGATGACTATAAGGTTGTTCTTCTCAACATCAGAGTGTCTGGTCTTAGTTCCAAGAATTTTATTTCTAAGGTAGTAGAAACTGTTATCTCTCCCCGAATCATTTTTCTATATGAGTAGGAAACCTAGTGAGTGTTCCATGGAGGCAGTATATAATATTAGTGTCTTCCATTACAATATTGGCATAAGAACCAATGGATTCAGTATGTACTACTTGAGACTTTTGAATGATTCTTGGAATTCATCATCCCATTGAATAGAGATTACATTAATCAATATCCTAGTGAGGTGGAGAGATTTTCTACACATGTGGTATATAAATAAGTGAATGTAGGAGAGGTTCCCTGGACCCCCCTCAATTTTAAAGATTCCGGGGGGTCAAATTTCCATGATTTCACTAGTCTTCTTTAGGATGACCTCAATGTCATGGGGGAATACCAAAAATACAAAGAACATCCCAAATGATACCTTGAAAGAATATTTTTGTGGAATAATTTTTAAACTTTGTTTTCATAGCTTGTTGAAGAATGTTTAAAGATCAATTAATTGATCACATCACCGTTAGGATTTTAAAACTAAGACATCGACATAGTATTCATAAATCCTTCCCATGAATGGCTTAAATATATGATTCATTGCACATTCTAATGTGGTGCTAGAGTTCATTAACCCTAATGGCTGGAATAGATAAAGAATAACCCCTGAGGTTATTTTATGGTTTTGGTTTCCCCATCATTAGGGTCTATCATTATTTTATTGTACCATGAATACCCAACCATGAAAAAAAGCATGGAAGCTAGTTGTTTCATTGATTAAGTATTTTGTGCTTTGAAATGGGTTGTTTTCTTTTGGAGAATATATATTAAGGTCTATGAAATTGATGTAGACCCTAATCTACTCATTCCTTTTTATGAAATAGTTGATTTTTGAAATCTATCTTGGGTATTTAATTTCTTAGGAAAAGATGGATTTTATCAAAATTTTAACATCCACCTCTACATTTGTAGCATGAGAGGGGCACATAAACATTGATTCATTCTTGAAGCCTTAGTTTTAATTGGGTTGGACAGGATGGTGTGCATCCATATATAGATTTAGTTTGGGAATTTACGTATAGTTCCAAGTGAACACATATCGGTGATTCTTACGAAATGCAGTGTACATATCTTTCTATTCAAAGGTCATGGAAGAACTAATTAGAGGAGTTAATGGGAATTCATCTGTTACCATATTTTTTTGAGCTCATAAGTGGTTGTGGATCCACCTTCCATGAATGTAGGAGTGGAATTCTTGAGGTTATCCTCACCTTCTTCCACTTCTCATTCTATAGAGGCACTTTCAGATACAGATGAAAATATGGGGGATTCTACATCCTTATTACGTGAGGGAGTCTATAAAAAAAGACATTATCATCCACTTCCCTCTATGTCATTGATGATAGATAATGTAGATGATTGTTTTTTATATTTCCAATGGGGACACGAGGATAATGGGTCTCAAGGATAAGGTCAATCAACCTGAATAGATTAATGGGGAGCACATAGTCACGATCAAGTATACTCCAGGGGTTTTCAAGGGATATCCCAAAGACATTGGAGGTTGAAACATATGTATCATCATCCATGGCCTATGTCACACACCAAGATCACTGTATATTATTTCCCTACCATCCCATGCCATCCTCATTGTGCATATCCTCAAACTCCATCTTATCTCTCAACCTCTACCTCTGATACAATTCTGTCATGGCATTTCATTTTCATGATGATTGAAGTGATGGAAGAGTTTCATTACCTTAATTATTCAATATGGAAAATAGATAATGATCCCCGATTCACACCTCCAATATCCCCTAGGGTGGCAACTAACACCAAGGGAATAAAATCTTCACTTAATGGGAGGGATTACCCTTTATTTTTCTAATGAAGATCGAGGGTTAATATGTATCAACCTCAGAAAAAATCCAACATATATATATATAAGAAACAAAGAAAATCCATCCCACATGCAAGTTTAAAGAAAAAATTCTAGAATATATTAAAAAGACCAAATTCAGTACCAAAAGAACAAGCTATGTAGTGACACAACAACTATCTTGATTCCCAATCCAGTAAGGTCTATCATAGTCCACATAATCTCCATGGAACCCTAAAAATAGTTTTATATATTTAGGGTGAGCATGTATGTATACTGAGTAAGAACAAGAATGTAACTTGTGTACAAGTGAGAGAATCATACTAATGCCCCTGTGAAAAAATTTGCAGAAATTAAAAAACACATAACAAGGTATAGTATTCACCCCAACCTCACCATGTCACTCTCACCAAATAATACACCTCAAGTATTATAATTTAGTAAGAACATCAAATTTTTGGTACCCCACACCACTTCCCCTGAATAACTGCTCATCCCTAATGGAAAATGTCACCTACCTGCCACACTATTCCATGAGCCCCGATGTCAAAACCTTCACACACACACCTAGGACACAAACCACACCACATTCATACCCATAGACTCTTGGCCCTCATCCAAAAGACACCTGGGAAACGCACCTTGCCGGTATGCACCTAGGCCACACAACTTCCTGAAAACCTATCATTGATTCTTAGGATACCAAGGAATAGAAGAGGGAGAAGAGAAGATCCAATAACTATCCATCTATCCTCCCACTAGGATGTCGGTAAAAAACACCCTCCCACATAACGATGGGGGTGTTTGACATATAGTTCTCAATATGGGTGGGGTGCATATTGAAATCACAAGGAACTACATATATATATATATATATTGGTACAAAACACTTGTCCCAACCAATGGGTTTTCAAAAGAACAATCATCCCACAACAAAACTACTATCACAAACTAGATCGTGTCACCTTCCAAATCGACACCCGCCCCCATCCGTAGCAAGACCTGATGGCATCGGGAATACCTGTCAGGTCTTTCCATAGACCAGGTCGGGTGCTGGGTTTGATTGCGACGATATCTGGTTCATTACAAAATGGTATTAGAGTGAGGTATGCTCCCTTGGGTCATGTTATTTGGGGAAGATTTTGGATAATTTAGAGCTAAGACTGTCAGGAATTGACATTCTGATTACAAGTAGGGTGCCAGTCCATCACACCTCGTGATGACATTCACATCACCATGGGATGTCGGTTTTTATCTAAGTTTTTTATTTCTCATGGTTGTTTGATGATTGTGGGTAAATGAAAAGGGAGTTGGGTTGATGGTCTCAATGAGCTCGTTGGGCCTCGCAAGCCATGTTGAGCCACGGATACTTCCCTAGAACACTTTTCATGATTGTGAAGTTTTTGGCATATTGTTACGAACAATATGTCCAAGTCACCCACCGACACTAGTTTCCTCTTGTATTGTACTATGTCTTTTTTGTTTTCGAATCTTGGAATTTTTTTTAAAAAAAATGACTTTTATTTAAGAAAAATGGAATTTTTTTAGATGATTTTCTAAAAAAGTGGATGTTGTTTCTTTTTAGAATTAGTGGAAATGAATTTCTAGAATAGTTTTGAAATTATAAATAGTGTTTTTACACCACCTTTTAAAACATAAATTATGTTACAGTGGGGTTTGAAAATTAGTTTCAAATAATTTATTTTGATCTATTGAAAATTGTTTCGAATGGAATATAGTGTTTTAGAATTTATGTGTGGGGAGTTGAAGAATGATTTTTATTTGGTAACCACTAAGAATTTGAAAATTGTTATGAAATTTTAGAACCTTGTTTTGAAATGATAAAATTTGAGTTATTAATTAAATTTTGATTTATGAAATGAAGTTTATCCTGAAATTAGAATTGATTTGAAGTGGGTTTAAATCTTTTGAAATAGTTGTGCAGGGCATGAAAGTGAGTTTTTATTGAATGAAGGTTGATTTTATAAATTGGTTTATATGATGTAAATTGGTTTTTGATTTTATGTTTCACACTTTTAAGAAATGTAAAGTGTGGTTAAAGTGTTTTGATTTTGAAAAGCTGAAAGGATTGATTTTTTCCGTTGGTGTTCTCAAGGGTGACCACATGCATGGGTTTATATGGGAAGATGTATGGTAAATAGAATGACTATATAATTTTAAGGATGGATATGAGGTGCGTGTTTGGTGTGACTTGTAAACATGAATGTGTGAGGATCATGAGATACCATTGGTAAATGCGCAACCCACCGACACTATTTTTTTTAAGAATTATTTTGAAGGAAAGTGTTGGGTTTTGATAATGTGTGGTTGTCAAGTTAGGATTATGTGTTTTTTGGATTATTATTGTGGGATTTTATGAGATCAAGAACCCAAATAATTAAGATGATGTTTTGGGCTTGTGTTTCATCAATAAGTTTGAATGAAGCATTAGTCAGTGGTATCTTTTCATAAAAATATAGGGAGGAAAATGTGGTGGATCCCCTGATGTGTTCAGTTTTGGGTTGTGGTATGTTGTGAACAAATGACCATATTGGTTGGGTTGTTGGGTTTTCATGTTGGCTAGGGTACACCCCCATAAAGAGTTAATGAATTTATGATGTGTGGAACATTGTAATTATCCATTGGATTATCCTCCAATTGATCAACATGAAGAATTTATTCTTGAGATTTTGAGATTGAGTTCACCCCTATTCTTTTTTGATTATGTGGATCCCCTTGTAGAGGGAGAATGGTTGTGTGAGTTTGAAATAGGACTTAGTTTATTATGTTTCCTAAGTCATCAAAGGTGAATGCAATTCTGGGTTGTCAATGTAGAATGATGTCTTAAAGGGCCTTTAGGTATTTCATTAGTCTCATTAAAGAAAGAGTTCATGTTAGGCCACCAATGTGGAAAATATGGCCAATATTGGCTGTTATGGCTGCTTTCTGGAATTGTGTGATGTTTAGGATTCAACATAAGGTCCCTCTCATTTTTTATTAATCACAATGCGCATGTTCAGTGACTCCTTGTTATGTCAGGTGTTCGTTTGACTATAAGGGTGAAGGTTGTGAAATCTTATTAGAGTCTCGGTTTGGTCAGATGTGTGTCTCCCTTTAAGGAATTAAAAAATACTATCTTCTAGAAGAATGTGTTTTCTTGTGTCCTTCCATTCTTTAGTTTACCATTTGAAGAATCAAGGGGTGACATGTGTTCATAATCTAATTCCTTATTTTGGTAAAATGATGGGTTAGGGAAAAGTGTGTTTGAAGTATGTCATATATCAATTATCCCATCTAATATTTTTGTGTAATTGTTTGTGGTACTGGAAGAAAAAGTTCCGTTTGGGGGTTTCTAAATTCCAACTATGAGGCATGAGATGATTCAATCATTTGATCTATTGCTATAGGTCCTAGACTGAAGTTGTTTCATAGTCAGGGAAAACCTCAGGGTAGTTTAAACCATTGGTCAAAGTCATATCCTCAATATGAAATATGGGAATAGTTTAAACCTATGGTGTTTTTGTATTGTTCCATTATTTCCCATTCGGTGGTAGAGGTGGGAGGACCTCATTTCGGTGTTATAGCTTCAGTTTATGTTATTCCCTTTGGTTTCTATTTAATTTTTAGAGAAAAGGATGAAATTTGGGCTAAGCATATTAAAGAGCATAGTTTTCTCATGGTTAGTAGTAACAGTTCGCCAATCTAGGAAACC
The DNA here is from genome assembly GCA_963277665.1 of Viscum album. NCBI lineage: Eukaryota > Viridiplantae > Streptophyta > Magnoliopsida > Santalales > Viscaceae > Viscum > Viscum album. The sequence goes on from OY728131.1 coordinate 366,630,720, forward strand.
ATTCGATTAGTGATAGTTGCTACCACATGGTCTCTGCCCATCCGTGCACCTCAAACGTTGTAATAGTGTGAAGATTCCCAATAGGAAATATTTCTCCATATAGTTAGCACACAGTTTCCCAAACCGAGAAGACTAAATGGGTTTTCATGCCAACTCATTATATTTTGGGGTCTTTTTGTGCCGGCCCATGTGATTCATTTAAGATGGTTGGTTCTTTTGGTGGGGAGACCCACTATGAGTCTCATGGAATTTATTTTGTAAAAATCAAATTAATTTCTACCCCTTATATCGGGATTTCGTTTGGGCCTCTCCCTGTTAGATTCCTGATTCTATCTTGGGAAAAAAATTGAGTTGCCCTTTATTATGTGGAGTCTGTTTGTGTATCCCCATATTAGTAACTTCGTTTTTTCCCTAGTGTTGGTCTGAAAATAGGTAGTCTTATTCAGATTTATTTAGCCTCTATATTCTTCCTTGAGTAAAAGTTGGGATTGGAGTGAGCCCAATGGTATTTTTGAAGTAATAGTATAGTGGCCTCATTCATTTTCATTGTTCGTTCCAAGTAAGTTGCATGAGTCTTGTTTGGATAGTGTTTGAGGTGTTTGGTTTTGGGATGTAGTTTTAATGTGCTCGAACATTTCATGGATTGGTGTATGTTTTTTTTCATAGAGTATTACTTCATTTATAAATCAATTGGATGTGTTTTTTCCTTTTTGGGGTGGGCGAAACTTGGCAATGGAGTCCATTTTGGCATTTCGGTTGGGTTTGGTTTTTTCTTTTGGAATTTTTGTGGCTTTCCAAGGGGAGAATGTTTTAAGGTGGGCAGAATTTTCACATACATGACTTATTATAAAGGTTTTTTCAATTTAATTACTATCTTGATTTGTTTTTGGGGGTTTCCCAAGTGGTTTTGGAGGAAAGGGTGTGTTTTCATGATTTGGGCCAAACCGTGAGCCTATTTCATGTTTTAAAAACAAATATTGGTTTTATAACACCTTCATTTTTCAAAATTTTACACTAATTATGCATCCCAATTTGAATCCCCGGATATTTTAAAAACACCATATACTTTTGGACCACATAGGAATCCATAATCGTGATGAATTTCGGTTTTTATTAAGGAATTGAGCCATCCCATAATCCCATTTCATGCAATAAAAAAATTAATTCTTTAATATAGCATTCTCATTTTAAGGTTTATTTTTGCTTCCAACTCTCACCCAATCCCAAATACCCAAGGTGCTACCCAATTATCTTTCCCCCCTCTTTTTAGGTCATATTTATCTAAATTTAAGGCCAAACTTCTCTAGATTTTTTAAATTATCCATATTTGAAGAGGTAAATTATTTATTTCATAACTCATTAAATTTTAACTCTTTTCCCCCCATTTCAGTTCTCACCTGACCTAATCAACCTTATTAGAACCTTAATTTCATTTTTGGATATTTGAATATTTATCTACTAGTGTATTTGTGGAGTTTTATTCAAGATATCTCAAGTATGTGGGTTTCTTTCATTCTATCTCCCATTTGCTTATGGTTTCTTCCTTTGTTGTTAGGGTTTCAACCATATTTTATTGATGTTCATAATTTAATAAAAATTAGGGATTCTATCCCAGGGGTTGATTTGGGTTTATTGGACTAATCTTGTGGTTTTAGGTTTTATTTAACTTCCTTCTGGTGCGGCGGTGGTGCGGGTGAACTTTCACACAAGGATTTGGTGTTTTGAAATTTGTGTTAGGTGATTCCATGTACAATAATTTCATGAAGAGTTGGAGTTATTGAATTATTTATTTATATAGTTCCAAACATGTTGTGTGTGGTGAGAAAACTATTTTTGGTAGCATTGGTTGAGAGGTTAATTTTAAAGTATCATTTTTGTGAAAAAAATGTGTGTTTGTATTGTGTATTCCATGTTGTACCACTTGGGGCTATTTTATGGTTGATGAAATGGTTTTGTTAAATGGTTATAGGGCTTCCAATTATGGTTATATGTTATTTTGGAATGCATTTGGTTTCCAAATAGGGTTTTTAGAAGGATTTTATGTGCTAATCTTGGTTACAATCCTTGGAATTGTTTTATAAAGGTTTTAAATGGTTTCTGGATTTATGTAAGAGGCGAAACTATATTGGAAAAACAATTGGTAGGACTATACTTTTAAAATGGACAATTTTAATATTAAATGGTTGTTATGTGATGTGTATTATGTTTAAAATGTTTTATAATTTTTTTAAAGTATTTATTTATGTGCGAAAGAGATGTGAAACACATTGTGGGCTGTGTTGGTGTGAGTATGGTTTCAAAATGAATTTGAATGAAAAAGTATATTATGTGACATGTGGGTGGGGTTTTTTGGTATGTGTGTGATTTGGAAGTGGTATTTGAATGGGAAAATTTTATTTCATGGATTCTGGAACTTTTTTGAGCACAGGATGGAAATTCCAGGTATCTAGGTGGTTGGATGTGTACTAGTATGCGAGTGATCCAGTTGGGTCTTGCCCTTGTTTCAGATAGGAAGTTTTATGATGAAAAAAATAACTAAACTATGATGGTGATGTGGTTGGGGTAACATTAGGTTATGTGTATGATCCCTAAAAGTGGCTCGTGTTCATGAGAATAGCTATTTGTATGCTTACTTTCACTGAGATGAGAGGTACCTGGGACCCACAATGAGCTAGTGCTTAGGGGTTTTCCCATTGCTAGTTCTCATTGGACATTTTACAGTCATAAATGGCATACAACGTTTTTTTAAGGGAAAAAATCAGTATCTTGTGCATTTTATTTAAAATTATTGATTATTTAAAATATCTCAATTGAAAACTGATTTTATTTAAAGTTTCATTTCCAGATTATTTTTACTATCATTTATTATTTAAAAAACATGAATGATTTTTGTCTTAGAATGATTATCACATGGAATATTTTTGTGGTGGAATCCTATTGGGATTTGGATCACACACTAATTAGACCTTTGGGTGTAAGTAGAGATTGTAATGATTTTTGTATGTTTGGGTAATGATCTAAGAACTTGTGGTCTGTGTTTCTACCAGTCCTTCATGCTGTGGTATTGTAAAGATGGATTGAGGGTTATTCCCCCTTGCCTTGAGGTGGTTCTTCATAAGTCCATTTTTTATTTCGTATTTGGTTATAGTCTTTGGGCTTTGTATATAACATTTTTTCCAATTTTTAATTTTTATTAAAGGCATGTTTGGGGTAAATTTTCAGAATCAGTTTTTTATTGTATTTGGTTGTCTTAGGTTTCTAAATATGGGTAAATCGATCCAAAGAAACTCATATATGATACCTGTGAACTTGTTCCAACCCATGGGGATTAGAAATTCCCTTCGTGTCTTGGCACAGATAGGGTCGGGTGCTGGTTTTGAAGGTGAACAGATCTGGTTCGTGACAACTACCCTTTCTGCCGACCCTATATGCATGTACCACCAACTTCCACAGCCTAAACATAAACCAACCCCTTTAGTTTAACAACATAAAATTCATTATAAGGAATTTCACTTATTTAATTCCAACACTACCTGGGAAACTACCCACCATAGTCAAACCCAACACATACAACAACACATACAACACAAAACTGGATTGCAATCCCACTACACAACACTATTCCACTACCATAACACATCCCAGAATAAGTTCCACTTCTCTACAAGTCCAACCATTCCACAATCAATTATCTGTCAACTCGAGATTCCACCACATCTCCTAAAACACCTAATACACAATCCCATAACAACCACCACCAAAACCATAGCCCTGCTACACACACATACCGCACCCTTCTCATAGAGCCAACCCCTCTGTCCACCCCTACACCCACACCCATGCTCCCAACAATAGAGGTATTCAACCAACACAATTCATAATCCCAACAAAAACCCACACAAATCAAAACCACACAATCAATCCAAGTGTACTCATATTTGGTCAACAACATTATTTAATTCCACTTATATAAATTCAGAGGTGATCACACAACAAGTTCAATATTGGGGCATCTATTTTATTTAACTAGATGTATGGGGTAAATTACATTTCATGTTTGTAGTCATTTCTATAGAGTATCAACATTAGTTCTAAAGCTTCACTGGTGTGTAAGAAAATACAACCAATAGTAATGATTTTCATAGGGGTGAAACCCATAAAATTCAAATTAGAGGTCAACAATAATAGGTAAAAACAAGCGATCATCATCACTTTCTTCCCAACCCCTCATTTATTAATTATTATTTTATTTGTTAAATTGGTTTCAACCGTAACCACATGAAGATATTGTAACAACCACCCTTCATGAAATTGAAATAAAAGAGAGACAAAGGGTTCCTTAATTGGTATAATAGACGATCAAAAATCCCTCCATTTTCTAAAATAGGGGGTCGCATGAGTTGCACGAAAGACTGCAGGGGAAAACCAAACAGACAGCTACAACACACGCACATGAATCCTTGGAAAAGATAGGTTATTGGCATACTAAGAGAAAAAATAAGTGTTAAAAGGAAGGTAGGATATCAACATTAGAAAGTACAGATCCTAAATCAATGACGAAATTGTTTCAAAGTCCATTAAAGATGGATCACAATCAAGACCATGTAGTTTTGGAGTCAAAGGAATCATCACGTTTTTAGAAGATATATACATTTGAAACAAACAAAAAACTCATTAAATATATAATTTAACTCATTTAATATCAAAGGAAATGTAAAAGGGGGAAAAGTGAAAAATCTATAGAAAAAGAAATGAATCGCCGATGGGTGGTTCATCATCGAGAGATACCAGTGATGCGTTACAATTTAGTGAGGCACCATTCATTGATACACAGTTTGGTGAGGCACTATTTAGTGAGGCACAATTCGGTAAGGCACTATTCAGTGAGGCACCGTTCAATGATACACATTCTGTGAGACATTGTCTGGAGAGACATTGTTCGGTGAGCCACTATCCGGTGAGCCACCATTCCATGAGCCAGTGTTCGGTTAGCCATCATTCGAGAGCTACCGTTTGGTGAGACACCATTTAATGAGTCATTGTTCAGGAGCTATTATTAGGTGAGTCCTCATCAAAAAAATGAAAACTAGAAAAGTCTAGAATGAGTCACTGTGACTCCCCATAATACCTCTTGCATTGTATTTTCACAAAGGAATGGATTGGGGAGGTCTGGGCCATTATATAGAAGATGTTTGATTTTGGTTGTGACTAAGTGTACCCTCAAATACAGAGATAAAGAAGCATTTTTTTAATAATGCACATAGATCGACCTTAACTATCCACCCAATAATAATTATGATGTATCAAGATCAACAAGTGAAATATTAGAGGAAAATATATGATGAAGTATATCATAGAACTTACAAAAAATATCCTTGTATTATGAAAAGTGATGTTTGAATATAAAAATACTAAGTGGATGATTCAACTATTACTATTATCCACAAGGAAATGGGAAGACTTTACAATGGACATTTTTTATAGTCCTCTAAATACTTCTAGAAGAAAGAATTATATATGGGTTGTGGGGGACCATAATAAATATACTTTTAACCTTACTGCAATTCCAGAGGACCTATCACTTGATCAAATTGAAATCATATACATCAGGGAAGTGATGAGGCTTCATGGAGCACCACTATTTATTTTATCTAATTTAGATCCAAGTTTTACCTTTATATTCTAGAAAAGACTCCAAAATACTATAAATGTTGAGTTAAACATCAGTATGGATTATCACCCCCAAAATGATGTCCCATGTGAGCGGACTATCTAAAATATATAAGACATATTGAGATCCTGCTTCATAGACATAAAAGTTGATGATATCTATATCTTATTTTGATCGTGTTATCTTATAATAATATTTTCCACTCATGAATCTAAGTAGATACCTATCAACCCCTGCCTGGGAAGTGATATAGTAAACATGTTTTTTGGAATAATTTTGTGAACACACGATAATGGGTCATAAATTGTTTTAGGAAATGGTGGAAAAGGTAAAGAGCTTTGAGAATCATATTAGGGATACTCAAATTATAAAATAGAGCTATAAAGGCTATCATCAATGATACTTGGAGTTTGAGGTTGGAGGAAATGTTTTACTCTACATGTATATATGGAAAAGAGTCATGATATTTTTGTATAAGGTTATGTTAATACATTGTGTGATCATCCCTTTAGATATTCTTGATCATGTTAGAGTCATGAATTAATGATTAATACTCCCAACAACCCTATATCATGTAAAAACTATATTTCATGCATCCCTCTTGAGGGATCCTTCACATTTATTCACTTACAATGTGGTATTTATGAAAAATGATCACTATTAAGAGGAGTATTAGGTAATGATCATAGACTATAAATATAATGTTCTATTAAATAAGTCAACTAACCTTGTCAAAGTGATCCGGTGAAACCATAAGTACTTAGGATAAACATGGGAACCAAAAGAAGCCATGATGTTGAAGTACTCTCACCTATTTCCACATTAGTTTGTGAAATGAAATTTTGAGGGAAAAGTTTATTAAGGGAGGAATAATGTTACAACAAATGATTTTATTAATGGAATTTCCCACCAGAAAATAAAATTATTTCATATTTAGTAATATAATATTATATAATGCACATGAACCACGTGATAAAACCAAAAAAACATTATTATAATAATTTGAGAATTTTATTTAAAGAATCAAAGTAGCCATAAAAATTGGAAATATTATAATGTGATTAAAAATAGAAAACATTATAACTAAAATATGAAATTTTGGATCACATTGATCCACCAGAATAACTACATTCACTAATAACATTGTAGAAATGAATAATTATGTTATTAATGAAATATGAATTTTTAAGATGATAATATATATAACTTTGTGGGAAAATAGAAGTGAATAATTAATTAATTTACTATGATGTATTTACAGAATGTAGGGAAATGAAATGACCATTCAAAATATGATAGTTGGAATAGTAATCTTACTTTTAAAATAGTAACATAATCATTGGAATAGTAATCTATCTATTAGGAATTTGAAAATGACTTGTAGAATAGTATATTTACCTATGTATGTGTAAAATAATAATTATTTATATTTTAAAATGAAAAAATAAAATATTTATATCATGATATAAGTAAATAAATGATTTAAAGATGATATAATATGTGTTCATATTTTTTAAAAACATATAAATATTTTATTTTCATTATTATAAAAAGGTAATGATTTAAAATAATGCGTATTTTCATAAAATGATTGTAAACTAAATATTATGTTTTATTATAATGGTAATATAATTTTATGATACCAAAATTAATTTTTCTAAGGGTCTAAAGATTGATCATAATATTAAAATTGGTATTTTTCAAATAAATGAGCATCATATTTAAAATAAATTTATAATATTCAGATTTTTTTAATATAATGGATTTCAAATTTTCAATCTCAAATTTACAAAATGGTTAGGGTAATTTTTTTATTTTTCTGAAATAATTGATTTTTTGGTGAATTGTAAAATACTATAAAATATGGTATTTAACATTATAAGCTAAATATAATACTTTTTGAGCCATGGATGATGATATAAATCACTATTTCAAACTAAAGTATACCAGTTACTATATACTATCACAATAATCAATACTATTGATATTCTTGAGAAAAAAATAAACTAATGAACATAATATTAAAAAACACGCCTCTCATCTCTTTATAAAAACCACCGCTCACAATCCATTCTCCTCACACCATCCAAGCCACGTAGCTTTCCAAATTTTTTCTAAAAAATCTTTCTAATCATGTACACTATTTCATAGTGATTTTGGTATAACTAAATGTACAATTAAATTTTCTTTAGGGAGTTTTTAAAGGAGAGTCTATTAAAGAAGTAATATTCTCAAACAAAATATTTTAAATTATTTTATTCTTCAACATTGTCCTCATAAAAATATTTAATCCAAGATTAATAAATATATTATAATTTATATACTATAATTTTATCATTCTAATGGAATATCTACCATTAATTCTCTTCTCTTAACCACTTATTATAAAAATGAATCCATTATTCATATTATGATAGTTCACTGCCTTCTTGAATGATGAGTTTTCATTTTACATTACCACCTTAATGGATGGTCATTAAAATAATATTATTTTATCATAATATGATATTAAATATATTATAACATATTCCATGTCATAAAATTAATTTATTGAAATAATATTATATAAAATAAAACTAGTTTATGACTGTTGAAAAACCCACCTAAATGAACTAAACATATAACGTTAGCATTTTTTCTAAATGAATCAACCCTATTCCAGAATAAAATAAAGATATTTAGAACCATATAAATTTATATAATTACATTAATACAATTTTATTTCATCTCTAGTGTTTTAGTCCCATTTTAAAGGAACGTCATTAATTATCCACAAGTGATCCAACCATGAATCCCTAAAATAAATGCCTTCATAACAACACAATTAAACAATATATCTCATTAAAATGGATATAAATGAATATAATAAAATTATAATTTGTAATATATATAGTAGGAAAAGGTTAGGAATAATGTAATTAATGGATATAATTTTTTTATTTATGATTTTAAGTACAAGTGTAGAACTGATCTGAACATATAGGAAGGGATCTCTCTAAACAACCCATTTTCCTTAGGATGTTACCTTTCTATATCAAACTAACTTATTTATCTATTTTATGTTATGTAATGATTCTAATATATATATATATATTTCATATATACCTAGGTTAATTTCATTTCAATTAATTGGGTAGTACATGCATAATTTCATTTACCAAATACATTCTTTTAAATATAACCAAATGAAGGTAAATATTTATATACATTAATCTTCTTATGTAACACTCAATTAAAGTATTTAATCCAAAATAAAAAACATATGTTGAAACATATTATTATATATTTCGATATGAAAACCCATACAATTTAATTCTTTTTTCTATTCGAATATCTATGATATCTCTTTTGATTGTGATATAAGGCAACATTATGAAACCCATTAATTTAGTGGGAAATTATTAGATTTCTTCCTTATGATTAATTATATTTTTTGATAAACATATGAAGGTAAATATTAAGATGGATTCACCAAGATACGACTCCAATGCATTGGTTAGTGTTTTTTTCTCCTAAGATGTTATGTATGGGATTAGGGATTAAACCTAATCCCTGATGGCACATTTTCCACCATGTGATGTTTTCTTTCAGTTATCCTTACCATATGATTATGTCATGTAATATGTTGATTCCCCTTTTCTATGCTCCCATTATCTTTTAATTCCATTTTGTCTATATTATACCTCTATATGATTATATGTGATCCTTTTTAATTATGATATGATGTTATGTATTTTGAATCCTATGTGAGGATTTTTTAAATGTTTATTACCTTATTAGGATTTATATATCTCCCCTATATTCGATGTATTTCCGAGGTTGTTCAATATAATTTTTGTAAAATTTAGGAATTTCAGATCACATTAATTATAAATAAATAAATATGTCGTATTTTATTTTCTTGTTTATATTTTATATACATTGTAGACAAATAACCATATGCCTCTTAATCCTTCTGTTTTTATCGGATATTTATGTCAAAAATTATATAACAATTTGTTCAAAGGATTTAGTTTCGATAGTTATAGTGGGAAAATTTAACCTTGAATATGGAAAGGGTCCAATGATAAGGAAAATCCACTATATATTTACATAGTATAGTTTCTGTGAGTTACATAAGAATAATCTTGAAATTATAATAGTTTTGTAAAGGTATCCAAGAGAATTTGTAATGGATAGATGAATTTTCAGCCACTACTTATGGGTTATCTATGAAACCCTCTACCCACGTAAGGTTAACACTAGCATTGCATAAAGGTAATTTGTATCCTTAAATAGTTGTTTAAAGGAAACCTTGTTTTTATAAAGGTAATGTAAGGTAATCCTAGACAATACAGAATGGTAAGTTTTATATTCATAAAGTTAATTTTTAATTTTTAACGTATGCATTAGGATAATATAGATTTAATTAAGGGTAACTCCTATTTTTTCAAAGGATTAGTAATGGAAACCCAATACCATCCAATGAAAATTATGATCTCTATAAGGGAAGATCCTTGTTACCATTACACTACACCCTTTTAAGAACAAATTATATTAAAACTCTATTTTTCATTTTGTTCTTCCTAGCTCATACATCGAATACATTATTATGATACTAAAACCCAAAAATCATGTGAATTAATTAATTTGACTCATTAAATATTAATACTAATGTAAGAAAATATCATTAATTCCCCATATTCACAAATCAATTCGTGATAAAATTAAATGGTGATTTTAATTTGGGAGTTTAAATGTTTTGATAGAGAACACAATATTGTTTTTATAGAAATACCAAAAAACTAATTCATTTGACTTCTAGTATCCTCTAGAGACTAATAATCATAAAAACCCATTAGAAAATATCTCCAATGACATATTCAAATAGTCTAAATTCTCTATCTAGTTTCCAAATGTGAAAAAAAAACCTGTCTCTCTCTCTCCTCTATTCTTCAAAGAGGTTTTTTTTCAAAGGTGAACTTAATATTTGGAATTTTTAAATTCTCTTATTCTAATTTATTGAATATTTTTGTACTAAACCATTCAAAGATTTTTATAATAATTTATAAATAATTTTAATTCATAATAATTTAAATTTTTTGATGAATTATAATGAATTGTTTTTTATTTTTATCTTCGATTATTCTAGAGAGATAACATTATTATTGCATGTGGGATTATAATTTTTTTATAAAGAATAATTGTTTATCTCATTTTGTGGGTTAAATCATAAATTTGGAAATTATCTTATAGGAAGAAACCATTATTGCTTGTGGATTTTGTATTTCTTTGGGAAATAATTTTATTGGAATCAGTTTTTGGAATCCTTAGTGTTCAGTTTGAGCTGAGTAGTATATAAATGTGTTTAAAGTATTTATATTTTGATTAATATTAGAGAACTTCCTCAACAAGATTATTATATAATTTTATATACCATTTGGGGACCTTTTCTTGACTATTTTCCATCGTATGTTTTTTTTTGACTTCATTGATTGTTTGACTATTCATGATAGTCAAAGAATGTGAGTTTCATTATAGCCCATGAAACCCTTTTATGGTGCTTGATTCCCAGATTTTTTTATATATATTTTTATCATTTTAGACATTGATCGCATGTTCTTGTATGTTGCTACTTATTTATCATGATTTCCTTCCTTTTGTTACCATTATATTCATTTCGTATTGTATGAATTACCATGCCTTTTGAGGTATTATTTTAACATTAAGAATATGTTAATCATAATTATTTGATTATTACTTAGAGTTTGAGTTAACAAAATATGCAATGATAGTGATGCTGACTAGTATATGTTGAATGAAATTTTCACTCAATCCCATGTGGATTTTGAGGTACATGTTGTCTTGATGCCTTGTGGATACCAAATGATATATTTTCTTAATGCCTTATGATTTTTGAGTGACATGTTGAATCAATGCCTTTATAATTTTGAGTGATATAAAATCATCCTTTTGGTTAGCTATTTTTTTCTCCCAACATCCTTTATCTTAATTTTTCCGACATTGATCAAAAACATGTTTGGTAGAGGCTCCTGGTGGCTTGGTTAACACATATACACTTAGTATATAATTTTTTTTGTTTTTTTTAATTTAATATTATAATGGAATAAATATATCATACTTAATATCTCATATTAATAATAAATTTGTGGTTTTTTACTATTTTATATTTCCGTACCTTACATGACAACCTTAATGTGTATAAAATCTTCATATAGAGGGATCTGGATAAGGGCATGGGGATGATGGATCATTGTTGAGTAGTAGAGCATGGAACATATTGTTATGATAGGATATAATTTGGGGGATTCAATAGTAGTTTTTTTTACTTACAAAAACCTTATATTCTTGTTTTCCATTCCACACATAGAGCACAATTTATTTATATTTGTATGTTATGTGTTCCATATGTTATTAAATTATGTTGACATTTCTTTCATCAAAATTACTCTAAGATGTTTTATATATTTTTTATATATTTAGTATTTGGTCAGGATACTGATGGTAATGTATCCCCTTTGAGGGCATTCAGACACTCAGTTCTAGTCAGTAGCCTCTTTTTCATGGGGAGGCAAGAATAAGGTCTGGTGGCTTTATGTCTCATACCCGATGGATGGGTTCATGGTGTTACATAAATATAAATCCACTAATGGGTTTTGGAGTAGAAACAACTTATCCAAACACAATTATAAAACATCATTTAATACTTATAAATCTAAATGAAAATTTTACATTGTTGATGGGTATTATAAAATAAAAGGAAAACAACTTCAATCGAAGCATAAGATATATGGAAAATCACTAAAATGGGTAAGGACATATCATCACTAGTCTCTCGAATGATAGGAAATATGGTTTCCTACTCCCCTTAAATCAATGAATGGTCAGTTTAATAGGCCAAATACCATGAAGTGTATCCAAAAATTTTCTTATATGAAGAAGAATAGAAAAAATTACATTTTATTAACTTTTATACCTTTATAACCTTTTTCTAAAATATTATTTTCTAAAACAAATATCAAGAATATTGATAAGTTCAATGGATAGTTTTTAATGCATTTCACTTATGGATTTATACTCATGATAGAATCAATTATAGATGGGCTTTGATGATGTTGAGGTTAGTTCTTTACTGTAAATCTATAGAGTATATTATTCTCATTTGATTCCCCTTGTCTTAAAGAATGGTGGTGAAACATACCAATGGGTGATTCCACATAATTTTAATTTATTTCTAGCTAAAATAGTTGGAGGATATTTGGATAAACTATTATAAATATCACTATAAAATTCTGATCAATTTCCTTACATTAATGTCATGTTTTCAAATATGTTATAACTCTCCAAAATAAAGAAAACACTAAAATGTGAATTTGGAGTCACCTTATGAAGTTTAATTATATTTTTGGTCCTCCTTCACATTATTAAGGTTATAAATAAAATACTAAATAAATCGTTGAAATTAAACCTCTTTGAAATTTTAATAGATAATATGAATTCATAGAAACATCACAGACATCAGGGACTTCATCACAAACTTCACTGATAAATGCTTTCCCATAAAACATTTAATGAAGAATGAAGTGATATACCACAGGGATGATGATTTACAAATAATTTATGATAGCCAAAATTATAACCTCTCATAAAAGTTTATGTTTGTTAAAAACATGGGAGGATGATCCCTTATCTTATTATGTATTATCCTAAGGATTGTTCTTAATAACTATTTTATCCAAAAAATGATTATGGTAGAGAATAAAACATCAGAAACTGAAATTCCTATAAGAATTAGTTAATACACATGAGAAGGGGGTGAGTCACATGTCATCTAATTCTTAAAATTTACTAAATTATAATTTAATATTTTAACACCTATTTATTATTAACCCTTATTTTCAGTTAAAATAGTTGGATCAATTTATGTTAAACAAAGAAATCATACGACCAGAAATGTAAGTAATTCAAATAAATAGATAACATGGAATTTTTTAATGGTTTAGTTCCATGGGCTACTTCTTCCCATGATTATTAATTTTCCAAAATCAGGGTTTCTCTACTATAATAATTTAATGGATATGATTTTTAGTTCTTCCAAAACCTAAACGGAGTCTCAAAATGTATATATTTTTAATCTTCTCACATGAATTCTATTGTCTAATTATTAATAGAAATGATTCAACATATTATCACAATATTCAGAGAGTCACACTATTATCTCCACGCATAATATTTTTCACATATGTTTGAAAAAATATCATATTTTATAGGAAAGAGTTTCATTGAGTACTCCTTTGAAGCATATCACTAATCAATGCATGATCTATCAACATCCACTAGATTCAATATTTTTCCTTGCTAGTAGAGTTTTCAATGGTAATAAGTTATTTTGAAAAATATATGTAAGTCTAAATATATTACATATCACCTTCATATATTATCAATAAAAATTTATTTCATGGTCTTCTCAACTCAGTTCTCAAAAATTGAAATTATTGAAACATATATTCGAACAAAAAATATAGATTTGTATCTCCTCATCATCTTTATTATTCTTCTCACAACATCAAAAAAATCTAATCCAATGAAAAGATGATGATAAAATTACTCTTCTTCATTCATCTTCAATAATAAAGAGGTCTTCCTATCAATTAAGTATCAAATCCTCCTAATTCTTCATCTCCACAAGTTCATTGGTTATTCACTAAATATCAAGCTACTAAACATAATTTTTAAAACATGGATTTATCTCTATTTAAAGTTAACTTTATATATAGGACACATGAAATAATATGTCACATATTTTAAATATATATAATAGACATAGATTATTTATCCACGAAACTCATTCAAAATTTTCTAACTTTTTCTATACATGGAAATTATCTATGGTATCACATTGTTTTTTCATCAATAACCACAATATTTAATATATTTCTAATAGTTTCCATTATTTTCTCCCATTCTCATTTGGATAAAATAATACTTATTAAAGAATATTATATATATGGATAATGTTATTCATATATTTTTATCTGAATACCTCAACTAAAATACGAAAACAATAGCTAGTGTGGCTATATAATAAGTATGATAAACAATATTATCGCACAACTAATTTTCATAAATCTACTAGAGAAGAAAATATATATATTGAAATTAAAAACATTAGAGAACATAATAAATTCTCATAACACTCATTATTCTTTTATTACATAACAATTTGATATTTGTAACATTTCATCTATGCTCTAACATCCTCCCAATTCATCATTTACAAATATGATAAATATGAAATTTTAGCATCATGTATAAAAATTTACTCAAAAACTTATCTGAGTCATAACATATGAAAAAATAAATCAGCATTAATCACACTATTTTAAGAGTTTATAATGATTTAGAATAATAAATACATCACAATATATAATTTTATCTTTAATTTGATATTTCTACATTAATTAAGAATTTAAATTCATTTATATTTAATTATTTATTTGATCCTCACCACTCATCTAGGGGACCAACCTATCCAATATGTACTTCTTATATCACATTTATATTTTATATCTCCATTAATTAAAATTAGTCCAAGAATTACAACATTCAATTTAATTATGAAATATAAAACCTAGAAAGATCATTTTAGTCTCTAGTGTTCAAAAATTTTACAAAGTACTAAGGCCTACACAGATTAACTTCGACAATAAATTGAATTATATCTTAGGGATAAACTATTTATCTAGAAACACATAACATTTATTCATGAATAATTCATGCATATGTAGGGTGATCCTTCAGTTAAATATTCTTAATAATCCTCACATGATGATTTTGTAGACACAAAATCATGTTTATGCAGAGGATAAATGTAACATCCTAGGTAAATATATAATATTACATTCTAAATTTTATCAATATTAGTGAATAAAATTTTAATATTACATTAAAGGTAATGCTATGCTCGATGGCATAACCAATACGCAACAACGAGTTTCTTTGAAATCTTACGTTGCACACTAATAATATAATAATATTATAATAGATAATGCCTAGCCATTGTAATAGAGGGAATGAACAGAAACGACTAAAAAATGATTAAATATGTTTTTTAAATATTTTTAAATTTATCCAATAAATGTTAGAGGCTTAAAATTCAAATGAATCCAATTTTAAGAATAAATACTCTAATATTTTTAAAAGATTGTTTTACCGCCTTTTGATGGAGAACCATTTTTAAATCTAACTTATGAAAATTTTATAAGCTCTATTTGTAAAAATAAACTTATTATTTATAATTGGGACATTGAAATTTACTTTGGATAAATTTTTGGTATGTTTATGACAATGTTCATTTTTTTAATGAATAGTGAAAAATATTGCATTTTACATCAAAACTGCTTCATCATCTAATTTAAATATTTGGTTAGATTATCTTTTTAATTGGTTTTAAAGTTTAAATAGAATATATTTTTACAATTTAATTCAATTGTGGTCATTAGAATTAATTTCACTTTGAAAATGGACATAAACAAGTGCCAAACTTTTCATAGATATTGCTTCCAAAAAACCCGCTATTTGTTTTGATAGTGGGAATTAACTATATAATTTATTAATGAAACTTCTATGTTTTTAATTTGGTAAAATGGAAATAATTTCAGAATTTTAAATATCAAATATAGCTTAGGGTTAATTTTGTATATTTTTATGATAATGCTTTTTTTAATGAATAGTAAAAAATACAGTTTTTAATTCGAAACTGCCTTTTCATCCAATTTATTTATATATTTAGATTGACATTTTAAATTTTTAAAAGTATAATTAAATTATTTTTTATCACTTAATACAATTTTGTTCATTGGAAGTAATTTCACTATTCAATTGGATGTAAAAACATGTCAATCTTTGGATAAATTTTACTTCTTGAAAACCCGTCTTTTGTTATGACAACGAGATTTAATTTTAAATTAATTACTAAAATTTATGTGTTTTGAATTTGATAAAATGGATTCCATATTTGGAATCAGAAGGTCCAAATTATTTAATTAAGACTCTTTTGTTTTTGGACATTATGAATAGTAACGATGGTAATTATCTTTAATTATCGTGTTTAATTAGTAATCGAGTAATTAAGGGTAAGAAAATAATATCATAAAAATATAAAATGACCCCAAAATGTGTCCTAATTCTATTTTTGGTGTCTTGGCAGACCATGGGATTCCTTGTACCGACCTTGGGACCCCATGAAATCACTTAAGTGTGATAGTGACCTTTTATCATATTTTTTTTAATGAAAGGAAAATGTAACCAAACTTTGTAACACCTAAGTAAAATAATTTTAATTTTGTCTACATAAACTATATCTTATACTATTAATAGTAATTATAAAGATAAAAAGATTTACTACATCATAGTATTTTTTATATAATTTTTAGACATTAAGTAAATTAAATTATTCAGGACATCATGATGATGCAGTGATTACCTCATTAATGAACGATTTAAATAAAATGAAAAGATAATGTAAAATATAAGACATAAACTTGTAAAAAACCTATTTGATGAGTATATATCGAACCCTTATCACCTTATACTAGAAATATATCAATTTGGGACCTTTAAAACCCGAAAATCTTTTTACAATAAAGTAACATTTCTTGACTTTCCATGAGTGACCCTCCTCTCCTCCTATAAAAGGCCCCCACCTCTACCTCCATACCCACACCTCTGAAGCCTTTGGCTCGGCCAAAACATGCCCATTTCATCTCTACACATCCCTATATTCATCATTAAAGCCTCACCTTAGGTGGAAATCTCTTCAAGGAACCCTTTTGGTTCAAACCAAAGGGAGTTACCCGATTTAAAGGAAATGTCTTCTCTTATGTTATTTTGTTTTATTTTGCTTCTCCAACCCATTAAACTCTTTTTATTCCTTTATTTTGTAATAAAATCAGTATTTTAAATATACTAGGATGTTTATATGTTAATTATTAGATATACACTTACATACACACCCGTCTAATGGTTAAAGAACAAAATGTTTCTGTGGATGGAGAATTACTGCCTCACGAAACAATGATTGTTCAATATTCTTTTAACACCTTTATAGGTGGCCATTATGATGTCACTGTATTTTATATATGATATATATGGTATTTATGTTTTATAAATGCTTTTGTATTTTATATTTAAATCATAACTTTATTCTTTGCAAGTTGTGCAAATGAGATAATTTCATATGAGGAAGTGCGGACTACCGCCCCCTCAAGTGATGTGACTCGTTCATGCAATACATGGAATGTATAAATAATTGAATTAATGAACTTATTTTAACTATATAAAATATATTTTATACTGTAATTATAATATATATATCTCTCTCAATTATTTTTAATTCCATTAATATGACAAAGAAATAAATGTAGTGTTCATGCGTACGTACGGCCTACCGTCTCCATGAATGGTGCATTTCATTTATTTTTATCTCCAAATGTTATGAAATATTATAAAATGAATTTTTACTGGATATATATTATATTTAAATCATTAATACTATTCTGGAGATGATGTACTTATAACTACATGGATGATTCTTTTCAAACAAGTTCATTTTTGACTCATGTACCAAACATCGACAAAAACATTTGATATGAACTCACATAATTAACTAATTATTATAAAATTATAATATGAGATATGAATTGACTAATAAAATTTAAAGGAGGTCCTTAAGAAATTATAAATTGAAAAAAGTTTTTTATTCATGAATATAAAGAAACGAACAAGACAAGTCGGACTTGAGGTAAGGGATCCTACCTCTCCCTTTCTTTTTAAGTACTTTTTTTATGTAACTTACTTTAAGATCCTCTTTCTTATGTTGGGGGATGTTCTTTTTTATTTTTATTTATGTAAATTTTATGCTAATATGACAAGAGTCCCTATTTTATCTCATCAATCCATTTTTGGAAGTTTTATGTGGTGCCGTTAGGCTGCCAAATTTTCATAAGGGGATTTTCATCTCAGTTTTTATTCCCGTGAGATTCATGCTACATTGGCCACTATTTCCTTTTTTGTGGTGTATGTACTGACCATTATTTTACTATTTGTATATTATACTCTCATTTATGTGTAGTTACATCTTTATTGTATGACCCTTCTTTAATGGGGTGTACATTTCGAATGTTTCCCAAATCGGTAAGGGAACCTTTCACACTCTTTTAAAAATACTTATTTCGTTATGTCTTTTAATTTACATATTTTATGTTGGGATATGTTATTATATATCCTTATTGATGTAAATTTTATGTACAATTGATGAGATACAATTTTCTCTCTCATAAACTAATTTTATAAATTTTAAGGTGACACCGTTAGGCTGTTGAATTTTACCAAAGGAACATCTTAACCCAATTTTGATTTCATTGGGTTCAACTTGTAGTTATTGAATATGTCATCCTATGAATTTGTTTGAATGACCCCTGGTTGTTTTACACTTTATATCCACTTATATTGGGTGTATTTATACTTGTCACACATAATTATGTCATTGATTTATCCTTGCACTAATGACATGATCTTTGAATGGGATTACGTCTCAATTTCTCATCCTTGAGACACTTCTTGATGATATGCACTTTTATTCTTTTTAAAGTGTATATACAACCCCTCTGACATTCCATATCCATATTATTTTTATACTCAAGTCATTTAAAAGGTTTTAAAATGGTCTACTTTCATGTGGCTTATAATTTAAATGTTCAAAATGGAAAAGGACTCTTTTATTAAAACATTGTTTTAAATGGTTTTAAAGATTTACACTTTTAAACAGTTATCATCAATGTCCCAGTTTTAAAAATGGTTTTATGGATTTATTTATATGGACATGAATGTTTTAAAACCCTTTCAAAAGTTTCAAAGTGGTATAGGACACATTGATTCAAAAATCTATTTTAAATGTATTCTTTTAATATTTTCAAATTATAAAGGGATTTTTCTCTCATAAAGTTTTAATGATTTTATTAGATGTTTTTATTTATGATAATATCATGATGTTATCTCTTGTGATTTAAATGTGGAAATATTATGTTTCCTTTATGCATATTTTATGTGATACGATTATGTTATGGTTCTTGGTAATTTTTTATGAAGACGAGTGGTTCCGAGATAAACTAAGGGCGGGTGAGCCCTATATAGCTCTCCAATGCATTGGGTAACGTGAAGGAGTTAAACTTTAAGGTTTATCCGAATAGATTTAGGGAATATACTATGATGGGTATTCCAAACATAACCATGAGGGTTAATCCCTACGTAAGAATGTTATGAATGCCTCAAGTTACCTTTATGTCTTATGATTTCTATGGGTTATTTGTAAATATTATGATTTCATGATGTATGTTAAATTGATTATGCTTTATGAGTAAAGTATTATTTCATTGATTCTTATGTATACATGGAATAATGTTTTCTTTCCTTATTGTTATAACCCTTACTGAGCTTTTTATGCTCATCCCAAGTTTTTTTGAAATGTTTTTCACAGGACATAAAGTTGAATAGGTTCAAGGATGGGATCAAGGAAATGTCAAGCTATCTAAAACAAGGAACTAAACATGACTCTTTTTTTCAAGAGTTTTTATTTTTGTGAAAAAAAGGGAAGCTGGGTAGATGTGTCTACTTTGTACCCTTTGAGACGTATTAGTTATGTCCTAATTCTCTAAAACTCTAAACCTAAAAAGATACTCAATGTGAATTATTAATTTAATTCAATAATAAGTAATGTTTAAGGCCGAGTCCTTATAGTTGGTATCAAAGTTCGGTTTAGATAACTTTATAGGTTTGAGTGTTGTTTAAGAAAAAGTGACAAGTTGTGTATAACCACAATGGTTAGTATATTAGATGGAGTCATTGTTTTTTTGAATGTTAGAATGAGTTTGAGATAACTTGTATAAGTATATCTAAGTGTTTATCTTCCTCTTTATTATATGATTATTTTATTTATATACTCAAACTGACCTTTTTGGTTTTAGTAAATGGCTGGATCTAGCATGCACCAAAGTAACGGTGGATTTGAATAAAACTGTGAAGGTTTTATGAAAGAACAACTGAATGACATGTGAGTTGCAATGAGAACTCTTGTGGTTATCCTCAACCAACTATCTGGAGTCATGATTGACTAACCGAACCTTAGTGATTTTTATAAGGCATCGTATATGCGAGAAACAAATCCCTACGGAAGTTCATGTAATAATCATAAAGTTAAGTATGTTCAAAAACCTATGTGTCAAATATGTGGAAAGAAACACATAGGAAAATGTTTCAAAGGGACAGAATGATGATATAGATGTGGAAATGATGGTCATAAAGCAAGAACCTACCATGGAAAAAGGAAGCATCTAGTTGACTCTAGGAAAGGGAAAGAAGTTCTTTCTAAAGGATCGATTGAATGTTTTAAATGTTGTGTGCATGGTAATTATTTAAACACATGTCCTACGAAGGAGTTTCGGGAATGGGGTAACCAAGATTGTACAAATATTCATTTACCAATACCTAATGTCATTCCGATTGAGGATGTAGAAACCGACAATGGCCAATGTAAGGTATGGATTATTTCTTAACATATGTTTTCCTATTATTGGAATCCTAGGATATGATTCATGATTTTGTTTGTAGGAAAGAAGTATTTCAGAATAAATTGAAATGTAATGTCTAATGGATCATGAAGAATGTTGAATGAGTAAGAAGTCAACATATAAGGGATTCAATAGTTATGGTAGATTTTAGGATGGTGAAATTCTTAGATTTATTAAGTCTCTTTTGATGACTGGGTTACATTAGAAGACTTTTAATAGTAACCCTAATGTTTGATATACGAAAATTTTATTCAACGAATAATTATCCTTTCTTTTGTGGATATAGTTATAAATAACCATTTGGGTTTATATGATACTTGAATTTGAGGCAATTACTGCTTAATACACTTTGGGTTGCAAAATGGAAGTTATTAGATAAAATTTGTGGTTAAAATAAGTTATGTTTATTTTTAAAATTTTATCTCTTTTTGGGGGATGTTTTAAGAATTATATAGTTTTGGAAAAAGGACAACACGCAGACCATGTGACAACCCATCGCGTCGGACGAAGCAGTGGGAATCGAACCCACAACTAAAGTGCAACTTGTATTTATCGCCTACCACTGGACTACGTGAAGTCCCTGGTTAGTTTGAATGATTCTTTTTAGTTATATGATTTTATGAATTAAGAGTAAGTTGATTTTGGGTTATCAATGGAAATGATTAGCCTATCATGGAGGATATGTGATTAGGTTAATTACTTTTCAGTATGAGACTGTAAGAGTAACTGATGTTATTTTGGAGAAAAATGTTAAGATTTATCTTAGGAGACTATGTGATTAAATCTCTCAGAGATTCGGGTTTCAATCTTAGTTTGGTTTACTTTGAATAATTTTATGGAAATATGTTTATTGAATGGTATTTGTTGAACTTTGGGTTTTGTTTGACAAATTTTGGAGATTAGAGTAGTTTTTCTTTTCGTAAAAAAAAAATCCTTTTTGGGTATTATCTGATCTCGTACTAAAATTTTTGGTTTGGTTTTGGTTGAGATATAAAGACATGGGAAATATATAGTTCTCTTTTTTGGATTAGGTGATTCTCAAGATGTTTATTATAGTACTCTTAATGCGAACAAGTCTTCCTAAATACTCGTCTTTTGGGGAAAATATGAGTTTGATTAAGGAATCTAATAAAAGTTAAAAGTCTACGTGACAAGTAAGTATGTTTCATTATGATTTAGTTAAGCTCAAAAATAAATTTATCAATGAAAAGTAACTTTAAAAAAAATTTGTTTGTTATCTTTTCCTACTGGGGAATCAAATACCGTTTAACCCATCACAAGTTTGTGATTTTCTTGTGGTTATATTTTTCTTAGACATGTTTACTATCACTCTCCATCAGATCATGACCCTTTGTTTTCTCCTCCATATCCATATTTTCCTACTTAGAATCCTTGTATGGGTTAACTCAGGTGACCTTTTTACTTCCCTCCCTTTCTTTTAAAATGATAGTTTTACTGACTCTTGTTTTGATGTGGGACTTTCAATGAAGTTTCTAAGCCCAATTTTGAAATAGTGAGGACACAATTCCAAAATGGGGGGAAGGAAGCAACATCCCAGGTAAATAAATAATATTAAATTCTAAGGTTTATCAATATTTGTGAATAAAATTTTAATATTACTTTAAAGGGAATTCTATGTTCGATGGCGTACCCAATATGCAGCAATGACTTTCTTTGAAATCTTACGTTGCACACGAATAATATAATAATATTATAATAGTTAACGCCTAGCCGTTGTAATGGAGGGAATGAACAAAAATAACTAAAAAATGATTACATATGTTTGTTAAATATTTTTACATTTATCCAATAAATGTTAGAGGCTTAAAATCCAAATGAATCCAATTTTGAGAATAAATACTCCAATATTTTTTAAAGATTGTTTTACCGCATTTTGATGGGGAACCTTTTTTAAATCGAAAATTTGAAAATTTTATAAGCTCTATTTTTCAAAATAAACTTATTTTTTTTTGATTGGGACATTTAAATTTACTTTGGATAAAGTTTTTGTATGTTTCTGACAGTGTTCATTTTTTTAATGAATAGTGAAAAATACTGCATTTTACATCAAAACTGCTTTTCCATCTAATTTAAATATATGGTTAGATTTTATTTTTAATTGGTTTTAAAGTTTAATTTGAATATATTTTTATAATTTAATTTAATGGTGGTAATTATAATTAATTTCACTTTGAAAATGGATATAAACAAGTGCCAATCTTTTCATAGATATTGCTTCCAAAAAACCCGCTATTTGTTTTGACAGCGAGAATTAACTATATGATGTATTAATGAAACTTATATATTTTCAATTTTGTAAAATGGTCATCATTTATGAATTTGAAATATCAAATACAGCTTAGGGTTATTTTTTGGTATTTTTCTAATAATGATTTTTTTTAATGAATAGTGAAAAATACAGTTTTTAATGAAAAACTGCCTTTTCATACAATTTATTTATATATTTAGATTTTCATTTTAATTGTTTTTAAAGTATAATTGAATTATTTTTTTATCACTTAATACAATTTTGTTCATTGGAAGTAATTTCACTTTTCAATTTGATGTAAAAACAAGTCAATCATTTGATAAATTTTACTTCTTAAAAACCCGTCTTTTGTTTTGACAACGGGATTTACTTTTAAATTAATTAATAAAATTTAGGTGTTTTGAATTTGATAAAATTTATTCCATATTTGGAATCAGAAGGTCCAAATTATGTAATTATGAATCTTTTGTTTTTAGACATTATGAATAGTAACGACGGTAATTATCTTTAATTATCGTGTTTAATTAGTAATCGGGTAATTAAGGGTAAGAAAATAATATCACAAAAATATAAAATGACCCCAACATGTGTCCTAATTCAATTGGTGGTGTCTTGGCCGGCCATGGGATGCATTGTGAGAACCTTGGGACCCCATGGATTCACTTTAGTGTGACATTGACTTTTTATCATATTTTTTTTAAAGAAAGGAAAATGTAACCAAAGTATGTAACACTTAAGTAAAATAATTTTAATTTTTTCTACATAAACGATATCTTAGACTATAAGTAATAATTGTAAAGATAAAAATATTTCCTACATCATAGTATTTTTTTATAATTTTTAGAAATTAAATAAATTAAAATATTTATGGCATCATGATGATTCAGTGATTACCTCATTAATGAAAGATTTAAATAAATTGAAAAGATAATGTAAAATCTTAGACATAAACCTGGACAAAACCTATTGGATGAGTATATTTAGAACCCTTATCACCTTATCCTCGAAATATATCAATTTGGGACCCTTAAAATCTGAAACTCTTTTTAAAATAAAGTAACATTTCTTGACAATCCATGAGTTCCCCTCCTCTCCTCTTATAAAAGGCCCCCACCTCTACCTCCATAGCCACACTTCTCAAGCCTTTGTCTCGGTCAACACCTGCCCATTTCATCTCTCCACATCCCTCTCTTCATCATTGAAGCCTCACCTTAGGCAGAAATCTCTTCATGGAACCCTTTTGGTTCAAACCAAAGGGAGTTACCCGATATAAAGGTAATGCCTTCTCTTATGTTCTTTTGTTTTATTTTGCTTATCCAACCCCATAAACTCTTTTTATTACTTTCTTTTGTAAAAAACCATTATCTTAATTATACTAGGATGTTTTTATAAGAATTATTATAGCTACACTTACACACACATCCGTCTAATGGTTAAAGAACATAATGTTTCTATTGATGGAGAATTACTCCCTCACGAAACGATGATTGTTCAATATTCTTTTAACACCTTTAAATGTGTCCATTATGATGTAAATGTTTTTTATATATGATATATATAGTATTTATGTTTTATATATGCTTATTTATTTTATATTTAATTCATACCTTTATTCTTTTCTTGTTGTGCAAATGCGATAATTTCATATGAGGAAGTGCGGACTACCGCCCCCTCAAGTGATGTGACTCGTTCATGAAATACATGGAATGTATAAAGAATAAAATTAATGAACTTATGTGACCTATATAACATATATATTATAATTTAATTATAATATATATAAATATCTCTCAATTAGTTTTAATTCCATTAATATGACAAAGAAATGAAAGTAGCATTCATGCGTACGTACGACCTACTGTCTCCATGAACGGTTCATTTCATTTATTTTTATCTCAAAATGTTATGGAATAGTATAAAATGAATATTTACAGGATATATATGATATTTAAATCATTAATACTATTCTTGAGATGATGTACTTATAACTACATGGACGATTCTTTTCAAACAAGTTCATTTTTGACTCATGTACCAAACATCGACAAAAACATTTGTTATGAACTCACATGAATAACTAATTATTATAACATTATAATATGTGATATTAATTTAATAATAAACTTTAAATGAGTTCCTAAAAAAATTATAAATTGACAAAAGTTTAGTATTCGGGAATATAAAGAAATGAACAAGACAAGTCGGACTTGAGGTAAGGGATCCTACCTCTCCCTTTCTTTTTATGTACTCTTTTTTATTTATCATACTTTAATATCCTATTTATTATGTTGGGGGATGTTATTTCATATTACTATTTCTGTAAATTTTAATTTAATATGACAAGAGACCCTATTTTATCTCATCAATCCATTTTTTGATGTTTTATGTGGCACCGTTAGGCTGCCAAATTTTCATAAGTGGATTTTCATCTCACTTTTTATTCCCACGAGATTCATGATACATTGGCCACTATTTCCTTTTGTGTGGTGTATGTAATGAACATTATTTTAATATTTTTATAATATACTCTCATTTATGGGTAGTTACATCTTCATTGTATGACCCTTTTTTCATGGGGTGTACGTTTTGAAAGTTGCAAAAATCAGTAAGGAAACCTTTCACTATCCTCTTTTAAAAAGATGAATTTTGTTATGTATTTTAATTTACATATTTTTATGTTGGGATATGTTCTTATATATCCTTAATTATATAAATCATATTTCCCAGTGATGAGATACCATTTTCTCTCTCATCAACTAATTTTATGAATTTTAAGGTGACGTCGTTAGGCTGTAAAATTTTACCAAAGGAACTTCTAAACCCAATTTCAATTTCTTTGGGTTCAACTTGTAGTTATTGAATATGTCATCCTATGAATATGTGTTAATTAACTCTAGTTGTTTTACACTTTATATCCACTTATATTGGGTGCATTTATACTTGTCACACATAAATATGTCATTGATTTATCCTTGCACTAATGACATGATCTTTGAATGGGATTACGTCTCAATTTCTCTTCCTTGAGACACTTCTTGATGATATGCACTTTTATTCATTTTAAAGTGTATATACATCCCCTTGGACATTCCATATCCATATTATTTCTATAATCAAGTGATTTAAATGTTTTGAAAATGGTCAACTTTCATGTGGCTTATAATTTAAATGTTCAAAATGGAAAAGGACTCTTATATTAAAACATTGTTTTAAATGGTTTTAAATATTTATTCTTTTACAAATTTATCATCCATGTCCATGTTTTAAAAATGGTTTTAAGGATTTATTTATATGTACATGAATGTTTTAAAACTGTTTCAAAAGTTTCAAAGTGGTATGTGACACTTTTATTCTAAAATATCTTTTAAATGTCTTCTTTTAATATTTTCAAAGTATAAATGTATTTTTCTCTCATAGAGTTTTAATGATTTTATTAGATGTTTTAATTTATGATAATATCATGATGTGATATCTTGTGATTTAAATGTGGAAATGTTATGTTTCTTTTATGCATGTTTTATGTGATAAACTTATGTTATGGTTCTTGGGCATTGTTTATGAAGACAGGTGGTTCCGTGATAAACTAAGGGCAGGTGAGCCCGATATAGCTCTCCAATGTATTGGGTAATGAGAAGGAGTTAAACGTTAAGGTTTCTCCGAACAGATTTAGGGAATATACTGTGATGGGTATTTCAAATGTAACCATGAGGGTTACTCCCAACGTAAGAATGTTATGAATGCCTCAAGTTACCTTTATGTCTTATGATTTCTTTGTTTTATTCGTGAATCTTATGATTTCATGAGGTATGTTAAATTGCTTGTGCATTATGAGTAAAGTATGATTTCATTGATTCTTATGAATACATGGAATAATGTTTTCTTTCCATATTGTTATAACCCGTACTGTGCTTTTTATGCTCATCCCATGTTTTTTTGAAATGTTTTTCACGGGACATAAAATTAAATAGGGTCAAGGATAGGATCAAGGAAATGTCAGGCTGTCTAAAACAAGGAACTAGACATGACTCTTTTGTTCAAGAGTTTTTATTTTTGTGAAAAAATGGAAGCTGAGTAGATGTGTCCACATTTTAACTTTTGAGATGTAATAGTTATGTCCTAATTCTCTAAAACTCTAAACCTGAAAAGATCCTCAATGTGAATTATTCATTTAATTCAATAATAAGTAATGTTTAAGGTCGAGTCCTGTAACACCCCAAGCTTCCACGGCACGTTTCTCTTCGAATAATGCAATAGCGTGTGTTGTACGCAAGTTCGAGTTCTAACACACCGCGACTAATCGAAGTAGCCGTTATGAATAGTAATAACAACTTTTTAAAAATAAAGTAATTTTATATTTCAAAATGGACTTCATTTTTGTATTTGTAATATCGAAATTATCCTAAGTTGAATTTTTTGTAACTTTCTGAGAACTTCCAATTTTTTATGAATAGTGAAAAATACTTAAAACAACTTTTTTAATCAAAATAATTTATTATGATAAATTATACTATTTAGTGGTTTTAAAGTATAATTAGAATATATTTTTACCATTTTATCCAATGGTGGTCATTATAATTAATTTAACATTGAAATTTGACATAAACAATTGCCAATCTTTTGATATAAATTGTTTCTTAAAAACACGCTATTTGTTGTGAGAGCGGGAATTAATTATAAAAATAATAAATGCAACTTATATGTTTGGAATTTTTTAAAATAGTCATCATTTTTGAATTCGGAATATCAATTATAGCTTTGGGTGAAATTTTGGCATCGTTCTGAAAAACTTCATTTTTTGATGAATAGTGAAACCACTAAGTGGTAGTTAAATAACTGATTTTTTGTTTAAATGAAATATTACCACTTATGTGATTTGATTTTAAAAAATCCGATATACATGGTTGTCATTAAGAAGTAAAATGTGGTTCAATGAGATTAAAATAATTTTTTGGTGAATAGTAACTTTTAAGTTCTTAATCGCGATTAGAGGTAATTAGTGTAGTTTAAGGTAAAAATAATGTTTTAATAATATGATATGAGAATGAAACTTGTACTACTACTATTTTACGAGTCATGGCCGACCAATACAATCCATGGGTCAACTTGGGGACCCCATGGAGCCACTTTAGTTGGAAAATGACATAAATACCTTTTATTTAATGTTAAAGTAAAAAATAACAGAAACATGAAATGTTTTACTAAAACAATTTTTACATGGGGTTATAGAAGTCATATTTTTTACTATAAATAGTAATTGGAAATATAAAAATATTTCCTACATCATAGTATTTTTTTTTTAAATTTCTAGACATTAAATAAATTAAATTATTTATGACATCATGATGATGCAGCGATGACCTCATTATTTAACGATTTAAATAAAATGAGAAGATAATGCAAAATACAAGGCTTACACTTGGCCAAAGCCTATTTGATGAGGATATTTCTAACCCTTATCACCTTATCCACGAATTATATAAGTGTGGGACCTTTAGAATCCGAAAATCATTGTATAATAATGTAACATTTCAATCTTTCCAAAAGAGCCCCTCCTCTCCTCTTATAAAAGGCCCCCACCTCTACAACCTTATTCACACTTTCAAGCCTTTTGGTTCGGCCAAACTCTGCCCAAATACTCTCCCAACTTCTCTACCTTCATCCTAGAAGCTTTACTTTAGTCAAAAATCCATCCTATGGAGTCCTTTTGATCAAATCAAAAGGAAGAACCCGAAGAAGAGGTAACGTTTTCATCACCCTCTTTCATGTTTCTTTCTTCTTCCACTCCCTCTTTGTTTATTATTTCAATTATAAAATTATAACTCCAGTATATTCTATATATTGTGATGTTATTATAAATATGTAACAACCATATTCAGTATTCTACCCATCATTTGAATGACACGTCACCATACGTGCGTACGTACGGCTTACCGTCTCCACGTCGTGGTGTAATTGTTATTCAATATATTATTATTTAGATGGGTATAATAATGATATGTAATTCATGTAAATAATAAATATAACATGATAATGATTCTTTATATATTATATACTATCCAATTATATATTATTTTAATATCAAAATAATGATATTGTCGCTCGTGCGTACGTACGGACTACCGTCTCCACGAACGCGATGAGATTCATTCTCCGTCATATCCATTCAAGTATAATTATCATTTGATGATTTAAAAATAATGTTTAAGGACATGAAATCATTCTGGATATGAATAAGATACAACCTATCCATGAAAAACACGACTTACGTAACAAAACATATAAAAGAAAACGAGTAAGTTAACACCCGAAACAACGATAAATCTAAGATATTGTTAAAAAAACAATGTTGAAAGATCATATATGATATCATATGAATGTATATGATTCTTGTATAATTTAATAACAATTATTTCACCATTATACAAGAGGTTAACCAACCCCAACCAAGGAAAAGTACAAGGTAAGGGTTTACTTCACAATCTCTTCATTATCCAAGGTTGTTTATACATAATTATCTACTGGGACCTCGTTATCATCCACATCCATGTTTCTTAAAAATGTCTTTCAAAACATTTTTACTATTAAATGGAAAATGGGTTAAAGTCATTTATACCCTTATACGTTTTTGAAAGGAATCTTACCGTCGTTTTCCAAACAATGTACTTTTTGACCTTTTTGTCAAATTTAAGGTAAGAATGTTTTTTTAACTTATACGGAGGGTGCGGCTATTTTCCGCCATTATAACATCGTCGAAGATTCCCTTACAAGAATATAAGAATATTTTCAAAGTAAATGTATTATTTTATAATTATGGGACTTTTAAATGATTTCAAAAAAAAAGAGAGAGATATTTCTCTCAAATAGATTTGATTTCATCCATGTCAACATCCTTTGATGGGTTTTAAGTTTAATTGAAATTGATTTATGATACAAAACTCCCATTGAACATTTTGTGAAATATTTGACTGTGGATGTGTTATTTTTATACCATCTATAGTTTATGGAGAAATTGTTGACGTTTCGTATGCTAGTTTTAATACAAATATTTATGTTATGTTTAAACCTATTCATATGAGGAATGTATTGGACTTAATAAGTGACGGGTGGAGCCTGCTATAGCTCCTCAATGCATCGGTAAGTCTCATTAGACAACTAGATGTGTAATTGGCCGAGGCCCTTTCCCAATTTGATTTATGTTTTTGGCCGAGGCCTTAATCATTTTAGACATCTTGGCCGAGGCCTTGACAAAATGTTTCAGAATGTCTGGCATTATACATTCCCTCATTATGAAAGTGGTTATTGATATTGAATGTGATTATTAGACCTGTAGAATATCCATGTGAAGAAGTGAATGGAATTATCTCATTTTACTTTTTCCATATTATGTTGAATTTCAAGTTTAAAAGGCTTTTGTTTTAGTTATACATTGCCTTAAATGTTAATGATTATTTATGAAAGCTTCCGCTATATTGTTAACCTTACTGAGCATCTGAGCTCACCCCTTTCAATGTTTTAATATTTTTCTAGGATGTGAAGAAGTATTTTATGAATGACCTGCAGGGGTAGTCAGAAAGGGATATGAGTGTGGACTATGAAGACCATGTTATTGTAGTTTGTTTACTTTTTGATGTAATGAAAGACTTATGAATGTATCTAGTGTTTCCAAGGATACTAAACTAATCGGTCTTTCGAGACTTGATCTTTTGTGATCATGCCAATGTTACGAAGTAATGCACCGACTCTGGGTAGCTGGGTTCAGGGCGTTACAGTTGGTATCAGAGGCAGTTTAGTACTAACCTTGGAATCTAGATTTATATAAACTCTGATTAGAGCACATAGCCCGAAGATAGACTTTGAGGATTAGTATAGAAAAACTTCCTAGAATTTTGGTATTATAGATATTTTGTGAGTTTTCCAAGCAATACATCCCTGTCTGGATACGAGCAGGTAGAGGCGGCTCTGGCACAGATGTACCTAGGGGTAAAACCCGAAAACACCTCTTTGAGCTAGACTCAAACGGGAACTGGTGCACGACAATGGGCCTTGCTACACTCTTGGTTACGACACTCCCGGGGGATATGCTTAGGATAATTCTCATTTTCTTTACAAACCACTATGATGGGTTATGAGTATATACTTCCTCAAAGGAAACATTTATTTTTATGATTATGGATTATATCCATAAATAGTTCAATTTATGTAAAGTATTTTACAAATATGGAATTATGTATTTTATTTCATAAACTAATCTAGTTTATTCCATTGTTTAGAAATGGCGCCTAGTGGAAGGAATGGAAACCGTATCAATGCACGCACTCCATGTAGGGATTTCCCTCCTACTCAAGATAATTATGGTGGAGCTAGTGATACAACTGGTGCTGATCAGCTTCTCACCGTACTGGGACAACTCACGCAGGTTATGAATAATAACCTTACTCATATGGAGAACCCTGATCTGCAACGTAAAGGGTTAATGCTAGACCGTTTCATGATGCAACAACCACCAACCTTCAATGGGATTACAAATCCTATAGTAGCTGAGCAATGGATAAATTCCTTAGAGAAAATATTCCATGCCTTGGGGGGTAGTGAAAGGGAGAAAGTTTTCATGGAAGTTTACCGCCTCACTGGAGATGCCGATCAATGGTGGTCACTAATTCGAAACACAAAGGAAGATGATGAATTAACAAACATGGAATGGTAGGAGTTCAAAGAGCTGTTCTTAGAAAAATACTTTCCTCGAGACCATCGAGCGGATATGGAAAGGAAATTTCTGAGTCTGAGGCAGAAGGAGGATGAGTATGTCTCAAAGTATGAGGCTAACTTTACAAGGTTAGAAAGGTATGCTGCAGATTATATACGTAACCCAAGAAGTAAGACTGATCATTTCATTGATGGGTTAAAACCATTTCTCCGTCGAGCTTTAGTATCACAAACCTTCTCTTCATACGAAGGTATTGTCTCGTGCGCTATCAAGACGGAAAAGGAATTATCTAAGTCTTATGACTTTAAATCAAAGCAAGATAAGAAGAGATCCGCTGAAAACTCTGGGAAAGGAAATAGGGAAATAGGGAAGAAGGGTAGAAATGAATTTTTACCCTGTGATAATTGTGGTAGGAAGCACCCTGGTGCCTGTCTAAAAGTAAAAGGAGTATGTTACAAGTGTGGTGAAAAAGGCCACCAAGCTCATGAATGCAAGGGAAAGAAAGCAGCTGTCAACGTGGAATGCTATAATTATAGATAGAAGGGACATTATGCAAATGAATGTCCTAAGCGTCAGGGGAACTTACCTCAGAAGAGGCCAAGGGATCAGGGTCAGGCTTATGCTATCACTACTGTTGTGGTGGAAGCTCCGAAAGACGTGGTGGAATGTAATTTAATGGTTTCCTCAAGTTTAGCAAATGCATTATTTGATTCCGGATCATCGCATTGTTTCATATCTTCCCAGTTTGCTAAGAAAATTAGATATTTCCAATTTTATTTAACAGGGGAGTTGTCGGTCAAAACCCATAAGGGAAGTATTGTTGCAACAAGGTTTTGTCGATTAGTTCCCATTAGAGCACCTAAATTTTCTTTACCTGCTGATCTCATCATCATACCCATGATTGAATTTGATATAATCCTCGGTATGTATTGGATTTTGGACCATGATGCAAAAATTTATTGTAAGAGGAAAGAGGTTACGATTCTTGATGATGATGATAAGGAACACCTTATCTTTAGAGAAGAATCTTCTCCACATAATTCTTATCTATATCCACCCCCAGTAGCTCAACTAAATTCAATTATTGGGGAGGAAGAGAAGGAAATTACTGAGGGTGAGGAAAGGAATATTCAAATAGAGGATGTACCTATTGTGAGAGAATATGTTGATGTGTTTCCGGAAGATTTACCTGGAAATCCTCCAGAATGAAAAGTTGAGTTTTCCATTGATTTAATTCTTGGATCAAGACCCATATCAAATACCCCTTATAGAATGGACACTGTGGAATTAGTTGAACTAAAGAAACAACTAGAGGAATTGAGTAATAAGGTATTTATTCTCCCTAGTGTTTCTCCTTGGGGAGCCCCTGTTCTTTTTGTTAAGAAGAAAGATGGATCTATGAGGTTGTGCATCGACTATAGGGAGATCAATGCTATAACAATAAAGAACAAGTATCCCCTACCTCGCATTGATGATTTGTTTGACCAAATGCATGGAGCTCAATACTTTTCAAAGATTGACCTTCGGTCTGGATACCATCAGTTGTGTGTGAAGAAGGAAGACGTTCCAAAGACAGCATTTCGAACAAGGTACGAGCATTACGAGTTTACAGTAATGCCTTTTAGATTGACTAATGCACCCTCTGTTTTCATGGATCTAATGAATAGAGTTTTCAAGGAATATCTTGATGACTTTGTAGTGGTATTTATTGATGATATCTTGGTATACTCCAAAATCCACGAAGATCATGAAAATCACTTACGCATTATCCTGAAGACTCTTAGAAGACATGAATTATATGGGAAATTTAGCTAGTGTGAATTCTGTCTTTAGGAGATTTCTTTTCTTGGACATATTGTCTCTAAGGATGTAATTTCCGTTGATCCTTCTAAAACCAAGGCAATCCAAGAATGGCCAGCACTGACAAGTATAACTGAGGTACGCAGTTTTATTGTTTTAGCAGGTTATTATCGACGTTTTGTCCAGAATTTTGCCAGATTGGCTAACCCATTGACAAAGCTCACACGTAAAGGGATTAAATTTGTCTGGACAAAAGAGTGTGAAGAATGTTTTGAAGAACTGAAGAGAAGATTAGTCAACGCCCCTGTATTGACTCTACCATCGGGGAATGATGGGTTTGTTATTTTTAGTGATGCATCAAAGAAAGGACTTGGTTGTGTCCTTATGCAGAATGATAAGGTTATTGGCTATGCATCACGACAGCTAAAAATTCATGAGCAAAAATATCCTACTCATGATCTTGAGTTAGCAGCTGTGATCTTTCCTTTAAAGATACGGAGACATTACCTCTATGGTGAAAAATGTGATATTTATACTGATCACAAGAGTTTGAAGTATATTTTCTCACAAAAAGAACTCAACATGAGGCAAAGGCAATGGCTTGAACTACTCAAGGATTATGATTGCACGATACATTACCACCCGGGGAAGGCAAACAAGGTGGCAGATGATTTGAGCAGAAAAGACCATGGAGTTTTGAATGTGATGAGAATTGAAAGGGATCCAATTTTCATGGATCTAGTGAAGATGGACATGGTAATAACTAGGGAAGGTGAAACATCAATGCTTTTTCAAATGGTTTCCAAACCATCATTACTAGAAAGGATTAAGAGTTCTCAGACCGATGATGAAGAATTTCAGAAGAAGATTAAAGATGCGAATGATGGAAGATTGAGGGACTTTGTGTATAAGGATGGAATTTTGAAATTCAGGAAGAGACTTTGTGTTCCTGATATACCTGATCTAAAAAGGGAATTGTTGGATGATGCTCATAGTTCCAATTTCTCTATACACCCTGGGAGCACCAAAATGTATAGAGATTTGAAGGAACATTTTTGGTGGGACAATATGAAGAGGGAGATTGCTGATTTTGTGTCGAGGTGTATGGTTTGTCAACAAGTTAAAGCTGGAAGGCAACATCCTGGTGGAGTATTGCAACCTCTTCCCATACCTGAGTGGAAATGGGATAATATTATGATGGACTTTGTCATGGGACTACTAAAGACTCCTAGAAGGAATGATGCAATATGTGTCATTGTTGATCGTCTTACTAAGTCAGCACATTTTCTGGCTATACGGGAGGATCTACCACTTGAACGTCTAGAAAGACTATATATTAATGAAGTTGTAAGACTTCATGGAGTACCCCTATCGATTGATTCTGATCGTGATCCTCGTTTTACTTCAAGATTCTGGAAAAGTCTTCAAAAGTCCTGGGATACAGAACTTCGTTTGAGCACTGCCTATCACCCTCAAACAGATGGAAAATTAGAACGGACTATTCCAACCTTAGAAGACATGTTGAGATCATGCTCTCTTGACTTTCAGGGTATGTGGGATCAATATTTACCACTGGTAGAATTTTACTATAACAATAGCTTCCATTCAAGCATTCAGATGTCACCTTATGAAGTGTTATATGGAAAGAGATGTCGTACACCAACCTGTTGGGATGACGTTTGTGAAAGAAAGCTTGTGGGACCAGAACTGCTGGAAGAAACAATGGAAAAGGTGAAGGTAATCCAAAACCACATCAAAGCAGCTCAAAGTAGGCAGAAGAGCTATGCTGATAACAGAAGAAAGGTTTTGGAATTTCAGGTGGGAGATCATGTTTTCCTAAAGGTATATCCATGGAAGGGAGTTATATGTTTTGGTAAGAAGGGTAAGTTGAGTCCCAGGTACATCGGACCTTTCGAAATTCTAGATCGTATTGGGGCTGTAGCTTATCGTTTGGCGATGCCGCCAAATCTCTCAAATGTTTACGATGTTTTCCACATATCGCTATTGAGAAAATACATGCCTGACCCAACACATGTACTTACTTATGAGGAATTAGAACTGGAACCCGATCTATCTTATTGCGAAGAGCCCATCAGAATTCTTGATGTGAGGGAGCAGGTGCTGAGAAACCGGACGACTCGTCTGGTAAAGGTTTTGTGGAGAAATCATAAAATGGAAGAGGAAACGTGGGAACCTGAGGAACTTATGATGAAGAACCACCCGAGTCTTTTTATGCAGTAATACCCTAGAAATTGCGAGGATGAAATTATTTGAAGGAGGGGAGAATGTAACACCCCAAGCTTCCACGGTACGTTTCCCTTCGAATAATGCAATAGTGTGTGTTGTACGCAAGTTCGAGTTCTAACACACCGTGACTAATCAATGTAGCCATTATGAATAGTAATAACCACTTTTTAAAATTATAGAAATTTTATATTTCAAAATGGTCTTCATTTTTGTATTTGTAATATCGAAATTATCCTAAGTTGAATTTTTTGTACCTTTCTGAGAACTTCCAATTTTTTATGAATAGTGAAAAATACTTAAAACAACTTTTTTACTCAAAATAATTTATTATGATAAATTATACTATTTAGTGGTTTTAAAGTATAATTAGAATATATTTTTACCATTTTATCCAATTTTTGTCATTAGAATTAATTTAACATTGAAATTGGACATAAACAATTGCCAATCTTTTGATATAAATTGTTTCTAAAAAACACGCTATTTGTTGTGACAGCGGGAATTAATTATAAAATTAATTAATGTAACTTATATGTTTGGAATTTTGTAAAATAGACATCATTTTTGAATTCAGAATATCAATTATATCTTAGGGTGAAATTTTGGCATTGTTCTGAAAAACTTCAATTTTTGATGAATAGTGAAACCACTAAGTGGTAGTTAAATAACTGATTTTTCATTTAAATGAAATATTACCACTTATGTGATTTGATTTTCAAAAATCCGACATACATGGTTGTCATTAAGAAGTAAAATGTGGTTCAATGAGATTAAAATAATTTTTTGGTGAATAGTAACTTTTAAGTTCTTAATCGCGATTAGAGGTAATTAGTGTAGTTTAAGGTAAAAATAATGTTTTAATAATATGATATGAGCTTGACACTTGTCCTACTCCTATTTGATGAGTCATGGCCGACCAAGACAATACATGGGTCAACTTGGGGACCACATGGAGCCACTTTAGTTGGAAAATGACATAAATACCTTTTATTTAATGTTATAGTAAAAAAAGACACAAACATAAAATGTTTTACTAAAACAATTTTTACATGGGGTTATACAAGTCATATTTGTGACTATAAATAGTCATTGGAAAGATAAAAATATTTCCTACATAATAGTATTTTTTTATAATCTTTAGACATTAAATAAATTAAATTATTTATGACATCATGATGATGCAGCGATGACCTCATTATTTAACGATTTAAATAAAATGAGAAGATAATGCAAAATCCAAGGCCTACAATTGTACAAAGCCTATTAGATGAGGATATTTAAAACCCTTATCACCTTATACACTAATTATATAAGTGTGGGACCTTTAGAATCCGAAAATCATTGTATAATAATGTAACATTTCAATCTTTCCAAAAGAGCCCCTCCTCTCCTCTTATAAAAGGCCCCCCAACTCTACCACCTTATTCAAACTTTCAAGCCTTTTGGTTCGGCCAACCTATACCCCCATAATCTCCCAACTTCTCTCCCTTCATCCTAGAAGCTTTACTTTAGTCAGAAAGCCATCCTAGAGAGTCCTTTTGATCAAATCAAAAGGAAGAACCCCAAGAAGAGGTAACGTTTTCATCTCCCTCTTTCAAGATTCTTTCTTCTTCCACTCCCTCTTTGTTTATTATTTCAATTCTAAAATTATAACTCCAGTATCTTCTATATACTGTGATGTTATTATAAATATGGAACAACCATATCCAGAATTCTAACCATCATTTGAATGACAGGTCACCATACGTGTGTACGTACGGCTTACCGTCTCCACGTCGTGGTGTAATTGTTATTCAATATATTATTATTTAGATGGGTATAATAATGATATGTAATTCATGTAAATAATAAATATAACATGATAATGATTCTGTATATATGATATACTATCCAATTATATATTATTTTAATATCAAAATAATGATATTGTCGCTCGTGCGTACGTACGGACTACCGTCTCCACGAACGCGATGAGATTCATTCTCCGTCGTATCCATTCAAGTATAATTATCATTTTATGGTTTAAAAATAATGTTTAAGGACATGATATCATTCTGGATATGAATAAGATAAAACATATCCATGAAAAACATGACTTACGTAACAAAACATATAAAAGAAAACGAGTAAGTTAACACCCGAAACAACGATAAATCTAAGATATTGTTAACAAAGCAATGTTAAAAGATCATATATGATATCATATGAATGTATATGATTATTTTATAATTTAATAACAATTATTTCACCATTATACAGGAGGTAAACCTACCCCAAGCAAGGAAAATTACAAGGTAAGGGTTTACTTCACAACCTCTTCATTATCCAAGGTTGTTTATACATAATTATCTACTGGGACCTCGTTATCATCCACATCCATGTTTCTTAAAAATGTCTTTCAAAACATTTTTACTATTAAATGGAAAATGGGTTAAAGTCATTTATACCATTATACGTTTTTGAAAGGAATCTTACCGTCGTTTTCCAAACAATGTACTTTTTTGAACTTTTTGACAAATTTAAGGTAAGAATGTTTTTTTAACTTATACGGCAGGTGCGGCTATTTTCCGCCATTATAACTTCGTCGAAGCTTCCCATACAAGATTATAAGAATATTTTCAAAGTAAATGTATTATTTTATAATTATGGTACTTTCAAATGATTTCAAAAAAAAAGAGAGATATTTCTCTCAAATAGCTTTGATTTCATCCATGTCAACATCCTTTGATGGGTTTTAAGTTTAATTGAAATTGATTTATGATACAAAACTCCCATTGAACATTTTGTGAAATATTTTACTGTCGATGTGTTATTTTTATACCATACATAGTTTATGGAGAAATTGTTGACGTTTCGTATGCTAGTTTTAATACGAATATTTATGTTATGTTTAAACCTATTCATATGAGGAATGTATTGGACTTAATAAGTGACGGGTGGAGCCCGCAATAGCTCCTCGATGCATCGGTAAGTCTCATGAGACAACTAGACGTGGAATTGGCCGAGGCCCTTTCCCAATTTGATTTATGGTTTTGGCCGAGGCCTTAATCATTTTAGACATCTTGGCCGAGGCCTTGACAAAATGTTTCAGAATGTCTGGCATTATACATTCCCTCATTATGAAAGTGGTTATTGATATTGCATGTGATTATTCGACCTATAGAATATCCATGTGATGAAGTGAATGGCATTATCTCATTTTACTTTTTCCATATTATGTTGAAGTTCAAGTTTAAAAGGCTTTTGTTTTAGTTATACATTTCCTTAAATGTTAATGTTTATTTATGAAAGCTTCCGCTATATTGTTAACCTTACTAAGCATCTGAGCTCACCCCTTTCAATGTTTTAATATTTTTCCAGGATGTGAAGAAGTGTTTTATGAATGACCTGCAGGGGTAGTCAGAAAGGGATATGAGTGTGGACTATGAAGACCATGTTATTTTAGTTTGTTTACTTTTTGATGTAATGAAAGACTTATGAATGTATCTAGTGTTTCCAAGGCTACTAAAATAATCGGTCTTTCGAGACTTGATCTTTTGTGATCATGCCAATGTTACGAAGTAATGCACCGACTCTATGTAGCTGGGGTCGGGGCGTTACAAGTCCTTATAATAAATGATTCTTTTTTCAAATGCCAAATGATATCTGGAATCTATTTTTCTAACTCCGATGTTTTTTACAGAACACTATATTATCCATATAAAATACCTTAATATCTGAGATGATTTGTTCATATAAATCCAGACTAAGACAAATTTCAACTCTAATCTCCAGTATCCATAATTCATAAAATTAAGCATAGAGTAATTTACACTTATCTTATGGTCTATAAAATCACATCAAAATAGATATGTGAATTTATAAACACATTCAAACCATTATTATGATGCCCCAAAAACTAATATAAGAACCTTGTATTTGATAGCATATATGACATGTGAAAACAAGCACATAAGGTAATATAATAGCCGAATAGTTTATAATATGTTTACTATTTACAATAGATTCCATCCATGAAATAGAAAGTTAGTGTGTGTTATATTAAATAGTGGCTTATCTCTATCGATTATTTTACACAAAAGATAGACCTTCCTCAACAGCATGTGTTACACACAAGACTGAGTTTTACCAAATTAAAATGTATTATTAAAATATTATTATTTAATATAATATGACACAACATATCCGTTATTTTTGAGGTTATGAATAGTATTAACAATCTTATGAAAATATATGGATATTAATAATATAAAATTAATTAATAGGTTAAAAATTAATTATAAATGAATATAGTAACCAATTGAATATAAACGGAATGTTTTAATATAGAACACTTTTTAGGCTACAAAAGTTGTTTAAAAATAATAAATTATAGTAATTATAATTAATTATTTATTTTAATGTAATATATATTTAATAATTTGATTCAAATATATTTTTATATTTCTCCATTTGATTGGATGGGCATAAGATAAGAATAAACCTTATTTCACACATAAAAACCTATATTTTTATAAAGGCAATTTTATATTCTTTTAATGGAGAACCCATTTCAAATATGAATTTTTAAATATTAATTATACTAATATTTCCAAATAAATATAATATTTTAATTAAAATCATAATAATTATGTTAGGGTGAAATTTTTATAATTTTCTGAGATATTTCATTTTTTAACGAACAGTTAAGATTACTGAATTTTAGTTCAAAGCTTCCTTTTATTAGAATTAATTTATACGGTTAAATTATAGTTTAAATTGTGTTTAATATTTCAATAGATAATATTGTTATCAATTAATAAAATTTATGTCATTGTAATCAATTTTAATTTGAAATCGATTATAATAATATAGAAAACTTTAGGACATTTTTACTTTAAGGACCCGCATTGTCACCCCGTCTATTAGATTAATTTTAATTAAATTTATCAAAATTATGTAATGGGAATATTGAAAAATAGATTACATATTTTTTTATAATAACAGTTTATAATTTCAAATAAGACCATCTTTTTTTTCAAATTGATTAGTGAAATTGATTAAAATTAATTATAATTATTAATTTTAAATGAAGCTTAAAATTGGACGAAACCACTGAATTAAAAGCCCTAATGACATAAAACCATGTAAAGAACCCATTTTATGTCCATAATTCGTCCATTAAACATCCATTATTGAGTTTTAGTATTTTTTATGACTTAGTTTTATATAAGACCATGTGCACACCAAAATTCTTTTAAAAAATACCATGTGAGTCCTTTTCCTTCCAAATAAAGGGATACCACCTCTACCCATTCCACACATATATAAAAACTCTAAATATCTTACTATATATTTCCAAATAGATTAAAAAAATCCAAACCTCTACCTTTAATCCTTCGGTTGGGTATAAATATTCCCAAGGAAGCCTTTTGCTATAAAAAAATAAGTTACCCCATTATGAGGTAAAGCCTTCTCTCATGATTTTTAGTTTCATTTCCTTTGTCCACATCATAAAATATTTTTATTCTATTATTAGATAAAAACACCATTATCCTAAAATATTTAGATGTTTTTATGATAAGGGTCTGACCAACACTTACACACACCTCCATATAATGGAGGTGAACATACTATTTCTATGTAAAAATAAATATTGCCTCACAAAATGATGATTGTTCAATTTTTCCCTACCACCTATCATAGTGGTAATTATGATTGAAACCATATTTGAATATAATATATATTTGATTTATAATGTTTTTATGCTTCTGAAATTTTTATTTATAAGATACCTTTATGCTCTCATCTTGTGTAAATATGATAATTGCTTTTGAGAAAATGTGGACTACTGCTCCCTCAAAGCGATATGACTCGTTCATGCCATAACTAGAACGTGTAATGGATGGTTATTACAAAAACATTCAAAATATATAACATACATATGATACTAAAAGTTAATATATACACATTTATCATTTATTTTTTATTCTTATAATGCGACAATGAAATGAAAGTAGTGTTCATGCGTACGTATGGTATACCGTCTCCATGAACGATGCACTTCATTTCTAATCTCTACATATTATGGACTATTATTAATTTATTTTTACATAATGTATAAGATAATTTATTCATGGTTTAAATTATTGAGGTGATGAAACCATGATATATTTAATAAGAATAGAAAATAACAAGTCAAAACGTACTTGAGAAAACTATGCAATTAAAACCCAAAATAGTCAAAATAATGAATGAGAGTTAACAAGAAGGTAATAAAATATTGTAAGAAATTAATATATGGTATTATAAACATGAGTTTCTTTTTTTATTAGTTGTTAACATATTTAAAACCACTACATATGAGGTTAAATACTACACAAGAAGAGTAAGGTTAAGTTAATGGATTCATGTCTCGTTATCATTATGTGATCAGTACATAATTTTTGTACACAAAATTTCTTATATATGGTGTACATACTTCAACATTGACATATAATATCATGAATTATATTATCTTCATGGTATTTAAATTTTTTATTTGAGTATTCTTACCTTTGGGTGTTCCAATCCATTTGTTACTATATTTGTAAGCATTTTAATCTCACTTTTTAAATATGTGAGATTAATGTCATATTCACTACATACTTTTTGTTTGTGTCATAAATACTAATAATTTTGATATATTATATCAAGAATACTATTATTGTAATGATATTATAATATTATTTTAATGTAATACCTTTCTGGGGATTATGGTTGTGGATTATTCAGAGTGGAATTAGACACTTTGGAATGTTTAATGATTATTATCTTCAAGAATGTTCTTAATCTCACTTACTTTTGGGATTTCTAACATTATATTTAAAGAAGCACTTTGTTGTAATAATTTTCATTGGAAATTTAATTTAATATCCATACTCTCATACAATTTATATTAGTATCTTCTAAATTGTATACCTTTATTGATTGGGTGGTTACTTTGAAAATTATTTGATTAATTAGGGAATTATTGATAAATTGGTTTTTATAATTCAATACAACTATTTGATAAAGAGTGTTTTCTATTTTAATTATTCAATATGAGATATTCTTTGGACTGGAAATGACGGGTGGTTCCCAGACATTGTATAGCTCCTCGATACATCAACTACTTCTCATGAGATGAATAATTGTGCAAATGGGTATATACACTTAGTTTTAAA
This sequence comes from Viscum album, assembly GCA_963277665.1. Taxonomy (NCBI): domain Eukaryota; kingdom Viridiplantae; phylum Streptophyta; class Magnoliopsida; order Santalales; family Viscaceae; genus Viscum; species Viscum album. Next base: position 366,674,221 of record OY728131.1, read on the forward strand.
CCATCTTGTGAATGGTCGTGAGATAATAGTTCCTCATGTTCCTTAGACATGACTTCAATTAAAAATTAATTTTCTCAATGTATTTTTAGTTATTATTCATCCATGAGATTTTTCATTGACATTTCTATGGATACAGTTCATTTTAGGTCATTGATTAATGGCATGTGTTTTAGTTTTATACCTTTCCATATTTATTTTTGCATTATCTAGTGATTGAAATAGAATATATTTCTAGTAATTAAATTTCTATATTTTTTGTTCAATTCCTTATCATTTTAATGATTACTTGCTATATGTGTCCAGTTATTTACCATGCCATAATTTTTCTCACTTTGATTCATTACTTCTGAAGATGTATGTTTACTATACCTTGCATTTGAGTTCACCCTTAATATGTTTCATTCGATATAAATCTAAGAGTCATAATATGGATTATATAAAGTAATATACTAAATGTATTAGATTTATCCTCAATTTTTTTATTTTTTATAAGATAAAAATATGTTTTTGTTATTGTATCTATTTGTAATAAAATTATCATTTATATAACTAGTTTTCCAAGACTAATAAACTGATTGGTTCCTTGGTCTTTATTCCTTGTAATCCTTCCAATGTAATTGATAGAAGACACCAACTCTAGGCAATATGAGGATGGGTCGCTATAGTTGGTATAAGAAGAGGTTTACTAGCAACATTGAGAACTATATTTAATAAAACATAGTTAATAGAATATAACCCTGAGATAGAATTTGAGGATAAGGTTAGAAGAAAACTCCATAATTTTATTAAATTATAGATTATGGGGGTATTCCTAGAAATACACCCATTTCTGATATGACAAGTTTGCATGGTTCTGGCATAGATGTACCTAATAATAACAACATCAACAAGGTAGTCCAGGCCTGACTCAGGGTAACCTAGTATACAACAATGGACCTCATTGCACACCTAGTTTGACACTCTTAGGAGATATTCATAGGATAATAAACATTTTCTTTACAAACCATTATGAAAAAATTGAACGAATTTGGACAATGAATAATAAAGGTTAAACCAATGGTTTTTTAGATATGAATATAAGGTGTCATGATTTAAAAATATTGGAAATGATATTATGGATAAAATCTTTTCCAATGAAGGAGCTATGTGGAAATAAAATGGATGAATTATTTATGTATTGAGGTTGTATTGAAAACCTTAGTTAAAAGTCTATTTAGTGATTAACCTAATTTCAAGGATTTACATAATATATATTTTGGAAATTATATTAATATTATTTTTTTGAAAGGAAAACATATAATCCATGTGACAGACAACCAAATCTTGGAAGGCTTCGGGTCTTGAACACATGATTGAATGATGATAATTGTTTCATTCCAACCACTGACCTGTGCAATGTCCTTGTTAATTTTCATTGTTTTTAGTTAAAAAATTTAACGAATAAATATTAATGATAAACTAGTTGTAGCACATTTGAGAATTAGAATTTGTAAAGTAACTATATTTATTTTTGGAGATAGTTAAAGAATAATAGAAAGACTTTTCACTCTTTTATAGGCCTTATTATCCTTTAAATGTTTCTTTTAATGATTCAGACATAAAAAAATTTGTTGTTAATAATTAATTTTTAGGAGTAAAGGGATGAATTATAATTTTTTCCATGAACAAACAAAAGTTAGGATTGTTCCTATGAGTTTGAAATCTATAATGTACGAATATTTTATTATATTCATGATTATTAAAAGGATTACACATCATTAGTAAAATTACTTAGAAATTAATTGTTTCCTAATACAAATATTTATGTTGAACCAATGGCCTTATAAATAATCAAAGATTTATTGATTTGAGGCCATCAACATTCCATTGATTGTTAATTTTTTTTATTGGTGATCTAATTAAATCCCTATAAATATTTTCTATTTTCTTCTAAGTATGTATCTCTACATGCACCTGATGTTCACCTACTTAAAGACATAGTTACATGGTATTCCCTGAAACCTTTGTACTTTCAATTCTCTCTTTTAAAGAGGATTGCATACGAACCCTTCTCATGAAGTGGTATTTAAATTATAGAAAGAATCAAAAAATATATCATCATGATTGAGTTTAAATTTCTAGTATTCAATCTAAATAAGGTAGGTAGAATGTGACACCCAAAAAAAATAATGTATGAACCATGTATTTGATAGCGTGTATGACACAGGACAATAAGCATGTATCATAATATAATATCCAGATACTTTATAATATGATTACTATTTACAATATATTCTATGCATGAAAAATAAAATTATCTTGTCTTAAATACAATAATGAACTTTATTGATAGCTTGTTTTATACACAAGATCTACCTTCCTTGATAACTTGTGTTACAGGAAAAACCAAATTTCACTAAATAACAATGTATTATTAAAACATTATTATTTAATATAATAAGACATAACCTATCCATAATGTTACAGGTTATGAATATAATTAACTAACTTATGAACATATATGTATTATAATAATATAAGATTAATTTATGGGTTAAAAATAATTATAAATGAATATAGGAACCAATTGAATATAAATAGAATGTTTTCATATAAAACCATGTTTATGCTCATGAAGATGTTTTACCCAAATAAATTAATGTAACTACAATTAATTGATTATTTTAATGAAATATATATGTTATCTATTCAATAAAATATTTTTTATATTCATCCATTAGGTTTTATATGCATAAGATAAGAAAAACCTATATTTCATATACAAAAACCTATATTTTGATAGAGGCAATTTTATCTCATTTTAATGGTGAAACAATTTTAAATTTTACTTTTGACACCTTAATTGATTTAATATGTCAATATAAAAATAATATTTTAATTTTAAAGATAAAAATTATGTTAGGGTGATAGTTTTTATATTTTTCCGAGATATTTCATTTTTTAATGAATAGTTAAAAATACTGAATATTAGTTCAAACTGCTTTTTAATAAAATTTATTTTTTATGTTAAATTATAATTTAAATTATTTTAAAAGTTTATTTAGATAATATGTCTATCAATTAATTCAATTTATTTCATTGGAATAAATTTCACATGGAAATTTATCTTAAAAACATATGGATCTTTAGAAAAATTTTACTCTAAAAACCCTCATTGTCATCCCATCAACAGGATTAGTTTTAATTTAATTTATACCACTTCTATGGTTGGAATTTTGGAAAATATATTTCAAATTTTTATTAATAATATTTATAATGTATAATAATACCACATTTGTTTTTTACCAAAATTATTATGGAAAATGATTAAAATTAATTATAATTGTTAAGGTTAAATCAAGATTGATAATGGACCAAGCCTTTAACTTAAGGGGATAAATGACATATCCACTTTTCCAAAACCTATTTTATGTCCATAATTATTCAATGAAAATTTAATAATTTATTTTTAGTATTTTGGTATTATTTATTTTATAAAATAACATGTGAACACCTAACTTATGTTCAAAAATAAAAATCGGTGATTTTCTATCCCTATAAAAGGACACCACCTCTCAAAACTATTATGCTCGGCCAATATCTTCCCTAATAGATTCCAAAAATACAATTCTCTCCCTTTAATCCTACCTTATGGATTAAATACTTCCATGGAAGACCTTTGGTATAAACCAAATGAAGTTACCCGATAAAGCGGTAACACCTTCTCTCATTTTTTTAGTTTCATTTCCTTTCTCCACTTCCTATAATTTTTTTTTTCTATGATTGAATAATAACACCAGTATAATAAATTTATTAGGACATTGTTTTGATAATTTTCTAAACAACACTTACACACACCCTCACCTAATGGAAGCAGACAAACTCTTTTTGGGTGTGGAGAACTAGTGCCTCACAAAATGAGTATTGATCAATTTCCCCTACCACCTCTCATGGTGGCCATTATGATGGAAAATATATTTATATATAATATATATGTCATATATAATGTATTTATTCTTATTTATTTTTTTCTAGCATACCATTATTCTTCCATCATGTGTAAATATTATAATTTCATTTGAGGAAGTGTGGACTACCCCCCCCCCCCAAAGTGATATGACTCATTCATTCCATACCTCGAATGTATAAAGGTTGGTTATAACAACCCTATTAAACATATATAACATACATGTGATACTGGAAATTATAATATACATATTTATCATTTATTTTTAATTCTTCTAATATGATAAGGAAATGAATGTAGCGTTCATGCATATGTGCGACTTACTATCTCCATGAACGGTGCAATTCATGTATAATATCCAAATATTATGCAATATTAATAATATGTATGTTATGAATATATAAGATAATTTAGTCATGGATTAAATTATATAGATTATGAAACCGTGACATTTTTAATAAGAATAACAAATAACTAGTCCGAACATACTTGAAAAAACTAAGCAATTAACACCCAAAATAGTCAAAATAATGAAAGAGTGGAAACAAACGGGTAATCAAATATTGTAAGAAGTTTATAAATGGTATTATTAAAATGATTTTGTTTATGGTAATTTGTTAGTAACATATATTAAACCACTATAAATGAGTTTAATGACTACAAAAAATGATTAAGGTTAAGGTAAGAGATTCTTATCTCATTTTCATTACACGAGACATTCTTAATTGTTGTACACCCAATTTCTTATATATGGTGTACATACTGCCACATTGATATAGAATATCAATGATTATTTAATAATAATTGTATTTAAATGTTTTACTACCTTTTGGTGTTCTAATACATTTGTTACTACATTAGAAAGGATTTTCATCTCACTTTTTAAATCATGGAGATTAATGTCATATTTCCTATTTCTTTTGTGTGCCATGCCTACTACCCATTTTGATATATTATATCATGATTAAACTTATTATAATGATATTATAAGATTCATTTAATTTCATACCATTTTTTTTATTTATGATGTTTTAATGAGTAACGAGACACTTTTTAATGTTTAAATATTACTCTCCTTGAGAATGTTCTTGATATCACTTTCAATTTTGATTGTTAAATTTCACTCAAAAAAATCAATTTATTGTAATAAATTATCATTGGAAATTTAATTTAACATAATTACACTCACATAATAGATATTGGTATTGCCTAAACTGTTTACCATTATTCATTCAGTGGTTATATTGAAAATTATTTGATTAATTTGAGAATTATTGAAAAATTTGTACTTCTCATTTAATATCGTTATTTGATAAGGACTATTAGTTATTTTGATTACTAAAAAAGTGGAATTAATTCGAATGGAAATGATGGGTGGAGAGTGGACTTTATAAATCTCTTCTATGCATCAATAGGTTGTCATGGGATGAATAATTTCACAAATGATTTTCTAACCATAGTTGTAAACCATCTTGTGAAAATATAGATCGTAATAGGTCCTCATGTGCCTTAGAAGTCTCATCTATTAAGAAAGTATTTCCCTAATATTGGATTATTTTATTATTCATTCATGATATTTTTTGTCTACATATCTATGGATACATTTCATTTCAGTTCATCGATTAACGGAATGTATTTCAGTTTCATACATTACAATTTTTATTTTTTCCATATCTAGTTATCTGAATAAATGTATTTCTAGATACTAAATTTCCATATTGTTTATTCATTTCCTTCTCAGTTTCATGATTACTTGGTATATGTGTCCAATTATTTACTAGTCCATAATTTTTACTCTCATTGATTCATTATTTCTTCTACTATATTTTTCCCTTACTATGCATTTAAGCTCACTCTTATTTTGTTTCTTTCCCCAAGAATCTGAGAAGTGTACTATGAAATATATTAAGGAATATACAAGATGGATTAGAGTTATTCCAGAATTTGTTTTTTTATTAAAATAATATTTTTTAATTAGTGAATCCATTTGTAATATAATTATCATTTATGTATATGGTTTTCCAAGACTACTAAATAGATCGATCCTCCGTGGCTTGATTCCTTATCATCGTTCTAATGTAATTTATAATAGACACCGTATTTGTATATCTGAGGCTAGGTCACTATAGGTGTTCAGCATTTTAAATCATTATTACAACATACAAACTGAAATTTTATTATTTTATGAATCTTCACAGACTCTTCATACATTATCTTTCAAAACTAAAAGGAATATAATATTTTTCACTAATTTAGTAGCCTTCAAGAGAAATAATATAATAGTGATTTCTTTAAAAAGAATTCATTCTTTCTTTATGGTTATGATCGTATTTTAGGAAAACAACCCAAATATGAAATTAAATTGGTATAAGTGACTAGATCCTTTCTATGTACATGCTATTTTAGAAATCATAAGAACATATCCTTTACCACTGATCATTATTTATTATGAATATAAAGATAAAAAATCATCTGATTTATGAGGATGTGAACATAGTATCCAACATTTATAACCTCCTTGGCCAAATTTTAATACTCCATGTAAATTCCCAAATGTTATCCAAATATTCAATACATTTTACCTCTAGTAATAGGTAGGATTCATATCTTCCATTAATTAGGTTGAATCTCACTTCATCACCCAATGATCCATGTTCTTTAGAAGAATATATATCAAAACTATATATTTATAATAAACACAATCACACAAAAAGTGATCTTTAATCTCAACATTTATATTTATTTTTAACACATTAAACTACCAAATACAAGATTTTAATGTTAATGGTCTAAAATCATTTCATTATTCCTCTCTAGCTTAATGATAAAAAATGGTGAAATTTTTTTAATACCCTTCAGATGTTCACCTTTCCAATTTATCCAAGTGGTAATAATTCATGAAGAACCCCCTATACTCTTCAGGATTAAGGAACCTACCTCTCCCTTTTATTCGTCTACATCAATTTCACTCTAGTGATTACAAAAGAGAAGTGTGGATACAAAAGTTTCCTTCCAATGATACTTAGGAAATTAATCTATAAGCTATCAAAACAAAACATGTGAAAAAATATTGATTGTACAAAATCATAATTACTTTCTATATATAAAATTTAATGTGGTACTCAATTTAAAATTTATCTATTATATGGCTGTTTAAATAGTTTCAACGGAATGTGTATGAGCCAACACTCAAGTTCCCAATGCATATCCAAACATTATAGTACAAAATATTTTATTCACCATTTTTTACTTCATAGTAACTCCCACTTGATTAAATGATTAAAAATTACAAATATAATTATTTAGAGATATCAAATCACTCCTCAAACCTCACTATTCACAATTTATGTCACGATTTTTGATTTAAAAATATAGATTCATTTTTTTGGAAACATACTCCTTTTGATAACACCCCTCACGGGATGTATTCCTTATATCTTCACTATGGAAATGAGAAACATGCTCCAAGAATCCTTGAAACTAGTTGATGTTTGATACTAATTGAAAAAATATATATTTTAAAATTTCAATTCACCATTATGGCTAGCATTCATCAAGCCTCAACTTCAATTCCATTATTTAAATAACAACCTTACATATATGGAAATAATTCTGGTCTTCCAATACCCCTTAGTTATAGTATTGGGGATGAGCCTTTTTTTCAACACATTATAACATTCCCTTGAAGCTCATAAGTACCCTCTCTTATTCATGATTGTTTCTTACCTAGTATTCCAAATCTCTCCAACTTTTGGTATCATGATTTTCTCTTAATTTTTTTACTTCTTTCATATCTAGAATGGTATTCTGGGATTTATCAATTATAAAACATCTATTTATATATATAAAAAACTTATTCCAATTGATATAGACTTTTAATAAATATTTATTTATGTATATTCACTTCTTTCTTTATCGGGGCTCCCTCCTTCATAGTTTTAGCTTTTTTAGAACAAGGTTTCATTGAATCTATTTATTTTCTTTTACCATATCCATATATCTTAATAACATACTCATGTATTTTATTATATAATTCCAAAAATATTTTAACCTTCCACACAAAATTTCATTCATCTTTGAGTTCTCTGCATGAGAGACTTCCCAATTATTTTTCTGACTTCTTGGGAATTACATTATCAGATTATTTCACCACATGTTTACATTTCAAAGAATACTTTTCTTCATCTATTTGATTCTTAAAATTTATTTGTGGAATTTAATTTACATCCTTATAAGAATGGTGTATGGTTAGAATATACCTACATTCAATATATGTGTGTCCATAATTGTAACAAAAATCACAAAATTTTAAACAATACCCAAATATAGTTTTTCCCACAGCTTCTTCTATTTTTAGTGTATTTTAATTATTTACAACATGTTAATATCCTCTTTCAAAAAATTATCAAACTAAGAAAAATAATTATTTGAATTACTTGTCTTAACATATTATTCCAATTCTCACTGGCCTAATTATGACACATCAAACAACACCAACAATGCTAAACAAATATTATTCTCTATATTGCCGATGATACATATCCAAATTTACCACCATTATATATTTGGGTTGATTACCAATATTTTTTTTGTATTGGAGAAATAATAATCATAAGCTCTATATAATATATTCATAATAAATTGATATATTTTTTTCTATTATTGGACATCCCCATTTTAACATATCCCCTCTTTCTTTCTACACCAGTCATAAAATAGAATTAGTTCTTATAGGTTTAACTGCACTCTGGGATGCCTTATCTCATGGGACGGTTGTGGTTTTATCATTTGATGACTCAAAACCCTTCCTACCACAATTTTATGTATTATTAATGGAATGAAACTTCTCAAGAGTTTGTGTGTTAGTACTACTCTTAATAGATAATTGGGATGGTCATGCTTTTCTTATTTCAAAATTTCCTACATTTTATCTCCATACCAAAACACATCATATTAATAGAATAATATTACACCTAAAATAAATTTATACTACATTATGAATCATATATCATCCTCTAAAATTTTTGATCATATGATTTTTCTATTTATTTTATTAATTTTTCATAGTATTTGATTATTTTGGCATTTGATTCCCAGTCAGTTTCCCTCACACCAAGTGATTCCTTGTGAGATTATTCCAATGAATGGAACCAATCTTCCCTAACATTGAAAATTATTTCATTCACATTATTATAATATTTCTAATTTTTTTTATCCATTAATAATTCCTCTCTACCAATTTGTAATGTGTTCTCGTTATCCATCAATTCATGGATATGAGAGTTACATTTCTATACTTATCCTTCAAATGATTCTTGAATTATATTGTAATATTTTTTATTCTATGAATTTTCATCTTCTATATCCTTAATAAAAACATATATTTTATAATAATATTTTGAAGGAACTTCCATATTTTAACTTCAAACCGCACAATTATATTTATCATTCAATTTAATATAATTAATAACACCACAAAGTGAACTTATTACTCTAGATGAATTATGATCCCAAAACTTGGCTAAAAAATACCATTATTACTTCCTTTATATAGTGGTGATTCACCATTCCTTTTAAGAAACTTTCTTATCTCCTTTTCCTCTTTCTTTATTCTATATAGAAATGACATGTAAAATGTTTTATATTATATTTTAGTGGTAGTAGAGACAAATTTCTCCAACTAAATATCATCCTAAAGAATATAAAACATGCACTATATTAACTTCCAATAAGAATACTAGGGATAATAAATTTCAGATCCAACCATAGGTATCCTATGTTCTAATATCAGTTGAAATTACATTTATGATCAGTGTACAAATCTTCAAGTGGGGTGAATCATGTGTTGTTTAATTTTTACCAATTATTGAATTATCCTTTAAACTTATGATGACTTCAATTATTAAATTATATTTACAATTTAAATAATTGTACAATTATTTTTCTCAATAAATCACACCATATGAAATGAAAATATATAAAATAAAGATAATACATCATATTTTTACAAGGTTTTACTCAAAATGATACTCTTATCCATGATTGGTTGTTCATCCAAATAAATTTTCATCAATAAAATAAATTGTTGAGTACATTACTGGGTACTTCCCACACCATCATAGAGTCCCACTATGTATAAATTTTTATTCTTCTCACAAGTAATATACGTATCTCTTCTCATTGGAATTATTTCAAAAATATTTTCCCTAAATTAGTATATTCTCACTATAATATCCCTCTATACCATGATTCTCACAGTATCCACCACATCTCACCTTGTATGTGCAAGTATTTTTTTTGAATCTTCCTTCAATGTAAATCGACAATTTTCACATGATGCCACTAAATACAATATATTTGATCTATTTCTTCATCATAAAAGTATTCAAATTACAGAACTTCTTTATGAATAATATATACATATTAGTTTTTATTTAGTCATATCTTCAAATATCTTCACTAAGAACTTCTCATTAAGCCTTCTCAATTTTCATCTTTATCATTGAAAGGCCATATATATATATATAGAAGTAGTGAGAATGTCCCCATATATATATATACACATTTGATCTAATAAATGTATGCGGAACAAATTTCTATTCTTCTATAATATTTGATACTCAATATATTTCCCCTTTTGTACAATATTCGACTCTCCTTGTTTATCTTGTAAATTTTATTTGGTTCTTCACTATATCTCACAAAGCAATGAATCATATTTTTTATGATTTATATTTGTATATTATAGAGATTATTTCTTAGACCAAGTTTTGAGACAATAGGCAATTTTGAGGCCTGATGTTCCTGGAATAAAATAATGAATTATATTAAATTTATTAAATACCATGCACACAAATTTTTCTGGAAAAAGTTTCATAACTGCAAAATGAAGTCCAATATTATAAATATAAGGGAATCATTGAATTAAAAATTTGAGTTTAACCCTAGACGTGACATAACCTTGTTCAGTGTGAGGCATTTCAAAAAAAGTCATCGTGGGTGGGGAAATTAATAAAATAATAAAATAAATTATTTTATTTCTAATCATCGATGATGTGATAGAATAGATTTTAAATAGTCTTTATGAAGAAACCCATGGTAAGCCACATAACCCTAGAATCGTTGGAGAGACATTTGAGAGAGCTTTAGAGGATTCCTCATACACGAATGGAAACAAGATCATAGATCAATGATCAATGCATATAAGAATCGAAGAACCATAGAAAAAACTGTGACATCACATCATTCATTATCAGTGATCAATATATGTTATGGTAGGAAGGTTGTTAGAATTTTTTCCTTTCCCCATTCATTATTTCTATGATAAACACAGGTCAATCTTCCAATGGATAGATCTGTGGTCAAGCATATTTGTGGGATCAGTTATTTGTAGTCTTATTTTTGAAGAATTACACTGGATTAATGATTTTCTAATTTTTTTTCTAATTGAAACATGTCAAGATTGACCCAAACATTTATCAAGGTTTTTACCTCTCATTTTTTATTTTTTTTCACCCACAGTTCTTCATTCACCATAGAAATTCTTCATTTGGACTGAGGTTCGACAAATCCTGATCAATCCATCGCTGCACATCCATTTTATGGTGCAATTATCCGATATCAATGAATGGTATTAGCACAACATGATTATGGTGAGATGACAGAAGTAGTAGTGAATTGGATGGTATTGGATAGCCAATTTTTTTTCTTTGGAATTCTTTGGCATATAATGAATAACAATGCATAGATCCATTTTTATAGAAAATTTAAGACTCATTTTATATAGACCAGTGTTGCAAATTCCTAGAAAACCCGTGATTTATGGGTTAGAGAAGGGAAAGAGGCTTCAGTGAGGCACAATAAGATATAGAGAGATTTTGGGAAATTGTTTTAGTATCGAAATATAGATGCATATGCTCAATTATAAGAGGTGGATGAATTAATGTTTAAAAAAATTCCCTTTTAAGCCTAAAAGAAAATCTATGTTTAATAATGTTTACAAAGGTTAATTCACAAACCCTCTTTGGTTAACAAAAACTGGATAATTGGAAGGGCCCATGTCAAATTATAAAGAACCTAATCTTAAACAAGTTAATCTTATAGAATATTAAGTGGGTTTTACTTAGAGAAACATTCAACCTTAAAGTATATAAAACCTTATTTAAATCTGAGTTAAAAAACTATAAGAAATTATAATAATAATAGACATTAATTATTTAAAAAAAATAAAGTAGAAATAAAACGTATAGAAACAACAAGAAAATAAGTTGGAAATCTTTTAACCCAAAGATAAGGGTACCCAACAATCCTGAATAATGGTACCCTGATTTAAGCATTAAAGAAAGTTTGTCTAACCAACACTAGGGTATGCCCTTGATAAGAATATCGGAATCTGTCTTTCTATCCCCGCAATCCCTCAAACATTAAGGTAGTCAGCACCTTAGTCATCTTATCCCTGGATGTCCTCAAACATTAAGGTAATGGACACCTCTATCTTACTATCCTTGCAATCCCTCGATTGAAATCAGCAACATTCAAATTCACACAAGGCAGGATGAACAGGTTGTTCACAGTTCACACAAATCATGAGAGTCTTTCTCTCTTGAGAAATCACTTCGTATTATCACATCATTCATGTTCGTGAATCAATATTGATCTTGTTCAAATGAGATCCTATCTATAGGAAAGGTTTCAAATGGTTAGAACCCTCCTCCAATGGTCATATTTTCCTTTAAATTTTGGATGGACCTGTACACGTTTCACTCAGCCAATGGTTAGTAAAAAAACATTGATTGTATGACATCTTTTTATGTATGAAAAACATGGGAAACAATATTATGATTAAGAATCAAGGATTAGATAAACGTGAAACAATGACTTTTGAAATAATAGTAACTTTATCACTTATGGATAATAACAATCTATGAAAAGTAGATATCAGAGTCTAAAAATATGAATAATCAAATTCGGAAAAAATGAATATTCGTAGTCTAAGTTCTATAGAATTTGGTATCTGAATTCTAATTAATTCATTGTCTAATTTCTAGAGAATTCAGAGTCTGGATTTGGTTGAATTCAGAGTCTGGATTTGGTTGAATTCAGAGTCTGGATTTGGTTGAATTCAGAGTCTGAATTCTGATGAATTTGGAGTTTTAATTTTGATGAATTCATAGTCTGAATTTCAGAGAATTCAGAATCCAAATTTTAGGGAATTCAGAGACTGAATTTTAGATAATTTGGTGTCTGAATTTTAGATAATTTAGAGTTAGAATTTCCAAGAATTCGGAATCTAAATTTCATAGAATTAGGAGTCTGAATTTCCGAGAATTTGGAATCTGATTTTTAGAGAATTTGGAGTCTAAAAAAATATAAGGCTCTATGATATGTAAGTATCTTATTTTTTGTCTTAAGGAAATAAATTTTTAGACTTGGTATGAGAAGACATTAAATAATACATTGAAAACCAAGGGAAAAGATAAAACATTTCATAGACAAAGGAAATTTTCCATAAGAAAATAATTGTGAAAGAAGGATAAATTGAAATTTTAAATGTGTTTGTGATTTTCAAAACACAAATTAATAGAAAAATTCATAAAAACATATTAAATTAAAAATATCCCCATTTTTTTAATCACAAAAAACTTTTCACAAAATAATATATGGAATAATTTTTGCACTCTATCTCCCTTTACTTTTGACCCATGATGAATAAAATTAACCCCCCCTTATGTTTTGAAATCCTTAAGTATTGTATTCTTGTATTTATTAAATAATTTTCTTATTTTTTATTAAGAATATTTTATTGCAATAATATACACATTACTAAATCCCCCCTAGTTCATTGTCTTCTTTTTTTTTAAATTCATTTGATCATTCATTTCTCCCCCGTTGAGATTTTTAGAAAGAAATGGATGGGAAAAAATATACCTGAATGGTTAGGAATATACAAGAATAAAAATGGTTGTATATAAAAATTTCATTACTATTGAAAAAAAATTACACGGATAATACAAAAAAATATCATATTTTAATTAATCATTTGTCCTTCTTTTCCTTCGGCATTATCTTTCTCAAGGTTCCCTTAAAAAATTTCTGCTCATTGTAATCATCCTCAAATTTCTGGATCAACTGATCCAGATCTAAATTCTTTTTCTGGAGAATTTTGATTCTTTCTTTTTAAGGATTATGAATTTTATCTTGATATTTTACCACCTCTTATTTCTCTTTGAATTTTTCAACCAAATCTTCTCTAAGATCCCTTTCCATTTTCAAATTTAGAGAAATTTAATTGAGCATTCCATTTAGGTCTCTATCCTCTTGAATCCAAGAAACTTTCTCTTGATTTAGCATTTCTGAAAAACTTTTTGTATGCTTCTTTATGGTTTCATATAACTTATCAAAACAATCCTTCACTAAATCATGAAAATAATTCATGATTCTCAGATCATCAATTATTGACTTAGAACATTTTTTAATTTCATTTCATGATCTCCTATGAGCATCATAACCAATGTTAAATGATTTGAATTGTGATTCAAACTCGATATACATTTCCATGATCATGCTTACCGAATTAGACTTCTGGTTGATAGTATCCTGAAGCTTCTAACATCTCAAATAAATACTTGGAAATAAGGTAAGGTAATTCACAATATTTTTGAAATATTGAACAAAAAAATCGTGTCCCATGGAATATGATGATCAGAAGAAGATTCCTTTGTTGATGAAGAAATTTTATCATGGTCTTCATGTATCCTCTTGGATGTTCTAAAAAAATATTTCATAGATTTCACAATGTCAACCTTTCTAGGTGAATCAACCACCACTGGTTTTCATTTGTCATCTCTAGAGACTGCCTTATCGATTTTCAAATTCTCATGCTTACTATTAGAGACATGGATTATCTTATCATAATAATTATAAACACCTTCCTTAACATCATCAGGATGAATAAAATCATGATTACTGCTTTGTTCATCAGTAGGTTCATCAACCTCATCATGCTCATCGTCATATTTGACATCTGAGATAATTTTGGTTGATTCATCTTGGGATATTTTGATCGAAAACATTCTTGAAGGAATTTCATTCTCAGTATTATTATACCATTTTTTTACATATTAAATTTCCTCTTATTCTTCTTCTTGATCTTCTTATTGTTGATCTACTTCTTCTTCAATAATATGCTCTGGATTTGAAAATTTCATCTCTGAAGTTTCTATTTGAACTGATTCTTGAAAGATAGATTATGGTACCGGGGTTTATTCAGATGCCCTCTCTGTATCTTTAAGTGGGGCATGGACAATTTCTGCTTCTCACACCTTCTTTTGGATCATTTTCTCTTTAACTCGCTACTCAAGCTCTTCTACTACAAGAATATTCAAGGCATTATACTTAATTTTTTTAATCCAAAACATGCATCTTCCTCCTTTTTCACCTACTTCATCCCTCTCCACATGGCTACCACATCATATGAAAAGGACTTTTGATTTTTCAACTTTTGTGGATCTGACTGAGTTTCTTGAATGGGTGCTTTTTCATTTGATTCTGATATTTTTTTTCTATTCTTCGGAGTTTTCTTGGATTTTCCACTCACTTCCCCTATCTTGTGGATTACATGTAACTAATTTTCAATAATATCATAGAACTCTTATGAATTAATACTGAAACCTATTTTTATTCTTCTTAAAGATTCATCACTCAACAACATAATCATAAAAAACATGGATTTTGAACAGAAATGAATTTTGAAGGATTCTAAACAAAGAACAATGATATTCAACAAGATTACTAGATAAATAATTATATAGGACTTGAGGGTTCCATTATTGATATTGATAATCGTTAGAAGGATGTACTTCAATAGATATATCTTCCATAGATTCACCAAAAAATAAATCATGAAGATATCAAACTTCGTAATGAAGTCCGTAGTTTGAATTTTAAGCTGACTAGTATGTAAATGTGTTTCAAGAATTGATATTTTGATAAATATTAGATAACTTAATCAACAAGATTATTATATGATGTTATATTCTATTTGGGGCCCTTTTCTTCACCAGTTTCCTTGGTATATTTTTTTGTGATTTCATTGCTTGTTTGGCTATTCTAGATAGTCACAGAATGTCAGTGTCCTTATTGCCTAAGAAACCCATTTATGGTACCTGATTCTAGGATTTTTATATATCCTATTATCATTTTAGACATTGATCACATGTTCATGTATGTCACTACTTATTTCTCATGATTTCATTCCTTGTGTTAACATTATATTAATTCCCTATTTTATTAATTACCATGCCTTTTGAGGAATTTTTTTTACATTAAGAATATTTTAACCATCATTATTTGATTATTCCATAGAGATTGAGTTCACACAATATTCAATGATGGTGACGCTGACTGGTAGATGTTGAATGAAATTTTCACTCAATCCCATGTGGATTTCGAGTGACATGTTGTCTTGATGCCATGTGGATACCAAATGATATATTTTATTAATGATTTATGAATTTTGATTGACATGTTGAATAAATACCTTAAATTTTTTGAATGATATAAAAACATCCTTTTTTTAGCTATTTTTTCTCCCAGCATCCATTATGTTAATCCTTCCGACATTCATCCCAAACATGTGTGGTAGAGGCTCTTGGTGTCTTGGTTAATACATGTACACTTATTATATAATTTTTGTTGTTTTTTGTTAATTTAATATTATAATGGAATAAATATTTCATACTTGATCACTCATATTAATAATATATTTGTGGGTTTTTACTATTTTTTCCCGCACCTTACATGATCACCTTGAAGTGCATGAAAACTTCATATAGAGGGATCTAGATAAGGTCATGGATACCATTGAAGATTGCTAAGTAGTGGAGCTTGGAACATATTGTTGTGATTGGACAGAATTTTGGGAATTCAATTGTATTTTTTTTACATACTAACACATTATATTCTATTTTTCCTTTCCACACATGGAGCATAGTTTATTTTTATTTCTATTTTATGTGTTCCATATGTTAAAAAATTTTGTTGACATTTCCTTCACCCAAATTACTCTAAGTTGTTTTATATATTTAGTATATATTCAGTATTCAGTCTTGATAGTGAGGGGAATGTATCCCCATTTATGAAATTCAAACACTCACTGCTAGTCAGTAGTCTCTTTTGTATGGGGAGGCAAGCATACGATCTGGTGGCTTTATGCCTCGTACTTGATGGTTGGGTTCATGGTGTTACATAAATATAATTACACTAATGGGGCTTGGAGTTGAAAAAACTTATCCAAACACAATAAGAAAAAATAATTTAAAACTTATAAATCTATATGAAAATGGTACATTATTTATGGGTGCTATAAAATAGAGGGAAACAACATCAATCGAAGCATAAGATATATGGAAAATCACAAAATGGGTAAGGAAATACCATCAGTAGTATCTATAATGATACAAAAGATAGTTTCCTACTCCCCATCAATCAATTAATGGTTTGTTTAATATACCAAATACCATAAGGGGTATCAAACATTTTCCTTATATCATGAAGAATAGATAAAATTACTTTTTATACACATTTCAGACCTTAATAACATTTTTATAAAATTTTATTTTCCAATAAAATTATAAAGATTATTGATAACTTCAATGGATAGTTTTTAATAATTTTCTCTTATGGATTTATACTCAGGATATAATCAATTCTAGATGGACTTTGAAGATGTTGACGTCATTGCTTTACTGTCAATCTATAGAGTATACTACTCTCATATGATTCCCCTTGGCTTATAGAATGATGGAGAAACTTACCAATGGGTGATGCACCACAATTTTAATTTCATTCTAGTTAAAATAGTTGGAGGATATTTGGATGACCTATTATAAAAATCACATTAAAATTGTGATCAATTTCCTTACATTGATGTGGTGTTTTCCATGATGTGATAACACTACATAATAAAGAAAACACTCAATTTTGAATTTCAATACACCTTAGGAAATTTAATTATATTTTTGGTCCTCCTTCATGGTATTAAGGTTACAAATAAAATACTAAATAAATAATTGATATTAAACCCCTTTGAACCCTTTAATAAATAATATGAATTCGTAGAAATATCACAAACATTAGAGGATTCATCACAAACTTCAATGATAAATGCTTTCCCAAATAACATTTAATGATGAATGAAGTGATCTATCATAGTGAAGATAATTTAAAAATAATGTATAAATGCCTAAATTATAACCTCTCTTAAATGTTGATGTTGATTACAAACATGGAAGAAAGATCTCTTGTCTTCTATGTGTTATCCTAAGGATTTTTGTCAATAACTCTTTAATCCCAAAAAAATGATGATGGTAGAGAATAAAACAGCTACAACTAAAATACCTATACAAATTAGTTATTAAACATGAGAAGGGGGTGGGTCAAGTGTTCTATAATTATTAATATTTACTGAATTATCATTTAATACTTCAACACCGATTTATTATTAACCCTTATTTATCAGTTAAAATAGTTGGATCAATTGTAGTTATACCATGAAATTGTACCACATGAAATGTAGTTATTTCAAATAAAGAGAGAACATTTATCTTTTCAAAGGTTTAGTTCCAAGGGATAATCCTTCACATGATTATTAATTCCCCACAGTCATGGATTATCCACAATAATCAATTAATGGATATGTTTTTTAGTGCATCCCAAACCTAAACAGAGTCCCTAAATTTATATATTTTCAATCTTCTCACACGAATTATATTGTCTACTTCTTACTAGAAATTATTCAACTTGTTATCACTATATGCAGAGAGTCTCACTATTATCTCCATGCATACTCTATGTCATATATGTTTGAAGAAATATCATTTGTTATTCGAAATAGTTTCATTGAGTACTCTTTTGAAGTAGATCACTAATAAATGCATGATCTATCAACATCCACCAGATTCGATCTCTTTCCCCACACGTATAGTTTCCAATGGAAATAAGTTATTTTGAAAAATACATGTAACTCTAAATATATTACATATCACCTTCAAATATTATCAATAAATATTTATTTCCTGGCCTTCTCAACTCACTTATCCAAAATTGAATGTCTTGAAGCATATATTTGAACATAAAATATAGATTGTCATCGTCTCATCTTCTTTATTATTCTTCTCAAAAAATCAAAAAAAAACCAATTCCAATCATAAGATGACGATAAAATTACACTTATTCATTAATCATCAATAATCAAGAGGTCTTGCTATCAATTAAGTATCAAATCATCCTTATTCTTCATGTTCACGAGTTCTTTGGTTCTTCACTAAATATAAATCTATTAAACATCATTTTTAAAACCTAAATTCACCTCTCGCTAAAGATAATTTTATATATAGGTTACATGAAATAATATTTCACATATTTTAATTGTAGAAAATATACATAGATTTATTCTCCATTGAACTCATTCAAAATTTTCTAACCTTCTCTATATGTGGAAAATATATATGATCTCACATTGTTTTTTCCTCTAAAACCACAATATTTAATATATTTCTAATATTTTCCCTTATTTTTTTCCTTTTTTCATTTGGATAAAATAATATCTCTTCAATAATTTTATATATTTGGATAAATTTCTTCATATTTTTTTTATCAAAATATCTCAAATAAAATATGAAAACAACAGCTAGTGTTGCTATATAAAAAATATGAAAGACAATATGATAGCACGACTAATTTTCATAAATTGAATAGAGAAGAAAATATATATGTTTAAATTAAAAACATTATAGAATATATTAATATCTCATCACCCTCATTATTCTTTGATCACATCACAATTTGATATTTGGAAAATTTTATATATAATCTAACATCCTCATAATTCATCATTTCCAAATATGATAAATATGAAATGTTAGTATCATGTATAAAAATTTACTCAAAAACATTACCCACTCATAACATCCAAATAAATAAAGCTTCATTAATCACACTATTTAATGAGTTCGTAATGATTTAGAATAATAAATCCATCACAATATTGAACTTAATCATTAATTTGATATTTCTATATTAATTATGAATTTAAATTCATTTATATTTCATTATTTATTTGATCCTCAACTCTCATCTAGGGGACCAACTTATCCAATATTTATTTCTTATATCACATGTAATTTTTATATTTTCATTAATTAAAATTAGTCCAAGAATTACCACATTCAATTTAATTATGAAATATAAAACCTAGAAATATAATTTTAATCTCCAATGTTCTAAAATTTTACTATGTACTAAAGCCTACATAGATTAACTTCATCAACAAATTGACTGATCTCCTAGGTAGAAAATATTTATCTAGAAACACATAACATTTATTCATTAATAATTCATGCATATGTAGGGTGATCATTTATTTAAAATTTCTTATTAATCATCACATGATGATTTTATAGAGATGCAATCATGTTTATACAGAGGATAAATGATAATTTTTTCAAATGAAAAATTATATTTGGAATATATTATTCTAACTCTGATTTTGGTTACACAACAATATATTTTCCATATAAAATTTCTTAATATTTGAGGTGATTCATTCCTAGAAATCCTAACTAAGACAAATTTCAACTCTAAGCTCCAATATCTATAATTCTTAAAATTAAGAATAGATTAATTCAACATATCTCAGGTTCCATAAAATCATATAAAAATTGCTATGTGAATTTATAAATAGTTTCAAACCATTATAATGATGCCCCAAAAACTAATGTAAGAACCTTGTATTTGTTAGCGTATATGACATACAAAAAAAGAACATAAGTTAATAAATTTCCAAATAATTTATAATATGTTTACTATTTATAATAGATTCCATCAATAAAATAGAATGTTAGTGTGTGTTACATACAAGAGTGACCTATCTCTATAAATTATTTTACACACAAGAGTGACCTTCGTCGATAGCATGTGTTACACACAAGACAGAGTTTTACCAAATTACATTGTATTACCAAATTATTATTATTTATTATAATATGAAAAAACCTATCTGTTATGTTATAGGTTCTGAATAGTATTAACAAAATTATGAAAATATATGGATAATAATATTATAAAATTAATTCATAGGTTAAAAATTAGTTTTAAATGAAATTAGTAACCAATTTAATATAAATGAAATGTTTTTATATAAAACCCTTTATAGGCTCATAAAGTTATTTAACTATAATAAATTAATGTACTTATAATTATTTAATTATTTTAATGTAATATAAATGTAATAATTTGATTCAAATATTTTTGATATTTATCCATTAGGTTTGATGTTCATAAGATAAGAATAAACCCTATTTCACACATAAAAACCTATATTTTTATAAAGGCAATTTTATCTCCTTTTAATGGAGAACCAATATCAAATATGAATTTTGAAACATTAATTGATCAAATATGTCTAAATAAATATAATATATCGATTAAAATCATAATAATTTGGTTAGGGTTAAATGTTTTTAATTTTTTAAGATATTTCATTTTTAAAAAAAATAGTTAAAAATACTGAATTTTAGATCGAAGCTTCTTTTTATTAGAATTTATTTATATGGTTAAATTATAATTTTAATTGGGTTTAAATTATCATTAGATAATATTTTTATTAATTAATTCAATCTATATCATTATAATCAATTTCACTTTGAAATCGATTATTATAATATAGCAAACTTTAGGACATTTTTACTCTAAAGACCTGCACTGTCATCCTATCTATGAGATTAATTTTAATTTAATTTATACTAATTATGTAACTGGAATATTTAGAAATGGATTCCATTATTTTAATATTAACAATTTATAATTTTTAATAAGACCGCCATTTTTTCCCAAATTGATTAGTGAAAGTGATTAAAATTAATTATAATTATTAATTTTAAATCAAGCTTAAAAATGGACAAAACCATCGACTTAAGGGTCCAAATGACATAGAAACTTGTCCAGAACCCGTTTTATGGCCATAATTCGTCCATTAAACATCCATTATAGAGTTTTATTGGTTTTGTATGACATAGTTTTATATAATACCATGTTCACACCAAAATTATTTTCAAAAATACCTGGTGAGTCCTTTTCCTTTCCTATAAAGGCCTGCCACCTCTACCCATTCCTCACACATATAAAAACTCTAAAGATCTTCCAATATATGTCCAAATAGATTAAAAACAATCCTAGACTAATCCTTTAATCCTCTCATTGTGTATAAATCCTCCCAAGGAAGCCTTTTGGTATAAACAAAAAATGTTACATCATTGAGAGGTAAAGCCTTCTATCATGCTTTTTAGTTTCATTTCCTTTCTCCATTTCATAAACTATTTTTATTCTATTATTACATAAAAAAATATCATAAAATATTAGGATATTTTTATGATAAGGGTCTGACCAACACTTACACAAACCTCCATAAAATGGAAGTGAACATACTGTTTCTATGTACACCGATCTATTGCCGCATAAAATGATGATTGCTCGATTTTAACCTACTACCTATCATGGTGGACAATATGATTATAACTATATTTAAATATAATATACATTTAATTTATAATGTATTTATTCTTCTATAATAATTATTTTTAAGATCCCTTTATTCTTATATCTTGTATAAATATGATAATTGCCTTTGAGAAAATGTGGACTATTGCTCCCTCAAAGCGATATGACTCATTCATGCCATACCTAGAACGTATAATGGTGAGGGATAATAAAAATATTCAAAATATATAACATAAATTTGATACTAAAAATTATAATATACGTATTTATCATTTATTTTTAATTCTTCTAATGAGACAATGAAATGAATGTAGTCTTCATTCGTACGTACGGTCTACCATCTCCATGAATGATGCACTTAATTTATAATCCCCAAATATTATGGACTATTATAAATTTGTTTTTATATAATGTATTCGATAATTTAGTCATGGTTAAAATTCTTGAGGTGACTAAACCATGAAATATTTAATAAGAAAAAAAATAAAAAGTCAAAACATACTTCTGAAAACATGGCAATTAACAACCAAAATAGTCAAAACAATGAATGAGTGTTAACAAAAAGGTAATAAAATATTGTAATAAATTAATATATGGTATTATAAACATGGGGTTTTTTTTTATTAGTCAGTAACATATTTTAAACCATAATACATGAGGTTAAAGACTATACATCTAGAAGAAGGTTATGGTAAGGTATTTTTGTCTCATTATCATTACGTGATACACACATAATTTTTATACGCCTAATTTATTATATATGGTGTACTTACTGTAACATTGACATATAATATAATGAATTATATTATCTTCATGGTATTTAAATTTTTTATTTAAGGATTTTTACCTTTCAGTGTTCCAATCCATTTATTACTACATTAGTAATGATTTTCTTATCAGTTTTTAAATATGTGAGATTAATGTCATATTCACTACTTAATTTTTGTTTGTGTCATACATAATAACCATATTGATATATTATATCATGAATAATATTATTGTAATGATGTTATAAGACTAATTTAATATAATACCTTTCTGGTGATTATAGTTTACGATGTTTCAAAGTGGTATTGGACACTTGGGAATGTTTAATGATTAGTATCCCCAAAAATGTTCTTAATCTCACTATCCTTTGTGTTTGTTATCATTATATTTAAACAATCAATTTATTGTAATACTTTTTCATTGGAAATATAATTTAATATACATACACTCATACAATGGATATTACTATTTCCAAAACTATATACCATTATTCATAGGGTGGTTACATTGAAAATTATTTGATTAATTGGGTAATTATTGATAAATTTGTTTTTATCATTCCATAAAATTATTTGATAATGAGTATTTTCTATTTTCATTATTAAATATGAGTAATTATTTGGATCGGCAATGATGGGTGGTTCCCAAACATTATATAGCTCCTCGATACATCAACTGGTTCTCATGAGATGAATAACTGTGTAAATGGGTTTATACCCTTAGTTTATAACCATGTTGTGAAACATCATGCGGTAATAGGTCCCCATGTTCCTTATACATGAATTCAATTAAAAAATAATTTATCTCGTAGTATTTTTAGTTATTATTCATCCATGAGATTTTGCGTCGATATATCTATGGATACATTTTAGTTCAGTTCATTTATTAATGGTATGTGTTTTAGTTTTCTACCTTGCCATATTTATTTTTTGCTTAACAAGTGATTTGAATGGAATGCATTTATAGTTATTATATTTCTATATTTTTTATTCAATTCATTTTCACTTTGAGGATTACTTGGTATATGTCTCCAGTTATTTACCATGCCATAATTTTTACTCTCATTGATTTATTATTTATTTAGCTATATATTTACCTTATTGAGAATTCGATCTCACCCTTATAATGTTTCATTCCCTAGGAATCTGAGAGGCATAATATGAATTAAATAAATTAATATACTATATAGATTAGCTTTATCCTCAATGTTTTTTATTTTTTTAGAAGATTATTTTTTTCAATTATCGTATCCATTTATAATACAATTTTCATTTATATATCTAGTTTTCCAAGACTAATAAATGGATCGGTCCCTTGGGGATTGATTCCTTATAATCAATCAAATGTAATTGATAGAATACATCATCTCTAGGAAATCTGGAGCTGGGTAGCTACAGTTGGTATTAGAGGATGTTTAGTAGCAACCATGGGAACTATATTTAGGATAACATAGTTTAGAGAACATAAACATAAGATATAATTTGAGGAAAAGGGTAGAATAAAGCTCAATAATTGTATTAAATTATATATTATGTGGGTATTCCTATAAATACACTCACGTGTGATACTACAAGTGGGAATGGCTCTAGAATAGATGTACCTCGGAGTAACAACATCAACAAGGTGTTCTGAGCCTGACTTAGGGTAACCTAGTATACAAAAATGGGCCTCATTTCACACCTGGTTTGACACACTTAGGATATATTCTTAGGATAATCCATGTTTTTTTACAAACCATTATAAACAATTTGACTGAATTTTGAAAATGAATAATATTGATTAAACCTAAGGTGTTTTAGATTTGAATATAAGGTGTCATGATTTAAAAATCTAGGAAATAATATTATGGATAAACCCTAGACTAAGGAGCTATGTTGAAATAAAAAAGGTGAATTATTTATGTATTGAGGTTATTTTGAAAACCTTAGTCAAAATTCTATTTAGTGATTAACCTAATTTACATTATGTTCATCATATATATTTTTGAAATTATATTAATATGGTTTTTTGAAAGGAAAACCTATAAGACATGTGACAAAAAATCAAATCATGAAATATCATTGGTCTTGAACCCATGATTGAATGATGATAATTGCTTCATGCCAACCACTTCCCTAAGCAATTTCCTTGTTAATTTTAATTGTTTTTAGATAATATACTTAACGAATAAATATCAATGATAAACTAGTAGTAGAACTTTTGGGAATTAGAATTAATCAACTAACCATATTTATTTTGGGAGATAGTTAAATAAAAATAGTACGAATTTTCACTCTATTATAGTCCTTATTATCCATTAAATTTTTTTAATGTTTCGGACATAAAAAGTATGTTTTTGTTAATTATTTTTAAGAGTAATGGATGGATTATAATATTTTCTAAGAACTAAGAAAAGTTAGGATTATTTTTATGAGATCTAAACCTGTCATGTAAGAATATTTTATTATTTTCTTATTATTAAAAGAAATAAATGAAATTAGTAAAATTACATAGAAATAAATGGTTGTCCTAATACCAAAATGTCTGTTGAACCGATGGACTTATAAATAATTAAAGGTTTATGGATTTGTGGCCCTCAACATTCCATTGATTGTTCACTAGTTTTTAATTTATAATGTAATTAAATCCCTATAAATATTTTCTATTTTCCTCCAAGTATGTATCTCTTCTAGCCTCTAATGTTCTCTTACTTAAATATGTAGTTACATGGTATTCCATGGTACCATTGTACTTTCAATTATCTCTTTTAAAGGGGATTACTTATGAACCCTTCTCATGATGTGGTATTTCAATTATAAGAAGAATCAAAAAAAAATATCATCATAATCGAGTTTAAATTGCGAGGATTAAATTTAAATAAGGTGTGGAGAATGTGACACCCCAAAAAAATAATGTATGGACCATGTATTCTATATCATGTATGACACATGACATCAAGCATGTAAGTTAATATAATATCCAGATACTTTATAATATGTTTACTATTTATAATAGATTCTATGCATGAAACATATTATTAGCTTCTGTTGCATACAAGAATGACCTTTATTTATATCTTGGGTTATAGACAAGAGGTACATTCCTTTATAACTTGATTTATAGGCAAAATCGAGTTTCACCAAATAACAATGTATTATTAAAATATTATTATTTAATATAATAGTACATAACCTAGCCATAATGTTTTAGGTTAGGAATAGAATTAACTAACTTTTGAACATATATGGTTTATAATAATATAAGATTAATTTATGGGTTAAAAAATTATAAATGAATATAGGATTCAATTGAATATAAACAAAATGTTTTTATATAAAACCTTTTTTATGCTCATGAAGCAGTTTTACCCAAATAAATTGAAGTAATTAAAATTAATTACATATTTTACTGGAATATATATGTTATATATTAAAGAAAATATTTTTTGTATTCATCCATTAGGTTTTATATGCATAAGATAAGAAAACCCTGTATATTTACATATAAAAACCTATATTTTGATAGAGGCAATTTTATTTCCATTTAACGATGAACCAATATTAATTGTGAATTTTGAAACCTTATTTGATTTAATATTTAAATATAAAATTAATATTTTAATGTGAAAGATAATAATTAATTTTGGGTAAATCGTTATTTTTTTTGAGACATTTTTTTAACGAATAGTTAAAAATACTGAATTTTAGTTCAAGCTGCTTTTTAATAAAATGTATATATAATGTTAAATTATAATTTAAATTGTTTTTAAAGTTTATCTAGATAATATTTTTATCAATTAATTAAATTTATTTCATTGGAATAAATTTAATTTTGAAATTTATTATAAAAACATAGTGATCTTTAGGACAATTGTACTCTAAAACCTCTCATTATCGTCCCGTCTAAAGAATTATTTTTAATTTAATTTCTACCACTTATATGGTAGTAATTTTGAAGAATATAATATTTATTTGTAATAATCATAATTTATAATTTATAATAATACCACATTTTGTTTACTAAAATTATTATTGAAAATGATTAAAATTAATAATAATTATTAAGGTTAAATAAAGCTTGATAATGGACCAAACCTTTATCTTAAGGGCCTAAATGACATACCCACTTCTCCAAAACCTCATGTATGTCTATAATTATTCCATGAACATTCCATTATTGAGTTTTATTGTTTTTTTATTCTTTATTTTAGGAAATAACCTGTGAACAACTGACTTATGTTCAAAAATACCAACATTGTGATTTTCCATCCCTATAAAGGGACACCACCTCTACCCATTAATCAAACATATTGAACCTATTATGTTAGGACAATTTATTCCCTAATAGATTCAAAATAATATTATTTTCTACTTTTAATCCTCCCTTATTGCATAAATACCCCCAAGGAAGTCGTTTGGTATAATTCAAATGAAGTTACCCGATAAACAGGTAACACCTTCTCTCATTTTTTTAGTTTCCTTTCCTTTCTCCACTTACTATAATATTTTTATTCTATGATTAAATAATAACACCATTATAATATTTTTTTAGGATATTATTATGATAAGTTTCTCAACAACACCTACACACTCCTCCATCTAATGGAACCGAACATACTCTTTTTGGGTATAGAGAACTCTTGCCTCAGGAAATGATGATTGTTCAATTTTCCTCTACCAACTCTCATGGTGGACATTATAATTGAAACACTATTTATATTTAATATATATGTCATTTATAATGTATTTATGATTATTTAATTTTTTTATAACATACCATTATTCTTCCATCATGTGTAAATATTATAATTTCATTGGACGAAATCTAGACTACTGCCCACCAATGTGATACGACTCAGTAAATCCATACCTCAAACATATAAAGGATGGTTATAATAAAATTATTTAACATATATAAAATACATTTAATACTGGAAATTATTATATACATAATTATCATTTATTTGTAATTCTTCTAATACGACAATGATGAGGTCTGATTGATCAGGATTCTGGACGTGTTGGTATCTCGTGGGCTTTTTTTTAGGTGGGTTATAGTGGTGATGATGGATGTATATGATGAAAGTTATCCTCTACAGTTGTGGTGATGTCGTGGGAAAAACATTTAGCGTTGGACTCGAGGTGGCGCCTATATGCCGGTTTCAAATTTGAAGTTTGAATTTTGAAATTTGAATCTGTTTTGGTTCGAATATGGTTTGAATTTGCATCTATTTTTTATGTTCTATTTGATCTCAACTATTTGTGCAGGTTCCACTTAACCCATAAAAGTGGATTTTTCTGAAAATACAAAAAAATTGAGTTTGGATGGAACAAATAACAAGTCAGAACATACTTGAGAAAACTAGGCAATTAACACCCAAAATAGTCAAAATAATGATAGAGTGTTAACAAACGGGTAATAAAATATTGTAAGAAGTTTATAAAAGGTATTATGAAAATTATTGTGGTTATGGTATTAGTTATTAACATATATTAAACCACTATAAATGTGGTTAACGACCACACAAAATGATGATGGTTAAGGAAAGAGATTATTATCTCATTTTCATTACTTGAGACATACTTAATTGTTGTACACCCAATTTATTATATATGGTGTACTTTCTGCCACAATGACATAAAATATCCTGAATTATATTATAATAATGGTATTTAAATATTTTTCTTAATTATTTCTACCATTTTGTGTTCCAATCCCTTTTTTACTACATTAGAAAGAATTTTCATCTCACATTTAAAATCTAGAAGATTAATGTCATATTTTCTATTTCTTTTGTAGGCCATGCCTACTGCCCATTTTGATATATTATATCACGATTCCATGTATTCTAATGATCTTATAGGATTCATTTATTATCATAACTTTTTGTTTATTATGATTTAGGATGTTTTAATGTGGAATGGGACACTTTGTAATGTTTAAATATTACTCTGCTTCAAAATGTTCTTGATATCACTTCTAATTGGGATTGTTAAATATCTCTTGAAACAATAAATTTATTGTAATAGTTTTTCATTGTAAATTTAATTGATTATACCTTATCTCATACAATAGATATTGGTATTTCCTAAACTGTGTGCCATTATTCTTACAGTGGTTACTTTGAAAATTATTTTATTATTTTGAGAATTATAGATAAATACGAACTTCTCATTCAATATAGTTATTTGATAAGGACTATTAGTTATTTTGATTACAAAATAAGAGGAATTCATTAGAATGGAAATTATGGGTTGAGTGTAGAATTCATAATTCTCATCTATGAATCGATAGGTTGTCATGAGATAACTAGTTTCACAAATCTTTTTCTACCCTTAGTTTTAAACTGTATTGTGAAAAGTCTGGATGGTAATAGGTCCTCATGTGCCTTAGATTTGTTGTCCATTAAGAAAGAATTTACCTCATGTTGGTTTAAGTTATTATTCATCCATGATATTTTGTGTCTACATTCCTATGGATACATTTCAGTTCATTTCATTTATTAATGGAACGTGTTTTAGTTTCATAACATACCAATATTTTTCCAAATCTAGTTATTTGAATAGAAGTATTTCTAGATACTACATTTCCATATTTTTTATTTATTTCATTCTGAGTTTCATGATTACTTGGTATATGTGTCTAGTTATTTATCATGCCATAATTTTTACTCTCATTTATTCACTATTTATTCTGCTATATTTTTTTCGTTACTAAGCATTTGATCTCACCCTTATTCTATTTCTATCTCCAGGAATCTGAGAAGTATACTATGAATGAAATAAAGGTATATACTTTATGGATTATAGTTATCCCTGAATTTTTATTTTTCATAAAAAAATATGTTGTAATTAGTGTATCCATTTTTAATATAATTCTCATTTATGTAAATGGTTTTCCAAGACTACTAAACTGATCAGTACGTTAGGGCTTGATTCCTTGTAATCATTCCAATGTAATTTATAATAGACACTGTATTTGGGTATCTAGGGTAGGGGTGATAAAAGTATTCACCATTTTAAATCACAATTACAACATATAAACTAAAATTTGAATATTTTATGAACCTTCACCAACTCTTCATATATTATCTTTCATAACAACCAACAAAATCATATTTTTTCACTGATTCAGTAGCCTTCAAGAGTAAAAATATAAGAGTTGTTTCTTTTATTTTTTTTTCATTTTTTAGGTATGGTTATGATCCTATTTAAGGAAATTTGTCCAACTATGAAATTCAGCTGGTATAAGTTAGTGACTAGATCATTTCTAGGTACATGCTATTTTAGAATTCACAAGAACATATCCATTACCACTGATCATTATTTACTATGAATATCAACATAAAAAATCATATGATTTACAGGGATGATAATATATTATTCAAAATTTATAACC
Source organism: Viscum album (assembly GCA_963277665.1). NCBI lineage: Eukaryota > Viridiplantae > Streptophyta > Magnoliopsida > Santalales > Viscaceae > Viscum > Viscum album. The sequence goes on from OY728131.1 coordinate 366,704,867, forward strand.
ACGTAGTACAAATTTTGAAACTCCATGTAAATTCCCAATGTCATCCAAATATTCAATACTCTTTACCTCTAGTGCCAGGTAGGATTCGTATCTTCCTTTCATTGGGTGGAATCTCACTTCATCACCCAATAAACCAAGATTGTTAGAAGAATATATATTAAAACTATACATTTATAATAAACAAATTCACACAAAAAAGTGATCTTCGATCTCATCATTTATATATATTGTTAATAAATTGAACTACCAAATACAGGATTTTAATATCAAAAGTCGAAAAGAATTTAATTATTCCTCTCTACCTTAATGATAAAAAATGGTGAAAATATTTTTAATACCCCAATCATTCATGAAGAGCCTCCAATACTATTTGGGATTAAGGAACCTACCTGTCCCTTTTTTTCATCCACATATATTTCACTCTAGAAATTACAAAAGAGAAGTGTGGATACAAAAGTTTCCTTCCATTGAGAATTAGGTAATTATTCCATAACATAGCAAAGGAACACCTTGTGAAAAAGTGTGATTTTACCAAAGAATAATTATTTTATATATATAAATGTTATTGTGGTACTCAATTTGAAATTTATCTATTATATGGATGTTTAAATAGATTTCAAGGAATATGTATGAGACAACACTCTAGTGCACAAAACATATCCAAACATTATAGTACAAGTTATTTAATTCACTATTTTTACTTCATATTCACTCCCACTTGATTAAATGATTAAAAATTACCAATATAATTTTATAGAGATTTAAAATAACTATTCAAACATTAATATTCAAAAGGCATGTCAAGATTTTAGATTTTACAATAAAAGATTCAATTTTTGGGAAACATATTCCTTTTGTTAACTCCCCATTAAGGGATGCGTTCCTTATATCTTCACTAAGGAACTGAGAATCATGCTCAATGTATCCTAAAAACTTGTGGATGTTTGATAACAATTGAATATATATATATATATATATTAAAATTTCAGTTCACCGTGATGGCTAGAATTCATTAAGTTGCATCTTCAATTCCATTTTTTAAAGAACAACCTAACTTATGTGGGAATAATTCTGGTCTTCCAATACCCCTTAGTTATAGTATTGTGGATGAGGATTTTTTCTCAACACATTACAACATTCCCTTGAATCTCAAAATCAACCTCTCTTATTCATGATTGTTTCCTACCTAGTATTCCAAATCTCTCCAACATTTGGTATCAGGGTTTTCTCTTCATTTTTTACTTCTTTCATATCTATAATTGTCTTATGGGATTTATCAATTAAAAAACTTCTTATATTTTATATTAAAAATATATCTTCTTCCAATTGATATAGACTTATAATAAATATTTATTTAGATATATTCTCTTCCATCTTCATCGGGGTTCCGTTCTTCATAGCTGTAGCTTCTTTAGAACAAGATTTCATTGCATCTTTATATTTTCTTTTACCATATCCATATATCTTTACAACATACTCGTGTATTTTATTAGAGCATTCCAAAACTATTTTAACCATCCACACACAATTTCATTCATCTTTTAGTTCTCCAAATGAGAGAATTCTCAACTATTTTTTTTTGTCTTCATTGAAATTACATTATCAGATTCTTTTAACATAGGTTTAAATCTCAAAGAAAAAATTTTCTTCATCCATTTTATTCTTAAATTTTATAGATGGAATTTAATTTACATTAATATAAGAATTTTGGATGGTAATAATATACCTAAATTCAATATATTTGTGTCCATAATTTTTGAAAAAATAAAAAAAATTAAACAATACCCAAATCTCTTTTTTCCCACAACTTCTTCTAATTTTTTGTGCATTATACTTCTTTACAACATGTTATTATCCTATTTCAAAAATTTATCCAACTAGTCCTAGGAATTATTTTAATTACATGGATTAATATATTATTCTAATTCTCACTTGCCAAATTATGACACATCAAACAACACCAACAATTTTAAACAAATATTATTCACTTTTTGGCTCATGATATCTATCCAAATTTACCACAATTATATCTTTGGATAGATTTACCCTATATTTTTGCTTGTATTCAGGAAGTAATAATCATAAGCTCTCTATAATACACTCATAATAAATTGATAGACTTTAACTATTATTGGACATCCATATTTTTTACATATCCCCCTTTCTTCCTACACCAGTCATAAATGGAATTAATGCTCATAGATTTGACTGCACTATAGGATACCATCTCTCATGGTATGGTTTTTGTTTGATCATTTGATGACTCCCAACCCTTCCTACCACAATTTTTTTATTAAAAAAGGAATGAAAATTATCAAGAGTTTGTGTGTCTGCATTACTCTTAATAGATAATTGGGATGGTCATGCTTTTCTTATTTCAAAATTTCCCAAATTTTATCTCAATACCAAAACAAATCATATTAATAGAATAATACAACATCGAAAATAAGCTGATACTACCTTCCCAATCATATATCATCCTCTAATCGTTTTTATCATATGATTTTATATTTATTTTTGTAATTTATCATAGTCATTGATTCTTTTGTAATTAAATTCCTTGTCAGTTTCCCTCGCACTAAGTGATTCCTTGTGAGATTATTAACATAAATGGATTCACTCTTCACTAACATTGAAAATCATTTCTTTCATATCAATTTAATATTTCCAAGTCTTTTTATCCATTAATAATTCCTCATTACCAATTTTTTATGTGTTCTCTTTATCCATTAATTCATTGATATGAGAGTGACATTTAAATACTTATCCTTCCAATGCTGGTTGAATTACATTGGAATATTCTATCTTCAATGACTTTTCATCTTTTAGAACCATAATAAAACCAAATATTTCAGAATAATTTTTTGAAGGAACTTCCATAAAATAACTTCGAATCGCACCATTATGTTTATAAAAAAATTTAATACAATTAATACCATCACAATGGGAAGTTTTTACTCTAGAGGAATTATGATCACAAAATTTGGCTACAAACTACCATTGTTATTTCCTTTATATAGTGGTGATTCCCCATTCCTTTTATGAAACATTCTTAGACCCCTTTCCTTTTCATTCTTCTATTTAGAAATGACATGGCATGAGTTTTATATTCTATTAAAGTGGGAGTAGTGAAAAATTTATCCAACTAAATATCATCCTAAAGAATATAAAACATGCACTATATTAACTTAAAATAAGAATACAAGGGATAATAAATTTCAAAAACAACCATAAGGAAGATATCTCTGATACCAGATGAAATTCCATTTATATTCAGTGTAGAAACATAGGAGTGGGGTGAATCATGTGTTGTCTAATATTTACCAATTGTTAAATTATCCTTTAAACATATGATGACTTCACTTATTAATTTATATTTACAATTTGAATAATTGTACAAATATTTTTCTCAACCAATCACACCATATGAAATGAAAATATATAAAAAAAAGAGATAATACATGGTATGTTTAAAAGGTTCTCCTCAAAAGATACTCTTATCCATAATTGGTTATTCATCCAAATAAATTTTCTCCAATTTAATAAATTGGTGAGTAAATTCCTGGGTTCTTCCCACACCATCATAGAGTCCCACTATTTATACACATTCATACAACTCACTAGTAATCTCTTTATCTATTCACAATGGGCTTATTTCAAAAATATTCTCACAGTATTCACATATTCTCACTATGATATCCCTCTATACCATGAGTCTCACAGTTTCCACCACATCCCACCCTGTATATGCAAGTATTTTTTCAATCTTTCTTCGATATAAATCGACAATTTTCACATGATGCCTCTAAATACACTAGATTTGATCTATTTCATCATCATAAAAATATTCTAATTCCATAATTTCATTATGAATAATATATTCATATTAGTATATATTCAGTCTCATCTTAACATATCTTTAATAAGAACTTCTTACAGGGCCTTCTCAATTATCTTCTTTATCATTGAACTACCATATATATATATATATGAATATAAGTAGTAGGAATGTCCCCACATTGCTTCTTTATTCTTATTCTCAAAACTGAAACACATTTAATCTGATCAATGTATGATGATTGTATTTCAATTCATCCATAATATTTGATACTCAATATATTTCCCCTTTTGTTCAATATTGGACTCTCATTGTTTATCTAGTAAATGTTATTTGGTTCTTCACTACAGCTCACATAGTAATGTCTCATCTTTTTTATGAATTATATTAGAATTTTTAGGGATTATTTTTTAGACCATGTGTTAAGACTACATCTGATTTAAGACCCTATGTTCACAGATTAAAAGTATGAAATATATTAAATTTATTAAATACCACACACAAAAATGTTTCTTGAAATAGTTTCATAACCACCAAATGAAGTTCGACATTATAAATATAAGGGCATTATTGAGTTCAAAATGTGAGGTTTACCCTAGAAGTGACATAACCTTGGGTGGTGTTAGGCATTTCCAAAAAAATCATCATGGGTGGGAAAATGAATAAAATAATATACAGATTATTTTATTTCTAATCATTGATGAAGTGGTAGAATTTTTTTTAAGATAGACTATTATGAAGAAACCCATGGTTAGCCACATAACCATAGAATCATTAGAGATACATTTGAGACAGCTTTATAGAATTCCTCTTAGACGAATGACAGTAATATCATAGATTGATGATTAACACATTGAAGAATTGAACGACCAAAACAACAACTACGATGACACATCAATCTTTATCAATGATAAATCCAAGATATGGTAGGGAGGTTGTTTGAATTTTTTCCTTTCCCCATTTGTGACTTCAATGAAGAACACATGTCAATCTACCAATGGATTGATCTGTGGTCAAACATATCTGTGGGACATGTTATTTGTAGTCTTATTTTGGAAGAATTACATTGGATTATTGATTGTCTAATTTTAATATAATGGAAACACGTCAAGATTGACCGAAAAATTTACCAAGGTTTGTTCCACTAATTTTTTTTATGTTATTTTCTCCCACAGTTCTTCATTCACCATTGGAATTCTTCATTTGGACTGAGGTTCGACACATCCCGATCAATCAATCACTACACACTCGTTTTTTGGTGCAATGACCCGATATCAATGATTTGGGATTAGCACAACATGATTATGGCGAGATGACAGAAGCAGTAGTGGGTTGGATGATTTTGGATAGCCAATCGTTTTTTCTTTAGAATTATTTGGAACATAATAAAAAACAAAAAGTAGATCCATTTTCTGAGAATATTCAAGACTTCTTTTATATTGACTAGTGTTGGAAATTCCTCAAAAAACCCTGATTTATGGGTTCTAGAAAGGAAAGAGGATTCAGTGATGCTTGGTAAGACATGGAGATATTTTGGTAAATTCTTGTAGGATCAAAATATAGATGTATATTCTCATTTTCAAGTGGTTGGTGAATTGTATTTTCAAAAACAATCCCTTTTATTCCTAAAAAGAAATCAATGTTTATCAAAGTTTATAAAGGTAAATTCACAAACCCTCTTTGGTTTAGAAGCAAAGGGATAATTGGAAGGGACCTTGACTAATTATAAAGAACCTAATCTTAAACAAGTTAAACTTAAATAATATTAAGCAGGTTTTACTTAGAGACATATTTTACCTTAAAGAATATAAAACCATATTTATATCACATTTAAACTAGTATTAGTAAATATAAAAAAATTATAAATTATTTATTTTATAAAATTATGTGAAAATAAAACATATAGAAACAACAAGAAAATAAGTAGGAAATATTTTAACCCAAAGATAAGGGTCCCAACAACCTTGCATACTGGTACCTTCATTTATACATTTAAGAAATTCCGTCTTACCCACACCAGGGTAAGACCTCTATAAGAATATCAGAATCTGTCTTGCTGTCACTACAAGCCCTCAAACATTAAGTTATTTAGCAACTCGGTCTTCATATCCCTGTAAGTCCTCAAACTTTTAGGTAGTATACACCTATGTCTTACTATTCCCAGAAGCCCTCGATTTTACTCAGTAACAATTAGATTCACACAAGGCAGGCTGAACAGGTTGTTCCTAGTTCACACAATGCATAAGAGTGTTTCTCTCTCTATAAATCACTTCACAGTATCACATCATTCATCGTCGTGAATCTATATTTAGCTCGTTCAAATGAGATCCTATATATAGGAGAAGTTTACAATGGTCGACACCCTCCTCCAATGGTTATATGTTTCCTTGAATTTCAGAGGGACCTGTACACATGTCACTCATCCAATGGTTAGTAAAAATACATAGATTGTATGACATTGTTTCACATATGAAAAACATAGGAAAAATTATTAGGATTAAGAATCAAGGATCAGATAAACTTGAAACAATATGTTATGAATGTACAGTAACTTCAACACATATGAATAATAAGAATCTAAGAAAATTACAAATCTGAGTCTAAAAATATAAATAATTGAATTATAGAAAAATAGATATTCGAAGTATATGTTATGAAGAATTCAGAATCTGAATTCTGATAAATTCAGAGTATGATTTCTTGAAAATTCATAGTCTAAATTCATTTTAATTTAGAGTCTAAATTATAATAAATTTGGAGATTGAATTCTAATAAATTCATAGTCTTAATTTCATATAATTAAGAGTTTCAATTTCAAAGAATTCTACGTTTGAATTTTAGATAATTTGAAGTCTTAATTTCAGAGAATTTAGAGGATGAATTTTAGTGAATTTGGAAGATTAATTCCATAGAATTAGGAGTCTGAATTTCAGAGAATTCAGTGTCTAATATTTAATGGATTTGGAGTCTATAAAACTATAAGGCATTATGATAGGTAAAGATCCTATTTTTTGACTTAAGGAAAAAAAATTAGAATTTCTATGAGAAGAAATTAAATAAGACATTGAAAACTAAGGTAAAAGATAAAACATTACATAGACAAGGGATGTTTTCCATAAGAAAATAATTATAAAAGAAGGATAAATTTACTTATGAAATTTGATTGTGATTCTCAAAACACAAATGAATAGAAAAAGACATAAAAAATATTATTTACTTAAAAATATCCCCATTTTTTAAAATAAAAAACAACTTTTCATAAAATAATATAAGGAATAATGTTTTCACTCTATCTCCCTTTACTTATTACACATGATGAATATGATTAACTCCCCCTTAAGTTTTGAAATAATTAAGTATCATATTGTTTTATTTCTTACAGAAGATTCTTCTTTTTTCGTAAAAATATCTTCTTTCAATAATCTACCCCTTACTTAATCTCCCCCATAGTTCAATCCCCTATTTTTTTAATATTATTTTGATCAATATTTTCTACCCCTTTGTGATTTTTAGAAAGGAATTGATGGAAAAAACTGTTCCTGAAAGGTTTGTAATATATAAGAAAAAATAATTAATGTATAAAAAAATTTCATTACAATTTGAATAAAAATTACAAGAAGAATAAAAAAATGATCATATTTTGATTAATCATTCATCCTTATTCTCTTTCAGTGTAATCTTTCTGAAGGTTCCCTTTAAATTTTTCCACACTTTGTGATCATCCTCAAATTTATTGATCAACTGATCCTAATCTGGATACTTCTTCTGGAGAATTTGGATTCATTATTATTAATACATAAGAATTTCATCTTGATATTTTACCACCTCTTATTTCTCATTGATGTTTTCTACCAAATCTTCCCTGAGTTCCCTTTTCATTTTCATATTTAGATAAATTTAGTTCAGCATTCAATTTAGGTCTCAATCCTCTTGAATCCAAGCAGCTTTCTTTTGATTTAGATTTTCTTGAAAAAAAATTGTAATATTCTTGATGGTGTCATATAACATATCAAAATAATCCTTTACTGAACCATGAAAATAATCCATGATTCTCAGATCATCAATTATTGACTTAGACCATATGATAATTTGTTTCATGATCTTTTATGAGCATCATAATCAATGTGAAAAGAGTTCAATTATGATTCAAGCATGATATACTTTTCCTTGAGCATGCTTATCAAATTAAACTTTTGGTTGATATTATCCTGAAGAAACTGACATCTCAAATCAATACTTGGAAATAAGGGAATGGTGTTCACAAGAATTTTCAAATATTGAACCACAAAATCTTTTCTTGTGGAAGATGATGATTCAAGAGCTGATTCATTTTCTGTTGAGGAAACATTATCATGCCCTTCAAGTTTCCTCTTGGATGTTCTAAAAACATCTTTCAATGATTTCACAACCACAACCATTATAGGGAAATCAACAACTACTTGTTTTCATTTTTCATCTCAATAGACTGCCTTCCCAATTTTCAGAGTCTCATAATCACTATCAAAAACATGGATTATATTATCATCATCTTTATTAGTACCTTCCTTAACATCATTAGGATGAATAAAATCATGATTTTTGTTTTCTTCATCAGTATGTTTATTAACATCATCCAATTCATTACCATCTTTCACATCTGAGATTATTTTGGTTGATTCATCTTGGGATGGTTTGATCAAAAACATGCTTAAAGGAATTTCCATCTTAGTATTCTTATTCCATTTTTATTACATATTAACTTTGTTATTATTCTTATTGTTCCTCTTCTTACTAAACTACTTTTCCTTCAACAAATGGGTTCTAGAATTGAAAATTTCATCCCCAAAGTTTCCGTTTGAACAGATTCTTTCAAGATAGATTTTGGTACCTGGATTTATTCAGATGCCCTCTCTGTATCTTTAAGAATGTCTTGGACAATTTCTATTTATCATGTCTTCTTTTTCATAATTTTCTCTTTATATTTATTCTCACGTTCTTCTACTACCTAAATATTCAAGGCCTTAGACTTAGTATTTATACTCCAAAACAAACATCTCCCTCCTTTTTCATCTTCTTCTTCCCTCTCCACATGGCAACCAAATCATCAGAAAAGGTATTTTTCTACATCATCTTGTGTGGATCTGACTCAATTTCTTGAATGGGTGATTTTTCATTTGATTTTAATCTTTTTTTCTATTATTCGGAGTATTCTCAGAATTTTCACTTACTTCCCTTGTCTTGATGATTTCTTGTAACTCACTTTTCATAATATCATTAAACTCTCTTGGTATAATACTGAAACCGATTTTCTTTCTACATACAATTTCATCACTCAACAACGTAATCATGAAAACCATTGGTTTTGAGCTGCAAGGAATTTTGAAGGATTCTAAACAAAGAACAACGATCTTTAACAAGATTGATGGAACCATAATAATTTGGGACTTGAGGGTTCCATTATTGATATTCCTAATCGTCAGAAATATGTACTTCACCAGATATATCTTCCATAGATTCACCAAGAAATACATCATGAAGATATCACACTTCGTAATGGAATCCTTATCTCCCTTTCTTGGAATGAGAAATATTTTCATCTACCAATCTAAAAATCGGTAATTATTTGTAAGGTGATTGATATTTGGTGACTTAACTCCTTAAATTCCTAAGAACTCAAATGCTTTAACCTTCACAAAACATCATTCCTTGTCTGAAAACTTGTTAGAGAAAAATATTTCTTCACCTTCATAAGGAATATCCAACACACTGGCTTCTTTTTAAAAGATGAGGAGCAGGTCTACCCAAATCACTACAAGAAAAATCATTCTCTTCCTCCTTGTTCATTAAAATCTGACTATATTGTAAAATTATATTAGAATATCATGATATACTAGATCCTGATTTTTCTATTTGGAAACACAAAGACTTTCCCATCCATTTATCTAAATAACTTTCAAAATCAGGGGATCATACATCAGAATGAAATTTGGTTTGACTAACGATTCTCTATAAGTTTTACAATCATTGAATTCCGTGTTTGAGGTCATATTATTTTGGTAGGAAACATAATGATATATCTAGAACATAAGGAAATTGAGAAAACTGAATGGATGATTACAACGATGACAAAGCATCGACACAAAAACACCTGAAAAAATAGTGTTGGAAATGAGTATGGGGGACATTATATAGCCGTTTTGATGGTTGTTCGAATTCCCAATTCAATCCATTTTTTGATATAAGCTTCATCCAATATTAAGGTTTATATCAATGCTGAATAAGAATTTGAAGGTTAAAATCTTTTGAGGTTTTAAGGAAAAATTGGATTCAAGAAAGTGATTCTGATATAGTTTTCTTAAAACAATATTGAAATACCCTCAAGTAAAAAAATTATTTTAAAATTATTTATGTAAGAAAACATACCTTAAATATTTGCTATAAAGGATTGTTAATATTGATATGGTTATTATTAAAAAACATAGGTTCCAGAATATTTTATTAATGAATGGAAACAGATTTATGTTCAGGTAATGAAATTTAATAAAAGAAAAAAATTTAGGATCTAGAATATTTTAATAAGGAATATAAACAATTTAGGTTTCAAAAAATTTAATTAAGAAAAACAAAAATATTAGGTTCCCAAAAGAAATTAGTCAAAGAAATTTTTGAAAGAATAAAAAAAATATACCCTTCCTATGAAAATGAGTTTCTTAATGTTAGGAGATATGTTTTAACAAAAAGTTAATATGGATGATTAACTTATGATTATAATTCCTAACTTTAATTTAGTGTATCCAAATCTATCATAGGGTAAATATTTTGTCAAAAATTTCATCATGTTGATCTTGGATTTCGATAAATTGAAGAAGGATATTTCTTTTAAGTGTGTGATCCCTAAGATAGTGATGCATAATATTTATGTGATTTCCATGAGAGTGTTTTGAATGGTTTTTACTTAGGAAAATGGAACTTTTATTATCACACAATATCTATGTTTTAGTAAAACTCATTCATTTTTCTTGTGAGTATGTGTTGCATCCATAACACTTGAGCACAAAAACTTCCAGCTTCTACATATTCAGCTTCAATAGTGGAATGTGCTACTGAGTGTTTCTTCTTGAAATATCATGAAACTAAAGAATGTTATATGAAATGAAAAGTTATTGATGTTATTTTCCTATCCATTCTACTTCCATGAAAATCTTCATATGGAAACCTTTTTAAAATAAAATCATTTCTTGAAGAATAAAAAAGTCTTAAATCCATGATTCTCATTAAATAGAAAAAAATTATTTTCACTGATTTTAAATGGGATTTTTTTGGATAAGATTGATATATTTCACATAAGAATACTAAAAGCAATAAGTCTATATGACTATCTGTTAAGTATCATAAACTTCCTAACATACCTCTAAAAGATGTTTGATTTACTGGTTTTCTAGCTTCATCATGATCAAGAGAGTTTGAGGTACTTATTGGAGTATTTATAAATTTAGTGTTGTCATAGCCATACTTTTTAAGAAGATATTTAATATAATTATCTTGAGATTTATAAGAGCCTTCTAGTTTTTGAGAAATTTCAAAACCAAGGAAAAATGTTAACTCACCAATTATACACATTTGAAACTCAGATATCATAAGATTCGAAAATGAATAAGTTAATGATTGATGAGTGGATACAGAGATTATTTCATCAACATAAATGTGAACAATCATAACATCTTTATAATATTTCTTTATGAAAATAGATGTATCATCAGTTTCATTAACATAATTTTTTGTTAGAAAAAATATTGTAAGTCTGCAATACTAGGTTCTAGGTGCATATTTAAGTCCACATAATGTTTTTTGTATGTTTCACAACTTGTTCTGCATGTTTGTCTCATCAAAACCATGTGGTTGTTCAATATTAACTTCACCTTGAACATATCCATTAAGGAATGAAATCTTCACATCCATTTGAAAAAGTTTGAAATATAATAATGCAGTAAAGGCATGTAGAATACAACAAGATTCAAGTATAGATACAAGATCATAAGTTTCATCATAGACTATTTTTTCTTGTTGATTATGGAAAATAGAAATAGATCTTTCTTTGTTTCTTACAATGATTCCATTTTCATCACATTTATATCTGAATATGATCTTTACACCCATTACACAAGTTTCATTTGGTCTTTCAACCAAGGTTCAGACTTTATTCCTTTCGAATTCATTTAGTTCATCTTACATAGATTTAATCTAATCATTATTACCTAAATATTCACTAGTTCTTTTAGGTTCTAATTGGGAATGAAATTCTTGATGTTTTACTTCATTTCTAAAATAACTTCTTGTCCTTATAGGATTATTTACTCACTAATGATACTATCACTAGGATGATTCTTAGGAAACAACTAATTTTGGTTTTATAAAACCTATTCCTCAACATAAGGTAGAAATTATTCTGGGGTAAATATTTCAAAGTCATTTTTTGGAGTTTTTTTCATATTATAATAATATTCCATCAATGGTTGATAATAAGTTTTTTAAAATAAATCCAAGGAGTTGGGTTGTGGTTGTTTAAAAAAGGGCTGGTTTAATCAAATTTAGCATGTACTATTTCTTCAACAGTATAAGAATTTTGGTTAAAAACTCTATAAGCCTTATAAGTAGTGGAGTTATCTATGAAAATTCCTTCATTGGATTTGGGTGTAAAATTATGTAAATTTTATTTAATATTCAAGATGAATACATTGCATCCAAATACTTTAAAGTAAGAAATTATAGGTTTTATACCAGTCTATAACTCATACAGTGTTTGATTAAGAAAATTTCTGATTAAAACCTGATTTATAGTATAACAAGAAGTACTAAAAAATTCACCCAAAAGATATTATCAACAAAATATTCACTCAACATGGTTCTAGTTATCATTTAAAGAATATGGTTTCTTCTTTAAAAAACACCATTTTGTTGAGGAGTTATTAGAGCTGAGATTTTATGAGTAATTCCATTCTTACTAAAAAAAGTTTTAGAATCTAAATTTTCATATTCTTCCCCACGATCACTGTGAATAGTTATCAATGGAAGATTTTCCTCATTTTTTCTTTGGCTGAAAAAAGATTTAAAATAAGATAATGATTAAGATTTTTTTCTAGAAAATAGACACATAAAAATCTTGTTTTATCATCAACTAAAACAAATACATAGTAATTTCCTCTAATACATCCAGTTTGTGTTGGGCTAAAAAGATCCATATTCACAAGTTGTAATGCATTAGAATTTGAAACATGAATAATAGGTTTAATTCCTGATTTATGTTTCTTTCCATATTTACAAGGATATAAAACTTTTGGGTAATTAAATATTTGTTCTGTTAGATCCTTAACAAATCATTTCTTTGTCAGTTTTTATAGGATCATAAGGTTAAAGTGTCGTAGTCTTCTATACCATAACCAAGATCGATCTTACATTGCACTATGGAAAGGCAGATATTGTATCTTACATTTATCTATGTTTAGTGTATAATAATTATCATTCCTATGGGTAGATATAATAAACACTTCCTTGGAATTGTACACTCAGAAATTATCATTCTTAAAATTCACAAGGTAACATTAATTGCATAATTGTCTTATGCTTAAAAGGTTGTTCATAAGATCTTTAACAATTGAAAAATTTGAAATGAATTCTTTTCCAAGAATATTGATGTTACATATACAAAACATTTCTCTGTGAAAATTAACTCTAAAAGTTACGTTTCCTCATTTAATCTAGATAATATTTTAAAAGCCATTTTTGTTTCCAGTCATGTGTTAAGAAGATGCATTATCTATGTACCTTGTATTTTTTTCGAACTTCTTGTATTATCCTGAAAATATAGAAGTTAGTATTTTGGAATCCAAACATTCTTGGATCCAAAATTGTTTGAATGTAAAATTTAAGGTATCCTTATTTTTATAGAAAAATAATCTTTATGAAAACCTAAGGATTTGATTTCATTTAATGAAAAAAACATCTCCCATTTTCCACCACATTGCCAGTTATTAAAAAAAAGATCACTTTGGAGAAAAAATAATTATGAATAAAATATTTTTTGAATAAGTATTAGCAAATAAAGAACTATTTCTAAGAGGATGAAGTTGGGAATAAATTTTTCCAAATTCATTTCTTCTATAAGTCAAATATGATAATATTATTTTGAGAAAAATATTTCAGATTTTTTCATAATGACTAAATTAATTTCCTCATAGTCATTAGTCTTGTATTTTTAGTTATTCTCAAACAAAATTTCTTATAAATAACATTTTCAAGATTCTTATAATGAGTATCCTTCCGAGAATTAAATTCCCTAAGGTTTTTAGAAACTTTTTTAAATTCAAGATTTTTTTGATCAAGATATTTAGAAAGATTTGATACATTTTTAAATAGAAATTCTATAATTTTCTTTCAGTAAATTCTTTTTTATCATACATTTTTCATTCTCTTGTAATTTAGAAAATCTATCAACATCTTTAAATTATAGTAATGAATTATCTTCTGATTAAAAATATTCTTCATTCGATGATTCATAATATTATTTGTTAAAAAACCATTTAATGAAATATTAGTTAAGGATTCATCATTTTGTACCTTAGCCATAAGACATCATTCAATTGGTATTATGGATATAATTCTAATATTCTTCTCACAAAAAGATTGATATTATAAGGATTCATCTAAGAATTCACCACCACTGGCACACCAAGTGACATTTTCCATCAATATCTTCTTATCCATTGATTTGTAATAATTTTTATTATTTCATTATGAATTCTAATCCTTATGTTCCTTCCATTTAAGAAAATAACAATATATTTTAATATGAAAAAACTCTATTACATTAATAACATGTTACCTTAGTATATTTCTCGTCTTTCTATCTTTCTTCTTATATCTATACTGAAAATCATTCTTTCCCACAATATTGTTCATATTTTGAGAAATATTGGATAATTAATTCTCGGACTGATCACTACTACTTGATTTGGATATTACAATAGATTTATAATATATTGATCTTGTATCTTTTTAAAGAGTCTTGACATTAGATGTAGTAATTAAAGTAACACTTTCATTACCATTATTTTTATAGTTGAAATTACTATCTCTTTTTATTCTTGTCTCAGGCCGTAAGAGAGTACCAACTAATTTATCAAAATAGATTTCAGTAACTTTCATGTTCTCTTAAATAGATTCTCTTTTATATTCCAACTCACTGGGCATGATATAAATTTTTTTTCCACAAGTATCTCATCATCAGGTCCTTTTTCTCCCACAACCTGAAGACAATTAACTATTGTCATAAATATTTATTGAAATTTGCATACTGGTTCCCCATAAGAAAAACATAACTATGATATTCAGCTCAGAGCATGGATCTTCTTATTCTATATCATTAGATGTACCAAAATTTGAAAATTCTGGTTTCTTCCAGATATAGTTGGCTTCATCGCATGATGATATCTGACTATATATATTTCTAGTCATAGAACATAACAAAGTATTTTGTACTTTGTTATTTAGTTAATATTCATGTTTCTCTCAGTTGGTGAATGTTTTGAATTCCTTGTTTGTAATTTTGTAATCTCCAGTGAGCATCACAAAATTATGTACTCTAGTATTAATAAAAAATTTCTTCATTTGATATCTCTAGTACTCATAATCATTACAATAAAAAATTGGTGGTCTAATTCGGTTTCAAATATCTTTTGATCCAGCATTTATTTTTTTCTATTTTGTTAAGAACAAATATCTTTTCCAAAAAACTTGTTAGTAGTAAAAAAATATTTATGTAAAAACTTGATTATGTAAAGATGGGAAATAAAAATTGAGAAAGAAAACATATATGGAAGTCTAAGTATTTCAGATACCAACTCGGATACCAATTGTATGATTGAAATATAGATGTAGATGCTCAATTACATGATATTGTGAATTTTAGTTTTAAAAACTTTCCCTTTTAATTATCAAAGGAAATATATTTTTATCATTGTAAAATAAGGTAAATTCATAACCCCGACTCATTTCTTAAAAAAATGGATAATTTGAAGGGCCTAGGTCCCATTATAAAAAAATAAACATAAAAAAGTTAAACATAAGGAAGATTAATAAGTGTTTATATAGAGAAACATTATATATTAAAGAATACAAAATGTTATTTGTATCATAGTTAAACAATTATATGAATGCATTACAAAATTAAACATTCTTTCTTTAACAAAATATAGTGGAAATAAAACATGTAACAATAAAAAGTAAATAAGTAAGAAATATTTCAACCCAAAGAGAAGGGTATTCAACAACCATGGATAAAAGTCAATTGAATTATACATTCAAGAGTGTTTGTCTTACCCACACCTGGGTAATCCCTCGATAAGATTATCAGAATTTATCTTGATATCCCCACATGCCCTAGAATATTAAGGTAGTCATCACCTATATCTTCCTATCCCTAGAAGTATTAAAACATTAATGTAGTCATAACCTCTATATTCCTATCCCTGGAATGACTTGATTGTACTCAGCAATAATTAGATTCACACAAGGATGAATGAACATGTCGATCACAGTTTTATAAGTTTTTCACATTTTGGACAAATAATGAGAGTATTTATACAACCATAAATCACTTCACAACATCAAAAAATTTGTGTCTGTGAATCTATATCGAGCTCATTCACATGAACTTTTATTTATAGGCAGGGGTTCCAACAGTCCTCTCCCTCATCCTATGGTCATATTTTTCCTTGAATTTTGGAGGGACCTATAGATGTATCACTCAGCCAATAGTTAGTAAGAAAACAAATTGTGTGACACCATTTCAGGTAAGAAAAAAATGAAAAACATTATCATGATTAAGAAAAAAGGAATTGATAAACATGAAACAATATTTTAAGAATGAAAGGTTACTTTAAGACATTTTAATAATCTGAATCTAGAGAAATTATAAATAGGAGACTAAAAATATATATAACCGGATTCTGGAAAAATTGATATTCAGAGTCTGAATTATAAGGAAATTGGAATCTGATTTCTGATGAATTAAGAGGCTGATTTGTGGAGAATTGAGAGTCTGGATTCAATTTAATTTTTAGTCTTAATTATGATGAATTTAGTGTGTAAATTATGATTAATTCAAAGTTTGAATTATGATGTATTCAGAGTTGGAATTATAATAAATTTAGAGTTTGAATTATAATGAATTTGGAGTCTGAATTTTGATGACTTTGGAGACTGAATTTCAAATAATTCAAAATCAGAATTTCATAGAACATAGAGTTGGAATATTGTAGAATTCAGAGTCTAAATTTCAGAGAACTCGGAGTCTAAAATTAAGAGAATTTGGGGTCTGAATTTTAGAGAATTGAGAGTCTAGATTCCTGATAATTCAGATTCTAAATTTCAGAAAATTCAGATTCTAAAAAACAATAATGCTATAAATTGGTAAGGATCCTATTTTATTGTATTAATGAAGAAAATGGAAACACTAGGTTGTAGAACTCATTAAATAGGTCATTTAAAACCAAGGGTAAGGATAAAAATTTTCATAGAGAAAGGAAAATTTCCTTAAGAAAATAATTCTAAGAGAATGATAAATATCCTTAAGAAATGTGTTAGTGATTTTTAAAACATAATGGAATGGATAAGGTCATAAGGAAACTTGTTAACATAACAATTTCAAGAAACAAAGAATGTAATTATATGTTACACGCTATGTGGTCCCCCTGGCTGTGGTGCTAGTGTTTCAGTTTGATTTGAGGATCTCACGGTGTGTGACCACTATCACACTATGTTTGAACCCTTCAGTGTGAATCATTGTGTATTTATGAGAGTACATGTACATTGGGTAAATGTTCATGGAAAGATTATTTGTCTTTTATATATACATAGACACATCTTAACATTCACGGGTATGTACAAAGACATGAACATGGTACATATACACATATAAAAAACATAAGAAGTATATCATGTGTCTCTATACATTATGCACTTATTCAATAAACTTTGTATTCGGAGACTACATTCCATGTGGGGGTCTTCAACATGGGAAAACATGGGGATAGCTGGGCATTCCATGATACCCCTTCAATAGTTTTTTTAGTTTTCCTTTTTCATCATTTGGGAAAGCATACGTTGTGTATGATCCCATGGTCCATTTAGATAAGGGTATAGTGAATAATTTCATCCATATCACTATATTGGGATCCCATCTAGAAGGTGAGTCTCATATAGAGTTGTGGTGTCCCGCCATGATATTGGACTGCGATCCTCTTTCATCCTTTTTCCTTAGATAGAGATTATGGAATCAGCAAGACTTCCCTGAGTAGGATGATGATACTCTATATAGAATTCCATATTGGTTTGGTTGGTGGTATCATTGGCATATGATCCCCTACCTAACGAGTTGATCCATATTTATTTTATGGTGTCCCCTGATGGTTCCTGGCATGACCCACTATATGTGTATCAGAGTCTTCTCAGACCCGTGAGATTTCTTGGGTGGGGCACAATGAACAATACCTTTTCATAGAGTGTTTCTGATGGTAGCATGAATCATGGAGTGGGTTCTCCCATAAAAAATCTTTCATCATGAAGAATCATGTGGCTTATAGTTGGTTATTACTTTCTGGTGTCATGGTGTCTTTACTTAGTATATCTTGGTGTTTTTTACACATTCATTACTATTTCTTGTGTGGCGCAGAATATTCTCGGGGCTTTGTGTTTAGTTTCTTTTTCTTCTTCTACTGTGTATTGTTATACTGACATCTATATTGGATTTTCCCACATGTATCATCTATTATGAATATGGTAACAAATTTGATAGTGTCTTGGGAGGATAGCGAGTGGGTAAAGTGTAGCTAGAGCTTGGTAGACTGATGTGTTTTTACCAAGAGTTTCAATTTGACTTAGTCCCTTCCCTTGAAGGAGTTTTGAATTTTTTTAGTTTTTGGTTGGCTTGTATTTATCCAATTTTATTCATTCAGTACTCTTAAAGTCATACTCGGTTGAGGGATCTTAGACGTAGGCAGATAATTTTTATGTTGTTTTATATTTCAATATTTTATGGGCATGAATAAGTGTGCATGTGTATAGGTACATAAGGGTAATTCATCCCATTTTTTCTAATATGACTACTTGGAAATAGTCTACAACCCATGGCCTTTTTGAGGTGGGCTTGGGGTAGTCATGGTTCAGATCTTAGTGGGTTGGTTCATTATGGAGTGGTATTATATTATGTTCTACCTTAGGTCTAGTTTCAGTGATCCTGATTTGGGAAAATAGTGTTTACTATTTTGAGCTCATCTTTCAGGCAAGAGACTCTAGTGTTGGGGTTGGGTCCGATGTATCCATACACTGGGACTCCGATCACCTACATTTCTAATCAGTGCATATAAACATTGGTTTCAATGGAAATTGTTTAGTTACACAAATCATAAAGGAATGGTATTTTTAATGTACATCTTGAGTTATCTCTCTAGATATACTCTTTTGACCATGGTACAACTTGTTTTAATTTTATTTATCCCCCATGTTGATAGGAATCTAGAATTCCTCTGCATGATCCCAAGGATGATCCTCCTAGTGATGATGCATCAGTACTGGGGAATATACCATTTTTTATCACCTATGGGCCATTTACCAACTATACCACTACCGATAGACCAGAATCTTGAGATACAAGTACAAGATAAGGATTCATACTGGTTTAGTGTGTTTCATGAGTTCTAGAGGTAGTGACCTCTCATGTTTCATGGTGGGATAGACCCCCAGGTGGTTGATGACTAACTAGAGGTAGTCACTCACATTTTCCCCTAGTGTGAATGCAAGCCGACCAGATAAAATTATTCATGGTCAATCTACTTCATACATCTTCCTGGTGATAGTTGATCTTGGTGACTCATTATCATGTTAATATTGCTCTCCCCTGGAATTCTTTGTGTTACTCTTTATAGAAGAGTTTTATCCAGCCACATTTCGATCAGTACACATCAAGTTTCTTTTGAATCTATGGCAGGGAAACATGTCTGTGGAGGAGTACATGGAGAGGATTATAGATCTCTCACATTACTGCTTTGATATATTTTAGGAGAATTTATTCAACTGATGGACATTTGAGCGGGGATTACTATGGGACATAAGGGTTTGAGCAGCATCTTTTAGAATTTCTACATATTATGGAGTACTTCATATAACCTTTTTGGGGGTTATATTTCTAGATTGATATTTTCTAACATGTAATACATCAGATCATGAGACAGTTGAGGGATTGCTGAGGCAGAGACATAGGCAGGGGCAAGGTGGTTCATAGGGAACTGGACATGGAAGAGAGGCCGATAGCAAAGAAGTAGACAGTCCTAGGTTTGACCTATTACTGGAACCACTTTTAGGTGGGCAACACAAAGATCAGAGATCTAGTGGGAAAGGAATAGGCCAGCTGAAGATTATAGAGGCCTATAAAACTGAGACTACATGGATGATACGAGGTATGATCTGTGCCTTTTCTATACTAGTTGTGGTATTGGTAGACACAACTGCTAGCCATTACACCCTTTCCACTTTTATGGTTTGAGATGTATAGATTCTAGTAAATCCATTGTCTTGACCCTTGTGGTTAGAGACTCTAACAGATAGTGACTCGGTGATTGTGCACTTATACTGAAACATTGATCAGATTCTTGGAGGTGAGTGGTTTTTTTGGGATCACATTATTTTATAAATTATTAATTATGATGGAATCTTAACTATGGGTTGGCTATCCGTGGCTCATGCCTAGATCTACTATCATGCGTGAAGGATGTAGTGTGTCTACATTGACAGAATGAGGTTAAACTTTGTGGGTGAAATGTAAACCTTGTAAGAGCATGATGAGATCAAGAATAGAAGAGTTCAACCGATTACTCACCAATTTTATAGGATGACTCTTGGAGAATGGGACACATTGGACTACCAATTTCTTATAGTGGTGGAAGTGTATGTGGGAATTTTTTATGAAGATGTACATGGTTTACCTCCCCACTTATAGGTTGACTTCTTCATCGACTTGCATCCCATGATGACACCAATATCTGCACCAGTATAATTGATGGCTCCCATAGAACTTAATTAGCTAAGTATGCAATTGGAGGAGTTACAAAATAATGGATTTTTGAGATGCATAATTTCCACCTAGGTAGCTCTATTGATATTTTTTAAAAATGTAGACCAAAACATGAGGTTTTTCATGGATTACTGAAATTTGAACAAGGTGACTGTGAAGAATAAATATCGACTATCAAGGATTTATGAAATATTTTTTCACATTGGAGGGTAATTTTGGTTTTCTAATATCGACCTCATTTTAGCCTATCACCATATGAGATTATGATATGAGAATATCCTGAAGAAGGTAATAGGGTGTCACTACATTCAATAATATTACTTGGTGATGATGTTAGATGTTAAGAATTTCGTATTGGTGTTCAAGGGACTCATGAACCAGATCCTTTAAACCTTCTTATATCAATACATAGAGGTCTTAATAAATAAAATACTATTGTATTTATCTTCTAAAGAGGAGAACATGATACACATAATGATGGTATTGGATACACTCATAGAGAACAATATTTACGAGAAGCATAAGAAGTGTAATTTTTTGGATTTAAGAGATCTAATTTCTAGGACATGTTATCTCAAAGGCTAGAGTTTGAGTAGATCTTGAAAATGATGAGGTGGTGTTTTATTTGTACCCACCCAAGAGTTTTATTAAGTTATGGAGTTTCCTTGGGTTGATAGAGTACAATAGTCGGTTTATACTCAACTTATCCACAGTTTTAGCATCTATGAAAGCCTTGAATCGGAAGGGGAAGCCTTTTGTGTGGATGGAAAAGTTTCAAAGAGGCTTTCAAGACCTATGATAGAGGTTGAATAGCACTCCCATCTAGAGATTTCCATAGGCAGGTGTCAATTACAAAGTGTTTTGTGATCCATCAGATACCAAAATTGGTTTTGTGATGATGTAGCGGAAGATGGATATTTCCTATAGTTCACAGAAGTTGAGAACACATGAGAAAATCTATGTAACCCATGATCTAGAGTTAACCGTATTAGTCTTCGATATGAATATGTGGTGACACTACCTTATGGGAGATCCATATATCATTTACTTAGACCACAAAATTACCAAGTACATATTATTTAAAAAGGATCTTAACTTGATATATAGACAATGGATATAGTTACTCTGGGACTATGACTTGAATATTTTCTATACACCAAAGAAGGGGAATGTTGTGTAAGATGCTCTCAATAAGATATTCTGTTCTTAGTTATTGGCCATGGTGTCAGATTATTTAGCCTCATCATATTTTTCCTTCATAGGGAAGTATAATACTTCATATCATCAGTTAGCGATTGTTACCCCACTAATTTTATAGTGGTTTGGGACTCTTAGTGTGGTGATATCAATTGTGTGACCTTACATACTCATATATCCATTTGAAATAATCCTGATGGATATTCCAAAGGTGGGAATAATATTATCCTTTTTAGAGGATGGATGATGGTACATTTGATGTTTTGGGAGGTGTTGTTGAGAATGTTTCATAGACACCCTTTGTAAGTAAATATAACTGTGGAAAATATGTACTAGGACCTCCAAAAATCAGTTTTGGTGACCATGTAGGATGAAGGGAGTGGTTGAGTTTATCTCTCGATGCCTTACTTATCAGTATGTGAAGGCTGAGAACCAAATCTAGTAGGGTGGTCTCAACCCCTTGAGGTGCCAAAACTAAATTAGGATGGGAATTCCATACTCTTTATTATATTTTTACCACATACATCCAAAAGAAATGATTCTATATGGATGATTGTAGACTGACTCCCCAAGTCATCCCACTTCCTAGATGTTCGAGAGTAAAGATCAATAGAGATCATGGGACACCTCTACATGTAGGAGATAGTTTGACCCCCTGGATTTACCTCAATGATCATAAATGACCTTGATTATCGATTAACATCATGGTTATACATAGGATTACAAGAATCATGTGGGATTCAGTCTCACTTGATCATAATATTTTATCCCCAAATTGATGGCCAAACAGAGCAGACCATCTAGGTCACAGAGGACATGCTTGAAGATTGCATGTTGTACATTTTACATAGTTGTGAGGATCGCTTACCAATAGTGGAGTTTGTGTGTTAAAGAATCTACCATTTCACCATTATTATGTAACCATTTGAGTATTTGTATGGGTGACCCTACAGGTCAACACTTTTTTGGACTTGTAACACCCCGAGTTTTATGGACCTTTTTTGAATAAATTAAATTTTCATTTATATATTACAATAAACAATGTCAAACACTACTCTCACATGGAACCAAATCCACATAAAGTACATGAAACCCATATTAGCATATGTTACACAATACACCAATTTGTCATACGATACATGCAACACTAAGTTGGTGTAAAATACATGCAACACTGAGTTTCTATGAAACATCTCTTTTTTTATAACCATTCAAATGAGATAATTATAACCTTGAAATTAAGCATAGTTATATAAATAATAATAAATAATTTTCAAAAATAGTTTTTTTATTTAAATAAAACATATTGATAATAAAAGATATGATTTTCGGTAAATCCCTTCCATGTATAAAAAAAATGTTCACTCAAAGAAACTACTTTTAATGTCCTTCAATGAAAAATAATAAAATTAATTTTATTAAATTTATAAATTTAATTTTATGAAATAGAATTAATTTTTTAATTTATAAATTCTAAATTATCTTAGTGTGAATGTTTTTTATTTTTCTGACCAACATCATTTTTTGGATTAATAGTGAAACATACTGTATTTTAATTCAAAACATCTTGTTAATATAGTTTATTTATAAGGTTAAACTGTATAAATGATTGTTTTAATAGTTTATTTATATAATATTTTTTCAATTAATCTAAATTTGTTCAGTTTAACCAATTTTACAATGATGTTGGATATAGAAACTTTGTAATCTTTTGAACATTTTTACATTAAAACCCTGTAATGTCGACCTGACAGTTGGTTTAATTTAAAATTAATTTCTTCCACTTATTTGAATAAAATTATAAAAAATGGAATATAAATTAGGAATAAGAATAATTTCTAATTTCTAATAAGTCCCACATTGGTCTTTACAAAAAATATTATTCACGGTGATTTAAATTAATTACATTTGTTAAGATAGAAATTAGGTTAATAAAGTAATAATCCATAAATATAAGAAACCAAAAACAACCTAGAAACTTTTTCAACACCCATTTTGTATCCATTATTAGGAAATTAACCTTAAAGTATTGAGTTTAGTTTATTTGGTATGACTTTTTAGGTAAAAACGTGGGTATACCTAACTAGTTTTCAAAACCGCCATGTGTGTCCTTTCCCTACTCAATAAAAGGACACCTCCTCTACCAACTTCCTAACACCTATAAAGAACATTGGGACAACATAAATCTGATCAAATTAGCTCCAAACTCACCTACATTACTTCTATAATCCTTCCGCTGGGAATAAATCATGTCAACGAATCAATTTGGCCCAAACTAAAATGAGTTACCCGATTAAGAGGTAACGTCTTCTCTCAACTTCTTTCCATTATTTTCCTTCTCCACCCCTCCAATATCTTTATTAAATTATGGTATGAAAACCATAGTACCATAAATATACTACGATGTTTTTATGCTATGGTTTTGACCTTCACTTACACACAACTCCATCTAATGGATATTGAACATACTATTTACGTGTATTGCGAACTACCACCTCACTAAACGAGGATTATTCATTTCTCCATTACCGGTTCTCATTGTTTATATATTTAAAATATTATTTTTATTATTTATTTATCTTTTTTTATTCCTTTTATAGCAAGCATATTTTTTTACATTCTATTTGGTGTAATTAGGATATTTTTGTTTGAGGAAATGTGGACTACCGCCCCCTCAAAGAGATGTGATTCATTCACACACTACATGTAATGTATTAAGTATGGGTTTAATGAAATTTTTTGAAATATAAAACATTATATTTCTACATTAATGATATTATATTCATATTCACTTTTATGTTATCTTCATTATTTCTTTCAAAATGAAAATTTAATTGAAAGCAACTTTCGTGCGTACATATGACTTACCGTCTCCATGAACAGTGTATTCAATTTCACACTTTTTTATAACATATATTATTATAATTATAATCTACTGGATATTAATGATATTTATACCATTATTTAAATTCTTTAATAGTGATATAGTTATAAGGAACTATAATATAACAAATTAAGACACATGTGAAGAACAAAGCGAATATTACCCGAAGTGAAACCTTAACATAGGATTGCTAACAAGCGGGTAATATAAGTTCATAATAAAACCATATGTTTTATTATGTATAAGAATAATATTATATAAAATATTTATAATAAACATTTATTTATTATACAAGAACCTTGTATGAGTACAAAGAGATTCAAGACACAAGGAAAGGGGATTTCATCTCACTTTTTATTCCCGTGAGATACATGCAATGTTCAACACTCTTTCCTTTTGTGTGGTGTATGGAATGCCGATAACTGAATTATATGTTTCATATAACTAAATATATGGGTATTAACATATCCAATTTATAACCTTTAATGCATGGGTATTCATTTTCAAAAGATACCAAATTTGTAAAAATGTTTTGTCTCAATATTCCTTCTTTGGGACTCATGTTTTATTATACACCTAAAATCTTTTGCGAGGTGCATATACATCCATTATACATGTAATATCATGAACCTACATAGTTTAATGATATTTTATTCTTCATTTAATTTAATTTTCTTACATAGTGTGTATAATACCATGTTTCTATGTTATAAGAGTTTATTGAGACAATCTCATCACTTTTCGAGATTATTTACTCTTATGCTATATTTAATTAAATATTTTGAACCATATCTCAAGAATAATCATGAGTTTCCTTAAATCATATTTATTTAAGATATCATCATGTTTTAGTACCAATTTTTCACTCTTTGGTAGTTAAGATAGAGTTTTTATGTAAAATATATATGTCTCTCTCTCTCTCTTTAGTCAGAATTCTATTATATTAAAAAATACTTGTTTTCAAAAAAGTTTTCAGAAATGTTTTAAAAATTTCAATGAAGATCATTTTAACGTAAAAATTATTTTTTAAATATTTTTATTGTTTTCCAGTATTCATTTATAATTTTTCAAATCTATTTTCAAATAAAATAATTTCAAAATGTTTTATGCTATAAAAAGAAATTTTCAAAGAAGAAATGATATTTTCCTCAAAAATTGTTTTTTAAGTTATTTAAAAATTATTTTCACTCTTATATTACATAAATTGATTTTACTCATGACTTTATGGGGAAATATTCATTGTTTCCATTTATATTCTTTCTCTGAGTGGATTAGATTTTCATGGGATGATATTGATGAAACTTGTTTCTCTTTCATGGGTTATATGCTTTTGAAACCAACTTCTTTTCACTAGTTATGTTTATGATGAATGATTATGAAACTTTTCCCTTTCTACATGTTATAATATGGTTACGTTTTTATAATACCCATTTCAATTCATAGGTTATGATAGGACTACATATGATCTTGTGGAACATGTATGAATGATTTCAATAAATTATTTGTGGAACTTATATCTCCCTATAATGCAACAGGTAAATATTTATATCCCATGTGATTGAGTAAGACAATCTGGGGAATGAACCCTGACTACTAAGATGGCCATTGGAGTGAACCATGAATACTGAAATGGTATGAGGAGTGAACTCGTCCTATTAAGATGGCCACAGGAGTGAACTATAACTATCCAGACAAGATGGGGTGTTAACCCATACTACTAAGATAGTCTTGGTAGTGATGTCTTGGATACTTTGGAAATCATAATATATTTTTATGTGTTTTCCATAATTCCATGTTTTATTAATTTGTTATGATTTCATGGCTTATTATATTTATTTCACTAGGATTGATGTCTTATGAACTTCAAATATTTATTCCATGATTCCTATTATGATCTTTGATATGCAGGGTATGGTCTTCTTTTTTCATGGTCACATTCTCATAACCTTATGATCATGTTTATGATTACATTTCTCCCTTGTTTATCCTTACTGATCATCTACGTTCACCCCTTTTTATTTTTCCTTTCTCCCAGGTTATGATGATATGTATTATTTATTGGAACCATGGTCGTTTTATGCATGAATTGGAGAATGGTTTGTGTTTGTTGTCAATCCTTAGTGGAAGTTCAGAATATGTGCCAGTAAAGTGATCATACAGTTCAAGCATACTACAGTATTGAAGGTGGAACTGTTCTCCAGTATTTACCAAATTTTGGGACCTGAAAATCGGAAAATGAAGACATAGGTTGAAGGAAAGAGGAGGTGCACACAAAAAGTAAGTGGTGTCCGAAATAAGAGAGGTGTGTGAAAAAAATAGTGGCGCGTGCAAAAAACCATGGCGTGCGTAAAAAAAACTTGGTGCACGAAATAGTGGAGATAGATTTTTTGCACAAGTGGTGTTTTGAAATCAGAACATAAGAAAATGGAAAATGCATGGGCTGTACGAAAAACATGGAGATGTGCGCGAAAAATGGTACTTGTGTGAAATATTACGTGCCAAATGAGAGTTTTTTCATGCTATAGAGGGTTTTTTTTCATGGGGGTCTGAGACACCTATAAATAAGAGGTGACCCCCTAATTGCGAACGGTTGAAGAGTTGGAGAAGATCTGAGGTATGATGTGCATAAAAGGTTTGTGTAAAGGCAGTTGCAAAAAAATTTGGATTTGCACAAAAAAATGCCTAGCTGTGAGAAAAAATCCGAGGTGTGCGAAAAAGGATGAGATGCGTGAAAAATTCTGAACTGCGTGAAAAAGGAGAGGTTGTGAAAAAAATATATGAAGTTGCGTGAAATATTTTTCCCCATGAAAAACATGTATTGTGTGAAAAAGTGAGAACTTGCGTGAAAAGGGTAGGTGCTATGCGAAATCATCAGTGCAACCTATTTGCACGTTCTATTTATGTGTTTTAGTGGTTCAGTGTGTTTGAGTGCATCAATTCTAGTCTTTGATGCAAGCATAGTCTCATTCTAAGAAAATGGAAAGACTTAAATGCGAATCTTTTGAAGAGACCTTCACGTCTATAAATAGACTGAGACTTCACCGAAGGTAGTGAGCCAAGGGGAGTCAACGGGAGTGACCCGAGGGACGCAGTGGGCTATCCCTGAACATATGTAAAAGTAGTGAGCCTGGGATAGAGTGACTATTCCTTAACTATTGTAATCCAAAACTATTGAAGACTATTGGAATTAGGTATGACCAAAAACTTGTCGGTGTATTCTTGTTGGACGTATCCCTTAGTGGTCAACCAAGTAAAAAGTGATGTGTCATCTCTCTGCATGTGAATGTTTGATTTCTGATCATATCCATCATACATGTTTGACTAGTTTCTACCAACATGGGAACAAGATCCATCAGTTTAAAAGAAAAGTTGACACCCTGATTCACCCCTCCCCTCTCAGGGTGTCCCGGGGACCTACATTATTTTCAAGGTGTCTATAAAGGGTGCTAGTCAAGAAGAACCTAGTGGGAGATGATGTAGATCCTTTACGTACAAGTGTTTTTGTTTCTATATTTCCATAGGAACTCATCCAATTATGATCTTTGGGGATCTTTTTGTATAATTTTTATGTATTACACAAAAATTAGTTATTTTTTATGTTTGAAAAGAAATCTTCTCTATAGGAATAATCTAGGGGAGTTGACACTCATGGGCCCGAATTTTGTATTATCTACTATAGAGAATGTGAAGTTTATCTAGGTGCTGATGGGGACTACACCAAGCCATAATATGTCTTATGAATTTAGATGATGAAGACCTCTGGATATTTAAGACCAAGACCATGTGTTCTTAAGAGGTTCACCATGACGTGTTGAGGTGATTTGACAATGATGGAAATTTATCTCTAGGATTCATTGGTCCCTTGTAGAAATTATAGTGTTATATAAGTGACGTACCACTTAGCTCTACCACCACAATTTGACTGGGTACACAGTGTCCTCCATGTGTCCCAATTGAGGATGTACATACACAACCTATCGCACGTTATCAACTAGGTTGATCTATATATCAAGGATAGAGATACCTTCATAGAGTACTTAGTAGAGATCAAGGATTAGTAGGAGAGGATCCATTGTGTGTGATTGATTACCATTATGTGGGTCCGTTGGTATCAAATGAATCCTTAGGAGAATGCATAAGAAAGGGATTCTCATATTCATGCTTAGTACCCACATATTTTTATGTAGCCCTCATTTTTTATTTTCAGGCCGTAAATCCATAAGGTGGGGAGAATTTAATGTATCTTATTTTCCATGAATTATTCTTTGGATATTACATGTATTATTTTCAATACTAGTCACTAATAATGTGTGTCATTCCGAGGACCGGTGCGCCTGTAATAAATTTCTAAAATATATTACGTATATTAAATATCATGCATGAAATATTTTTCAGAAAAAGTGGCATAACTCTTGAATAGAGGCTTGAATAAAAAAATTTAGGTATCTTTTGTGTCCAGAAAAAGAGGTATACACTAGGTGTAACTTAACCATGTTCATCATAAGTTGTTTGAAAAAAATCCATCACATGTGAGAAAAAGAATAAAACAAAAAAATAAAAAAAAATTATTTCTAATCCATGATTCAGTGATTGGATGATATTTCAATAGATAATTAAGGAGAAATAACAGGGTTAGCTGCAAGACCCTAGAATCATTGGAGAGTTGTTGAAGAGAGATTCAATGGATTCCTATCAAAATAATGAAAATAGGTTCAGAGACTGATGATAAACACATAGAGAAATCGAGACATTATGCCAATGACTATGACCTCACATTTTTCTTCATCAATGATTGATCCAAATCAAGGAAAGGTAGTTTTTTGAATTGTTTCCTGCCCCCATTCATTATTCCTATAATGAACATTGATCAATCGACAAATGGTTTGATTCATGGATTAGGCATGTTTGTGGGATGGGTTCATTTTTGGGAGATTTTGGGAGAATTTATTTCGACTATTGATTTTGTCATTATTATTCTCATGAAAACTAATCAATATTGAAGCAAACATAAATCAATGTATATTTTATTCATTTTTTCTTGAGCTTTAATCCCTTATTCATCATTCATTGTTGGTATTATTTATTTGCCTTGTGGTTCAATGTATAGTAATCAATTAATCATTATAGAACTATTTCTTGGTGTGATGATATGATATTGTATATCTGTGATTGGAATGACATGGTGGTGGTATGACGATAGAGGTAGTATAGAATCAGACAGTTTTGGATAACTGATTTCTCATTCTTCCATGCAGAATGAATAACGATTTGTAGATCCATTATCTAAGATTATTCAAGATCAGTGTTTTATATATCATTGTTGTAATGTTCCATAAGAACCCCTATGTACAGGTTCCTGCAATCTTAGAGGCTATAATGATTCTCAGGATGACACCGAGTGAATATGGTAAATCCACAAGCAACACGGAGTATAATCCAACATTACTAGCCATGTGGGACCCCTAGATGTGGTTCTAGGGTTTCAGTATGAGTTAAGGATCACAAAACTTGTAACCACTATTAAAAATAATGTGATCCCTTACATGTCAATTAACATGTACTTTAGAGAGTACATAGACACGGGGTAAAAGTACATGGCCCGATGGCATGTCGTGTACTTATACATAGACACAGCTTGGCATACATGGGTCTGTACATGGACCCAAACAATATATAGACATGTATAGGAGATAAGGGAATAATATAATTTATCTCTACATGTCGTGAACTTATTTTAAATTCCATTTATTTGGAGAGTACATGCCATGTGAGGCTCTTCCACACAGGTATGCATATGGATATCTGGACACGCTATATACCCATGGTACACACCTTGTTCCCCCTTAAAGAGTGTTTATGGATCTTCATTTTCATATTTTTCACTAATATTGTTGGAGTACATTACATTTTACATTTTCCTCAATGTTATAGTGTGAAATTACGTCCATATCATTTTATTTTGAACCCCTATAGTGGCTGAGGCTCATATAGAGATGGTGTGTCCCTCTATGATCATGGATTGTGATCCTATATCATCCATTATTCCCAAGTTGGTTTTCATGGAATAATCATGACCTCCCTAAATAGGGAATGATACTCCATCTATTAGGATGTATCTATATGTTTTGTGTTATCATTGGATTATGATCCCTTTTGTAGCGAGTAGATTCAGATTGGTTTCATGGTGTCCCTATCTATTTTGGGCATGGCCCCAATCATTGTATGAAAGTATTCTAAAACTATTTAGCATTCTTGGATGAGGCCCAATGAACTAGAAATATTCATCTAGTTTCTTTAATGGTATCATGTCTAGTGGAGTGGTTTCTCCCAGAACGAGTGTTACTTTGAGTATAATCCTTTGGCAGGCAGCTGGTTATCACCATGTTGTAGAGTGTAATATATCCTTTGTATTTTTGGGTGCTTATCTTATACATTTATTGTTATATATTTTATTTAGTTGACTATACTTTTTGATTCATGTTTTGTTTTTTTTGATGTGTCCTACCGAGTATTGTTATACTCACCCCTACATAGAAATTTCCCACATATGAAATGTCTTATGCAGACAATGGCCCTTTTGATAGTGTCCTAAGAGGACATGGAGTGGGTGGAGCATAGTTGGATCTTGACACACCGAGGTGTTTTTACTAGGATAATGAATTTGAAACCATACTTACCATTTTAGTATGTTTTAATTTTTAAATTTTTTGTTGGGATTGTATTTGGAGCATTTTTTCTTCTTTTAATACATTTACTGTTGTACTCTATTGAGGGATCCTATATGTACGCATTCATTATTTATTTTATTTTAGATTTTATCATTATGTGGGTTTGGAGACGTGTTCATGTGTATATATAGTTTAGTCTAATGCCTCCAATTTATGAAATATTCCTACTCAACATAGGTTTCCAAACCCTAAACTATTGGTCGTGGGTTTGGGGTACTCAGGGGTTAGACCTCAGCAGGATGGGTTATGACATGTACTCTCAAAAATTATTACTCAAACATGAATTAATCTCTCCCTAATTTTATTTTTAAATATAGGTCACTAAAAATAACATTTCATATATTTAAAATATATAATCAACCTAAACATATGTTCCCATGATCTCATTCACCTTTTTGTCACTTTTATATACATTCAAATCCAATAAAATGTCATATTTATATTTTTCATAACTGCATTATCGTATACATTTTCAAGTTTTCCCTTACGTTTTCTATCATTATCATTTTTTGTTCCATATATATTCTAGGTTATTATATTGTAGAATTTGATATCTTCATATCATCCTTAAAATAATTATCAAATTAAATATAAAAACAATAAAAATCATGGTTGTATATAAGTTATAAAGTAAAATATCTTGTAACTAGACTATTTTTTATCAATATGCTAGAGAAACCAAATTGTAGTTACATGAAAATTTTTCCCTTTTAAAACACATCACTACCTTATCTCACTCATATATATTAAATAAAACCTCCTTACAAAATTTAGAATCATTTAAATTAGCTATATTATCCTCATATATCATCATTTATATATTTCATAGATCTCTAATATCATCTCAAATAATAATATTAACACATAAATTGATCTTGACCCATATTATTGAAAAAAAATATACACCAAAAATGAATTTTTTATTACAATATTGATTCAAAATTATACATGTATAATTATTTTTAATTTCCTCATTATTTTCAAATTTCATTATTAAAATAGGACTTAAATTCTCCCAGATTTCCTTCTTCCTTAGATCATATTCACTATGATTTAGGATTAGTGTCTAAAAGGTTTAATGATTATATAACAAGTATTTGTGATATTTTTATCCATGAAAATTAGTCTAAGCATCATCAAATTAAATTTACTCATAAAATATAAAATATAGAAATATCCTTTTTTTGGAATAATTCTCAAAATTATCTTATTATTGCTGACTACACAATTTAACTACATGCTTATGCATATTGATCCCCTAGGTAGATTATGATTATGTGAGTAAATGTTATTTTTATTTAGGATAGATTATTTCTTATATAGTGTGATCTTTTAGAATAAGATTCCTATGTAGCCTAAAAAAATGTTGGCACAAATATAAAAATATTATTTTCAAATAGGATAGATGATGCTTATGCACAAATCAAATAGTTCTTACACTCAACTCAAACCAAATCAGATGATGGTTACACAATATTATACCATCAGTATTTTATTCCTTGATATATGGGATTATTCTTTCACTAAATTACAAACATAAATAAATATGAAATATAAACACTAAAATCAATAATACCTCCAATTAGGCTCTAAATCACTTTTACTAATTTCATGGCCCCATTAATAACTTCGAATTATCTTTTATAATTTATAAAAAATTAACAAAATATTCAACATTTTTACCAAGAAAACTTGTATAATATATAATCATATATAATTATTCTATAAACCTTAACTACCCTTTTAAACATTATATTTTAAAACCTTCTTCTATAGGATACTTTTTTTTGATTCGCCAGATTTAATTATAAATAATCCTTGGTTTGGTTTTTCAGACACTAAGTTATATTTCTCTATCAAATTGAATGTGTTTAAAGTAATTTGAACACATATTTATAGTTTTTACATTATAGGTATTTATTTACCTCCATTATATGCCCAAAATATTGTAGACAGTATTGGAATGGACTTATTAGAACTTCTAATTATTAAGTGCATTTGGCTATGAACATCAATCCAAGAATTTACATTATAATCCATTTGATGTTTATTGTACACTAAGAATATATGGAATAAATGTTTTTAATGATTCAATATCTGGTTCATAACTCAAATTTTAACCAAGGGATAATTTATTTTGGATATCTATTTTCCATTAAAATCCAGTTGAATTTTCCTTTAATACTGAACTTCCAGAAAATGTTTTTCTATTATGTATTAGAGTCTCCAGAACATGGGAGATTTATTTTGATAAAATATATATGAAATTTTTTTTAAGGAAATGAGATATTCTTTATCAATATGTCTATACTATGAGTTTTTTTAATTTCTAAAAACTTGAAATCCTTACCTACTCATTCCCCCATTAAGACGATTATATTAATAATAAGGCTGAACATGAATCTGTCATCGTAATTCTAATGTTATTCTTTTATATCCCAATTAGGAATATATATGTTAAATGTTATTCAAATATGGTCATCAAGAATATAAATATAGATTATTCTATCAAAAATAAGAAACTAATACTTTTAATCAAATGCACTCAAGTATTGATAGAATAGTTTCTATAGGGAATGTTATTGAATACATTACATGAAATTATAAATATTAAGAATATTAACTAATTTTTTTCATTAATCCTATAAATATAGATGATGTAAACATTATTCTACTTCATAAAATGTTATTTTACCCCTTGAAAACAAGGAAACAAAATTAGTAGATAAAATTTACAGGAACGTATATTTGGGAGAGACCTTACCCCCTAAAGTATATTCATTGATAAATTATACATCCCTATTCATATAATATCTTGCATGCATATTTTTACCATATGTTTGATAATAAAGGTAATATATTCATTTAGGAATGGAGAACACAATTCAATATAATGTCTGAATTCCATAAAAATTCTCAACAATCTTGGTTTCAATGTATTCCACCCTAGGTTCAATGAATGAGGGTCTAGCCATGAAATAATTAAAGAGGTACACAATATCACATGTTTCATCAATCACATGGGTGCCATTATTTCCTATAAAATCAAAATAATTAGGAATTTTTAGACATCAATGATTCATTATGTCATTCACACCCTTGGAAATGATACATGTTTTGAGTTCACATCATGTCCATCCATCATCCCTTAAGTTTCTACAATACCCAATCCATTCTTGGCCATTTTTCACATGGGTAATATGGTGGATATATGCCCAAAATCCTATATCATATTATGAATTTAAGGTATAATATATGATCTGATATAAGGATTATTTTATATATGATATTCATAAAACATATTCATATAACATGCCTTTGGGGTATATCATTTAATTAGATATAAAAATGTCATATAGTTGGTTTAGAAGAATATCATAAATCATGATATTTCATATCATATGTCTTGATGAATCGTAATATCTAATTCACATAATACACTATGGTTAGAAAGGAAATTAAATGTTAAATGATTAATGTTTGTCTCACTTTTACATTGGTTATTATTATAAACAATGTTTTGTTTGAAAAAACATATAACCAAAAAAATGAACCAAAGGGTTCCAAGTGTTTTAACCATTTATATTTACTCATATGTTTCATAACATGTGTGTAAATTCATGGGGTCCCAAAGTGTTTTTTCGATGTCTGTATAAATTGGTTGATGGATTTAGATAAGTATATATGTTTTATATAGATTATTTGGAGAAATTCCATCTCTGTATCCATCATTATCTTTAAATGAGATACAATCTTATCATAGTTTTGAGAGGGATCCCATCGAAAAATCATGTGAGTTAGTAAATCAATGGATACATTATAGAGTAATGATCCTTGGGGATACTTCTTAGTGATATTCATTAGGTTTATTTTAGAAAACACCAGAATTAGTGTCCTTAATTTGTGTAATATATAAACCATTCATCATTTTTCTATTTATAACTAGTTTTAGTTTCATGGGTGGTGATCTTTATAATTTTATTTATTGTGTTTCTTTTTATTAAAATAATAAGTGTTGTTCAATCCTAATAACCCCAAAACATTTATTAGAGAATTTATTTGCTTTTTGATTCACAAAATTATATTGAAGATTAATAAATTTTCATATTTTATTTCATGACATGTTTAATATAGTAGAAAATGATGTATAATTAAAATATTGGAATTAATTATTATATATGATATAATAATAATTGATTTTAAGTTATTTGATCCCATGCCATACAATATATGTTATTTTATTCCATGATTCGATTGCACTATAGGATATATGATATAATCAGAAGAGACTCAGTGTAATTCCATTGGATTGATATATCATAGTTTATGACATGGAATGTCATAGATGATGATAACATTGAACTACACATTAGTAACACATAAAATAGTTATTTAAATTTTTTGAGTCAAATAATCACTTTATATGTTACATTGAAAATCGCAATACACATAATTAAGTATTAAATTTTACATGAGTTTATTGTCTTCTGTTTTATTGTTGAATAAAAAAAAGTCTAAATGAAATAATAAAAATATGAGGATTTATGAAATATTAATGGATTGATTATCTATGAAACTTTGATAACCTATATAATTTTGAAAAACAAATGCATTAATTTTTTTTTAAACTGATTAATAAAAAACTGTATTTTTTCTTAGTTATCATCATTATTATATGTGGGTAGAAAATGGGTCCATCAGAGGAAGTATAGAAAATTTATATAGATTCCATTCTAAATGAACTTTAAGTGAATGAAATATTTCTATTAGAGGGCCGTCTATAAAGATATTTTTGCTTCATGTTTCATAGGTAAAATAAAATATGGATTCCTGTGAAAGAGAATTTTATTTATTGATGTTGTTCAACCACTTATTTATTTTATAATATATAATATTTTCCATTTTTTGATTATTTTACTAAGAACTCATTTGTGTGGTATTCATTGTAATGTTTTTAGAGTTTATATATGTATCTCAGTGTTTCACATTATATTTATTGAAGTTTTATAATTATAACACACTATTGATATTCTAGCCTAAATATAATTAAATACTAATATTCAAGTGTGTTTAATCGGACACCTACTGATGGATTTAGTCAATAGATTCTTGGGGGTTATAAGATAAACATGAGAATCCAATTTAGAGAAATATATACCTTTTGACAAGTTTATTATTTAGGTTTCCTAGGATCAGGTTTATAATACCCTAATAACTTTAGTTTATAATTAACATTATTACAAATATATTTTTATGGTACCTGATTGGTAAATCACTACTCCATTTTTTGTTAAAGATGCAAATGGGAATATACATTCAATAGTTGTTTTTATAATACAACTTGTTTAAATTTTTTTCCTGATTTATTATCATTGTAATTAATTACGAAATACTAATTTTCTTACTACTTCACTTACTTTGATATAACTATAATAATTTTTTGGGTTCACCGTTATTTTCATTTTTAATAGTTTGTATACATTAAGATGGATGAAAATTGTGAGTTGATTTTAAACTTCATTTCAACCCCTCTTGTAGTTATATTTCCATAAAACATCTTAAGAGAACATTAGATATCAAATTTAGTATCTATTATTGAGACTAATTCTAATCTAATATCTTATTATTATATTAATTCACTAGTGCAGAAATCGTTTTTTACGTCACAATTTTTTATGTCGGTTATATATAACTGACCTAACAATGCGGCGAGTAGCTTTTTCACGTCGGTTATTTTAATAAACGACGTTACAAATCGAGCCTGTTGGGTTTTTACGTCGGTTATCAAATAACCGACGTAAAAAACCAATGCGCGGGGGGTTTTTTACGTCGGTTATTTTGTAACCGACGTAAAAAAACCCGATATCGACGCGTTTGTTACGTCGGTTATCAAATAACCGACGTAAAAAACCAAAGCGCGGGAGCCTTTTTACGTCGGTTTTAAGATAAACAACGTAAAAAAGCTAAAAAATAGTTTATAACGTCGGTTATTATATAACCGACGTTATAAAGAATTAAAAAAATTTAAAGCCCGTCTTCAATCATTTACGATTTTTTCGATTGACAGTCGCCAGCTCGTCTCTCTCTCGCGTGGTAGACCCTAATCGGCTCGTCGATCACCTGCATTACACTCATTTTGGCTTCATTGTTTCTCTTCTTCACTCCTCTGGGATCTATCATCTCAACTCGCGACATTCAATTAAGCCTTCCACGAATTTATTTCGTTCGTTTTTGTTTCGATTTTTGATGTGCTTTTCGTTCGTTTTCGAATCTCGTGGAATTTTTTTTATTGCAAATGGTTATTATGTTCATTCAACTTGCAACATTCAACTCGCAAATGGTTATTAAAAAATTGTGGATTAGCTTCAGAAAAATCTGAAAAATAATGGGTGGTACTGTAACGTTCCATTCTTCCAGCAACATTATTATTTCCTACTTAGCTAGAATGTGTCTTTCTGGATGAAGATTGGTAGTACTTATTTTCTTAAAATAATATTTTCAATATGATTGTCCAGATAATTATTTTCATGAAAGAAATTGGACTAGGTACAATCGGTAATACCTATCCTTAAAATTTCATTCAACATTCTTACATCATAATATTTTTTCAAAAAATTATGATTTTTAGAACTCCTAGATCAGAAAACCATCATCTGTTTTCATCTGCATTCATAAAAATATCAATTCATACCTATTACAATCAAATATTTCATTCTGGACTCATGGTGAGTCTGATAATACATTTCTTCTTTCAGTCATCTCCTAAAAATGATGGACCTTTTCATGCAAAGTGTATCTGATTTCTTGAATACGATGGTATGTCCGATTTTCAACAAAACCAAGTGAGGTGATTTCTTTTATTATTAATAATTCATAAAAAAAATTATAATACCTAAATATTATTATCATCCTTTTCAGATTTTTCATTATAAAAAAGGTAAAGGGTACTTTCTTTTCATTCTCAAGTTAAATTATATTTTTTATAAAGGTCTTTTCTATCTAGGTAGAAATAATTTAATGATAATTAGATTGAATTAGGTATATTATCTTATCTTACCATACAAACACATTTTTATGTATTAATAATTATTATGTTTTGTAAAAACAATTATGACCCCCATTTCATTTTTGTTAGTTAATTGATCTACGAAAGTGTTATAAATGATTTGATGATCACGATTCACCCATATATATGGTTAGTCATTATGTGACATTTGGGTCCATAATATCCTTCTAATGCATTCGACAATGCATTATATATCATAGATCAATATGGGATACAGATGGTTATACCATGTCCAATGTGTTATGTGATGTGCCTGGTAAGAAATATTATAATAAATTATAGGAAATCTGATTAACATATCCCAATATGAGGTGAATGAAACTATGTTTTCCCTTGACATATGTTATGACTTATATGATTATGTTTGTGCCAAACTCTTATGTTATTCCACATACCAATGTTGTGATCTTGTGAATAAGGTTTTTTAAATCATGTTCCCACTATCATATAAATCATGTCTTATGTTATGCTAAAATTGATATACATGGACTCAGGTTTTATGATCTATGATTATATAGAACTGTTTCACTTATCTTTTTGATCATGTGCTTTGTGTATGCTCTTATACCCCCATGGATATCTTTTTATGAGATTAGATATTATATTTATATATATCATGTTTACCCATAATGAGTATCATAAATCAAAACTTTTATTATTTTCATTCCCTAAGTTATAAAAATAAGTATTATGTAGGATGATTCAAAAATTTAATCTGTGAGATGAGTTGTTTTATGTGTGAAACCCAGGCCAAACACATATGTATTTTTTTATTGGTATTACATATATATAGTTTGACATATACTTTTTTTTACATTACCATGATATTAACATTACTTTTTCTAAAGAAATATTAATGTCCTTAGATTATATATCAGATCAAAAGGATATAGTAATTTTAATATATAATCAGAATGATCAGATAATATGAAAATATTATTAAACATAAAACAAATGGTCTATATTCATATTTTTAACATGACACTTATGATGTATAGCTATTTGGTGTTGGGTACTTATGAAAACTACTACTACTTTCAAGATTTGTTTTATATTTTAAATTGTTTTACATTCAAATTATGATTTTTTTCATATAAACATGTTTTGTCTTATCTTAAAAATATATATTTTTTGTTGATATTTGTTATAGGTAATAATGAGTCGAAGTTGGATTACGGAACATCGAATGAGAAATGAATTTGAAGAAGGTGTTGATTCCTTTTTGGCATTTGAAAAATGAAATGTTCCAAGTAGTGAAATTTTTTTCTGTCCATGCCTGAAATGTTTGAATATGAAGAAGTCGAAAAGTAGAGAGATAAAAGATCATCTGATATTTCAGGGTTTTA
This sequence comes from Viscum album, assembly GCA_963277665.1. Taxonomy (NCBI): domain Eukaryota; kingdom Viridiplantae; phylum Streptophyta; class Magnoliopsida; order Santalales; family Viscaceae; genus Viscum; species Viscum album. Next base: position 366,745,030 of record OY728131.1, read on the forward strand.
ATCCGAGTTACAACACTTGGATTTGGCATGGTGAAACTGGACGGAATGTCACTGATGATGATGATTCGCAAGATGGTAACTCCGATGGAATTGAATAAATGATTCGCGATATTTTAGCAGAACAAATTGAGATAGAACCGACAGTTGCACGTCTATATGGTGATGCTGAAAAACCATTATATCCCAGTTGAACAGATTTTACGGTTCTGACGGCGGTGTTAAGATTGATTAACCTAAAGGCGAAGCATGGATGGAGTGACATAAGTTTTACAGAGCTGCTACAATTGATGAAAGACATTCTTCCAAAAGATAACGATCTTCCAGATTCACATTACAAAGACAAGAAAATATTATGCCCGATGGGATTGGGATACAAGAAAATACATGCATGTCCGAATGAATGCATTATATATAGGAAGGAATATGAATTTCTGTCAGAGTGTCCAAAATGTGGGACATCACGGTATAAGGTGAAAGAAAAATCACAGGGTGATGTAGAGATTACAAAGCTCCCTTCAAAGGTATTTTGGTATCTTCCTATAATTAATCGTTTCAAATGTTTATTTTCTAATTCACATGATGCAAAAAGGTTAAGATGGCATGCTGAAGAGCGGGTATGTGATGGAAAAATATGTCATCCAGCTGATTGTCCACAATGGAAGAAAATTGATGCACAGTATTCTACATTTGGAAATGAAATAAGAAATCTCAGACTAGGGTTGTGCACAGATGGAATGAATCCATACCGAACACTCAGTAGCACACATAGTTCATGGCTTGTTTTACTGGTAATTTAAAACCTCTCTCTTGAAGTTTGTATGAAGCGCAAATATGTCATGTTGATTACAATGATCTCTGGTCCAAAGCAACCCGGTAATGATATTGATGTTTACTTGTCGCCGTTGATTGATGATTTGAAACTGTTATGGGCTGATGGTATTAGGGTGTATGATTCTTATAAAATGGAATATTTTCAACTGCATGCAGTGCTTCCGTTCACTATAAATGACTTCCCAGCATATGGAAATTTGTCTGGATACAGTGTTAAAGGGAATAAAGCATGTCCAATTTGCGAACAACAGACGTCCTATTGTCAATTGCATCATGGGAGGAAAACTGTGTACATGGGTCATCCAAAGTTTTTGCCTATGGAACACCCTTATAGAAGACTAAAAAAGGCATTTAATGGCTCACAAGAATTTTATACTTCTCCAAAACCTTTATCCCATGATCTGTATTTTGAGAGGGTGAAAAACCTTGACGTGACATTGGGAAAGACACAAAAATCTGGTAATGATAGACATATTTGGAAGAAAAGGTGAATATTTTTTGAGCTACCATATTGGAGGTATCATGAAGTTAAACATAATATTGATGTCATGCACGTGGAGAAGAATATCTGTGATTCTTTTATTGGAACATTGTTAGATATTACAGGAAAGACTAAACATGGGTTGAATGGAAGATTAGACTTACTATCAATGGGAATACGTTTGGAGTTAGCTCCCACTCCTAAAGGAAGATGAACATTTCTTCCCCCGGCTTGTCATACATTATCGAAGAGGGAGAAAATTAGCTTCTGTCAGTGTCTTCATGATACCAAAGTGCCTCAAGGTTATTCTTCTAATGTAAAAAATTTTGTCTCATTGAAGGACTTGAAGTTGATAGGTATGAAATCACATGATTGTCAGGTCATGATGCAACAAATTCTACCAGTTGCATTGCGTGGAATATTGCCCATTCGTGTCCGAAAGACTATAATGAAGTTGTGTTATTTTTTCAATTCCATTTGTAACAAGGCGATTGATGTGAATGCTTTGAACATTTTGGAAAAGGATGCAATTTTAATACTTTGTCAATTGGAAATGTATTTTACTCCAACTTTTTTTGATATAATGGTGCATTTAATGATTCATCTGGTTCGAGAAATAAAGCTTTGTGGACCTGTATATCTTCGTTGGATGTATCCTTTTGAAAGGTATATGAAAATATTAAAGGGGTATGTTAAAAATATATATCGACCTGAAGCCTCCATTATTGAAAAGTATATTTCTGAGGAGGTAGCAGAGTTTTGTACGAGTTACTTGGCTGTGGCGCAACACATAGGTTTGCCTCCATCTCGCCATGAACGAGTTAATAATGAGGGAAAGGGGATTCGCGGCTCAAAAGTCAAATCATTGTCAGCTGAATAGATGAAGAAGTTAGAATCATACATCTTGAAGAACATAGCTGATGCTCAACCATATATCACATTGCATATTAATGAGTTGAAACAATGTCATCCAAAGAAGAATGAAATGTGGATTTTGAATGAGCACAACAAAACTTTTTTGTCATGGATTAAAAAGACTTTGCTTGGTAGATCAGATGTATCAAAGACATTAAAATGGATAGTGGGTGGTCCATGCTTAAATGTGATAACATGGTCTGGTTATGACATTAATGGTTATACATTTCATACAAAAGCTCAGGACAACAGAAGTGCAGTTTAGAATAGTGGTGTATTGGTGTTTGCAGAAGCAATGCATTTTTCGAGTGCTAAGGACAAAAACCCAATTTCTGCATCAAATGCATATTATGGAGTGATTGAAGACATATGGGAGGTTGATTACGTTAAAATTAAAGTTCCCATTTTTAACTGTAAATGGTTTAACGGTAACAACAGTGTCAGACACGATGAATTTGGAATGAAACTTGTTAATCTAAATAAATTGGAAGACACAACTGATTCTTTTATAATGGCAACACATGGAAAACAAATTTTTTATGTAGTAGATCAATCAGATATGCAGTGGGATGTTGTTTTACAAGGGAAAAAACAATATGTTGGTGAGGATGAACTTGATGAATATGGTGATTTATGTGAGATCCCTACTTCAATGGAAATATTAACAGAACATAATGACGACCATGTTGAAGACATAGTTTGTGCCATAAGGAATGATCACGACGAAGGAATTTGGGAAAACAATCCATCTGTACATTCCTAAAATTACAGGTAACATATGTTTATTTCTTGTTTACATTTATTTTTTCCATAAATGTTAGATATTGTAAGTTTTTTATTTATTAAAACATGTTTTAAAATAAAATAAGTATATGTTATTGTTTGTTTTAAGTTTTGTTAGTTTACTTTATCATGTTTATTGTTGTACCCCTCTCTTTGGGTTCCACTGGCTGGCCGGTGGTCATCCACCGGTTGGCCGGTGTCACCAGGCAGTGGGCAAGCCTACTGCCTGGGTCCTCCGGCTGGCCGGTGGGCAAGAACCGGTTGGCCGGTGCGCATACCGGCTGGCCGGTGTGCTAACACCGGCTGACCGGTGGCTTTGGCAGAATGCAATGCTTCTGCTAGAGTCCACCGGCCAACCGGTGGATTCCCACCGGCCCGCCGGTGGTCTCTAGCAGAAGCATTGCATTCTGCCAAAGCCACCGGTCAGCCGGTGTTAGCACACCGGTCAGCCGGTGTTAGCACACCGGCCAGCCGGTATGGGCACCGGCCAACCGGTTCTTGCCCACCGGCCAGCCGGAGGACCCAGGCAGCAGGCTTCCCACTTCCTGGTGACACCGGCCAACCGGTGGATGACCACCGGCCAGCCGGTGGAACCCAGACAGAAAGCCTGTTCTGGACCACCGGCCAGCCGGGAGCTCAGCACCGGCCAGCCGGTGGACCACCAGCCAGCTGGTGAGACGCCACCGACCCGCCAGTGTGCCCAGTCAAACTAGTCGTTGGGATTTGATAATTGTTTTAAAATATTTGAATTTCTATATTTGTTCACTGACAATTACTTTACCATGTTTACAATGTTTACCAGGATTACCATTTTTTCCATTTTTTACCATCTTGACCATCTTGACCATTTTGACCATCTTTGCCATCTTTACCATTGTTTAACATGCTTACCATATTACCAATGTTTACTATTATGTAACCTAGTACACTTTTCTATTTTCTGATTACAGTAGTATTAAAATATTAGAATTTTTATATTTGTGAACTGACGTTTGTTTTTTTGATTTGAAGGAGATTGACAGATCATTTAGATGATCAACCACATGATTCTGGGGAGGAGCATATTGATGTTCATACCTCTGGGGATGAACATTCACATGCTCCTCTTACGACAAAGAGTTCAAAGTTTGGTAAATGTGGTTGCACACGTTTACCAAAATTATCACTTGCCCGTACGCAGGATCAGAGGATAGTAGTTGATTTTGATGATGATGATATTCCTAGAGGTCTGAATGCCAAAGATTTTAAGAGTTTTGTTGCAACTCAGGATAAGACCAAAGTAAGAATTCTGTATGATGATTGGAGAGGTGTGGATAAAGAGATTATCTCTTAGTTGTGGGAGACGATTTTGGTAAGATCTTTTGTCATTGTTTGACCATTAATTTAATGTTTCTGGTATATATAATATGTTTAACCTCTTCTTTATCAGATGACATTTGGTATTCCTGACACTGGAGGAGTCAGGAAGAAATGCTTATCGTTGGCTTCCAGGAGATGGAGGGATTTCAAATCAACCCTCACATCTGATTTCATTTATGTTCATAGGAGTCATGAAAATCCATGTCGTATATATCCTTTTATAGATGAAGACACATGGAGACAGTTTTTTGAAAGTAGAAAAAAAGAGTCATTTCTGGTAAGGGCAATGTAAACTTTTATATACTTTCTTATATAAATGATTTTATTAATGTTTTGTTAATGATTTATTATTCTTAAATTACAGAAAACAAGGAAAGCTCATCAGGAGATCCAATCTAAAAATGTATACCCTCATAGTTTATCTCGGGGAGGGTATACATTATTGGAAGAAAAAATGATAGCGGAAAAATTTCAACAACTAAGAGCTGAGTCTTCAAGCTCTGGAGAGGTGGCCCCTCTATCCCCTCCATCTAGACATGAAAAATGGAAGAGAGCTCAGAAGGGAAAAAAGGGCAATATCTTTTGGAATAATTGAGAATCGTAGCTGAGAGGATTGTAAGATATCTATTTAATTTATTTAAGTTAACTTTTTTTCTTCATATAAGTTTCAATCATTACAGAAATGTTCAATTAATTAATACAGGACTCTTTTGAGGAGCAAAGTTCAGAGGGGACATTTACAACTACTGGGAGGGAAGATATTTTCTTTGCAGCATTGGGAAGGCCCGAACATCCTGGTTGTGTAAGAGGATATCCGACAGGTGTATCGGTAAGAAAAGTTTTTCCATGTTCTTCAACTTCTAACATTGAGGGGGTTTATAAAAAAAATAGAATCCTTGGAGGCTGAAGTTCAAAATATTAATGCGACGATGGAAGACAAGATTAGAGATTCGGTGCAGTCTATGTTTGCAGAAATGCAAAGACAATTTCAGACTGCAGCTCCCACTCCTCCACCTCCCCCTGCAGACCCCATTATTTATCCTCCACCTCCGCCAGTAGCTCCCACTCGCCGACCTCAGCCTGCGGACCCCATTTTTTATCCTACGCCTCCGCCGCAGCTTCCTACATATTGCGAGTTGTATGTTGATGATTCTCAACATCATATAGTAGCATACGGGTTGGTATATTGTATAGGAGATTCAGTTCACCATCAACAATTAGAGGTAGAGAATCAGAGGGTCACTTTACAGGATGTTATAGATAGATCATCTAGGGTACCAATACCTACAGATGAGGTGGCGACAGTTGGACAGAGTATCGGCCATTTTTTAGTTTGGCCATCCAGACTTCTTCGACTCATTACCATAGAGGTATGAATGTTATATCTTTTATTTTATTTTTTTATTAAAGTTTTTATATAATTTGAAAACTACTATAATTCTCAATTTTTTTTCACAGGAATACTTCAAAGGTAAAGAAATAATGTATAGACAACAACAAAGACAACAGGCTATGACATTAGATACAGATTCCAGTGGTCTTGACAGATTGTCAAGATATTCACATTTGTTGTTGGGTTTTTATGAGTTTCCAATGGAATCTCATGTTTGTGGATGTGAAATAAGTGTGGGGATTACAAATTCTGATATCATGGAGCTTGTTACTAGAGATAAGTTGGGCATCAACGTGGTGAAATTTTTTTCCATGTAAGTCTTAACACCTTTTCCCTGCATTATATTTATTAAAAATGTATACTTATATATGTTTTGTATTAGGTATCTTTATAAAATTTGTGAGAGGAATGAACTGACAGAAGTATATGGATTCGTGGACCCGCAATTGATTTCCCCTGAAGCATGTGCATTGACTGGGGAACAAAGAATTTTTTATATTGCTGAAATATTTCAAAAGAATATAATCCAACAATGTTGGATGATGCCTTTTTGTGAGAGTTATGAAACACATTTCTCTCAAATAGTTAATTATCTTTTAACATAAAAAACCACTAACATTAAATTTCCTTTTATCAGTGATCATTGGATGTTAGGGATTTTTTTCCCAAGGGAGAAATCTCTTTATTGGATATGCTCTGTTCATGGTGATGTGCGGGAAAGTTTTAAGAATATATTGGAAAAGTAAGTTTCAATTTCTCAATAGTTTTATATATTATAATGAATTTTAAATTTGCCCCATTCGTATTATTTTCTAACAGTGCATGGGTCTACTTTCGAAAAAACACAAAGAAAATAAATGCAAAGATCAAATATGTAAATGAGAAGGTAAATTTCCATTTATAATTTTTACTTTTTGATTTATTACATAAAAATAATATATTGAATTTACACTCATTCAAAACAGAATTGTCATGAACAACAAGGCCTCATCGAATGCAGATATTATATGTTAAGATTTACGTATGAAATAATAACAACTGGGACAGTTGTGAATTTTGACCTGGTACAATTTCCTCTTAAACTTTGCCATCATATTTCAATTTGATTTATTCATTATACACGTTAACTATCTTCTTTTTCATTTGTAGCTTTTTGATGACCCTCAACCCTATACTGCTAAAGACATCAAACGCGTACAAGTGGAGTGGTCAAATTATTTTACAGGTTTGATTGAATTTTAGTTGTTTGTAATGTAAAATGTAATTTTGAATATTGTCGTTTTAATTGTGTATTTGGTAGTTGTTTAGGTTTGATTTAGTTTTTTTTAAAGTTAACAATGTATGTTTTGAATGTTATATAAGTGAATGTTTAATTTTGCTCGACTTCTTGTTTTGGTCTACTTTTGATGGTTCTTCTGGTATGGATTTGGGTCTGTGGGGGAGGGGTTTCAAGGGTGTGGGGGTGTGTTCAGTGGGGTTGGGGGTGTCCACCGGTCCGGGAGGGCTGTCTGATGGGGTGGGGGGACAGTTCTGGGGGGTGGCAGGGATGTCCAGGGGTGTGGGGAGCCGGTCCAGGGGTGTGGGAGTGCTGTCAAGGGGTGGGGGGTTGTCCAGGGGTGTTTGGGGCTATCCAGGGGTGTGGTGCGGGCTGTCAAGTAGGGTGAGGGGGTGAGGAGGTGATGTTCAGGCGGGTGGGGGGTTGTCGAGGGGTGTTTGTGGGTGTCCGGGGGTCGGGGGCAGTCCAGGAGTGTGGTGGGGGCTCCAATGGGGTGGGGGAGGGTTGTCCAAGGGGTATACATGAGGGTGGGAGCTCCAACGGGGTGGGGGAGGGCTGTCCAGGGGGTATACATGAGGGTGAGGGCTCCAATGGGGTGGGGGAGGGCTGTCCATGGGGTATAAATGAGGGTGGATGCTGTCTAGTGGGTAAGTTTTATATGTTATCTATGTACATGCTTAATTTTGATGTACTTCTGTTTATGTGGTACGATTTCTTGATTATTTTTCTGGTTGATTCTGGTGGAGAGAAGATCACTGCATTCTGTTTTAAAAAAAAATTGGGTTTATCACGTCGGTTATTTAATAACCGACCTGATAAAAGGCCTGGAGAATGGTTTATCACGTCGGTCATTTAATAACCGACGTGATAAAAGGCCTAGAGAATGGTTTATCACGTCGGTTATTGAATAACCGACATGCTAAACAGCCCGGATAATGGTTTATCACGTTGGTTATTAAATAACCGACGTGATAAACAGCCTCGCTCGGATTATCACGGCGGTTATATAATAACTGACGTGATAAACCCCCCTCCCCCGGTTTTTCACGTCGGTTTTATATAAACCGACGTGATAAACCACGCTCAGCCCGGTTTATCACGTCGGTTCTTATAGAACTGACGTGATAAACCACCCTCACCCCAGTTTATCACATCAGTTCTATATGAACGGACGTGATAAACCCCCTCACCCCCTGTTTATCACGTCGGTTTCTTAAGAACGGACGTGATAAACCATTGTCCAGGCCGTTTATCACGTCGGTTATTAGATAACCGACGTGATAAACCATTCTCCAGGCCCTTTATCACGTCGGTTCTAAAATAACCGACGTGATAAACCATTCTCCAGGACCTTTATCACGTCGGTTCTAAAATAACCAACGTGATAAACATCGCGATTTTTTGCTTTTTGACGTCGGGTTTTAAATAACCGACGTCAAAAACCTTATTTATAACGTCGCACGTATTAACGTCGGCTAGAAACCGACGTAAAAAATTAAAAATAACCGACGTAAAAAACGTTTTCTGCACTAGTGATTGTCATATTTTTGGCATATCAATTTCCTTATATGAGACTATATTAGAGAAATTATTAGGTTTATTAAGGTATAAATTCATGTTAGTTCCACCGACAATCATAATACCAATAGACCATGTTTATTTTATGGGAATGATTATGAGTACTATAAAAATAAAACGGAAATATCCATGAAAAATACTACTATAAATAAATTCATTCTGATTTTCATAAATTAATAAATTCTAGAGATGAAGAAAGGCTAATCAAGAAACATGGTGGGGGAGGATAAAAGGGGTACATCCCTAGAAGGATAAAAGGGTTACATTCATATTTTCATCTCTTTAGGGATACCAATTAAGTATGTCACTTCAATATAGACATTCAAAGGGGTATTGATAGGCTTGGAAATATCAGTTAGGGGAGTTGTTGTGTTGGGAATCACTGGCTGGTCTAGACACTAGAACATTTGTCACCTTTATTCATCCTCATAAGAGGGTATCACTTGGAGGCATCTTCAGTATGTAAACCATGGAATTTCATGTTTATCATAAGGAAATTGATGTCGAAGTCTTGTATTCCAAGGATTTCCATAAGCATCCCATGTTTAACACAATGTATCAGTGTGATAGTTCATGAGTATAATGTCTTGGAAAGATAAGGTGAGTCTGATTTGGATTCTTGGGGGAGGTGGATTAGAGGAGTACATCCCTTGGAGGGATCACATGGATGTTTTACAAGATTTATGGTTCAGAAAGCCAATGGAGGTATAACTGGGTAGTTTTGTACCCTAAAAGTTAAATTCCACACCATGAAGGTTGATCTTGACACCACTGAGGGCGTATCATAGAGGTTCACCCATTTGAGGGGGACACAAAGGTTTACTATTGGTTGTGATTAAACCTCATGGAGGCATCCTATAGACCCTGTTTAAATGGTATGGAACAAAACATAAATAGTTTGATGTATAGTGTGGGGATTATTCATGTGACCTTCCCATCATAATAGGATCAATATTGGTTGGATTGTGTTGGATTGTGTGTGGGGGTTATGTATAAGAGTTTCCTAGGTTCTATTAGGATCAATGATGATGTGGATGGGTCTTATGTATAGGAATGACCCAGATGGATGGAATGATATCTCTGGGATTTGGTGGACTGGCTAAAAATCAGGATTGACATCGATGAAGTATGGGGTGGGGTGGATGGAATGGATAGATTATTGGGGGTGTTGGGTTTGAAATTTATGGAGGCTTCCTACCTATCCCAGTTGACTGGGAATAAATGTCCATGTAATTCGGGAAAATGAGCATTGGGGAACATGAGGTTGTGGCTCGTGGAAATGGAGAATATGTTTAGGGCTTATGCATGGAAGTTGTCCATATGAGAGGGTCATGATGGGGATTACACCCTGAGAGTTTCTCATTATATATGATGGGGAATACACATGAGAGAGATCCAAATATTGATGTAGAGTGTTATGGACGTTTCAAACCTATAATACCACGTGATTCATTTTTAGTATGTGAAACAAGAGGAAATAGTAGACCTGGCTATCGAGTCATGAAAGATGCACCAAATAGAGGTGGTGTGGGGATAACACAAGTGAGATGACCGATGAGGATTTCATTCTATTCTAGGAGGATCTCATTTAAAGTGATGAAGATCACATTTCATGTCATTTATATAAATAGCATCATGTCATGTGTGTGCTAGGGATTATATAAGGAAACATCTCGAGGTGCACATGGTGTCAATTCCCATATGGATATAGACAATGGATTGAGAGTTCGGTAAGTGAGAAATTCATAGTTCCCATCCCCTCTCTGATCCCGTGTGTAAGATGTCACATCATATGAGGAGGATATAATTCCATGTCACACATACATGGAGACATATTGGGCTTATGACACATGGTGAGATCATAGTTTAATATCATGTATTGAGGATTTTGGTGCTAAGTAGTTTTATGTACTATAGATCGGACATGGGGAATTTACTCCCCACCCATTGGGATTACCTAACCATAGCTCATCAACCCTTGAATGGGGGATGGACTTAGAAATTCCAAGTTGTAATGGTGTGGAGGAGTTTCCAGTCATGGGGTCCATGCTAGCATACATATGTTTAAAAGGAAAATGAATTTGTGTAATAATGTTGAAAAGAATGAGGTAAATAAACACAATTGGGGACACCAAATTAGGGACCCATAAATCACTACGCACAAGACTGGAGGGTTGCGCGGAGGTGGTTCATCAAATAGATGAGGATTTAGTGCAATGGGGGTCGATCATAGTGCTTTGTAGTAATGGAAACCCCTTGTTATTTATGGAGGGGATGCCTTTAAGATTTTAAGGTCGTGCTCAAGAGGATGGTTTGAGTGTAAGAATGGGTGAAAACAAGGAAATAGTTGTGAAGATGTAGATTCTTTTTGAAATTCTTCTTTTAGGCTCAAAACAAAAGGTCGAGGGTCAAGACCTATGACCCCACATGAAGATAGACCCCTAAGGAACCTACCACACAAAATATTGTACCTTGAGGGTTCCATGTTTTTCAAAATGTCACAAAAGTGGTGTCTTATGCAAAGTAGTGTGAAACTTCAACTTCCAGAGGATCATGTTGAATAATGGGATTCACATAAATATATAGAAAAATTCATCAGTGGTGGAACATTAGATTTCGGTCATGGAAATGGTCTTTTGTGAAACTGCCCTTCTGATCCCTAGTGGATACAAGCTCAAAGGACCTGTTTGACATTAAATTGGGCATGTAAGAGCCTTGGGCACAAATTTTTGACTTTTGCACACACTATGAAACTTATGTGCACCTTCGATAGGATTATCAAAATGTTCCATTGAGTCGAACAGTGCTTCTATTTTACCCAATGTTGGTCTTTATTGATCTTTTCATAATTTGGCATGAACATTTTTGACTTCTTAAGCATAAATCAGTAGCATAGAAGAATCCTTAGTTTCATATGAGGCTGAATGAAAATTCACATCAAGAGGCTTTTACTAATATAGTGGAATATTCATCAAGAAATGTTTAATCTATTTTAGAATATTAGTTATCTAATTTTTATACTACATAACCTATGAGATAGAATAATTGTTAACTAGAGGAGGATCAATTATTTTAGAGGTATATTAATTAGAAATTAAATATTATCCATAGAAAATACAACCTATTAATGTTTATTGAAAATCCTTTTTGGATTCCACTTTTATTATGTCAATATTGAAATAATATTCCTTTTAATGAATTAGTGACACTTCTAAGGTTCATAAATCTATGATCTTGCTATTTGTTATTGATATTTATAATAAAATATTTTCTCCTAACATTGATCATGGCACTAAATAATTTCATAGAAAAATATAATATAGTATTCAATTGGTTTTAAACTACAATTATTTGGTAACAATCATTAAAATTCGGGCTTCTTGTTGGGTGGAAATATATAAATATTTTAATATAATATTTATTTCATTGATCTCAAATCCTGGGAAATCATCCATCTCTAAATGTGTGGATATTACCACTGAAATGTATTTAGAATAGTAGATCATATCATTTTGTAATATTTATTTTTGAGAAGGATAACTGAAATTATATCAATAATGATAAAAATGGACATGTTAGTTATTCATGTTTAAGAAAGAAGTTTAATAGTCATACACCGGTCTTTTCACCCATTTATGATAAGTGACATTTCCCACTTTCTTTTCTATTTTTTAAGTGAAAGAAAATGGGAAGAAATTATTATTCCTAGTAAATTATCAACAATACCGGGGGTTGTGTATTCTATAAATGTGGAGGAATATTTAAAAGGATTAGTTACCATATCATTGATTTTTAAAACGGAAAAGGTGTCCACAAATTTTCTTATTAAGAAAAAATTTGAAATCTAGGATGAAAATAAGAATTATGGACAGTATCATAAGGATTTCAAAAATATAAGTTTAACAAGAAGAAAAATAAGAAGAAATTGAGGATAAATGAGCCATCAAGAATGATTTTATATCAACCATGAAGCATTCATTGACTAGGTCTTGGATTTATAGGGATTAAAACAAAAAATAAAGGTATATATATCTAATTAATGATTTTATGTTTTTTTGTATGAGGCTACCAAGTAATTTATAATTCTATTTTAATAAATATAAATATATGTGTGGTTGTATTTTTTTTTATATTGAATAATTGTAAGCCCAAATATACTCTTATTATCCTCTAAGATACTATATTCTCTCTAAAGTATAATTTTAATATATATAAGCTTATTTATTTAAATAAATAATATTTCCTTTATATAGTGGGAATATTTATCAAATAAAATATTTTATTTATATTATATATTGGATTCTATGTGTTTGGTGCAATATTATTCAAATAATATTTTATTTTTCAGGAACCAACATGAGTTGAATTAATCTATCATGGGACAGAACTCAAAATAAGGTCTGGAGGGTATTCCCAATTCCTACAAGGTGGAAACTTGTGGTTTGGAATAAAGGATACATATATGGGAATGGATTCAACTGGTATATAAAATTTTATACATAAAAAACAAGGGGATTGTCCAACATGGATTATCCATAAGTGTGATGTCAATAAATCAATATAAAAACTATTAAAGTAAGAAACAATCCAAATAAATAATTGTTAGAAACATAAACACCAATCTACATCCATATGAAATAAATAAATTATTACCAAAAAAATAAATATCCACAATTATAAAGAAATTGAGATAGCAGATACAACTAAATTAATATAAATAATATAAATCTATATTACCAAAATGCCATATAATATCGTTATGACCCCTGACCACTCACCCCACCAGCATATAACTTCCCCCATAAGAAATATAATTGGAAAAGTGTACACAAAAGGGATATTCTCAAGAACCTAAACTAGTACTAAAATATATATTGTTGAGTTATAAAAATTACAGTGTGAATTCTCACTATACCACACACATAATCTTTAAAAGTAAATTAATTTCACTCTAGTTTGAAATATATTTCCAAAAATTAATACCTTGTTAACAATTTAAGTGAAAAAACATGCATATGAAATATAAACATTTAATATTATTTAAAATCATAGTACATACTTAATATATAACCACTCGATCTATGAAGATAATTTAATAATCCATTTTGAAGGTTTGAATATCTCATAGAAGCCATAGAAGTTAAAGAATGAAATTGAGATCCTTTATTTAAAAAATAACTTTCAAAAACATTTATTATAACTTGTGTTTAAAATGTATGAAGGGTTACCAAACTATACAAATAAAATTCACACATTCAAAATTAAAACTGATCCCAAATGAAAGTAAAATACCTATAAAAATAACAAACTCAAGTGAGGATAATAAATGACGGATTGGAAACACATGCTCTTAGTGAAAGGAATGTAGTAATGAATAAAAAACAATAATATATCACTATAAAATAGACAAAATTAATTCAAATAAGATCATGAGAGTGGCCCTAAGAAACTAAATATAGGGAAACCAAGGACCCCATATTATCTCTGATTGAACTAATCATAAACATTTGTATACAATCACTAGGGAGAGTAATCTAAATAACTTGCGGAAGAACACACCCCAAAAGTGGCTCCTTATTACATATCATAGAAATTATTAGATAGTATTTTAATTTAGTATAATGATTGGATTTGTGCACTAGGACTATTAGTATATTTCTTAGAAATAAGTTTCAAGGTCTCTAGGTTCCCAGTCTTCTTAGTTCAAATGATTAACTAAATGTGAAGCGACTAAGAAATTCATTTGTGTTATTAAGAAATATTATTTTACAATGAAAGTTTTATTATGAGAATATATAAATATTATTAAATATCATAACAACAGTACATATCAGGAATTAATAATTAATATAATAACTATAGAAAATACATGGAAATAAATTAAAAAGAAAAACTTACACAATAATATAAATTCATGAATGTAAATTATCCAATATAGATAAATCATGATTTATAAAACTTAAAATAAAGAGGAGGGGTAGGAATATGATAGAAAATATTAACGAGATTGTAGAAAAATTATAATAAAAGTAATGAATATTGTTGTAATGTAATGATGGATTATATAAAGGGTTTAAAAGGAAAAGTGATAGTAAGGATCTGACGTTTACTTGGCCATTTGTCAATATTAAAATTGGGAATTATAAATTATTATAAAAATGTTACCATTAGAATTAGTTTCGATATAGTGAAATGAAAATATATAATTTTTATATAAGGGATAAATAATGGTCTCAACTATTATGATCATTGTTTTTAGGCCCATTTATCAAAATATGGGATGAAGGTAGGGTCATTGTGGTTCATCCTTGAACATTTTTATGTTGAGATTTAAAAAATAAGGTGAAAAGTAATATCAACTATAGGGGAAAGCTAATGTTAGTGGAGACCACCACTAGGTTAATGTTATTTGATCAACCCCATAAAAGTGCAACTAATTTACACCTTACCCATATGTCATATAATAGAGTAATAAGGTCTTACATATCAAGACCATACTATTAAAAAAGTGAATTTTTCATTTTATAAATGAAATCTTTGTTTCTTTAATTCCATTTTCATCGCTTATTTATTTAATATTCTACACAAGAATATAAGAGGGATATATTTTTGGATATAAAAAACAAAATTTTATTTTTGGGATGTAAGTAATTAAAATATGCTTTTAGGAAAAATTAAGTTATTCTAAATAATAATTATATTAATTAAATAGTCTTATAAAATATTATTTATTAAAATTTAAATGATACTATAATTTTATAATATACTTGGTAATTTTGAAAAGGGTCTATATGTTGACATTTTTATAATAATAGTTATTTTTCTATAAATATGGTTTTTTATTTAAAAGTTAATTTTACCAAATTTTTTAAATAATTATGAAAAAAAATATTTTAAATCGTCATGTTGAAAATACAAGTGGGTGAAAATTTTGGAATTTACTAAAATAAATTATTTTTGAGTGAATAGTAAAAATATATTTTTCTAGTTTCATTCTGTTACACAACTTCATGAATATATAATAATGACGTAATAATTAATACAACTTAATGTAAGAAAAAAACTATATTATTAATAAATTTAAATTCCAAACCTATAAATTACAATCCAATATCTAGAATGAGAATTATGTTTTTAAAATAATTAATTTGTGGAAAAATAAATTTCTCATGAAAAAAGTAATATAAAATATTGAAGTTAGTTTTTGAAACTAAAATATGTCAAAAATGATATTATTTATTTTCTAAACCCTAATCAAAAACACTGGTAAAGAAATGTGTTTTTATTTTTCAGGACATATATTTCGAAGGACAGTATTTAAAAATTACTAATAAATCCTCCCAAATTTCAAAAAAATATCCCTCTATCCTCCTGATTTCATTCACACAAAAACCATTAAGAACAATATTACTTTAACATTCCATATCTATATACCTACCATTGATTTTTGAAGGTTATATGGAAATATAATAAGGATGTATAAATCTATCTCACGAGGTAAGAAATTGTCTTCCTCTTTTTGTCCAAGTTCTTCCTTTACAGTTAAATTTATAATTTTAAATTGCATTTATTATCATGAATTTATGTTCATTAAATTACTATCCAAATTTTTTTATATAAATTAGAGACTTCAATTCATTCCCAATAAACCTATTCAAAAAAACCACTTTGTATACATGTTGTACTTTTGAAATCAACCTTAGATGTTTCATGCCACTGTTTTTATGTCATGAATACCCAAACTTATTTTTATTCAAGGTTATTTATAAATATATATAATTTTTCTTTATTTATTATGTATTTACATGTATGAAATATAATTCCCTTATCATAGTTCAAAATTGATTAAAAGTTCTAGCATTTAAGCATTTATGCACT
Organism: Viscum album; assembly: GCA_963277665.1. Lineage (NCBI taxonomy): Eukaryota > Viridiplantae > Streptophyta > Magnoliopsida > Santalales > Viscaceae > Viscum > Viscum album. The sequence goes on from OY728131.1 coordinate 366,761,524, forward strand.
CAATGATTTTATATAGAAATAAGTTTTTATTTTCCATGGGTTACTGATAAATTTATTTATTATTAAATATTTGAAACACCAGAGTTACTAAATATGAAGGGTGAACCCCAATATAACTCTAATACATTAGGTAAATAATTAGTTTCTAATGATGACATGATATAAGATACCTTAGAGAATTACCTAAGAAATATGTTTTATAACACCATAATAATAAACCTTGGTGATATGCTTATGAATGTATCATTTTTTTGTTGTATCCACATTTCCATGTTATGTATCATGTTACTATGACTATTCTCACATGATACACATTACTCTTTTCATAATTATAAATCATGTTTTCTTTTCTATAATTTATACATTACATTGTGTTATGCTAACCATTATTGATGTATGTCTAGATGAAATCACTTACACCTGGGTAAAATTTAGTGAAACAATAATGATGTTTTCAAGAGGATTAATTAATGTTTATTTTTATGTTTTCATCACGCACTTCTTGTTTTATTTACCTAGTTTCAAAGACACTAAACCTTAAAAGGTCCTTCCATGATTGTAATGTAATATTTTGTTATAGAATAATGTTAAGCATTATGTTTTAAAAAGGAACATATCCCTATTTGGTAAAAAATTAAAGGTTTTTTATTTGTGAAAATTATGTCTATAAAGAAAAAAAATAAGAACACTATGTATGATTTTAAATATAGGAAAACATCATAAATTTTAGTTGAAGTATAAATTGAGAGGTTTCCACAAAATGAAATCCCTTTCAGTATACTACAACTATATGTGGGTCTATAATAGTTGTACCTCTATGTAATAACATTGAAAATAGAGGATTGGATATTCTCTCAGCCATCACCAGGTGCATGAAAAAGAGACCATATTGTACATTTAGATTTATATTCTCTAGCGATATACAATGGTTTGTCACATTCTTTTTAAAATCTATTATGAAAGATATGTAGATAATGATTTTTTTAAGAATTTAGTATATCATCCTAGAATCCTAATTTTTGAAAATTTTAGGAAGAATATTTCCCTTAAAATTATTATAAAATTTACAATAGTAAAAAATTTCTTACTTGGGGTTTCTTCTTCATGAAAAATGATAGGAAATATAAGGGCTCGTGTAAATAAAAGATACAATGAAAAATAAAATTATGGTCTCCCTAATATAATGGAATCTCAGGTAAAAAACTCTTATTATGATCAGTTAGTTAGCTTGGGTAATGAATAACAACCCAATCTAAGTGGATCATCCAGATTCACTCAAAATGGAACAAAAACTAGTTTAATTATTTATGCATCAATGAAAACCTATTTTTTAGTGGACCCTTTGATAAAATGCCCGCAAAAAAATAGATCGACATAATATAAATGATAATTTATATACAACATTTTCATGATAAAGAAATTTTTATTATGGTAGTATATCACATAGAGGGGGGGAGCTGATTAGTGGGGGACACAGACCATGACCATGAAGCAATGTGATGAGGTTTAATCCATGGAATGGGATATCTTGAAAAAGGACTTTTTCAAATCATATTTTCCAAAAACCCTCTAAACTAATATGGACAGGGAATTCAATGAGTTAAAAAAATAAAATGAATTAGATTCTTAATAATAAATAAAATTTACAATGATTTAGAGGTACTCTTAATTGTTTTTTGATTGATTAGGATTCATAAGATCAATCAATTCTTTTGTGGGATAAGAAACCATCTACCTAAATCTCTTATAATCTGAGACTTTGGGTGTTGTAGGGAAATATTATTATATATCATTAAAATGGAAATGTAGTTTAATTATGCATTGTGATCTCAGGGACTAAATGAAAAGAAGAGTAGGACATATCCAAATTTCAGAAAGAATTTTGAACAAGGAAGAAAATGAAAGAAAAAAACTATATATGGGAAATAATTGTGGGAAGAGGAATTTATGGAATTTCCAATAAGGGAGTAGTTAGAGATAAAATTATGAAATATATAGAAATATATCTAAAAACAATCATGAATATTTAAATCTAAAATATATGAATGATAATGAAAAATTGAATATGGTGTAAGAACAACCAACCATGAAATTCATCAAGTGTGAGGATTATGGGAATTTTACTAATTAATTTCCAAATCTGATGATTATAAAGTGAAATCACCATCTTCCCTAATAGAGGTAAAGAGTGAATGGTCATCAGTTTATAATCTCAAAAGATGATTTTAAGGATTCAAATGATATTGTGGTAGGTAAAAACATCGTACAATCCAATATTGAGAGTACATTATTTCATTATAGTTCATTGTATTATTATTTTTTCAATCATGGGGGGAATGAACATTAAGTTAAACCCAAAAAATTACATTGGTAGATCTATCAATTTAAAATATTGGATTGATTATTAAAGAATCCAAGATATATATGGGATCCCCTTATTTACTTTTGTGAGTAAAATCTCTTCAAAAACCAATTGGTTATTCCAATGGTTGAATTTTACATAATACTTGGGATTGACTGGTTATGAAAATATAATTCCAAGATCCATTTTAGATGTAAATAGATTTATATTGTCTTAAAGTGGAGAAATATAATAATATTCAATGGAGAGACATCAGATCTTGTGTGTTTCCAAGAACCACAACTAATTTCATACAATATAGAAATTATTAGGGAAGAATAAAAATAAAATCAAATTCTAAATACTAGATATGTTCCCATTTTAATGGAATTTATTGATGTATTTTCTAAATAGTTACTCATATTTCCTCTATAATGATCTGTAGTCTTCTTAGTTTAACTTATTCCAATATTAAAGAAAATATTGATGACCCTATAGATAATATCATATATTGAGTTGGAGGAAATAATTAATAAACATCAAGATCCTTTGGGAAAGTGTTCTATTTATCCAAGTGTGTGTCCATGGGGATAAACTATTTTATTTATATGATACATCCATGATGCTATAAATTGATTATAGCTAACTCAATTTTATCATTGTGAAAATAATACCCTTCTCTCTGGATTGAGGATTTTTTTGACTGACTTTATGAACCCCAATATTTATCAAAGATTGATCTATGATCGGGGTATCATTAGTTGATGGTGAATAAATATGATATCCCAAATACTGACTTCTGATCATGATATATAAATTAGGTATTTTTTATGCGCTTCATCTTGACTAATGCTCTAGATATATTTAAACATTTGATGAATAAATTATATATTGATTACCATGAATTTTTTTTATGATTTATTAAATTTATTAGGATATATTATGAAATCCATGAAGAGCATAAGAATAAGCTAGGGTTCATATTATAAACATTGAAAAAATATGTGTTGTTGGGTAAATTCCGTAAATTTGAGTTATGGAAACAATGAATTGTATTTTTTGGAAACATTTGGAATAGTGAAGAAATATTAGTAGATATGGAAAATAAAAAAGATGAAAAGGTCTGTCAAAGTTCTATAATAGAAAATAATATTTATATTTCCTTCAGTCTGGTATGATAAAATATAAACTTTGTGAAAAACATTTCATGTCTTCTTAATACAATAACAACATTAAATTGAAATAAAGACAAGTTTATCAAGACAAAGGAGTGGGATGAAATTTTATAATAACAAAAGAAGAGGTTGTTTACTGTACTTGTGTAAAATTAAACATCTAATTGGGAATAATTTTAAATAAATGGTGGTTCATCCTTGAAGGGGTTTATATATTTAATCAAGAAAAATAAAAAAGTGATTTCCTATGAATCACATCAATTAAAGCCCCATGAAAATATTTATCTTACCCATGACCTAGAGTTAGATATAGATTTCATTTCACAAATGATATAGTGACATGATCTTTTTGGGGAGAAGTGTGTGATGTACAATGACCTCCAGAGTCTAAATTAAATATTCACTCAAATGGAATATATCATTAGAAAAAGGATATGGTTGGAACTTCATAAGTACAAATACTATTATATCCATTATCTCCCTAGAAAAGAAAACAATTTCACTGATGTATTGAGTTGGAAAGACTTTAGAGTTCTTGCGATGGTGTGAATTAAATGAGATATGTTGATCAAAGACTTCATAAATCTGAACATTGAATTCATAAGGGAAGAGACATCATGAATCTTATCCTAAATTATTTCCAAACTATCATTATTTGAGCATATCAAGAATACAAAAATAGATGATAACATTTTACAAAAGAAGATGAGAGCTGTGAAAAATGGGAAGCTTTTTGAGTTAAATTTTGATCAAGAGGGAGTAATAAGTTTTGGTGCAATGTTATGTATCCTATATAATACATTTATACATAAATTGATGATTGGTGAAGATAAAGTCTCTTTATTCTCATCATATCCTAGAGCAACCAAAATGTTTAATGTCAAGAACCAAATATGGATTCCATGAAAGAAAACAAAATACTCAACATGTGATAAGGGACGAAGGGAATTCCCTATACTCCCAAGCTATCACATGTGCCCAGGTAAAATTTATTTTATTTTGGAAAATATTTACCAGAATATGGATACATAAAACATCAAAAACATTTGATAAACCGAATCTGAAAAATTCCTAACAAATGAAGTTTATAAAAAATATAGAATGGAATAAATGGGTATGGACAAGATAAAAGAGGTCCAAAATCACGTATAAATAGCATAAAAACATCACCAAGTACTACAAATGACAAGGGTTCATCACCCACAATCCGTCACCACAACTCCGCACCATGGATTGGAACTAATACCCCAAACCGCCATCACCCAAATCCTTTCCTTTTCCTATGTCAAACATGACCAAGAATAATTACATAAAAGTGGTGTAAGTAGGGTGTGATAATAATACCAATAGGATACCCCCATTATATTCCATATAGTAAACAATACAATATAGAATGCATGCCATTTTTGATAAAGAAGAGGTAGTGGAAATAATTTCTAAAGAATGAAACTTTTAAATGAAAATAGTTTTGAGAAGATACTTTAGATGAATGAAAAAATTTAAATAAAACATGTAGGATACTTTATTTTATAGAAACAAAACACCATATTCTAATGAAAAATACAAAATAGTCAATGAGCACCAATCTTTGGAACACCCCTAGGCACTAGTTATTCTCAGGCCCCATGTACCTTGTACCTCGGTGTAAATTAAACATGGAAAAATTTGTTCTCATGCACAATAAACTAGTTTGGAACATACCCATAACCTATTTGTACCCAATAATCATCAATATAGAATCATTAGTGTGTTCTTTATACATTTTTCTCATTGAAATCGGGACAAATCCCATCTGAATCACTAGCGTACTAGTACATATCTTCCCTCCTAGATATACGGGCTTCCCCATTTGTGCTCAAACTTTTATCTCCTGATACCAAAAGACATAATCATATAAACACATCATTTCTAGACATAATCAACTCAAAATAGTATTCACACATGTTTTTTACCACATGCACCAGTCAATAAGACCTTTAGAATTCTAATAAAACAACTTCACAAAATTTAACAATGATTTGCACAAAAAATCCCTTTAAAATCCCACTTTAAACACCATTCTCATACCCATATTCATCACAATATAATTTTATGCACCCAAAACATTTTTATAAACCCACTACATGAGTAATAAAACAACCCCAATTGGCATAACATAAAATAGACATGTAAAACACCCAATTTTACACCATATTTGTTCCTAAATATCATTTTCTCAAAAGATGTCACCAAAAATAGATTTCAGAGCAATTATAATGGGTTATAAGTGTCCTAAAAATATAAATACAGAAAAGGTAACTCATCTAGAATTGATTACCTAGGTAATCACCTACCACAACTATCAAAACCCTTGATGGTTGGTGGGAAACTTCCACCACACCACTGCCATACCATAAGGAAGATAAATCAATCCCTAGCCAAAACAATTTCACCAAAAAGGCTCAAGGTTAAGGCCTAGGTACGAACCCTAGATTCTGGAAACTTTAGAACTTCATGAAAGAAGAAGAATACCAAAGGAAGATGGATGAAACCCAAAATAAATTTACTTACATGAATGATTTTGAGTTTTCTTCACCAAATGTTCCATCAAAAATGAGTTCCATGGGAGGTTGAGAGATCTTGGAGGCCTTACATGGATGTTAGGGTCTAATTGGGGAGGAATGGAGCGCATTAGGTTATTTTTTGGGCGGGAAATTGGATTTTCAAAAATGTTTTTAATGACCTGGACATCTTTCATTGTTTGGCTGCATGGTTTATTAAAACGTGCAGCCAGATCTGGCCCACAAAAACCAATCCATTCACCTTCAATTTCATGGGGCTCCAAGGGGAAAGCCTTAGGGAAATGATAGGCCAAGAATAAGGGCAAATAATACCCAAAGTAAAACCACAGTTTCACCCCACGACTCAACCAATTCAAGGGTATAAACCACCCCTACAGCATACCCTACAAGAGGTGCCACTAGTAGTGTCACAAATTTGTTTCCCAAACAACCCATCCTCATACCTTACCTTGAAGGAAAGTAAATTCCAAATACCATCCAATACATACTAGAATAATTACATAGATCAAGAACACATGTGACACCAAATCTAATCTCGGAACACCCATACACCAATAGAAAACCAAGAACCAAAATTGGGTTTGAAACAAAGGATAGAAATTGAAAATCCAGGTGCGACAATTCTCCCCATTATAATTCTTTCTACCCCTGGAATGCCACAACCACACCATATGAAGAAACAATTCCTAAACGATAGATCAAGACGGACTCCCATACCACGTTTTCACATGCCTCTAAAAGACCAAACACCTCTAGTTTATCAAACAATGTTTAAGAATACTCTCACCAACCTAAGACATTCCCCACTTACATGAAATGATAAAACATATTTAAGATAAATCCCAAAATGAAAAAAATCAAACACTACTAGGAGATGCTCATGAAATCCACCAGAAATAAACAACAAACCCGAAAAACTCTACCAGAATCTTACTTAAACAAAACAATTTGGCATGATCTAATCCCACATTTAACCAAGTAAGAAATTGGTTGATAGATTGCCTTGAATGAGACTACCTATAACCAAGAAAATCCCAAGGATAAACCAATTCACTGATATGGGGTGACCCAAATAGAATTACCACCACAACGGACAACTTAATTTCTCAGAAAAAATTAAGACACCAATTGGGGGATGCCCGAACTGTCTCCGCAACATAAGGGGTAAACTGACATTAATCATTTTCCAATAGAACTAACATGAGACCCATAATGGGTCTCTGCACCACAGGGACCATCTATTGTAACTGACTAGAATGGGCTGACATAAAAAGACCCCAAAAATTTAAAGAGTTGGCACAACCACATGGTTTAGGAAACCATGCGCTAACCATAAAAATAATTCTTTCCAAATGGGAATATTCACACAGTTACATGGGACAAGGCACACAGTCGTACAGAGACTGGGCGGTAGCTTCTGTCTCTTACTGCAGGGTTTTCTAGGTTGGTTCGTGGTTACTACTAACCATGCTCAAACCATGCTCAAACCATGCTCTTAAAAATGAATTGACCAAATTTCATATTTTTCTCTAAAAATTCAATGGAAACCCATAGGAATAACATGAAATCAGGATATAACAGGGAAATGAGTCCCTCCCAACTTTACTGCTGAACATGAAGAACTGGAAAAAGATTATGACACTAGAGATTTAACTATAACCATATTTTATACTGAGGATAATACATTGAACAAAGGATTGAATGACTTCAGGATTTCCCCTGACTATGTGCCTGCTTCACTCTTGGAGTTATGGATGCTCATAAGATTGAACCATCTCCTGCCTCGCAGTCAGGCATTAGAAACCTCGGAACGGAACTTCTTCTTCTAGTTCTATAAACAATTACAATATGATCTGATATACACTCAATGAGACATGGCACACTTCAAACCCACTTTACCCCAACCCATCATTTTACCCAAAATAATGGCTTAGAGGATGCACACACATCACCCATTGTTTCTTCATATGAGAAACATCAAAATGAAATGACACATAGAATCACCTTCTTCTAGAATATAGGATTTTAGAATTCCTTGAAGGGATATACGCAGTCGACCATACAAGAACTCTCATAAGATGGCATAACCTTGAACCTCATAGTCAAATGAACATTCAACATCATAAGGTTCCACCGAACATGACCATTGTGGATAAAAAACAAGAAGAGGGACCTATTTCTTAGTCCTAAATAGAACACGATTCCAGAAAGCAGCCATAACATCCAGTCTTAGCCAGATTTTCCACACGTATGGACTAACATGAAATCTTTCTCTAATAAGACTGACAAAATACCCTAAGTCCCTTTAAGACATCATTCTACACTTACAAACCTTAACATCATTCACCTTCGACGACTCAGGAAACATAATAATCTAAGGTCTATTTCAACCTCCCACAACCACTCTCCCTCTACAATGGGATCAACATAATCAAAAAAGAAGTGGGGTAAACTAAATCTACAAATATAATGAAGTAATTCATTATGTTGATCAATTGGAGGATCATCCAACGATGATTCATCATGGGACACACATGAAACAAACATTAACTCTTTAGGGGGGATACCCTAGCCAACAAGAAAACCCAAGGACCCAGCCAATCTGGTCATTTAGTCACAACATACCACAAACCTGAACCGGACACATGAGGGGAGCCACCACATTTCCCTCACAATCTTTTCCCCAAAAGAGACCACATACCAATGCTTCATCCCATATTATCGATGAAACCCAAACCCAACACATTGTTTAAACTAATGGGGATCTTGAAATCGAAACATCCCAAAATAAACATCCCAAAAATGCATCCGCCACACCTCTCAACCACACATTATCAAAACAGTACAGTTTCCTTAAAAAAATTTCTTAAAAAATAGTGTTGGTGGTGCAATTACCAATAGTATCTCATGAGCCTCACACATGCATGTTCACATGCCACAATGGGAACCCACCTTAACGCTCATCCTGTAATTCCATTAAAAATCCTTATTCCCATATAAATCCATGCATGTGGTCACCCTTGAGAACACCAAAGTCCAAAACCAAACATTTCTTCTTTTTAAAATCAATACATTTTTAACCACGCTTTCCATTTCTCAAAACTTCTAACCATAAAATCAAAACCAAATATAAATTTTACAATCCAATATAAAAAAGAACCCATAATTAAATAAAAACTCACCTTTTTACATTTCACAACCATTTCAAAACATTCTAGCCCATTTAAAAAACACTTTTAAATTCATTAAAAACACCATTTCATAAATCTACATTTAATTATTAACTCCACTCTCCGCATTTTTAAACAAGGTTCTAAAATTTCATTAAACCATTAAAATGAAAAGTATTTACCAAATTAAAATACATATCCAAACCCACACAAAAATTCTAGAACACTTAATTAAATTCAAAATACCTTTCCATGTTTTAGAAAATTCTAATGAAAACACATTTTCAAAACCCACTTTATCATAGTTCAAACTTTTAAAAGTGGTGTATTCACATAACTTACCCTTTATAAATAATTATAAAATTTTGTTTCTGTGATTTTACAAATAAAACCATTTCCACTTTACTAGAAAATCACTTCGAAAAAATTCACACTCCTTAAAATAAAGTCATTTGTTCTTTAAAAACCATGTTTCCAAGATTCCAAAATAAAGAGACACAAGACAATGTTAAAGGAAACTAGATTCGGTGGGTGATTTGGATATATTTTTGGTGGACATATTCGAATCACTTCACTATCATAAATAATTTTTTAGGGAAATATCTCTGGGTCTACATGGATTTCCAGGCCCTACGACCTCACTGAGTCCATTAACCCAACTCTCTTTTCATTTCCCCTAATCATCATCAAACCAAGAAAACCAAATGAATCAGATAAATCCAGAGTTCCCCTAGGAACTCGAATCCTATCAAGATGTGTGCTGTCTAGGAACACAACCCAAAACCTGAATTTCATGTCCTGAAAATCCTTACTCCTAACTATTTTGAATCTTCCCCAGATAACATAATCCAAAGAGAGAAAACCTCCTTTGATACCATTTTTTAACAATCCAAATCTCATCGCCATCAAATCTGGTGCCAAACCCAGCCTGTGATAAGGCCTGAAGGGTATTACTTATCTTCATGGGATGGCCCATGTGCCTGGGTATCATTTATTTTGTTCTAGGAATTATTTACCCAAATATGGACACCTAAAACATCAAAACAAATCGATAAACCGGATCTGAAAAACTCATACCAAACAAGGTGTATACAAAATCCAAAACTGAATAAATTTGTCTAAACCTGATAAAATTGGTCCAAAGTCACATACCAATTACCTAAAAATATCCCCAAGGACTCCACATGAAAAGGGGTCATCACCCACAAGTCATCACAACAACTCTGCACCATGGATGGGAACTAAAACCCCAAACCGCCATCACCCAAATCCGTTCATTTTATTGTGTCAAACATAACCATGTCTACATAAACCCAAGGGTTTTATGTATTTTATGATCCTAATACCAATAGGATACCACCAAGATATTCCATATAATAAAAAAATAAGATAAAAATCATGTCATTTTTTATAGACATGTGGTAGTGGAAATAATTTCTAATGAATGAAACTTTTCAATGCCAATAGTTTCAAAGGAAATTATCCATGAATGAGAATATTTCAATAAAAAATTTAATCTAATATATTTTCTAGAAATATCCACCATATTAAAAAGATAAATACACCAGATTCTATGAGAACGAATCTCGAGAACACCCCTAGGAACTAGTTAGTCTCGGGACCCATGGACCTCGTACCTCAGTGTAAAATAACCATAGAAAAATCTATTCTCATGAGAAAGACACTATTAGAGAACATAACAATAAAAAATTGGTCCCTAATTATCATAAATATAGTTTTTTTTAGTGTTTTCATTATCCATTTTTCTCAGTGAAACATTGAAAAAACCCATGCAGATCACTAGCGTACTAGTACATGTCTTCCCTCCTAGATACCCAGGCTTCCCTCTTGGTGATCAAACCGTTATCTCAAGATTAAAAAATCTATTATCACATAAAATCATAATTTATGGTCATAATCAACTCAAAACAATATCCAAACATGTTTTTCACCACTTACACTACTCAATAAAATCATTAGAATCACAATAAAAAAACATCACAAAATTTAACAATGCTTTACCCACAAAATACCCTTAAAATCCATGTTTAAAGACCATGGGCATACCCATATTCATAAAAACATAATTTGAATCACCAAAAATATTTCTATAAACCCATTACATGATTTATAAAACAAAACCATTTGGCATAACATAAAATAGACATGTAAAACACCCAATTTAACACAAAATTTGTTCCTAAAAATAATTTGCTCAAAAAAAGTCACAAAAACTAGATTTCACAGCAAGGATAATGGATGATAGATGTGCTGAAAATAGAAATGTAAAAAATATGACTCATCTAGAATTGAATACCCATGGAATCACCTATCACAAGTGTCAAAACCCTTGAATCTTGTGACGAAACTTCAAAGACATCATTAACGCACCACAAGGAAGATAAATCGAGCACTAGACCACAAAATTTCACCAAAAAGACTCAATGATAAAATCAAGGTATGAACCCTAGATTCTGGACACTTTAGAACTTATTGTATGTAGAAATAAAATCAATGGAAGATGTACAAAACCATGAAGGAATTTACTAATGTGAAAGATCTTGAGGTTTCACCAGAAAATATTCCATCAAAAATGAGTTACATGGGAGATTGAGGGAGATTTTATGCCTCCAATTGATGATAGTTTCAAATGGGAGATGAATGGTAGGATTAGGTTTATTTCTGAGAGGTAAAATAAGTGGAATTTCAAAAATATTTTTAATGTCCTGGACACCTTGCACGGTTTGGATGCACGGTTTAGTAAACCGTGCGACCAAACCCTGTGGCCTATTTTGGATAACCAAAACCATGTAATTATATTCTAATTTAATGTGGATCTAAGGGATAATCATTGGAGGAATGATATTCCAAGGATTGTAGGAAATAATTTCCAAAATAAATCCTCCATTTCTCCCCAAGACTCATCTAACTCAATGGTATAAACCACCCCAACATCATACCCCACAAGAGGTTCCATTATGACTGTCACAAATTCGTTTCTAAAACACCCCATCCTCATACCTTACCTTAATGAAAATTCATGTGCAAATACCATCTAATACATACAATATTGATTACTTAGATCAAGAACACCCATGACACCAAATCTAATCCTGGAACACCAAGAGACTAAGAGAAAACCAAGAACCAAAATTGGTTTTGAAGCAAACGATGGAAATTTAAAATCTAGATGTGACATATAATGATATATGAGATAATTATTAGTGGGTTAACATGAAAAGGGATATTTCATATCATACAACAAGAAGTTTTGTATTATTTTAAGTGAAGGTTCAGTAATAACTACCCAAAGGAGTGTCATACCCATTATCCATACCAATATAGAAGTTGGATAACATCTCTATGGAATTTGTTACTATCCCTTCATATAATTTTAAATGAAATAATTATATAAGGTTCATAATTGATATATTATAAAATTATTTCATTTTTATTATCATGTGTGAAGATTTATCCCTTCAGTGACATGTTCATCAGTATTTTTTGGAAGTGGTGTGACTTCACAGGAAGTAACTATCAATTGTTTAACACCATGATTTAATATTTACTTCTATGTTCTGGGGGCCTTAAAAAGGATAGTAATTAAAATGTAAAAAAATAATAAACTATCATCCTCATACTACTTGGCAGTCAGAGAGGACCATTAAAACATTATAAGACGTGTTACAGGATAGCTCACATGATTTTCAAGGGATTTGGGATCAATATATTCCACTTCTGGTATTCTATTATAACTAAAATTTTAAATTTGTCATTTAAATGAATTCTTATGAATTTACATATGGGTAGATGTATATAGCTTAAACAAATTTTTATGAAGATGGAGATTTAAAACTAATGGTTCGAGACATTGTGAAAGATACATTGAAGAAGATAAAAGTGGTATAAACAAATATCAAGGCATGTCAAAGTCTAAAAAAAGAGTTATGTTAATCACTGAATGAATTAATTATAGTTTCATGTCATGGAATCCAATATTACTCCAAAATACCACCATAGAAAGGGGTCATGAGGTTCAACAATAAGGGGAAACTAAGTCTAAGGTACATTGGAAAATTTTATATTCTAGAGTGAGTTAGAGTACTTTATAATCGAGTAAACCTACCTATAAATCATTCTAATGTCCACAAAATCTTCCATGTTTCCATTTTAGGAAAAAAAATCCTTTATACCAAACACATATACTAGACCCAAATGATATAGAATTGGAACATGAACTATAGAATGAAGGAAAACTAATCTATATTATTATTAAAAGGGAAAACATTTTTAGGAATTATAAAAATAGACTCAAGAAACTATTATGGGAAAATAATAAGTTTGCAGTACCAAACTAGGATATTAAAGAAGCTATAAAGAAGAAATATCCCTTTTTTTTATGTTGGATACAAATTTTGATGTTGAATATTCTTAAGGGGAGATAATATAAATGCCTAAAAATATATAATATTATTAATTGCACTAATTACTCAATGACTATATTATTATGAGGACACAGAAATACATTTCCATATAATAAGAACATTAAATATCATGAATTAATATTGACTATAATATCTATAAATAATACAGGTATATAAATATAAAAGAATAATGTACACACTAGAATAAATTCCATATGTCTAAATTATCTAATAAATATAACTCCTATAAAAATAGTAAAAATAAATATAAGTTTTATGAATATGATATAAATTATCAATGTATGTTTATAACTTTTTAAGAAATGTAATGAATGATGAGGTATCATAATGGTATGGTATATCTGGGGTATAAACGGTAAGGTTATCTTTAGGATCTAGCTATTACATAAAAATTGATCAATATAATTGATTGGAATTATAAACATTAATATTAGTTTTACCATTAGAACATATGTTTATAAATGGTAGTAGAAAATGAAAATTTATGTATAAGGGAGAAACAATGGGACCTATAAGTAGGATCCGCCTATCGAATCCCATTTATCAGAACACGAGAGAGTGGTAGATATCTAGGGTTCTCCCATGACCATACTAAAGAATATATTCAATTTGAAACCCTTTATTCAATTAATTCCATTTATCATCATACAAATAGATTTTTATCATGTTTTATTGTGATTGAGGATGTCAAGAGGTGTTCAAGAGGCCAGAATTGATAGTGATGTGGTTAGTGTGCATGTTTTAACTTGAAAAATCTATATAAATTCATTTGGTGTACCAATGGGATCCACCAAATAGTCGATAGAGGATGAATTATCCAAATAATGACTACATATTCCTCCAATGAGATATTTTTGTTCCTCAATATGATCAATTTTTACTAGTGACCTATAACTGACTGATGAGGATCCTAGGAAGAAGATGTATGGTCTCATGACTTTCGATTGGATGGTGGTGTTGTTTGAGTCCTAATATATCATGAAGGTTTTATATCATTTTTCAATAATAAATATAGATTTCATACATTATCGTTATTTAATACCAAATTTGAACCCCAACAATATAACATCTCTCTTCTAGTGAATTTTGTCTCTCTCTTACTCTTCCAACTACACACTTCGATGCCCGATCAATGGTTAGATGGTGCACTTCCAATAAGATTAGTTTTATCATTATCCATACTAATTCTCTCTACTTATCCTTTTTAAAAACCGATTATATTCTTGATTCCTCAAATATATCTAATGGGTTGGGAATGATCAAACTATAGAATTGTGGTTGTTGGTAGATTCAAAAATATGATTTTGTGTTTTCGAATTAGTGCATTGTTTTGACCTAGATTATTATCATTTATTTATTTGAGTTTTTGGCATGATTTTATTATTCATTTTTATCACCTTTATACCTATGTTTCATTCATGATCACATTAGGTGTCTGTACCCATTTTAAACCCATGGTTGATGATTGATCACATGTGAACTATGTGTGTAGCCTTGTGAGACATTTTATTGATACTTTCTTACATGTGAATTTTAGTATTTATGACACTTACATGTGATAAAATGATGTTTGAAATGATGTTTTTACCTTTTATATCTTCTATTGTACCTCTATTTTTGTCTTTGAGCATTCATGTTGTTCCTTATTGACTATCCCTCAAGGGGGATGTGTCAGATGATTTTTTGTCATGTTCATGGGTTTTTCATTTATTCAAGGTTTTAGGCATGTTTTTGGACAATAATATCAAGGGGTGTGTGTCAAGAGGCTAGAATATGATATTTTTTTTCATGGAACTAATGTATGTAGTTTCAATCTATGATTACCTAATATATATGTTATTCTTGTGTGATACATTTGTTTCTTATCATGGATAATTTACATTCTTAGCTTGCACTGATT
Source organism: Viscum album (assembly GCA_963277665.1). Taxonomy (NCBI): domain Eukaryota; kingdom Viridiplantae; phylum Streptophyta; class Magnoliopsida; order Santalales; family Viscaceae; genus Viscum; species Viscum album. The sequence continues at coordinate 366,777,116 of OY728131.1, forward strand.
TATGTTATGAACTTATGTTAATGTTCATTGGTGGTGTACTATTTAGTTTAATACTCAAAATACTCAAAAATTTAAGTGCACATTTATATTTTAAGAACACAGATTTGGTGAAGGTAAACGGCCCCATTGGGGGTAGTTGAAATGGAGGATATGGGGTTGTTAGATGGATTTTAAGATTGATATTCTGCTTCTAAATCTACATAGTATCCTTTATCTTCTACAATGATCCCTACCTTATTGGATCCATTTATTCATTTTATATTTTTTGATCTAACATGCCATACCACTATTACATGGGTTGGTACATTATGTGTATGCTACTAGTCTAATAATTTATTCAATTATTTATTTATTCTTAATGTGATTGATTCTGTTATAAATAATTCCATTATATACATTCATGTTTACCTATTACTATGGTTTTATTCTCACAAAATCACCCCTCTTGGATGTATATGAAGGTTAGAAACCTCTAGCACATGAAAAGAAAAAAATGAGGTCATGCGGAATATCAGATCAGACATGGTGGTTTGGTTTAGGATGTAACAATATGGTATTGGAGCTAGGTTCAACAACATAATTCATTATGTTTTTTGATTTTGGATATGGTGTTCAACAGTTATAATGGTTTCGACATGGGCAGTTTTAATGTGCTTGTTCCTAAACCCCACTACATTGTAGACATTAGAGATTACATGGAAATAGAAATTGATGCTTTTGATATTTTTTATTATTTGATATTTCCTTGATTTTATCCACCAGGGATGGTGCACATGATATAAGTATACTAATTTTTGGGTTGTTTTTCTGTTTTAATGAATCATGTTTAGGCACTTAGGGTCAAATTCTATATTCCTATTTCATGCATTAGATAGATCCACGATAATTAAAATTACTGTTAAAATTATGATATTTGAATTTAGTGTATTATTTCAAGAATTATTTAATTTGAGATTCTGTATTCTAGGAATGATTTCATATATATAGTTGTGAATAATTTTTAGGTTTGGTGGATTTACGTGGTTCATGGGTAGTGCATAGGGGGTGATGACTTGATTTTTGGTTATCCTCTTAGGTTTAACCTTGTTGTACACCCTTGCGCATGTGCCTGTAAATGGTTATTAGTTTGTTGGTTAGATTTTATGTTTCTATAAATGATTGTATAAAATATTAATAAATCTATCCTCATAGAAACCTTCTACCAAATATTTCACTAGAGTATATTTCTGATCATATCACCATGGATTTTATAGTACCTCAAGCTATAGAACCTATCACACTAACACTCTTCTATCTCAAACCTATTCATGGAGGAGGATCCCACAATGGAATAATAGTGATGGTCAACTCCTATCATGACATATAACTACATAATCTCGTAGGATTCCAATGTATTGGAGGCCAACATGATACATATGAATAGATATAGGTCATCTAGAGGATATTCTAACTCATAGAGACTTGGGAGGATTGAATGGTAAAGTCACTCAGCATTATTCTTTACAGGGTGGTTGGATGATGGTGGGACAAAAAGAATCAGGACGGTAGATTTGAAGGGATGATGTAGGAGAGATTAAAGGTCCTATTTTGGGGATATTTTCATGAGTGTTTTGATGGTTGATCAAGATCAAGAGTTCATGGAGCTCTATTTAGGGTCAAAGTTATTGTCTACCTATTCAGTGCAGTTCAATGAGTTGATTCAATTTTCTACCATTCTTGTCTAGGATGAGGCCAAAAATAACATTAAATTTGATATTTTCATTTATTTAGATATTAAAAACAATTTTAGTAGATTTTATCTAATGAATTACGTGGTAGTTCAGCATAATTATTTGATGGTAGAGTAGGGAATCAATGAAGATATAGTTTTATGTTGTCTTCTTGATGCCATTGGTTTTCTAGGTACCTTTTCTTGAGTGGTTACTATCTTATATTGAGAAAAAGGAAAGGAAGGCATGGGATGGATTAATAGTTCGAATATGATATTCAAAGATAAGAATAGATCATTTGACTTCTTTTATGGTATATGTATTTGTTATATACTATAATTGTGGGAAGAAATGACATTATATGAAATATTGTTTATCTCAATACATTTCACCGGTGGATAAAGAAAAATTATCAAAATAAAATATATGAAAATGATCCAAATATATAAATAGAAAATAAAGACTATTATGTGGGTGGTGGAACTTGGTAGTAGGCATAAACTCCTCATGGTTTAGGAAATCATGTGATTCATGAGCCTCTATAGAATCATGGAGTGGTTACAATTATGTTGTATTTGGGTGGTCATATTTTGGTTGATAGTGGATATGGACATTGATGGTTTCAGGTATGGTCCAAATTAACTCTTCACTATCTATTGGATTTTTTTGATATATGAACATCCCTTTAATCCATATAATCTTAAGTGGTTTCTGAGTTAGAATCTCTAGATATGTTCTCTTCTAAGCTATTATCTATCGATGCCCCTCTGGGAAAGAAAGTAGATCATATTGAAATATATCTAGAATATATGATAGTTATTACTAGATTTTACCATATATAGAGCATCATAATTCTGATTATTTCAGGTTTTAATGTGATCCATGACATGGAATTGTTGATGAACAGCCCTGAACTAATTGATTTTTATCTGAGACAAATGAATTTTATGTCACTTTATGTGGAAAATTTAGTGGTGTCCCATGTTTGGGGCATTGAGGTCAGTATTGTATCAATACAACTCCATCATAGTGCCTTATTTTTATCATAGGTGGTTATAATGATCCTTATAGTATAATAGATAGTGAATTCCTCCTCCTTTCCTCAGATGGTATACCTATACCAAGTTATATTTTTAGAATATTTCTCAAGGTTTCCTCTAGACATGAGAATTGAGTTTAAGATCAATATAATTCTTTGTGGACAATCTATTTCAATTCCATCATTTATGATGCAATGTATATTGAAGGATATCAAAGTAAATATTAAATATTTAGAAACTAAATGTTTTATCGGACTGATCACTACCCCTTGTGGTGTTCTAGTGTTTTTCACTAAGAAGGTGGATAGTAGTATTCATCTCCTTGTGGACTATAGAATGTTGAACCATATCACTATAAAAAAATAGGTAACCATTTCCAATAATTGATGAGTTGTTTTATCAATTAAGTTGAGATCTATTTTTTTAGAATATAAGTCAACATTTTGGATACCCTCATCACTGGTTCAGAGAAGGTGACATATTGAAGATATTTTTTAGGAGAAGATACTTGATGAGTGATTAACTTGTTATTCCTTTTGGACTGATTAATTTTCTATCAGTGTTCATGGACCTCATTAACAAGATCGTTCACCCATACTTGGACTCCATTTTTTTGTTCATTGATAATATTTTGATATATTCCATGAAATTTGAATCACAAGATACACACCTTATGATCATATTGAGTACACTTCAAGAAAAATAGCTTTATGCTTTGTAATTGAAGTGTCACGTTTGCATACATGAGGTGTGATTTCATAAAAATTTGGATTCTCAAGTATGAATATCTATTTATTTAGAAAATTTATAAGAATTTATGTCTTAATAAATACTCAGTATTGTGTTCATGATGATGACATTCCATAGATAACTTAGGTACTATAAGTGTCTCAATTAGAACATATCTCACCCGGAAGCACCCAGGACTATAATTTCCAAGAAGGGAGTAATGTTTGAATGGAAAAAATATTTGGAAGAGGTAATAATATTGTTAAAATAGATGTTAACATTTTCTACCATTCTGATTCTTTTTAATCCAAGGGTTGGGAATTCTGTGTTTTGTTAAACATCTAACATTTTACTGGGAGTTGTTCTGGTGCAAGGTGATAAGGTAGTTTCTTATGGGTCTCTTTAGCTATGACCCCATGAGTAAAAATACCCTACTCAAGAATTAGAGTTTTAAGGAGTGGTTCAAGACTTGAAATGTTGTAAACACTACCTCTTTAGTGATAAATGTATCATATATACATACCACAAGAGTTTATGTTTTATTTTCTCCTAGAAGACATAAATCATCATTAGAGAGGTTTGGTGTAATACTTGTAGAAACTAAAAATCTAGCTGGATTATAATCCCAGGAATTTGTATGTAATTGTTGACTCCTTTAGTAAAAATACATAGGTGGTTGGAGAATTGATATCAGAAGAAATTTAGATGATTATGGATTTTCATGTAGAATGGTAGGTGGGTGTAACTGAGGATTGAGGTTAAGCTGATTGTTCATCCATGATGATCACATCCTTGTTAGTAGAGTCAAATATGGGTGAGATTCTAGTCATCATTGAATTAGGATGTGTGGTAGGATGGCGGAGAATGGTTTTATTCCAACGTGGAGCATATAAATATATGGTTTGATTCTAGTTCTTAGAAGATCTGTTGTTCTTTATTCCCTAAGAAATGATATGATAAAAGTCTCCCAATCTTCACAGGTGGAAGTGTGTGTCGGATCAACCAAAAGGTATCACGATGTCAGATGGATGTTATGGTAACACGATAATAAAAGATTCATTACTAGCAATGTCATGTGTTCTCTAACATATCAGAAGATCAAGCATGAGTATCATAAACCTGGAGGGTTTCTCCAGTAACAACTAGTGTTGGTGTCTGTAACAATTTGAATTTTTTTCTATTATTAATAAAATAACTTATTTACGAAAGGAATATTTTAGTGTATTGAAAAATGAATGTACATATAAAACTATTAATAAATATATAAATATATATATACATGTTAGGCAATAATGTTGATTAAAGTAGCTAAGAATATTGTAGGGACATAAAAATATGTGTCAATAAAATGGAGTACTCTATATGATCGGAATCTTCTAAGAAGACTACACCTTACATGAAAATTGCTGAAATAAAAAGGCCATAGTAAGAATATAATAGGAATTATAAAATAAATTTTAAAATCTATTAAAATTAAGAAGTAAATATTGATTTTTATGGAATATATATATGATGAAATAATAAATATGAACTTTGGGCTGTGTCTTTTAGTTAATAAGACTGTTGTTTAATAAGAATGTTGTTCAACATGAACTCTTGCCAATACATCCATTGAGAACTATCAAAATTGGTAATAATATTACTATTATAATTAGTGTTTATAATGGGTAATGAAAAATGATAGTTGATTCATAATGGATAAATGGTATCCTCAATCACTGGATTGATTCCTTTTGAAGCTCAATTTTTCAAAATTGGGTGGGAGTTGGAATCATTTGGGTTCTACCTTGACCATGTTCTAGATAAGATGCAATATTTAAGGCTTGATTTGAATAAAATATATTATAATTTGATGTTATTTTATATCAATACCAAGTCAATGTTAGTTGATACACCCCAAGAATATACCACAATCAAACACCTTACTGTCATGGCATATGTTGGTGTAATAAGGTGTTATGTATCTATATCATTATATCATAAAAGTTTAATCTATTTTTTATAAATGAAATTATTTTTTATCCAGTTATACTTTAATTATTAGTTTATTGAATAAAATACACTTGAATGTAAGATGAGTATGATAAGGTTCTTGAATACAAAGAAGAAATAATAATATTTTTTAGAAAAATATATACACTTTTGTAATTTTTAAATTATAAATAAAATTTATTTTCATGAAATAGTACTAAAAAATAATATTTCTTTTAAGAATATTGATAATATAATTATATAATGTGATAGGAAATTTTTAAAAGTTTTAGAAAGTTTACTTTGTTGTAAAAGGTATTTTTTTTAATAAATTAGTATTATCAGTTTAAATGTTGAAATTCTCATATTTAAAAAATTATTCTAATAAAATAAACATTATATTTTGAAACAAAATTTTGAAATTAGGGTAAGATAAAATTTTGAGAAGTATATAAATACATAATTTTTTAGTTAGTAGTAAAAATACTATTTTTTATTTTCAGTATCTTTTAGGAATTCATATACAGGAAATTATGGCTTAATATTTAATTATATATACTACATGAAAAAAATATATAATTTTATAAATATTATGTATTTTAGTCATTTTAAACCAATTTACAAATCTATAAATCTTGTTCCAAATCCAAAAATTGAGGATATGGTTTTAAAAATAATATTCTATGGAAAATTTAATTTTCCATATAACGAGTAATTTTAGAAATTGATATAAGTTGTGATATTTTAACATATTTTAGAAAAGTAAAAAATTTATAAAATCATGAGAAAAAATGATGGATAATCTAATGATTTTTCATTTCCAACAACCTAGACTTCCAAGACCTATATTTAGAGCTTATTAGACAATTCCTCCTCTTTTACTATAAATACTCACCAAACTCATCCTTCCTCTCCACTCTAAATCTATTATCCATAAATTTATGGTCATTTTACCTCCCAAATGGTCCTGTCAAGGTATCTTTATGGTTTTAAGGTGTAATCCTCAACTTCTAGTAAGAAACATTTCAAGGTAATTGAATTATTTTCTTCCTATTTTCCATTCAAGTATCACATTTATATTTTTCCATAATAATATTGAATAAAATTATCATCATACACATTTATTTATCACATTACTGAAAAATAATGTTTTATCAAACGAAGACCTTGGTTCTCCCTCATTATTCCCTTAATATAATTCATTTTATATATCATCGTGCTACCTAATTCATTCCATGAATTTCACTTTTTTACATGTAATATTATTATATTATAAATAACCAAACCCCTTTTATATCCATGGGTATTCACCTATATGTGAACAAATTTATTGATTTAGGGATTTAATTGTATGAAACATGCCTTCCATTTTTGTTTGTTAAAATATAAGCAATGTTCATGTCCTTAAGTTCATCTTATATACTCAATGATTTCATATGTAACTTGTTATTTATTCCTCTTGGGTTATGATGAAATTATTTATTATGATCAACGTGGATGATGTTAATTAAGGCATATTAAGTGTTCTCTCTTAAATAGCTGAAATTAATTGGGTAAATAGTTCATCTCTAGAGATGTTATGTTTTTTGATCCCTTGTTTAATAAACTCAGTAATTATGTTTTATGATACGTTGTTGAAAAAACCTGGTGATATAATTATGAATGAAACATTTTCATGTCATATTCATGTTTACATGTTTTTATCAAGTAATTATGATTATTATTTAATATTATACCTCATGAATTATCAATGAATATTTTTCATGTTTCGTTTATTATGTTTATCCCTTTCTCGGATCTATACATACCCATTTATATTGATGTAAATCTCTAAGAAATTACTAGTAGTGAGGAAACCTAGTAATAGAAAAAGAAGGAATCATTCAATAGGATTAATTAATTTATTTAATTATGTTTACAATAAAGAATTCTTGTATTATATTCATTACTGGATTTGTGTAATACTTGTAGAAACTAAAAAATGAATCATTCAATAGGTTTTGTGTAATACTTGTAGAAACTAAAAATCTAGCATGATTATACTCCCAGGAATGTGTATGTAATTGTTGACTCCCTTAGTAAAAATACATAGGAGGTTGGAGAGTTGACATCAGAAGAAATTTGGATGATTATGGATTTTCATGTAGACTGGTAGGTGGGTGTAACTGGGGATTGTGGTTAAGTTTTTTGTTCATCAATGATGATCACATCCTTATTAGTAGAGTCAAATATGGGAGGGATTCTAGTCATCATTGAATTGGGATGTGTGGTAGGACAACAGTGAATGGTTTTATTCCAACGTGGATCATTTAAAGATATGGTTTGATTCTAGTTCTTAGAAGAGCTGTTGTTCTTTATTCCCTGAGAAATGATATGATAAAAGTATCCCAATCTTCACAGGTGGAAGTGTACGTCTAATCAACCAAAAGGTATCACTATGTTATATGGATGTTATGGTAACACGATAATAAAAGATTCATTACTGGCAATGTCACGTGTTCTCTAACATATCATAAGATCAAGCATGAGTATCATAAACCTGGAGGGTTTCTCCATCCACATCTAGTGTTGGTGTCTGTAACAATATGAATTTTTTTCTATGATTAATAAAATAACTTAATTTAAAAATGAATATTTTAGTGTATTGAAAAATGAATGTACATAGAAAACAATTAATAAATATATACATATATATATACATGTTATGTAATAATGTTGATTACAGTAGCTAAGAATATTGTAGGGATATAAAAAAAATTTGTCCATGAAATGGAGTACTCTATATGATCGAACTCTTCTAAGAAGATTACACCATACATGAAAATTTATGAAATAAAAAGGCAATAATAGTAATATAATAGGAATTATAAAATTAATTTTAAAATATATTAAAATTAAGAAGTAAATATTTATTTTTATGGAATATATATATAATGAAATAAGAAATATGAACTTTTGGCTGTGCCTTTTAGTTAATAAGACTTTTGGTTAATAATAATGTTGTTCAACATGAACTCTTGCCAATACATCCATTGAGAACTATCACAATTGGTAATAATATTACTATTATAATTAGTGTTTATAATGGGTAATGAAAAATGATAGTTGATTCATAATGGATAAACGATAGCCTCAATCACTGGATTCATTCCTTTTGAAGCTCAATTTTCCAAAGTTGGGTGGGAGTTGGAATCATTTGGGTTCTACCTCGACCATGTTCTAGAAAAGATTCAATATTAAAGGCTTGATTCGAATAAAATATATAATAATTTGATGTTAGTTTAGATCAATACTAAGTCAATGTTAGTTAATACACCCCAAGAATATACCACAATCATACACCTTACTGTCATGGCATATGTTGGTGTAATAAGGTGTTATGTATCTATATCATTATATCATAAAAGTGTAATCTAATTTTTATAAATGAATCTATTATTTATCCAGTTCTAATTTAATTATTAAATTATTGAATAAAATACACTTGAATGTAAGATGAGTATGATAAGGTTTCTGAATACAAAGAAGAATTAATAATATTTTTTAGAATAATATATACACTTTTGTAATTTATAAATTCTAAATAAAATTTCTTTTCATGAAATATTACTAAAAAATAATATTTCTTTTATTAATATTGATAATATAATTTTATAATGTGATAGGATGTTTTTAAAAGTTTTAGAAAGTTGACTATTTTGTAAAAGGTATTTTTTTAATAAATTAGTATTATCTGTTTAAAGGTTGAAATTCTCATATTTAAAAAATTATTCGAATGAAATAAAAATTATATTTTGAAACAAAATGTCAAAATTAGGTTAAGATAAAAATTTGAGAAGTTTATAGAAAACATAATTTTTTAGTTACTAGTAAAAATACTATTTTTTATTTTCGGTGTCTTTTATGACTTCATATATAAGAAATTATGACTTAATATTTAATTATATATACTACATGAAAAAATATATAATTTTATACATATTATATATTTTAATGGTTTTAAATCAATTTACAAATCTATAAATCTTGTTCCAAATCCAAAAATTGAGGATATGGTTTTAAAAAGAATATTCTATGGAAAATTTACTTTTCCATATAAAGAGTAATTTTAGAAATTGATATAAGTTGTGATATTTTAAATTATTGTATTAAAGTCACAAATGTATAAAATTATAAGCAAAAATGATGGATAATCTAATGATTTTTCATTTCAAACAACCTAGACTTCCAAGACCTATATTTAGAGATTATTAAACAATTCCTCCTCTTTTACTATAAATACTCACCAAACTCATCCTTCCTCTCCACTCTAAATCTATTATCTATAAATTTATGGTCATTTTACCTCCCAAATGGTCCGATCAAGGTATATTTATGGTTTTAAGGTGTAATCCTTAACTTCTAGTAAGAAACATTTCAAGGTAATTGAATTATTTGCTTCCTATTTTCCATTCAAGTACTTCTTTTATAGTTTTCCATAATAATATTGAATAAAATTCTTTTCATACACATTTATTTATCACATTAATGAAAAATAATGTTTTATCAAAGGAATACCTTAGTTCTCCCTCATTATTCCCTTAATATAATTCATTTTATATATCATCGTGCTACCTAATTCATTCCATGAATTTCACTTTTTTACATGAAATATTATTATATTATAAATACCCAAACCCCTTTTATATCCATGGGTATTCACCTATATGTGAACACATTTATTTTTTTAGGGATTTAAATGTATGAAACACACCTTCCATTTTTGTGTGTTAAAATATAAGAAATGTTCATGTCCTTAAGTTCATCTTATATACTCAATGGTTTCAAATGTAACTTGTTATTTATTCCTCTTGGGTTATGATGAAATTATTTATTATGATTGATGTGGATGATGTTAATTAAGTCATATAAAGGGTTATGTCTTAAATAACTGAAATGAATTGGGTAAATAGTTCATCTCTAGAGATGTTATGTTTTTTGATACCTTGGTTAATAAACTCAATAATTATGTTTTATGATACGTTGTTGACAAAACCTGGAGATATAATTATGAATGACACATTTTTATATCATATTCATGTTTACATGTTTTTTATCAAGTAATTATGATTATTATTTAATATTATACCTCATGCTTTATCAATGAATATTTTTCATGTTTCGTTTATTATGTTTATCCCTTTCTCAGATCTATACATACCCATTTATATTGATGTAAATCTCCAATAAATCACTAGTTGTGAGGAAACCTAGTAATAGAAAAAAAGGAATCATTCAATAGGATTAAAGGAATTTTTTTAATTCTGTTTACAATAAATAATTCTTGTATTATATTCCTAGTTTCCAATAAACTACAACTCAAAAGATATTTTAATTTTAGTAATGTAATATTTTATTAATAAATTATTTTAATAGTCATGTGTTAAAAAGGTAGGATGCCTTAGTTTGTATAAAATGTTAGGTTTATTTATTTTTAGAAATTTTTATTTGAAAACATATTATTATGATCCATAATGATAAGACTAAATATAGGAAAAAATATTTATATTTTGATAAATCATTAAGTGTGTGGTTTCTAAGAAATGAAATCCAGGTTTGGATACAACAAGTGGACATCGTTTTGGATCAGATGCATCTTTTGGTTATAACCATAAAGAGTTTTTCAGGTATATCCTAAAAAATATTATACTGCATGGTGAATATTTTCATACTACATAGTTGATTTGATACAGCAGGGTGGTATTTGTTGGGTAATAACATGAATTTTTCAAATCATTATGAATTATTTATATATAATGTAATCTTTTTAAAATTAATGAATTTCATCCAAGAAGAAATATATGATAAAATGTTAGGATACATATTTACTTTTTAATTGTTATTATATTATTCTCAATAGTAAAAAACTTCTCACTTAAGATTTCTTCTTCTAGAATAGTGTAAAGAGATAGATAGAATTGTGTAAAAAAAGTTACAATGGAAAATGAGATGAAGACCTTCCCAATATGAGGTGATATGAACTTTAAAACTTTATGATGATGATGAATTGGTTACCTTGGGTCATGAATAAAAACTCAAAACCATGTGAATCATCCAGATTCACCATGGAAAGAACAAATGGAAGATGAATCGTTTATGAATCAATGAATATATATTTTCATTGGGACCTATGATCCACTGATCTCCAATAAATATGTCATTACTATTGAAAATATATTTTATATACTATATTATTTTTACGAAAAGAATATTTTGTTGTATGGTTAACACATAGAAGAAGAAACTGATCAGTGGTGGACACTAATCAAGAACACCAAGTCAAGGGATGAGCCAAAACCCATATAATAGAAAGGATTCATAAAAGTATTTTTCAACATGTATATTTCATATAACATCTACATCAAGATAGAAGGAAATTAATTAAGTTAAAAAATGGAAAATGAATTCACTAGGAAGTATTAAATGATCATTATAGGGTTGTTGAGATTAGCATCAATATTTTACATCAATTTTAATCAAAAGAACCATTGATTATTTTTTAGAATGTGACCCCATCTATGGGATGAACTATAAATTCATGATTTTTTTAGTTATGAAAAGGTATATCGAAGTCCAATGAATGTTGAAATTAATATTGATGATTCCCACTGGATTCATGGAAAAAATGTGAAACAGATGAGGATAGATATATTTTTGGAAAGAATCGGGATGGTAAGAATCTCTAACATCCCATGTTCAACAAAAGTGGGAATAAAAATTTGGGTAATTGTATAAAAGGAAGTGGAAGTTGATAAAAGTGTCGAATATATGTCCATATAGATTGAAACATTCATACATATGTTAATCCTAAACATCTGAAGAACATGGAAGTCGATCTCTTCCCTCCCCCTCCCATGAGGGGGAGGGGTCGTGTGGTACGAGATAGCCTTGCTCCCTTTTCCCCTCTTACAATCCTGTCTAATCTCCCCTCATTCCGAGCCATCACACTCATCCCCAAGGTTCTATATTTCCATTATGGTTTTCTAAATCTTATGATATCTATATAGTAATTCACAAAGGATTCAGATCTCTATCGACTCTCTCTGGTGTCTCTCTTGGGTCAGAATCGACCATCCATTGACCCCTTTCTATAGATTCATTAATAATTCAGGGGATCTGCTTAACCATGCTATAGTAGGGCTCCTGCATCCCCACCATATTCTCATCCTCTTAGATAATGAGAATGACCTTATTTCCTCTAGGTCTAGTAGCTGAAGATCCTTCAATGATGTTCTCTACTTCCTGTTTTACTGGTCATTCAACTTCCATCTACGACAATACCCTATGATAGTGCCAATTTGGGTCAGTTTCATGAGCATTATATTTCCTTTTATGGGCCCTACAATACTATTAATGCTTGGAAACATGGTGGGTATATTTTTATGCTTTTATCAAAGATCTTGAAACCTCTTCCATCCAATTTATCCTTGCATCTATGTAGAAATAGATGTTTCCAAACCTTCTACTGGATTTGAAAAGATTGAGATAGAATATGAATACTAGTTAAAATTGGAGGTTCATTTCAAATATTGGATAGAGTGTTTCTCTTCAAACTATCGTCTAGGTCACCTACATCATGTTTGTAGGAATGGATCACCCCCAAATTTAGTCCACGATGTGGAGAATGCAGGTAGTGATAAGATAAGATCCTATACAGTTTTGGCCTATATGCATTCAAGGGTTGAGATGGTCTCTTCTGATGTGTATAGGGTTGTCTCCCTTGTTTTATCTACTGATGGGGTGATAGGAATTCTAGGAGCTTCTTCATATTTCAAGCACCCCAGATCATTCCCTCATGTTCAACTAGTAATAATTATACATGGTTCTTTGGGGTAAAAGTAATAGATTATGTAGGTTGATCTCATAGTGTACATTCATGTTCGGTATAACACATTATTGGTAGAGTATGAGGAGTTCATGGGGCTTTTACAAAGGGAATGTAACTAGTTATGTAATAGGACATTTCAGGTGTGGAGTAAAGCTCCCGTGAGGATCATCTCCTGCAATGGTCTTTTCTGGTTCATTCTGTTTATGTAAAGAGTTTTAATTCAAAGGATGAATAACCATGAGTAGTGGAATTATTTTCAATTCTAAAACATGATTTGGTTATAAAACCTTTGCATGTGGGTGGAAAGGAGGTTGTTCAAGTGTGTGGAATAGAAAAGGAGGGTTCCATGGATGTGGTCCTAGGGGAACTACCGGCTATAACCAGCACTATCGAGGAAGGTGACGAGAACTTGATAGTTCGTGATGTCCGAGGTCTTTTTGGCACTCACGTTCAAGGTTGGGAGGAAACTAAAAGGAAACCATAGTTTATGGGATGTTGATATGATCATCCCACATTCTCAGACATGTTTCATGGGAATTATTTCTTGATGGTTGCAACAGATACTCTTTGTTGACAATGGAGGCTGGATGAAGTTAATGTCTTGGGGACCCTAGACCCACACACCCTCAGTGCCACCTCTACCATACATTTGAATGCTGGGAATGGGGGTGGGAGAAGAATGGTCTGGAGAATAAATCTGGAAAGGAGGAATCTATGTGCAATCAGAGATCCCTCAATGATGGCTCTTTGATTAATCCGGGGAACCGATTTGAAGGTCTGGATGTTCAAGAACTAGCATTAACTCTATAGGATGACGCTTCAAGTGATTATAGCTATAGTCAACTATTTATGGATATCATGGACTGAATTCAAAGGAAAGGTCCTCATGGCCTGAGTAGCAAGAAGGGAAAAAATAATTTGAGACTCAGGGAAATGTATTGTGGTCTAAGGGAAAAATCCAAAGGGATGCACGGATTACTCCCACTTACCAAAACCGATGGAGACCAGGTCGGCCAAGAAGGGTAGAAACAAGGCATGAAGAGATCTATAGAATTTTGAAAGAGAAGAATCATGTAGGAATAAAAGAGAGAGGAAATAAGAAGATGTAGAGTGCTTGAAACTTACTTTGCACTCCAAAGAAGAAATTCTAGAATAATCTGTCCAACCCAATGTCTCAGAAGAAGAGATTAAAATAATTTATGCAAGAAGGATGTAAGTTGATGCCAACGGGGAGAAATAAGTGTGGAAAGATAAAAAAACAACTATTCATTTCTTGGGGATTCAATTAGATAAAAATAATCTCATAGTAATTTATTCAGACAAAAGACAGGATGATTACTCACTTGGAAGAGCTTATCTGAGAGGATCCTAACTTACAGGTTTGTCCACTGTAATGGGAAATATATAGAGTAGCTGATTCAAGTAATATTAGTATTTTTTCATCATTTTTGGTATTCTCTCATCATTTAGTGGCATCTTGTTTTTGAACTATGGTTTCCCATTTTTTTAAATGTCTTAATAAAAATTTACATTTGGTTGGATGGATGGTTCGAGAAATGCTTATCATGCAATGATTTAAGTGTATGGAGCATGGTAATTTTAGTAATCACTATCCAAATTAATATATAATTTAAGGAATACATCATAAACCATAGTAGGGGACATGAGATATAGTTTCTATGTTTGAAATCATGCCAGATGAGGTATAGGCTCTGAATGATTTTGTTGAAGGTGCACTCATCATAAACTCAAATCTAGAAGGTATATTGTTTGATTCTGGTTCTAAAAATTTTATTATTTTTTTGAATTTTTACTATAAAATGATATTATTACTTGAACTAATACCATTATAGTTATTGGTAAAAACTAAGGGAATAAATAATCAAGCATCACTGATAAATATGGATTCCACTATTAAATTTTTTTTGTTTAATCTCTCTACAATCCTAGTGGTCATTCCTATGGTGTAATTTTACATAATATCTGGGACTGATTTGTTTTCTACATATATTGAAAATATATACTATAAAAAAATAATATGTTTAGTATCATTAAGAGATAAACCATTGTTATTTTTAACAGATAGATATCCCATATTGAGTCTCACCATGATACACCACCAAATTTATACTTTATATAATTGATTAGTGATGAGGACGAAAAATATTATGTATAAAGATTGTAGATGTACTCATCATTCGCGAATAAATTGATATATTTCCTAAAGAGTTACCAATATCCCCATTGAAATAGAGGTAGAGTTATCAATTTAACTCCTACATAGATTGAAGCCAGTATTGAAGACCCCATAAATAATGGTACTAGAGGAGTTAGAGGAATTAAGGAATCAACTATAATACCTATTTAAAAAATGTTATACTTGACCATGTGTGTCTCCTTAAAGAGAACATATACTCTTTTTTAAAAATAAATATGGATCAATATATGTATGAATTTATTATAGATAACTTAATGGGATAACAATGAAGAACAAATTTCATTTTCCAAAGATTGATGATATTTACTACCGACTTCATAGGATACAATTCTTCTCTATGATTGACTACTAATCGAGGTATCATCAATTGATGGAAGATTAAGAAGATATACAAAATACTTCCTTCTGAACTATATGTGGGAATTAAATTTTTTTCCCTTGGGATTTTCTATTACTCCTTCCATATTTTTGAATTTGTTGAATATAGTTTATAGGTACTACCTTGATAAATTTGTGGTGATCATTATTTAAGATATTATGATATATTTCAAATGTTTCAAGGAGAATGAGGATCATTTATGGGTCGTATTACAATATCCAAGGAACAAAAATATTTTTTGTTTATAGAGAAAATAGGAAGTATGGTTTTTATAGGTTGAATTCATTGGACATATCATGCCCCTTAAATGAATCATATTGTATCCAACAAATAACAAGGTTACATAGATGCAGCCACACCCTAAAAATTTAAGTAAAATTTATAGTTTCTTTAACCTAGAAGGATACTATATATGGTTTGTGATAATAATTATGTATTTATAATACTCTAACCACATTACCTCAAAAGAAAGTTTAGTTTATCTAGATATGGGAGTGTAAATAGAGTTTCCATGAAATTAAGTGGATTATTGTTAGTAAACATGTTATATCTCTACCCTCTATCAGATAAATATTTTTTATCTATATAGATGAATCTAAATAATGGATTAGATGTGTTATTAATTAAAATTATAGGGTGATCTCTGTTCACAAAAATAGTTAAATATTCATGAGAATAATTTTCCGACTCCTGAAACGTAGTTCGTTTCAGCCATTCTAGATCTAAATTTATAAATAATATATTTTTGGTGAAACTTTTTCTAATTACATATACCACCAGTATTGGAAGTATATATTGACATTAATGGAAATAAATATTGGATAAATTATATGGTTTGTGGTTCTTAAAAACTATTATAATTTAATTAATTACCACCTCAAAAGAGAAAACAATGTTGAAGATGCATTATGTAAGAAAGATCGCAGTGTTCTTCCAATGATGAGGATTTAATGAGATCCATTGATCAGGGACCTACTAAGGTTATACATGGGTATAATATTGGAAGGGAAATCATATATACTACCCCAAATTATTATTGAACATTAGATACTAGAAAATATAAATAAAACTAAAAAATATGATGCATTGATGAAGATGAAGATAGTGGTTTTTAAAAAAGGGAATTTCTCTAAAATAAATATTGATCCTGAATTTATACTGAAACTTGGAATAATGATATGTATTCTATAGATTGTTGAGATGAAGAAGGAGCTGATAGATGAAGCTCATAGCTCGATATTCCCTATAGATCCTTGAAGCACTAAAATAAATACGGAACATTATGATCATTATTTTTCGGATAATATGAAAAGAGATATTTCCAATTATACATCAATGTGGTTAGTGTTTCAATAAGTGAGGACATTTTGATGACTTACTGAAGGAGTATTACAACCACTCTTCATACCTATATGATTGTGGGATAATATCACTATATACTTTTTCATTAACCTTAAAAATAAATCCAAGGGGAACAATGTTATATGGGTAATCATTTATAGATTTACAATTTCATCCCATTTCATTTCCATAATAGAGGATTTATCCCAAGAACACCTAGCTCAAATCTATATTAATGAAGTGGTGAGGCTCTATATAGTACTAATTTTGATTGTTTCTATATGAGATCTAGTATTTACATCTATATTCTAGAGGATCCTTCTAAAGGTGATGAATAAAGAAGTAACCCTAGTACAAACTATCATCATCAAACTAATGGGAAATATGTGAGGACTCTTCAAACATTAGAAGATATGTTATTAGCTAGATTAGAAGATTTGAAAGAGATTTGAGATTAATATATTCCACTTTTTGAATTATCATATATCAAAATATACAATTCAAGCATTCAAATGAAATCTTTTGAAGTTATCTATAGAAAGAGGGGTAGAACTAAAACATGATTGGAAGACATTAGAGAAGAGAAACTGCTAGGACAAATCATTTTGAAGGAAGATGCAAAAAATATACAAGTTATTCGTAGTCACATAAGGAGTCTTTGAATTGATTGGAAAGTTATGAAAACAAATAAATAAATGGTTTATATTTTCATGTCTTGGATTATGTATTTTTCAATATATCACCATGGAAAGGGGTCATAATGTTTATAAAGAAGGGGAAACTGAGTCCATGGTATATTGAACCATTTTATATTCTGAATCATGTTGGAGCATTTTCATATCGATTAACACTATATACAAATTATTGCAATGTACATGATGTATTCCTTATTGTTGGATCATGTTATGTAAAATATGCACAAGAGGGGGTGAATTGTGTCTTTTCAAAATTTCTTCGAGGAATCTTGATGATAATCATTTTTTCCCTTTTATCTTTATGAAATTTCTTATGCATTGGAAATAAATAGATTTCAGGATGAAAATATTTATTGTGGTTTAGGGCACCAAGATCACCTAGTCCTCTACACCAACACTCTTTTCTATGAGCTTGGTGATTTTCACTAGTCGGTCCTCTTTTCATTAGACCATCCACATTTGAGTGTAGGCAGTTGATCCCTTTACAATTAAAGGATAAAACAAAGCCTTGTGGTTCTAAACACAAGACTGATCAAACATATTAGTTCGATAAGATGGTACTCAAAATAAAAGATTATTTGATTTAAAATACATTTTGGTTGATCTCATCAGTTGAAATAGTACACAATTGAAAATGAATGAATAGTCACATTCAAAAAGGTTGTTCGTCAAATAAGAGTAGTTCTGAATCAACCTGTTTGCAATTGATCGCGAAATATACTCAAAAACACATCAGCAGTAGATTCATAATAGATTTCTAATGTATAATAAGTAAATCTTCAATGTTTCTTTATCTGGAATAAAACAGAATCTGATCATTCTTTTTAGTAGCAGATTGGTAAAATATCTCTTTAAAATATGCATATCTCTGTCTTTTTTGAAACTCGAATATCTATATATTTGAATCTTGTAAACATATTAAAATTAAATAGATTCCATTTTACCCATGAATCATTTAAAAACTCAAATACATAGAACATATAGAATAAAGACGAGTGCTTCCTTCATAAATTTAAATCCACAAAAGTCATCTGACAAATTACGATATTCAAATATTTTAATAACAGAGAATTCGTTACTTCCCTTAATAATCAGTATGAATTATACCTCTTAACTCAATCATTTGAATTACGAATAAACAAAATTAAATTGGTTAACGATGTTCTTTAAAATTTTTCCTTGAATATTTCATGAAATCAGCCAGATATTTTTCAAAATTACATTGCACGATAAATCCATAAATTCAAATCTCTGACATGAGAAAAAGTTTAAACGTAGTGATCCAAATGTATGGTTGATGATCTATACATTTTTCTTTGCCTTCAAAATGAATAGTATAAAATTAATAATTTTCTTTTCTTCTAAATGTGAGGTACATGATCCATACTTCATGATAAAATGAAGGTTCAATACAAAAGTAGTGTGGATGATCCATACTTTTGTGGAGAAAATGTAAGGTTCCATACCTATGTGAGGTTCCTCATCCATACGTTTCACTTATAAAATACTTCTGATTCCTTCCAAACTAGAGGTTCTTTTACCAAAAATTTATGTTAACGTATGGTTTATTAACCATAATTTTCTGAACTCTCATAAAAATAAATGTAGGATTTAATCCTTACGCTATACTCTCCAACGTACGATATGAATAGTGTTTCCATAACACAATGAATAGCATTCCGAACACTTTGAAAAATATTTCACATGAATCATATGCTTTAATATTATTCCAAAATTTGTGAATATATAAAGAATATTAATTTTCTAAAATATACTTAACGTAAAATCGTTACAATAAAAAATAAGGGTATTTGTGAGCATTAAAATCATCATAAAAATATAGTGTATTGTTGAAACAATACAACCTCACCAAATCTCCACCTTTTGACGATCACAAAAACCCTAAGAAATTATTTATATGAAATGCAGAATTTTACAATGAAAAAATATATTTAATTTTTACTTCTAAATGTTTCTCTTGAGAGAGAAAAAAAATATTTCTCCTCCCCTAAGGTCTATAAAAAAGTTTCTATTCCTTTAATAAAATGATGTGTTTATTCAAATTTATACTCCTTTTGTGAAATAAAAAAATGATTGAAAAATGAATATAGGGCATTTAATTTAGAACTAATCTTGTAAAAAATGTTCTATAAAACTATTTATCAATAAAGAAATTTGGATTGTTTGAGAAAATCTAACATATACATAAAAAAAGTAAAAACTCAACAATATATAAATTTCCATGATAAAATATTTTCATTTACATGAATGAATAGGAATCATTTTTGTTGGGATAAGGGTTTGAAAATGGGTATTTTAGTGACTCTGAATAACATCTTTCAATTTTTCAAATTGTAACCCTAATTGTTTTATAACACCATCTCCCAGCTAAATTATTAGATCCCTTCTTTCCTAGGTTAAATGAATATCTTCAATGGGATTTACTCTGAAAAATTCATGAAATCATTCTTCCTTCTCCATAAACTGATTTAGATTCTTAGTGTACCTATAAATTAATTTTCTAATACTAGGTTCACTTGAGGTAATATAATAAACAATGAATTTATGATTGTCCAAAAAGACAAACAAAGGAGCATTATTACACTGTAAATCCTACAACTTTTCATTCATGTTTCTCATTATAGATTTAATGGTTTGAAATATATTGATTAAATCAGGTGAAGTACCTGATGTATTGGCTTGAATTCTTGTGATAGTTGCAAAATATTTCTCCATAATGGTTTTCAAATCATCTAAATCAGATTTCAACACAACGTCAGATTTCCACTTTTCAACCTCTGCTAGAAATTCATTCTTAAATACATCAAAATATTTATTTGAAATAGAGTTGTCCTTCCAATTTTGAAATCTCTGTTTCTCTTTGTCTAACTCTTTTAATAAAGATGCATTATTTTCTTTAGAATTATTAAACATTCAGACAAGTTCCTCAACATATTATGACATAGATCCTTAGGAACCTTGTGCTTGATTCAGAACTGGATCAACTAAAATCAGTGGTAAATATTGAGCATCTAATTTTTCTTCTACATTCTTCTCCACTTTTTTCTCTAATAATTTGTCTCTAGAATTATCAATTGTGAAAGATTCATTCAGAAAATCAATATATATTTCTGATAAATCTTCATAAACATGTGATTGTTAATTATCTCCTTCTAAAGAAATTTGCTTATCTTGAGAAATTTATTCTTATATATCTTCTTGAATTTTTTGGACATAGTAAATTTGATCAACATATTGATCGATAATTTACATTTCCTTACATTTTTCATCTTAAGGTACTTCCTCGGTTCTTCTCACCATCCTTGCCTAAGGAAAAATTTCTACTTCTTCTCGAGAAGAAGCACCCTCTTGAATTTCACCTTGAATCTATTCTATCAAAAAACATATTACATATAATGTATATGGTTTCAAGAAATGTTTATGTAGTAGGTTCTTGACCTACTATTCTCTTACTTAATCTAAAAAGTCCTCAAGGACGTTCTTCATCAGCAGGTTCTTCTTCTATTTAAAATATGAGTTTTCTTGCTGTCATAGAAACATTCCATGTTCTAAATTCTACCACACCTTCTTTAGATTTTTCATGTTTCTTCCCCTGAGCAGATTCATGATCCTCATCAGAACCAATAGGCATGATTTTACCATATACGGTGCTCTAGAGAAATCTGAGCTTTCTTAAGGTTATAACATTCAACATATTACTATGAATTCATCTGAATATTGCTTTAATCAGCCTCACCATTTCTTTCTTAAACAATAGGTTTGATATAATCCTTCCATAAGGATAAAAAATAATCGCATCCTCAGGTTGAAAACAGAAAATCAAATATCTAATTATGTAGCATGGAAAATTCATCTTTATATCACTTAAAAACAAAAACATAAAATACATGTATGGAAATAGAATTTTCTCAATTTCTGACATCCTTGGGGCTATCCCAATCTGAATAAACATAACCAAAATTTTCAGACCGGGTTCTAAATATTTAACTATTATTTTCCCAATGTTAGTATAACCAAACATAAAAGACATTATATATTTATATTTGTAATCCCTAATAGATTTCAGATCAAAATTAAAAACTCCCTCATGAGGGAAGTTCAAGATTGTCTCAATTTTGACAAAAGATATTGATAACACTCTATCTTCATTCATCACAATATTCAAATCTTCTGTATCTCCCAAACTAAATCAAATTGATTTAAAGAATTATCTCAACTCAAATTCATATAGAAATTTTGTGTAGTCATCACTAAACATCAATTCAATACCTTGAAATGATAATTATTGCTTCAACATCATATTCTTCTGATATAGATATTCAAGATCAATGAATTTTCCAAAAATTATTTTTCTTCCAGTTTTATGTTGATGCCTCACATCACTAGGTTCACCTTCATAGATTCTCTTTGTTTTTACCATATATTTCGAAAATCTTATAAGGTTTGAGAATCAATGGTTTTGAAGGTGTGAGTAAAGGAAGGAAAAACAGTTGAAGGGTTTTAGTAGTTTGAAATCTTTTTAGAAAAAGAGCAGTGATTGGAATTTGAAACGGTTTCTGACATATCCTTCATTCTTGTGTCATTACGTATATAATAATCATTACATAATTAAAAATAAATTAAACTGAATTTGGAATATGTAAAATTTATTACAGTAAAAAAGTGTATATTATTAAAAATTAATAACTAATTTATTTTAAAATAATATGATCAAATAAATAAAAATTATTTAAAATTAAATATGCCTAACTCGCCCTTTATAAAATCAAAACTTGTAGTGGGAAGTGTTTTAGTAAAAATATAAACTAATTGAATTATATTATTTATTAATTCTAAAAATATATCCTTTTTTAAAAGTATATTCTATTATAAAATAATTTCTAATATCAATATGCTTATTTCTTGAATGACATATAAGAGTTTTTTTAAAATATTTATAGCACTAGTATTATCACATTAAATAGGTTTATTATTAAAATTTAGTCCAAAGTTGATAAAAGTATTTTTCATTGACAAAACATATGCACAGAAACTGCCTATAGATACATATTCTACCTTAGCTGTTGACAAAGCAAATGATTATTGTTTCTTACTAGACCATGACAATAAAGATTTTCCAAAAAAGTTCCAGGTTCCTGAGATTGCATTTCTATATAATGTACAAATTCAAAAATCAGCATCTGAATATGAAGAGATTAAAAACAGTTCCTTTTAAATATGAGAAACTTATTTTAACATCTTAAAGATGACATTCCTTAGTATTTGATTTAAATTTAGGACAAAGACAGACTGAATATTGTTTCCCTCGGAATCCGGGGATGACCGCCATGATGGGAGGTTCAAACGTTCCGATCGGTTTCAAACGGGTTTCTTCATAGAACCGAAAACATCCAATGATTCAACATCCATTCGGACCTACTTTCCAAAGTTAGGTGCTCATTAGTTTGTGGAATGATGAGGCTTAGGAATTTGCATTGGTCGAGAGGAAGGGAGGTTGGACTCATGACACCTTTTTGAGGGGAATTATTGTCTACTCCGGGACTCTCTTTGTAGATTTAAGTTATGTTCGTGAATCCTTATTACATTACCAAGTATAAAATGAGCTTTCCATCAAATCTTACAATCAATGATTAAATATGTAGGAAATTTTAGAGAATCTTTTGTATTTATTTGAGGTTCTTCATCGATAGAGAATCATTGGTATTTCTTAGAGATTCTTCGTCAATGTTACCCTTAGACACATTTATACAGAAGTCTCTTGGTCATTATGATGACCATGCTAGTTTTAGAGCCACTCAGTGGGGCACTTGAAGTTAATTTTCATTCATAACGACATGGATTATTTTAGAGTTGGGATTGAACCCGTAGACGGGCTACCTACGTATCCTTTGTTTAGAAAAGGAATCAAAACCCACGTAGTTCAAGTAAGAGAGTATGATGTTTATGATTGATGGCTCAAAGAAGGATGTCACAATTACTTTTACACTCTATGATCACGTGAGTCATGCTCGGTGTGAGAAACAAGAGGTATTGGTAAAAATTAGACAATTGTGCCATGAAATATGCAATCATAAGAAATAATGTGGGGCTTATGTATGTATGTCTACCCAGATAAATGAAGGTTAGTATTTACTTTTGGGAAGAAATCCAGGAACAGGGTCCATAAAGGTATATGTGCTTCATGGAGATTTTGAATACTCTAACTTGGGGCATACTCTTGAAAAGTAGGCCCAAATTAGGAGAAGACTTATGATTTGGTTTTACTCCTAAAGAGGTATCCCAGATCAAAGGTAAATTAGGACTGGTTAAGAGAAATTAAGACTGGGGCTTACTCCTGAAAAGGAGGCCCAGGTTAAGGGATTATGACTAGGACTTACTCCTGAAAAGGAGGCCCAGGTTAAGGATTAAGGTTTGGGGCTTACTTCTGAGGAGAATGCTCAAATTATGGAACTGGGGCTTACTCCTGAAAAGGAAGCCCAGGTTAGGGGATCTGGGGCTTACTCCTAAGAGGATGCCCAAAAAATTAAGGGACTTGGGGCTTACTCCTAAAGAGGTTGCCCAGATTTTTGAGACTTATGACTATGGATTATTCCTGAAAAGGAGACCCAGGTTAAAGATTCTCTCCTCTTAAAGGATGAGGTTGAATGAATGAACTCTCAATCTTTAGTGACACAATGATATGTAAATCACTAGGTTTTGAGAGATATTCCACAGAATTCCTTTCAGATAAGGAAGTCAAATCAAGAAATCATGCCATAAATGCCTTTGAAGAGTGTCTTGAAGACTAAATCATGAATAGGAAAGGTGTAATAGCTTAAGAGGGGTGAAATGGGCATGAAAGGCACCCAAAAAGACAGGGGCGCACAAGTCCTGTCAGGCGCACAGGTACTGCGTGGGTGCGCAAGTCTTGGTCATGCAGGTCCTGGTCGCGCAGGTATGCCTGCGCGACGCATGGTGTACTTGCGCGACAGTTAACCAGAAGACTAATACTTGAGAGACTATTCATTAAATCCTTTATAATCCTCTTGAGGTTCTTCCAGAAAAGGGGTGCGCAAGTTATATTACAGGAGTAAGGTGACGCGCAAGTGTGGCCTTTTCCCTTAAGGGATGGCCACTTAGGCGCGCAAGTGTTGATGAGTTTCAACACATAGGCCTTCCTCCCCCTCTTTAGATCTTCTGTTCTAGGTAATAAATTACCTCAGAAGTGTTTCAGAAGCTTTGAGAAGAGACTGGGGCGCCGGGAGCTCAAATCTGAGTTTCTGCAAAAAAAAAAATCCTCTCAAATGGGGGGCCCACAGGGTCTATTTATAGGCAGAAGAAGACCTCGGGTGGTTACCAGGTGGTTATCACTTAGGTCGTGCAAGTCACTTGCGCGGCCATAAGACGTCGTGCAAGTGGACTTGCGCGACATTGATATAACTTGTGCGGTACACGTGATTTTGATCATGTGTTCATGCCTTTGTCGATTTTTGATATTTTCTTCAAAGGTTGAATCACTTTGAGCTCAGATATTCCCCTTTTCTGATCTTTATATTCTGTGACAAAAGGAGCTTCAACAAAATTCCCCCCCCCACTCAGAGTTGGATCTGAAAGAAATGAGGATTTGACTCTGAGGAAATCGAAGACATCCAAAGGAACGGTGGCATGCAAGTCTTGATCGTGCAGGGTATGGTGCACAAGGTCCCGACCGCATCTATAAATATAGGGCCTCACTTCCATACAAGCATCCGGATTTCCAGACTTCATACCTTCGAGCTCTCGCCTTACAGGTCACCTTAGCCACGCAGGTTGCTCTATTTTCCAGTGTTTTCCTTGATATCGCGCTACTGTAAAGGTATCTGTACTTCCACAGTTTATACTTGCACGTCAAAAACTAGCGCGACACACGAATACTTGCGCGTCATGTTTAGACTCGTGCAGCTTAATGCCTTAGCTATTTTTTTCAAATTCATTCACAAATTTTATGAAAAATAAACTCATTTAAGAGTTTAATTTATTCAACTTTTGTGCAGATTCAATAGCTCCTAAGGGAATTAAAACGTCTGATGAACTGGCTAGCAAGCGGATTGATGACATTATGAACATCATTTGCCATGATTACTATGATATATGTTACAACACTCTCCCAGATTTGGCTAATTACTTGAAGAAATATCATCTTAATTTCCCACAGAGCATCTACCTGCCTCTATATGGTCATGGTCATCTGCAAGGAGTCAACGTTTTAGATGCAAGGAACTATACACCTGAAATATAGCTGCACTGTTACTCCTTCATTTCGGTTATGCTGTGCATTAAGGGCAATAACAATGGTGTGAACTTTCAAATTCTTCCTCCATGTCATTTCCTTGCAGATATGAAAATGGAAAACCCATGGGCTGAAATGTTTTCTACTGCCGATTGGTGGAGAGAAGTCAAACATGGTATTAGAGCAATATATGAAAAGAGTAATCTCTCCAAATGGCTCTTTACTTCCAATGCTCCATTCTCAAATCCATGTATCCATCTTCCAAGTCTCTTGGATAGAAACAGAGTCACTGTTTGATCAGTAGAAAATTTTCTCAAAACGCAGTCAAGAACATCCTTTTACAATTGATCCAAGAAGAGATGGTATCACTGCATCTCTTATTGTATCTAGTTGAATGAATGAATTCCAGGTGGTTTCTGATGAAGCTCGGGATGCCGTAAATCAAATGAAGAGTTATGTTGAAATCCTTTTGTAATTCTTGAAAAAGAGAAGAGACTCCAGTCTGTGGATGTCCTTATAACTCTTATGTATCAATGAAAAACACTTTCACCTTCACTCTTTTATACATGCATTCTCTTTTACTACATGCTTTAGAGATTACCTAAGCCAATGGGCCTAGTAATCATGGTTTTATTTTTACTAGGATTAAATGTAAATAACCCTACAAACATCAAACATTTTAATTTCTCAATGTTACATAAATCATACAAAACAAATGTATGTTTAGTGAGCTGGGAACTTGACTTTTATTCAGATTTGCCCTGTCTTTTGCGGGCAGTTTAACGTCATGCACTTCGGACATACAAAGGCTAATGTTTAAGGTCAAAATAGCTTTGACCGAAATGGATTAGAATTGACCCAATTCCTTGACAACTCATCTTAAAACATAGTACCATACTCAAGAATGAAGGAAAAAATATGTAAGCTATGACTTAAGAATATTTGAATATGAGGAATGATATGAAAAAGAGCTAAAAAGGCATTAGAAGAAGTAGTTCTCAAGAATGAAGTTACCATTATTTAACAAACCCGTTAGGGGGTTGAATTATGCAGGGCCACCTAAGGGCATTGGCTGCATAGTTAAATAAAATAGTATCTTTTGGCTAACAAGTCTGTTATGTAGAGTGTTTATGCAAGGCCACCTATGGGCACGTGCTGCATAGTCAAGAAAAAGAACACTCAGAAATTTACATTCCTAGTGCTAATATCCAGTGAAAGTTTATGGAGATTCAAATCTTCCAAAGTATAGTGTTTTATGTATGGAAGGAGGTACTTGAATATGGAGAAGATATTTCCAAACAAGATTATCGAATAACTGGATGAATATCACTCCTACGAAGGTCTGACCCAAACGTAGGGAAGGATAATATAAACCACAGACTTGAATACTTTCATATTATGAAAAAGGATATGGCACAAATATGTTAAGGATTGCTATTTTTGCGGATCCTTATATACTGTTATTTAAGAAAAATAAGGAAAAAAGAGGCATTTTTTCCAAGAATGAAGTTACCAATATCCGAAAAAACCCATTAGGGGGTTGAATTATGCAGGGCCACCTAAGGTCATTTGCTACAGAGTCAAATAATAGTGTCTTTTGGCTAACAAGTCTGTTTTGTAGACTGTTTATGCAAGGCCGCCTATGGGCACGTGCTACATAGTCAGGAAAAAGAACTCTTAGAAGTTTGAAATTTTTGTGACTAGAAGTCGTGAAAAGGGTTATGAGGACCTAGAAATATTTATGGTTTGGATTATGACACATGAATATGGGTATTGTTCAATGTATACAAGGATACACAGATCAATGCTAACCATAATCATGTTGTGGCTGGGTCCTGAATTGAAATGTTGGACTTCACTACGTATCCCATAAGGATGACAATCAAGCCATACGTAGTTCTTAAACTAATGTTTAACGTCGTGTGAGACAAAAGGATTAGAAATCTTAGTTTGGGTTCATAGAGCTTTGACCATTGTATGAAATACACAGTGTGTGTTTTCATGGGGAATTTTCTGCCAAGGGACTGAAAGTAGAATTTGGGGTTAGGCCCAAATACATGGGGCTGGATTTGAGGGACACTCAAAAATTCCTACAGATCCCATAAGGATGGAAATCAATCCCATGTAGTTCTAGAAATACCCTTTGTACAAATTTGTTTTGTACATATGAAGGGTGAAAGGGGACTTTAGTACAATGATGGTTTAACCCAAGATAAAAGGTTTGGGAGTTGCCATGTATGCATGCAGTCTTTGAGATGAAACATGATTGAAAAATCAATGTAAATAATGGTTCCCTATTAGGTGAGGGTATCAAAGAATATTGTAGTTTATTATCATACTGGACAAAAGTGTTGCATAGTTTAATGTAGTATAACAAGGATGAATGTGAGCCAATGTAAAGATATTGATTCTAGGAGTGGTTTCACGAATCAACATCGTATGAGATGGAGGTGAACTGATGTGAAGATATTGGTTTTGGGATTGAAACTTGGGAGGTTGCCTACATACCCAGCCTAGAAGTCAAGGATCAAAGTCTGTGTAGTTAAATTAAAGCATGAATTAATTATCAAGTTGTTCTTGGGGACAATGACCTAAAAAAATGATGTTGGGATATACACATGGTTAGCAGCCTAGAGAAAATATTATGGTTGAGGTTTTCTCTAAGCTCATGTGAGTCATCCTAGGTGTGAGAAACAAGAGGTAGCAACAACCTTAACGATACACAGTTTAACGTCATGTAGGATGTATGAAGGGACTATGCAGTTTAAAGTCTTATAGTTAGGACTATTGGTGCTGCACAGTTTGGTGTCATGTAGCAGGGACAAAATACAGTTTAATGTCATGTAGGACATATCACGAACATTCTGTACAGTTTAGCGTCATGTAGTTAGGATGATGGGGACAATAGAGTTTAACATCATGTTTGATGAAAGGGGGGGGGACTGTGCAATTTAATGTCATGCTGTGAGGACAAAAGAGTGCACCATTTTAACGTCATGTTGGACGCATTGGGGATTTTTTCCACAGTTTAATGTCATGTTGGATGAAAAAGGGACGATACAGTTTAGAGTCATGTTGGACGAAAGTGCGAATAGTTTAAGGTCATATGCATAGACCGTGGATGGTGCAGTTTAATGTCATGTTGGACGGTGGTGTAGTTTAAGGTCATACATGACCTTTGATGATTATGTAGTTTAATGTCTTTCTGGACGTAACAGACTTGCGAACAATTTAGGGTCATATGCATGGACCTTTGATGATGCAGTTTAAGGTCATACAGGACCTAGTTGTAGTTTAAGGTCATACAAGACCATTTAGGGAACTTTTTTTCACAGTTTAACGTCGTGTGGGGCGAGGTTAAAGTTTAAGGTCATACTGAACCATTGCTGTATATTTTTATTGTCATATAGCAAGGATGAACTGGTGTCGCACAGTTTAGTGTCATGTTGCCATGACATATACATAGTTTAATGTCATGTAGGACGTATGAAGGGACTATAGAGTTTATACAAAATACTTCTTCAAAAAACTGGCATTGGTTGGAGTAGTGATGAGTTCTCCATCCATTGAGATTAATGAATAAGAACCATTGGAGTAGATCCTATGTATTGAATAAGGTCCTTCCCATTTTGGCTCAAGCTTGGGATGTTTTTTTCCTGGTATCATTGGAGTTCTGAGAACTAATACCAATTCTCCCTGAGTGAATGAATGAAGACGAACTTTTTTGTTAAAATCTCATGCTATTCGATTCTGATAGACTACCAAGTGGTGCAAAGTGCACAATATTTTCTCATCTAACAATTCAAATTCATTCAATCGCTTTTGAGATTGTTCATCTATAGGTGATTGATCACAAATGGAAACTCTGAGCGAGGGTAGTTGAACTTCAATGGGAAAGACGACTTCCGTTCCATATACCAATGAATATAGAGTTGACCGAGTTGCAGTGCGGGTGGTAGTCTAATAAGCCCATAAATCATGAAAGAGTTTATCAGGCCATGACCTCTTATCTTTATCCACCATCTTTTGCAGTATCTTTGAAAGAGTCTTGTTAAAGGTTTCTATCTAGCTGTTGGTCGCTGCATGATACTGAGATGAATGGTTGTATTTGATGTTGTATTCTTGATATAATTTCTTCACCTCGGATGAACAAAATATGGTGCCATTGTCTGTCAATATGGTATGAGGGACACCAAATCTGGTAGTGATGTTAGACTTGATGAAGCTAAAAATGCATTTAGAACTGACTTCCTTGAGATTTATTGCCTCTACCCATTTGGAAAAGAATTCAGTAGCAGTAAGAATATACTTAAACTGCTTAGCCGTAGCCGAAGGGTAAGGTCCCACCACATCCATTCCCCATGTGGAAAATGGCCATGAGTATTTAGCTGTATGAAGCAACTCTGGAGGTTGATGAATGAAGTTGGTATGTACTTGGCATGAATGACACTTCTTTGTGAAATCGACACAATCTCGTATCATTGAAGGCCAAAAGTATCCAAGCCTTTCAACCTGATCAGATAGTCTATGTCCAGACTGGTGGGCACCACAGACTCTTGTGTGCACCTCTTTCATGACAGCCATTGTCTCTTCACCATCAATGCATCTGAAGAGAACTCCATCAAAACTACGTTTGTAGAGAATTTTCTCTTGTTGATTTGGGCTATCATAAAGAGTAAAATTGACCACACGTCACTGGATTTGTTCTTTCTCAGCTCTATCAGGTGGATGTGTTCCATTTTGAAGGTATTTCCTGATAGGTGACCTCCATCCTATAGTATGACCATACAGTTCGGGAATGGAACTAATTTCATTAATTTCCTCTGTTCTGATTTGAACATACGGTGAAATTGCACGACAGTGGGCAATACTGATGGTTGTCTCGTCCCGATTTGGATCTGTCATTGTTGTGGCTATATTATCCAATGCATCATCTTGAGCATTTTGTGATCATGGGACATAAGAAAATGTCGGTTCCAAAGGTAAATCTACCATTAACTCTCTGACGTAATCATACAAAGGGATTATTTCTTCTTTTCTGATGGAATAATCCCCATTGACTTGTTTGATTACCAGTTCTAAATCACCCTTCACCTTTAAGTGATTCACATGTGCTTGAAGCACTAATTCGAAGCATGTGATAAGAGCATGGTATTCTGCTTCATTATTGGTACCACCTTCCTACAATAAGAAGGTATAAGGTAACACTACCTTTTCTAAAGAAATGAGAACAATTCCTAAGCCAACTTTATTGAATTTAGGATTTTCCATTTTCTTCCCGGTTGGACTTCTGGAAGCAGCATCAAAATACATTTCCGATGATTGAGGACTTTCTTGAATAGAAAAGACTTCCTCATCAGGGAGTTCAATATCTGAAGATGTGTCTTCCACTGAAGGGTGTTCAGCCAGGAAATCAGCCAGAACATGGCACTTTATCACCTTTTGAGACACATACTGAATGTTGAATTGCTGCAAAATAACTGCCCACCTTGCTAGACGTCCTGTAAGCATTGGACGACTAAGGATGAATTTGAGCAGGTTATTGCGAGATACCAATTGGACCTCATGATGTTGCAGGTAATGTCTCAATTTCTAAACTGCATAGATTAATTCCAGGCCGCACTTCTCAATACTTGAATATCGGGTTTCTGCTTCAAGCATAGATCGACTGAGATAGTAGAGTCTGTTTTCATTTCCAGCATCATTGTTTTGAGCAAGAAAGGCACCCAATGATCGCTCTAGAGTTTTCATATAGAGGATAAGTGGTCTTCCTTCAACAGGTGGCATGAGTACCGGTGGACACAAGAGTTATTTCATGAGAATATCAAATGTTTCTTGATATTCTTCAGTCCACTGGTAAGTGACTCCCTTCTTCATCAATTTGTTAAAGGGTAAACTTTCGCCTACGAAATTGGCGATGAAACGCTGAATATAGGCTAAGTGTCCTTGAATTCCTCTTAATTCTTTCAAATATTGAGGAGGTGACATACCAATGATTGACTTGGTCTTCTCATGATCGACATGAATACCACATGGCGTACAACAAAGCCAAGAAACTTTCCTGAGGTTGCCCCAAAAGCACATTTTAAGGGGTTCATCTTCAAATTATGTTGTCGAAGCATGCAGAATATGACTTTCAAATCAGCCAAGGGATTAGAAAGTTGTTTGGATTTAACCACTAAATCTTCTACATAGCATTCAAAAAATTTCCCTAAGAAGGGTTTGAAGATAAGATGCATGGCGTGCTGATATGTTGCACCTACATTCTTTAAGCCATAGGGCATTACCCGGTAACAAAAAACACCCTGAGGGGCTCTGAAGGCTGTGGATTCCTCATCTTCTGGGGCTATTCGGATCTGATTATATCCAGAATATCCATCCATGAAGGAAAGTGCTTCATAGCCATCTGTTGCATCAATTAGAAGTTCTGTAATCGGAACTGGGAAATCATCCTTAGGACAATGCCGATTAAGATCTCTGAAATCGATGAAAACTCTAATTTGTGTATTCTTCTTCTTTACAGGGACAATATTAGCCAACCACATGAGATACTAAACTTCTCTGACAAAGTTATCTTTGATAAGATTATCCACTTCAACTTCAATTTTAGAATCATAAGTTGGGTGTGTTCTTCTCGCGGCTTGCTTAAATCCTCAATGTTCTTCTGGTAAACCCAAATGATGAGTAGCAACATCAGGATCAAGCCCAAGAATTTCTGTATAGTTCCACAAAAAAATATCTCTATTTCGCTTTAGATATGAAATATACATCTCTTGATCTTCAAGGGTCATGGATGCACTGATTAAAGTGGGGCGTGGATCTTCCTTTGTACCCAGATTTATTTCTCTGAGTTCATCCACAGTGGTAGAGATACCATCTTCAAATGCTGGAGGAGCATCATTGAGATATTCCTCTTTTTCTTCATCATGTGTTATTTCTTCCATTTCTACATGCATAGTAGATGACAAAGAAGAATTTTCATGATCAGAAGAGATGTCAAAATTTTCACATTTTGAAGAAGAAGCTTCCATTTCCAACCCGATTGATGATGAAGGTTCTTCTTTGGGTAATAAAGTGGAAATGATGGATTGAGAATCGAAATCATTGTTCACATTTGATGTTTCTATAACTTCTTCTGGCCTAATTTGTGAAGCATAGACTTGTTGGATTTCAGCAGATGAAATGAAGACATCACCATTTGTGCTTTCATCACTGCTTGGTAGATTACCAATTTCTCCCATGTTGTCTGGCTCGATTTCCGTAATTGACATTATGGATCCTTCCATAAGAGTATTTTGATTTGGGTCTATCTTGTCAATTTGACTGATAGGCAACACATAATATGTACTCACATGTGTAAATGGATTTACTGGAATTTTTTCCAAACCATATGGAGCATTAACTTTGGTAATCTCCTTTGTTATGGATTTCTCCCTTTGCTTCATGTGATAGAATTCTACCTCAATGTATTGAGACTCGCATGTCTTGAACAAAGCCTTATCACCATACAACGTCCCAAATTGACCATAAAAATAATATTTGAGACAATGATGGTATGAATAAGGGATAGCGGCATGTTGATGTAACCAGGGTCTTCCAAGAAAAATGTTGAAAGCTGAGTCTTGATCAACAACCATGAAATCTGAATTGGATACAAGATCTCCAAACTGAGTTCTGAGTGTAACTTCACCCAGTGGTTCTTGTTCATTTTTATCATATCCCTGTAGCATCATGGTGGAGGGAGATAAATCAGATTCTGTGAGGCCTAATCGATGAAGTGTACGAATGGGCATGAGGTTGACTCCTGAACCATTGTCAATGAAAACTCTTCGAACATCCGCGCCATTGACTTTTCCAGAAAAGTACAATGGTCTAATATGTCCATGCACAACAACATCTTCATCTTCATTAGTAAAGGATATTATTGCATGTCATTCTACAGGATTATTCTCTATGTGATAGAATTCAGCTGCTGCAATTTCAGTTTCAAACTTTTGAGGACTTGACAAAGCCTCGATGAGTGCTTCCCGAAGATCTTTTGATAGATTCAAAGCATCCAGAATTGATAACTTGGCTGGTAGATGTGCCATGTGTTTCAATATATCATAATTTTGATCCAGATGTCTGCGTTTCCCAATAGAAATATGTGGTTTAGCAGGTACTTTGGAAGCAGATGCTTTGGAAGTTTATGCATCTTGTATAGGAGTTGGCAAAATTCCTAGTTTTGGATGATTAGACCGATTATATCCATTTACTTAATGAGAGGAAGAAAATGGAACCTTCAATCGGACTTCAAAAATAACTGTGTCAGGACTGAATTTGCTATTGGTAGAAGAACTTTCTTGTTCTTGCTGAGCTCGCTGAAGGGCTCTACCACGAGTTTCTACTGCGTTCACAGTTCTAGCAGGGGTAGAATTGGAATAGTGGATTCTGAAAGATCCATTTCTTCCCATGTATCATGATCCCCTGGAACTTCCTCTAATTCCTCTGTTTGATATAGGGAATTCAGGCTCATTAAAATCGAAACTGTGACTGGCAGATGGATGTGTTAATTGAATCATATTAACAGCACCAAAGATTAACTCTTCTTCTGATGAAGACTCTGCTTGATTATCCTGTTTAGGCTGTGCCTTTTGGTGGGGCGGTGCTCGTGGTTTTGACGTATATGGCATGAAGTCCGCCAAAGTCAAATACATCTTAGGGTTTGACACATACTCATCTTCTTCTGATTCTTTTTCTTTCTTTGAATCAAGACATTTCTTTGAGGACTTTCCCTCTGACGAAGAGTGTTTTGCCACAACATTCATGGCAGAAGACACAATTGGTTTCCTTAATTGTGTTCAAAAAATAGTATGAGTTCGATTGATTGTCTTTCTGACCTTCCAATCATCACAAATTTATGCATTTTTTCTTTTTACTTCCTTCCATTCATCTTCCTCCTCTGGAACTGTAGTAGTGACACATGCAACCTGGGCTGAGGATCCTTTCGATGTGACCTGTCCCGAGTCGACCATCTTTTGTAGGAGGTCTTTGAAGACAAAACACTCTTGGATGGGATGCCCCAACATTTTATGAAAAGGGCAATAATTAGGACGATCTTCATCTCTTTTCTTGTTTGGCCACTTGTGTATTGGAAATTGAACCAAATTGTTTTCTAGAGCCGAAATGAAATAACCAGGAACTTGTTCATTTCAGAAAGACTATGTTTTTCTCTTCAAATCCTCAAATTGTTTTCGTCTTTTATCTTTTTGATCGTCTAGATGAAAAGGCCTTTTTTTGGCGCTCAGAAGGTGGAGCCCTTTGAGAAGATGAAGTTTTTGAGGTCGAAATAGGTACATATGCTTGTTTAAGAATAACTATAGCAGTTTCTACATTACCCATTCTCCTTCCTGGAGCTGATGGAATTACACGATATTTAGCCTTAGCCTGTATAAGGTAATCTTCAATCTGCAGAGCGATTGAAGTAAGGGCTCGAAACCCTCCTGTGTATTTCACAGGGATTAATGGCGTGCGTAATTCGTCACACAGATTTTCCACACAGATTGGCAACAATTCTTCTTGAGGGAGTGTTAAACTCAAGAAATATGTTAATCGCTTCCATCGAGTAATGAAATCAGATACTGTTTCATTCTCCCTTTGCTTACAGTTTGCATGATCGAAAATTGTTGTCTTTGTAAAAGTTGAGCTGAACTGAAGGAGGAATTTTTCGCGAAGATCCTCCCATCTGGTAATTGACCGGGATTGCAAGCTTGTATGCCAAACAAAAGATGGTCCTTGCAAGGTTCACAGAAAGCATCTGATTTTCACTAATTCTTGCTACTCTGGAGTTCCCATCATAGGATCTCAACAAGACATGTAATGCGTCAAATGTTATTCTGGATCGCCTGATCCATTGAAAATAGGGAATACAGGGCTTCCAAAACTGGATGGAGGAGAAATTAAATCTACCCATTCAGGGTAAACTTTCTTTTCTGGTTTAACTTGCACACGATTCCCTTCCATAGTTTCTAACCGAGCTGTTAGTGACTCAATAGTAGTTATTAACTTTTGAGAAAAATCTGGTTGAACTTGGACTTGAGTAGGTGCAATGACTAAAGCTTGGACAGATGTGGCGATTGGCGCTGCAACTGATGTAGGCACTGCCAACTGTTGTTGAACAAGACCCATAGTATTAGACCTGTGAGGGTGTACTGATAGAGGAGGATATTCTTGATCCATCTCCGTAGCTGCAACAATTTACTTTGGCTGACTGACTCCATCATGCTTAAGAAGAATACTATTCTGAAGCAGTTCTACATTCAACCTTCTTAATTCCTTCATTTATCACTCCTTTTGTGAAATCCTCTGCCCGAGTAAGAGCGATTGACCTTCTCCAGAGGAAGTATATGTAATCTAGTTCGTTCCCTTCCCTTTGTTGGATCCTTTTCGGATATGGGGAAGTGGGTTACTCGAAGGATTACTTAAGTTCTGAATAATTCTTTGACTTCGTGTATGCACACATTCTTCATTTGTGTTGTTGCGTACATCTTCTTGAGAAGAAACCTCTTCATCTGAGTCCCCTGAGTGAGCCTCATCTGGTGGATCAGCAACAACGGCATTGATGACATTAATCGATGCATAAATCATTACATCCATTCTATCACAATTTCTGTGATATTGTCGGCTTCCATGTCTTTTATGAGACATTGCCTTTTGTTGATTCAATCCCTCAGGAACTTCTTGATGAACCATAATTTGGAGGGAATCTCTAGATAATTTGGCTCTTCGTTCCTCTTAAGGTTTCTTCCCCAATCGGGAAAAGACCGAATTTCTCTGAGGAGGGGATTGATGATTTGAAAAAGTCCCCATTCTAGTGGACTGGGGCTGTTCATGTTGTTCTTGCTCAACTCCTTGGAACCTATTTGTTGATTCTGAGGGTTGGTTTAAAAGAGTCCCCAGTCTGGCGAGCTGGGGTGGTTCTTGACATGCTATGTCTGAGACTTTTTTGAAATTCTTCCTGATCTTGCGATCCTTAGTTCAGAAATTAGATGGATGCATTAATCTATATCCTCTTTTATCACCCGGTTCAAAATACCGTTGGATGATTTCCGACACTTCTGTCATTTGGTGACGTGCTTGCTTCAAACGAGAGGCATGTTCAATATTCTCGTTTGCTTGAGGCAAGAGTAATTCAACAAATTGTTCCTTGTATTCTTGATTTTTAGAGGAACTAGTTGAAGCCTATTCTTGGGCAAGATTTTGATTAAAAACGAAGCCCATTGACTGTGGCTGGCCATGGGCAATAACATTGCATGAGACCATTTTTGGCGGGCTTTGCTGACTGGAGAGCACCGTGAAATGAAGTGCTCCATGAACACCCCATCCTCTAATATGAATACCAAATGGGGAATTGGAAATTAACTGATGCAATATTCTTAGTGCGCCAAAGCATGAATGTTGAAGGGCTCTTTACTGCTTTTCAGCCTTCGGATATCGAGAGACTGATGGAGACACCAAATCAATCTGACGTTGTAACCCTTCTATTATCGTAAGATGATTTTCATATTCATCATAAGATAATACTTTTTTCAACTGACAAAGATTTTTCCATATGTTGATATGAATATCATGAATTTCATCTTCCGTCAACATTTCTGTAATATTATACTGAGAGTCAGCCAGAGGCCAAAACATAACTGGCACCTCACCTTTCGCCAGTTGTTTTCTCATGTTCAACATTTCCTCTTTATCATTTGATGAATATTCTTCTACCTAATTCGACCAGAGTTGGTGTTTTATTTTTGCTTCATTGGATTCAACAGGATTGGTACAGAAATCATTGATCAAACTAGAAGATGCATGACTTAGGGGTGGTACGGAGAATGACCTACACCCTGGGCTATCATCTGATTGAGAATGTATTTTACCTTCTAGCGATGAAGCTTCGAACATGACTGGTTTTTCATTTACAAGTGCCTTAAGATAATAGGGCTTTCTCGGCACTACATTGTCCAGTTGAGCATTTTCTGGGCAATGTGCATCACTACTACGGAGAGAACTTTCGCAGTGAAATTCATCATCATGTTGAGGACCACCATAATGGGTTACAGAAAAAGTTGAGATCTCATGCTCCTTGGTCTTCTGACCACACAGAGGGTTCCTGTGGCTCTCGTATGAAGATGAATCTTTGAGATCGACCGAATTCTCATGAAGCAAGCCTTCATGAGGAAGTTTCTGTTGAAGACCTTCAGAATTAATGATCCTACTATTGGGAACTGAGGGAGTAGAATCATGAATTCCAATAGATAAATGTCTGAGGGATTCAAGAACTCCATCATCGAGCAAGGCCTTGTTATAGATTGGCACTTGATCTCCTAACTGTACTGGGATGGTCTTTTTCTTAGACGCCTTATTACTCACCTTGGAAACCACTTGTTGATGAATGTGGCTACTCTGAGCAGGTGTATGTGCCTGATCAGGAAATATGGCCCGGTAAGGCTGACGATCTCCTCTCAAATCAGGTGTATGTTCCTGACTTGGTTGTCCATATGATATGGGGGAGTATGCCCCATAACCCTCTTGGACTAGAAAGATATGTGTGTCTGTTCCGGAGTGAATTGTTGATGTATCACTCCACTGGTAGGGATAGATTTATGTGTCTTTCCCTGAGATGCCGACGAAGTTGTTATAATATCCTGGCAGGAGTCCAGAATATGATTAGGGATTTTCTTCTGCTCTTTCAACATCGATAGAATATTCTTGGTTACTTCAGCTTCCGGAATGAGAATATACGTCAATTCCGGGATTGGATCAGGTGTATGTGCCAGCTTGTGTCCTCCTTTTCCTATCAGTGAATCCTGACAGTACTCAAGTGTGGGGGCAGAGAGTTGAGTCTGCCTCATATTTGTTTTTGGGGATTTCTGACTAACTTCTCTGAATGCTACCAATTGAGATTGTTGGTAGGCTTCATTAATACTAGCAGGTGTATGTGCCTGCTGATTACACTTCACCAAACGTGGTTGATGAGATCCATCATATGTAGTCAGAAGAGCCTGTTGACTAGCTGATTGTGTATAAACAGGTGTATGTTCCTTCCTATAGTACTCTGCCAGAATTGCCTGGCGGGATTGTCCTGATGCTGCCAGACGAGTCTACTGGACAACAGAATTAAAACGGGCAGGTTTATGTGACTGCTCGTTGTATGCCACCAAGTTAGGTTGGTGGACTTCTCCGGAGATGGCAGAGATGAGAACCTGCTCACTGTTGATCGGATTCTGCCTCTGGTGGTTCTTCTTGCTTTTCGGGTTCGAGGAACCTGAGCCAAACGCCTGGAGTCGGTACCCTCATCATGTTGAGGGCGCACTGTCGCATGAGTCTAGCAGCGATTGTTGGTAAGAGCCCTCAGGAAGGACTCCTGTCTGTTTGTATTAAGGTACCGAGGGACCTGCTCATTCACCTCCCTAGAATAAGGGAGAGAATGGTGATTGCGTTCCGGGGATAACGACCCAAAACGGTTGGAGACGGTAGTCAGCACCGCATTCTTCTTGATCACTGGTCGTCGTTGTCCGGATGACCGATGTGAGTTTTTTACTTGGAGGGCTTGTCGGGGAGCCTCTAGAGTTGGGATGGTACTGTGTTGATGGTACTCCCTAACCAGTGCAATTGATACCCAGCGTTGAAGACGCTGAGTAGGTGATGTCATCCTCAGAGCGGATGACAATCAAGCAAAAGTAGCAGCAGTGGCATTTGAGGCAGTAGTATTCACAGGTGTGAATTTAAGAGCAGCCATTCTAGAAATGCAGAAGATCTTGGAAAAGAGTGTCTGTTTGATATAACAGACGTAATCAAGATAAATTCATCTACAACATCTTTTGGATGAGCACATATGTCAATGATTGTTTTTGTTGGCCCTCTCATTAAGTTTTAAATAGGGGCCTAACAAATAGGTAAAAAATCATTTTTACTTGGTTAAGGATTCACATCAGGTTAACCATTTTTGTTTCCCTCAGAATCTGAGGATGACTTCCTTGATGGGAGGTTCAAATGTTCCGATCGGTTTCTAACGGGTTTCTTCGTAGAACTGGAAACATCCAATGATTCCACATCCATTCGGACTTACTTTCCAAAGGTAGGTGCTCATTAGTTTGTGGACTAATGAGGCTTAGGAATTTGCATTGGTCAAGAGGATGGGAGGTCGGACTCATCACACCTTTTTGAGGGGAATTATTGTCAACTCCGGGACTCTCTTTGTAGATTTAAGTTATGTTCGTGAATCCTTATTACATTACCAAGTATAAAATGAGCATTCCTTTAGATCTAACAATCAATGATTAAATATGTAGGAAATTTTAGTGAATCTTTTGTATGTATTTGAGGTTCTTCATCGATAGAGAATCATCTGTATTTGTTAGAGATTCTTGGCCAATGTTACCCTTCGACACATTTATACAAAAGTCTCTTGGTCATTATGATGACCATGCTGGTTTTAAAGCCACTCAGTGGGGCACTTGAAGTTTATTTTCATTCAGAAGGACATGTATTATTTTAGAGTTGGGATCGAACCCATAGACGGGCTACCTACGTATCCTTTGTTTAGAAAAGGAATCAGAACACACGTAGTTCGGGTAAGGGAGTATGATGTTTATGATTGATGGCTCAAATAAGGATGTCACAATTACTTTTACACTCTAAGATCACGTGAGTCATGCTCGGTGTGAGAAACAAGAGGTATTGGTAAAAATTACACAATTAATCCATGAAAGATGAAATCATAAGAAATAATGTGGGTCTTATGTATGTATGACTGCCCAGATAAATGAAGGTTAGGATTTACTTTTGGGAAGAAATCCAGGAACAAGGTCCATAAAGGTATATGTGCTTCAGGGTGATTTTGAATACTATAACTTGGGGCTTACTCCTAAAAAGGAGGCCCAAATTAGGAGAATACTTATGATTGGGTTTTACTCCTAAATAGGAATCCCAGATCAAAGGTAAATTAGGACTGGTTAAGAGAAATTAAGACTGGGGCTTACTTCTGAAAAGGAGGCCCAGGTTAAGGGATTATGAATGGGACTTACTCATGAAAAGGTGGCCCAGGTTAAGGAGTAATGTTTGGGGCTTACTCCTAATGATAATTCCCAAATTAGGGAACTAGGGCTTACTCTTGAAAAGGAATCCCAGGTTAGGTGATCTGGGGCTTACTCCTAAGAGGATGCCCAAAAAATTAAGGGGCTTGGGGCTTACTCCTAAAGAGGATGCCCAGATTTGAAGACTTTTGACTGGGGATTATTCCTGAAAAGGAGACCCAGCTTAAAGATTCTCTCATCTTAAAGGATGAGGTTGAATGAATGAACTCTCAATCTTTAGTGACATAAAGATATGTAAATCACTAGGTTTTGAGAGATATTCCACAGAATTACTTTCAGATAAGGAAGTCAAATCAAGAAATCATGCCATAAATGGCGTTGAAGAGTGCCTTGAAGACTGAATCTTGAATAGGAAAGGTGTAATAGCTTAAGAGGGGTGAAATGGGCAGAAAAGGCACCCAAAAAGGCAGGGGCGCGC
The DNA here is from genome assembly GCA_963277665.1 of Viscum album. NCBI lineage: Eukaryota > Viridiplantae > Streptophyta > Magnoliopsida > Santalales > Viscaceae > Viscum > Viscum album. The sequence goes on from OY728131.1 coordinate 366,818,877, forward strand.
AAGTCCTGTCAGGCGCGCAGATACTGCATGGGCGCGAAAGTCTTGGTCGCGCAGGTCCTGGTCGCGCAGGTATGCCTGCGCGACACATGGTGTACTTGTGAGACAGTTAACCAGAAGGGTAATACTTGAGCGACTCTTCAGTAAAGCCTTTAGAATCCTCTTGAGGTTCTTCTAGAAAAGGGGCGCACAAGTTATATTGAAGGAGTAAGGCGGCGCGCAAGTGTGGCCTTTTCCCTTAAGGGCTGGCCACTCAGGCTCGTAAGTGTTGATGAGTTTCAACACATAGGCCTTCCTCCCCCTATTTAGATCTTCCTTTCTAGGTAAGAAATTACCTTATAAGTGTTTCAGAAGCTTTGAGAACAGACTAGGGCGTCGGGAGCACAAATCTGAGTTTCTGAAGAAGAAAAAATCCTCTCGAATGGGGGGCCTGTAGGGTCTATTTATAAGCAGGAGAAGACCCCAGGCATTTATCGGGCGGTTATCACTTAGGTCTGGCAAGTCACTTGTGTGACCATAAGACGTCGCGCAAGTGGAATTGCATGACAATGATATAACTTGCGCGACACATGTGCTTTTGATCCCTGGTTCATGCCTTTGCCGATTTTTGATATTTTCTTCACAGGTTGAATCACTTTGAGCTCAAATATTCCCCTTTTCCAATCTTTAGATTCTGTAATAAAAGGAGTGTCAACAAATATATAATATATGGCATGCTATCAATAAGATATATTAAAGTCCCAATCATAAATCTATATAATTTGTTGCCTACTGGTTTCCCAGTTTCATCCAATTCATGTTTTATATTTGTACATGTAGGATTTTTATATATCTTGCTATTTTCATGTCCAAATCTCATTAGTAAATCAGTAATTTATTTTCATTGATTCAAAACAAATCCAAAATCTTTTTGATAGATTTCATGTCTTAAAAATAAATTTAGTTCTCCAATCATACTCATTTCAAATTCGTTTTGCATTAAGTTTGAAAACTCATGACAACATTTTTTTTGATACAAAAATTACATCATCAATATAAATTTGAACCAATAGAATATTAGAATTTATAGTTTTCTTAAAAAGTGTTGGATCCACCATACCAATAGTCAAAATCATTTTTCAAAAGAAAGGAAGATAATATTTTATACCAAGCTCTAGGTGCTTGTTTAAGGCTCCAAAGAGCATTAGTAAATATAAAAACCAAATCTGGATTTTGAGAATTTTCAAAACAAGGAGGTTGTTATACATAGACTTCCTCCATTAAATAACCATTTACAAAAGTAAGACTTAACAACTATCTAAAATAAATTAAATTTTATATCAGATTCATAGGCTAAAAGGACCCTAATACCTTCTAATATTGCTACAGGGGAAAAGGTCTCATCATAATATATACCATCTTCTTTATTGTATCCTTTAGATATGATTATTGCTTTATTTCTAGTTATAATTCCTGGATAATCTTGCTTATTTCTAAAGACCCATTTAGTTCCAATAACTGGATAGTTCTTTGGTTATTCAACTAATTTCCAACCATCATTTCATTTGTATTGGTTTAGTTCTTCTTGCATTGCAATAATCCAACATTCATCAACTAAGGATTCTTCTATTGACATAGGTTTTAATTGGGATAAAAATATAGAAAACTCAACTAGATGTCCTATATTTAATATAGTTTTTATTATTGTGTCTAGGTCTCCAATATTAGTTTCTAAAGGGTGATTTTTTCGAGTTCATGATTGTCTATGTAAAACACTATCAATTTTATAAATGTCAAGTTCTTCTGAATTGGATTGAATTTTGTTTTCAAAATCATCTTTTAGGTTCCCAAGTATCATGTCATCATAATTATCAAGTTCATCAATTTGATATTTTTTTTTTTCAAATGGGTCATAATCAACAAATTTCACATGAATTGATTCTTTAACAATCCTTGACTTTTTACTAAAAACTCTATAAGCATTGGAGGTAGCAGAATATCCCATGAAAATGCCTTCATCATATTTTGGATCAAACATACCACGATTGTCCTTGGTGTTAAAGATATAAAAAATGCATCCAAAAAAATTAAAGTATTTTACTTTAGGTTTTCTGTTATTCAAAATTCCATAGGGTGTATTTTTGAAAATTGGTCTGATTAAAACTCTATTCATTATATAACAGGTTGTGATTGTTGATTCAACCCAAAAATAGGTAGGAAGTCGGTAATCATTTATCATAGTCTCTACCATGTCCTGAATAGTTCTATTTCTCCTTTCAATAATTCCATTCTTTTGAGGTGTTCATCGTGCAGAGAAGGTGTGTTTAATACCTAGATTAGAGAAAAATGAATTGAATTTATATTTCTCAAATTCACCACCATTATAAATTCTTAGTGAAATTATTTTAAATTCTTTTTAATTTTGAACATATTTACAAAAACATTCAAATATAAGGAAAGACTCATTTTTGTATTTTAGAAAATATATCCACGTAAATCTAGAATAGTAATCAACTAAAACATATACATATAATTTACAATCCAAACATACTCATCTAAAAGGTCCAAACAGATCCATTTGGATATGTTCTAAAGTTTTAGATGTAGAAATTTTGTTAATTGATTTGAAGGATGATTTATGTTGCCTTCTAATTTGACAAGAATCAAAGAATCATTCACTACCAAATTTAGGACTAGGAAAATCAGAAACTAATTGTTTCGTAGAAAATTTCTATAAAGCATAGATATTTAGATGTATAAGTATTCTATTACAAATCTAGGATTTATTTATTTTAGTAGATAAACAATTTAATTTTCGTATGCACAAGGAATTTAAGTCCTGGGTATAAACATTGTCAGATCTGGGTGCTCTAAATTTATGAAATTTATCTTTAAAAATAGACAAACAGTTGTTAGGAAAATTAACACAATAACCATCTTCAAAAGGTATAGAAATACTTATCATGTAATGTATCAATCCTTTTACATAAATTACTTAATTGATTGAGATAGCTTCTGGATCACCAACACTTCTAATACAATTTTTTTTTCATTTGGCATAATCACAAATGGTGACTAATCCACCATCCTTTTGAGTTAATATTTTAATGATAGATGAGTTTCAACTAGTATGCCTAGAGAAGGAACTATGCATGAACCATATTTCTTTTCTACTTCTGTGAACTAATTCATGAAAATTTATTTGAACAATGGTCTGTTTTGGTACCCATATTTTCTTAGGTCCAGCAGTGTTACCTAGTAGTGATCTGGGTATCCAGATTTGCTTTATATTTCTATAATTATTTTAGTCAAATAAACTGTTTGAAATAAATACCTTTTTAATTCCACTTATTTGGGGATTTCCTAAAAAATAGTTTTTAGTTATATTCCCTTTTGTTCCATACATATTACAAATTACAATTTTAAAATTTGGAATAAAAAATGTTTTGTACAGTTTAGGTTTCTCACCTTTGCTGCTTATTCCATATCTTTCATTCTTAATCACATTATTACCAAGAATTTCATTTAAAGTATTTTAAACTTTTGTAAAAAAGAGAGTTGTACTTTTATAGAGTTTTAATTCATATTGTATATTCTAATTAGGGATTTATAATCTACACTATTTTTGTTTGATGAGTTATATTTTTCAATTAACTCTTGATACTGTTTTAGAAAAGTGTCCATTCCTCCTAATATTTAATTTTGAATGTTTTTAGTGGATTATCCTTTTTTAATAAGAAATCATATCTTTATTTAAGCCTAATACAGTAGGCTGCATGTTTTTCATTTGAATATCTAGAGTCAGAATCAAAATTGGAAGAGTAATAATATTATAACGCATTATCTTCAGCCATGAAGCACATGTTTGCTTTTAAATTTGATTCTACTTTTTTCTGAGCCAGACTTTCACGAGTTGCTGGAGTTTTCAAAAACACTCCATATAACATTCATTACACTTTTATCTTTTTCACATAATCCTATTTTTTTGAAAAACTTATTTTTTCTATTCTATATTTAGAAGAGGACAATACAGTCATTGGTGACCATTTTCTTGAATTAATATAATCTAACTTCCATTAGATCATTCTCATCTTTCTTGAAAGATTTTTTGAATTATTTATTCTTCTTATTAAATTTAATGAATTTAATGGCTATCTGTTCCAGTTCCATTTCTGAATCAGATGATTCAGAAACTATCTACCTTCTTGATCTCCTATTTCATCTTTCTTCTCTTCTTCTTCTGAGATTTGACATTTTGAGTAGTGTTTTATATTTTTATCATGACTTTATACATATTGTTTTCATCTTCTATATCAACATTATAAATCATTATGGTTCCAATCAATTCTCCCATGATAATATTTTTAACAGGTGATGATTTCCTAATGGATGCTAACATCCCATTTCATTAGGTTGCAAGTACTCCTAGTTCATTTAAGGCCTGATTTTCTTTTTTAATAGGTTCTCCCAAGGTATTAATGTCTTGAATATATTTTTAATACTTCCATTCCTCTAAGTTATGATTTCACCATCAAGCATTCTAAATGTATCAAATTTTAGTTTTGTTGTAGCATACCTCATTTGTCTGATATTGTCAGTTCCATCATAGGCAACTGCAATTGTCTTCCCTATCTCATATGCAGTAGGGCACTGAGAGATCATCCTTTATTTTCAAACATCCATTGTTTAACCATTTATGATCATCCTTCATAGGCAATATTCTTTACGTAGATGATCATTCTTGATTTTCCAACATCCATAGTTTCACCATTGATGTATAGAGCTCAAATTATTGACATTCCCTATCATGTATCATCCATTGAGATACCTATATAATATTTCATCTTGTTATATATTTAACAAAAGTAACCCTCTGATACCAATTTTTGGATCTTTGTATATAAAATATGCACAAGAGGGGGGTTAATTAAGACTGTACAAAACTTCTTTGAGTGATATTGATGATAATCAATTCTATGCTTTTAACTTTATAAGATTAATTATGAAACAAAAATAAATAGATATTAGGACAGCAAGATTTATAGTGGTTCAGGGAACAAAGATCCCCTAGTACACTCCAACAACACTCTTTTCTATGATCTTGGAGATTTTCACTAGTAATCCCTCTTTTCACAAGACCATCCACAACTGAGTGCATGCAGTTGATACCTTTACAATTTAAAGCTAAAACAAATCCTTATGGTAATAAACATAGAACCAATAAATAATCTTAGTACGAGAAGCTGGTACTCGAAATAAAATATTATTTTATTTAAAATACTTTCTAATTGATTTCCACAGTTGCAGCAGTACACAACTGACAGTGAATTAATTATCTGCTTCAGAAAGGTTTTTCTTCAGATAAGAGCATTTATGAATCAAGCTGGCTACAATTGATCTTGATATATACTTAGTAACACATCATTATTACATTAAATATAGATTTCCAATATAGAATAATAAAATCTTAAATTTTTCTTTATCTGATATAAAATATGTTCTAATCATTCTTTTTAGCAACAAATATGTAAAATATCTCTTTAAAAATTAGTATATCTATATCTTTTTTGAAACTAGAATATCTTTAGATTTGAGTCTTGTAAACATCATGAAATTCAAGGGATATCTTTTCACCCCTAAATCATACAAAAACTCAGATACATAGAATATATTGAATAAAGAAGAGTTCTTTATTCATAAATTTATATCCACAAAACTCTCCTACCAAATTGTGGTATTTAAATATATGAATAATAGAGCCATAATTACATCCCTTATTAATCCGCACGAATTTCTTCTCTTAAATAGATCCTTTGAATTGAGAATAAATAACTTTAAATTATTAAAGATAAACTTTAAAATCAGGTCCTGAATATGGCTTCAAAATCAGCTAGATATTTCACAAAAGACTGTTGCATGATAAAGATGTAAATTTAAATCTCTGATACCAGAAGAATTTTAAACATAGGGTTCCAAACGTAAGGTTACTGATCCATACATTTGTCTTTTCCATCACAATGTATGGTATATAATTCATAATTTTCTTTTCTTCTGAACATAAAGTAATTATCCATACTTCTTGATAAAACGTAAGATTCATTACAAAATTAGGGTTGATGATCCATAATTTTGTAAAGAAAATGTAAGGTTCCATACTTACGTAAGGTTATTCATCCATATTTTTCTCATATAACAAACATAAGGTTCCTTCCAAAAATAAGTTTCATTTACCATACTTTTCTATTAACGTAAGGTTGATTAACCATACTTTTCTAAACTTTTGTAAAAATAAATGTTGGATTTAATCCTTATGCTACACTCTCTAACATGTGATATTAATAGTGTTTCCAGAACACACTGAATATCTTTCCAAAAATGCTGAAAAATATTTCACGTGAATTATATGCTTTTGTATTATTCCAAAATTTGGAATATATAAAGAATATTAATTTCCTGAAATATACTTAATGACAAATCATTAGAATAAAAAATAAGGACTTTTGAGCATTAAAATCATCATAAAAATATAGAGTATTTTTGAAATAATACATCCTCAACACTCATGTCTGAATTGATAATGTATATGATTTAAGAAACACATATACATGATATTAATGTTGTAGAATTGGAACCGAACATTTATTATGAAGAGAAATCGGTACAAATTATCAATAAAAAGAAACAAGTTTTGCGTAAAAAAATAACACGTATTTTTAAAGATTATAGAGAAACCACATATTTATAGAATCTACACGGTAAATTGAGTAATAGTACAAGGAGAAGTGCCCCTATTAGTTTTAGAGGCAAGAGTCAAATTCTAATGATGAATTTTTTTTATTGAGAGATTATAATGGCCAAAATATTTCATCCATAATTAATAAAAGAACTATATTTTTTAAAATGGGTCTTTTATTATGTTATAAAATCAAATTAAATAGAAAGTATATTATATATATATCATGTAATAAAACTAATTATAATAGATATGGATAATACAAGGATATAAAAACTAAAAAAAAGAACAACACAATTGTGTATTCTATATGATAAAAATCATCCATGAAAATTTCACCTACTATGAAAAAAATTAAAAGAAAATGGAATATTAGTAATATAATAGTAATTATCAAAGGAACAATATAAAACATTTTGAATGAATTATAAAATATTTATGTTTGATGGAATATAAATATGATAAAATTAGAAATGTTACCATAAGGATATGGTCTTCATTCAATATGATTTTTGGTCAATATAACCATTGGTCAATATGATCATTGGCCAATCTGACTATTGACTGATATGACCGTTAGTTATAATATTATCAATTAAATTAGTGTTTATAAAGTGTAATGTAAAATGAAAGTTGATAAGGAAAGGATAAATGATAACCTCAAATATTAGATTCATGCCTTTTTAATCCCATTTTTCATAACATGGGTGGGAGGTAGCGTCAGTCGGGTTATCTATAAAACCTGATGTTTTTATGAAGTATTTTCTTTAAATAATTGTAATACTTCAATAGCTTTAATTTCATAAAATCATGAGTTTAAAATAATCGCAAGACATTGTTAGTATAAATAATGACCATTATAATCTATTCCTTAGGTCAGTGAGAATAAATATAACTAAATTATGAAAATGTATAGTGGATTCATTAGCTACCAATTATTTATGAAAAAAATAAATCAATTATATATTATTATTTTTGTATTAATAAAAGAAGTGAATTACTATTAGTAATTGAAATTAATGAAATATATATGTTATATATTTAATAAAATATTTTCTATATTCATCTAATAGATATTTTAGTTGTAGGGTATGAATAAACCCTATTTTATGTATAAATGCTATATTTTTTAAAATGTTATTTTTTACCTTTTAATAGAGAAGAAATTTTAAATTCATATTTTAGCACATTAATAATTTTTATATGAAAAAATAAACATGTGATTTTTAATAAGGATAAAAAATTTAATTTGGATGATTTTTTGCTAATTTTTTAATAACATTCATGTTTTAATGAATAGTTAAAATATAGTAAATTTTAATTGAAAACAACTTTTTTCATCGAAATAAATTATATGGTTAAATTATATTATTGAATGGTTTTAAATAATTAGTATAATATATTTTTATCATTTAATATAATTTAGGTCTTTTCATTAAGTTTACATTTAATATATATATGAAAACATTTCAGTCTTTCCCAATGTTTTAACTTTTAAAACAAATTCTCTCATTCCGATAAAAAGAATTAATTTTTTAAATAATTACTTCAACTTATATGTTTTATATTTTTATAAATGGATTTAATATCTGGAATTATTACGTCCAAATTATTTAAATAGATTTCTTTTATTTTTGGGCATTATGAATAGTAACTTAGGTAATATTTATTAATATGGTAAATGGGTAAATCATGTAATTTAGGGTAAAATAATATTATGAAAATTTCTTAACACTTTCCAAATAATATTGAATGAGTGTGTTTTTACCTGAATGATCCTTGGGTCTAAATGGTGTCTTTTGGAAGCCACATGGAAGAAATTAGGACAATTAATTTATTTTATTTATGGAAAAGATAAATATATCTTACATAAATTTTAATAAATAATCATATTTAATATAAAATTTGACAGAATATAAATTAGATTATAATTAATAAATTTATGTATAAAATGTTTTTCTTTATCATGGTAATTTATTTTTAACCTTTGAAAATAAATAATTTATTTATGGGCATATTAATTGATGATGCTGAAATTATTTAATTGAAAAAAAATCAATAAATTAATTTTTTAAAAATTATAATAACCATTAAAAGACATAAAAATTTGACCAAAATGTATTACTAGAATATATCGCAACCATATTCATCCAAGGGTGTGGTTAATTACCATTTGGATCCATATATAAAAGATTATGATGCGTATATTGTTTTAGTTAAAATGAAGTTAAAGTTTTCACAATCACATGTTCGTAAATGTAAAATTTTCTAATATAGAATTTCGAGAAGATTTATTATACTATAAATATTCCAATAAAATATAGAATAATAATCTTCATTATGGAATTTTATTTTAAATTTTTATTCAAATAATAAGTATACTAAATAATTACACAAAACTAATGTAGTAATTATTTTATTAATAGAGATTACAAATAAATATAAACCAAAATATTAAAATAAAATAATTTTGGATAGCTAATATATCCAACAAATTTTTTAGATTACCTTTTACTCATAGGATTATAATAAAATATTTTTTCCAAAGATAACTTCTTATCTTCATATTTTTAAAAATAAATGAATTGTATAGTGTCCAAATTGACATTATTGTTTCTTTATCAAATTAATGTTTTATTAAATTATATAAATATAATAAAATTTTTAAATATATATAATAATTATGATACGGTCTAAAATTATCTGTGTTATTTATTTAGGGTCTAATTAACATCAAATATGTAAATATTTTACCATTTTAATATTGAGATATTTGTTACCCTAGTTAAATAATAGAATAACTAATTGTTAAAAAATAAGATAAGGATTTAATTGATAGAAAATACTTGTCTAGAATTTATTGGATGATTATATAAAAACCATATCAAATATAATATTTTAAATTGGGACATTTTTTAGGTTTTTGGATGGGGTTTTATTTTAATATAAATTAATATTTTGGGAGTTTCCTAAAGTTCCCATCACCTCAATTAAAAAAGGAAACCTTCTCCCTCACCTATTCAATTATATTTTATCCTTCGATATCAGCCATACCCTAGATATTTCCATTATCAACTTATATAGTTACATTATTGTGGTTCTAGAATTCTAGTACTTCTTCTTCATGAGTTGTTTCAATATAATGTAATAACTCAAGTATCACTTATATATTTAGATGTTATTATTATTATGAAACAATTGTAATCCACCTTCTATCCATCTTATGAAAAACAAAATCACCACATGTGTGTACGTACGTCTTACCGTCCCCACAATATGGAGTAAAATATTTTTCACCACCACCCTACTTGAATGGGTATAATAATGGAAATAATAACTATATATGATTATTATAACATTATATTTATTCTGAAATATTATACACCATACACTTCAACAACATTCAACAATTAAAGAAATTATATCATTTCTCGTACGTACGTATGACTTACCGTTTCCACGATGCAATGCAATCCAATCTTCATTATCTTCATTAGAGAATTATTAAATAAATGAACAAAATGAATAAATGTGATAAATATTATACTAATATCATTATTTAAATAATATAACTATAAACATGGAATAGTAACAAGATCTTATCCAACCAAACATGCATAAGAAAATGAAATAGTTAATACCCAAATAATGGGTAATAATGAAATGTCATTAACAAACGGATGATAATATGATAATATATGATATCATAAAAAAGATTAAGATTATAAAATAAGTAAATGACTATATTTAAATAATTATATAGGATATCTTTATACATACAAATAAAATCATACCTAATGTAAGGAATAATTTTACAATCTCATTATTTTCTGAGATTGTTTGTATGTATGTATTTACTGGGGTATATTTATCATCCACGTCCACGATTCCTAAATATTTAATATTTATTTTATTCATATAATATTTTCTAAATTCAGTTTTACCCATTTTTTAATTTTATTAAATTTTATGAAAGTAATCTTTTGGTTTCTTTTGATACGGGGTATTTTTTAACTTTCAGACAATAGTAAGAGAAGAATGATTTCTTTAACCTTATATGGAATGAAAATATTTGTAAGTTCTCATAATACCTTATTTAAATTAAGATTTATTTACATGGTTTCATGTTAATTTTCAAATATATTCTTTTCTATTAAAATGTTTTGGCATTTTTTTAACATAAAAATCTTTTGAAGAAGAACGTATATTTTCCTTAAGAATTAATTTCATGTGTCTTATCAAAATTATTTTCCATTGGAGATAAAATTATTTAAATAGGGTTATTTTTCTTTCCCTATTAATACTATGGTTACACTATTTTTATTTTGGAAATCTATTTATTATAAGTATTATGATGGAATGATGTTTAGGAAACCCATTTTATTCTTTGGAGTATGCTATGATTAATGATTTATGTTTTGGTTGAACACATAATAATGATTTCATTATTAGATGGTTGGGACCTATATATAGATCCAATGCATTAGGTAAAGACTTATATCACATTGGGTAGACATGTATGGAATTAGAAATGATCTCAGTTCAGTAATAAAAGGCTGGAATGATGAGTGAACTCGGTTCAGTAATGGACTTTGTCCACTATGATGCTCTTGGAAATGAGCCTTAACTGATATTAAATAATTTTATATGCTTATGTCTATGACAAAAATTCCATTTCTTTTGTTATGACTATATTCATTGATTATTAGTGAACTTTTATAATTTATCTTATGACATAATATCATAATTTTTTATATGCAAGATAATATTTTAAAATGTTATGTTCTCATGTCTAATGATTTAGGATATGATTGATATCTCCCCTGTTTAGCCTTATTGAAAATTGGATCTCACCCTTTGTTATAGTTTATTAACCAATGGTTTGAATAATATTATTAAGTAATATTTGTCAAAAGGGTTCTATTTATGAAGGAATAAGTGGGTGACAATGTAGATGTCTTATGAACTAGTTGTTTATGATTCCAAATTTCTAAAGACACTATAACTATACCATCCTATCGTGTATTTGTTATATTTTAATAATTATTTTTATTTAAATTTTAATTAATACCTATGTATTTAAACTAAGTTATTTCATAGTTTGTATCATAGTAAAGGTATAGTAATCCACTAAAAAATAGGATTAGAAACCAATAGTATGTTTTCTAAGGATGTGTCAATGTATAGGTTACAATCCTAGTTTTTTAGAAATGATTATGAATAACCTAGGAAGAAACCTAAAGTGTCGTAAATGAAATTTTATTCTTCATAATGTGGTTTTCCAATTATGATTAATGTTTCTCACACTATTAATCTTGGTTTTATTTATTGGATTTAACCCAAAAGGAACCACATTAATTCTAAATGTGAAGGACTATCTAATGATTTCCCTCCTGATCTACAAAATTTTATGGGAGATGGAATGAAGAAACATATAGCTATGCTCACACAACATTCTAAAACTATTAATCATATATTACATCAAATTTATCAAAGTAGATAACATAAATCTATTGATTCAATCATGAGGCAGCATCGACCTTCCTTCAGTAGTTATTCAGATGCATGAGTGGTCGAACAATGGATCAGTTCCACTAAAAGGATATTTTCAGTTCTCTAATGCTTATAATATGATAAATTCATCTTTGTTAGTATATTATTTTGAAAGTGAATCTGAAAAATAGTGTAATCATATCAAAAATATGACACTAGGAGATGAAATTGAATCCATGGAATGGGATGAGTTCCAAAAATTATTTTTCGATAAGTAATTTCCTCATATTCTTCATATAATGAATGAGAATGAGTTTTTCAAGCATAAGAAAAAATGGAAATGAATTGGTTGGTATGTAAAAAAGAAAATTTTACCATATTTCCAAGATAAACTTTTGGAATTATTATCCAACCTATGAGTAAAATTGACCAATTTTTTAGTGGATTAAAATCACATCTCTAGAGGGAATTAGCCATTAGGGACATCAATTTCTATGAGGAAATAATTCAATTTTCCCTAAAGGTTCATATAGATATTGGAATAACCCATCAGTACTATAGGTTTGATAATAATAAAAAATTAAAATTCAAGGGAAAATATAAAATCCACAATAAATAGAAGATGAGTTTCCCATTAAGCTAAAAGTGTAGAAAGAAACATGGTGGAAATTGGATTAAAGAGAGAAGAAAATTTTTTATGTGTGGAAAAGAAGGTAATATGGTAGATTAATACGGAAGTGATGGGAAAAACATGTCGAACAATCCAAATAAAGAAAAGGATAAACAGAATTAACCTCCTACACATCAATGTTTCAAGAGCAAGGAAATGGGGCAGTATGATAATCAATTCTCTAATCCAAGGGTTACTGATGATTATCAACATCATCAAACTCTTATGGACAAAGAAAGAGTCAATCAACATGAAATCATTATCAGTGATGTAGTGTATGATAATGAAGTGCTGAAAGGTATGTGTACCATCCACTCTAAAATAGATATTATTTAGTTGATTCTAGATTGACCTACTCTTTTATTTCTGAGTATTTTTATAAGAATATCACCATATTAACTCAACAATTTGATGTTGTTTTATCTATGAAAACTCTTAATGGAACAACGGTTGCATAAAAATTTTATAACTCTTCTCAGGTTTTAGTTTTAGGAATGTTCTTCCAGCAAAACGTAAGATCCTTCATATAGTGAAATTTGATGTTATTCTGGGCATTGATTTTGTTTATCTATATGGATATCATATAAACTAACAAGGAAGGTAAGTCACATATCATGTTCTAGATCAATATCGTATTATATATTTATGCAAGGATGAATATGAAATTCTATATAAGCTTTTATCCATCTTATAGGTTTTGATTCATGTAAATAAAGGTTAACTATCTCAAATTACGGGGGGAAAATAACTATTAATAATACACCCATTGTATGAAATTCTGATGATCCCTTTATGGAATAATTGACTGGTCTTACACTGATCTGTGAGGTTGAGTTTTCCATAGAACTCATATCAGGTTCTATGCTTATTTCAAATAAACCTTATAGAATGTCCCTAATTGAGTTGTAGGAATTGAAGAATAAACTCCAAGATAATCTTGGTAAGGGATTCATATTCCTTAGTGAGTCACCATGGGGGATACATGTTCACTTTTTTACAAAGAAATATTGATCAATGATACTATGCATTGATTATTGATAACTTAAGAAAGATCTTTGTAATAAAAATTATCGTATCCCACACCTTGATGGCTCATTCAACCAACTACACATAAGTCAATACATTTCCCAGATTGATATTCTTTTAGTATATCGACAGTTAAGGGTCAAGATGGGGGATATACCAATGACGAAATTCTATACATGGTCTGTACAATATGAATTTATAGTGATTCATTTTTTTATTACTAATTCCCCTACTATCATCATGGATCTAATGAATATAGTCTTTAAATACCATCGTTATAAAATTTTGTTAGTATTTATAGTCAATATCCTTATCTATCCAAAGAGAAAGGTAGGGAACAAATATCACTTTAGATTGTACTGAAGACCCTGAGAAAGGATATGATTTACGAAAAATTTATCAAGTATGAATTTTGGCCTCTGAAAGTTTCATTTATGGGTAACATAATCTAAACTGAGGGGTTATCTATGGATCCATAAAAAATAGAAGTTATTGAATGTTGGTTGAGGCCAGAAATGGTAACTATGATCCAAAATTTTCATGGTTCGGATGGATAATATCAATAATTTGTGAATGATATTTCTAGATTATCTAATCCACTCACCAAGTTGATTCAAAAATGACTTATGGTCGTGTAAACGGAGGAATATGAAATGAATTTCAAAGATCTAAAATGAAGGTTAACCAGTGCACCTATGCTCACACTACCTTATGGTGGAGAATGGTTTTTGACCTACAATGATGTATACAAGAAGTGTTTGGGTAGTGTTCTCATGAGAAATGATATGTTGGTATATTATGTGTCGCAACAATTGAAAATATATGAGCAAAATTACCCAAAACATGATTTGGGGTTAGCTGTAATAATCTCTGCATTAAATATATCGAGGCATTATCTTTATGGAGATATTTGGGATATTTATAATGATTATAAAATATTAAAGTATATTTTCACACAAAAGGAGTTCAATATGTTCCAAAGAATCTGGTTGAAGTTGATTAAATATTAAAACTTTTCAATACATTATCACCCTCATAAAGAGAACAAGGTGGTAGATTATTTGAGTTGAAAGGACCTTGCTACCCTATCCTTGATTAGGATCAAGAAAGATCTAATAATTATAGATTTAAGAATGATGAATCTTGAAATATTAAATGAATTGTAGAAGACATTTCTTTCTCAAATGAATGTTCAACCATCAATAAAAATGAATATTAAGGATGATTAGAAGGAATATATAGAGCTACAGAAGATGGTGAGATATTTTCCTAAATTAATCCTTGATTGTGATGGAATAAAAAGTTTTATTAACCTTTTTTATATCCCTCCCACTATATAATTAAATAAGGTGTTATTGGATCAGGCTCATAGTTCTTCATTATCAATTTATCCTCAAAGCACAAAGATGTACAAGGACCTGAAAGAGTATTTCTGGTGGGATGGTAAGAAAAGTGATGTTTCTAAATATGACTCTCTATGCTTGGATTGTTAATATGTTATGTTTTAAAGATATAAGTTTAAATGGATGTTACAACCATTACCCATACAAGAATAGAAATTAAAAAACATCAATATGGACATTTTCATCAGACTTCCCATAACAAAAAATTCCATAATGCTATATGGGTTATAGTTGATCGCCTTATGAAGTTGTCACACTTCATTGATATTAGAGTGGATTTCTCTATTGGTCTGCTATCCAGGATATATATAAAGGATGTGGTAATATTTCGTGGTGTAACAAATTTCATTATATCTTATTAGGATCTGAGGCTTACCTAAAAGTTATAGAGAAATCTTCAGTAGGATCTGAAAATAGAGTTATGTTTCATAACTGCACATCATACTCAGACCAACGGTCATTTTGAGAGGACAAATCAAACTCGATAAGACATGTTTACAATGTTCTCTAAAGATTTTAAAGGTTTTTGGGATCAACACCAAATGTGGGTAGAATTTTCTTATAATAGTAACATTCAATCTAGAATTGATATGAATCCTTATGAAGCCCTCTATGGAATAAATTTCAAAACTCTAAGTTTTTGGGATGAAGTTTGTGAAAAAATCTATTAAGACCTGTTCTTATTGATGAAATGGTAGAAACAGAAAAATCTACTAAACAACACATAATAGAAGCTCAGAGTTGGAAAAAACATTATGGTGAGAATTGATGAAAATACATCGAGTTTGAAGTGGCGACAATGCATTTCTATGAATATCTCCCTGGAAGAGAGTAATGAGATTTGGAAAGAAGGTAAAATTTATCCCTAGGTATATCGGTCCTTTTGAAATTATGGATCATGATGGGAAGGTAGCATACCCATCGGAACTTCCACTAAATCACTCTCAAGTTCATGATGTGTTCCATGTATCTCTCCTGAGAAAGTACATACCTAATCCTTCACATGTATTAAACTCAAAATTCATACCACTAGAGCAAGATCATTCTTATGAATGAAAATCGATAAGGATTATGGACCATAGTAGAGAAATTTCTAAGAAACAAGAATAATCTCTTGGTCAAGGATTTGTGTATGAGACAACAATTTGAGGAATCTATTTGGGAACATTATTTATAGGTATCCTCAGATATTTTCATCCAAGTGATGAATTTTGAGGTAAAAATTTTGTTTATGTGGGGTAGAAAATACGACTTGAATATTTGTATAAAATATTTTATTTAAATAATTTTAATTTTTCAATAGCTTTCATTACACGTAATAGGGAATTTAAATGAACTTAAATATTCCCTTAAAATAAAATTATCATTATAACCTATCTGTTAGGTTAGAGAGAATAAATTTAACAAACTTATGAAAATGTATGCTGAATTCATTGGCTACCAATTATTTATAAACAATATAAATCAATTATATATTTGTATTATGGTATAAATAAACTAAGGGAATTACTATTAGTCAATTAAATTAATGAAATATCTATGTTTTATATTTAATAAGATATTTTTAATATTCCTCTAAGCGATATTTTAATCATAGGGTATGAATAAACCCTATTTTTAAGTATAAAAACCTATATATTTTAAAAGTTTGTTTTCCAACTATGAATATTGAAACCCGTTTAAATTAAAATTTTAATAAATTAATAATTTTTATATGAAAACATAAACATGTTATTTGGAAAAAGGATATTGAAACATATTATGGAGGAATTTTTGATATTTTTTAACAACTTTCTAGTTTTTATAAATAGTTTTAATACACAAAATTTTAATTGAAAACAAGGCATCCACATATAAATAATTATAGTGCAATCAGAATTTCATTTGATTAAACATGTGTACCATCAGAAAAATCTAAATAGTGGATACATAGAACCTTTCCCAAAAATCCCAATAAAATGATGTGAATGTTCATGTACAACATCTTAATCATGGGTGTGAAACATCATATCAAACAACACAAAGTGATATGAAATTCCATTCCTAACTACCTAGACCAAGGGGTATGAAACATCTTGTCCAATAGCCTTAACTAAGGATCCTGAATAATAACCATGTTTGAGGAGATCCCACTTTCTCTAGGAGCACGTAAACCTTTTGATTGATAAATTAGAACCTGGTGTCACTCAAGTAATAATGTGTCCCCTATGACCAATGATCTGGTCCAATTTATTTTCACATGGGAATCCATGGTTTTCTCAATGAGTAATAATTAATTTTATCATTTTTAGTCAAATAATTTGTAAAATATATCCCATGAATAATTTATGGAATGATTAGGTTCTAGGTGAACTATCCATAATAGTTATCAGCATAAATGAAAAATGTATAACATCTTTGATGGGAATCATCCGTGCCAAGATAGACCTGATTCACCATGATCGATCCGTTTTTTCAATTCTATTATATGGTGTAATGAAGGTCATGTAATATACATTCCATAAAACAATTCGTCAAATTATTTCATTTATTCATCTCACTCGAATGTGTTGACCAAGGATATGTAAACCAAGATTCTATAAAATAATTAATTTAAATCAATTTATCCATATCTTTAATAATGGGCATGTAATAATACATCGAAAGGGATCTTAATGATGTATCCATGGAATAATGGTCATGGGAAAATAAAAAATTCACCCAAAGTGGTGGTTTATCTCAAGGTAGAAAACCAACAATTATGTGATTAGGTGCATGGGGATTTTTGGATTTTTTTCATTAGCATTAACTTAACTGATTCCACAATTTAGATGTTATTCATGGAACATTGGGTGCATGGAACAATGATTCATTTTATAAATAATGAAACATGAATGGAAAATTGTATAGACCACTTATCTTATAAAATAGATACTTCAATCATACATTATTGTTCTTTGATTTGATCTAGAAAGAGATAAATCAGAATAATCAATAAACACCCTGAAAATAGGGCATGTCAACTCTCACAAAGATTGAATTTGAGAATATGAGATAAAATAATAGAATAAGGTAATGAAATATAAGTATTTCTAAGAAGAATCCAATTTGATTAGAAATTTTCTTTTTGGTTGGATGATGAGAATATCCCAGCATACTTAAGTTGAAGGAGAAAGGTATATCTCTCTCCTACGACAACTATTCAAGGATTTAATATTTCTAAGACCATTTTTAATAAATGAAAACATTAGATGGAAACTTTTAAGACATTAAACTATGGTTTGTGCCATAAAATCCATGGATACCTACATTGAAAAAGACATATTATGATTTAAACTGATGTTTTAACCATAAAACCCCCAGATAGAGGGGATCACAACAGTTTGAAACAGTTACCCCATCAATGAAATGTTTATCCAATAAATGGATTTGTCCTATAATAATAGACCCTATATTCTCAATGATTATGTTAGATCCTTCCCTAGGTCATTCTTGATCCTTCCCTCAGAATTACATTATGAATATTAGTTTTAAATTCAGACCCTCCACTAAATGGAAAACTCAAATCCCTTTTGAAATTATCAATCAGATTAACACATGGTATGTCACAACCCCAAGAACATATAAATTAAAATCCCTTAAAAACCATGGAAAATAATGAAACATCAACTGACCAACCAGGGACGTGAATTACAATAAAATGGTTGTAGTGTATAATGAAACACTGAATACACCTCCAAGTATCACTTTAGTACATGGTATTTATGTTGTGAATACTTGATCCGACATTCATAATCAAAACTGAAGAATTTTTATGGTGTGTACTTAGTCCTATCGTAACATGAAACATGATTACTTAATTTTCACTTTAGCTTAGTAGCCTATGGTTCTTCCCATAATAAGATTGACATTCAAATAATCAATCCCATTCCATGGTACTCCCACCACCAGAAATTTCAAAATAATCACATCTTGATTTCCATAGAGACACTCTTTGAACAATTTTTAATTAATCAAATTTTTTGATATCCAATCAACCAAATTTATCCCAGTTGCACAAAATTTTCCATTATATTCTTTTTTCAAAATTCACAGCACATATACCTCACCCAAAAACATGCCAGACATTGTTCCTCACTAACCACATAAATTAATCAAAAGAGATCGATTAGACCACCTATATTTTAAAATTTTGAAAATTCCTATCTTCAACAGTCGATAGATCTATAATAGATAATAATTCTTTCAATTTTAGGAACTCAGAATCACCTAAAGCATGTCCATAGATTCTTGTAATTGGATTCATATGGTGTTCCCATGTTATTTCTTCTACTGTTATAAAATATGAACATTGTTGTAATCCCGATTCAGAATTCACGTATTTTCACAAGATAACCACCAACTGATCCCAACTACAATTCTAGGGTAACCATGGAATAAACCTACTTTATTAAAAGGATATTATCAAAGTTATTTCATAATTTAGTGTTATAAAGTGAAAAAAATATACATAATCAATATGTCCACATGTAAAGAACATTGACTAAGCCTAAAGTTGGTATCTCCCCTAGAGTTTGTGTAAAATAATTGGTGGATGTTTGTGAGCCCATCCAAGGAATTTCAATTTAGGAGTCCAAGTGTGACTTCATAAAATCCATGATATAATATAGATCTATATCCAAGACCATAATAAATAATATAAAACCAATATATTACTAGGAATAATTTGATCTCATGTCTGGTATTTCCCATGATGTATACACAAACAAAGCTTCATTTAATCAATGAAATTATAGAAGAAAGATTTTTCAATGGATGTTCTTAAAATCCCATGAAAATCCCCCAAATGGGGGTCTCCCATTAATTATAAACGTCATAGTCCCCAAATTAGGAGAATAAAATTTATTTCACTAATGAATATATTTCTTGATTACCACAACACATTCTCTATCCATCCATAGACATAAACACTAGTGTGGATAAGAATCTTCTCATCCCTAATAACTAGGTACAACATCAACCATCACCCATTTACACTTCCAAGGAATGGTTCTCATGGTATATTCCAATATTCAAAATAAAAATAGGGTCACCAACCTCAAAAAGGGAACGGTGTACTAAGCACTATCTAATTAACTTAAAACTCTTCCTTAAGAATGACTTCTGGGAGTCTGTTTTTCAATCATAAGAGACATTATATAAGTATCATGGTGTCTATATGATTCCCCCCATTGTCCTTACAATGATGTAAATATATGGGGAATGATCGTATTTCACTAGAAGTATAATAGGATCCCATCAATTGGTTTACATCACTCTCTTAAATCCATACTCAAAAAAATCATGTGACATTAACCTTTAACCAACTCTTGACACCACATCTCCCTACTATGTGCATCCTAGTCTAACCTTGGGTGAACCATCTCATGGTACTTGGTTCATTTTCAAATTAGGCCTCTTAACAGTGTTACTTGTTTTGACTTTACCCAAAGATGCATGTTTCCATTCCCACAAGTGTCAATTTTGGAATCCATCCCTTTACCTTCCATTGGTTAATTTCCAATGTTACACATTCAATATCAACCATGCAAAACCAGTGTTTCATAAACACACCATACACAATGGGTGTATATCTGAAATTATTAGATTCAAGAACTAACTCATGCCCCTGTGAGTCATTAAACTATAAGTCCAGATGACTTTGCTATATGGTAGGTTTGTTGTAAAACTTCATGAGATCCCTTGGAAATACTCTTAAAAAATTTTCACCTAACCAATTCCATGATTTATTCCATGATCACATGTTACGAAACATAATTGTAAAAAACAAAGCATCAACTGAGGAACAACTGGTTAATAGGGAAAGACACCTGAATAATCATGTTCATCAAAACCAATCTCTGTAAAATCCCAGGTAAATAAAGAATAATACATTTTCATACATTTTAATATTTACAAATTAAATATTAATATTACTTTAAAGGGGTTTCTATGTTCGATAGCGTACCCGATACGCAACAAAGAGTTTCTTTGAAATCTTATGTTGCACACCAGTAAAAAAATAATATTATTTTAAATGGAAGTTACCACGTAGTCGTTGTATTGGCGGGAATGAATAGAAATAACTAAAATATTATTATATATGTTTGTTAAATGTTTTTACATTTATCCAATAATGTATAAAGGCTTAAAATATGAAAATAATTCAATTCTTGGTATATATACTCTAATTTTCACTAAAGGTCCACTTATCGCCTTTTGATGGAGAACCCTCTTTAAATATAGTTTTGGTAACTCTTATACATTCTTTTGGACCAAATAAATTTCTTCTTTATAATCAGGACATCAAAATTTACTTTGTGTAAATTTTTTGGTATTTTTCCGATAAAGTATATTTTTTTAATGAATAGTAAAAAATGTTGTATTTTAATTCAAAACCTCTTTTTAATATAATTTATTTATATTATTAGATTATCTTTTGAATTAGTTTTAAAGTGAAATTATAAATTATTTTTACCATTTAATACAATAATGGTCATTGGAATTAATTTCACTTTGAAATTGGACTTAAACTAGTGTCAATCTTTTGATATATATTGTTTCATAAAAACATGCTATTTGTTCTGACAGCGGGAATTAATTATTAAATTAATTAATTTAACTAATATGTTTTTAATTTTATAAAATAGACATCATTTTTGAATTCAGAATATCAAATATATCTTAGGGTGATGTTTTTGTATTTTTCGGAAAAACTTCAATTTTTGATGAATAATGAAACCACTAAGTGGTACTTAAAAAAACTGTTTTTTCATTTAAATGAAATTTTACCACCTATGTGTTTTGAATTTAAAAAATAAAACATTCATGGCTTTAATTAGGATGTAATATTTGTTTCAATGGGATTAAAATAATTTTTTGTTGAATTGTAACTTTTAAGTTTTTAATCGCGATTAGAGGTAATTAGTGTAATTTAAGGTAAAAATAATATTTTAATAATATAAAATGACCTTGACACATGTCATACCCTTATTTTATGTGTCATGGAAGAACAAGAAAATCCATGGGTAAACTTGGGGACCCCATGGAGCCACTTTGGGAGGAAAATGACATTAATAACTTTTTATTTAATGTTAAAATAAAAATGTTACAAAGATGTATTATTTTACTAAAACAATTTTTAAATGGGGTTATACAAGTCATAATTTTGACTATAAATATTCATTAGAAAGATAAAAAGATTTACTACATCATGATAGTTTTTTTTATAATTTTTAGACATTAAATAAATTAAATTATTTATGACACGATGATGATGCAGCGATTACCTCATTATTTAACGATTTAAATAAAATGAAACGATAATGTAAAATCTAAGACCTAAACATGTAAAAAACCTATTGGATGGGTGTGTTTATAACTATTATCACCTTATCCTCTAAATATATAATTTTAAGAACTTTACAATCTGAAAATCATTTTATAGTAAAGTAACCTTTTATAACTTTCCAAGAGTGCCCCTCTTCTCCCCTTATAAATGGCCCCCACCTCTACCACCTTACCCACACCTCTCAAGACTTTGGCTCGGCTAAACCATGCCCATTTTGTCTCTCAACATCCCTCTCTTACTCCTAGAAGCCTAACATTGGGCAGGAGTCTTTCCAATAAATCCTTTGAGCTCAAATAAAAAAAGTTACCCGTTTTAAAGGTAGTGTCTTCTCTTGTGTTCTTATGTTTTATTTTGCTTCTCCAACCCAATAAACACTTTTCATTCCTTTATTTTGTAACAAAAAAAGAATCTTCAATATACTAGGATGTTTTTTTTAGAATTATTAGAGCTAAACTTACACACACCTTCATCTAATGGATACAGAGCATACTATTTCCGTGGATGGAGACTTTCTACCTCACGAAACAATGATTGTTCAATATTCTTCTAACACCTTCAAAGGTGTCCATTAATATGACACTATATTTATATATGATATATAATATTTTTATTTTTTCCTTGAGATTATGTATTTTTCATTTATGGCATACCTTTATGGCTTCCATTATGGGTATACGAGATATCTTCATTTTAGGAAGTGCTGACTACCGCCCCCTCAAAGTGATTTGATTCGTTAATGCCATATGTGGGACGTATAAAGGATGGAGTTAATGATATTATATATGAAATTATACTGGAATTATAATATACCTTTATTTAATTATGATTATATTCCATAAAATATGAAATAGAAATGAAAGTAGCGTTCATGCGTACGTATAGTTTACCGTCTCCATGAACGGTGCATTTCATTTCTTACCTCTAAATGTTATGTAATATTATAAATGAATGTATATAAAAGATATATATGGTATATATGATATCTAAATAATGAATATAACTCTTAATATAATGGATACATGATCAACTTGTAATTATAAAGAGTTAATTTTTTACTCAAGTACCAATGATCGTTAAAATGACTATTATTAACTTAAATAATTACATAGTGTTCATGACACGGTAATAAGTGATATAAAATGAATAATGAACTTGAAAAAGGTTATTAAGAAAGTATAAATTAACTCAAGTTTATTATTCAGGAGATTAAAGAGCAATCAAGTCACGTCTTACATGAGGTAAGGGACTTCGTCTCAATCTCCATTCATTGAGGCGTATTTTTTTTATACACAACATTCTTTTATACGGTGTATAAACCCCTTTAACTTTTATGTTTATTCCAAAGGAATATATTTTATACAGAGTATTTACTAAATGACAAAAGGGAATGTTTTTTTTGTCGTACGTATGCGGTGAAAATGACTTCTACACAACCGTGACCATTATTTGAGCTTCGGATTCCTATAAAAGCCACAACTTTTTTTAAATAAAAAATAAATACCATGTTTTAATTTTCTTTTATTTTGGTATTGAAAATGGTTTTCATAATGTTTTTATTATATCAATGTGTTGTATTGATATCTTGTGATTGAAATATTGAAATGTTGTGTTTCCTTTATGCATGTTTTATGTGATACGATTATGTTATAGTTCTTGGGAATTGTTATGAAGACGGTTGGTTTCATGATAAACTAAGGGCGGGTGAGCCCGATATAGCACTCCAATGTGTTGGGTATCATGAAGGAGTTAAACATTAAGGTTTCCCCGAAGAGATTTAGGGAATATACTGTGATGGGTATTCCAAACGCAATCATGAGGGTTACTCCCTAAGTAAGAATGTTATGAATGCCTCAAGTTATCTTTATGTCTTATCATTTCTATGATTTATTCATGATTTCATGAGGTATGTTAAAATGCTTATGTTTTATGAGTAAATTATGATTTCATACATGGAATTATGTTTTCATTTCTTACTTTTATATCCCTTAATGAGATTTTTATGCTCATGCCAGGTTTTTGAAATGTTTTCACAGGACTTATTGTCGAATAGGGTCAAGGATGTGATCAAGGAAAAGTCATTCTATCTAAAACATGGAACTAGTCATGTTTATTTTTAAGAGTTTTTTTTTATGGAAACTTAGTATAAGTGTCTACTTTGTAATCTTTTGAGATGTAATAGTTATGTCCTAATTCTATAAAACTCTAATCTTGAAAAGATCCTCGATGTGAATTATTAATTTAATTCAATATTAAGTATGGTTTAAGTTCGGGGCCTTATAGTCGGTATTAGAGGTCAGTTTAAATAACTTTATGAGTTATAATTCTATTAAATGATTATCCAAAAATATTTTTTATGGCCAAATTGAAATCATATAGAATTTATAGATTACCATGTTGCTTTTTCTAAGATATGTCTTTTTTAAGAATGCTTTTTCGTAAAGGAAACAGTGAAGCTTTTTTGGGAAGGCATACAGTGGAGAATGACCTTCCAAATCAGTATCTTGAGATGGTCAGAATTGGAACTGAACAGTTTGTTGTAGTGATGGCACAGTTGACTCAGGCTATAAATGGTGGTTGTGTTTATTGATGATATTTTGTTTTATTCCAAAAGTAAGGAGGAAAATGAAATTCATTTAAGTGTTGTTTTGAAAACCTTAAAAGAAAAGAAATTGTATGGGAAATTCAGAAAGTGCGAGTTTTGGTTGCAAAAAACATCATTCCTTGGTCACATTGTTTCAAAAAATGGCATAACTGTTGATCCTGCTAAAACAAAAGTTTTTTAAGAATGGACAAGACTCGAAAATGTAACTGAGATCCATAGTTTTCTTGGTTTGGTAGGTTACTAACGAAGGTTTGTTGAAAACTTTTCAAGGTTATCTAGTCCAATGACTAAGATAACTTGAAAGGGTGTTAAGTTTATCTGGACAAAAGAATGTCATGATTGTTTTAAGGAGTTGAAAAGAAGATTGGTGAATGCTCCAGTTTTGGAACTACCTTCCAGGAATGGTGAGTTTGTTATCTACAGTGATGCTTCATTGAATAGAGATGGTTGTGTCCTTATACAGAATGATCAGGTAATTGAATATGTTTCACGTTAGTTGAAAACTCATGAGGTAAATTACCCTACACATGACTTGGAATTAGCTGTTGTTGTTTTCGCTTTCAAAATTTGGAGGCATCATTTGTATGGAGTAAACTGTGAAATATATACCGATCACAAAATTTTAAAGTATATATTTACTCAGAAAGAACTGAACATGAGATATAGGAGATTGCTGGAATTAATCAAGGATTATGATTGTACAATTCATTACCATCCGAGAAAAGCAAATGAAGTGGCTGATGCTTTGAGTCGAAAAAGTATTGCTACATTAACCATGCTACGATTGGAATGAGATCCTTTGGTTTTTGGTTTGATGAACATTGTCATAGATGTTGTTGGTGTAGGATGTTCTTTTGTTTTGTTTCAGGTATCATTGAAATCTTCTCTATTAGACAGCATTAAGAAAGCATAGAAGCAAGACAGCGAGTTGAAGAAAAAGGTAGAGCTGGTTCAGAAGGGTAAGTTTCCTGAATTCAACACTGATATTGATTTTGTTTTGAGATTTGGGAAGAGTTTGTGTGTTATGTGTGATTCACAGTTGAAGAGAGAGTTATTATCTGAAGCTCATAGTTCTACGTTTTCAGTTCATATAGGAAGTACTAAGATGTATAGAGATCTTCGGGAGTATTACTGGTGGGATGGAATGAAAAGGGATAATTCTGATTTTACTGTGAAGTGTTTGACTTGTCAACAGGTAAAAGCAGAGTGGTAGTTATCGAAAGGGATGCTTCAGTCTTTACCAGTACCAAAGTTGAAATGGGAGAATATATCCATGGACTTCGTTGTAGGATTGCCGAAGACACCTTGAGGTAATAATGCAATCTGGGTTATTGTTGATCGCTTGACTAAATCTGCTCATTTCCTTGCTATATGAGATACTTTTTCCCTATATCAACTTTCTTGTTTCTATCTTAAAGATAGAGTCAGGTTACATGGATTTCTCCTCTCCATTGTATCTGATCATGATCCCAGGTTTACTTTTAACTTTTGGAAAGTCCTTCAGAAGTCGTTGGGTACTGAATTAAATTTTAGTACAGATTTTCATCCTCAATCAGATGGGAAGTCAGAACGAACAATTCAGACTTTGGAAGATATGATACGTTCTTGTTCGATGGATTATTAGGGAAGTTGGGACTAACATATTTTTTTGGTTGAATTTTCATATAATAACAATTTTCATTCTAGTATACAGATGGAACCATTTGATGCATTATATGGGAAACGGTGTCGAACTCTAACTTTTTGGGATGAAGTGGGTGAAAGGAACCTGATGGGACCAAAATTGGTAGAAGAGATGGCAGAAAAAATTTTGTTGATTAAAAAACACATGAGAACAGCTCAGAACATCCAGAAGAGTTATGCGGATAACCGGAGGAAGGATCTATCTTTCGAGGTAGGTGATCGTGTTTTTCTCAAAGTTTCATCGTGGAAAAGTGTGATGTGATTTGCTAAGAAAGGAAAGCTGAGTCCAAGGTTCATTGGACCATATGAAATTCTAGAAAAAGTTGGATCAGTTGCTTACTGAGTGGCTTTACCTCTGAGTTTATCTCAGGTACACAAAGTTTTTCATCCTTCTATGTTGAGAAAGTATATTCCAGATCCATCTCATGTTTTGAGCCCAGAGGTAGTTCAGTTGGAAGAGAATCTCTCTTATGAAGAACAACCAATACAGATTCTTAACCATAGAGAGAAAGTGTTGCAGAATAAGGTAATTCATTATGTAAAGGTTTTGTGGAAAAACCATATGGTTGAAGAGGCAATATGGGAATCTAAAAATGCTATGAGGGATAAATACCCCCACTTATTTTGATAAGTGAATAAAATTGCGAGGACACAATTCCCAAAAGGGGATAAGGATGTAACATCCTAGGAAAATAAAGAATAATACATTTTCATACATATTAATATTTACGAATTAAATATTAATTTTACTTTAAAGGGGTTTCTATGTTCGATAGGGTACCCGATACGCAACCAGGAGTTTCTTTGAAATCTTTTGTCGCACAATAGTAATAAAATAATATTATTTTAAATGGTAGTTAACACGTAGTCGTTGTATTGGTGGGAATGAATAGAAATAACTAAAATATGATTATATGTGTTTGTTAATTTTTTTTACATTTATCCAATAAAATATAAAGGCTTAAAATATGAAAAGAATTCAATTCTAGGCATATATACTCTAATTTTCACTAAAGGTCCACTTATCTCCTTTTGATTGAGAACCCTCTTTAAATATAGTTTTAGTAACTCGTATACATTTTTTGGACCAAATAAAATTCTTCTTTAGAATCAGGACATCATAATTTACTTTGTGTAAATTTTTGGTATTTTTCTGATAATGTTTATTTTTTAAAATGAATAGTGAAAAATGTTGTATTTTAATTCAAAACTACTTTTTAATCTAATTTATTTATATGATTAGATTATCTTTTGAATTTGTTTTAAAGGGAAATTGGAATATATTTTTACCATTTAATCCAATAGTGGTCATTAGAATTAATTTCACTTTGAAATTAGACTTAAACTAGTGTCAATCTTTTGAAATATATTATTTAATAAAAACACGTTTTTTGTTCTGACAGTGGGAATTAATTATTAAATTAATTAATATAACATATATGTTTTTAATTTTATAAAATAGACATCATTTTTAAATTCGGAATATCAAATATACCTTAGGGTGATGTTTTGTAATTTTTCTGAAAAACTTCAATTTTTGATGAATAGTGAAACCACTAAGTGGTACTTAAAAAACTGATTTTTCATTTAAATGAAATTTTACCGCCACTGTATTTTGAATTTCAAAAATACGACATTCATGGTTGTAATTAGGATGTAAAATGTGGTTCAATGGGATTAAAATTATTTTTGGGTGAATAGTAACTTTTAAGTTTTTAGTCGCGATTAGAGGTAATTAGTGTAATTTAAGGTAAAAATAATGTTTTAATAATATGAAATGGCCTTGACACAAGTCCTACCTTTATTGGATGTGTCATGGAAGACCCAGAAAATCCATGGGACAACGTGGGGACCCCATGGAGCCACTTTTGTAGGAAAA
The DNA here is from genome assembly GCA_963277665.1 of Viscum album. NCBI lineage: Eukaryota > Viridiplantae > Streptophyta > Magnoliopsida > Santalales > Viscaceae > Viscum > Viscum album. Next base: position 366,847,711 of record OY728131.1, read on the forward strand.
TGACATTAATAACGTTTTATTTAATGTTAAAATAAAAATGTCACAAACATGTGTTGTTTTACTAAAACAATTATAAAATGGGGTAATACAAGTCAAAGTTTTCACTATAAATATTCAATAGAAAGATAAAATGATTTCCTACATCATGATATTTTTTTTTTAATTTTTAGACATTAAATAAATTAAATTATTTATGACACCATGATGATGCAGCGATTACCTCATTATTTAACGATTTAAATAAAATGAAACGATAATGTAAAATCTAAGACCTAAACTTGTCAAAAACCTATTTTATGGGTGTATTTAGAACTATTATCACCTTATGATCGAAATATATAATTTTGGGACCTTTAAAATCATAAAAGTATTTTATAATAAAGTAACCTTTTATAACTTTCCAAGAGTGCTCCTTCTATCCTCTTATAAAAGGCCCCCACCTCTACCACCTTACCCACACCTCTCAAGCCTTTGGATCGGCCAACCCCATCCCATTTTGTCTCTCAACATCTCTATCGTACTCCTAGAATCCTCACTTTGGGATGGAGTCTTTCCAAGGAAGCCTTTGAGCTCAAATCAAAAGGAGTTACCCGTTTTAAATGTAGTGTCTTCTCTTGTGTTCTTATGTCTTATTTTGCTTCTCCAACCCCCTAAACTCTTTTTATTCCTTTATTTTGTAACAACAACAGTATATTTAACATACAAGGATGTTTTTATGATATGTATTAGAGATACACTTACACACACCTTCATCTAATGGTTAAAGAGCATAATGTTTCCGTGGATGGTGAATTTCTACCTCACGAAATGATGATTGTTCAATATTCTTCTAACACCTTCAAAGGTGGCCATAAAGATGACAATATATTTATATATGATATATAATATATTTATGTTTTCCTTAAGCTTCTGTATTTTTTATTTATGACATACATTTATGGCTTCCATTATGGGTATACGTGATATCTTCATTTTAGGAAGTGCGGACTACCGCCCCCTCAAAGTGATTTGATTCGTTAATGACATATGTGGGACCTATAAAGGATGTAGTTAATGATATTATATATGAAATTATACTGGAATTATAATATACCTTTATTTAATTATGATTCCATTCCATAAAATAAAAAATAGAAATGAAAGTAGCGTTAATGCGTACGTATGGATAACTGTCTCCATGAAAGGTGTATTTCATTTCTTACATCTAAATGTTATATAATATTATAAATGCATGTATATACCAGATATATATGATATATATGATATCAACATAATGAATATAACTCTGGATAAAATGGATACATGAAAAACATGTAATTATAATGAGTTTATTTTTGACTCAAGTACCAATGATCATTAAAACGACTGTTATTAACATAAATAATTACATAGTGTACATGACATGGTAATAAGTGATATAAAAGGAACAATTAACTTGAAAAAGGTTCTTAATCAAGTATAAATTAACTCAATTTTATTATTCAGGAGATTAAAGAGCAATCGAGTCACGTCGGACATGAGGTAAAGGACTTCGTCTCAATCTCCATTCATTGAGGCATATTTTGTTTTATACACAACTTTCTTTTATACGGTGTATAAACCCCTTTGAGTTTTACGTTTATTCCAAAGGAATATCTTTTATACGAAGTGTTTAATAAATGACAAAAGGGAATGTCTTTTTTGTCATACATATGCGGCGAAAACGACTTCTCTGCCGCCGTGACCATTATTTGAGCTTCGGCTTCCTCTAAATGCCATAAATGTTTTTAAAATAAAAAATAAATACCATGTTTTACTTTTCTTTTATATTGGTATTGAAAATTGTTTTCATAATGTTTTTATAATATCAATGTGTTGTTTTGATTTCTTTTGATTGAAATGTAGAAATGTTATGTTTCCTTTAGGCATGTTTTATGTGATACGATTATGTTATGTTTCTTGGGAATTGTTATGAATACGGGTGGTTCTGTGATAAACTAAGAGAGGGTGAGCTCGATATAGATCTCCAATGCATTGGGTAATGCGAAGGAGTTAAACAGTAAGGTTTCTCTGAAGAGATTTAGGGAATATATTGTGATGGGTATTCCAAACGTAACCATGAGGGTTACTCCCTACGTAAGAATGTTATGAATGCCTCAAGTTTCCTTTATGTCTTATGATTTCTATGATTTATTCATGATTTGATGAGGTATGTTAAAATGATTATGTTTTATGAGTAAAGTATTATTTCATACATGGAATAATGTTTTTATTTCGTACTTTTATATGCCATACTGAGATTTTTATGCTCATCCCAATTTATTGAAATGTTTTTCACAGGAATTATTATGGAATAGGGTCAAGTATGGGATCAAGGAAAAGTCATGCTATCTAAAACATGTAAATAGACATGTTTCTCTTTAAGAGTTTTTATTTTATGTAAACTTAGTAGAAGTTTCTTCTTTGTAATCTTTTGAGATGTAATAGTTATGTCCTAATTCTCTAAAACTCTAAACCTGAAAAGATCCTCAATGTGAATTATTAATTTAATTCAATATTAAGTAAGGTTTATGGCCGAGGCCTTATAATCTCGATAACCAAGAACCCATGGTTCTTTTTCAAAAATTAAAGGCATCACCATGGATATATCATAAAATCCAAGAATCTTCTGTGCTTCAGTATTCAAATGAGTGAAAACCAAAACCATTTCCTCTAAGGAACTATAAACTCTAGGCCAACCAATCTCATAGGGTTTTCTCGATTCTATGAGAATAAGTTGACCTACTAGGGTCTAAGTCAATGTTAAGGACCTTTAGGTCTTTAAATTTTCCCTACCAATCAAACTCAATAAAGGGTAACTAGGTAAATCCTCAAAGGCCTATGGATTCTCATATGATTACCTTATCAATTTAAGGGTCTCTATTACATGTTCTCTAGACTCCCAATAAACTCGCTCTGAAAGAGGTAAAATTAGAAGCAACAAAATTTGGTCACTAGCCTACTAGTGTAGAGATTTTCCAACAAAGGTGTAACAACATCCCCATCCAAACGTTAGCCTACCAGGACCTGGTCCATTTTAAGCATCATCATTTGGTAGTTCTCCATAAAGGGTCAATATGATAATGTAAAAATATAATGATCTAATATTCACCTAGTATATTCATAAGAAAATAACCCTTGAGGTTAAACATATTAGACAACCACCCGCCTATCCAGTAGTGTCTTTTAATTATCTAAGAGTCTTACCCAACTGAAAACGTCAAATATAAATAACTTTCTATTCTTGGAAAATTGACACAATAGTCTACTGATTTTCAATTTACAAGGGAGATACCTAAACTGGGCTAACCCCTCATATTAAAAATTGACACAAAATTTTTAAACAAATTTAACACATACATTGTCAATAGTCCCTACCACGTATCCTTTATTTTAAACATAATAGAAGAAGGATGTTGAAACCTATGGGAAACTCTAACAACCCCATCCAAGGAAACATTCAATGAAAACTAATGATAACCCTTACTAGATGGTTTTTCATGAAAATCATTACCCAAAGGTTATGTTTCAACTATTTTACTCAATTAAATTTCATTGTAATAATTTAATGAAACACATATATAAGGGATATCATGTATCATTTATGAAAGAAAACTATACTTGACATTTTATTTAACTAATACATCATTAGATTCTAGGAAAATTATCACATAATTTCCACTCCAAAATTCCATTTATCCACAAATTTTCAAAACTAGTTTAGTTATGTATAACGTAAACCTAATGCTGTAAAGGAAAAACCTTATAGGTTGTAAATCACATTTTAATAATCTAAATCCTCAATTCCATGAATCGCAAAATACAATAACATATCTTTTAACAATTAAATAGAATTTTTTTAGTATGATTCCACCATATTTTTATATTTTACACATATCAATGGCTGATGAAATTATTAATAAACATCCCATATTTGTCCCAAGCATTTCCCCATGGGGTTAAACACCAATGTATATTGGGAGAAAGGAAACCTATGAGGGTCCTATTGTTCCAACATTTTTCAATTTATGTGAAACCAAATAATAGTGTATTTATTAAAGAATCATTACACCCATTGTGGGTTTATCATATAATAATATCATGTCAAGACCAACCTAATAAATGTGAATTCATATTATCCCATACAGATTTAACACAACGACTCACCTACTCGGGTTGAGTCAAGACTAAGATCCATATGCAATCAAATAATTTTAGGAGTTATATTTTGATAGATTTTATATTTATATAGTGGTCATGTTAGATCAATCACCATTCCCATGTTATAATGTTTAATTCCTTGTAAGTTATAATTTGTATTCATGTAAATACAACCAGAGGCTGCTACCAGTCTCAAAAATCTAATTTTATAAATAAAATAACTTGATTCGATAGATCAACATTTCTAGTTTATATTATAAATTCTTTTTAAATTGAAATTGGAATAGATGTAACTGAAATCAGAATACATTTCATCTCAGGTAACTATAGTCTCTTGAGTTAAATATATTATAATTTGGTTATTTAAGGTGCCACCATTAATCTATATGGGAAAACCCATTTAGGATGATGCTGACACTTGAATAGAAAATTATTATTTTCAATTCCCCTCCTTTAATTTTCATAATAGTTCAAATATACCTTTATAGAAAAATATCATATGCAAATACAAATTCGGGCCATAAAGTAATCACGACAATGAATATGCATGAAATATAAATCATTAGGTTCCTAAATTATTATTGGAAAAAAATTTATTGCATACTGATCTATGGTAAAAATACTATAAATAATATAAATCAGTATTTAGAGATGTATTACATCAATCACCCATGGAAAAATAATAATAAACAATAATAAAAATTGCACAAACAATAATCCCAACCCTAGAAACCTAATATTTCCTCCGTTCATGGGTTGGATGAACCCATGAAAGAGTAATTTACTAAGTAATGACACATTCCTAGTAGATTTTATAGAAACCATGAACATAAAGATAAATGAAAAGGAGGGTTATGATACCACTTTGAAACATCGTGAATATGGATTTACCAAAAGGTTCCCTCAAACGGTTGGTCATGCGGTTTCAATCACACATTTCCATATTCTAGAGGATGTTGACTAGTAGGGTGGTTAAAATGATCGTTGGGTTAGGAGATTATATTCTCATGGTCATATTGGCACAATGGTATCTCCAAAAAAATCCACAAAAAAGGAAATATAAATAATATAATAGAAGAATATAAACATCAAAGCCAATGCCAAACACCCAATCATTCACAAACATGATATAATGTAAAAATATTATAGACATGCAACTGGTGATTCAATAATTTTTTTTAAACTAAAAAATATATAATATTGATTATAATCCATCTCTAGAGGATTGACTGAGAATATGCTCAGTTTCTACTCCCTTAACTCGTTCTAACATTGAATGAATTATATTAAGGAGCACAATCTAGAACCCAACCTGATGCTTGGAGGAATATTCAGGTACCCAATGGGGGCCCTTATAGAGTGTAATATATACTCAGTATTCCACCCCCAATGATGTCTAATGAAATCGTGTTTATAAATATAAAATAAATTATTGTGTAGTGAAAATAAATAAATCATTGAAAAAAAGAAATTTAATCAAGATGGATCGGGTACGTCAAAGGGCTTCTAGACGACCATAGCTATTTTTGTTTAATTTGAAATATCTATGAACATGAAATAATATATATAATCATATATTTAAGAATATATATATATATACAGGCATCAAGAAGGACCAAAATCTCGACACTATGGAATCAACATAGAAATAATAATAATATAATTAGCATCTCATTGTTTAAATATGGGTACCATCCCAACTAACTACATAAGTGATATAGAGCCCCATTCCCAACAATCCCAATAAAATGATTTAAAAATTAATTTTTATTATAATAATCATGGGTGTGAAACATTATAAACCATAACCTAAATTTTTGTGATATTCTATGTCAAAAATTCGAGTGTCTGGGGTGTGAAACATCATGTACAAAAACCCTGACCAAGGACTCTGAATTATAATCATGTATTAGGTGATACCACTTTCCCTACAATCCCTTAACCAAGAATTTCCATAAATAGGAACCTGATAATTTTCAAGGAGAAACGTATCCCATATGTCCTATGATCTGATATAAGGTATTCCTACATGGGAATTTAAGGTTCAATCAAGGTTTAATAATTCATTTTACATATTTTTTTCACATAATTTTAATAGGAAAAGACATGCATAAAGTAAGGAATGAAAATGGATCGAGGTAACGATCCATAATAGATGAAAAAAATATGAAAAGAAGGCATATTAAAGTTCATGAGAATCATCCATGCCATAACATGCTTGATTCACCATGAACCTTTCATTTTTTGAATTCAATTATAAGGAAAAACGAAGGTTATGCAGGTATAAATTCCATTAAAAATTCTCCAGGTTCACTCATTTATCCAACACACCACAAAGTTTTTAAAATACCAAGTAAACCATATATTCCATAAAATTATTAATTTAATTTAATTTGGCCATCTCATTCATAAGGGATAGGTAATCCCACCTCAGAAGGGGTTTTAATGAAATTAAAATTTCATAAAAGTTATGGGAATTTTAGAAACACACCCAATGGGATGGATCCGTCCAAGGTAGAAAAACTCCAATTGCGATATTGGGTAGTCAATGAATAAGTATTTTTTGGAATTATCATTTACATAATTGATATCACAATTTAGAGGTGAACCAAAAAAAATTAGGCACATGGCACATTAGTTCATTTTATAAAATATGTAACATTAAGGGAAAAGTGTATATACCACCAATTATAAAACCTTGATGTTTCACTAATCTAGTACCAGACTTAGATTTGAGCTAGAATTAGAGAAATTGGATAAATCATCAAAATACATAAGAATTGGTCTTATCAACTCACATAGAGATTTTATTCAAGATGGTAAGATAAACTGAGAAAAGAAGGTTATAATGTTTAAGGCTTACTGAGAGGAATCCAACATGATTAACAATGTTGGATTCAGATCCCAGATGAAGAATATCCCACCATACATATGTTGAAGGAAAATGGGAGTTGTAGTCCTTATGCTACTATGTGATGAAGGAAAAGGGTTGATCCCCTTTTAAATAAAACAAAACTGGATAATGAGAAATTTATATTTTAAAACCTTGGTTAACTTCCAACATCCATATCTCCTTGCCAAGTAAATCCAATTTATGGCATTAATCAATGTTTTTCCCCATAAAAACCTCATAAAGAGGGGATCTCAATTAGCTGAAAAATTAACATAGTAAATGATATGGTTATGAAATAAATGGATATAACATATATCCTCACACCCTTTAGGATATACAATTCAGATGAAACCTTCCCAAGGTAACTTTTAACCCCCATAAAATATAAAATATAATCCAAAAACCACACTTCAATGTGTCCCAACACTCATAATTACATTCTAAATATAGTTTTTTAATTTCTTCTATACCCTAAATATTAATATAAATGCATTTGGAATTTCCCAACGGACTCAAAACATTGGATGTTACACCCTTCATATTTAGGGAGATCCTCATGGGCCAGTATTGATGAAAGGTTTTTAAAAAAAAAATTATTTAAAATTCATCATTCCATGACCATTTTTGGTATAGACCATAGTGGGGTGAGTCCTCAAAGTACAAAAATTTAAATTATACAAACATTATTTTATTTCCTCCATCCTAGCTATTTTGTTTTCATAGATCTATTATAAACCATGACCATTATGAGAATTCTATTGGCTTGATTATGGTATAATGGACATGGTTACATTGAGTTTTCTTTATGGACTCAAATTCTATAGAATTCTTTTTTGTTACAACAAAATCAAATCCTTTCATGCTAATTCTTTTAAATATCAACTATAACATAGGTTTTCCTCATAGTGGTGATCATGATTACCTTATGATCTGATTACCATGCATTGGTGATATTGAAAAATTTAACAATATTTCTCACAATGATTATATGTTATTGTCTAATTATAATTTGTAATTTACCTATGAATTTTATAGAACCACAGTCATTTTCATCATTAAAACACATCATGTTCTAGCCCGAATGGCCTGAAGGCCTTCATTTTTCATGATTTTTGATAACCCCCCTTTTAAGGGAGGAGGGGGAACCCTTATAAGGCCTGTAGGCACATAGATTTCATTCATTCAAAAAAAAATACACCATTTTTGAAGTAAAAACACTATAGTTTCTATAATTATCATTTATAGAGTTTCTACATTCATTCAAAAAAACTCTAAATGGGTTGTGATACTAATAACATTCTAGATTTTTAAATGTTCTAAAACCAAATTTGGTTATAATTTATCAGTTATTGTTTAGGGAAATCAATAATTTTTAATATGGGGTTTACCATTACCAATGGTATGGGGCCTAAATAAATGTAATTACACTCTACCCTGAAAAATATTAGTTTTTAGGAGTTTCATTATAGTAAATATAACATTTTAATGGTTACATAAAGTTAAACTAGCTACTAATTAATGGTAGGATTAAGTTTCAACCATTTCATAAGGGTTAGTCGAGAAACCCTCATCTCATGCAAGGGTAACTCTAGAACTATTTGAAGGTAATGTGGATTCTTGATGTGTTGTGTAATGGTAACCTTGTTTTACAAAGGTTAAAAATGGTTACCATATTTTCTACATAAGGGTTGGTTCATGTTGTGTAAAGGTTAATCTTAATTTCTAAAGGATATGTAATGGTAATCCAAATTTTCATAAGGGAACTCCACTTTTTCAAAAAATTCACAAGGGTAACCCATTACAATTATAAAATAACTATGAACAATGATAGGGTAAAACCATGGTACACTTACACAACACTCTTTTTAGTGAAAAATAACTTCAAATGATGTTTTTAATTTCTTTCTTCCCAATTCAAACCAATAAGGAATTTTTACGATTTTAAAATACTAAAACCATGGCAATTAATACTTTTTATTATGTTAATGTGGAAAATCATGTATTAATTGATCATAACTACCCTACATTCAAGAATTTCTTTAATAAAAAATGAAATGGGGATTATAATTTGAGTGTATAAATAGTATGAACTAGTACACCATATTCTTTTTAAAGAAAATTATGGACCTTGTTGGAATTTATTTGTGGAATCCTCATGTGTTTGGGTAGGATAGAAACCATTTTACTAATATTGTAAAAGTATTATATGAACACTCCAAACATCTTATTCTTTTTTTGGTCATGGTAAGATTAACCCTCTCTCTGTATCCTCTATTATTATGAGCAATGTTTTTCAGGAGATACATTCAATATTAGAATCTATATATTCTATTCTCTTTTAATTGACATTCATGTATTAATCCTTCATATGATTTATGGAAAAATTGATAAGAATTCCTAAATGATAATATCCCAAACATATCAAATAATTATAATGAATAATTATATCATGTTTATCTTGGATTATTTTTTATAGTAATAATTACTATCACATGAGGAATTATAATATCTTCTAAGGAAGGAATGGTTAGCGCATGCTATGGATTTAATCGATAAATTGGAAATTATTTAGGATGGATAAAAATTTATTACATTTGGTGTTTCTATTTATTTTGAAAATAAAATAATTTTAATCAGTTATAGGAAAACATAGCAAGAGGGTTTAACCAACAAGTACATGGACATGTTTTAGGATCCATTCCTTTAATGAATATTATAGTACTTTTTCAATATGATTATAAAGAAAGATTATAACCATTCAGGGCCATTTGATACATATTTTTCATTGATATGATTGTTTTGATTTCATTTAATGTTAGGCCATGCTTGATTGTGATATCATATAGGTGTGTGGGTGTGTATCTCGTGAGACCTATTTTTTATGCTTGATTCCATGAGTACATTTATATAGCTTGATATCATGTTAGAAATTGATCACATCATTATGTATTTTAACGCCCCAACCCCAGCTACCTAGAGTCGGTGCATTACTTCGTAACATTGGCATGATCACAAAAGATCATGTCTCGAAAGACCGATTAGTTTAGTAGCCTTGGAAACACTAGATACATTCATAAGTCTTTCATTACATCAAAAAGTAAAAAAACTACAATAACATGGTCTTCATAGTCCACACTCATATCCCTTTCTGACTACCCCTGCAGGTCAATCATAAAATACTTCTTCACATCCTGGAAAAATATTAAAACATTGAAAGGGGTGAGCTCAGATGCTCAGTAAGGTTAACAATATAGCGGAAGCTTTCATAAATAAACATTAACATTTAAGGCAATGTATAACTAAAACAAAAGCCTTTTAAACATGAACATCAACATAATATGGAAAAAGTAAAATGAGATAATGCCATTCACTTCTTCACATGGATATTCTAATGGTAAAATAATCACATGCAATATCAATAACCACTTTCATAATGATGGAATGCATAATGCCAGACATTCTGAAACATTTTGTCAAGGCCTCGGCCAAGACGTCTAAAATGATTAAGGCCTCGGCCAAAATCAAAAATAAAATGGGGAAAGGGCCTCGGCCAATTCCACGTCTAGTTGTCTCATGAGACCTACCGATGCATCGAGGAGCTATAGCAGGCTCCACCAGTCACTTATTAAGTCCAATGCATTCCTCATATGAATAGGTTTAAACATATCATAAACCATAACATAATCATATCACATAAAGCATGCATAATGGAAACATAACATTTCCACATTTCAATCATAAGATATAAATACAACACATTTATATAATAAAAACGCTTTCAAAACCATTTTCAATACCAAAATAAAAGAAAAGTATAACATGGTATTTATTTTTCATTAAAAAAAAGGTATGGCTTGTAGAGGAAGCCGAAACTCAAATAGTGGTCACGGCGGTGGAGAAGTCATTGTCGCCGCATACATACGACAAAAACATTCCCTTTTGTCATTTAGTAAATGCTTCGTATAAAAAAGATTCCTTTTGAATATACGTAATAGTCAAAGGGGTTTATACACCGTATAAAAGAAATTTGTGTATAAAACCAAATATGCCTCAATGAAAGGAGATTGAGACGAAGTCCTTACGAAGATCATTTTTTAAAATAGAATAGATATGTTATGTGTATTCACTATAGGTACACATAAAGAAAGTAAAAATAAAAAATAAGACATAATAATATCATGACATAATTTGAAAGTAGGAGATTAACCCAAAGAATGGAAGTTGGGTTAAGAAGTTTCCTTACCTTGCGTCTTGTCCTGACTCGACCGTTCTTTAACCTCCTGAATAATAAACTAGAGTTAATTTATATTTTCTTAAGAACCTTTTTATGTTAATTATTCCTTTTATATCACTTATTACCATGTTATGAACATTATGTAATTATTTAAGTTAATAACGGTCGTTTTGTCGATCTTTGGTACTTGAGTCAACAATAAACTTCTTATAATTACAAGTTGTTTATGTGGTAGAATATCCATTATCTCCAAAATTATATTCATGATTTATATGTCATATATGTCATATATATCCTATATATCCAGTATATACATTCATTCATAATATTACGTAACATTTAGAGGTAAGAAATGAAATGCACCATTCATGGAGACGGTAAGCCGTACGTACGCATGAACGCTACTTTCATTTCTATTTCGTATTTAATGGAATGAAATCCTAATTATATAAATTTATAATATATTTCCAGTATAATATCATATATAATATCATTTAATCCATCCTTTATACATCCCACAAATGGCATTAACGATTCACATCACTTTGAGGGGGCAGTAGTCTGCACTTCCTAAAATGAAATTATCGCGTTTACCCATAATGAAAATCATAAAGTATGCCATAAATGAGAAATAAAGAAGAATAAGGAAAAAATAAACATAACATATATATCATATATGAAAATAGTGTCATCAAAATGGCCACCATTATAGGTGTTAAAAGAATTTGAACAATCATCGTTTCGTGAGGCAGTATTTCGCCACCCACAGAAACAGTATGTTCTTTAACAATTAGACGAAGGTGTGTGTAAGTGTAATCCAAATACTTATCATAAAAACATCATATTATATTTTAGATACTGGTTTTGTTACAAAATAAAGGAATTAAAAGAGTTTAAGGGGTTGGAGAAGCAAAATAAAACAAAACAACATTAGAGAAGACATTACCTAAAAAATCGGGTAACTCTTTTTGATTTGAGACAAAGGATTCCTTGGGAAGAATTATGCCAAATGTGAGGCTTCTAGGAGTAAGTGAGAGATGTTGGGAGAGTATTTGGGCAGAGGTTGGCCGAGCCAAATGGCTTGAATGTGTGAATAAGGTGGGAGTGGTGGGGGCCTTTTATAAGTGGAGAGGAGGGGCACTTTTGGAAAGTAATGAAATGTTATTCTATTATACAATGCCTTTCGGATTCTAAAGGTCCCACACTTGTATAATTAGAGGCTAAGGTGATAAGGGTTTGAAATCTCCTCATCCAATAGGCTTTGGACAAGTTTATGCCTTGAATTTTACATTATCTTCTCATTTTATTTAAATCGTTAAATAATGAGGTCATCGCTGCATCATCATGTTGTCATAAATAATTTAATTTATTTAATGTCTAAAAATTATAAAACAAATACTATGATTTAGTAAATCTTTTTAGCTTTCCAATTACTATTTATAATAAAAAATATGCTTTGTATAACCCCATGTAAAAATTGTTTTAGTAAAACATTTCTTGTTTGTGTCATTTTTTTACTTTAACATTAAATAAAAGGTATTTATGTCATTTTCCAACTAAGGTGGATCCATGGGGTCCCCAAGTTGACCCATGGATTGTCTTGGTCGGCCATGGCACATCCAATGAGGGTAGGACATGTTTCAAGCTCATCTCATTTTATTAAAACATTATTTTTACCTTAAACTACACTAATTACCTCTAATCGCGATTAAAAACTTAAAAGTTACTATTCACCAAAAAATTATTTTAATCTCATTGAACCACATTTTACTTTTTAATGAAAACCATGTATGTCAGATTTTTAAAAATCAAATCACAGAAGTGGTAATATTTCATTTAAACGAAAAATCAGTTATTTAACTACCACTTAGTGGTTTCACTATTCATCAAAAATTGAAGTTTTTCAGAACAATGCCAAAATTTCACCCTAAGCTATAATTGATATTCCGAATTCAAAAATGATGTCTATTTTATGAAATTACAAACATATAATTTGCATTAATTAATTTTATAATTAATTCCTGCTGTCACAACAAATCGCGTGTTTTTAAGAAACAATTTATATCAAAAGATTGACAATTGTTTATGTCCAATTTCAAAGTGAAATTAATTCTAATGACCACCATTGGATAAAATGGTAAAAATATATTCTAATTATACTTTAAAACCACTCAATAGTATAACTTATCACTATAAATTATTTTTATTAAAAAAGTTGTTTTATGTATTTTTCACTATTCATAAAAATTTTGAAGTTCTCCGAAAATTACAAAAAAGTTCAACATAGGCTAATTTCAATATTAGGAATACAAAAATGAAGTCCATTTTGAAATATAAAATTTCTATAAATTTAAGAAGTGGTTATTACTATTCATAACAGCTACTTTGATTAGTTGTAGTGTGTTAGAACTCGATGTTGCGTACAATGCAAGCTATTACATTATTGAATGAGAAGCGTATCATGGAAGCTCGGGGTGTTACATTCTCCCCTCCTTCAATAAATTGCGTCCTCGCAATTTGAAATTTTTCTTTGTAAATAAAAGGTTGAAAAGAGAAAATACCTTTGTGGAAAACCCACATCGGTAATAAGATTAATAAAATTTAGCCTTAATAAGAGGGAAAGGGAAATGAAAAAGTCACCACCCAATTATGATCTCGATTAGGAGAACATTGGTGGAAATTAAAGACATATAATTGGAGGAAAAACGTAAATATTTGTAGGGAGTGATTGAGGTCATCAATCACAATCAACTGTCAAATCGAGGGCCTCAAAGACTTCAATCTATGTTGATTTAAAATATCATCAGTTCAACAAGACATAAGGTATTAGGATAACACATTTTTTTGTTTTAATATCCCTTTACTAAAGTTTAAGAATTAATTTATTCATTGAATAAGAGATAGGTATATATATATTTATGCTTGACAATTAGAGTTTCAACCTTCAACTCATCTTTCACTCAAAAATATAATAGAACTCAAAAATATTATACTTATCCTAATTGTATAAGGTTCCAAATGTTAACACATACCATTTATATTAGTAAAATTATTTTGTAATAACCAGGGACTTCCTGTAGGCTAGTGGTAGGAAATAAAGGCATGTCGCACTATGATTGTGGGTTCGATTCCTACAGCTTTGTCTGACGCGACGGGTTATGCCCCCACCCTGCAGGTTGTGCTTTTCCTAAAACTATAGTATCATAATATTCCAAAAATAATCTTTATAAATTTTTTAACCTTAAACAATACTATCCAAAGATCAACTTAATCCACTCCAACCTTTATAGTTATCCAAAATACCTCTGTCTATACTTTCTCTAAAAGGTCTCTTAATTCCAAAATCAATTTATCAGATTCCTCAAACAAAGTAAAGTTTCTCTTATTGTCACATACTAAAAATATAATTACCTTCATCATATTAAAACCTTAATAAAATAAACAAGTACTGCAGTACAATCCTTATATATATATCACATTATTCTAATAACCAGAATATAATCCATGAGTCCAAAATCACCAATACATTAGTTATTCTGCTTCAACTGTAGTAACAGCATAAGAATGCCCTTGATCCCTTGGCCTTTTCTGAGGTAATTTTCCCTAACGCTTAGGAAATTCATTTGCATAATGCCCCATTTCCCTACAATTGTAGCATTCAACATTGATAGCCTCTTTCTTTCCCTTGCAATCACACGTCTGGTGACCTTTTTCCCCACATTTATAACGAACTCCCATTCCTTTTAGGCAAGTACCAGGGTGATTCTTCCCACAATTATCACATAATGGAAAATCCTTCTTTCCCTTTTTCCCTTCATATGTCTCTTGTTCCACCGTTCTCTTCTTCTCTTGCTTTACATTGTTGTCATAAGACTTAGAGAATTCCTTTTCTGTCTTGATAGCACATGAGACAATATCTTCGTATGTTGAGAACGATTGTGATACTAAAGCTCAACAGAGAAATGGTTTTAACCCATCAAAGAAACGATCAATATTACCTCTTGGGTTACGTATATAATCTGCAGTATACCTCGCTAACCTTGTAAATTTGGCCTCATAATTTGCGACATTCTCATCCTCCTTTTGTCTCAGACTCAAAAATTGTCTTTCCATATCTGTTTGATGGTCACGAGGATAGTGTTTTTCTAGGAAAAGCTCTTTGAACTCCCTCCATTCCATATTCGATACGTCATCATCGTCCTTTGTGTTTTGAATCAGCGACCACCACTGATCGGCATCTCCAGTGAGGCGGTAAACTGCCATGACAACCTTCTCCCTTTCGCTAATCCCCAAGGCGTGGAATATTTTCTCTAAGGATTTTATCCATTTCTCAGCTACTAATGGATTTGTACCCCCATTAAATGTTGGTGGTTGTTGCCTCATGAAGCGGTCTAACATTGATCCTCCACGTTGCGGATCAGGGTGCTCCATACAAGTAAGGTTATTATTCATAACCTGAGTGAGTTGTCCCAGTATGGTAATAAGTTGATCAGCACCAGTTGTATCTCCAGCCCCACAATAATTATCTTGAGCAGGAGGTCAATCCCTACACGGAGTGCGTGCATTGATACAGTTTCCATTCCTTCCACTAGACACCATTTCTAAACAATGGCATAAACTAGATTAGTTTATGAATCAAAATACATAATTCCATACTTGTAAAATACTTAACATAAATTGAACTATTTATGGATATAATCCATAATCATAAAAAGGTTTTATTTGAGGATGTATATACTCATAATCGTTCATAGTGGTTTGTAAAGAAAATGGGAATTATCCTAAGCATATCCCCCGGGAGTGTCGTAACTAAGAGTGCAGCAAGGCCCGTTGTCGTGCACTAGTTCCCATTCGAGTCTAGCTGAAAGCGGTGTTTTCAGGTTTTACCCCTAGGTACATCTGTGCCAGAGCTGCCTCTACCTGCTCGTATCCAGACAGGGATGTATTGCTCGGAAAACTCACAAAATCTCTACAATAACAAAATTCTAGGAAGTTCTTCTATACTAATCCTCAAAGTCTATCTTTGGGCTATGTGCTCTAATCAGAGTTTATCTAAATCTAGCTTCCAAGGTTAGTACTAAACTGCCTTTGATACCAACTGTAACGCCCCAACCCCAGCTACCCAGAGTCGGTGCATTACTTCGTAACATTGGCATGATCACAAAAGATTAAGTCTCGAAAGACCGATTAGTTTAGTAGCATTGGAAACACTAGATACATTCATAAGTCTTTCATTACATCAAAAATTAAACAAACTACAATAACATGGTCTTCATAGTCCACACTCATATCCCTTTCTGACTACCCCTGCAGGTCATTCATAAAATACTTCTTCACATCCTGGAAAAATATTAAAACATTGAAAGGGGTGATCTCAGATGCTCAGTAAGGTTAACAATATAGCAGAAGCTTTCATAAATAAACATTAACATTTAAGGCAATGTATAACTAAAACAAAAGCCTTTTAAACTTGAACTTCAACATAATATGGAAAAAGTAAAATGAGATAATTCCATTCACTTCTTCACATGGTTATTCTACTGGTCAAATAATCACATGCAATATCAATAACCACTTTCATAATGATGGAATGCATAATGCCAGACATTCTGAAACATTTTGTCAAGGCCTCGGCCAAGATGTCTAAAATTATTAAGGCCTCGGCCAAAATCACAAATCAAATGGGGAAAGGGCCTCGGCCAATTCCACGTCTAGATGTCTCATGAGAGCTACCGATGCATCGAGCAGCTATAGCGGGCTCCACCCGTCACTTATTAAGTCCAATGCATTCCTCATATGAATAGGTTTAAACATATCATAAAACATAACGTAATCATATCACATAAAACATGCATAAAGGAAACATAACATTTCCACATTTCAATCAAAAGATATCAATACAACACATTGATATAATAAAAACGCTTTCAAAACCATTTTCAATACCAAAATAAAATAAATGTATAACATGGTATTTATTTTTCATTAAAAAAAGGTATGACTTGTAAAGGAAGCCGAAACTCAAATAGTGGTCACGACGGTGGAGAAGTCGTTGTCTCCGCATACGTACGACAAAAACATTCCCTTTTTTCATTTATTAAACGCTTCGTATAAAAAAGATTACTTTTGAATATATGTAAAAGTCAAAGGGGTTTATACACCGTATAAAAGAAATTTGTGTATAAAACCAAATATGCCTCAATGAAAGGAGATTGAGACGAAGTCCTTACAAAGATAATTTTTTAAAATAGAATATATATATTATGTGTATTCACTATAGGAACACATAAAGAAAGTAAAAATACAAAATAAGACATAATAATATCATGACATTATTTGAAAGTA
Source organism: Viscum album (assembly GCA_963277665.1). NCBI lineage: Eukaryota > Viridiplantae > Streptophyta > Magnoliopsida > Santalales > Viscaceae > Viscum > Viscum album. The sequence continues at coordinate 366,865,362 of OY728131.1, forward strand.
GGAGATTAACCCAAAGAATGGAAGTTGGGTTAAGAAGTTCCCTTACCTTGCGTCTTTTCCTGACTCGACCGTTCTTTAACCTCCTGAATAATAAACTAGAGTTAATTTCTATTTACATAAGAACCTTTTTTATGTTCATTATTCCTTTTATATCACTTATTACCATGTTATGAAAATTATGTAATTATTTAAGTTAACAACGGTCGTTTTGTCGATCTTTGGTACTTGAGTCAACAGTAAACTTATTATAATTACAAGTTGTTTATGTGGTAGAATATACATTATCTCCAGAATTATATTCATGATTTATATGTCATATATATCATATATATCCAGTATATACATTCATTTATAATATTACGTAACATTTAGAGGTAAGAAATGAAATGCACCGTTCATGGAGACGGTAAGCCGTACGTACGCATGAACGCTACTTTCATTTCTATTTCGTATTTAATGGAATGAAATCATAATTATATAAAGGTATAATATATTTCCAGTATAATATCATATATAATATCATTTACTCCATCCTTTATACATCCCACATATGGCATTAACGATTCATATCACTTTGAGGGGGCGGTAGTCCGCACTTCCTAAAATGAAATTATCGCGTTTACCCATAATGGAAATCATAAAGTATGCCATAAATGAGAAATACAGAAGCATAAGGAAAACATAAACATAATATATATATCATATATGAAAATAGTTTCATCAAAATGGCCACCATTATTGGTGTTAAAAGAATTTGAACAATCATCGTTTCGTGAGGCAGTATTTCACCACCCACAGAAATAGTATGTTCTTTAACCGTTAGATGAAGGTTTGTGTAAGTGTAAACCAAATACTTATCATAAAAACATCCTAGTATATTTTAGATACTGGCGTTGTTACAAAAGAAAGGAATGAAAAGAGTTTAAGGGGTTGGAGAAGCAAAATAAAACAAAACAACATTAGAGAAGACATTACCTAAAAAATTGGGTAACTCTTTTTGATTTGAGACAAAAGCTTCCGTGGGAAGAATTCTGCCCAAAGTGAGGATTCTAGGAGTAAGTGAGGGATGTTGGGAGAGTATTTGGGAAGAGGTTGGCCGAGCCAAATGACTTGAAGGTGTGAATAAGGTGGGAGTGGTGGGGGCCTTTTATAAGTGGAGAGGAGGGGCACTTTTGGAAAGTAATGAAATGTTATTCTATTATACAATGATTTTCGGATTCTAAAGGTACCACACTTGTGAGGCTAAGGTGATAAGGGTTCTAAATATCCTCATCCAATAGGCTTTGAACAAGTTTAGGCCTTGTATTTTACAATATCATCTCATTTTATTTAAATCGTTAAATAATGAGGTCATCTCTCCATCATCATGATGTCATAAATAATTTTATTTATTTAATGTCTAAAAATTATAAAAAAAATACTATGATGTAGGAAATATTTTTAGCTTTCCAATTACTATTTATAATCAAATATATGACTTGTATAACCCCATGTAAAAATTGTTTTAGTAAAACATTTAATGTTTGTGTCATTTTTTTACTTTAACATTAAATAAAAGGTATTTATGTCATTTTCCAACTAATGTGGCTCCATGGGGTCCCCAAGTTGACCCATGGATTGTATTGGTCGGCCATGGCACATAAAATGAGGGTAGTACATGTTTCAAGCTCATCTCATATTATTAAAACATTTTTTTTACCTTAAACTACACTAATTACCTCTAATCGCGATTAAGAACATAAAAGTTACTATTCACCAAAAAATTATTTTAATCTCATTGAACCACATTTTACTTCTTAATGACAACCATGTATGTCGGATTTTTGAAAATAAAATCACAGAAGTGGTAATATTTCATTTAAACAAAAAATCAGTTATTTAACTACCACTTAGTGGTTTCACTATTCATCAAAAATTGAAGTTTTTCAGAACAATGCCAAAATTTCACCCTAAGATATAATTGATATTCCGAAATCAAAAATGATGTCTATTTTATGAAATTCCAAACATATAATTTTCATTAATTAATTTTATAATTAATTCCCGCTGTCACAACAAATAGCGTGTTTTTAAGAAACAATTTATATCAAAAGATTGACAATTGTTTATGTCCAATTTCAAAGTAAAATTAATTCTAATGACCATGATTGGATAAAATGGTAAAAATATATTCTAATTATACTTTAAAACCACTCAATAGTATAACTTATCGCTATAAATTATTTTTATTAAAAAAGTTGTTTTAAGTATTTTTCACTATTCATAAAAATTTTGAAGTTCTCAGAAAATTACAAAAAATTCAACATAGGCTAATTTCAATATTAGGAATACAAAAATGAAGTCCATTTTGAAATATAAAATTTCTATAAATTTAAAAAGTGGTTATTACTATTCATAACGGCTACTTTGATTAGTTGCAGTGTGTTAGAACTCGATGTTGCGTACAATGCAAGCTATTACATTATTGAATGAGAAGCGTATCATGGAAGCTCGGGGTGTTACATGTATTATACTATATATTTATCATAATAACACGCCTTGTGTTTCCTTTATATTCATTCCAAATTATGTGTATTTCCATAACATTGGATGTATTATTATTGTATTAATAATAGGACAATCATCATGATATTATTATCCCTTAGATGTGGAGTTCATATGATATGAATCAATGGAAATTTTTTACTAGAGAATGTTGAGTGACATGATCACTCTATTCCTTCTAGATGTTGAGAGACTTGTTGTCTATATGCCTTGTGGATTCCAAATGGCATGTTGAGTCAATGACTTGTGGTTTTCGAGTGATATAACATCATCCTTGTGATGAGATCTAGATTTCTCAAATCATATATTATAAATATCCCCCCAAATAGAGAGGATGTAGGTATGTTTAGGGATCATGGTGGCTTGGTTATCACACATATACTCAATATATGATTTTTATTAATTGCTTGTACATTTATTATTATCATGATATACACTTGTTATACCTTTTCACTCATGTAAAATACTTATTGGTGGGGTCCTACTGGTATTTATTACTCACACCCAGCACATTCTTCTTAACACACATGCAGAAATCACATATATGGATTCGAGTTAGGTAAAAGGGCCAATAGAAAATAGCTGAGTAGTGGAGCATGGAGTTTGTAGAAGAACTAGGATAGACTCCAGAGGATTCCATAATGTTTCCTTTAATTTAATTACCCATTATTCTCTGGAATGGATTTTGAAACCAGGATCCAAGTTTATTTATTTTTATATTTCATGTGTTCCATTTAAAATGATGTTATGATGATTTATGATACACCTTGATTACTTTGTGTTGTTTGATATTTTATTTATATTTTTAGTGAATTGGTATTATACAAAGGATATAGTCTCCCCATTTACGGGTTTGAAATCCTCACTACTAGTTGGAAAACTCTTTCACATAGGGAGGTGAACATGAGTTATTTTGAATCTCTATATAAAACCTAGAGGTTTGGGTTAGGGCATTGAAAAACAGTATCAGAGCACAATTTTTTTCCTTTCTTTTAACTAACCTATTTTTTTAATGAAGATAGTTTGTGAGGGGCTTGTGTAGGGGAGTTACTATATTCTAGGACATATCAGGTGTAACAGACCTATGATATATCATTGTTGAGATTGTAGTTACAATTTTATGGGATTTTGGTTTATTCATGAATCCTGATTAGGCAGGTAGTATCACATGCCACATATATAAATATTGTGTGATATAAAGTAGTTCATTAATTAAATGACATAATTTTTATATATGTTTAGGGTTTACCTTTATTCTTTGATTTTGTGAAATATTTGTATTCTCTACTGATGTGATATATGTTTTGTTTCCATAATTTGTCAAACATGATCATGTTATTATATTTTTTGTATGTATAAATATTATTGAGACTAACGTGCATGTACAGTTAACCATTAGTAGTGATAGTAGGGATATAACATAGGTTATGGGTACCCACCTAGGCGACCCTTAGTGAGATCCCATGAAATATTTTCCATTCATCATAATAGCTTCAAGTGTTAAAAAATCATTTTCCATTTCAAAAAAATGCATCCTCAGATATGCTTGATTTCTCCTAAAAGAGATAATGCACTAATTTCACCATATTCTGTGTAGAAGGATACATTAAAATAAGAACCCAAACGTTATCATGTGGTTCAGTCATTGGATAAAATCTAGTCCAAAGATATTTATATTATACCTTCTCATGGTGGAGGAATACAATTACCATGGTTAATTATGCATGTGACCTCTAGGTTCAGTATTTACTTTCTTATTAGAGAACTGATGGAATAATAGATTCCATGGAATGGTTAGACGTAATTGAGGGAATATTTGACTAGGATGATAATTTGTGGATGGATGGATCATGTTACAAATGTTTTTTCTTTAGGGAAATTCTAGGTGATTGTGGTGTGTTAAGAGATAGGATAGAATATGTGAGGGTCTCACCTGGGATCCCTTCAATAATCTTTTCATCGGGTGATTCTTTCTTGATATAAAGTAGCTAGACATTACTCACAAATTCATGGATCTTCAATAATGATACAAGAATGTATCATAATAATATACTTATTTTAACCAATATTATTATTTTTTCTCCCCTCTCAACCAAATACTAGGCACATAAGTCTTGGAACTATGAGATCAGTAATTATCATAATATCATATGATAGATTAGGATCTTCGACTTAATGACTTAAATAAATATTTGTGCAAAGACCTTAACTATGGGGAATGGACGGGAGTAAGTATGATCATTTCATATTCTTCCACCCACTAGTACTCATGTAGGAGGACCTATTACTATTGTGATTAGTATAACTTATATGAGCTATAAGAGGAGGATTGGGGACATTAAACATGGTATTATTTAGAAGTTTGATCATAGTATTTCATATTTATCTCCCTCAGATAGAATTCCACAATGATCCATCTACTAGGAGTTTATATATTATTATAAGTACTATAGTGTGTCTCAAAATAAGTTTTAGTAGTGTAGAATGATGGGTACTCTCCATTATTAATACAATAGAGATTTGAGGTCGAGGTTTCATAGGTCTATATAATAGATGTAATTGATAACCCAGGGACCTAATTAGCATCTTCTACATCAGTCTTAGATGAAGATTAATCTTAAGATTCATGTTCCTCGTGGATAGTGTCACAAAGATATGGCTATATGAGTATATGTAGTGTATTAGACTCTAGAAAATGGTTGAGAGGGACCATCAACTATTGTAGTTTTGGTCTTGATTACCTCTATGTTATCTAATTTTTTTTTAATATAGGAGCTTCCCATTCCATTATATATGTACAACATATTACATGACATGAATTTTTGACCATGTTATCTTATGATTTTTTTCACTTAATACATGGTTGGACATGAAATTGGTCCTATTTAGTAATTCCAAAAGTTTCTCTAAGCTATTTTTGATTATGGAAATCTACGAAACACTATGATTTTGGAGATAACAAGTTTTAATGTGATTCTTATCATGGAATATCTAACCATATTCCATGATAACATTTATTTATAACATATATAGATAACATACACATTTCCCAAGGGAGAGAAGTTCATGATGACAAGTGAGTGGGATTTGGTAGTAGGTAGAGTAGGTATAGTCACGAACCATCTTGGAAAAATTATATAAAAAATTAAATTCTTGGATTATTTTGTAAGATAAGTGGAATCCCATTATATTTTCTCCAAGTTATAAATCTCTAATAGGAAATCATTCCCAATAAATTCATGGGTCTTCCCCTTAATAGGTGAGTTGTTTTCGAGATAGAACTCATACCAGGAATGAAACCAATTTTGATACATCAAATTCATATGATAATGAAAAAGTTTTAGGATCTGAAGGAACAACATGAGAATGTATAATATAATGGATTTATCAATATGAATTCATCACCATAGGGTGCCCATGTTCTTTTTTCCATGAATGCAGATGTAATTCTACAGCCCTGCAGAGATCATTGGAAGAAGAATCAGGAAACCATGAAGAACATTTACCCTTTATCTAGAATTAAAATTCTATTTTATTAGAACCAAGTATCCCAGTGGTTCTCAGAGATTGATCATTAGTTGGGATGTCACAAATTATGGGTTAGAGAGAAGGAAATCACAATAACAATATTTAAGAGTAGGTATGAGATATATGAGTACTTTGGTGTTTGTTTGGACTGATTAATGAACCTAAAATATTCTTGAATCTCATGAAAAAGGTCTTCCCCTGATACATTAGAACATGCATCATGGTTTTCATTAAATAAATCCCAACTTACTCACCAATACCTTAGTAGTAATCTAGACATCTCGAGACAATGTTTAGTAAAATTTGAGCACATTGAATCTATTCCAATCTATTGGAGTGTATCTTTTGTATTCAATAGGTAAATTTTTGAGGTCATTTTGTTTTCTGAGACTGATAAATCAGTTGACCCATATATACTTTTTACCACACACAAAAACAACATATTTTATTAATAATGAAGGTAGAATATCCATAAGGAAAACAAAGGCATAAAAAAGCAGGGAACACAAAAACAAGGAAACATGAAAGAAAGGTATGGATCAAGGGGGCCTATAGAAGTAAAGTCAAAGTACGTCACCCTGGACAATGCAGGCGTACACTGGAGGCAAGGATCAAAGGATATATAATGAAACAATATGGTTGATATGGGTGAACTGAGAATCTAGAATGTATGCGTCCTTATTTTCTTCATGCCATGTATGGAATAATTTTGTGTCGCTGACAATGAGTTTCTTGCATCGTCAGATATGGGGGGAAATAGTCTAGGGAGTATCCCTATTATTAGTAAGATCATCATAGATAATTTTTTAATATGCTTCAATCTCTAAGAGATGGATGTGAGAGGAAATGCTTAGCTGGATCCCTTTGAATAGACCACAGGCCTCCGCTTGATGAGAGTCCCCTCTACCAAACCATGCACTATACGTAGTGACCAAACTACCCCTATATTACAAATAACCCCTCCACCCCTCATGATACCCAAAGAACATGACCCATCTGAATGGAGTTTCATCTGTTTAGATGGGGGTCCCTAGCAGATCTAAGAGCCCTTCAACAACATGCATCTACCCGTATGGGAAGAGTTCATGTGTCGAAGCACCTTCCCCAACGACAAAGCCTTCTCCCATTTTTTCAGAAGAACTCCCAAATTGGTGATCATTCACCTCATTTGATAAACCCGACATGTCTTATTGCATGCCACCCCTTTGAACCGAGATCTATTCCTCACCTCACATACACACCAATAGCCATCTGAGAGAAGGATCACACTAGCCTTTATCTCCGAAATATTATTCCTCATTCCCCGAACCGATTTCAATAGGATCTTCATAAGCTATAGAGAGCATTGAATATATCTCTAATGTTGATTCTTCTAATGATTGGGATCAGATATGTCATACATTGTGATGCATATGGAGTTTTTTTAGGATTTACTGACACATAGGGAGTTTTTATTAGCTTATGGTTCATTTAATCTATTACCCACTAAGAAAAACTATCCATCCCATGATGTCAAGATAGAATCATTGGTCCACACATTTACGTGTTAAAGACATGACTTACTTGTGGGGTGTTTTTATTTCCTAATAGTTGTAATCAAAATACAAAATTTATAGAAACACAAACTATGTTACTCAATTAGAATGTATTATTAGTATGTTGTAGGTTGAAACCATATAGATTGTGAATTAGTTTGACAAGTTTTCCAAAATATTTAATTTTATTAGATTGTAAAAATAGGTTATAATATAATGTTTTGATTGGTTTTAAGAAAAAAAAATAAGATAGAAATGTAGGTTGATTGGTTTTGAATCAAATTTGAAAATCATGCAAAGGTTTTGTAGTTTTAGGTTTTATGTGCCATTGGATTTTAGAAAAATAGTTTGATTAATTCAATATTGGTGTTTAATTCTAGACGAGTAAAATCAAATGGTCATGATATCCCCTCCTTGATGCAATAATCCCATAATTCCCTTGGTCCATTAATTTAGTGTCTTTAGAATAAAGTTTGTCATGATACCATATTTAAACATGATTTACACTAAAGTTATCAATGTTCATGCCCCTTTTTGGGTTATCAGAATCATATCTTTATGTTTCCTTTTAGATTCAATTATAAATTTCCTAGTGAAATAAAAATAAAGAGATTGGTTGTTGAATAAATAATTAAAACAAATCAAATACTTGAACAATGAAAAATAATTCAATCGAACAAAATATTCCACCTACTATTATAAAAACCCTATATCAAGGATGTATTTCTCCCTCATCCAAGTTTTTTGAATGTTACAAGGTAGGATAAAATAAAATTATAGCATAATGAAATTAGAGATTAACCTGGGGAGGACCTTACACAATGCAGCTTCTCACTCCAAGCATTAATTGTAGATAATATCCCCAAAAGAATTAGGTTAGACCACAATTTATAGGTTCTAGATGGGATCCAATTTTAATGAATTTCATTAAGGATTTGCCCAAATGTGGTCTAGGATAGTCCCCATATCTTAAATATTTTAAAAAAAATTAAGATATGCTAATTCTAGGTATTAAAATCCTATCCCAAAAATTTGCACGTGGTGTAAATTATTACTCTATGTGTAAATTTCTTTTTCACTTTCCATCACTTCATGACATGACTCTCTTTCACAACATGGACCATTTCATGATGTGTAATGATTCCATGATGTGTAATGTCATTTTTCTACTCTAAAAGGCTCATTATTTCTTGGTTCTTTAGTTATGTTCCTTATAAGTGCTCCATGACCATCCTAAAAAATATGGTTTCAGACTTTTTTTCTTCTCTCATGGTGTGAAGTGTATTTTTTTCCATTTTAGAATTACCATTTCTATCTAAAAATAAAACACAAAATGAGTTAAATCTATACAACTCAAAAAGTATAATAATTTAAATAGCAAAATCAATCTATTAACACACCATAAAATACATGTGTGATATACAAATATGAATAAAATATATATTTGTTCAGGTATTTTTTGACTACATGGACCATATGGTCATCCACTATATCTTCTCGTAGTAGGGAATAACATTGAGGTAGAGGTATAGAAGTTTAACATTGATATGATTGGCACACCAAGTAAATGAAATTTCATTAAAGATATTTTTATATGTAAGATACAGATGACTCAAGAGCTTGGTGAATGGCCTTTCGAGGAATAGTTGTACCTGATGAGCATATTAGTTTATTGGATGATGTATGCTTTCTAGGATTACGGATAGTTGAAAATTTCCCCATAAGTGGTCACATCTTCTTTAGTGGACCAGGTTGAGTGTGTTCAGGATACAAATATTGAGTGTGTTGTGAAATGGGAATAGCTAGTAGGTGATGAAATTATGCTTGGGTGGTCATTGGTTGACAATTATGTGATCCAAGTGCATTGGAGTGTTTTATTACATTCTTACCTCAAGAAATAGATGTGGTGAAACTTCCAAGACACTTAGAGGGTGGTTCATCCTAGAATGATAATGATGTACCCTTTCTTAATGTGGCAGTTTTGGTGGCCATGGATGATAAAGGACATTTCTAGATTTGTTTCAGTATGGATTACCTATTAGAGCATAAAGGCTGAGCACTATCATCTTGGTGGTTTTATCTAACAACATGTTATGATAATATAGAATTGGGAGGATTTCATTATGGAATTTGTGACTAGGAAGCCCAGGACCATAAGGATCTATGACACTATTTGGGTGATTATTGATCAGCTAATGTGATTATCCATTTATTACTGATCCATGAGACTAACTTATTAGATGGTTTAAGAATGATGTATTTTAACGGGATTTTATGCCTTCATGGCATCCTATAGAGAATTATATATTACAGAGATTCATAGTTTCCATCATTCTTATGGAAGGTATTATAGAATTCCATAGGGTCTCATGTGAGAATAAACATCATGTACCATCCTTAGATAGAGGGATTGTAAGAGGTGGCAATTTTTATATTGAAGGACATTCTCGAGGAAGTTGTTTTGGATTTTGGAGGATCTTGGGATGATAACTTTACCTTAGTTGAGTTTTTATAAAAAATTATTTTCCATGATTTTATATAAATGTAACCATATAGAAATATTTATGGTAGTCTATATTGTTCACTGCTTTGTTTGAATTAGGTTGGTAGGGAAGTACTTGTGGGTCCCCATATGGTACATGAGAGCTATGATAATGTGCAACTAATTTAGAGGAGTTTTATCATAGCCCGTAGTAGACAGAAGCCTTATAACACTAATAGAGGATACCTATAGAGTTAAATATAGGATATTTTCCAGTGTGACTCCTCGGTTCAGCCACCAATGATTGACCAAATAAGGGAATCTAGAATTGTGGTATATTGGATACCTCTAGATCACCGAGTGGATTTTAATAGTGGTGTACCTTCTTGTCCACTTTTCTTCCCACCAAAGTGTGTTGGATTTTTGTCAGGTGTCTAAACACTGATGGTGTATGATTGATCTGATTCATGTTATCAAATGTGACAATATTGATCTGGGTCATGATGTATCGTATATGAAAAATCTGGAGCATGTTCAAGATCAAAGTGATAATGTCTGATAAAAGAAGTAAATACCAGTTGTTATGATCCTATAGTATCATGGAAAGAAACAAGAGGAAATATTAGAGTGGGAGTCTAATTTTTTTGATTATTGTCTTGGTTTGTTGAATAAAAATCCCTCTAAATACTTATTAGGAATTATATTTTTTATTTTAATGACTCGTGATTTTATAAGGAGAATTTCCTTATAAATAGATAACTTTTTCAAATTTAGTAATATAATATTATATGATGTATAATCACCGCATGATAATACCAACAAAATTTTATTAAAATAATTTGGTAATTACATTTATATAATAAAAATGGTTATATGAATTGATAATATTACAATAGGAAAAAAATAGGAAATAAGATAACTAAAATATGGACATTTTGATCTACTTGATCCACAATAATAACAATACCCATGAATGACACATTCAAAATGAAACATAATGTTGGTAATGGAATATTCATTTTAAAAATAAAAATATATATTCCCTTGTGTGAAAATAAAAGTAAATAAATAATTAATGAGATGTGATTTATACATAAAAATTAGGGAACTTGTATGACTATTATATAATTGACCATTGAAATAGTAATGTGATCTTTGTAATTTTATCTTGACTATTTATATAATAATCATACTTTTATGAATTATGACATCAACGTCAGAAGAGCATACTCATCCATGGAAGTGTGAAAAAATATTTAGGTATTTTATAAAATGAAAATATGGTATATTTATATAATGATATATGTAAATAAATGATTTATAAATGATAAAAAAAGTGTTCATATTTTTGTAAAACATAAATGTTTTATTTTCATTTATATAATTAATATAAATATTTAAAAAATATTTATTTTCACTAAATTTATGTATAAATTAATATTATCTTTTATAATAATTAAAATTCAAATTTAAAAGACTACAAGTGATTTTTCAATGGATCGGAAAATTGATCTTAGTATTAAAAATTATTGTTTTAAAATAAATGAATAATTTACTTCAAAAATAAATTATTTCATATTTATAAAAAAATCATAAAATTTATTTTATTTTTAGAATAAAATGTTGAAAAAATTTTATAGTGATTTTTTGTAATTTTTCAAAAAATGTTTATTTTTTGGAAAATAGTGAAATATGAAAAAATATGGTATTTAAAATTATAAGAAAATGAAATGATTTTTTGGGTCATGGATGTTGTAAAAACCCAAAAGATTAAACACAAATTCTCAATTTATTTTATAAAGTCACAAGAATCCATAATAATGATTGTCTTGATCCAAACTAATAAACTAATGAATATAAAATTTAAAAACACCCCTATCTTACCTTTATAAATTCCACCCCTCAAAACCCCTTCTCTACACACATATAATACATTTATTCTTCCAAATTTATAGCCAAATATTTTCCAAATCCTCTACCCCATGTCCTAGTTCTACTATTCTCTCCAAAAGTATAATTCCAGGATCGATAAGAAGTTTTTAGTGTGACGAAATTCAAGAAGAAATATTCTAAAACTATCTATTTTGTATTTTTATATTCATATACCATATCCTTAGATACCATATCCAAAATTTCCTAATAACCCCAATATCATTTATATAATGTTATTTTATAGTGTTAATGTAATATCTACCATTCATCATCTTCTCTTCTCCACTTATTTTTAAAATGAAACCATTATCTGTATTAGGTTGGTTCACTGTCTCCGTGGATGATGAGTTTTAATTTTCCATTTTCACCATCATGGATGTTCATAAAAATAATATTACCTCTAAATAAAGATATAATAGATTTATTATAACATAACCTATGTTCTATAATGAATATATTTACATAATAATAAAGGAAACCAAACTAGTTCTTGATGGTCTGTAAAATTTCCTAATTGAACAAACTATATGTTTTTAGCATTTTTACAAAATGATGTATCCATTTTCAAGAAAATAGGATATTTGGGACAATTAAAATTATTTTTATTAAAATAATATCATTTAATTTTTCATTGGGATTTTTAAGAACATTTTAAAAAAACTTCATTAATTATCCATAAATGATCTGACCATGGAACCATGAAATGAATGCTCTCAGAACAACGAAATTAAAAATTACATGTCATGGAAATGATTATAAATGAAAATTTTGTGTTATATTAAATAAAATATATATGTAAAATATTATGAATTAAGTAATTAATGAATCTAATTATATTATTAACAATGTTATGTGAATGTATATAACTGATCTGGACACAAGGAAAGTGATCTCCCTAAACCAAAATTTTTATTTGGGTTATAAACATTACCACTCTAACTCAAATTTCATCTCTATTTTATTTTATTTTATGGTTTTAAATTATATATATATATATATATATTAAAATATACCTACATTATTTTCACTTCCTTTTATGGGGTAATACATGTAGAATTTCATTTCCCAAATTCCTTCTTTAAAATAAAAAATGACAATGGGGAACTTTTGAATCCCTTAATAATATTTTTTAAGTCTCATCTAAAGTCTTTATTCCCAATTTAACACCATATTTTGAGACATTTTCTTATTTATTCTGATATGAATGTAAACAAAATTATTTCTTTTTCCATATAGAATCTCTATGATTTATTCTTTTAGTATGACATGAGGTAATATTTTTCATCCCATTTATTCCCATGGGTAATTATTTTGTTTAGGCCTTATGATTAATTAAATTTCATGGAGAACATAATCATGTACATGATTTTACTAGGGCACCCAGATAGCACTATAATGCATTGGGAATTTTTTTCAGATGAATTGTTATGTATGGTATTAGGGAGTAAACATAATACATGATTGGAATGTGTCCCTCATGTAATGTTTTCTTGGAAGTTAGTCTTTCCTTTTTCAAATGTAAGGTTATATATTTCTAAAAAATTTATGTTAAAAAGATATTTTTATTCCTTATTCTTGATTTTATACACCCATATGATTAATCATGATCCTTTTCATTTATTATATAATGTTATGCCTTCAAAATCAAAAGTTATGCTTAATTAACATTCTTATTCCCTTACTAGGGTTTTTATATCCACTTTAATCTATGTATTCTCTAGGTTACCATATGTAGTTTTATAATATAAAAGGTGTTTCAGATCTCATTATGGAGAAATAATTAAATATTTTGTGTTTGAGTTTCTTAATATTGTTTTATGTACCTAGTGTTCTAATGACACTAGTCCTTTCGATCATTTGGATGTATTTATTGGCTATTAATGTTAAAAACAAAGTTAAATTATTTTTAAAATAATTGAGTCACTATAGTTGTTATAATAATAGGGTTCAGTTATTTTTTTTTGTGATTATGAACAAAATAAATTAGCAAAAATCCTTCGTATTTTTCAATTTATCCAAAAATAGTTGAATTTTTTGAAGTATAGAGTGTAGCGTTTCCACGAAATTACATCCAAGTATATATACTATATGTTCATGTGGCTCTAGAACAATAGTACCTAAGGGAAATAACCCTGATAAGGGTGAATTTGAAATTAACTTGATCATCACCTAGTTCACGAAGAAGAGGTATTGTATCACACATTGTATAAAACTCCTGAAATATATTCTTCGGAAAATTCAAAAACTCCTCGCAAGCCATTATAAATGATTTGAATACACTATTTGGTTAGAAAAACTAGTAGGAAAAGAACAAGGGACAACCACAATTGAGACCAAGATACTCATAAGATAGGATTTACATTCCATTTATAAGTTATCACTTCTATGGTCATAGTTTCTATTTTATATTCTTGTTATTTTAAGTATTCTCGTTTCTCTTATTTTAGCTACTATTGGGAAGTAGTAGGAACCATGAAAAAAAACAAACATGGTATGCAATATGATGATTTCCTGAACAATATTTCTTACCCTATAAAACCAAAAGAAATGAAATTCATTATAATACTAGCTTAACTAACTCATGGTGTGAATAATAACATAAAATTTGTGGAGCAACCTCCTTCTCTAAAGAAAGAGAATGTTTAGTTCATGCCCATTATGGGATAAAGGCCTCCAAACATGAGTGGGTCTTCTGATCCCCTAATCATAGTATAAAATATTAAAACCATTCTGATTATATTCTTTATTCATTCATTATTGAAATAAGATATCAACAGGCATGTTGCCTCTCATATTTAAGGGGAAGTCGATCAGTGGGGGAAATGATGAATAACATGAAGTCCTTAGAGGTTATTTTTTCCATGGAATGAGAATGAATCAGAAAACTGTTTTTAAATAAATATTTTCCCAAAACTACTCATCTTAATATAAAGAGGGAGTTCCTCATATTTATGAAAAAAATAATATGTATATATTTAGGAATATGATTAGAGCATCACAAGGATTTTGATTTACATCTATTTATTTTTCATTAATTCAAAAAGTCAGTGGGATCATTTATTTAATGGGTTAAATCTATGTATATAAAAATCATTAAAAACTCGAGACATTTAATGGTCTAAAGATATTGTATATTCTTCCCTCATGTTTTAGATAATTATTATAGACTCTTAGTATTCTCATGGGATTGGATATAAAAAATGTAAGACATAATTTTATTTAGGAGGATAGACAAATAAATCTAACAGCGGTAGGAAAAACCAATATCCCATGTGTCAAAAATATGGGAAGAAGAATCAGATAAACTATCTTGAGAGAATTAGAATATTATGTAAGTATGTAAAAGATGGAAATCATGATAATTAATGAAACAAGAATCTAAAGAATCCCAATAAATAAAAAAAGGAAATGAAGTTTCATATCAACACTCAACATGTGGTATGGTGTTTCAACTTCATGTAACATGTGAATTATAAATGATAATTCCCTAATCGAATGGTTTTTGGAGATCATCCATTAAAAAAACATCTATAGTATTGTTATCAAGGAAGGGAATATGATATCACTAATACCGACTTAGATTAAAAAATGTGTTGATAGGTATGCAGGTCATTCATTAAATACTAGTGAATGTACTAAATGACTCTAGGTCTATGTATAATTTAACATCTTCTATGTTTAGTATAACTATTCACACCCCACATAAAAACATGGGGGTTGATCTATTTGTGAGACAATAAAATTGATCATCTAATTCATCCCATTTATATATCTCCTCCAGGGTCAATGTTTATGGACTAAACCTCCTATAAAATCCTTTAATACTTTGTTCAGTTGAAATTGATTAATATTTGTAATAGATTGGTTGTCCTCAATTATAGTTGACACGAATTGTTTGGAGATATATATCACTCTTCAAATATTGGGTCATTCACTTATTCGATATAATTGTAAGGAGGTGTATGAATCTTCTTTGGAATATTCATTTAGATTGTGTACATTACATCCTTATGATAAGGTACATCAAGGTAAAATGAATGAGAAAAAAAGAGAATCATGCTTGAATACATTCCCATTGTGAGAGTCTATACTGATGTAGTCCCTGAAGCATTTATCAGTCTTCCTCCTAGCTAAAAGTGTATGTTCACAATCAAATGTATACTTGGATCTTTAACCATATCAAATACCCATCACAAAATTATGACAATTGTGTTTGATGAACCAAAGAAGTAGTTACAATAGAATGTAGATAATGTATTAATATGCTGTTGTGCTTCACTATGGGGTGCATGGATCTTATTCATCAAAAAGATGGATACGTTTATTCTACTCTCTCTTTACTATCTTCGATTAAAAAAAACAATTTAAAATAAAATAAAATATATCCCCTATCGTGGATATATGACATGTTTTATCAACTATGGGAGGGGGGAAATATTTCCCTTTGGTTGAACTTTGTTCATGATATAACTAATTAATGGTAATGAAGTAAGATATTCCAAATACTACCTTTTGAATGATGTATAGACACAAAGAGTTAATAGTGATTTTCTTTATACTCACTAATGATACAAAAATCTTAATGACTTTATAAATATAGACATTACAGATTGCCTAAACAAGTTTTTTATAGTATTTAAAAATGATATTATGATATACTCTAAAATCAAGGAGGGTCATGAAATGCATTTGAATACTATGCTAAATATGTTGGGAAAGGAGAATATATATCAAAAGTACTATAAATGTTAGTTCTTTATGGAGTATGCATCATTCATGTTTCATGTTATCTCTAGAAAAGTGATATCTATAGACCCATCTATGAAAAATTAAAATGAATAGTGTCCCATCCCAACATTAATAATATTGATCCATAGTTTCCCTAGACTAGATATATATTACTAACAATTTGTGAGAAACATTACATTATTTTCAATCCAATTAAAAAAGATGACATGGAAGGGGGTGAAGTTCTTCTACAATGATAAATGTTAATAGAGTGTCAAGGAATTAAAAAAGAGGCTTATTACTGCATTTGTGCTTACACTACCCATAAGAGGGGAACATTTTGTGGTATACAATGATGTTTCAAATAAATTATTAGGCTATATAGTGATTCAAAATGATAAATCAACATCATATTACTCTAGTTAGTAGAATTTATATTAGTGGAACTATGAAACACATGATTTGTAATTGGTTTTAGTAGTCATCACATTGAAAATAATGCAGTATTATCTCTATGAGGAGAAGTGTGGAAAATATATGGATCATAAGAGACTCACATATATATTCAAATAGATGGATATTAATATGTTTTAGTAATTATGGATAGAGATGATCAAGTACTACGATATATCAATCCACTACCATATTAAGAAGGTGAAAAAAGTGGAATATTTCTAAAGAAGAAAGGATCCAACATCATTATCAATAATAATAATACAGAAGGATCCAATATTCTTAGACTTGTAGTGGATAGACATGGAAATATTTAATGAAGTAAAAAATTCATTGTTTTATCTAATGATTTCTCAATAATCCCTTCTATAGATGATATTTTATTCTCAATGAGATGATTTGGAAATTTAGAATAATGTGGAAGCTATAAGAAAAGGGAATCCTTATAATTAAAAATTGATGAAGTAGGATGTCATGACCCTCCTTCAAGATGGAGGATGGGACGGAAAAGTATCTTTAACTTCCTTATTCAAGAAGAAAAAGATATAATGACCCCTAAGTCCCACCTACAGTGTAACACCCGAGACTTTTATGTTATATAAATCATCAAAGGGATCTTTTTCTACACAACACTTGCTTGGCTTGCTTTACACGCAATCGCGACCTTCCTCGATAGCTTGCGTCGTACGCAATACCGAGTTTCACTAAACAACCATATGCTATTAAAACTAGCCGTTATGAATATTAATAACCACTTTTTGAAATTTTATAAATTTTATTTTTCAAAATGGACTTCATTTTTGGACTCAGAATATCGAAATTAGCCTAGGGTGAAATTTTGGTATTTTTCTGAAAACTTTCAAGTTCTGATGAATAGTGAAACCACTAAGTGGTAGGTTAAAAACTGAATTTTGCATAAAACTTAATTTTACCGCTTCTGTGAATGGAATTTCAAAAATCCGACAGACACAGTTGATATCAGTAAGTAAAATGTGGTTCAATGAGATAAAAATAATTTTTTGGTGAATAGTAACTTTTTACTATTTTTACCGCGGTTAATAGTAAATAGGGTAACTAAGGGTAAATATGATATTAATATTACCCTAACACATGTCCTAATTCTATTGGACAAGTGTAATTAGACCAAAAACAAACTTAGGAATAAAATATGACCATTTAGGCCCACTTGGATTAGATTAGGACATTTATTATTAATTTATTTAAAGAAGGGTTAAAATAGTTAAAATCAAAGTTTAATAAGTAAATAATTTTTAATATGGGGTTATACATAAGATAAATTCAATTGTAAATATTCATTAGAAAGCTAAAAATATTTCCTACATGATAATAGTTTATTTGTAATTTTTAAACATCAAATAATTTAATTTATTTATGACACAAAGATGATGCAGTAAATATCTTATTAATGAAATATTGACAAAATTGATAATATAAATACCAAAATAAATGTAATTTAAGACTTTTTATGAATTTCACTAATTTTCTAGGTTAATATGATATATTAATGTTGATTTAATCAACTTGGTTTGAACATATAATTCTGTTATGACTTTAAAAAAAATTATATATCAAATAGTGTCAAAATTGACACAAAATAGTTTTTAAATCAAATATTATATTATTAATTGTTATTTTATTCCTAAAAATCTAAGATTCGGCCAAATGACATAGATAAAGATATATATATTAATAATAAACAATTTGGGGTTCGTTTGGCATGTTATAGTAAGTGTATTAACCATATAGTGAAAGAAAACAAAAATACACGGTAAAAGTTAAATTAATTAACTTAGAGTTAAATATAATTGATAAGGTTAAAATAATACCCTAAACTTGTCTAAATACTATTGGTTGATAGGATTTCGACCCATCCCCACTTTAGCTTCGAAATAAGACCCTTTGGAACCATTATAAACCGATTTTGTCTTTAATATAAAATAATATTTTGAGATATTCCTAAGGTGCCCCTCTCATCCCTTATAAAAGGGAACCTCCTCCCCCTCCTCCTCACACCAATTTTAGCACTCAAGCTCGGCCAACCCCTGCCATTTTCTCCTCTCCACTTCCCTAGAATAATCCTAGAGGTCCTGGTCTTCTCCAAAGACCAATCTTAGTTCCTTAAGTGGAGGATTCAAAGAGGCGTTCCAAAGAAGAGGTAATATCCATTACCGATCTTTTCAATTTCTTTCTTCTTCAACTTCTTCTTCTTTAGTTGTTTCATGATAAAGTAATAACATCAGTATTACTTACATACTGATATGTTATTATAAATATGAAACAACCCTAATTCACCTTCAATCCATCCTACGGAAAAATGAAATCACCGCGCGTGCGTACGTACGGAATACCGTCTCCATGCCGTGGTGTAATATATTTTTCCACCATCACCTTACAAGGATGGGTATAAATGGTGTAATGAGTAACTATATATGATTATTATGAAGTAATATTGATACTGAAATAATATATATATATACTCCAATACAATTCCACGATCATAGGAACGATATCATCACTCGTGCGTACGTACGGAATACCGTCTCCACGATGGGATGCGACTTGTTCTACATGATCTTCATTTCATAATGATTATATAAATGAATTGAATGAATGAATATGGTATATAATACACTAATAACATTCTGTAAATGAATTATCTATAACATAAAGATAAGAATAAGAATTTATTCGACAAAACACGCATAAGAACAAAAAGTTATAAAGACCCGAGTAACAAGTAACAATGAAATATTACTAACAAGAAGCTAATAATATGACCATATATGATATCATATCAATATGTATGATTCTGGAATAAGTCAATAACATTATTTAAACCATTATACAGGAGCTTCGGACCCGAACAAAGCAAATCGGACCTAAGGTAAGGGAAATATCACAATCTCATTTTTATCCAAGATTGTTTATTCGTAAGTATTTACTGGGGTGTATTTTATCATCCACATCCATGTTTCATCAATATGTAATATTATTTCCATCCACCTACAATTGTTTAAATCCATTTTTACCCATCGGTGAGTTTTTAGTAATATGTATGAAAGGAATCTTTTGTCGTACGAGGTACTTTTTGACTTTTTCGACAAAAGTACGAAGAATGTTTTTTTTAACTTATACGGCATGAATGGATTTTTAAAACATTATTTCCAAGAAGCTTCCTTTACAAGATTTCAAGTTTATTTTTAATCAACTTCTTTTATTTTAATGTTGTATGACATTTTATGAAAGGAAAAATGTTTTTGAAGAAGAAAGGATATTTTCCTCAAGAATGGAGTTCAAGTGTTTTATCAAAATTATTTTCCATCTAAGATAATAAAGTGTTCTGTTTTTATCCCTATTATTAAATTGATTTGATCATGTTATGATGGAATTATATTTATGAATTCCTTTATATTATATGAATTGATTTATGATGTCATGATGTTTCAAGAATCCCATTTTTGTTACATGTGTTATATGATGATGTATGATTTATGATTATGTGGAACACATAAGAAAGGATTCATTATAAGATGGGTGGGACCTATATCTCCCTCCAATGAATTGGGTAATGATTTTATATCTCATGAGATAGACATGGCTGGAACGGAAGGTTATTTCGGTTCAGTGATACAGGACTGAAACGAGGAGTGAACTCGGTTCAGAAAAGGACTTTGTCCACTAAGATAGTCTTGGTAATGAGTCATGACTAACAAGAAATGATTTTCCATGATTATGTGTGCATGCCACAAAGTTTCAAGTTTTATGTTATGATTATGGGGATCTCATTTTCACTTCTATGATTTATTCCATGTTAAGATATTATGATCTCTTTTGCAGGTTTTGATTTTCATAAAGATATGATATGATTTTTATTTCCTTTATTTGCCCTTGCTGAGCATTTGAGCTCACCCTTTTATGTTTTCTTTTCCCCAGGTCAAGAAGATGGATATTAAGTAGAATATGCTAAAAGGGACCCTAGATATGATGAAATAAATGGGAGACACTGTAGAAGATTTATGAACCAGTTGTTTATGTTTCCCAGTTTCTAAAGACACTATACCTATACGGTCCTTTGTGGTTTTGTCATATGTTGTAATAAGTGTGCTTCAATTTCGAAGTATTAACAATGTATGTAAAGTATGGGTTGTTATAGTTGGTATTAGAGGCAAAGGAGGTAGGAATGTATCCGATCCTTGGGAACTCTCACATGTGAGCGTTGGACGAAGCATGGCTCTCCGCCCAAGGGCTTCATGAGGAAATGGCTGCCACTGGGGATGGTGGTGTGTCCCGCCCAGGGGGTGTAGTCGCCCATGGAGTGCCCTGATAGGTATCAATTGTAGTCCACTGGAAGTAATTCTAGACCGCTATAGTTGGTATCAGAGTAAAGGTATAGTCAACCTTTGGAAACTACGATGTGAAAGTCTTAGTAAGAACCCTAAGGATAAGTCTAAGCATAGAACACAATATTAGTGTTTTAGAAATGGCCTTGAATAACCTAGGATAAGACCTTAAGCATGAAAATTTTATTCTTGAATTATGTGGTTTCCTATTATAATTAGTGTTGCTCACAGTATTCTTCTTGGTTTTAGTCAATGGTTGGAACCCGAAGGAACCGTGTTAATGCGGAATGCGATGGGAAATGCAATGATTGTCCCCCTGAGCAACCAAACGATATGGGAGCTGGAATGCAAAATCTTGTAGCCATGATCACACAACTTTCTCAAGCTATGAATCATGCAGGATTTCCAAACGAGCAAAGGAGGGAGCAATATTCTGTTGAATCCTTCATGAGGCAGCGTCCACCTTCTTTCAGCGGGTCTACTGATCCATTAGTTGCTGAACAATGGATTAGTACTACTGAAAAGATATTTTCAGTTCTTCAATGTTCTGAGCATGATAAAGTCGTCCTAGCAGTGTATCGTTTGGAAGGAGATGCTGATCAATGGTGGAATCTTGTTAAGAATACGAGGCAAAGGGATGAAATTGAGTCTATGGAATGGGACGAGTTCAAGAACTTATTTTTCAATAAGTACTTCCCTCGTATTCTCCGAACAAAGATGGAGAAAGAGTTTCTTGAACTGAAGCAAAGGGATGATGAATCTGTTGGTACCTATGAAGCAAATTTTACAAGACTTGCAAGGTACGCTTCTGGTATTATTATCCAACCTGAGAGTAAGATCGATCGATTCTTTAGTGGCTTAAAACCAAGTCTTCGAAGGGCGTTAGCCATAAGGGACTTCAATAGCTACGAGGAAATTGTTCGATGTGCTCTCAAAGTCGAGATGGAGATTGGAGTAACCCATCAGTCACATGGGTTTGATAAGAAGAGGAAGATGGAATTCAAAGAAAAATCTAAAGAGCACACGGAAAAGAAGATGAGCTTTTCCTTATGCTCAAAGTTTGGAAAGAAACATGGAGGGAGTTGTCTTAAAGGGACAAGTAAATGTTTTAAATGTGGAAAAGAAGGTCATCGGGCATTTGAATGCCGTGATAATGGGAAGAAGATGACTAATGATGCAAACAAAGGAAGGGATACACAGAATGAACCTACTACACTTCAATGTTTCAAGTGCAAGGAGATGGGGAATTATGCCAATCAATGCCCAAATCCAAGGGTTGATGATGATGGTCGACGTCAACAAACTCTTAAGGCTAAAGACAAAGGAAAGTCACATGCAATTTCTATCAGCGATGTGGAGTACGATAACGATGTGGTGAAAGGTACACTTACCATCCACTCTAAAGTAGCAAATGTTTTATTTGATTCTGGATCCACCCACTCTTTTATTTCTGAAGACTTTTCTAAGGGTATCACCGTATTACCTCAACAATTAGATATTAAGTTAGCTGTGACAACACCTAATGGCACATCAATCGCATCAAATGTTTATAATTCTTCTCCGATCGAAGTTTGTGGGAAAGTGCATCCTGCAAATCTTGTGATCCTTCCTTTAGTGGAATTTGATGTGATTCTTGGCATGGATTGGCTTTCTCTACATGGAGCTCATATCGATTTCCAAAGAAGGGAAGTCACATTTCATATTCCAGATCAATCTACGATCGTCTATCAATGCAAGGATGAACATAACCTTCCAGTGGAAATTTCTTCCATCTTATGGGTATTGATTCCACTAAATGAAGGTTATTTATCTCAAATGGTTGGTGAGAAACTCACGATTAAAAATATGCCCATTGTACGGGAGTTTGATGATGTCTTTCCGGAGGAATTGCCGGGTCTTCCACCAAATCGTGAAGTTGAGTTTTCAATAGAACTCGTACCGGGTGCTTTGCCTATTTCAAAGACACCTTATAGAATGGCCCCAATTGAGTTACAGGAATTGAAGAAGCAACTCCAAGAGAATCTTGATAAGGGATTCATACGCCCTAGTGTGTCACCTTGGGGAGCACTTGTTCTATTTGTTAAGAAGAAAGATGGATCAATGAGACTTTGCATTGATTATCGAGAACTTAACAAGATCACTATCAAGAACAAATATCCTCTCCCACGCATTGATGACTTATTTGACCAACTACGCGGAGCTCAATACTTTTCCAAGATTGATCTTCGTTCAGGGTATCATCAATTAAGGGTCAAAAGGGAGGATATACCAAAGACGGCTTTCCGTACAAGGTATGGACACTATGAATTTATAGTGATGCCATTTGGTCTTACTAATGCCTCTGCTATCTTCATGGATCTAATGAATAGAGTCTTTAGAGACTATCTTGATCAATTTGTGGTAGTATTTATAGACGATATTCTTGTCTATTCAAAGAGCAAGGAAGAGCATGAAGATCACTTGAGAATTATATTGAAGACCCTGAGAAAGGAGAAGCTTTATGCCAAATTTACCAAGTGTGAATTTTGGCTTCAAAAAGTTGCATTTTTGGGTCATATAATCTCAAAAGAGGGGATATCTGTGGATCCAGCAAAAACAGAGGTTATCGAAAGATGGTCAAGACCAACAACAGTAACTGAGATCCGAAGTTTTCTTGGTTTGGCTGGATATTATCGACGTTTTGTAAAATATTTTTCACGATTATCTAATCCAATCACCAAGTTGACTCGGAAGGGAGTTAAGTTTGTCTGGACAGAGGAATGTGAAGAGAATTTCAAGGAGTTGAAAAGAAGGTTATCCAGTGCACCTGTGCTCACACTACCTTGTAGTGGAGAAAGGTTTGTGATCTACAGTGATGCATCCAAGAAGGGATTGGGGTGTGTTCTTATGAAAAATGATATGGTGATATCTTATGCCTCACGACAGTTGAAAATCCATGAGAAAAATTACCCAACAGATGATTTGGAGTTGGCTGTGGTAATCTTTGCATTAAAGATTTGGAGGAATTACCTTTATGGTGAAAGGTGTGATATTTATACTGATCATAAAAGTTTAAAGTATATTTTCACACAAAAGGAGTTGAATATGCGTGAAAGAAGATGGTTGGAGCTGATTAAGGATTATGACTGCTCAATCCATTACCACCCTGGGAAAGCAAACAAGGTGGCAGATGCATTAAGTCGACAAGACCATGCTAGTTTATCCATGATGAGGATCACAAAAGATCCAATATTTATGGATTTACAAAGGATAGATCTTGGAATTATAATGGAAGGGGAAAAATCTTATCTTTCTCAAATGAATGTTCAACCATCTATACATGTGAAGATTAAAGAGGCACAGAAAGAAGATGTCGAGTTACAAAAGAAGGTGAGAAATGTTCATGAATTCAACCTTGATTGTGATGGGATAATAAAGTTCAGGAATCGGGTTTGCGTTCCTCCCATCCCCGAATTAAAGAATGAGCTGCTGGATGAGGCTCATAGTTCATCATTTTCTATTCATCCTGGATGCACCAAGATGTATAGGGACCTGAAAGAGTACTTCTGGTGGGATGGCATGAAAAGAGATGTTGCTGAATATGTCTCTCGATGCTTGGTTTGTCAACAAGTTAAAGCTGAGAGACAGAAGTCTAAGGGGATGTTACAACCATTACCCATACCCGAATGGAAATGGGAAAACATCACTATGGACATTGTCACAGGACTTCCTAAAACATCCAAAGGCAATAATGCTATCTGGGTCATAGTTGATCGTCTTACAAAGTCTGCACACTTCATTGCTATTAGAGAGGATTTCTCTCTAGATCAGCTTGCCAGGATATATGTAAAGGAAGTGGAAAGATTGCATGGAGTACCACTTTCTATTATATCTGATCGAGATCCGAGATTTACCTCGAAGTTCTGGCGAAGTCTTCAGCATACTCTGGATACAGAGTTGAGTTTCAGCACTGCTTATCATCCCCAGACAGACGGTCAGTCTGAGAGAACAATTCAAACCCTAGAAGATATTTTGAGAGCTTGCTCTATGGATTTCAAAGGAGGTTGGGATCAACACCTAACTTTGGTGGAATTTTCTTATAATAATAGCTTTCACTCCAGTATTCAGATGGCTCCTTATGAAGCTCTCTATGGAAAGAAATGCAGGACTCCAACTTGCTGGGATGAAGTTGGGGAAAGAAAGCTATTAGGACCTGATCTCGTTGATGAAATGGCAGAAAAGGTCAGATCTATTCAACAACACATAAGAGTAGCTCAGAGTCGACAGAAAAGTTATGCCGACAACCGAAGAAAAGTCCTAGAGTTTGAAGTGGGCGATTAAGTGTTCTTACGAATATCTCCCTGGAAGAGGGTTATGAGATTTGGAAAGAAGGGGAAGTTGAGCCCTAGATATATCGGTCCTTTTGAAATACCGGATCGTGTTGGGAAGGTAGCTTACCGATTGGCGCTTCCACCGAATCTCTCTCAAGTTCACGATGTGTTCCATGTATCTCTCCTGAGAAAGTACATACCAGATCCTTCACATGTACTCAGCTCAGAAGTTGTACCGCTGGAGCAAGATCTTTCTTATGAAGAACAGCCGATAGAGATTCTGGATCGTAGAGAAAAAGTCCTACGAAACAAGACCACTCGCTTGGTGAAATTTTTATGGAGAAACCACCAACTTGAAGAAGCTACATGGGAGCTTGAGGATATGATGAGGGAGAAGTATCCTCATCTGTTTGTTGCAAAGTGACGAATTTCGAGGGTGAAATTCTTTTTAAGGGGGGTAGAATGTAACACCCGAGACTTTTATGTTATATAAATCATCAAAGGGATCTTTTTCTACACAACATTTGCTTGGCTTGCTTTACACGCAATCGCGACCTTCCTCGATAGCTTGCGTCGTACGCAATACCGAGTTTCACTAAACAACAATATGCTATTAAAACTAGCCGTTATGAATAGTAATAACCACTTTTTGAAATTTTATAAATTTTAATTTTCAAAATGGACTTCATTTTTGGACTCAGAATATCGAAATTAGCCTAGGGTGAAATTTTGGTATTTTTCTGAAAACTTTCAATTTTTGATGAATAGTGAAACCACTAAGTGGTAGGTTAAAAACTGAATTTTGCATAAAACTTAATTTTACCGCTTCTGTGAATGGAATTTCAAAAATCCGACAGACACAGTTGATATCAGTAAGTAAAATGTGGTTCAATGAGATAAAAATAATTTTTTGGTGAATAGTAACTTTTTACTATTTTTACCGCGGTTAATAGTAAATAGGGTAAGTAAGGGTAAATATGATATTAATATTACCCTAA
Organism: Viscum album; assembly: GCA_963277665.1. Lineage (NCBI taxonomy): Eukaryota > Viridiplantae > Streptophyta > Magnoliopsida > Santalales > Viscaceae > Viscum > Viscum album. The sequence goes on from OY728131.1 coordinate 366,892,233, forward strand.
CACATGTCCTAATTCTATTGGACAAGTGTAATTCGACCAAAAACAAACTTAGGAATAAAATATGACCATTTAGGCTCACTTGGATTAGATTAGGACATTTATTATTAATTTATTTAAAGAAGGGTTAAAATAGTTAAAATCAAAGTTTAATAAGTAAATCATTTTTAATATGGGGTTATACGTAAGATAAATTCAATTGTAAATATTCATTAGAAAGATAAATAGATTTCCTACATGATGATATTTTATTTGTAATTTTTAGACATCAAATAATATAATTTATTTATGACACAAAGATGATGCAGTAATTATCTTATTAATGAAATATTGACAAAATTGATAATATAAATACCAAAATAAATGTAATTTAAGACTTTTTATGAATTTAACTAATTTTCTAGGTTAATATGATATATTAATGTTGATTTAATCAACTTTTTTCGAACATATAATTCTTTTATGACTTTCAAAAAAATTATATATCAAATAGTGTCAAAATTGACACAAAATAGTTTTTAAATCAAATATTATATTATTAATTGTTATTTTATTCCTAAAAATCTAAGGTTCGGCCAAATTACTTAGATAAGGATATATATATTAATAATAAACAATTTGGGGTTTGTTTGGCATGTTATAGTAAGTGTATTAACCATATAGTGAAAGAAAACAAAAAGACACGGTAAAAGTTAAATTAATTAACTTAGAGTTAAATCTAATTGATAAGGTTAAAATAATACCCTAAACTTGTATAAATCCTATTGGTTGATAGTATTTCGACCCATCCCAACTTTAGCTTTGAAATAAGACCCTTTGGAACCATTATAAACCGATTTTGACTTTAATATAAAATAATATTTTGAGATATTCCTAAGGTGCCCCTCTCCTCCCTTATAAAAGGGCACCTCCTCCCCCTCCTCCTCACACCAATTTGAGCACTCAAGCTCGGCCAACCCCTGCCATTTTCTCCTATCCACTTCCCTATAATAATCCTAGAGGTCCTGGTCTTCTCCAAAGTCCAATCTTAGTTCCTTAAGTGGAGGATTCAAAGAGGCGTTCCAAAGAAGAGGTAATATCCATTACCGATCTTTTCAATTTCTTTCTTCTTCAACTTCTTATTCTTTAGTTGTTTCATGATAAAGTAATAACATCAGTATTACTTACATACTGATATGTTGTTATAAATATGAAACAACCCTAATTCACCTTCTATCCATCCTACGGAAAAATGAAATCACTGCGCGTGCGTACGTACGGAATACCGTCTCCACGCCGTGGTGTAATCTATTTTTCCACCATCACCTTACAAGGATGGGTATAAATGGTGTAATGAGTAACTATATATGATTATTATGAAGTAATATTGATACTGAAATAATATATATATATACTCCAATACAATTCCACGATCATAGGAACGATATCATCACTCGTGCGTACGTACGGAATACCGTCTCCACGATGTGTTGCGACTCGTTCTACATGATCTTCATTTCATAATGATTATATAAATGAATTGAATGAATTAATATGGTATATACTACACTAATACCATTATGTAAATGAATTATCTATAACCTAAATATAAGAATAAGAATTTATTCGACAAAACACGCATAAGAACAAAAAGTTATAAAGACCCGAGTAACAAGTAACAATGAAATATTACTAACAAGAAGCTAATAATATGACCATATATGATATCATATAAATATGTATGATTCTGGAATACGTCAATAACATTATTTAAACCATTATAAAGGAGATTTGGACACGAACAAAGCAAATCGGACCTAAGGTAAGGGAAATATCACAATCTCATTTTTATCCGAGATTGTTTATTCGTAAGTATTTACTGGGGTGTATTTTATCATCCACATCCATGTTTCATCAATATGTAATATTATTTCCATCCACCTACAATTTTTTAAATCCATTTTTACCCTTCGGTGAGTTTTTAGTAATATGTATGAAAGGAATCTTTTGTCGTACGAGGTACTTTTTGACTTTTCCGACAAAAGTACGAAGAATGTTTTTTTTAACTTATACGGCATGAATGGATTTTTAAAACATTATTTCCAAGAAGCTTCCTTTACAAGTTTTCAAGTTTATTTTTAATCAACTTATTTTATTTTAAATTTGTATGACATGTTATGAAAGGAAAAATGTTTTTGAAGAAGAAAGGATATTTTCCTCAAGAATGGAGTTCAAGTGTTTTATCAAAATTATTTTCCATCTAAGATAATAAAGGGTTCTGTTTTTATCCCTATTATTAAATTGATTTGATCATGTTATGATGGAATTATTTTTATGAATTCCTTTATCTTATATGAATTGATTTATGATGTCATGATGTTTCAAGAATCCCATTTTTGTTACATGTGTTATACGATGATGTATGATTTATGATTAAGTGGCACACATAAGAAAGGATTCATTATAAGATGGGTGGGACCTATATCTCCCTCCAATGCATTGGGTAATGATTTTATATCTCATGAGATAGACATGGCTGGAACGGAAGGTTATTTTGGTTCAGTGATACAGGACTGAAACGAGGAGTGAACTCGGTTCAGAAAGGGACTTTGTCCACTAAGATAGTCTTGGCAATGAGTCATGACTAACAAGAAATGATTTTCCATGATTATGTGTGCATGCCACAAAGTTTCAAGTTTTATGTTATGATTATGGGGATCTCATTTTCACTTCTATGATTTATTCCATGTTAAGATATTATGATCTCTTTTGCAGGTTTTGATTTTCATAAAGATATGATATGATTTTTATTTCCTTTATTTTCCCTTGCTGAGCATTTGAGCTCACCCTTTTATGTTTTCTTTTCCCCAGGTCAGGAAGATGGATATTAAGTAGAATATGCTAAAAGGGACCATAGATATGATGAAATAAATGGGAGACACTGTAGAAGATTTATGAACCAGTTGTTTATGTTTCCCAGTTTCTAAAGACACTATACCTATACGGTCCTTTGTGGTTTTGTCATATGTTGTAATAAGTGTGCTTCAATTTCGAAGTATTAACAATGTATGTAAAGTATGGGTCGTTATATACAGCAGGCCCTGTGGTGGAGACCAACACAAAGGGTATAGAATTATCACAAAATGGGAGGAATTACCCTTTTATTTTTGTAATAATGAACAAGAGATAACATGTATCAACCTCAAAACCACTCCAATATATATATATATACATATATATATATATATAAACAAAAAATCCATCCCACATGCATGTTTAAAGTAAAACTGCTAGAAATACAATGAAAAACTCAGAAGTTAAAATCAAAAGAACAAGCTATGTAGTGAAACAACAACTATCCTAACACTTGAGCTAATAAGATCTAGCACAATCTTTGTAATCTCCCTAGAAACCTGAAAACAGTTTTATGTAGGTTGGGTGAGCATACAGGTATACACTATAGGAAAATACAATTTAATCATGCACAAGTGGGAGAAGCATACTAATTCCTCTCTGAGAAAAATGGTTGAAACTAAAAAGAACCTAACAAGGTATAATATTCACCCCAACCTCACTAGGGAATGCTCACAAAATAACATGAATCAAGGAAAGTAAATTAGTAAGCACATCGATATTTGGGTACCCCGCACCATTTCCCACTAGTTAACTACTCATCCCTAAAGGTGAACGTCCTAACACAACCATCCTCATCTACAAGTCCCATTATCACAACCAGTCCACACACACACCTTGGAAACAACCCACATCACATTCATGCTCATAGACACATAGGAATCATCTAAAAGACACCTAGTAAGAACACCTCTCCCACACACACCTGGGCCTCACTACCACACCACAACCTTCCCGAAGAGTCTTAGGCTACCAATGCCTACAAGAGTGAGCAGATAAGAAAAAATAGCTAGCCATCCATAATCCCATCATGATGTTTCGAACAAACACCCTTCCCTATAATGATGGGGGCGTTCGAGACATAGTGCTCAATATGGGTAGTGTGTGTATAGAAATCAGAATGGACTACATGTGTGTGTGTGTGTGTGTGTGTATATATATGTACCAAACAATCCGCCCAAACGATGGGTTTTCAAAACAACAAATGGCCCACAACTAAACATCCCTTACTACCAACCCTAAATGCATGCACCACCAACAACCACAACCAATGAATAAACCCACCAATTTTGTTCTAAAACATATCATTATTTATAAGAAAACTCACTTATTTCATTCTAGGAATTCATGATAAACTACCAACCATGTTCATACCCAACACATTCAGTAGCATATAAAACAAACAAATAGATTGTAGTCCCACTGCACTACACTATTCCACTACCACAACACAACCTAAAAGCAGTTCCATAACACTACAAGTCCATCCATTCCATAATAAATCGACCTACCAAACTGAGAATCTACCACATAACGTTCACAACCTCATATACAAGCCCACATCAACCCCCACTGTAACGGTCTGGAATTACTTCCAATGGAATATAATTGATACCTATCAGGGCACTCCATGGGTGGCTACACCCCCTGGGCGGGACACACCACCATCCCCAGTGGCATCCATTTCCTCATGAAGCGCTTGGGCGGAGATCCATGCTTCGTCCAACACTCACATGTGAGAGTTCCCAAGGATCAGATACATTCCTACCTCCTTTGCCTCTGATACCAACTGTAGAGACCCGAATCTGGATGTACATGGACATATCATTATTTTTGCGGAATACTTAATACATAACAAAAACAGACATAGAAGGATCGTAATAGTTTAGTGTCTTTGGAAACTCGGAATATAATCTTCTAATCTTGGTGAAATATGTTCAACATCTCCCATAAAGATCTTCCACTTTTTTTCTTACCAATAACCTTTCTTTATATCCTGGGGAAAAGAAAACATATAAAGGGTGAGCTCAAATTCTCAGTATGGGTAATCATGGATAAAAAAACAAATCATATACATTTACACTTAAAAACATGAACATAATGTTTACACATCAAAATCTTGAGCAATGACATAAAACATGGCAGTACATAAGACATAGATCATAAAGAAACATTAACCATGATAAAATAGCATGGGAATAAAACATGTAATTGTGGAAACCATTCATCACATGTTATGATTTCCATAGTAGCCAAGACATTGCTTCCAAAACCATCTTAGTGGACAAAGTCCCTTTCTGAATCGAGTTCACTCCTCATTTCAGTCCTGTAACACTGAACCGGATTAATTTAACGTTCTATCCATATCTCTATCTTGAGATATAAATCTCTACCCAATTCATTGGAGGGAGATATAGGTCCCACCCATCTCATAATGAAATCTTTCTTACTTGTGCCACAAAATAAACTTAAAACATTCATCATAACCCAAAGAATAAAATGGGTTTCATAAACATCATCCCATCATCTCATAATCTATATAAATCAAATGGAAATTTCATCATAAGAAAAGTGAAACCATTTAAATCATAGAGACATTAAACATGAAATATACACATATGAAATAATTTCATCATAGATGGAAAATGGTTTTGATAAAACATTTGAAATGAATTCTTGAGGAAAATATCCTTTTTCCTTCAAAATAATTTTATTTTCACAAAATGCCATGCAATTTTAAAATAAAAGTATTTGGTTAAAAATAATCATAAAATCTTGTAGAGTAAGTTTCATGAAAATGAGGCATTATGAAACAGTAAAAATCCATTCACGCCGTATAAGTTAAATATAACATTCTTCTCGTATTTTTGTCAGAAAAGTCAAAAAGTACCTTGTTTTTTAATCAAAAAAAGATTCCTTACATACCATGTAGTAAAAGTAAAAAATGGGTAAAAAGGACATTAAATATACATGAAAACACTTTTATAAAACATGGACATGTATGATAACAATAACCCCATAAATACTTACGAATAAACAATCTCAGATAAAAATGAGATTGGAAAAGTTATCCCGTACCTTAGGTCCGATATGCTTCGTACGTAACCGAACCTCCTGTATAATTATTTAAATAATTTCATTGACTTATTACAGAATCATATTCATTGTTATGATATCATATATGGTTCACTTATGAATTTATATTACCCGTTCTTCTATAAATTCCATGTTAAAGATTGTTTTGGGTAAAATCGTTTCATTTGTCATCCGTGTTTTGACTCGTAATTATTCATATGATTACTTAGATCATGATTACTTAATTCCAGAATATAAAACATGATTTATATATAATATATATTCAGAATATACATATATATAATAGATCGATAAATGGAAAGAAACACACCGTTCATGGAGATGGTAGGCCGTACGTACGCATGAATATTGTTTTCGTTACCTCATTGAATTGAATGGAATTAATTGGATGACATAAATATATATATACATAAATACAGTGTCATTATTATGTCATATATTTCATGATTACTTATTATATATAATTTATAATCATTCATGAATGGTTAATCATTGAGAATGAATCTCATTGCGTCGTGGAGACGGTAGTCCGTACGTACGCACGAGCGATGATATCGTTCCCATAATTATTGAATTGAATTTTATTGGATGATACAATGTATAAGAATCATTATGATGTTATAATAACTATGTATAGTTATTCATTACACCATTATACCCATCCTTGTAAGGTGGTGTTGGAAAAACATATTACACCACGGCGTGGAGACGGTATTCCGTACGTACGCACGCGCAGTGATTTCGTTTTCCATAGGATGGATAGAAGGTGAAATGGGGTTGTTTCATATTTATGATAACATATTAGTATATTATTGATACTTATGTTATTACATTATAATGAAACAACTAAATAAGAAGAAGTTGAAGAATAAATAAGCTTTAAATAATCAGTAGAAGAGATTACCTCTTCTTTGACGCACCTCATTTAAACTTCTTCTTAGGGCACTAGGGTTGGTCTTTTGAGAAGACCAGTACCTATATAAGGTTTCTAGGGAAGTGGGTATGTGAAATGGGCATGGGTGGCTTAGATTTAAGGCTCAAATTGGTGTGAGGAGGATAGGGAGGAGGTTCCCTTTTATAAGGGAGGAGAGGGGCACCTTTGGAAAAACTAAAAATATTATTTTATTATAAAGTCATATTCGGTTTTTAATAGCTACAAATTGATTTATTTAGAAGATATGGTGGGGATGGGTCGAAATACTCTCATCCAATATAATTTAGACAAGTTTAGGTATCTATTTTAACCTTATCATTTAGATTTAACTTTAAGTTAGATAATTTAACTTTTACTGTTTCATCTTGTTTTCTTAAACTATAAGGTTAATAAACATACTATAACAAGCCAAACGAACCCCAAGTTGTTTATTATTAATATATATAACAGTATCTAATTAATTTGGCCGAACAATAAATTTTTAGGAATAAAATAACAATTAATAATATAATATTTGTTTTAAAAACTATTTTATGTCAATTTTGACACTATTTGGTAATTGATTTTTGTGAAAATCATAACATAAATATTAGTTCGAAAAAAGTTAATTAAATCAATACTAACATGTCATATTAACATATAAAATTATTTTAATTCATAAAAAGTCTCAAATTACATTTATTTGGGTATTTATAACATCAATTATGTAAATCTTTCTTTAATAATATAATAACTGCATCATCATTGTGTCATAAATAAATTAAATTATTTAAAGTCTCAAAATTACAAATAAACTACCCTTATGTAGGAAATATTTTTATATTTCTAATGAATATTTATAGTCGAATTTATCTTATGTATAACCCTATATTAAAAATAATTTACTTATTAAACATTGATTTTAAACTATTTTAACCCTTCTTAAAATAAATTAATATTAAATGTCCTAATCTAATCCTAGTGGGGCTAAATGGTCATATTTTGTTACTAAGGTTTTTTTGGTCAAATTAAGCTTATCCAATAGAATTAGGACATGTTGTAGGGTAATAATAATATCATTTTTACCCTTAATTACACTATTTACTTTTAACCGTGGTAAATAAAAGTAAAAAGTTACTATTCACCAAAAATTATTTTCATCTCATTTAACCAAATTTTACATACTGATATCAACCATGTCTCTTGGATTTTTTAAATTCCATTCACAAAAGTGGTAAAATTATATTTTATGTAAATTTGCAAATTCTCCTAGGAGGTGGGTAAAAGACGGTCAAAAGTTCAATAAAATTTTTATACATCTAAAATTATTATAAAATGACTCCAATGAATTAAATTGAACTTATATAGGTATTATGTATCAATTTTTACCTAAAATAAATTTAAATATAATAAATAATTATTTAAATAAAAAGTCGGTTTTTAAATAGTAACCCAATGTTTTCACTATTCATCAAAAATTGAATGTTTTCAGAAAAATACCAAAATTTCACCCTAGGCTAATTTCGATATTCTGAATTCAAAAATGAAGTCCATTTTGAAAAATAAAATTTACAAAATTTTGAAAAGTGGTTATTACTATTCATAACGTCTAGTTTTAATAATATTATAATAATATATCGTTGTTTAGTAAAACCCGGTATTGCGTACAACACACATTATTGAGGAAGGTCGTGATTTCTTGTAATGCAAGCCAAGTCAGGGTTGCGTGTAGTGCATGACTCTTTTGTTGTTGCGTATAACAAAATACATTGAATATATATATATATATATACTCAATGTTTCGTAGAATAACTACTATCAAACAAACATGAAATTGTGTGTAACACGATCCAAGAATTATGTTGCGTATACTGAAAGCTAATACGGTGTTAAGTATAGTGCAAGATAATATTGGTGTAGCATACAACACAAGACATTAAATAAATTAAAATTAATACTTCTCATAAAATCTCAGGTTGTTACATTCTACCCCCCTTAAAATGAATTTCTCCCTCGAAATTCGTCGGGATTATAAATGGTTTTCTACTTGAATGTTTTTTAATGGAAACCCACATCGTAAAAAGGAATACCAAAACATGACTTTAAAAACTAATATATGAAACGTAACGGTTACCCAAATTAACTAATCACTGGGTTTCCACATAAGAGAACATAGGTGAAAATTTGGATATGGAAGAGAAATCTACCTGTCATGTTCCAATGGAAAGTGGTAAAGAACATGGCTATGAAAAAGTCAACAATCACAAAGCCATAAATTTTTGATGATCTAGGGTATCATCTGATTCATCAGATATAACGGCACTAGGACAACATTTTTGGTTTTCATGATCATTTCCCTAAAGTTGATGAATTAAAAGAAATACTTACATGGTTTTTATACAATCTCACTGTTGTTCTTGAATTGAACAATTTCCACTTCATCCCTTAAAGAAATGAAGTGGAATTTGTTATTCGTGAAGCGTTAGCAGATCATGTGATAGAATGATGGGTCATTCCATCTGTTTCAAACAGAAGGTTAGCAAAAGTTATAAGTCCATATTACGGTGATATTAATCATATATGGTTCCAAAAATGGACTTATACTTTATTTATAATACCGATTAATAAAATAAAACTAGTTTCTACTAACCGGGGACTTCCTGTAGGCCATTGGTATGCGATAAAGTCCAGTCGAACTTCAGTTGTGGGTTCGATTCCCACATCCTTGTCCGACGCGATGGGTTGTCGCCCATCTTGCATGTTGTCCCTTTTTCTAAAACTACATTATAATAACATTCCTACAATAATATCGAAAAAAGTCCTAGCCTTAAACAATACTATATGATGTCTAACATAACCCTTTCCAATCATTAGACTTATCCAAAATACATCTGTCCAATCTCATAGTGTACAGAAAATGAAAACTGGAAAGGTCACATAACAAGAACGTGAATAACATCATTTTATTATATGATATATCTTGTTGGACACATTCCAAACATGTAAATTCCTTAATCATGTGTTCTCTTAAAACAGAAATTACCATAGAACCTTAGTGAAAACATGAATGCTGTCAAAAGGTAACTCTTTCCACATACCAAAATCCCAAAATTTCTATATACTCAAACCATGATATAACTTTTTACTTTTACCAGTCATGAGCTCATTTCATTTTCTCTTTATCCCTTCATTATGTGCTTTTCATCTTCTTTCCAAAAACATTTCAATCACTTTTCATGGTTACTGGTACCATATTCTTATAGAAAACCACAATGGACCATTACATAAATATTCAAATATTCCACAATACTATATACAACATTATTTTGGAATCTCATTACATAAAAAATTAATCATTCCGCCACATCATTGTCATATTCAACATCGCTAATAGTGATCCCATGTGAAATCCCTTTGTACTTTTCCTTAAGTGGTTGCTCATGTCGATCACCATTAACCCTTGGATTAGGGCATTGATTAGAATAATGCCCCATTTCATTGCACTTGAAGTATTGAAGTGTTGGTGGTGAATTCAAAGTAGTCTTTTCATTATCATTAGTAACCCTTTTTCCATTACTTTGACACTCAGCTACTCGATGACGTTCTTTTCCACACTTAAAACTTTTTCTAGTCTCTTTAAGACAATCCCCACCATGCTTCTTTCCACACTTTAAGCATAAGGAAATATTCATCTTCTTTTCACCATTATTATGAGATTTCTCCTTGAACTCCATCTTTCATTTCTTTTCAAAACCGTGAGATGGATATGTAGCACCAACTTCTGTTTCTACCTTGATAGCACAACGCACAATTTCTTCATAGCTACTGAAGTCTCTTATAGCTAATTCCCTTCGAAGACTTAGTTTTAATCCACTGATGAATCGATCAACTTTACTTTCTCACTGGATGATAAAGCCAGATGCATCCTTGCAAGCCTTGTAAAATTCTCTTTGTATATACCAACAGATTCATCATCCTTTTGTTTTAGTTTAAGAAACTCCTTCTCCATATTTTTTCAAAGAATACGAGGGAAGTACTTATTGAAAAATATTTTCTTGAACTCGTCCCATTCCATGGACTCAATTTCATCTATTTGCCTCATATTCTAGATAATATTACACCATTGATCAGCATCACCTTCCAAACAATATACATCTAACATGACTTTATCATGCTCAGAACATTGAAGAACTGAAAGTATCTTTTCAGTGGTACTGATACATTGTTCAGAAACAAGTGGATCAGAAGACCCACTGAAAGAAGGTGGACGTTTCCTCATGAAGGACTCAATATAATATTGTTCCCTTCTCTGCTCGTTTGGAAGTCCAGAATGATTTATAGCTTGTGTAAGTATAGAAATCATATTTTGAACTCCATCTCCCATAAAATTGGTTTGTTTAGGAGGAAAATCATTGCATTGTCCATTACATTGATCAACGTGGTTCCTTCGGGTTCCAACCATCGTCTGAAACCCAAAAAGAATAGTGTGAGAGGAAAAAATCAAGCGAGGGGAAACAACATAATAATGGGGGATTACCATCAATATCTAACATCTTAGGTTTAATTCTAAGATTGTTATCGTAATTCTAGGATTATAACCTATACTTATACTTAACCTTAGGGAAATCCCTAGACATACCTTAGAAATATATCTAGGGATCTCACTAAAGTTCTCGCATCCTAGTTTCTAAAGGTTGACTAAACCTTTCATTTGATACCAATAGTAACGGTCTGGAATTACTTCCAGTGGACTATAATTGATACTTATAAGGGCACTCCATGGGCGGTTACACCCCCTGAGCAGGAAACACCATCATCCCTAGTGGCATCCATTTCCCCATGAAGCCCTTGGGCGGAGAGCCATGCTTCGTCCAACGCTCACATGTGAGATTTCCCAAGGATCAGATACATTCCTACCTCCTTTGCCTCTGATACCAACTGTAGGGACCCGAAGCTTGACGTACATGGACATTACATTAATTTTGAGGAATACTTAATACATAACCAAAATAGACACAGATGGACCGTAATATTTTAGTGTCTTTGAAAACTCGGAACGTAATCTTCTAATCGTGGTGAAAGATCTTCAACATCTCCCATAAAGATCTTCCCCTTTTTTTTCTTACCTAAAACCTTTCTTTATATCCTGGGGAATATAAAACATATAAAGGGTGAGCTAAAATGCTCAGTAAGGGTATGCATGGATAAAATAAAACAAATCATATACAATTGAAATTAAAAACATGAACATAATTTTTAAACATCAAAATATTGAGCAATGACATAAAACATGGCAGTACATAAGGCATAGATCATAAATAAACATTAACCATGATAAAATAGCATGGGAATAGAACATGTAATTGTGTCAACCATTCAGCACATGTTATGATTTCCATAGTAGCCAAGGCATTGCTTCCAAGACCATCTTAGTGGACAAAGTCCCTTTCTGAATCGAGTTCACTCCTCCTTTCAGTCCTGTAACACTGAACCGGACTAACTAATCGTTCCATCCATGTCTATATCATGAGATATAAATCATTACCCAATGAATTGGAGGGATATATAGGTCCCACCCATCTCATAATGAAATCATTCTTACTTGTGCCACAAAATAAACATAAAACATTCATCAAAACCCAAAGAATAAAATGGGTTTCATAAACATCATCCCATCATCTCATAATCCATATAAAACAAATGGACATTTCATCATAAGAAAAGTGAAACCATTTAAATAATAGAGACATTAAACTTGAAACATACACATATGAAATTATGTCATCTTAGATGGAAAATGGTTTTGATAAAACATTTGAAATGAATTGTTGAGGAAAATATCATTTCTTCTTCAAAAACATTTTCTTTTCACAAAATCCCATGCACTTTTAAAATACAACTATTTTGTTGAAAATAATCATAAAATATTTTAGAGTATGTTTCATTAAAATGAGGCGTTATGAAACAATACAAATCTGTTCACGCCGTATAAGTTAAAAATAACAATCTTCTCTTACTTTTGTCAGAAAAGTCAAAAAGTACCTCGTATGGTAAACAAAAAAAGATTCCTTACATACCATGTAGTAAAAGTAAAAAATGGGTAAAAAGGACTTTAAACATATATGAAAACCCTTTTATAAAACATGGAAATGGATGATAACAATAACCCCAGTAAATACTTACGAATAAATAATCTCGGATAAAAACAAGATTAGAAAAGTTATCCCTTACCTTAGGTCTGATATGCGTCGTATGTATCCGACCCTCCTGTATATTTATTTAAATAAATTAATTGAATTATTTCAGAATAATATTCATTGTTATGATATCTTATATGGTTCACTTATGACTTTATATTAACTGTTCTTTTTTAAATTCCATGTTAAAGAGCGTTTTGGGTAAAATCGCTTCATTTGGCGTCCGTGTTTTGACTCGTAATTATTCATATGATTACTTAGATCATGATTACTTAATTCCAGAATATAAAACATGATTTATATAGAATATATATTCAGAATATACATATATATTATATATCAATAAATGGAAATAAATACTCCGTTCATGGAGACGGTAGGCCGTACATACGCATGAACGTTGTTTTCATTTCCTCATTGAATTGAATGGAATTAATTGGATGACATACATATATATATAAATCAATCCAGTAACATTATTATGTCATATATTTCATGATTAATTATTATATATACTTTATAATCATTCATGAATTGTTAATCATTGAGAATAAATCTCATTGCGTCGTGGAGACGGTAGTCCGTACGTACGCACGAGCGATGATATCGTTCCCATAATTATTGAATTGAATTGGATTGGATGATACAATGTATAAGAATCAGTATTATGTTATAATAACTATTTATAGTTATTATTTACACCATTATACCCATCCGAGTAAGGTGGTGTTGGAAAAATAGATTACACCCCGGCGTGGAGACGGTATTCCGTACGTACGCACACGCGGTGATTTCATTTTCTGTAGGATGGATAGAAGGTGAAATGGGGTTGTTTCATATTTATAATAACATATCAGTATATTAGGGATACTTATGTTATTACTTTATAATTAAAAAACTAAATAAGAAGAAGTTGAAGATGAAATAATCTTGAAATAATCAGTAGAAGAGATTACCTCTTCTTCGACGTACCTCTTTTAAACTTCTTCTTAGGGCACCAGAGTTGGTCTTTTGAGAATACCAGTACATATATAAGATTTCTAGGGAAGTGGTGAAGTGAAATTGGCAGGGTTTGGACGATCTTGAAGGTTCAAATTGGTGTGAAGAGGAGAGGGAGGAGGTGGCCTTTTTTAAGGGAGGAGAGGGGAACCTTTGGAAAAACTAAAAAATATTATTTTATTATAAAGTCTTATTCAGTTTATAATAGCTCCAAATTGATTTATTTATAGGCTAAGGTGGGGATGGGTCGAAATACTATCATCCAATAGAATTTATATAAGTTTAGGTATCTATTTTAACCTTATCATTTAGATTTAACTTTAAGTTAGATAATTTATCTTTTACCTTGTCTTCTTGTCTTCTTACACTATAAGGTTAATAAACATACTATAACAAGCCAAAAGAACACCAAGTTGTTTATTATTAATATATATAACCTTATATAATTCATTTGGCCGAACATTAGATTTTTATAAATAAAATAACAATTAATAATATAATATTTGTTTTAAAAACTATTTTATGTCAATTTTGACACTCTTTGGTAATTGATTTTTGTAAAAATCATAACGGAAATATTAGTTCTAAATAAGTGAATTAAATCAATACTAACATGTCATATTAACATATAAAATTATTGTAATTCATAAAAAGTCTCAAATTACATTTATTTGGGTATTTATAACATCAATTATGTCAATATTTCTTTAATAATATAATTAATGCATCATCATTGTGTCATAAATAAATTATATTATTTAAAGTCTAAAAATTAATAATAAAATACCATTATGTAGGAAATCGTTTTATATATCTAATGAATATTTATAGTCGAATTTATCTTATGTATAACCCTATATTAAAAATGATTTACTTATTAAACTTTGATTTTAAACTATTTTTACCCTTCTTTAAATAAATTAATATTAAATGTCCTAATCTAATCCATGTGGGGATAAATGGTCATATTTTATTCCTAAGGTTGTTTTCGGTCGAATTACACTTATCCAATAGAATTAGGACATGTATTAGGGTAATAATAATATCATTTTTACCCTTAATTACCCTATTTACTTTTAACCGTGGTAAATAAAAGTAAAAAGTTACTATTCAAAAAAAATTATTTCCATCTCATTGAACCACATTTTACTTACTAACATCAACCATGTCTCTTGGATTTTTGAAATTCCATTCACAAAAGGGATAATATTACGTTTTATATAAATTTGCAAATTCTCCTTGGAGGTGGGTAAAAGACGGTCAAAAGTTCAATAAAATTTTTATATATCTAAAATTATTATAAAATAACCCTAATGAATTACATTGAACTTATATAGGTATTATGTATCAATTTTACCTAAAATAAATTCAAAGAAATGAAATAATTATTTAAATAAAAAGTCGGTTTTTAAATAGTAACCGAGTGTTTTCACTATTCATCAAAAATTGAAAGTTTTCAGAAAAATACCAACATTTCACCCTAGGCTAATTTCGATATTCCGAATCCAAAAATGAAGTCTATTTTGAAAAATAAAATTTATAAAATTTCCAAAAGTTGTTATTACTATTCATAACGTCTAGTTTGAATAATATTATAATAATATATCATTGTTTAGTAAAACCCGGTATTGCGTACAACACACACTATCGAGGAAGGTCGTGATTGCATGTAATGCAAGCCACGTTAGGGTTTCCTGTAGTGCATGACTCCTTTGTTGTTGCGTATAAAAAAATACAATGAATATATATATATATACACATATATATATATATACACAATGTTTCATAGAATAACTACTATCAAACAAACATGAAATTGTGTGTAACACGATCCCAGAATTGTGTTGCATATACTGCAAGCCAATTCGGTGTTGCGTATAGCGCAAGATAATCATGGTGTAGCATACACCACAAGAAATTAAATAAATTAAAAATAATACTTCTCATAAATCTCGGGTTGTTACATTCTACCCCACTTAAAATGAATTTCGCCCTCAAAACTCGTCGGGATTATAAATGGTTTTCTACTTGAAAGTTTTTTTAATAGAAACCCACATCGTAAAAAGGAATAACAAAACTTGACTTTAAAAACTAAAGTATGAAACGTAACGGTTACCCAAATTAACTAATCACTGGGTTTCCACATAGGATAACATAGGTGAAAATTTGGATATGGATGAGAAATCTAACTGTCATGTTCTGATGGAGAGTGGTAGAGAACATGGCTATGAAAAATCCAACAATCACAAAGCCAAAAATTTGTGATGATCTAGGGTATCAACTGATTCTTCAGATATAAGGGAACTAGGACAACATTTTTGGTTTTCAATATCATTTCCCTAAAGTTGATTAATTAAAAGAAATACTTACATGATTTTTGTACAATCTCAAGGTTGTTCGTGAATTGAACAATTTACACTTCATCTCTTAGAAAATTGAAGTTGAATTTGTTATTTGTGAAGAGTTAGAAGATTATGTGATAGAATGATGGGTCATTCCATCTATTTAAAACAGAAGGTTAGCAAAAGTTATAAGTCCATCTTATGGTTAGATTAATCATATATGGTTCCCAAAATGGACTTATACTTTATTTATCATACCTCTTAATAAAATAAAACTAATTTCTACTAACCGGGGACTTCCTGTAGGCCATTGGTATGAGATAAAGGCCAGTCGCACATCAGTTGTGGGTTCGATTCCCACAGCCTTGTCCGATGCGATGGATTATCGCCTGTCTTGCAGGTTGTCCCTTTTTATAAAACTACATTATAATAACATTACTTCAATAATATCGACAAAAATTCTTATCCATAAACAATACTATCTGATTTCTGAAATAACCCTTTCCAATCTTTAGACTTATCCAAAATACATTTGTCCAATCTCATAGTGTACAGAAAATGAGTACTGGAAAGGTCACATAACAAGAACGTGCATAACATCATTTTATCATACGATATATCTTTTTGGTCACATTCCAAACATGTGAACTCCTTAATCATGTGTTGTCCTGAAATAGACATTACCATAGAACCTTACTGAAAACATTAATGCTGTCAAAAGGTAACTCTTTCAACATACCAAAATCCCAAAATTTCTATATACTCAAACCACGATATAACTTTTTACTTTAATCAGTCATGAGATCATTTCATTTTCTCTTTATCCCTTAATTATGTTCTTATCATCTTTGTAACACCCCAAGCTTCCATGGTACGTTTCCCTTTGAATAATGCAATGGCGTGCATTATACGCAACTTCGAGATTCTAACACACCACAACCAAATCAAACTAGCCGTTATGAATAGTAATACCTACTTTTTGAAATTTTATCTCTCAAAATGGACTTCATTTTTGTATTTGGAATATATAGATTATCCTAGGGTGAAATTTTGGTACTTTTCAGATAACTTTCATATTTTGATGAATAGTGAAAATTACTAAATTTTAATTAAAAACAACTTTTTTAATTGAAATAATTAATATTGATAAATTATGAATTTGAGTGGTTTTATAGTATATTTAGAATAAATTTTTACCATTTAATTCAATGTTTATCATTGGACATAATTTCACATTTAAACCAGACATAAACAATTGTCAATCTTTTGATAGTTATTATCTCTTAAAAACACGCTTTTTGTTTTAACAACAGGAATTAATTTTAAATTAATTTCTGCCACTTCATTGTTTTGAAATTGGAAAAATGGATTCCATATTTGTAATTAGGATGTTCAAATTTTGTAAATAGGTAACTTTTATTTTTAGACATTTTGAATAATTATTTCGGTAAATATTTTATTTACCATGGTTAAAGGGTAAATCCGGTAAATAAGGGTTAAAAAATAATATTATAATAATACAAAATTACCCAAAAAAGTGTCCTAACCTTATTGGTTGATACATGGGCGACCATGGTCATCTTTGGGTCGATTTTGGTAACCCATGGATCCACTTGTAAGTGATAGGGACACTTTATTTTAATTAAGTTAAAATGAATACAAAAATGACACAAGCATATATCTTTTAACAAAACAATTATTACATAGGGTTATATATGTTGGATTTTAGACTATAAATATTAATTAGAAATATAAAAACATTTCCCACATAATGATATTTTAATTATAATTTTTAGACATTAAATAATTTAATTTATATATGACACAATGGTGATGCAGTAATTACCATAATAGTAAAAAAATTAGAATAATTGATATTATAAATACCCAAATAAAAATAAATTGAGACTTTTTATGAATTAAATTAATTTTATAGGATAATATGACATGTTAGGATTTATTTAATTAACATTGTTCGATGTAATCATTCTGTTATAATTTTTACAAAAATCAATTATTGAATAGTGTCAAAATTGACATAAAAGAATATTTAAAACAATTATTATATTATTAATTGATATTAAATTCCTAAAAATATAAGGTTCGGCCAAGAGACTTATATAATGATATGTGTATCATTATTGGACCACTTGGGGGTCTCATGGATGTATATTGTAAGTTTATAAACTATATAATATAAAAATACAAAGTGACATGGTAAATGTCGAACTAATTAACTAAGAGTTAAAACTAAACGATAAGGTTAATATAATGACCCAAACCTGTCTAAATTATATTGGTTGAATGTATTGCGACCTCTCACCACCTTAACCTTTAAATAATCAACTTTTGAGCCACTATAAACCTAATTTGAATTTATTATAAATTGATATTTCTAGCTTTTCCAAAGGTGCCTCTCACCCCTCTTATAAAAGGTAACTCCTCCATCTCATTTCATCACACCTTCAAATCCTTTTGGTTCGGCCAAAACCTGCCCAAATACTCTCTCAACATCCCCCAGTACAACCTAGAGGCCTTATTTTGATCAGAAAGCCAACTTATGTATCCCTTTTGATCAAATCAATAGGAAGAACCCGGAGAAGAGGTAATGTTTTCACCACCCCTTTTCAAGTTCCTTTCTTCATCCACTTCTTCTTTATTTGTTATTACAATTCTAAAATAATAACTCCAGTATCTTATATAAACTATGATGTTATTATAAATATGGTACAACCATATTCAGTATTCTATACACCCTTTAAATACAATGTCACCATACGTGCGTACGTACGGCTTACCGTCTCCACGTCGTGGTGTAATTGTTATTCAATATATTATTATTTGGATGGGTATAATAATGATGTATAATTCATGTAAACAATAAATATAACATGATAATGATTCTGTATATATAATATAACATCCAAGTAGATATTATTTTAATATCAAAACAATGATATTGACGCTCGTGTGTACGTACGGACTACCGTCTCCACGAACGCGATAAGATTCATTCTCCATCATATCAATTAAAGTATAATTATCATTTTATGATTTAAAAATAATGTTTAAGAACTTTATATCATTCTATATATGAATAATATACAACCTATTCATGACAAATATGGCTTACGTAACAAAACATACAAAAGAAAACAAGTAAGTTAACACCTGAAACGACGACAATTCTAAGATATTATTAATAAAGCAATGTTAAAAGATCATATATGATATCATATTAATGTAAATGATTCATGAATAATTTAATAAAAATTATTTCACCATTATACAGGAGGTTAACCAACCCTCAACCATGGAAAATTACAAGGTAAGGGGTTTCTTATCTCACTATTAATTCCGTGAGAATTCCATTGTTCACCACTTATTTATTGCATGTGGTGTGTGTACTGCCCATGATTGTATCCATTGTGTAATATACATTAATTTTTGGATATTGACATCATCATGGTATGATCCTTCTTTCATGGGTGTATGTTTCGTAAGTTACCTAATCGATAAGGGAATTTGAAATTTCAATTTCCACTCATTTGGCTTTACGCATATTTCATTGATTATATTACCCCAAGAAAGTGTGGAATCACTATTCATTTGATTATGTCATAATTTCCACTCCACTTCCGGTGAATATACTTTTGATACACATAATCACTCCATTTATAATTTCTCAATTCATTGATATGAATTTGATAAGAGTAATTTTAACTCATTCTCCATTTGTTGAGTTAAGCATTCAATTCGTTGGTGTTGTTTTTACAAGAATATGTGTGAATGTCCTTTGATTGTTTCACACTGAATATCCAATAATATTAAGTGTATTTATATTTGACACACACTACTATGTCGTTGATTTATCCTTAACCTAAGGATACATCCTTATGAGAGATTTCATCTTAATTTACATTCCATTGAGACTTCTTCGTTGTTATACACCAAATCACTTTTATGTGGTGTAAATAATGTACTTTGACATAGTATATCATGAATTCATTTTTTCTCATGATATTAAATTTTTTTTATTACCTCAATTATTTGTATCCAAGTGTCTCTCTTTTGGTTAGAAACTCTTACTAAAATACCATTTTTAAATGTTTTAAAGACTTATTCTTCTAAATCTTTCTCATTAATGTCCATGTTTTAAAAAAATGGTTTTAAGGATTTATTTATATGGAAATTAAAGTTTTAAAATTAAAACTCCTTTTAAAAGTTTCAAATTGGTATGGGACACTTTGATTCAAAAAGCTATTTTAAAATAGCTTCTTGACAAATAGTGTGACTTTTAAATGATTTCAAGAAAAAGGGATATATTTCTCTCAAATAGTTTTGATGATTATTTTCATCTATGTCAACATCCTTAATTATTCTTGATTGAGGTTAATGTGATACAATACAATCTTCCATATTGTATCGAATGAGTTATGTTTGACTGTGGATGTGCTATTTTTATACCATTCATGGTTTGTGGTTAAAGTATTCAAATTTCGTATGCTAGTTTTAATACGAATGATTATGTTATGTTTAAACTTGTTCATATAAAGAATTCATTGGACTTAATAAGTGATGGGTGGAGCCCTCTATAGCTCCTCGATGCATCGGTAGGTCTCATGAGACAAACTAGTGTCTTGGCACAAGGCCTTGGCAAAATCTTATTTTTAGTCTTGGCACGAGGCCTTGGATATGTGGTTATGATAGTCTGTAATTATGCATTCCATCATTATAAAAGTGGTTATTGATATTGCATGGGATCATTCAACTAGTAGAATATCCATGTGAGTAATTAAATGGAATTATTTTATTTTATCTTTTCCATTTTATGCTGAAGTTCAAGTTTAAAAGGATTTTGTTTTAGTTATAAACTGCCTTAAGTGTTTATGCTTATCTATGAAAGCTTCTGCTATAATGTTATCCTTACTGAGCATATGAGCTCACCCATTTCAACGTTTTATTTCTCCCAGGATTATAGAGAAGTAATTTATGAATGACTTGCAGGGATAGTATGAGGGGATATGAAGACAAGATGTTTTTTTTATGATGTAATGTAAAATTTTATGAATGTATCTAGTGTTTCAAAGGATACTAAACTAATAAGTCTTTCGAGACTTGATCTTTCTTGTGATCATGCCAATGTTATGTAATAACGCACCGAATCTGGGTAACTGGAGTCGGGGCGTTACAGTTGGTATCAAAGGAAGTTTAGTACAATCCTTGGGAGCTAGATTTAGATAAATTCTGATTAGAGCATGTAGACCTAAATGAAAATTGAGGATTAGTATAGAAGAACTTTCTAGAATTTTGGTATTGTAGAGATTTTGTGAGTTCTCCAATCAATACATCCATGTCTGGATACGAGCAGGTAGAGGCGGCTCTGGCACAGATGTACCTATAGGTAAAACCCAACAACACTGCTTTGAGCTAGACTAGAATGGGAACTGGTGCCTGACAACGGGCCTTGCTGCAATCTTGGTTACGACACTCCCGGGGGATATGATTAGGATAATTTACATTTTCGTTACTAACCAATTTGAAGTATTAAATATATAAGATGAGATTAAATGGCCTTGGTTAATCCTAATGTGTTTTAAATTGAGAATATGGTGACATGTTAATCTCTAAATGATTTTATGACTACTGTTACTCACACAATTCTTTCTGGTTTTATTCAATAGATGGATTCCAAGGAAGTCATAGTGACATTGAGAATGATGTACAAGGTGGGAACAGTGGTGGCAATGAGCAACAAAATGGAATTTTGATAGGAATAAAAGATATCGTCTTTATGCCAAATTAATTTTCCAAAAATATGATCAACAATATATATATTAACCAATTCCCGAACTCTACAAAGAAGAGAAAGGTGATGAATGATAAGAGCTCCAGCAGTGGAGACCATGGAGAAAGGAATCCTCAATTTCCATCATGCAGGAAATGTAGAAGGAGACACCCAGGAATGTGTCTCAATGGGACAAAGAAATGCTTTACATGTGGGAAAGAAGGACATAAAGTGAATAATTGCCAAAGAAAAATGAATATTACTATGGAAGAAGATAAAAATGGTCCCAAGAGTCCATTTACTGTCATTTTCCGTAAATATAGGGGACCTGGCCATTAACTAAGTGAATCCCCTATTCTATAGGATATTTTATTAGTCAAAGAAGAAGCTATGTGGAAATAAATGGTTGGAGAAATGTTCAAAAAGTATTAGTGCTCCTTGTTGATGGGTTTACTTTGGAATAATTTTCTCTTGTATTTTAACCCTACAGTTTTCCATGTGAGAATGATATTTGAGGAATAATTATCTTTTCACTTGTGAATATAGTTATAAATAATAATTTGGTTTTATATGATCATTGGGGTTTGAGAGAATTATAAGTTATTATAATTTGGGATGAAAATGAAAGGTATGATATAACATTTTTGGTTGAATTATGTTATGGTATTTTGAGAAATTTAGCTCATTTTGGTAATGTTATAAAATATAGTTTTTGAAAAAGGAAAACACGTAGACCATGTGACAACCCATCGCGTTGGACAAAGATGTGGGAATCGAACCCACAACCAAAGTGAGATTGGGATTTATCGCCTACCACTGGACTACGTGAAGCCCCTGAATAGTGTGACTAATTATTTTTAGTTAAATGATTTTATTGATCAATAATAAGTTGATTTGGGTTCTTATGTCTTATTAAAAGAATACCCTCGATATAAGAAAAATTATTTGGTGATTATGTGATAGATGTTATTTTGGAATTTGTTCACTTTGTTGTGAACACTATATGCCCAAGGAAAATATAATAGTATGGGATTTAATTTGAAGAGTAATGGTGGATTTTTATCTATGTTTTTATTATGGATTTATAGTGATTTGGGTTTTTATGGAAATGATTAGGTTAATTACTTTTAAGTATGTGAATTTAAGAGTAATTAATGTCATTTGGAGATACAATTTAACGTGGAAGACTACATTCTTATAAGTTTTGAGATTCAATATTAGTTTGGATTATATTGAAGGATTTTAAGGACAATTGATTATTGAATGGTATTTATTTAACTTTGGGGTATTGTTGGTTTAATTTTGGAAATTAAGATTAGTTTTTATTTCTCTCAAGGAATATCCTTTTGGGGGATCATCAGATATTATACTAACCATTTTGGTTTTGATTAATCTCTAAAGACAAGGTAAATATATAATTTATCCTACATGGATCATGTATTTCTATAGAAGTTTATTCTATCTCTTTCATTGTGACCAAGTCTTCTTGAATACTCATTGTTCAAAAAAATGAGTTAGTGGTAAAAAGTTATTAAATAATGAAAATCAACTTAAAAATTACGTATATCTCTTTATGTTCTTAGTCAATATCATAAATGAATTCCTCATCCTTATGTAATGTAACTTAAAAAAAATGTTGTCTGTTTACTTTTCCTGCTAGGAGACTAAGGACTGTTTGTACCAACACATGTTTGTGATTTTATTATTGTTAAATTTATCCCGATCATGATTTCTATCCCTCTTAATCATAACTGAACACTTAGTTTATCGTCTATATCCATTTTTTCCTACATATAATCCTAGTATGGGTTATCTTGGGTGACCTTTATACCTCTCTTCCTTTCTTTTAAAGTGATAGTTTTATTGACTCTTTTTCCGATGTGGGACTTTCCATTATATTCTCAAGCCCAATTTTTTTTTAAAATAAAAAATTATGAGGACACAATTTATTGAATGAGGGGAGAATGTAACACCCCAAGCTTCCACGGTACGTTTCCCTTTGAATAATGCAATGATGTGCATTGTACGCAACTTCGAGATTCTAACACACCAGAACCAAATCAAACTAGCCGTTATGAATAGTAATACCTACTATTATAAATTTTATCTCTCAAAATGAACTTCATTTTTGGATTCAGAATATCTAAATTAGCCTAGGGTAAAATTTTGGTACTTTTCAGATAACTTTCATATTTTGATGAATAGTGAAAATTACTAAATTTTAATTAAAAACAACTTGTTTAATTAAAATAATTAATATTGATAAATTATGAATTTGAGTAGTTTTAAAGAATATTTAGAATAAATTTTTATTATTTAATTAAATGTTTTTCATTGGACATAATTTCACAATTAAACCAGACATAAACAAGTGTCAATCTTTTGATAATTATTATCTCTTAAAAACACGCTTTTTGTTTTAACAATGGGAATTAATTTTAAATTAATTTCTGCCACTTCTATGTCTTGAATTTGGAAAAATGGATTCTCTATTTGGAATCAGGATTTTCAAATTGTGTAAATAGGTAACTTTTATTTTTAGACATTTTGAATAATTACTTTGGTAAATATTTTATTTACCATGGTTAAAGGGTAAATCCGGTAAATAAGGGTTAAAAAAATAATATTATAATAATAAAAAATTACCCAAAAACATGTTCTAACCTTGTTGGTTGATAAATGTCCAACCATGAGCATCTTTGGGTCGATTTTGGACCCCATGGATCCACTTGTAAGTGATAGGGACACTTTATTTTAATTAAGTTAAAATGAATGCAAAAATGACACAAGCATATATCTTTTAAAAAACTAATTGTTACATATGGTTATATATGTTAGATTTTAGACTATAAATCTTTTATTAGAAATATAAAAAGATTTCACACATAATTATATTTTAATTATAATTTTTTGACATTAAATAATTTAATTTATATATGACACAATGGTGATGCAGTAATTACCATAATAGTGAAAAATTAGAATAATTGATTTTATAAATACCCAAATAAATATAATTTGAGACTTTTTATGAATTACACTAATTTTATAAGATAATATGACATGTTATTATTTATTTAATTTACATTTTTAGAAGTAATTATTCTGTTATGAGTTTTACAAAAATCAATTATTGAATAGTGTCAAAATTGACAAAAAAGAATTTTTAAAAAACATATTATATTATTAACTGATATTAAATTACAAAAAATATAAAGATCGGCCAAGGGACTTATATCATGATAGATGTATCATTAATGGACGACTTGGGGGTCTCTTGGATGTATATAGTATTTTTATTAATAATATAATATAAAAATACAAAGTGACATGGTAAATGTCAAACTAATTAACTAAGAGTTAAAACTAAAATATAAGGTTAATATAATGACACAAACCTATCTAAATTCTATTGGTTGAATGGATTTAGACCTATACCCACATTAACCTCTAAATAATCAACTTTGGAGCCATTATAAACCGAATATGAATTTATTATAAATTAATATTTCTAGCTTTTCCAAAGGTGCCCCTCACCCCTCTTCTAAAAGGGCACTCCTCCTTCTCATTTATTCACACCTTCAAAGCCTTTTCGTTCGACTAACCCCTTCCCAAATACTCACTCAAATTCCCTCAATACAACCTATAGGCCTTAGTTTTATCATAAATCCAACCTATGGAGCCCTTTTGATCAAATCAAAAGGAAGAACCTGAAGAAGAGGTAATGTTTTCACCACCCCTTTTCAAGTTCCTTTCTTCTTACACTTCTTCATTATTTGTTATTACAATTATAAAATAATAACTCCAGTATCTTATATATACTGTTATTTTATTATAAAAATGGTACAACTATATTCAGTATTCTATCCACCCTTTGAATAACATGTCACCATTCGTGCGTACGTACGGCTTACCGTCTCCACGTCGTGGTGTAATTGTTATTCAATATATTATTATTTGGATGGGTATAATAATGATGTATAATTCATGTAAAAAATAAATATAACCTGATAATTATTCTTTATATATAATATACCATCCAAGTATATATTATTTTAATATCAAAAGAATGATATTGTGGCTCGTGTGTACGTACGGACTATCGTCTCCACGAATGTGATGAGATTCATTCTCCATCATATCCATTCAAGTATAATTATCATTTTATGATTTAAAAATAATGTTTAAGAACTTTATATCATTATGGATATTAATAAGATACAACCTATCCATGAAAAACATGGCTTACGTAACAAAACATATAAAATAAAACGAGTAAGTTAACACCCGAAACGACGATAATTCTAAGACATTATTAACAAAGAAATGTTAAAAGATCATATATGATATCATATTAATGTATATGATTCAAGAATAATTTAATAACAATTATTTTACCATTATACAGTAGTTTAACCTACCTTCAACTGAGGAAAAGTACAAGGTAAGGGGTTTCTTATTTCACTTTTAATTCCGTGAGAATTCCATTGTTCACCACTTATTTATTGCATGTGGTGTGTGTACTGCCCATGATTGTATCCATTGTGTAATATAATTTAATTTATGGATATTGACATCATCATGGTATGATCCTTCTTTCATGGGTGTATGTTTCGTAAGTTACCTAATCGATAAGGGAATTTGTAATTTCATTTTCCCCTCATTTGGCTTTACGCATATTTCATTGATTATATTACCCCAAGATTATGTGTGGAATAACTATTCATTTGATTATGTCATAATTTCTACTCCCCTTCATGTGGATATAATTTTGATACACATAATCACTCCATTGATAATTTCTCAAGTCATTAATATGAATTTGATAAGAGCAATTTTAACTCATTCTCCATTTGTTGAGTTAAACATCCAATTCGTTGGTGTTGTTTTTACAAGAATATGTTTGAATGTCCTTTGATTGTTTTACTCCTAATATCCAATCATATTCAGTGTATTTATATTTGACACACATAACTATGTCGTTGATTTATCCTTAACCTAAGGATACGGCCTTATGAGAGATTTCATCTCAATTTACATTCCATTGAGACTTTTTTGTTTTTATACACCAAGTCACTTTTATGTGGTGTATATAATGTACTTTGACATAGTATATCATGAATTCATGTATTCTCATGATATTAAAATGTTTTGATTACCTCAATTATTTTTATTCAAGTGTCTCTCTTTTGGTTAAAAACACTAACTAAAATACCATTTTTAAATGTTTTAAAGACTTATTCTTCTAAATATTTCTCATTAATTTCCATGTTTAAAAAAATGGTTTTAAGGATTTATTTATATGGAAATTAAAGTTTTAAAATTAAAACTCCTTTTAAAAGTTTCAAAGTGGTATGGGACACTTTGATTCAAAAATCTAATTTTAAATAGCTTCTTGACAAATAGTGTGACTTTTAAATGATTTCAAAACAAAGGGGGATATTTATCTCAAATAGTTTTGATGATTATTTTCATCTATGTCAACATCCTTCATTGTTCTTGATTGAGGTTAATGTGATACAATACAATCTTCCATATTGCATCAAATGAGTTATGTTTGACTGTGGATGTGCTATTTTTATACCATTCATGGTTTGTGGTTAATGTATTGACATTTCGTATGCTAGTTTTAATAAAAATGTTTATGTTATGTTTAAACATGTTCATATGAAGAATGCATTAGACTTAATAAGTGACGGGTGGAGCCCGCTATAGCTCCTCGATGCATCGGTAGGTCTCATGAGAAAAACTAGTGTCTTGGTACAAGGCCTTGGCAAAATCTTATTTGTAGTCTTGGCACGAGGCCTTGGATATGTGGTTATGATATTCTGGAATTATGCATTCCATAATTATGAATGTGTTTATTGATATTGCATGGGATCATTAGTCTAGTAAAATATCCATTTGAGTATGTAAATGGAATTATTTTATTTTATCTTTGCCATTTTATGCTGAAGTTTAAGTTTAAAAGGCTTTTTTTTAGTTATAAACTGACTTAAGTGTTTATGCTTATCTATGAAAGCTTATGCTATAATGTTATCCTTACTGAGCATCCGAGCTCACCCCTTTCAATGTTTTATTTTTCCTAGGATTATGAAGAAGTAATTTATGAAATACCTGCATGGATAGTATGAGGGGATATGAAGACAAGATGTTTTTTTGTGATGTAATGTAAAATTTTATGAATGTATCTAGTATTTCCAAGGCTACTAAGTTGATCGGGTTTTCGAGACTTGATCTTTCTTGTGATCATGCCAATGTTATGTAATAATGCACCGACTCTGGGTAACTGGAGTCAGGGCATTACAATCTTCTTTCCAAAAACATTTCAACCACTTTTCATGGTTACCGGTACCATATTCTTATAGAAAACCACAATGGACCATTACATAAATATTCCAAAATTCCACGATACTATATACAACATTATTTTAGAATCCCATTACATAAACACTTAATCATTCCAGCACATCGTTTTCATATTCAACATCTCCAATAGTTATCGCATGTGACATCCCTTTTTCCTTTTCCCTAAGTGGTTTCTCATGTCGATCACCATTAACCCTTGGATTAGGGCATTGATTAGCATAATGCCCCATTTCATTGCACTTGAAGCATTGAAGTGTTGGTGGTGCATTCTCTGTAGTCTTTTTATTATCATTAGTAACCCTTTTTCCATTACTTCGACACTCAGCTGCTCGATGAACTTATTTTCCACACTTCAAAAAAAAATTAGTCCCTTTAAGACAATCTCCACCATGATTCTATCTACACTTTGAGCATAAGGAAACAATCATCTTCTTTTCACCATTATTCTAAGATTTCTCCTTGAACTCCATCTTTCGTTTCTTGTCAAAACCATGAGATATATATGAAACACCAACTTCCATTTCTACCTTGATAGCACAACGCACAATTTCTTCATAGCTACTGAACTCTCTTATAGCTAATTCCCTTCGAAGACTTGGTTTTAAGACACTGAAGAATCGATCAACATTACTTTCTATTTGGATGATAAATCCAGATTCACAACTTGCAAGCCTTGTAAAATTTGCTTCGTATATACCAACAGATTCATCATCCATTTGCTTTAGTTCAATAAATACTTCTCCATCTTTGTTCGAAGAATACGAGGGAATTACTTATTGAAAAATAAGTTCTTGAACTCGTCCCATTCCATGGACTGAATTTCATCTCTTTGCCTTGTATTCTTGATAAGATTCAACCATTGATCAGCATCACCTTCCAAACGATATACTGCTAATATGGATTTATCATGCTCAGAACATTGAAGAACTGAAAATATCTTTTCAGTGGTACTGATCCATTGTTCGGCAACAAGTGGATCAGAAGACCCACTGAAAGAAGGTGGATGTTGCCTCATGAAGGACTAAAAAGAATATTGTTCCCTTATCTTCTCATTTGGAAGTCCAGAATGATTCATAGCTTGTGTAATTATAGAAATCAGATTTTGAACTCCATCTCCCATAACATTGGTTTGTTCAAGAGGACAATCATTGCATTGTCCATTACTTTGATCAACACAGTTCCTTCGGGTTCCAGGCATCGTCTAAAACCCAAAAAGAATAGTGTTAGAGGAAAAAATCATGCTAGGGAAAACAACATAATAAAGGGGGATTACCTTCAATATCTAACATCTTAGGTTTAATTCTAAGATCGTTACGGTAATTCTAGAATTATAACCTATACTTATAATTAAACTTAGGGACATCCCTATACATACCTTAGAAATATATCTAGGGATCTCACTAATGTTCTCACATCCTAGTTTCCAAAGTTTGACTAAACCTTTCCTCTGATACCAACTATAATGGTATGGAATTACTTCTAGTGGACTATAATTGATACCTATCAGGGAACTTCATGGGCAGCTACACCTCCTAGGCGGGACACACCACCATCCCCAATGGCATCCATTTAATCATGAAGCCCTTGGGCGGAGAGCCATGCTTCGTCCAACGCTCACATATGAGAGTTCCCAAGGATCAGATACATTCCTACCTTATTTGCCTCTGATACCAACTATAGAGACCTGAAGCTTGACGTACATGGAAATTACATTACTTTTTCAGAATACTTAATACATAACAAAAACAGAAAAAGAAGGACCATAATAGTTTAGTGTCTTTGGAAACTCAGAACGTAATCTTCTAATCGTGGTGAAGGATCTTCAACATCTCCCATAAAGATCTTTCAATTTTGTTTTCTTACCTAAAACCTTTCTTTATATCCTAGGGAAAAGAAAACTTATAAAGGGTGGGCTCAAATGCTCAGTAAGGGTAAGCATGGATAAAATAAAACAAATCATATACATTTGAACTTAAAATATGACCATAATTGTTAAACATCATAATCTTGAGAAATGACATAAAACATGGTAGTACATAAGGAATAGATCATAAAGAAACATTAACCATGATAAAATAGCATGGGAATAAAACATGTAATTTTGGAAACCATTCAGCACATGTTATGATTTCCATAGTAGCCAAGGCATTGCTTCCAAGACCATCTTAGTGGACAAAGTCCCTTTCTGAATCGAGTTCACTCCTCATTTCAGTCCTGTAACACTAAACCAGATTAACTTACCATTCCAGCCATGTCTATCTCATGAGATATAAATCTTTACCGGATGCATTGGAGGGAGATATAGGTCCCACCCATCTCATAATGAAATCATTCTTACTTGTGCCACAAAATAAACTAAAAACATTCATCATAACCCAAAGAATAAAATGGGTTTCATAAACATCATCCCATCATCTCATAATCCATATAAAACAAATGGACATTTCATCATAAGAAAAGTGAAACCATGTAAATCATAGAGACATTAAACATGAAACATACACATATGAAATAATGTCTTCTTATATGGAAAATGGTTTTGATAAAACATTTGAAATTAAATCTTGAGGAAAATATCCTTTCTTCTTCATAATCATTTTCTTTTCACAAAATTCCATGAACTTTTAAAATAAAAGTATTTTTTTGAAAATAATCATAAAATATTTTATAGTAAGTTTCATGGAAATGAGGCGTTATGAAATAGTAAAAATCTGTTCACACTGTATAAGTTAAAAATAACATTCTTCTCATACTTTTGTCGGAAAAGTCAAAAAGTTACTCGTATGGTAAACAAAAAAATATTCCTTACATACCATGTAGTAAGAGTCAAAAATTCATAAAAAGGACTTTAAGCATACATGAAAACCCTTTTATAAAACATGTACATGGATGATAACAATAACTCCAGTAAATACATACGAATAAACAATCTCGGATAAAAATGAGATTGGAAAAGTTATCCCTTACCTTAGGTCTGATATGCTTCGAACATATACGAACCTCCTGTATAAATATTTAAATAATTTCATTGACTTATTACAGAATCACATTCATTGTTATGATATCATATACGGTTCACTTATGACTTTATATTACCCGTTCTTTTGTAAATTCAATGTTAAAGATCGTTTTGGGTAAAATTGTTTCATTTGTCATCCGTGTTTTGACTCATAATTATTCATATGATTACATAGATCATGATTACTTAATTCCAGAATATAAAACATTATTTATATATAATATATATTCAGAATATACATATATATAATAGATTGATAAATGGAAAGAAAGACACCGTTCATGGAGACGGTAGGCCGTAGGTACGCATGAACGTTGTTTTCATTTCCTCATTGAATTGAATGGAATTAATTGTATGACATACATATATACACATAAATCCAGTTTCATTATTATTTCATATATTTCATGATTACTTATTATATATAATGTAGAATCATTCATGAATGGTTAATCATTGAGAACGAATCTCATCGCGTCTTGGAGACGGTAGTCCGTGCGTACGCACGAGCGATGATATCATTCCCACAATTATTTAATTTAATTGGATTGGATGATACAATGTATAAGAATCAGTATGATGTTATAATAACTATGTATAGTTTTTCTTTACACTATTATACTCATCCAAGTAAGGTGCTGTTGGAAAAATAGATTACATCACGGTGTGGAGACGGTATTTCGTACGTACGCACGCGCGGTGATTTCGTTTTCTATAGGATGGATAGAAAATGAAATGGGGTTGTTTCATATTTATAATAAAATTTCAGTATATTATTGATACTGATATTATTACTTTATAATGAAACAACTAAGGAAGAAGAAGTTGAAGAATAAATAAGCTTGAAATAATCGGTAGAAGAGATTACCTCTTCTTCGATGCACCTCCTTTAAACTTCTTCTTAGGGCACTAGGGTTGGTATTTTGAGAAGACAAGTACCTCTATAAGGTTTCTAGGGAAGTGGGGAAGTGAAATGGTCAGGGTTTGGCCGAGAATGAAGGCTCAAATTGGTATGAGGAGGAGAGGGATGAGGTTCCCTTTTATAAGGGAGGAGAGGGGCACCTTGGGAAAAACTAAAAATATTATTTTATTATAAAGTCATATTTGGTTTTTAATAGCTCAAAATTGATTTATTTCGAAGATAAGGTGGGTATGGGTCAAAATACTCTCATCCAATACAATTTAGACAAGTTTAGGTATCTATTTTAACCTTATCATTTAGATTTAACTTTAATTTAGATAATTTAACTTTTACCGTGTCTTCTTGTTTTCTTACACTATAAGGTTAATAAACTTACTATAACAAGACAAAAAAACCCCAAGTTGTTTATTATTAATATATATAACCTTATCGAATTCATTTGGACGAACAGTAGATTTTTTGGAATAAAATAACAATTAATAATATAATATTTGTTTTAAAAACTATTTTATGTCAATTTTGACACTATTTGGTAAATGATTTTTGTGAAAATAATAACAGAAATATTAGTTCTAACAAAGTTAATTAAATAAATACTAACATGTGATATTAACATATAAAATTATTTTAATTAATAAAAAGTCTCAAATTAAATTTATTTGGGTATTTATAACATCAATTATGTCAATATTTCATTAATAATATAATTACTGCATCATCATTGTGTCATAAATAAATTAAATTATTTAAAGTCTAAAAATTACAAATAAGAAACCATTATGTAGGAAATATTTTTAGCTTTCTAATTAATATTTATAGTCGAATTTATCTTATGTATAACCCTATATTAAAAATGATTTACTTATTAAACATTGATTTTAAAATATTTTAACCCTTCTTTAAATAAATTAATATTAAATGTCCTAATCTAATCCAAGTGGGGATAAATGGCCATATTTTATTCCTAAGGTTGTTTTTGGTCGAATTAAACTTATCCAATAGAATTATGACACGTGTTAGGGTAATCATAATATCATTTTTACCCTTAATTACCCTATTTACTTTTAACTGTGATAAATAAAAGTAAAAAGTTACTATTCACCAAAAATTATTTTCATCTCATTGAACCACATTTTAGTTACTGACATCAACTGTGTGTCTTGGATTTTTGAAATTCCATTCACAAAAGCGGTAAAATTACGTTTTATGTAAATTTGCAAATTCTCCTAGGAGGTGGGTAAAAGATGGTCAAAAGTTCAATAAAATTTTTATATATCTAAAATTATTATAAAATGACTCCAATTAATTACATTGAACTTATATAGGTATTATGTATCAATTTTGACCTAAAATAAATTTAAATAAAATAAATAATTTTTTAAATAAAGAGTTGGTTTTTAAATAGTAACCTAGTGTTTTCACTATTCATCAAAAATTGAATGTTTTCAGAAAAATGCCAAAATTTCACCCTAGGCTAATTTCAATATTCCGAATCCAAAAATGAAGTCCATTTTGAAAAATAAAATTTATAAAATTTAAAAAAGTGGTTATTACTATTCATAACTTCTAGTTTCAATAATATTATAATAATATATTGTTGTTTAGTAAAACACGGTATTGCGTACAACACACACTATCGAGGAAGGTCGCGATTACGTGTAACACAAGCCAAGTCAGGCTTGCGTTTAGTTCACGACTCCTTTGCTGTTGCCTATAACAAAATACATTGAATATATATATATATATACTCAATGTTTCATAGAATAACTACTATCAAACAAACATGAAATTGTGTGTAACACGATCCAAGAATAGTGTTGTGTATACTGGAAGCTAATATAGTGTTGTGTATAGAACAAGATATTCATGGTGTGCATACAATACAAGACATTAAATAATTTAAAAATAATACTTCTCATAAAATCTCGGGTTGTTACACCCACCAAAACTACATTCCCACTGCACACACATACCACTCCCTACTCATGGATACAACCCCTATGTCCACCCTCGTACCCACACCCAAACTTCCAAAAACATCACTATACAACCCACAAAAGGAATAATCCAAAAAAAACCGCACACTATACACAACCACACCAAAAATCCAACTGTATTCAGATTTCATCAACACCATTATTTAATTCGACCTTCATAAATTCAAGGGTGGTCACACATTGTTTCAATCCTAGGGAATCCATTTTATTTAACTATATGTAAGTGGTAAATTATATTTCATGTTTGAAATTATTTCAACATAGGATCAACAAAAAGTATGAAGTGTCACTCGTGTTTAAGAAAGGACCACAAATGACCATGATTTTCAGAGGGATATAACCCATACAATTCATATTACAGATCAATGATAACAGGTAAAAACAAGCGACCATCATCATAATCTCTTGCCATCCCCTCATTTATTACGTATTATAATCTTTGTTAAATTGGTTTCAACCATAACCATAAGAAGATATCAGTACACCCATCCCACATGATACACAGATAAATGAGATATGAAGGGATCCCATATTTGGAAAACCAAATGATCAACAATCCCTCCTTCTCCCAAAAGTGTGGGTCACATGAGAAGTAAGAAATATTGAAGGGAAAAATTAGATAGATAACTACAAAACACCCTCAAGACTCATCATGTAATAAAAGTTTTCATCACACCAAGAGAAAATATAATGGTTCAATGGAAGAGAGTATATCATCTTTAGAAAGACCAGATCCTAAATCTATTGGTAAACCACTTCCAAGGCCATTAATGCCAGATCACAATCCAGATCATGTGGATTAGGATTAAAAGGTAGATTCAGGTATTTAGAAGATAGATACCATTTAAAATGGCCAAAAATCTCATTAAATATGACATTTAACTCATTTAACGTCAAAGGAAACATTAAATAAAATGGGTAATGTAAAAAACATTAGAAAATTGGAAATGACTTAAGGATTGGTGGGTCAGCATCATGAGACATCGATGATGAGTTTCCATTTTTTGAGTCACTATTTAGTGAGACATCATTTGATAATCCACTTTTTGGGGAGCCACCATTCATTAAGCCACCATTTGGTGAGCCATCATTTAATGAGCCATTGTTTGGCGATCCATTGTTTGGTAAGCCGCCGTTCTGTGAGCCACCATTTTGTGATACGTAATTTTATAAGCTCCTCAATTATTAATTATTATTATAATTATTAAATTCATTTCATGGAGTTAAATAAGAATAATAATGAAATTATATGGGTTCTGTAAAGTTATATTGGACACTTTGTAATGGTAGGATGAATTTTCAGCCACTATATAAGGGTTAGCTGAGAAACCCTCTCCCCACGTAAGGTAATATATAGAATTTTGTATTGTTAATTTGTATTATTAAAGAATTTTGTAAAGAAAAACTTGTTTTTATAAAGGTACTGTAAGGTCACCATAGAAAATACATAAGGGTTCATTTTATCTGAATAAAGTTCATTTCTAATTTTTTAAGGAAGCATTTGGATAATATGTAGTTAATTAAGGGTAACTCCACTTATTTAAAAGGATGATTAAGGGAACCCCAGTAACATCCCATGACAATTATGAGCTCTATAAGAGTAAATTCATGTTATCCTTACACAATTCCTTTTTAAGAAAAAATTATATTAAAAACCTATTTTTTTTTCTTCCCAGCTCAAACTGAGATAAAATTTTTACAATATTAAAATACTAAAATTATGTGAAGTGATTATTTTGACTCTTGAAATATTAAATCTAATGTATTAAAATATCAATAATTCCCTACATTCAAGAATCAATTCAAGATAAAATTATATAGTGAATTTAATTATGGGTTTTAAATGTTGTGATCGAGAACACAATATTCCTTTTATAGAAATACCTGAACATCAATAACATTAATTTCTAGTATCCTATTTAGACTGAGAAATTTAAAAACCCTTTAACTATGATCTCCAAAGTCATATTCAAATAATCCAAAATTCTCAATCCAATTTCCAAACGTGAACAACCCCTCTCACTCTCTCCATCTCCTCTATTCTTCTAAGAAGTGTTTTTTAAGGGATAACTTTTAAGTTGTAATTTTAAAATTATCTTCTTATAATTTAGTGAATATTTCTCTAATAAAGATTTGTAATACTTAGGGAATAATTGATAAATAATTCCTAAATTATAATAACCCAAAATAATTTATTAATTATAAAAAATGATTATTTCATTTTTATCATCGATTATTCTATAGAGATAAAATTATTAATGCATCAGGTATTATTATTTTTTATAAATAAAAATTGGCCTTCTAATTTTGATGATTAAATTGATTAATTTGAAATTATCCAAAAAAGATAAGCCATTATTTCATGTTTTTTCTATTTATTTTATAAATAAAATAATTGGAATTGGTTCTTTGAATCCTTAGAAAGTAGTTTGAGTTGACTAGAAGGTAAATGTGTTTTAGGATTTGATATTTTGATGAATATTAGTGAACATCATCAAAAAGATTAATACAATATGTTATATACCATTTTCTACCATTTTATGCATCTATTTAGTTGGTATGATTTTTGGGATTTCATTGGTTGTTTGACTATGCATGATAGTAAAAGCATGTGAGTGTGTTTATAACCTGAGAAACCCATTTATAGTTCTTGATTTCAGGATTTTTTTTATAAATCTTCATATCATTTTTGACACTGATCACATGTTCATGTTTGTTGCTACATATTTCTCATGATGACATGCCTTGTGTTACCATTATATTCATTCCCTATTGTATGAATTACCATGCCTCTGAGGAATTATTTTTACTTTATGAATAGGTGAACCATAAAGTTATGATTATCCCTTATAGTTTGAGTTCACATGATATGCAATGATGGTGATGTTGACCCATGGATGTTGAATGACATTTTCACTCAATTCCAAGTGGATTTCAAGTGAAATTTTGTCCCTAGGCCTTGCAGATACCTAGTGATATGATTTATTGATGCCTTATGAATATTTAGTGACATTATGAATCAATGCCTTATATATTATGAGTGATATTAAATCATCCTTGAGGTTATCTCTTTGTTTCTACCAACATCCATTATGTTAATCCTTCTGACATTGAGCTAAAATATGTTCAGTAGAGGAACTTGGTGTCTTGGTAAGAACTTGTACGCTTAGTATATAATTATTTTTATTTTATTGATCATTTATTATTATCATTAAATACCCAATTCATACATGATCACTCATATTAATAATACATTAGTGGTGTCCTACTTTTTTTATTACCCACACCTTGCCTGACAACCTTGATGTGCATGAAAACTTCATATTGGGGGATCTGTATAAGGGCATCAGGACCATGGAAGACATATGATTAGTTCAGTATGGGGATTATAGTGGATATGGGATTTAATCTGTTGTATTACATATTATTTGTTTCCACTTACTAACACATTATATTCTAGTTTGTCTTTCCACACTAGGTGCCATGTTTTTTATGTCATGTGTTCCATATGTTATTAAATTATAATGACATTTCTTTCACCTAAATTACACTAAGTTGTTTTATTTTTTTTATTTTTGGTGTTTGGTTATGTTATTGAGGGTAAATTATCCCATTTTATTGCTTTCAAACCCTCACTGCTAGTTGGTTTCCTCTTATGTATGGGGAGGCGAGCATAAGGTCTGGTGGCTCTATGCCTCATACCTAATGGTTCGGCTCATGGAGTTACATAAATATAATTCCACTAATGTGTTTTGGTGTGGAAAACACTTATCCAATCACATTTTGAAAACATCATTCAAAACTTATAAATCCATATGAAAATGGTACATTATTGATCGGTACTATAAAATATAAGAAAAAAACCTCAATCAATGAATAAAATATATTGAAAATCTAAAAAATGGGTAAGAAGATACCATCAATAGTCTCTATAATTATATTAAAGATGGTTTCCTACTCCCCATATATCAAATTGAAGAAAAAAATCCAAACATTGGATGTCATATTATTCTTCTATACAAAATGAAAGGCCCCATTATAAATTTATCTCCTATAATGGGAAATTGAATAAATGCTTCAAACATTCCCTATCCACAATTGTTTTTATCAAAATATAAAATCAGAAATATTTAATCAACCCCATAAGATATTTTTTATGGTATAGGGAAATATTTTGAACAAAAGATATGTACATTGTAAGTCTTCACTACCACTCACATTATTTATGCAGAACACAATGACTCCACGTTTTGTTCAATGATTATGATAATAACCATGATTTTGAGTACACAACAATGTACTTTTATGCAAGGATTACTAATCCATTACTTCCTTCAATATTGAATATGGGGAGTTGGATAATACTATATCCACCTTAAAAAAGGAATGTTAGCCATAATTGATGACCAAATACATGTGAATATGGGACTCAAAGCAGATCAAAGGCCCATATTAACTAGTTTGATAATTTTATTTAATAAAAAAAGTTATATATCATGTTATTCTATACGGATAAATATATTTATATACTGAATTGTGCAACAATTTCTGTATTTAATCTTTGAGTTTTTTTAATCATGTAGGGTTGCAATCAAATAATCTTGGTTACAATGAGGCTGTTAAAATGATAAAACCATCCCAAAACAACATGATAGGGGTTGAGGAAGTTAAATAATCAATGAATGGTCAGTTTAATAGGCCAAATACCAAACGAGGTATCAAAAATATTCTTTATATATTGAAGAGTATAATAATTTAGATTTTATAATCTTTTTATACCTTAATAACTATTCTATAAAAGATTATTTTCCAATACGAATATTAAAAATGTTGATAAGTTTAATGGATAGTTTTTTAACCTTTACTCTTATGGATTCATACTCATCACATAGTCAATTCTAAATAGACTTTGAAGATGTTGAGGTTAGTGATTTTTAGTCACTCTATGGAGTACACTATTCTCATGTGATTCCCCTTGGATTATATAATGATGAAGAAACATACCAATGGGTGATGCACCACATTTTTAATTTCCTTCTATTTAAAATAGTTGAATTATATTTGGAGGACCTATTAAAATAATTACATTAAAATTGGGATCAATTTCGTTACATTGATGTGGTGTCTACCAAGAAGTGATTACACTACACAAAAAAGAAAACACTCAACTATGAATTTGGAGTCACCCTTGAAAATTTAATTATATTTTGTTATTCCTTCAAGGTATTAATGTTACAAATAAAATACTAAATAAATCATTGATAAGAAACCTCCTTGAACCCTTGAAGATATAAAATGAATTCCTATAAACCTTACCAACATCACCTACTTTATCATGATCCTCACTAATAAATGTTTACCCATAAAACATTTAAGTGAGAATGGAGTGATCTACTATATGGATGATGATTTCCAAATAATTTCATATATCCTAAAGTGTAACCTATCATAAAATTTTATGTTTATGATAACCATGGATGTAATATCCCTTATCTTCTAGGTGTTCCCCCTAGGATGGTTCTTAAGAACACTTTCTTCCAAAAAAATGATGAAGGTATAGAAAATAACATCTTCAACGAAAATTCCACTAACGAATGGTTAATACAACTTAGATAAGGGTGAATCAAGTATTTCGTAATTCTTAAAATTTACCAAATTATCATTTAATAGTTTAATACCCATTTATTATTAACATGAATTTTCAGTTAAAATAGTCAGATCAATTTATGTTATACCAAGAAATGATACCACATGAAATGTACACAATTCAAATAAAGGGAGTGAAATATATAATTTTCACACTTTAGTTCATAGGAAAACTCCTTTCAATGATTATTAATTCCCCAAAATCATGGTTTCTCTACTATAATAAATCAACGAATAAGACTTTTTGTGCTTTTCACACCTAAACAGATTCCCAATATGTATAAATTTTCAATCATCTCACATGAATTCTATTGTCTAATTCGTAATAGAAATCATTATACATATTATCACTATATTAATAGAGTCACACTATGATATTTAGTTGTACTCTAGGTCGCATATGTTT
Organism: Viscum album; assembly: GCA_963277665.1. NCBI lineage: Eukaryota > Viridiplantae > Streptophyta > Magnoliopsida > Santalales > Viscaceae > Viscum > Viscum album. Next base: position 366,932,816 of record OY728131.1, read on the forward strand.
GAAAACAATATCATTGTGTATAGTAAAAAATTTCTTTGAGTCCTCCTTTGAAGTAGATCAAAAAAATTCATGATCGATTAGTATCCACTAGATTCGAACACTTTCTTCACCAATAGATTTTTCAATGGAAACAAGTTATGAAAAAAATCATGTATCTATAAATCTATTATACTTCCCCTTAATATCTTATCAATTAATATTTATTTCCTAGCCTTCTCAACTCACTTATCAATCCTTGAAATTCATGACACATATATTTGAATAACAACTATAGGTTGGTATCTCCTCGTATTCTTTCTTATCCTTCTCATAACTTTAACAATCCTAATCCAATCACAATATGTTGATCGGATTACTCATCTTTATTTTTTTTGATACTCAAGAGATCTTCCCATCCATTAAGTATCAAATCCTCTTTATTCTTCATCTTCTTGATTTCTTTGGTTCTTCACTACATCTCATGCTATAAAATTAATTTTTTAAACATGAATGCATCTCTCTTTAATATTAATTTTATATACATGTCACCTAAAAGAATATTTCACATATTTTTATTATCTAAAATACACATATCATTCTTATCAACTAATCTCATTCAATGTTTTCTATCTTTTTCTATACATGAAAATTATCTATGATCTCACATTGATTTTTTACTTAATAACCAAAATATTTGATATATTTCTAATATTTTCCATTCATTTTAGCTCTTTTTCATTTCGATCAATAAATAAATCTTCAAGAATATTATACAAATGGATAAAGTTATTTATATATTTTTTTAAAAATATATCAACTAAAAATTGATAACAACTTCCAGTGTAGCTATATAAAAAATATGATAAACTATATAATAGAAAAAAAAAATTAAAAATCTACTCGAGAAAAAAATTATATGTTGAAACTAAAAACTTTTGAGAACATAGTAATGTCTCAACACACTTTTCATTCTTGGATCACATCACAATTTGATATTTGGAACATTTCATCTATTCTATAACATCCCCACAATTCAACATTTAGAAATTTGATAAATATAAAATTTTAGTATCATGTATAATAATTTACTCAAAAACTTATCCTACTCAAAACATCCCAAAAAATAAAACCACATGAATCACACTATTTTATGATGTTCATAATCATTTAGGATAATAATTCCCTCATAATATAGAATTTTCCCTTTAATTTGATATCTTATCATTAAATAAGAATTTAAATTCTAATATATCTCATTATTTATTTGATCCACTTCTCCCAAATTGGGGACAAGATTCTACAAAAGTTATTTCATATATCACATGTATTTTTTATATTTTAATCAATGAAATTTTTTATAATAATTACCACATTTAATTTATTTATGAAATATAAAACCTTGAAACATAATTTTAGTTTGAAATTTTCTAAAATTTTACTAAGTAATAAGTCCTACATAGATCAAATTCAAGCATAAATGGACCGATATCCTAGTTAGATTATACTAATGTGGAAATGAAAAAAATTTAGTCTTGAAGCATTCTTGCATATGTATGGTGATCCTTTCATAGATGATTCTTACTAATCTTAACATGATGTTTTTGTAGAAACGAAATAATATTTATGATGAGGATATATTATTATTTTGAACAAATCAAATGATATTTGTAATAGATTAATATAAATTTTAGGTTGGTTACCCAAAAATATGTTATCCATATGAAATTCCTTAATATCAGAGATTATTCTTACATAGAAGTCCAGAATAAGATAAATTTCAACTCAAAGCTCATGTATCCATAATTCATAAACTTAAACATAGAATCATTCCCACTTATCTCAGGGAATCTCCAATAACATACATAATTCAATTTGAATTTATAAAACATTTTCAAACTTGAATTGTGATGCCCAGAAAAACTAAAGTATGAACATTGTATTTGATAGCCTGTATGACATACAACAACAAGATTGTGAGGTAATATAATATTCGAGTAATTTATAATATGTTTACTATTTAAAATTGATTATAGGAAAGTTACATTAAGTTATCCTGTGTTACATTCCCAATAAAAATTCTCTATAGCTTGTGTTACATGAAAAACCAACGTTCTTTAACATCTTTCATTACACGCAAGATCGAGTTTCACCAAAAAACAATGTATTGTTAAATATTATTATTTAATATAATATGACATAACCTAGACGTTATGTAAGAGGTGATGAATAGTATTAAATAACATATGGAAATATATGGATTATAATAATATAAGATTAATTAATTTGATAAAAATTAATTACAAAAGAATATAGGAACCAATTGAATATAAACGATATGTTTTTATATAAAACCATTTTTATGCTCATGAAGAAATTTTACCATAATAAATTAAATTAATTAAAATTAATTAATTATTTTAATGGAATATATATGTTATATATTCAATATAAAATTTATATATCCATCAATTAGATTTTAAGTGCATTAGATAAGAGCAAACCGTATTTTACATAAAAAACCTATACTTTTTAAGGTAATTTTATCTCCTTTTAATAAAGAAAAAATTTTAAATATTAATTTTGACACTTAAATTGATTTAATAAGTCAAAATAGGCTTCATATTTTAAATAGAAATATAATAATTACGTTATGGTGAAATTTTAATATTTTTCTGATACATTTCATTTTTTTAATGAATAATTAAAAATTAATGAATTTTTGTTCAAAAATACTTTTTAATCTGATTTATTTATAAGTATAAATTATAATTTTAATTGGTTTAAAAGTTTAATTAGATAATGTTTTTATCAATTTATTCAATTTATGTCATTTTAATCAATTTCACATTAAAATTTATTATAAAAATATAGTGATCTTTATGACATTTTTACTCTAAAAAATCGCATTGTCGACCCTTCAATGAGATTAATATTAATTTAATTTCTGCCATTATATAATTGTAATCTGGAAAAATGTAATCCATATTTGGAGTTAGAATTATTTATATTGTCTAATAAAACCACCTTATTTTTTTTCCAAATTTATTTGTGAATGTGATTAATTTTAATTGTAATTCTTAAGGATAAATAAGCTTAATAATGGACTAAACCTTTAACATATGGTCCCAAATGAAATATACACTTGTAGAACACCCATTTTCATTCTATAATTAGTCAATTAACATAAAATTGTCTAGTTTTATTGGTTATTATGACTTTTATTTAGGTAAAATCTTGTACACACCTAATTTCATTTCAAAAATCACAACTGAGTCTTTTTCCTTCCCTATAAAAGACCACAACCTCTTCCCAATCCCCACACCTATAAAACCCCTTATTTTATACCAAGATCTTCCAAAATATATTCCCATAAAACCTAAAATTTACCTTTAATTCACCCCTATCTCAGAAATTCTCCCAAGGAAGTCGTTTGGTATAAACAAAAAAAGTTACCCCATTAAGTGCTAACACCTTTTCTCATGTTTTTTAGTTTAATTTTCCTTCTACACTTCCTATAATCTTTTTATTCTATTATTACATATAGGCAACAATATAATCAATATATTATGATTTTTGTTTGATATTTTTATGAGCTAAACTTACACACACCTCCATCTAATGGAAATGAACATACTGTTTCTGTTTAAAGTGAACTACTGCCTCATAAAATGCCGATTGTTCAATTTTCTCCTACCACCTCTCATGGGGGAAATTATGATAGAAAATATATTTAAATATAATATTTATTTCATTTATTATTTCTTTATTATTATGTAATTTTTATTTATAACATAACATTATGTTTTCATCATGTGTAAATACAATAATTTCGTTTGAGGAACTGTGGAATACCATCTCCACAAAGCGATATGAATCATTAATTCCATAATCAGAACATATAAATTTTGGTTATAATAAACATATACAACATATATAACCTACATATATATCATTTAGTTTTAATTATTATAATACATCAATGAAAATAAATTAACGTTCATGTGTACGTTTGGCCTATTGTCTCCATGAATGGTGCACTTCATTTCTAATCACCAAATATTATGGAATATTCTAAAGATGTATGTAGTGAATATATATAATATATTATAGTCATGGTTAAATTATGGCTATTATCAAACCATGATATATTTAATAATAACAAAAAATAACAAGTCAAAATGTACATTAGAAAACTAGGCAATTAACACCCAAAATAGTCAAAATAATGAATGAGTGTTAACGGATGAGTAAAAAAATATTTTAAGAATTTAGTATGTTGTATTATAAACATATGTGTGGTTTTGGTACTAGTTATTAACATATTTTAATCCACTATACAATAGGTTAACGACCACATAAGATGATGAAGGTTAATGTAAAGAATTCTTTTCTCATTTTCATTACGTGAGACATACTTAATTGTTGTACACATAATTTCTTATATATTGTGTACATACTACCACATTGTCATATAATATCATGAATTATATTATCTTCATGTCATTTAAATGTTTTATTTCATTATTTTTACCTTTGTTTGTTCCAATCCTTTTGTTACTACATTAGTAAGTATTTTCATCTCACTTTTTAAATTTGTAAGATTAATGTCATATTAACTACTTACTTCTTTTGGGTGTCTTACATAATATCCATTTTGATAAATTATATCATGAATCCTATTATTCTCAGGATATTATAAGATTCATTTAATTTCATAACTTTCTACTGATTATGATTTAGTATGTTTCATTGTGGTATGTGACCATTTGGAATGTTTAAAGATTATTATCCGCAAGAATGTTCTTTATCTCACTTAATTTTGTGATTGTTAACAATCTCATGAAATAATTACTTTATTGTAATAATTTTCCATTTATATTGGTGTATCTTAAACCATATCCCATTATTCAAACAGTGTTTACTTCACAATTATTTGACTAATTGGGGAATTTTTGATAAATCCATAATTCTTATTCAATATAGTTATCTAATAAGGAATATTTATTATTTTAATTATTCAATTTGAGGAATTCATTGGACTAGAAATTATGAGTGGTTATTAGAATTTATATAGATCCTTGATGCATCGACAGGTTCTAATGAGTTGAATAATTTCACAAATGGCTTTCTACATATAGATTTAAACTATCTTGTGAAAGGTCTTAATAGTAACAGGTCATCATGTTTTATAGATATGAAGTCCATTTAGAAATAATTTCCCTCATATTAGTTTTAGTTATTATTCATCCATAAGATTTTTCATAGACATATCTGTGGATACATTTCATTTCAGCTCATTGATTAATGGCATGTGTTTTAGTTTTATCTGTTTCCATATTTATGTTTTTTTTATTTTTTTATTTGAATGGAATGTATTTATAGTTATTATATTTCCATATTTTTTATTCATTTACTTCTTATTTTTATGATTACGTTGTATATGTGACCAGTTATTTATTATGCCATAAATTTTACTCCCATTGATTTATTATTTCTTCTGCTAAATGTTTCTCTAACTAATCATTTGAGCTCACCCTTATTATGTTTCTTTCACTAGGAATCCTAGAATCATAATGTGAAATATATGAATGAATATAATAGATGGAGTAGAGTTATCCTTGATGTTTTTTATTGAAGAAAAAATATATTTTGTAATTATTATATCCATTTTCAATATAATTATCATTTATGTATTTGGTTTTACAAGACTACTAAACTGATCTGTTCTACAAGTCTTGATTCTTCGTAATCATAGTAATTTTATTGATAGAAGACACCATCTCTAGGATATTTGAGGATGGGTCACTATAGTTGGTATTAATGGAAGTTTATTAGAAACCTTGGGAACAAGATTTTGGAAAACATAGGTTAGATAACATAACCCTATGATGGAATTTTAGGATATGTGTAGAAGAACACTCTAGAATTTTTTTAAAGTATGGATTATGTCGGTCTTCCTAGAAATACATCAATGTTAGGATTCTATAAGTGGGCATGGTTCTTGAAAAAATATAAATGGGGGGAACAACTAAAAAATTTGTTCTGGGACTAACTCGGGGGTAACCTAGTATTGGACAACAGGTCTTTTTGCGCACCTAGTTTGACACTCCTGCAGGATAAGCTTCCGACAATCCTTATTTTCATTGCAATATATTATGAAATATTTGAGAAATTTTGACAATTAATAATCATGTTTAATCCAAAGGTGTTTTATATTTGAATATAAGGTTTCATGATTTATAAATCATTCAAATTGTATAATGGATAAACCCTAGACCAAGGAGTTACCTATATTGAAATAAAATGGTTGAAGTATTTATGTATTTATATTGTATTGAAAATATTAGTTATAATGATATTTAGTGACTAATTTAATTTCAAGGATTTCCATCATATATATTTCAGAAATTATATTAATATGATTTCAGAAAAGGACATCCTATAAGTCATGTGACAACCAATCAAATCTAACAAGCCCATGTGTCTTGAAACCATGACCGAACGATGATAAGGGTTTCCCACCAACTAATAACCTATGAAATTTATTTATGAATTTTCATTTTTTTTTTGATAAAAAAATTAATCAAAAATATTAATGATGAACCACTAGTGAAACTTTTTAAGATTATAAATTAATATAATAACCATATTTACTTTGGAATATTGTTAAAAAATATTAAGACTTTTTACTATTTTATAGGCCTTAATATCCTTTAATTTTTTTTAGATCTTAATACATAAAAATAAATTTTGTTATTGGTAATTAATTTTTAGAGTAAAAGGATAAATTATAATTTAGTTTAAGAACAACCAAAAGTTAGTATTGTTCATATGAGATTGAAATACATCATGTAATAATAATTCTTTATACTTATGATCATCAAAATTATTACCCAAAATTAATAAAATCTCTTAGAAATAAAATGTTTTCCTAATACCTAAATTTCGGTTCAACTGATGGCCTTAAAAATCATTAAAGATTTATGGTATTGACGCCCTATTCTTTCCATTGATCATTCACTTTTTTTATTGATTACCACATTAAATCATTTTAAATATTTATTATTTTACTCTATGTATATACTTCTACATTCCACTGAGACACTCTTACTTAGAGGCCTAGTTACATTGTATTCGATGTGACCTTTATACTTTCAATTATCTATTTTATAGAGGATTATTTATGAAACCTTCTTAGGACGTAGTATTTCAAACATTTGAACAATCTAAAGATATATCACCATGATCGAGTTTAGATTACGAGAAAAAAATTTGAATAATGTGGGGATAATGTGATGACCTTAAAATCTATGGTAAGAACCTTTTATTCTATAGTGTGTATGACACGCGACTATAACCACTTAAGGTAATATAATATCTGGATACTTTAAAATATTTTTACTATTTCAAATAGATTCTATGAATGAAACACCAAGTTAGAATTTTCTACATGTAAGAGTGGACTTTCTCAATAGCTTGTGTTACATTCAATAACGTCCTTCCTCTATAGCTTACATTACACGCAAGACCAAGTTTCACCAAATGAAAATGTATTATTTAAATATTATAATTTAATACAATATGAAAAAACCTATACATTGTGTTTGAGGTAATGAATATTATTAACTAATCTATAAAAATATTTGGATTATAATAATAATAGATTAATTCACAGGTTAAAGATCAATTATAAATGAATATAGGAACAATTTGAATATAAATGGAATGTTTTTAAATAAAACCATATTTATGATCACAAAGTTTTTTTACACAAATAAATTAATTTAATTACAATTAATTCATTATTTTAATGTAATATATATGTTATATATTAATTAAAGTATTTTTTATATTCATTCAATATGTTTGATGTGCATTATATAAGGACAAACCGTATTTCACACATAAAAACCTATATTTTTATAAAGTTCATTTATCTCCTTTTAATGAAGAACCCACATTAAATCCTACTTTTGATAATTATATTGATTTATTATGTAAAAATAAACTTAATATTTATAAGATAAATATAATAATTAGGTTTGGGTGAAATTTTTTATATTGGTTTGAGACATTTTTTTAATGAATAGTTAAAAATTAGGGAATTTTTGTTAAAAAACGATTTTTAATATAATTTATTTATAAGGATAAATTATAATTTCAATTGGTTGTAAAGTTTAATTAGATAATATTTTTATCATTTTATTCAATTTATTTCATTACAATCAATTTCACTTCTAAATTTATTGTAAAATTAGAGCGGACTTTAGGACATTTTTAATCTAAAAACCAGCATTGTCGTCCCGTTTGTGAGATTAATTTTAATATAATTTCTACCACTTGTATGATTGAAATTTAGAAAAAATGGATTCCCTATTTGGAATCATAATACATTATAATTTAGAATAATTATACCTTTTTTACCAAAATTATTAGGGTAAGTGATTAAAATTAATTATAATTACTAAGTTTAAATCCAGCTTAATAATGGACTAAACCATTATCTTAAGGGCCCAAATGACATATAAACTTGTAAGAAACTTATTGAATAGCCCTAATTCTTCCATTAACCTTCCATTAATTATTTTTATTGGTTTTTATGACTTTTTTTAGGTAACAACATGGGAACACCTAACTTCTTTCCAAAAATACCAAGTGAGTCCATTTCATTCCATATAAAAGGACACAAACACTACCCATTACTCAAACCTATAAAAACTCTTCTGTTAGGAAAATAGATGAAAAATATATTTCCAAAAATCCTCCCCTGATCTTTTTTCCACCCTTTGGGAAGAAATCCTCCCAAGTACGTGTTTTGGTATAAACCAAAATAAGTTACCCGATTAAGAGGTAACGCCTTCTCTCATGGATTTTAGTTTCATTTCCTTCATCCACTTCATATAATCTTTTTATTATATTATTAAATATAACACCAGTATCCTCCATATATTAATATGTTGTTATAATAAGTTTTTAACAGACACTTACACACACATCTGTCTAATGGAAGCGAACATTCTATTTTTGTGTATAGTGAACTATTACCTCTTGAAACGATGATTGTTCAATTATCCCCTACCACATTTAATGGTAAAAATTATGATAGAAAATATATTTATATATAATATATATGTAATTTATAATTTTTTATGCTTCTGGAATTTTTATTTATAACATAACTTTATGCTTCAATCGTGTGTAAATACAATAATTTCGTTTGAGGAAGTGTGGACTACTAACCCCTCAAAGCAATATGACTATTTTATAACATACATAAAATGTATAAATTTTGGTTATAATAAACCTATGAAACATAAATAACATACATATGATACTAGAAATTATAATATAAATATGTACCATTTATTTGTAATTCTTAAAATATGACAACGAAATGAAAGTAACGTTCATGTGTATATGCGGCCTACCATCTCCATAAACGATGCACTTCATTTCTAATCTACAAATATTATGGACTATTATAAATACTTAAGTAGAAAATATATAAAATAATATAATAATTTTTTAAATTATGGAAATGATTAAACCGTGATATATTTAAAAAGAATAATAAATAACAGGTCAAATCATACATGACAAAACTATGAAATTAACACCTGAAATAGTCAAAATAATGAATGTGTGTTGACAGACGGGTGATAAAATATTGAAAGAAGTTAATATATGGTAGTATAAACATTATTTTGGTTCTATTATTAGTTATTATCATATTTTAAGCCACAATACAAGAGGTTAAAGACCACACAACAAGTGGATGGTTAAAGTAAGGGATTCTTGTCTCATTTTCATTATGCGAGGCATACATAGTAGTTATACACTTAGTTTATTATATATGGTGCACATATAGCCACATTTACATATAATATCATTAATTCAATTACATTATGATATTTAAATGTTTTAATTTTTTATTATTACATATGGGTGTTCCAATCCATTTGTTACTTTATTAGTAAGTATTTTTATCTCACTTTTTAAATCTATGAGATTAATGTCATATTCACGACATAATTATTTTATGTTCCAAAACTGCTTCCAATTTTGATATATTGTATCATGAATCATCTTATTCTCAGGATATTATATGATTCATTTAATTTCATACATTTTTTGTGATTAATCATTAGGAATTTTCAAAGTGGTATGGGCCACTTTTGAATGTTTAAAGATAATTTTCATCAAGAATGTTCTTAAACCCACTTCCTTTTGAGATTGTTAACATTATCTTGACACAATAACTTTATTGTAAAAGAAAATTTATTTTAAATTTAATTGAATATGCATAATCCCATAAAATAGATATTGGTATTGCCTAAACTGTATACCATTATTCATACAGTGGTCACTTTGAAAATTGTTTGATTAATTGTTGAATTATTCATAAATATGTATTTCTCATTAAATATGGTCATTTGATAATGCGTATTAGTTATTTTGATTATTTAATATGAGGAATGATTTTAACATGAAATTATGTGTTGATCTTGAAATTTATAAAGATCCTCGATGCATCGACATGTTCTCATGAGACAAATAATTGCACAAATGGGTTTCTACCCATTGTTTTAAGCTGTCTTTTGAAATGTCAAGATGGTAATAGGTCCTTCTATGCCTTAGAAATTTCGTACATTAAGAAGGAATTTCTGTCATATTAGTTTCAATTATTATTCATCCATGGTATTTTTTGTCGAAAAATCTATGGATACATTTTAGTTTAGTTCATTGATTAATGGCACATGTTTTAGTTTCCAACCATGCCATATTTATTTTGCCTTATATAGTTATTTTAATGGCATGTATTTCAGATCATTACATTTAAATTTTTTTTATTCAGTTCCATATCATTATTACAATTACTTGGTATATGTGTTCTATTATCTACCTTGTGATAATTTTTACTCTCGATGATTCATTATTTCTTCTATAAATTTTTTTCCTAATTAATCTGTTGATCTAACCCTTATTATATTTCTTTCCCAAAGAATATGAGAAGAATACTAGTAAATATATGAAGAATATACTATATGTATTAGAGTTATCCTTAAAGTGGTTTAATTTTTTAAAAGAACAAAAAATGTTATAATTAGTGTATCCATTTGTAATAGCATTATCATTTATGTATCTGGTTTTCCCAGACTACTAGTCTGATTGGTCCTTAAAATCTTGATTCCTTGTAATCATGCTAATGTAATTGATATAATACACAGGATTTGGGTTATCTAGGTTTTGTTCGCTAGAGGTATGCACTAATTTAAAGCACTATTACAACATAAAAACTAAAATTTTAATATTTCATGAACGTTCACTACCTCTTAAAACATTATCTTTCAAAACTACCATCCATAGAATATTTTTTCACTAATTCAACAACCTTCAAGATTAAAAATATATGAGTGGTTTCATTAAAAAAAATTAATTATTTCTATATGGGTTTGAACCTATTTAAAAAAATTCCTACTATGAAATTAATCTAGTATAAGTTTGTGACTAGATCCTTTATCGGTGAATATTATTGTAGACATCACAAGAAAATATCCATTACCACAAATCAATATTTATTATGAATATAATGATAAAAAATCATATGATTTATTGGTATGTGAACATATTATCCTAAATTTTGAAACTCCTTGGGAAAATTTTGAAAATCCATGTAAATTTCCAATGCCATCTAAATATTCAAAACAATTTACCTCTAACACTATGCAAGATTGAGTTCTTCCTTTCATTGGGTGGAATATCACTTCATCACAGAATGATTCATGATCATTAGAATCATATATATTGAAATAATTATTTTTTAAAAAACACAATCACACACAAAGGGATCTTCAATAACAAAAATTGGATATTTTGTTAATACATTGAACTTCAAAATACAAGATTTCAATGTTAATATTCCAAAATAATTTCATTATTCTAATCCAACATAATGATAAAAAATGGTGAAAATATTTTTAATCCCCGTCATATATTCACATTTCTAATTGATACAAGTGGAATCATTCAATGAAAAATCATCTATACTCTTCTCGAATAAGGAACCTCCCTCTGCCCTTTTATTCCTCCACGTCCATTTCACTCTAGTGATTACTAAATATAAGGGTGGATAAACAATTTTTTAGGTATTGAGCCTTAGGTAATTTATCTATAGGATATAATAGAAAAAACATGTAAAAAAATAGTGATTTTTCCAAATCATAATAATTTTATCATTATAAATGTTGATTTGGTACTCAATCTAAAATTTATCTATTTTGTGGGAGTGTAGATGAATTTACAGTAATATGTTTGAACCAAAACTCAAGTTCAAAAAACATATCAAAAAATTATAGAACAAGTTATTTTACTCCCCATTTTTACTTCATAGTAACTCCCCCTTGATTAACTGATTAAAAATTAACAAGATAATTATTTAGAGACTAAAAATAACTAATCAAAAATCAATATTTTCTAGGGATTTCAATATTCTAGTTTTGAAGATAAAAGATTCGTTTTTTGGAATCTTACACATTTTGATAACTCACCCTCAATATATGATTTCCTTGCATCTTCACAAAGGAAATAAGATATATTCTCCAATTAGTCTTGAAACTAGTTTCCGTTTGATACCAATTGAAAATAAACATATTTTAAAATTTCAATTCACCATGATGGATGACATTCATTTATCATCAACTTAAATTCCATTTTCAATGAATATCCTTACTAATGTGGGAATAATGTGGGACTTCTACTAAACCTTAATTATAGTATTAGAGATGTGTCTTATTTCTCAAAACATAACAAATTTACTTTGAAGCTCTATAGTATCATATCTTTTTCATGATTATTTCTTACCTAGTTTTCAAAATCTCCCCAACTTTGGGTATAATGGTTTTCCCTTTATTTTCTTACTTCTTTCCTATTCAGAATGGTCTTCTTGAATTTATTAATTAATGAAATAATTTTTAATGAATAAAAAAATTATATCTTCTTCCAATTGATATATACATAAGATAAATATTTATTTAGGTATATAAGATTCTTTCTTTATTGAGGTTCCCTTCTTCTTGGCAGTATCTCTTTTAGGACAAGGTTTCATTGCATATTTCTATTTTATTTTACCATATCAATATAACTTTATAACATACTCATGCACTTGATAAGAGTGTTCCCAAACTATTTTCACCCTCCACAGATAATTTCATTCATCATTGAGTTCCCAACATTAGATACTTCTAAAATATTTTTTGATTTTATGGGAATTACATTGTCATATTATTTCACCATAGGTTTACATCTCAAGGAATAAAAGTCTTCACCTATTTGATTCTTAAAAGTTATTTGTGGAACTTAATTTACATTATTATATGAATGATAAATGGTTAGAATATTCCTACATTCAATATATGTGGGTCCATACTTGTTGAAATATTAACAAACGTTTAAACAATACACAAATCTATGTTTTCTAGAATTTGTTCTATGTTTTCATTTTACTTTTTTACAATAGTTTATTATCTTATTTCAATAAATTCTCCCACCTAGAATTTTCTTTATTTTAAGTACATTTAATAAAATATTATTTCATTTCTCACTGGCATAATTACGACACATCAAACAACACCAAGAATTATATAGAAATCTTATTCTCTTTGTTATTGATGCAGTCTATCCAGATTTAACACCATTATATATTTCGGTAGATTTACCATATTTTTGTGCTTGAATTAGGGAAATAATAATCATAATATTTCTATAATACATTCATAAGAAATTGATATATTTTCATTATTATTGGACATCCATGTTTTTACATATTTCCCCTCTCTTCCTACACAATTCTTCAAATGGAATTACTGTTCATAGGTTTAACTGCACTTTGGGATACCTTTTCAAATGGGATGGTTGTGGTTTGATCATTTGATGACTCACAACCCTTCCTTATATAGTTTATTGTATTGCGAAGGGAATGAAACTTCTCAAAAGTTTCTGTGGAAGTACTACTCTTAATAAGTAATTAGGATGGTCATGCTTTTCTTTTGTTCCAAATTTCACAATTTTATATCCATATCTAAACACATTATATTAATGGAGTACTAGTACACTTAAAATAACATGATCCTACCTTCCCAGTCATATATTATCCCCTGAACTTTTTAATCATGTGATTTTACATTTATCTTACTTATTTGGCACGTTCTTCGATTCTTTTAGCATTCACATCCAAGTCAGTTTCCCTGGAACCAAGTGATGCCTTGTGAGATTATTCCAAAGTATGGTATCACTCTTCACTAAAATTTGAAATAATTTATTTCTCATAAATATAATATTTCATAGTCTCTTTATCCATTAATAATTCGTCTCTACCAATTTCTATTTTGTTCTCTTTATCTATCATTTCATTTATATAAGACTTATATTTCCATAATTATCATGCCAATTCTTTGTGAATAACATTTGAATCCTCTATATTCTATGAATTTTTATCTTCTAGAATCAGAATAAAACCATATAATTGACTATAAATCTTTGAAGGGATTTTCTTCAAATAACATCCAACCTCACAATTATGTTTAATAGAAAATTTAATACAATTAATACCATAACAACTAGAACTTGTTGCTCTCAATGAATTGAGATAACAAAATTTGGATAAGAAAATGCCATTGCAACTTCCTTTATCTAGTGGTGATTCATCATTCCTTTTTAAGGAGTGTTCTTATCTCCCTTTCCTCTTTCTTTCTCCTATTTTTCAATGACTTGGCCTAAATTTTATATTCTATTTTAGCGGGAATAAAGAAAAATTTCTCCAACTGAATCTCTTCCTTGAGAATATAAAACATGTATGATATTAACGTGAAATAAGAATACAATGTATAATATGTTTCAGATCCATCCATTAGGAACCTAATCTCTAATACTAGTTGAAATTACCTCAATGATTAGTGTAGAAAACTAAGAGTGGGGTAAATCATGTGTTGTATAAATTTTACCAATTATATAATTATCTTTTAAAGTTATAATGACTTTGGTTATTAACCTATATTTAAAATTTGAATAATTGGACCAATTTATTTTTTACCAATCAATCACACCATATGCAATGAATGTAAGGAAAACAAAGATAATACAGGGTATTTTTACAAGGTTCTACTCAAATTGTAACGTCCTTACCCGACTTACCATTCAACCCGGTAGCCGGACCAGTCGCCACATGGCCTCAAGCACATCTCCCCAAATGCCAGAGGCTACCGACTAGCATCGAGGGCCTAGGTAATTCAGTGGGGAGACTATGCCCTCATTACCAAAGTATCACAGTGGAATTACAAACATACAATAGTGGAAGAAGGTAACCAGTTGAAAACACATAGACAGCAGAAATAGATAACAAATAAGAAGATCTAATACATGTTTACATAGGATGGTGCAAGTCAATACAATATAGTACAAGTATCCAAAACATCCAAAATAAAACAAAATGTATCCCCAGTTGCATCGCAAGCCTCAGCTTGGTCCTGTGCACTCCTACTCCGAGCAGCAACTCAAGTACCTATACTAGGGCCTTTCCCCTTATCCATACCAGAAATCATATAATCTTCTTGGTTCCAAAAACATGACCCAAATAGTGTGTGAGATTGAATACTAGTAGGAAACCACCAATGATATGTGTTAATTTTGTCAGTGAAAATATAAAATGGCAGTGTAATATGGAATGAAGTAAACAAGAAAGACCGACCCAAGCTTGTGCTTTGTCTTGGCGTTTCTTGAGGTATCCATTCCATTCATTAATCATTTCATTTAACTGTTCAACCATTCCTTGAACCTGTTCCTGGAATACTCAATTTGGAGACCAGGCATCGTTCTGGGAGAAAATCCACCAACACCCTACATGCATGTTCCAGCAAACCTCTAGGAACCCGACATCCCTCTAAAAGCTCATTCCGGCGAACCTCCTAGGTACCAAGCCTCGCTCTAGGTGCGGTATATTCCATCGTCCAATCCCATCCCCGAGATCCTATAAATAAGATCCGGGTATCGCCCATGACACATAATGCCCTGTTGAGTTCGCCCATGGAATCTCAATCTGGATCCATGATTCACTCAACATTTCTGTAACAATTCTCGTATGAGTCCCTCCATGGAAACACACATTGGTACCATGGTTCACCCATTGCTTTGTTTCACATTTTAAACAACTCAAAAGCATTTAACTCACATGGGCTAGCAAATCAAGAATTAACATACAAGGGTTAAGGGGAAAAACTCCATCCCATATCCGAAACCATTTCAATTACAATTTAATTCTATTTCAATTACATTCATATTCAATTACATTTTTAACAACCCAGAAGGGAAAGGAAAAACATGTCACATAGGCATCCTGGGTCAAAAACCATAAAATATTCATTCAAGGTAACGCACCCAAGGGGTGGTTCTTGTACACGGTATACAACCTAACTCAAGAACAGTCCATCCTATTCAAATTACCTACAACATGCTAGGTAATAACGATGTTAAATTTCAGGTTCAAGCGACACCCCAAAAGTGGGCGCGCGACACTCCAGCATATATAAATAGCTTGACAATCAGAGAAAAGCATGAGACCACCTACGTTAGGCACGCAATACATAGCTCGTTCAGTATCAGGATCTGGTTCGTCCTGGTTTTGAAGAAATATGAAGAACAGACAAAGAATGAGAAATTAGGGCCTATAATCCTTAATCCAATCTGTGTTCGTTGTAACCAGAAGAATCATAAAGGATTAAAAAGGAATCGAGGACTTACCGTTTGGGATCTAACGAGCCGAACGACGCTTGAATCGGAGATAGGATAGAGAAGAAGGATCAAAATCCCTTCACAAAGGCTTCCTTGAGAGCTCCCAAGTGCCAACCCATGTTGTAAGGTTCAATAGAATAGGTTTAGTTTTAGGTTTTATAAAATTTAATCAATTTAATTAAAAACTAATTAAATTTTCAAAACATAGAAGGTCGCACAGTTTACCCGCATGGCCTGTCAAACCCTTCGGAGACCATGAGGACCTCACTGGAAGGAAAGGGGAAACCGCACAACAAACCCGCATAGTTTCCTCAAACCTCACACAGGCTGTGCTCCTTCCTCTGGAAAGCCTGCACAAAGGTGCACGGTTTACCCAGGTCGTGCACAGATCATGTGAAAAACGTCTGTCAGGCCATTTCTAGCCTAAAACTTGGTTCTGGGATCCGAAAAAGCCCTGAACACCTTAGTATCTCCCTCAGTCAAGTTAGGCATCCACATTAGGCATCAACAGAATAGTTAAACTGAAAATAAAATGATACATACCTTGTACGAAAACCCAGGTTCTTACAATCTTTCCCCCTTATATAAATTTGTCCTGGAATTTCACTCTGAAGGGTGGTCAAGACTCATCTGGGAATAGCTCCAGCCACTGGGCACGTACGTCAGCCTCCCGCTCCCAATATCGTCCTGTAAACGGCTATGCTGCCATAGCACCCATACTAGAGGAACTGACTGGCCTCAAAGAACCTTTGTGCTCCTATCAACGATACGAATCAGATTCATCTCAAAGGATGCATCTACCTGAAGCTCAACCTCCTCATGTTGGAAGGTATGAGATGGGTCTGAATAGTATCACCATAACTAAGAAACATGGAACACGTCATGCATGGCTCGGTGCCTTTGAGGTAACTGCAACCGATAGGCTACCGGCCCCACCCTCTCCAGAATCTCAAAAGGCCCAACATATCTCAGTGATAACTTAACTTTTCCTTTGATCTGCCTATGTCCTAGTCATGGGGAAATATGCAAGAAAACATAATCCCCGACCTCAAACTCTAGGGGTCATCTATGGTGATCATCATATGACTTCTGACGAGACTCTACAGTAGCCATCCGCTTCTGTATCAACTGGACCTGCTCAGAAGTCTCCTAAACAAGACGTGGTCTCATTAAAGCTGCCTCACTTACCTCTACCCAACATAGGGGTGATCAGAATGGCCTACCATATAGACCCTCCTATAGTGCCATCTGTATAGTCGCCTGATAACTGTTGTTATAGGCAAACTCAACTAGGGGAATATGCCTCTCCCATGAGCCCCCAAAATCCAGGACGCATGCTCGCAGCAATTCCTCAAACACTTATATCGTACGCTCTGAATGGACATCAATCTGAGGGGTGTATGTTGTGCTTAGAAGCACTTGTATACCCATCACCCTCTGAAAACTCTGGCAGAAGCGTGACATAAAACGAGCATCCCTGTTCGAAACAATAGAGCGTGGGACCCCGTGGAGTCGTACTATCTCCCGGATATACAACCTTCCCAGCTCATCCACACTAAAGGTCACATTTATTGGTAAGAAATGAGAAACCTTCGTGAGACTATCCACCACAACCCACACATCATCGTCACCTCGAGGTGAGATCGGCAAACCTGTCATGAAGTCCATCGCAACATCATCCCATTTCCACTATGGGATATGTAACTGCGGTAAAATCCCAGTTGGCCACTGGTGTTTTTCCTTCACCTGCTGACCGGTGGAACATCTCGTGATGAAACAAGACACTTCCCTCTTCATACCCAGCCACCAGTATTGTCGGCGCAAGTCTCGATACATCTTAGTGACTCTGGGATGAATTTCCCAAACCGAAGCATGAAACTCTCTGCATCAACTCCTCTCTAATATCCACAAGAACCCATACACGCCCATGGATATGAAGAACTTTATCCTCACCTATCATCCAACTAGAAGGAGGGTCCCCACATGACACACCTTCTCAAAGAACTAGGCCTTCCAAATCTGATAGTTGTCTCATCCTTACTCTGTCCAGGATGGTAGAAGTCACAACTAAGGATGATAGAAAAGACTGCCCTTGGGTATTCTGCACATCAAGATGCATCTCAGAGAACAAAAACATAAGCTTCCATTCATTTCTAGCATGTTTCACTGCCTGTATTTGAGTCCTCCTTCTCAATGCATCGGCCAAAGCATTACCCTTACCAGACATATAAGCAATCTCGAAATCAAAGGACTGTAGGTACTCCCCCACCGTCGCTGCCTAAGATTCAGATCACGTTGAGTAAATATATTTTTGAGGCTCTTTTGGTCTATGTACACCACAAAACACTCTCCAAGTAAATAGTGTCTTTAACAACACATCGTATAAAAATATGTTGCTAGCTCAAGATCGTGTGTCGGATAATTCCTATTGTGTGTCCTCAGCTGCCAAGATTCGTACGCCACGACTCTATCTCCTTGCATCAACACTTCACCCAACCCAATACCTGATGCGTCAAAATAGACCATGTAACTCTTGCCCTGTTCTAGAAGTATCAAGACTATTGCTGATGTCAATATTCCTTTCCGGAGGAATTACCGGGTCTTCCACCGAATCGTGAAGTTTAGTTTTCAATAGAACTTGTACCGGGTGATTTTCCTATTTCAAAGACACCTTATAGAATTTCCCCAATTGAGTTGCATGAATTGAAGAAGAAACTCCAAGAGAATCTTGATAAGGGGTTCATACGCCCTAGTGTTTCACCTTGGGGAGCAGCTGTTCTGTTTGTTTAGAAGAATGATGGATCAATGAGACTCTGCATTGATTATAAAGAACTTAACAAGATCACTATCAAGAACAAATATCATCTCCCATGCATTGATGACCTATTTTACTAACTACGCGGAGCTCAATACTTTTCCAAGATTGATCTGTGTTCAGGGTATCATCAATTATGTGTCAAAAGGGAGGATATACCAAAGACGACTTTCCGTACAAGGTATAGACACTATGAATTTATAGTGATGACATTTGGTCTTACTAATGCCCCTGCTATCTTCATGGATATAATGAATAGAGTCTTTAGAGACTATCTTGATCAGTTTGTGGTAGTCATTATAGACAATATTCATGTCTATTCAAAGAGCAAGGAAGAACATGAATATCACTTGAGAATTATATTGAAGACCCTGAGAAAGGAGAAGCTTTATGAAAAATTTACCAAGTGTGAATTTTGGCTTCTAAAAGTTGCATTTTTGGGTCACATAATCTCAAAAGAGGGGATATCTGTGGATCCAGCAAAAATAGAGGTTATCGAAAGAAGGTCGAGACCAACAACAGTAACTGAGATCCGAAGTTTTCATGGTTTGGCTGGATATTATCGACGTTTTATGAAAGATTTTTCACGATTATCTAATCCACTCACCAAGTTGACTCAGAAAGGAGTTAAGTTTGTTTAGACGAATGAATGTGAAGAGAATTTCAAGGAGTTGAAAAGAAGGTTATCCAGTGCACCTATGCTCACACTGCCTTGTAGTGGAGAAAGGTTTGTGATCTATAGTGATGCATCCAAGAAGGGATTGGGGTGTGTTCTTATACAAAATGATATGGGGATAGCTTATGCCTCACAACAGTTGAAAATCCATGAGCAAAATTACCCAACACATGATTTGGAGTTAGATGCGGTAATCTTTACATTAATGATTTGGAGGCATTATCTTTATGGAGAAAGGTGTGACATTTATACTGATCATAAAAGTCTAAAGTATATTTTCACACAAAAGGAGATGAATATGCGTAAAAGAAGATGGTTGGAGTTGATTAAGGATTATGACTGCTCAATCCATTACCACCCTGGGAAAGCAAACAAGGTGGCAGATGCATTAAGTCGACAAGACCATGCCAGTTTATCCATGATGAGGATCACAAAACATCCAATATTTATGGATTTACAAAGGATGGATCTTGGATTTATAATGGAAGGGGAAAATCTTATCTTTATCAAATGAATGTTCAACCATCTATACATGTGAATATTAAAGAGGCACACAAAAAAGATGTCGAGTTACAAAAGAAGGTGAGAAATGTTCCAGAATTCCACCTTGATTGTGATGGGATAATAAAGTTCAGGAATCGGGTTTGTGTTCCTCCCATCCCCGAATTAAAGAAGGAGCTGCTGGATGAGGCTCATTGTTCTTCATTATCTATTCATCCTGGAAGCACGAAGATGTATAGGGACCTGAAAGAGTACTTCTGGTGGGATGGCATGAAAAGAGATGTTGCTGAATATGTCTCCCGATGATTGGTTTGTCAACAAGTTAAAGCTGAGAGATAGAATTCTAAGGGGATGTTACAACCATTACCCATACCCAAATGGAAATGGGAAAACATCACTATGGACATTGTCACAGGACATCCTAAAACATCCAAAGGCAATAATGCTATCTGGGTCATAGTTGATCGTCTGAAAAAATATGCACACTTCATTACTATTAGAGAGGATTTCTCTCTGGATCAGCTTGCCCGGATATATGTAAAGGAAGTGGTAATATTGCATGGAGTACCACTTTCTATTATATCTGATCGGGATCCGAGATTTACCTCAATGTTCTGGCGAAGTCTTCCGCATACTCTGGATATAGAGTTGAGTTTCAGCACTGCTTATCATCCTCAGACAGACGGTCAGTCTGAGAGAACAATTCAAACTCTAGAAGATATGTTGAGAGCTTGATCTATGGATTTCAAAGGTGGTTGGGATCAGCACCTACCTTTGGTGGAATTTTCTTATAATAATAGCTTTCACTCCAGTATTCAGATGGCTCCTTATAAAGCTCTCTATGGAAAGAAATGCAGGACTCCAACTTGTTGGGATGAAGTTGGGGAATGAAAGCTATTAGGACCTGATATTTTTTATGAGATGGTAGAAAAGGTCTAATCTATTCAACAACACATAAGAGCAGCTTAGAGTCGACAGAAAAGTTATGCAGACAACCGATGAAAAGACCTAGAGTTTGAAGTGGGTGATAAAGTGTTCTTACGAATATCTCCCTGGAAGAGGGTTATGAGATTTGGAAAGAAGGGGAAGTTGATCCCTAGATATATCGGTCCTTTCAAAATACTGGATCTTGTAGGGAAGGTAGCTTATCAATTGGCGCTTCCACCGAATCTCTCTCAAGTTCATGATGTGTTCCATGTATCTCTCTTGAGAAAGTACATACCTGATCCTTCACATGTACTCAGCTCAGAAGTAGTACTGCTGGAGCAAGGTATTTCTTATGAAGAACAATCGATAGAGATTCTGGATCGTAGAGAAAAAGTCCTACGAAACAAGACCACTAGATTGGTGAAAGTATTATGGAGGAACCACCAATTAAAAGAAGCTACATGGGAGCTTGAGGATATGATGAGGGAGAGGTATCCTCATCTGTTTGTTACAAAGTGACGAATTTCGAGGGCGAAATTCATTTTAAGGGGGGTAGAATGTAACACCCGAGACTTTTATGTTATATAAATCATCAAAGGAATCTTTTTCTACACACAACACTTGCTTGGATTGCTTTACACGAAATCGCAACCTTCCTCGATAGCTTGCGTCGTACGCAATATCGAGTTTCACTAAACAATAAAATATTATTAAAACTAGCCGTTATGAATAGTAATAACCACTTTTTGAAATTTTATTAATTTTATTTTTCAAAATGGACTTCATTTTTGGATTCGGAATATCTAAATTATCCTAGGGTGAAATTTTGGTATTTTTCTGAAAACTTTCAATTTTTGATGAATAGTGAAACCACTAAGTGGTAGTTAAAAAACTGAATTTTTCATAAAAATTAATTTTACGGCTTCTGTGAATGGAATTTAAAAAATCCAAGAGACACGGTTGATTTCAGTAAGTAAAATGTTGTTCAATGAGATGAAAATAATTTTTGGTGAATAGTAACTTTTTACTTTTATTTACCACAGTTAAAAGTAAATAGGGTAATTAAGGGTAAAAATGATATTATTATTACCCTAACACATGTCCTAATTCTATTGGACAAGTTTAATTCGACCAAAAACAACCTTAGGAATAAAATATGACAATTTAGGCCCACATGGATTAGATTAGGACATTTATTATTAATTTATTTAAAGAAGGGTTAAAATAGTTAAAATCAATTTTTAATAAGTAAATCATTTTTAATATGGGGTTACATATAAGATAAATTCGACTATAAATATTAATTAGAAATCTAAAAAGATTTTCTACGTAATGGTATTTTATTTTTAATTTTTAGACATTAAATAATTTAATTTATTTATGACACAATGATGATGCAGTAATTATCTTATTAATGAAATATTGACATAATTGATGTTATAAATACCCAAATAAATGTAATTTGAGACTTTTTATCAATTCCAATAATTTTATAGGTTAATAGGACATGTTATTATTGATTTAATTAACTCGGTTTGAACTAATCATTCTATTATGATTTTCATAAATATTTATTACTAAATAGTGTCAAAATTGACATAAAATAGTTTCTAAAACAAATATTATATTATTAATTGTTATTTTATTCCTAAAAATCTAAGGTTCGGTAAAATGACTTATATAAGGTTATATATATTAATAATAAACCACTTGGGGTTCGTTTGGCTTCTTATAGTAAGTTTATTAACCTTATAGTATAAGAACACAAGAAGACACGGTAAAAGTAAAATTATTTAACTTAATGTTAAATCTAAATGATAAGGTTAAAATAGGAACCTAAACTTGTATAAATTCTATTGGGTGATATTATTTCGACCCATCCCCACCTTAGATTCGAAATAAATCAATTTGTAGTTATTTAAAAGCGAACATGACTTTATAATAAAATAATATTTTTAGTTTTTCCAAAGGAGCCCCTCTCCTCAATTATAAAAGGGCACCTCCTCCCCCACTTCCTCACACCACTTTGAGCCTTCATGCTCGGCCAACCCCTGCCAATTTCTTCTCTCCACATACATAGAAACATCCTAGAGGTTCTGGTCTTCTTCAAAGACTTATTTTAGTGCCCTAAAAGGAGGTCTCAAAGAAGCACTTCAAAGAAGAGGTAATGTCTGTTACCGATTCTTTCATATTTATTTCTTCTTCCACTTCTTCTTATTTAGTTGTTTCATTATGAAGTAATAACATAATTATAGATCATATAATTATATGTTATTATAAGTATGAAACAACCCTATTTCACCATATATCCATCCTACGAAAAAAGAAATCACCGCGCGTGCGTACATACGGAATACCGTCTCCACGCCGTGGTGTAATCTATTTTCCACCAACACCTTACTTGGATGGGTATAATGTTGTAAATAATGACTATATATGACTATTATAAAGTGATACTGATTCTGAAATAGTATACATACACTCCAATACAATTCCACGATCATAGGAACGATATCATCACTCGTGCGTACGTACGGAATACCGTCTCCACGATGTGATGCGACTCGTTCTACATGATCTTCATATCATAATGATTATATAAATGAATTTAATGAATTAATATGATATATATTACACTAATACCATTCTGGAAATTAGGTATCTATAACCTAAAGAGAAGAATAAGAATTTATTCGACAAAACACGCATAAGAACAAAAAGTTATAAACAACCGAATAACAAGTAGCAATGAAATATTACTACTAAGAAGCTAAGAATATGACCATATATGATATCATAAAAATAAGTATGATTCTGTAATAATTCAATAACAATATTTAAATCATTATACAGGAGGTTCGGGCACGTACAAATCATATCGAACCTAAGGTAAGGGAAATATCACAATCTCATTTTTATCCGAGATTGTTTATACTTTGGCATTTACTAGGGTGTATTTTATCATCCACATCCATGTTTCCTCAATATTTAATATTATTTACATCCACCTAAAATTGTTTAAATCCAATTTTACCCTTCGGTGAGTTTTTAGTAAAAGATATGAAAGGAATCTTTTGTCATTTTTCATTCGTGGTACTTTTTGACTTTTCTGACAAAAGTACGAGAAGAATGTTTTTTTTAACTTATACGGCATGAATGGATTTTTAAAAAATTATTTCCAAGAAGCTTACTTTATAAGTTTTCAAGTTTATTTTTAATCAACTTCTTTTAGTTTATAATTGTACGACATGTTAAGAAAGGAAAAGTGTTTTTGAAATAGAAAGGATATTTTCCTCAAGAATGTAGTTCAAGTGTTTTATCAAAATTATTTTCCATCTAAGATAATATAGGGTTCTGTTTCTATCCCTATTATTACATGGATTTGATTATGTTGTGATGGAAATATTTTTATGAATTCCTGTATCTTATATGAATTGTTTTATGATGTCATGTTGTTTAAGAATCCCATTTTTACTACATGGGTTATGAAATGATGTATGATTTGTGATTTTGTGGCACACATAAGAATGGTATCATTATGAGATGGGTGGGACCTATATCTCCCTCCAATGCATTGGGTAAATATTTTATATCTCATGAGATAGACATGGCTGGAACAGTAGGTTATACCGGTTCAGTGAAATATGACTGAAACGAGGAGTGAACTCGGTTCAGAAATGGACTTTGTCCACTAAGATAGTCTTGGAAATGAGTCTTGACTAATAAGAAATGATTCTCTTTGATTATGTGTGTATGACACAATGTTTCATGTTTTAAGTTTTGATTATTGGGATTACATTTCACTACTATGATTAATCCCATGTTATGAAATTATGATCTCTTCTGCAGGTTAAAATTTCCAAAAGTTATGTGCTTATGTATATGATGTGATTGATATTTCTTTTGTTTACCCTTTCTGAGCATTTGAGCTCACCCTTTTGTATGTTTTATATCCCCGGGTCAGGAAGAAGGTTATTAAGTAGAATATGACAAAAAGGGACTCTAGATATGATGAAATAAATGGGAGGGAAAGTAGATGCTTTATGAACCAGTTGTTTATGTTTCCCAGTTTCTAAAGACACTATACCTATACGGTCCTTTCTTGGTTTTGTTATATGTTGTAATAAGTGTGCTTAAATTCTGAAGTAATAACAATGTATGTAATGTATGGGTCGTTATAGATTAAATCAATGTTCTTCATTCTATGCGAATGTTTTCTGGTGAATAAAAAATAAGGAATCATTCATCATCTAAATCACTTTATCTCCATTGTCTCACCTCTATCATATTGTTCCAATACCACATCTTCCATATCGGATCATTTCACCAAGAAACGGTTGTATAAGGATCGATTTATCAAGAATAGTAAAACACTAGTCCAAATGATGAATGATCATGGTGAATCATAGAACTGGGGTAGATAAGCACATGAACAAATTATAGGAACATTCCTCAATCTATGTTCACATTGATCTTGGTTTATTTCCTTTAGAACGAAAATCAAATCCATACCTAATTTAATCACATGAATTTCTCCTGAAAAATTCCCCAAAAATAATATCATCTCATAATATGTCAGATCCACAAATCAATCCACTCATCAATTGGTCTGTGTTCATATAAAAATTTAAGAATGGGGAAGAAGTCTAAATATAACACATACCCTACCTAAGTTTGGTTCAATCACTAATGAAGAATGAATGTGTCACCATTGTCATCATTAGTAAGATCTATAAAATACAAAGTTATGTTGATCATAGATCCACGACCCATCACTGTTCTTCCAAGAGAGAATCCTTTGATTTTACTTCAACAACTCTCCAATGTTTCCACGGTTATGAGTTTAACACTATAAATCCTCCATAATATTTTATTTATGTATTTTTTGTCACAACATTAGAATAAATTAAATAAAATAATTTCATTCAATTATTTTATCCATTTCAACGCCTGTGATGAATTTTCCACAAAAAACCCAAATTGACTAATGTTATGTCATTCCCAAGGTAAACTCGTTAATCAAAACTCAATGATGCCATCAGACTTCTAATCCAATAACCCGTTTATAATTTTTTTTTATTTTTTTGGAAAACTACATGAAGACTCTATTAAATATATTTAATATATTTCCAACATTTATTATGGGCACACTAGGCCTCAGAATCGCATGTTTTCTTAGTGCATGGTCTCAAAAAATCCATATAATATTTATAAAAAATAGACAAAAATAATAATAAATGTCACATTCTCGCCACTATCAATATTTTCATCCTAGAAAATCAAAAATAAGGGCTAATAAAAAAGATGAGGGTATTGAGCATCAACCTGAGCCTCTTACTCCCATGTGCTCTCCAAGAGATTCATGTTTTTCCACAGAACATCCACTAAAGGAATCGAATGTCCATAGAGGATCCTCTCATACCAAGCCTTAAAATCCACTGGGTATTCAGCATAGGTCAATCCATCCTCAATGTGTATCTCATCCCATTCAATAACGTCTGATGGGTCTTGAATGTACCTCCTCAGCTGTGACAAGAGGAAGACATCATTTACATTGTCTAACCGAAGAGGTAGAGCTAAGTGATACACCACCTCACTAAATATATGCAGTATCTATATATGGTCGATGAACCTCAGAGATATCTTATTGCCTTAGAAAAATCTCTTCAATCCACATTGAGGTGAAATTCATAGGAAAACATGGTATCCTTCCTTAAATTCTAAAGGCTTCTATCACCTATCATCATAAGACTTCTGAAAACACTGTACAATCTTAAAACACTCCTTGATCATTTTTACCTTCTCTATAGTAGCTTGTGCCATCTCTAGGCCCACAGTTTCCCACATGCATGTATTAGTCCAACAAAGTGGAGACATGTAGGGTCACCTGTATGAATCCTTGAATGGTTCCCTACCATTGGTGGAATGATAATTTGTATTGTGAGAAAACTCTACCAACGGTAGGTGGTCCTCCCAACTCCTTCCAAAGTCCTGCATGCAAGCCCATTATATATCCTCTAGGACCTGAATGGTTCACTCAATCTGGTCATCAGTAATGGGAGAAACATTGTGCTCAAGTGTAAATGGGTCCCAAATTCCTCCTATAATTCCTTCTTAAACAGGGATAAAAAGGGAGCTTCACAATCAGAAACAATAATCAATGGAACTCCATGGTGTCAAACAATCACCTACACATGGAGGTGTCCCAACCTCTCTACTGAACTTTGTTCCCAGTTTTCTAGGATGTGGTACAGCATGGTGAGTCTATCTATGATCAAATAGATGGAATCTTATCCCTGGTATATACGTATTAATCCCATCATGAATTCCATAGATATCTCATCCCACATTCACTCTACCACCTCAAGGGGTTGAGCGAAACCCATTGAAACATGGTTCTTTGCATTCACTTGGTGATAAGTAAGCCATCTGTAAGAAAACTCTACATATCCTTTCTTCATACTTTTCCAGAAAAACTAACATCAGATGTCTTGGTACATATTATCAACCCCTAGATGTTCCACTAAATGGAATGTATAAATATCCTGTAACACCTCCTCTCGTAATGCCAAAGTTACCACTATGTTCCCTTTGAAAAGAAAGACCTGATCCCCATATTTTGAAAATCAATTAGGAGCATGCCCTATGGATATATGAGCATGTAGGGTCTCATAGTCAGTATCCCTAAGTTTCACCTCCCTAAATCTCTATAAGAGTATAGGGGTGAAAACCATCAAATGTATTCATGCTAATCCATCTCCATCCACAAAGTATAATTGAAACATGGTTAACTTCTGTGAAGCCTCGTGCAACAACTAAAAACTAGATCTCCAACTGAGAGAATATATTGTCAATTCCGCTTCCCAAGATTTTATAAAATCTCAAATTCATAGTGCTAGATAACTCTAGTCATCACCTCTATCTGATGTTAAGATCCTTATCAGAGAAAATATACTTGATACTGTTTTGGTCAGAGAATGCGATAAACTGCTCTCCCATCAGGTAGTGTCGCCACATATTCAATGTGAAAATTGTTTCTCCAAACTTGAGGTCTTGGGTCACATTTTTGTACTCATGTGGTTTCAACTAGCAAGAACCATAGGTAGTAATGTCTTTCCTCTGCATCAGAACACAACCAAGAAAGACCCTGATGCATCACAGAACACTACATTCTTGACACCCTACTTCAGTAATCTCCTGATGGAAGCACTCATCAACCTCTGCCTCAACTCATGAAATAACTACTAACATCTTTCCATCAACATGAATGGTTGTCCATTCCTATTCATTGTTTTCAAGGGTGTTTTCACTCTAGAGAAGTTGGGAATAAACCTATGATAGTACCCATAAAATCTAAGGAAACTATGCACCCCAGTAACACTCTCAGGTGGATCCCATGAAAGAACTACCTAAACCATCACTGGATCCACTAAAACACCAGCCTCTGAGATGACATGTCTCATAAAATAGTCCTCTTGATTCCAGAATTAACACTTTTAGGGATTTTGATAAACTATTTCTCTCAGAATTTGTCTAGAACCATCCTCGAGGGTTTCACATGCTCCTCCTGAGATGTTAAAAACACTAATATGTCCTCGATGAAGACTACCCTGAATTGGTCTATTAACGTTTGAAATATATAATTCATGATTCCCATTATCACTGATAGGGTGTTCTCAATTCCAAATAGAGTCACCAAGTACTCATAGTAACTGTAATGTCATCTGATTATCATCTTTGATATATCCTAGTCTCTTACTCACAGTTAGTGATAGCATACTCTGAGGTCAATATTTGAGAACCACCACACCCCTCTCAACTGGTTGAAGTGGTCATCAATTCTTCATATTGGATTATTGTTTTCTATAGTCACCTATTTTAATCAATGATAATCTACACATAACATCAAGCTCATGTCTACCTTCTTGGATAATACTTTAGGGTGCCTAGGGGGGAATGTTTGGTCTCATAAATCCCTTCTCTTGCAAGTCCTCCAACTGCATCCTCAAATCTCAAATCTCTATTAAAGCCATATGATATTCTATTGTGGATATCGATGTCACCTCAAGATTCATGTTGACATTGAAATCTCTCTCTCAGTGAAGAGGTAATCCCAGTATATCCCAGATAAATACTTTCTCATACTCCGCCACCACTATTGGTAACTAATAATCCAATGAATCCACTACCCCCAGAGTCATGATGGTGAACTGGTGATAAATTTGGTGTACTCTAACATTCCTAAGTTCAACCTGGTATGCCAAGGATTCCTTTTCAACCAAAAAGGAAAAGCTTATTCCTTCACTATGTAAACACTGCATCCTTAATCTGAAACAGTCAATCTTGGTACAAACTGAAGATAGTCATTCCATACCTAAGATGACATTGTATGGACTCATAATGGAAATAAAGATATTCCAAACAAAAATCTCACCCCAAGTGTTAGGTTTCACTATCTACATGTGTGTGAAATCAATAAGTCACCACACTACAAAAAAAGCGCCACATAGTGGTGGTTTGAATGACCATTAGACGATTCTATGACAGTTTTATAAAATCAAAGCTAAATTTGGTGTCAGTATCCACCACATGGTGGTTTCTTCAATTATTGGCAGTTTATGGGAATTATTTTGGTAAACTTATTTAGCGGTGATTTTGATGGTTTTATCTATGGTTTCATGTGAAATAATGGCGTATTTAGTGGATGTTTGAGCAGCTTCTAATTTTGTTTTCATTTTTTTCATTAAAATGGCCTCCAAAACCACCATAACTTCATCTTTAAAATAACGGGCATTTATTTAGTGCTGGATTTAACCTCCATCGATAAGAGAAAATAAAAATAAAGAAGTGGTTTAAACCTCTACTAAATAGGGTCCATTTCGTTAACTGTGGTTTAAATTGCTGCTAAATATAGATTTATAAATTAAAAAAATGCATCAATTTCTACCAGTACCATTATCCTAGAATAAACCATGTATAGAGAACATATAATAGAATAATATAAAACCTATAGCAATGTTCAGTATCCAAAAATCTAAATGTTTTTCATAAAAATCCATGTGTAGAGAACATATAACAGAACAATCTAATCCACAACATCTCACCCATCTAACAATGTTTCATATATCTAAATCTAGGAATTTAAACTGTATAGAACCAACATTTGAGCTGTAAGCCTACCAACTATATAGAATGAACTTTTAAGATGTATCCCTGAGCCCTCCTAATATGTATGAACTATCCCCATGCTCAGGATAACATTGTAAAAAGAATTGGGTCTGACAACACTACTAATTAGTTTTAGTTTGGAATTTATGTTTGATACATATGAAGTTCTTAAACATGACTCGGTAAGAGCTTCATGTATGCATCTATAAGAAAACGGATACTATAATACTTGTAATAGTATGGTGTTTTTCCAATTGAGTTTTTTGGATAATATAAGTGTGTTATCCTGGTTTTGGAACCACATTTTGTAGTGGATGAAGCTTCTGCCAGAGAAAGTTTTTCTATTTTTGTAAAATGATTACCAATAAATTCCGTAGGTGGGGATAATGAGGATTATTTTGGAAACTATTTCCATTCATGCGTAGGTACACAATAGTAATGGTGAAATTTTGAATTTTCAGAATGACTTCTTGAAGATGATGAGTTGGTATATTCAATATTTCATATCTCAAACATGGAGATGACTTTTAAAAAAATATGATTGTGTTTAAACTAAATATGGATGATAAATTCACAGTCAATATAAATAACTGATCCATGAGTTTTAGTGGTTGGTAGTGAGTCTATGAATTCATGGAAATATGATGGAATGGTGGTTAGTTAATTATACAACCACTGATGAATGATGAGATTCATTGTTGGAATTTTTTGGATATGCATTAATTTACATGGGTTGTGTGATCAATACCTTAATTAAAACACTCGATATTAAGATGGGAATCACTTAAATAAGTAAGTTTGGAGTTTATTGGTTGATGCATCAGTTAACAAATTTTGATAGGGAGCTGAGACTTCAATCTATGAATCATGTTAAATATGATGTGAACTTTTTGAGGTGTAACCCTTTAATGATATACCAAAAAAGTACAATGGTGGTTTTAGGGTGCATTGAGGTGGTTGACCCATTGTTGGACCTAGTCACACATCATTGAGAGACATGGAATCAAGGGTTAGTTCGAGGTAAGTATAACATGTTTTGATGGTGTGTGTATCAGAAGATATAAACCGACCAAACAATATTATTTTTCAAAATTGTCTGGATGCTATTATTTGTGGATGAGGAATGGGTATTGTTTAGAAACTTTATGTACTCATATTCTAGATTCAGTAATTCCCAAAATATTGACACCATCCTAAATATGCTGGGAGAGCATCTATATACCATGTTAAATAATTAAAACCAATGCTTTTTTGTTTGGATGGAAGAAATCCAGTGGAGTTGTACAGAAGGATTAATTTATAGAATGCCTTAAGATATGGATTAAAAAAGTAAAATATTAGAGGGTAAAAATCATGTGAGTGTTGGACCAGTCATTGGATGGTTGTTTTAGTTTTTGAGTTTCTTGATAACTAGAAGTGGGTACTATTGTATTCCACGGTGAATTCCAGGTACTGGTTCAAAAACATACTTGTGAGAAGCTCGAGTCTAGGCATTAGGATTGGGATACCTTTTAATTATCTTGGTGTGTTGGATTGGTAATGCACTAGAATGTTTTTTCATGGAATGGTGACATAAATGATCATGATTTGGTAAGATCAAGAGATGTCACTAGAAGTTGGTAACAAGGAGTGGTGTGCATGCTCAATGTGATATTGGGGTACCGTGGATAAAATGTGTCAGAATATGAATTTAGATATATAGACTATTAAAGTTTAGTGTTATCGAAGAATACATAACCAAAAGTAGTTCAATATGAGTAATTTCTTAAAATTAGTATGCATTCAGTGAGGAACCACTTTAGGCACCTAATGAGTTGAGATAGGTTCATTTCAACAGTTTTTAAGAGCTTGTAAAGGAAAATATTGTGTGAGTAGTATGATCTTGGTCAATTAGATATCAACAATTTAAAAAAAAATTAGGACAAAGGGTAATATCCATTTAAGTAACATATTAAATTGGTTGGGAGCACCTTTATGACATTGAGGTCTTGCATAAATAGGAAATTGTGATAATATAAGTACCACAACTCAGAATTTACCATTAAAAATTAAATTTTATTGTGGATATATCTACATTCTAGTCAATAATATTTACTTGATAATTTATCAGTATATATGAGATTTTGTATGAACTGTCTTAGTGATTTTTTTGTTGGGTAAAAACATTTTCTCATGTTTTATTAGTTCATGGGGTGTATGGTCTATGTTTTATTTAAAATAACTTTAGGAGGATGAAAATTAAATGCGAATTTTTGGATTGGAATTACCAACCCATGTAGGTTGGTTGTTGTTAATAATTTCATTTGGAGATTTTCATTGATGAGAATTTCTATGGTGGTAATTTTTTAAGATCTTGTGTTTTAGAAGGGTTTAAATTTTCAAATGAATTAAGGATTTTTTAGTGTTTGGGTTAAATATAAAATTGATTGTTAGAATGAAATTTTGACCATTAGAAAACATTAAATTTTAATTTTTATATATTTTTTATGCTTGAGAGGTGTCTTTGATGTCTGAATGAGTTTTGAGATCATCATAATTTGAAATCACTATTTTTGGGTGAGATAGCTTTAGGTACACTTTTGGCATATGGTTGGTACAACAACTATCATAAAACCATGAAACTAATTTTGATGAAGCATGTGGTTTGTAAATAACATTAAAAAGGTCCTAGGAAATAAAATAGGACAATATATTTTTTCACACGGTTTGTCAAACCATGACCCCATGGTCGCATGACCATGCGAGAAATTTTCATTTTATTATAGAGGTATTTGCATCAGCTCTCCTCATTTTTGTCAAACTATGTGCCCAAACCTTTTAGGTATTGTGGATGAGATAGTGCCAAAGTCATAGTTAGAACACAACATACATAACAGTTTTAATATAATACGTGGGATGTGGATCTTATGTAGTGGTCGATGCATGGTTTGTGAATGGTTTGGAAAAACGTGCCGCCAAAATTTGATCCCTTTAAAAAGAAGTGAAATTACATTTTTTTCCTCTATAATTTTTGATTATTTTCTCAACGGTTAAAATTCTTCATAGATCTAAATCTAAGATTTCCATCTACATAGAACCAATGTCTGAGCTGTAAGTCTTAAAACTACAAAGCACAAACTTATTATCTATAAGGCATTAAACAACCTATCTTAACATTGACCATATTGGACCAGTATATAATGAACATGATATTTTATCCCTTTCCTGACAAAAATTTCTATTATAATGATGTTCATCTACCACACTGATTTTCAAAACTACATTTGGATGGATTTTAACTTTCATGGGATACAAATAGATACCAAATCTCATATCATAGCCCCCATACCAAAAATTGTAAAACCTCAAGGTCCTCACCATGATAATGGGGTTGAATATCTCTTATATATAGGTTCACTCAATGTTGTCAAAAACATTGTGGTGTATCTCTCAATTTGGTTCTCAATCATCCTCTAAGTACTATTCTCCCCTATCATGATGGTGCATGGCCATAATAGGTTCACCTACTATCTAGGGAAAACACATTAGAGGATCAATTCTGAGAAGTGATTATTACCATGTTTCAAATGTGGTCAATGGTCGACTCAACATTTGTGGGGCCCATCCTTAAATGACATGGTTGTGAGGCTTGTGACTCCAACATGAATAAAAATAATACAATAAAAAAATTGGTACAAAATAATAATATATAAATGCTAACATAAATAAAATAAAACTATTAAATATATTCATATTCCATATGGAACATAGATTACTTCATACTCCACCAACTTCATACTTCACCAATTATTTACTCGGTACAATGGTAAATCAGGAGTCTACATCCAATTCCATTCCCTTTATCAAACATGGGGGATCATGATAATTTTATGTCATGAAAATGTTTGGTGAGTACTTTGTGCCACACATGATACATAATACAAGATATATGATACATGATACATGAAAAAACCCTTTTTTCAATATTTTTCCAATATTTCAACATCACCACTACTTTATTGTCTGATGATGAACACTACTTGTCATCCTCTCCACCCTCATCTCTACTTCCTTCTACCGGAACCTGTATGAAAATTATATAGAAAATTAAATAATGTTATATATCTATATTTAAACATATGACCAATAAATGTTTGCAAACAAAATAAATTTTATGCTATGTGATTTACCTACTCACCACCCTTCAACGATGCAATATCACCACAGACATATCTATTTATCTTCTGAAATAAATCGACAACAAAGTGAATACTTGAGACCCTATTCCTAAATTGTGTTTTTCATAGAATAATTATCACTTTGAGTATCTAAACTACAACTAGGAATAGATGAAACACTAATCCCTACTGGTCTTCTAAAGACCTCATATGGTAAGGGTCCCAAACCCATCTTGTGCACTCGACCAGGATGCTCTTTCCAAAGCACTTTACCAACTCGGTCATCCTAGGTGACTGGCTAGGACTGCCTAGGATTGGCATCCCATAGTTCGTTAATTTTTACCTATAAATCACATATCTGTTATAGTAGATGAAATATATATTAACATAGTAACAATTGATAATAAGTTATTATGATAAAAAATGTATTCATTCCCCAACTTATTTAGAAGGCTCATTAACAAAAACTCCCATCAGAATTTTTATGAACATCAAACCACACTTCTTTTCAGGATGCTTGGTTCCCTAAAACCTTTGAATGCATTTAACAATGATAAATAAAAAATGTAATATATTAAACATATTATATTTTCTTATAAATAAATAAACTAATGAAAATATTACCTATGTTGATCGGATTCTAGAAAAACTATTTGACCCCCAAGTGTTAGGTATAAATTGATTATCCCATCTTCATGCATTATTCCTTGAAATATCCTAAAATAAATAGAATATAATTTAATAATAATGTATGCAATGTCATATTCTTTTCATATACACATATAAATGTAAAATGATATTAATATAATAATATATATTTAAATACCATTTTCTTCCCATCATGATGTCTGTCAATAAAAACATTCCATTGCTCTCTAGGTAACCCATTGGGTACCTTGTCATACATTGGTTAGGAACTCAATGAATTATTGTCGACATCTCCGCATAATCTCCATTTAATGTCTTTCAATTTTATTCCCATATTTTTCAATTTTTACATTCGTGATTTCACATCAGCAACCGTAGAGCGGAAAAACATCGGTATAATGAAATAAATTTTGAAAATATAAAAAATTAATAACATAATTACATTAAATACACCATAATGTATTAAAATTACTATTATTTTTGAATCAAAATGTTATTTTTTCAAGATGAAGGCATATGCCTCCAATCATCACACGTAATCAGAAGGGAAACCAGCTCTACGACCAGCTAACATAGAATCTGGAAAAATAATTCTACGGCATCATCCATAGGGACCCCATAGGAATCAAATGGGACAACTATCCTTAGTCTGGTTAGATTCTATACAACTAAAATTTTGATACTTTTCTCCATAGATTCATTGTTTCAATCTTTTAAGAACAAACAGTTGTTATAAAAAAAAGTGAAATAAATTTCATCATATTAAACATTTTAACTATAATAGTAACCCTCTAGAATCTCCATGAAGAGCTAGGAGTGGTTCCCTACTCCTTCACTACTAAGGCTACTGAATGGGAATGGGTCAACTGAGATGCTGATGGGACACTTATAGAGGGTGTGGGAGATGGAGCAGGTGGTAAATAGATGGTGTCTTAGATGATATATGTAGGGAGACATATGGATCCTCATCTATAGGTGTGGTCGATGAAATTTTATAATGCCTTCCCCTTGGAATTCATTTAATTTAATAAAATAAAATAAAATTTAGAACAAATATTTCCAAAAACATATTCAGAAATAAAAATTAGAAATGATAATATATGGAAAGTACTAATAAAAAAAATATACATAACAATGATAAATAATTAATCATTTTAAATAATATTTTATATTTCCTTCTTAATATAATCGGTTGTATATTCTTCTCTTGGAGATTTTATTAAAAGCTTTTTTGTATTTATAAAATATCTAGAAATGACATAAAATGTTTCGTGGTCTAAAATGAATCATCAAATATGGTTGTGTTCAACATGTTGATAAATAGTTGAAAAAGACTAAAAAAAGACATGACACCCATGATACATGATGAAATTGTTGATAGGTTGAGTATCATATAAAAATGGTTAAATATAAAAGGACGATGACCATGGTTTGAGAAAATTTGAAGACCTTACAGTCAGTTGGGATATATAGTTTACACATAGTGGTGTGAGTGTTTCATGAATGGGTGGGGGTTCTTAGGGTTTATTGGTGGCTATTTTATAAGGGAAGTGATATCTATAATTGGTTAATGGACACCAAAGATTTCTTGAATTGTGGGATGAGTTTTTTTTGAAAATGGTATGAACTATAATAAGTTACATGAATGAATTCTAACGAGTTATCCTTGATAATTATATTAATTTGTGAAGGTCCATAGGAATTATATAGGATATAATTTGGAAATATAATTAGAATCTTGAAACTCCATGAGTGATAATAATGGCATGTGGGAATGGGTAGAATGGACCATGACAAGTCCTTGGTCTTGGGGTATCTATGTTGGTGGATCATAAAACATAATAGTCACACTCTTTGGGTGTTTTTAGTGTAACTAGGTGATTGTAATTGGGGGAATAGTCTCTCTTGAGTGTAGGGATACTGAGGGAGTGAGGAAAAATCATTATATAACAAATAATTCAAAGTGAAAGGCTATGTAAGACATAGTTGGTGTTGAAAGGGGTGCTCCTTGGAGGAACTGAGTGGATTTTAGTTAGTTTATATATGGACTTGGATCTTAAATAACTCATCATTCATCACATGATTCTCCATTTTAATTAGTTATTTATTATAATAAAAATTTTTAATTATACCCACCAAATGTCAATCATCATAACTTTAATAGGTATTGACTTTGTTCATCCAAACTAGTTGAAAATTCTCTTTAATTCTATAATTTTTTAGATTTTATAGATTTTTAATCTCTAAAAAATGAGGACAAATATTCTGTTTAACATTTTTTATGTTGAAATAAGAATGTATTAGTTCATTAGGATTGAATAATAGTACATTCCATGAGTATTTACTATTTTTTGAATGGTGAAAATCCTGTTATAAATTTTGTTTTCCAACTCAAACTCCCTAATTGAGAAAAATTACATATTCTTATCATATTTTTTGGATCCGACATTTCAATGTTGTATTTTTTTATGTTATCTATATAGGAAATTATTTTATTATTTTATTGAATAAATCTTCAAAAACTTTAAATTTCAGAAGTGTTTATCAGAGTTATATTGTTTAATCTATTTTGGTTTTATAATATAGAAATTTTATGAATCATATTGTTATTCTATGATCATATTTATAATGTAATATAAACTTTTTTAATAAAAATTAAAATGAAAAATTTATAAAATGTTTATAATGTTTCCATAATCCATAATAATTTGTGTCACAACATGTCCATGATCAAGAATATGTATTTTCTACCAACTTATTTTTTATTAAGTGTGCAGTAATTAAAATGAGTATAAACAAAGTTTTGAAATTTTTAATACTTGAATGAAATACAATCTATGTATAACCAATGATTCCTAATATTCAATATACTTATGATAAAAAATTATTTAAATTTACAATCAATATATAAACAGTGTATTATTTTATTTTATTTAAACTTAAATATTTGTATAGTATAAGTTTAAGATTTAGTTATCTATCATAACACATGAGTTCTTATCTAATATAAACCATAAAAGTCTCCCAAAACTGGAAGGAAAACTGAAGCTTGTATACTATCCAATGTAGCATAAATATATACCATTTTCATATCTTAGACTTACCATGAATTAAAACATTTGTTGGTGAGAAATAAATCAAATCATATAAGAAAACAACATTTTAAATATTTCTCACCTAACATATAAATCCATAAAAAGAAATTGATCTGATTTTTTATTCGTAGTGAAATAATATTATATATCCTAATCATGGATCAAGAACCATGAAAATAATTCCAATCCATACGGTATTCACTGGGTAGAACATCCCATGAGAGGGTTCTTCACATGGTTTTAACTAATAAAAACACAATTTTCCCTAAATCTATGTGCTACCCATAAAAAAATTTCTAGAGTATATAAATGAATCTAGACCCTCCTTCACATATGGTAACCTGCAGATTTGAGAATAAATAGAACCATCAATTTCATCGAATTTTACAAAAAAAGAAAAAATAAAATTGTTCAGTGAGTTACCTTCAATTACCACTGAGCCTTTGATGGGTGGGGGAGGTGGAGCTCAGGATCAGAAGTGAGGGGTGGCAAGCCATGGAGAGGCAATGTGTGGTGAGGCAAGGTGATGTGAGGGAAAACGAGGTGAGGCATGGTGTGGAGAGGCGAGGTGGGGCGAGGTGTGGTGAGGGTCTGTGATGGGAGGTGATCAACAACGATGAGGCTAGGGCTTCAGGGAGTCAACGGGGTAGGGGTCATGGGTGTTTGGAGGGAAGTGTCATGGATGCTAAATTTATTAACCATTTATCATTGGTTTATAAAAAATATCCGAGATATTAATTAAAAAACATTAGTAGCGATTTAGTAAATCGCTGCTAAAAACTACCGCTAAATGATCAGTTTGTTGTAGTGTCACACGTTAGAGTCTCCAACTGCAAGGGTTAATTCATAAGATCAATTAGAATGTATATTTCCTGAACTAGAGAATTTCCAATGAAATAATGGCATGCTCCTATTTCTATCAATACTATAGATAAAGTTTAAAAGACACATATCATATCTCTTATCATGCATGGATCATCAGAGTCATAGGCCTCAATATCTTGAAGTTGGGCTTGTCACTACCCACCAGCTCCTTGAGTTGGGTGTTGACCAACTAGGGGGTGGTGGGGGTAATAGGTCAAGCCACCGACCACCCCATTCTACTCTATTGGCCTATCTTACACTCTTTCCACCATAAAAACAACCCTTATCTTACTTATGTCTCTGTCTTGGAAGTCCCAAGACCATCTCCCGATCAACTGTATTATTGGTTGGTAAATATCAATCCATATTTCCTCGATATTTGTAATTGAAACTTCACTTTTCCCTTGACTGATTTTAGCCAACCTGAGAGGCCTTCACCATTGACCTTGAGTCCTGACATCGCCTCCTAAATCATTTGACCCGCTTGGTTCCCTGTGACTATTTTTGGCAACTAACTGTCGAGGTCTCAGCTACCAGGTGCCCACTGCTAGCTTCAACAACTGGTGCCTGCTCTACTAGAAAACCTTATACCAACAAGGCTTTTTCAAGTGCTCTAGCGTAGGTGAAAATGCTAATAGATAGCACTGACACCCTGATTTCCCATTGCAGGACCGCTCAAGAGTTTGAACCCTAAATAACCAGTCACGTACCATGTCCAATGAGTAATTTGGGAGATCAGTCAACCTCATTGAATACTCCTCCACAAACATACTACCCTATTAAAAATGTAGAGTATTCTTTATGCATATCGATCACAACATGGTTGGATAAAACTCCTCTTTGAAGATACTCTCTATGTCTATCCAAGATAGTGATATCATTTCATGTGACTAAGTCACCAAGCTCCACCATCACCCCCACAAAGATCTGATTAAGACTCTCTACAAGGAATTCCATCTAATTTGAAGGCATTCTCAAAAGGTGGAAAACATTAGTGTCTAAATCTAGCCAGTCCTAAGCCACATGGGGGTCTATATCACCCAAAAATCTATGAGGTCACTCGAGTCTCTACCCCGAAATATAAACTTGAAATACTAAACACTATTTCCAAAAA
This sequence comes from Viscum album, assembly GCA_963277665.1. Taxonomy (NCBI): domain Eukaryota; kingdom Viridiplantae; phylum Streptophyta; class Magnoliopsida; order Santalales; family Viscaceae; genus Viscum; species Viscum album. The sequence goes on from OY728131.1 coordinate 366,973,542, forward strand.
AGAATTCCAAAGACTCCAGGTAATAATGTAGATCTGACTCCTCTAATTCCACTATGTCATGACCCAACCATCCAAGGTCCAAGACATGACTTACCCAATCCCACCTCCAATAGGTGATGGGATGTCAACCACTACTAAGTAAGAATATCCCAAAAAATGGAGGCATCATCCAAAATTACATGTACACACAAAAATATGCAAGTATACAAAAGGTTGAAAGGTAAAACAACTAAAACAATTAATGCATATATCTAAGATCCCATAATATATTATCACAGTAAAGAACTAAAAATAGAAAAGGGTACAAAAAAATTCCCAATTAAAATTTTAAACATTTCAACATGATAAAAGTGTGATGACTAATTCAAAAGTACAGCCCTGGTATAATCCTTAGTCTTTCAAGCTCTATCTATGATCATCCAACTCATTGTCCATCGAGGACACTATAAAAAGGGTCGTCATCTATATAGGACACAACACATGTGGGAAAATCCTGTACTATGGTGATTATAATAATACTCAGTAGGACACCCCGAAATCACTAAAGATGAAGCACCAAGTTTATTTAGATCAATAAAACATATAAAATTAATTTTATAATAGAAAAAACTATATATACATAGGAAATAATCCACGCCATCTAGCGGTCATAACGAACTCTCTTCCATAGGATTCTGCTCAAAGAAACACTTGTTTCGGTTGAAATCACTTTCTAATCCATGATATCATTGGAGACTCTTAATGAAGAGATCTATCTCATTGATCCCTTCCTATGGAGAACAAAACATTCTAAGAATACTATGATACACAGATAGGGTGTCATGCCTAGAACCACTAGGGGACACCACGAACCCTATCTGGATCAATCCACTACGTAGGGTATCGTACATCAATGAATACGCCAACCATATTGATGTAGAATTATATATATAGGATCAATTCTCTTCTCAGGGAGGTAATGCTGATTCTACCTACTCTAACTATGGAACAATTTATGATAGAGAATCGCACTCTAGTCTTAGAGAGGGATTCCATAACTCTATCTAAGACTCAGCCTCTGTAGGGGATGAAAATCTAGTGATGTGGATGTAATGTAGCATTGTACCCTTGAGGAGAAGGACCATAGAAATGAAATCAACCTATACTAGTCCAAACTAAAAAAACAAAGAGCATCAATAACTCTTGATAGGAGTACACTTCATGCCCCAAGGGTTACAAAGTGTGTACAGATATCCCATATTCTTTCCACGTGTAAGATATTCACATGGAATGTAATCTCTATATACACGACATGCAAAATGATATAAAGGGTATTAAGAGACCCATGGTATCCTACCCAAGTCACCTAGCTATGTTTGTGTACCGAAGCTGTTCCCATACACCAGTCTGTACACACCAAGTCGTTCTCGTGTGGGAGTACACGATATGTCCATGCCCGTGTAGTTCAGCACATGTCTGTGTACTCTCTGTAGTACATGTAGAGTCAAATGAGGTGGGTCACATTCTATGTGATATGGATCACATGAAGTGTGATCCTTTTGTTCCTCCAAAAATCCTAGACACTACTGAAGGGGGCCCACACACCCTGTAATCCTAGATTACACGCTATGTTTTGTGGGATTTTCTAGAAATCCCAGATCTTCCTCTACACACATCGACTGATCCTATGGCCTCAGATTCAGTGAGCGCTATGATGTGAAGCTCAATATCCAACCTCTTATTTCAATTTCATCATCTAATCAACATGATTTATTTTCATATTTTCTCACAAAATAGATCAAATTAATGTTATTCATTTTCTATCGATGAATGCTAAAGAATAGGAAATACAGAATCATCTATCATATGAATCATTTTTTTCATTATTATAGCTCCATTATGTTTTCTTGATCCAAGATCTATGATATTGGATCATTTCACCAATAAAAATCAGCAATATGATCGATTGATCGGTAATAGTCGAACCCTATGAAAAAAGAAGAAAGCCAGTGGTGAATCATAGAACCAAGGGAGAGAAGAACAAGAAAAAATGTGAGAAAAAAACCTTGATCAATGTTTGTGTTTATCTTGATCTATTTCTTCAAGAATAAAAATCAAATCCATCAATGAATTAGTCATAAGAATTTATCTTTCTAAATTCTCAAAATATAATCTCATCATCCAAGGTGATTGATCCGAAAATCAATCCATTCATTGATTGATCTGCATTCCTCATAGAAATTAAGAACATAGAAGAAATCCAAACAAATCACATGAACTACCTCCATTTAGTTCAATCATTAATGAATAATTAATGTGTCATAATTGGTGTTAGAAAGATCCATCCAATCTAGGTTGTTTCGATTGTCGATCCATGATCTTTTTCCATTCTCTTGAGAGAGAATCAAAGAATCTCACTCAAGTGGCTCTTAAATGTTTCAAGGTTTATGTGTATATCCTTATAAATCCTCCCTAATAATCTACTTATATATTTTCAATCACTACATCAGAAAAAATTAATTAAATAATTTCATATAATTTTTCTATTTGTTTCAATGCCCAAAAAAAGATTCCACAAACGACTTACACCAACTAATGTTAAGTCACACCTCAGGTAAAACCACAATTATGAATTAAATAGTTCCCTCAGATTTCTCATATGGGAATCCTATTAAGAAAATTCACCTTTTTCAGGAAAACTAGGTAGATTTTCTATTAAATATATTTAATATATTTCAAACATTTATTCTGGGCACATCGGGCCTCCTAATCACACGCTTTTTCAAGCCCTAGTATCGAAAAAAAAATACATTTAATATTTAACAATAATATATGGAAAAATAGATATGTTATGTTTTTGGATAAGTTTGTTTGAAATAAATCATGTGAGGATGATATGGTTTTTAATACTAGTTTACCTATGTGTGTCATGACCTAAGTTGAGAAATCAAGACATTATGTGTGTCTAGTTTTGGTTGTTTTTCCTTCCATTGGTTTTAAATTGTTTCCAGTTTGAGAGTGAGTTTCTCTTATGGGTTCATGGAAATTTGAGGATGTGTCTCTAAAAAATTATTATTTAATTCCTCCATGTTAATGGAATTATAAATTGTGGGGAAAACATTTTAAGTTCCATGTGTTTCTTAGGAATCCTTTTCTGAGGTTTTATTCAATTGAGTTTAGATAAATTTGGAAACCCTTTGGTTTGTTGGTTTAATCATTTTCAAGATATTGGTTATTGTATTCAAGGTCGAATCGAGTTGAGTGGTTCTTTTAGTTAGGTCCACAATGGATCTTCTATTTTCACTTTCCTTTATTTTGAACCACGAACATTATGAGTTTAGAAAGAATTAGGGTGGGAATTTTTTTTACACCCTGATGAAACTATGTTTTTTATTTTATTTTATATTATCTTATCTTTAGTAAATTGGAGCTCTAGTTGTTTTTGGTATATAGATTCAATTTTGTATTGTCTTTTTGGGTTAAACATGATTAATTTGCATGGTTATGAGTAATCATGTGATGTCCTTGTGTATGATCCATCCACGGTCAAAAAGTCACTTTCAGAAGCTTATGATTTATTTATCGCACATTTAGAGCTCCCCAAAAACAATTAAGCCTCTTTCGATTATGTAGAGGCTGTAAAATGGTTTGGAAAATTACCTGATCAAACCAAGCGAGTGATCTTGGCCTAAAAATTTTCCATTCATGGTTTATAAAATCATGAAGAAAAAACATGTGTCATTCCCCTATTTTAAAATGATTGGAATTTAAAAAGTTACCCACGTTTCAATTAAGTGGTGTTTCACCCATTTTCTCCCCCATTCTCATCTGTTGGCCCTTCAAATCCTAAGGAGGGACTCCAACCTCCTCCTCTCTTGATTTTTTACTTATATTTGGGGATTTAAAAGAGGTTTGGAGGTATTCATTCCACTATTTCCTTCCTTTATCCTTCGCCCACTATTTCATATTGGAATTGGATTCTTCCAAGAATACAAGAAACCCTGTGTTTGGTTATAGGTTTCTAGGTGTATTCAATGTTGCAGTTGTGGAATATATGGTTAATAGACACATTTTTTATCCCTACTGGTGTGCTCTCCATTAAATTAAACATGTTTCGAGAGTGAAATTTCTAAAATACTCAGTTGTGCCAATTGTTTTATCATCCCTCCAGGTATCCTCAAATCCATTATATCATGATTTTACACATGATAAGGGTGGGGAATAATATAAATTTATGAATTGAAATGAGTTCTAGAGTTTTTTCATAGTGGAATATTTTCACACCGATAAACTTCCCTTCTCCCTCCCCAAAAATTAATTTAAAACCATAATGTAGTTATAATGTTAAAAATTGGGAATTCCATGAAACATCCCAAAATTCCTAGCCTCAAGTAAATGAATTTTCATTATAAGCCTAAGATATAATAGTGTAAATATAGAAGAGATAGAGAGAGAGGGAGAAAGGGAGATTATTTGAATAATGAAAATTGTTCAATTAAAATATGAGTATATGATTACAAGGAATAAAAAGAAATTAAAAAAAATATTGAAAACCCTAAAAAGGATCTTTATTCCATATAAAATTGGAAAATCTATGGGATATGAGTTTTATTTCTTTCAATCCATTATAGACATCTATTTAAAGACCTAAAAAAGTAACCATGGAGGGTCCTAATTTTTTCAATTGATGGTTCAAAGTGATCTCGGTTCATAATGAAGTCTTCATGTATCATCCAACATAAGATTCATAAAATGTATGTTTTTATGTCTTATAATTATCTTTTACATATTAAAATGTGTTTTTATGGAGTAAAATAATTAAACAAGAACCTAGTGAATGAATTATAATTTTACATTAAGACCTGTAATTTTTAAAGGCATGTCATGGAATGAAAAAATTCAATAATTTCATGTCACATGTTGTGCTTTCCCATAAATCCTTTTTCAATTTATTATTTTCTTAAGACTTAAAATCTCATAATCACATATTTTATATTCACCGTTTATTATGTAAATTAGTTTTTTTTAGTAGCTTCAGCTATAATTTTATCTGATTGTTTATTTTGAAGCCTTCAATTTGGTCTCTTCCAATGGGACATCATGATATATTCATTTCATCATAAATCCATCATCTTTTAGCTAATTTTTTAACAATAGATATATCCTTCCATAAAACCTAAAAACATTAAAAAATAATATTTGATAATTTAAACTACATAAAAATGTGTTTAGTATTGACCAAACCATGTAAAATATTGATATTTAAATTCCCCCAGGATTAGAACACTATTTACCTTAAGCATCTAATCTTGAAAATTTGACAAAAGAATTTCGTTCTACCCAAATTTAAATTTAAAATGTAACAAAACCATATTTTTAAAAATAGAAAATAAACGTTCATATTCTACTCAAAATAATTCATCTGATGCTTAATTTTTTCATGCAACAAAGTCAATATAGAATTTTACATTTCCTACTTCTAAATAACCATTCCCTTCCTCCATTTTACATTTGTTTCATAATTAACAATTAATGTGTGCATCAAATTCAATTTAAAAATACATGAATTATTTTTACTCATATTTCATGGTAATAAATTTTATTGCGTTTTACTTAGGCCTCAAGTAAAATTCATTTACCATAGTCTAGAAAGGCATATAACATAAACACCACATAAATATTGAAATGAAAATTAATCATGAGGAATTTAAATTAATGTTCAAATGTCTATGAGTCATAATGTAAGTGGGTAATGAATAAAATAAATATGATAAATTAGGTTTGACTCCTTAACATTCTTAATGATATGAAAAGGTAATATTAATGAAATCCTTCTAAAAAAATGTCATCTTCCAACCCCCAATGATCAAATTGAACTCATGATACAAGTAAGACTAATGAAAGAATTATCATATCTTGATTTTTTCATTTTATTTTATCTTTTTTCCCTTTTGAATGTTATGCTTAATAAAAACCTAAAATAACCCACCAAAACCAAATATGATGAAAATATTTTCAGATTAGAAATGGTGATTTTTTATCCTCCCAAGACACTACCTAATATTTTTTTGTTTTCCATTTTTTTATTTTCTAATTTTTTCCCTCTTTGTTACATTTTTTTATCAAGCGAGGATAGTAAAAAAAATACAATGAATTGTAACATAGACTGTCCAAAAATTACATGAAATCCACAAAAAAATCATCTCAATAGATTATATCATTATCCACTATGGAAAAAATCACCCCATACATATTCTTTAAAATATCAAGTAAAATACTTCAAGTAGGGTAGGAAGAAATATAATAATAAAATGTCTCGTTTCCTAAAAAGTTCATTCATGGATTATAAATAAAATATCATGATCGATGTAAAGGTGGGTCAAAAAATAAATTTATAATCAATGAAATTAAAAATCATATTAAAATAGATTGTTTTTAGTCATAACTTAAATAAGATTCCAATAAATTTATAGAAGAAAAGTATTCATGAGTCTCCCATGATATATAATAGAGAAGGAAATATGAAGTATTGGTTCATAATTTACTCAACAATGGGAACTTTTACTTTGGGAATAATACTCAAATAATTCGCAAAATAATAAATCATCCCATATCAATTTCTATAATTAAAAACAAATATAATATAATAAATATTACCTCTCAAAAAATATACTTATTCCCAAAAATTATGATTTTTTAACTTTTTAACTCATTCTTAACTATATTCATACATTTTACCTTTACACTCATCTAATAATTTTAATAATGAAAATTAAAACATGACATAATGATTATCCAAAAAAACTTATGTCACCTAGATTGATACTAGTGTTCAAGAGTTCAATGAGGGTCATAAAATTTTATTTTAATTCTCTAAAATAAATTCTAAAATTTTTGGAGTAAAATAAGATAATTAATTGAAAATTATACTCCCCTTTTCAATGATGAACCAATTATGATTGTGAAAACTTTATTTTTTCAATGTTTAATCATCATCATGGAATTTTATAAGAAAATCATGTGATAAAATATAATTATCTTGATAAATTATGAAAAAACTAATGAAAAATAAGCATCCTAATTTATTACTAAACATAAGAACTAAAATTTAAATTCCTAGATGGAAAACAAAATAAAGATATAAATCTTTGTTTTATCCCCCAAGTGGGCCATGAGTATTGATTTCCATTAAAAGGGAATTTGTTTTTGTCTTCTATAATATGATAGTGGGTGGAGTTTCTTAGATTCAAACCACCACTTGTAGTTATTCCTAGCTTATTGTTCATATACATTGTTGTGGATGACTCTATGAACATAATACACTACATACACCCCATTTAGAATAATTTATATATTGAATGGTGGGGTAAGTATGAATCATGAATCCTTTAATTTGTTTTTTGCTACTTGTAAAACCTCTTTTTCATTCTCATGTGTCATCTCCTTGATCTTTTGGTCTTAAAAAAAGACCAAACACAATTTTCCTAATGATATTATCAAGGAGAATGATTCATGAGGTAAAGAACTCTTTCATTTATTTTTATTTTTCTTCAATTTATTTTCATTTCATATTCCCTAGTCACCTTGTAATGACCCAAACATTTATTAAGGAAAATTACTTTCGATCTAATTAAATTTTTTGTTTTGTGAAATGGTTATATGGAATATGAAATTCTTTGGTTTTATGATTTTGAATTTTAAAATACCATTAATAATTTTTATCATTTCTCATATAGACATTGAACAATGAAAACATGATTAGTATAAATATAGGGATTTAATAAATCCAATTTACTCAGACAAAAGAAGTAATTGCCTCATCCACTAGAATGTCTCCATATAAATCACATTTCTCAGAGCTCAGAAAGGGTGTGGCATCACATGGGTTTGCTCATGACCAATCCCAAGATGAGCTTCAACACATTAAGCTCAAACATAACTGTCTATGGGAGAAGTGGAAGTTGATAGAGATAACCACATGAGTGATGTTATATGAGCAACCCATGAGTTTTTCACCATCTCACACCTTACCCTTAGGTTTTATGTGGGTGTTATAAAGGGATATGTAACAAGACCATAGTACTATTTTTATGTATATTATTTTTTATATAATAAATAACATACAATCATTTTATTTTTGTTACCTTGTAAATGGGTTTTAAATCACAAATAGTATTTTGATTATATATTCAATTAAGAAATCTACTTTTCTGAATTAATGCATATTTTGACTAACTAATATTTTAATAAAATAATATTACTAAATTACTTTTTATTAAATATAGATTATTGTATAATTTTTTTGAATTCAATTGTAATTTTATTTAGGTTTGAAAACTGTTTTTGTCACACCAATTATTTTAGATAAATGTCCAGTTTTTTTTTAAAATTAAAAATTTACATTTTTATAAAATTATTTATATAAAATAAAAATTATTTTTGGAATCAGGATGTTAAAATTATCCAATGATGAATTTTTCATAATTTTCTAATATAGTTGAATTTTAGGGTAAAAATTAAATACTGTTTTAATATATAATGTGTTTTAGGACATCATAATGACCCAATATTGAAGTAATAAAATAATATAAATTGGTTTGTAGTCTAATATATCTTACCTTTAAAATAATGTGATTTTATAATTGTTTGGTAAATTTTATGGTGCCTTAGTGGACCCTCCAAGATTTATAAAAAAATTTAACTTTTTAAATTAATTTTCTTAAGAGTGTGACTCACCTTCACAAAAAAAAACTAATATTTTAAAAAGTTGGGTTATTTGACTTATAAAAAATTAATTTACACTCCCCTTTGGCCAAAACCCTTTACAAAAATCATGGGATGGTTTTGGGTTTTTATTAGTTTAATGTGTGGTGCCGAAAACCTAAATATTAAAGAATTCCCTTTCTTTTCCTATATAAACTCACTCATGCTCCCACATAATCTTCTCTAAAATACTTTGGAGCTCTACGTACCTCTTCCCTATTCTCTCTAGAATCCTGTAAAGGCACATAAATCTCCCAAGAAGCCTCTCTGAAGCCTCTCCCAAGCCTTTGGGATCACATTTCCATGTAAAGGATTTCTTCCTTTCTCATTTTTATCCAAATTTCATTATGTTGTTATTCCATTTTTTTCAGTAAAAAATGTTGGGGTATTATTTCAAACCTCCCCAATAATTTCCTCTTTATGTTTTAATGATGATATACCTCTTTCTATGTCAGTAATGTTTCCTATGTACACCAGTTTCCATGCCGAAATTCATTAAGGAATTTCTCTCTTCTCATTTACATTCAAGAAATTATAATGTATTATGAATCAAAATTCATTTACATATGTTGGTAAATGTATCTTTAAGACCCCATTACATTAAATTTCATGTAAATATGATTATAAATCCCTTTATTACTCATAAACCGTTTTTATGAATTCTTATTTCACTCAGTTATGCTGCCGAAATTGCACTACGATTTTCAAAGACAATGTCATTCTGTAGTGAATACTCTGTCCATTTCTTTGTCAAGGGTATTCACCATTTTGAACATTTAATTATTAATTATAGAGTTTCATATATGAATTCCATATTCTTATTTCATGGAATAAATTATGATGTTTAATGAAACCATGATATATGATCCATGTGGCACACTTATGCATGAAATTAACTGAATAAGAAGGGTGTGCCCGTATAGCACTCCAATGCATTGGGTAAATATTATGATCATGATACTTCAAGTTCAATGAGGGTTTACTCATGATAATTCAAGTGGAATGATGGTTTACTCATGAACCATGTGCAATTAACCACGGATCGTGCTGATATCATGTTTAATGTTGTTTCCACATTTCAATGTTTTGATCATGCCTTTTATGTTCATGTTTCTTTTTTGCTCCATTGATATGTATATTGTCTAACATGTACCGTATTCTTAATTTAATGCCTTGTTTACTCCCTTACTAAGAATTATATCTCACCATTTTCTTATGAATGTCCTCAGGTAATCTCAGGCAATGCTAAGAATTAAGGAATGTTGGGGTCATGTAAAACAATTTTTCAATAAAGTTGTTGTGTTTTATGTTCTAAGTTGTTATGTAATGTTCCTAATTTCCAAATACACTAGACATCTCAATACTCAGATTTTTCATAAGTTAATTTTTATTTCATAAATCATTTTTATGTGTGTAATAAATAGAAGGGTTGTTATATTTGGAATCAAAGGATATGTTTATTTTTTTGGATTTGGATTAGAAAACCCTAGTAAAATCAATAGGGATAATACTATGTATAAAAAAACATCCCTAAATTTTAGTGAGTATTTATTAAAAGTTTTATCAAGAAAATACCACCCTATCTATATATGACCAGGTATAGATGGCTCTTCCATAGATTTATCTTGGGGTAAAACCCAAAAAAATTGCTTTGAGCTATACTCGAATGAAAACAGGTACATTAAAATGGGCCTTGCTACACTCTTGGTTATGAAACTCTGAGGGGATATGCTTTAGTAAACTCATAAGATTAGTATGAACCATTTTTAAGGGAATAAAAAATTCCCCTAAGAATATATGTTGGGAAGTTGATCATGGATAATATATATTGAAGCCTAGTAATTAATAAGTTAAGGAAATAAAATTAATTTATAAGTCCTCTATTTTTTTCTTTGGATTCACCTTTTTGTGTTAAACTATTTAAGATACTCATCACTAATTCTTATTTTAATCTATCCAATGGCCAGTAATATGAGGAATATTTCTAACAACCAATGTGATGGGTAATGTGTTGAGTGTCCAAATGAAATTCCCAAGCAAATGGGAGTTCAAGTAGGACATATCATGATTATTTCAAACTAGCTATCAAAAATTATGATTAACAATTTGTAATTTTTTGAATGCCCATGGAAATCATAGAAGATAAATATGACATCTCTTGAAATTCCATCTGATAAAGGTGATGATAAGGGGAATAAGACCCAATTTCCTTTGGGAAAAATTTGGAAAGAGGAGCCAATGAAAACGTCACAAAGGGAGTAGGAGATGTTTTAAGTGTAATGAATAATGGAACAAAGTATCTTACTACCATCAAAGTTTGCATAATGTGATAGATAGTAACAATGTTCCATCTATAGAATTTCACAGAGTTCAATGTCAAAATGTGGAGATGTTTGGAATTATCCACGATGATACTCTATTTCAAGTGCTGAGAAGCATGATGAGCATCAACAATCTATTTGATCAAGGGATCACAGTAATTCCTATGATAATATGGATAATGATGAATTAATTACATTTAATCACTACTTAAAATTAGTGTATGTTGTAATGTATTTCAATTCATGTTCTATTGGTATATCTTTTCTGTTTTATGAGAACTTTTAGTCCTTAGTAGAAATGATATTAAATCATTAAGGAAAAAACTTTTATAAGTGTTTCATCACATGTTGATGTTTGTGGGAATGTTCTTCTTTAAAATTTTATAAGTTTCCCTTTTTTGAAATTTGAGGTAAAAAGGAAAATGCCATTTCTTATGCCTCAAGGAACTCCCATGCATGATCTAGAGTTGGTGGCACTGATCATTGCATTAAAAACCAAGCGGCATTGTCTCTTTGGGACGACGTGTGAAATATATACAGATCACAAAAGCCTCAAGTATATATTCACACAGAAAGAGATGCATATGCACCAATAAAGATGGTTAGAGATGATCAAAGACTATGAATTCTCATTCCATTACCACCTTGGGAAATCTAACAAGTTGTATGATGCTCTACATATAAAGGAACCAACAATTATATCATTGATTAGAGTGGAAAAGGATCCAATTTTTATAGATTTGATGAAGATGGACATGGGAATCATAAAAAAGGGAATATCATATATCCTTTCCCAATTGATTACTCACCCATCTCTTTTGGAAATGTTAATGGATGATAAAAATAATGATGTGTGAATTAAAGAGAAAGTATAATCTTTTAGAAAAGGGAAATCATCAGAGATCAATGTTAATTAATAATGAATTGTGAGACTAGGGACAAGACTATGTGTTCTATAAAATCCAGAGTTAAAAAAATAACTTTTCGATGATTCACATAGTTCGAATTTCTCCATTCAACTAGGAAACACAATGATGTATCAAGATCTCCAATGGAATTTTTGGTGGTATAACATAATGAAGGAGATTTTTTAGTATAAATAAAAGTTCCTTGAATGTTAGTAAGTGAAGGCTTCGAGGTAGAAGTATAAGGTGATTATGAAACCATTACCCATACCAGCATGGATATGGGATAACATCACCATGGAATTTGTCATCATAATTCCAATGACATCCAAAAGAAACAATGCTATCTAGGTTGTTGTGGATCATATTACAAATACTATATACTAACATTAAATTTGAGGGGATTTAGCATTGGATAAATGTTCATGGATATATATCAAAGAAGTGTTAAGGTTTCATGGAGTACCACTATCGATTGTATCTGATTGGGATAAAAGAGTCACCTCTATGTTTTGGAAGAGTCTTCAACATGCTCTTAATACTAAGCTGAACATTCGTTTGGATTATCATCCTAAACTGATAGCCAATATGAATAGATTATCCAAACACTTGAGGACATGTTGAGAGCATGATCAATGGACTTCAAAGAAGGATGGTATCAACATCTTCCTCTGGTTGAGTTCTCTTATAATAATATTTTTCACTCAAGCATCCAAATGGCTCCTTAAAATGGATTTTATGGGAAGAGGTGCAGAACACCGGCAGGTTCGGATCAAGTTGGGGAGAGAAAACTCCTAGGTCAAAAAATGGTCAAAGAAATGTTGCATAAGGTTAAGACCATCCAGTAGTACATTAAAGTTTCTCAGAGTCGACAAAAGAACTATGCTGATAATCATCGATGAGACGTAGAGTTTGATGACATAGACAAGGTATTCCTCCGCATATCATTGTTGAAGAGAGTAATGAGATTTGGGATAAAGGGAAAACTTAGTCCAAGGTACATCAACCCTTTTGAGACCCTTGATTGAATTGGGGTAGTGTCTTATTGAATATCTCCCCCACCGATCCTGTCTTAAGTACATGATGTATTCAATATATCACTCTTGAGTAAGTACATACCAGACCCATCACATGTACTCAATCTTGAGGTGGTACCGTTGGAGAATAACCTCTCCTATGAAGAGAATTCCATGAAGATCCTATATTTTAGGGAAAAAGTTCTACAAAATAAGACAATTCCCCTCATCCATGTTTTGTGGAGAAACAAAAAGTTTTAAGAAGCAATGTGGGAATCCTAAGATGTAATGAATCTTAGATACCCGAATCTATTTTACTGTGGGAAAAGGAAATTTCTTGGGTGAAATTTCTTAAGGGGATTATATTGTAATGACCCAAACATTTATTAATAAAAATTACATTTTATCTAATTAAATTTATTATTATGTAAAATTTTCATATAACATATGAAATTATTTGGTTTTATGATTTTGGATTTTAAAAAACAGTTAATAATTGTAACCATTTCATATATAGCCATTGAATAGTGATAACATGATTAGTATAAATATAGGTCTTTAACAAATCCAATTTAATCAAACGAAGGAAGTGATGGCCTCATCTAGTAGAATTGCTCCATACAAAGCCCATTTTTTGAGCTTGGAAAGGAAGTGGCATAACTAGGCTTCACTCTTGACCAAGCCCAAGATGAGCTTCAACACATTAATCTCGAATGGAACCTTCTACAAGGGAAGTGTAAGTTGATAGAGATTAACACTTAAGAGATGTTATCTGAGCCACCCCAAGAGTCATTCACCATCACTCACCTTACCCTTAGGTCTTATGCGAGTTTTGTAAGGGGATATGTAACAAGACCCTAGAACTATGGTTATGAACATTATTTTTTATAGAATAAATAATATACATTCATTTTATAATTTTTACATTGTAAATGGTTTTTAAATCACAAGTTGTATCATTTAGTAAATATTCAATTAAGAAATATATTTTGATGAATTAATGGATATTTTAATTTAATAATATTTTAATAAAATATTAAAAAAATATTATTTTTTATTAAATTTAAATGATATTATTATTGTTATGAATACTATTGTAATTTTTATTTAGGCTTGAAAAATGTTTTTGTCACACCGATGAATTTTCAATAAATTCCATTTTTTATTTTTAAAGTATAAAATTCACATTTTTAAAAAATTATTTAAATGAAATTAATATTATTTGTGGAATCAAGATGTAGAAATTATCCAATGGTGAATTTTTCATAATTTTCAATGAACGTTAGATTTTTGGGTAACAATTAAATATTGTTTTAATATATAATGTGTTTTATGGCATCATAATGACTCAATGGTGAAGCAATAGAATAATATAAATGGGTTTTTCGGACAATATATGTTTTACCATTAAAATTATTCTTTTTAATATTTTTTTAGTTAATTTTATGGTGCCTTAGTGGACCATCCAAGACATATAAAACATTTTATCTTTTTTAATTGATTTCCTTGAAAGTGTGACTCAGATCGACATAAGAAAGACTTATATTTTTCGAAGTTTGGGCATTGGAATTATAAAATAATTTTTTCCACTCCTCTTATGAAAAAACCATGGTAAAAAACCATGGGTTGGTTTGTGTTTTTTATTAGTTTAATGTGTGCTTCCCAAAACCTAAAAAAAAAATAATTCCCTCTATTTTCCTATATAAACTGTCCCAGGATCCCACGTCCTCTTCACTCAATGACTTTGGAGACAAATCAACCTCTGAAATCCTCTCCCTATTATTATAACAAGGAACCCCATGCTCCCAAGAGTCTTCCCTCAAGCCTCTCTAATGCCTTTGGGATCATACTTCCATGTAACTGATTTCTTGCTTTCTCATTTTTGTCCAATTTTTTTATGTTGTCATGCACTTTTATTTTAAATTACAAATGTTGGGTTATGATTTCACACCTCCCCCATATTGAACTATTTTAGTTTGAGTGAATAGAGACCTATTTATCTCTCATTAAAGCCTCCCATGTACAACTATCACCATGCCTAAACTACATAATGAATTTCTCTCTCCTCATTTATATTCATGCAATTATTTTGTATTATGAATATAAAATATACTAAATATTTTGGGACATTTATATAAATGACCCAATTACTGTCCATTTCATGTACATATGTTGATTCACCCCTTTCCCTCTAATCAAACATTTGTATGAATTCTTATGTCATGTCGTTATGCTATTGAAATTGCACTTTCATTTTCCAAGCCAAAGTCATTGTGTAGTGAATACCATGACCATTTCACTGTCAAGGGTATTCACCATTATGAAAATTTAATTATTGATTATATAGTTTCATGTATGAATTCCACATTATTTTTTCATGGAAAAAATGTTGGTGTTTGACAAACCGTTGTTATATGATCCATGTGGCACACTTATGTATGAAATGAAATGATTAAGAAGGGTGCGAACTGATTGCACTCCAATTAATTTCATAAATATTATTATCATGATAATTCAAGTTCAATGATGTTTTAATCATGCTATTTCAAGATAAATTTGTGTTTAATCATTCTCCATGTGCAATGATCCTTGGCTCATGCTAATATCAGGTGAAATGTTGTTTCCACATTTCTAGGTTATGATCATGAATTTATGTTCATGTTTATATTATGATCCATTGATATTACTATTGACTAACATGTATCGTATTATTCATTTTATGCCTTGTTTACTCTATTAATAGTCTTTATAGATCAACCTTTTCTTATCCATGTCCTCGGGTTATCCCAGGTAATGCTAAGTACGAATGAATATTGTGGTCATGCAAAAGATGTTTTCAATAATGTTATTGTGTTTAATGTTCTAAGTTGATATGTAATGTTAGTAATTTCTCAATACAATAGACCTCTAGATCCTCAGAGTTTTCACAAGTGCATGTTTACATAATAAATCATTCTTATGTGTGTAATAATGAGCATGGTTTTTATACATATCCCATTATCCAAGTGAAATAGTAAATATAATATATTATATATACTTTAATTTTATTTCTCTAATTGAATAATCCATCATCAAACCTATTATCCTCTACCATTTATTATAAAAGTGAACACATTCACTATGCAGTGTTGATTTATCAGATTTGAGGGTGAAAACATTTAATTTTTCTTTACAACCTTCAATGATATTCATAGAACCACTATAATGACTAAAACAGATTTTAAAATGTGTGTTATGGACTTTTTTATGATCTAGATCTAACATATATACATAATATTAAATAAAAAATCTAGATCATGATGATAAAAAAACCACCAAAATAATCTAAATGATTATCATCAACATTTTTCCTAATGAATCATCATCATATCTGGAAAAAATATACAAGACCATTTAAAATTCGTTAATTTAATTTATATATTATGATTTTCATTCTGCATAATTATTTTCATTTTAATTTATCTTACATATATATATATACAAATGAACTGGTCATGAAGAGAAATAAAAAAACACTCTTGGACGATGAAATTGACCACTATAACTCATGAAAATGGACATAAAAGAACATAACAAAATTATAATGAATCAAATATATATATATATAAGGGATTCTGTATTTTGTAATTATTGAATCTAATTTTATTATCTATGATATTAATGGGAATAAACCACTTGGAAATAAGGTAAGGTATTCTCAAACTGATTTTTTTTTCTTTACATTGTTCCTCTTTCATTCCAAATTTTTGTGTGGATGTTCTTTTAATATTAGTCAAATATGATTTAATTTTTCTAAAATTTCATTATCTAGGATATAGTTGTTTTTTATATGATTTTTTGAAAATTAAAACAATTTTCCAAAAGAAATCTTGTTTCCAAAACACATTTTTACTCATCTTGAGTTGTTTATTCTTTGATCAAGAATGATGATGTTTATGAGAAGTATATTTTTTCAATTTTTTAATAAAATCCATGTTTATTAATGGTGATTAAATCCTAGAAAAACTCATCCCTTTTCCAGGGTTACTTCATTAATTTAATTGATATACATTCTATGTGGCATTAATGATTATGTTAATGTTATGATGTGATGGGTGTTCTGGGAATTATATAGAACTCCAATGCATTGGGTAACGTGATTCATCTTAAGAGATAATGTGAAATATGCATGAACCTTATCATATATTTATTCACAATTATAATGTTTTGATTATTCACATATGTTATGTATGAACATGATTCTAACTTTTTCATTAATATGTTTTTCATTTAACCACTCAAGCAAGATGTTTCATTTTTTCTTGAATTTCTACATTCCAGGGATTTATCTAATTCTTCCTATCGTGATTATGATAATGATACCATACTTATGTTATTATGATGGTGATTATTCTCACCCATGTAATGTTGATTCATGTTATTATATATCCTCTTTCTGGGATTTTAGATAACCCATTTCTTTAGTTTATATCTTCAGGTGATTACTTATACTAAGGAGTACATTAGGAATAAAAAGAATATAGAGATTAAGAAATTAATTAATTTTTATGTTTTATTATGTAATGGTTAGGTATGGTCATAATTTGACCTAGACGAGAAAACTTTTGAACATAGTTTTATAAGGATATTATATTTTTTTATCTTTAAAATAAGGTAATAGTCAAATTATTAAAAAGTAGGGTTTATTTATTCAACCTCTTTGAAGTATTCAAAAACAATTGGGAGGATAAAGTGGTTATTCTTGTTTATACTTTAATGTTTGATAATTAGCATTGACATCATTAACCATTCTTCTAGTTCTTTAAATTATAATCATGTCTCTAAGCCTTTTGACATATTATTGACCATATAAGCTTAATTTTTAGTGATTCCTAAGAGGGTCTCTGTAAAATACTCAACTAATTTTTCTTACAGATAGGGTAATCTTATCCATATGGTACATAGTCATTTGGAAACATCACAGACTAATTTTTTTTAAATTATATATTTTTTTTAAAAAAATAGTGAAATTATTTATAAAATGTGAAAATATAAATAATGATTGAGAGGATACTAATATACATAGAAATGGATCCAATTTTGACATGACTATCATAGATTAGTATAAATTAAATTTATTTTCCTATAGCATCACAGTGGCTGGCCAGGATCATCTCACTTGAAGAGCTTCACAATGAATAAATCAATATTCATACTTCACAAATTCTACTATCATTTTGTTTTTATTATATTACGATTACAATGAAATTTTTTGTTTTGGGTTTTTTTGAAAAATAATTAAATCAAAAAATAATTCCAAAATACAAATGTAAATACTAACGGAATACAGTTTTGGAAGAAATTTCTTGGTCCTTTGGGTTTGGTTACACAGGTTCCTTAATTATTCTTTTTTATGTTAAAATTAATTGGATAATACAGTTATGAATCCTAATTTAAGAATTAGTATTGTTTAATTTATTAGATGTGAAATCTAGCATGTATTTGTAACACCTTATCCCACCTCCTCCAATAGTCATGTCTGATAAACACCTTGATCAAGAATCAAATTCATAAAAGACTCATCTCCACCATATGTCGATTAATACCTTCATGGATCCTAAAATATACCATATAAAGTTTTTACATAAGAGAAAAAGAGGGAATGAATTTAAAATTTAACAATAGGAATGATTTTGAGAGTCATGTTTTAGTGGAAAATCATTACACCTTTACACATTCCTCTCACTCATTATGAATTATATTAAAACAATAAAGAAATTAATGTACATGAATTTAGGGACTTCATGAAACCTCACCCATGATGAAGCCTCAGGATAATAGCTCATCATTGTGAGAGTAATAGATCATGGTTGAATGATAGAAGACAAAGAAAGAGAAATATATTATAAGAACAAATGACAAAAATTTATTAATATATGAGAATGAGAATTTATGGAAACAAAATAAATTAAATTAAAATAAAAAACATAAAGTTACATCCCTATTCTAAAGTGCAATGAAAAATCCTTGTGTTTAGATTTTTTCTTTCAGTCCACGCCTGGACATCTATTTATAGGTCTAAAAAGTAACCATGGGGTATAATTATGTTAATAAATGGTTCAATGTGATGTATAATCATAATGGGTCTTCATGCAATGACCTGACATAAAATTCATCAAAAATGACATTTTTGGGTCTCATTCAGCACCATTACATCATAAATGGTGGATATATTGATTAAAATTATTAAGGCAGCACCGAGAGAATATTTTATGAACTGATATTTTTTATGGAGGGTTATGCATTGAAATATATGTTTCATTCCATGAGACATGCTATTCGTTCCCAGGATACCATTTCCCATTATTCTTTGTTCCATGAATTTATATCATTAAATATTACATAATAAATTCACTATTTATAGTGTTAATTAGTATTTTTCATCATATTTCCTCTGTCTTCAATAGATTCTTGATTTTAAATACATCTTGTTAGTAGTTTTTCCTAGGTACATCATGATATTTTCATTTCACCATGAATAAATCATCTTTTAACTCATTTTATGAAAATCTCTATATTTTTCATAAAACATAAAAATTGAATTTTTGAAGAATTGATCTTTTAAAATGTATAAAAGAAGGGCTTAGGGTTATAATAAACATGTAAAATAATGGTTTGTCACTCCATAAACACATAGAACACGCTTTTACAAAACCATGTAATCCCAACAACATCAAAAATAAATTTAGTTCTACCAATATTTAAATTTTAGAAGTATGAAAACTAAATGTTTCACAATGGAAAATATAATTTCCTAATCCGGGTAGAGGAATTAATTTTACTCTTCTATTTTAAAAGAAAAAAACTCAATCTATTAATTTAATTTTCATCTTTTGGAATAACAATGGTCTTCCTCCTATCAACATTTATTCTATAATTCACAACTAAGGTGCATGCCACTTGAAATTCACCTCTCATTAATTTATTTTTTCTCGTAAATAAATGTAACTAATTTGATGGAGTTTCACTCATACCTAAAATACATGTCAATAAAAAATAACATGAAAGGAATATAGAATCTTCATCATAAAAATATATAAATAAAAATAAATCATAAGGAATTTTCATTAAGGTTAAAATGTCTCTAAGGCTTAAGGTGGGTGGGTAACGAATAAAATAAATCATAAAAAATGAGATTAGACTCTTTACTATTATGAATGATTTAAAAAGTTAATATTAAATGAAAAACTCCTAAAAAATTTCATCTCCCAAACCCCAAATCTCAAATTAAATACATGATACAAGTAATATTAATGAATGAATCTCTCTATCTTGAATTTGTCTTTTTTAATTTGGCTTTTTGTTTTATTTTTTTATATTTTTAATGTTATTCATAAAACAAACCACATATCAACCACCTAAATACATACCAAAAAGTATCATCGATCTGAAAATTGTGATTTTTATCCCCCCATGAAACAACCAATTTTTTTCATTTTTTTATTTTTGACTTTTTTTTTATTTTTTTTATTTTTTTAAGGAGAGGTAAATAACAATGGTCAATGAATGATAACATCGTTTCTCACCAAATAATATAAAATCACATGACTAAAAAAACTCTCAATGTAGTATATCCTTACCCACCATAGAAAAATTATCCCCCATACTTAATCTTTTAAATATCATGCAATATATTGTTAGTATGGTTGAAATGGATATAATAGGAATATAACATGGATCATTTAATTATAAAGTAATTCATGGATTCAAAGTGAAAAAGAAGGATTTATGTCCATGTAAGAATAAAAATGAATGGGTAATCAAGGAAAAGTCTTAATTACATATGGTAATCAAATTGATTCTATTCATTCAAAGCTTCAATAAGATGCCAATAAATTTATTGATGAAAAACGTGATCAGGTCTTTTAAAAAATATGATATAGAGAGAAATTGTAAATTTTTGTTTGTACTTTTCATAGGAATGTGAACATATGATTTTATAAAATAACTCATGGTGATCCAAAAAACAATAAAGTAATCTATATCAATTTTAGAAATTCAAGAAATAAAGATCCATATAAATTTTATCTAGGTGGGTGTTTGATGTTCCTATAATGGGTTGGCACAAAAGCAAATTTATTTTCCTAGTACATCGTAGAGGTTGGCCTGAGTCATCTCTCTTGAGGTGATTCATAGTCAATAAATCTCTTTTTCTAATTCACCTATTCTATAATTTTTTTATTTTAGGATAAAATTATATTTTGGAATTTTTTTGGGTTAATAATGCAATGAAAAACTAAAACCTAAATAAAGATGAAAATATAGATTGAATGATGGTTAAGAAGAAAGGAATTTGTCCTTAAGTTTTTTTTATGAATGTTCCTTCATTATTAATTTATGAACCCACATTAACAAATGAGAAATATTTAATAGATTAATTGTAAAGTTTAAAAAAAATTCACATTCCAATTTCCACATCCTTCCATAGTAAATTAAGATAAAAATTTTGATCAAGAGTGTAATTACTAAATGTCCCTTCTCTATCATCTGTCATTTTATCCCTTCAGGTATCCTTAACTTTACCATAAGAAGGTTTTAATTGAGGGAAAGAAGGGAAATATTGTGCATTTAAGAATAGAAATGAGTTTGAGATTTGAATCAGGGAGGAGGATCATCTCACCCATACACTTCCCTCTCTCTCATGCAAAATTAATTTAAAACCTTAATGAAATTAATGTATAAGAATTTTTTAATGCAGTAACACATCCTATAAGGAAAATAATTATGTTATCCACTCATCATCGGGATTGTAGGATATCATGATTGAAATATGGTAGAGAGGGAGAGAAAGATAATGGAAGAATAAAAGAAACACTTTTATTAAGATATTAGTATGTGATTACATAGAAAGAAAAGAAATTTAAATTAATGGTAAAATCAAAATTAGTATCCCTCTTTTTCACCACAATGACCAGTCCTCATGATTATATTTTCTCCACTCAATACACCCTTGATCGTCTATTTATAAGCATAAAAAGAAATAATGGGGTCATAATTTTTTCTATAAATATTTCAAAGTGATTGTGGGTCATAATGAGGACTTCATGGGTGGTCTCAACATTAAATTCATCAATAATAGATGTTTCTGGGTCCTATCTAGCACTTTAACATTATAAAATGACGTTTTATAGTGTAATATCATTGAGGCGGCACATGATGAAATTTTTAGGACCTATAATTTATTAGGGAACAAAACCATTTGACATATATTTATCATTTCATGTAACATCTTGTTCTTGTCTATATTTCATTTATCCCTTTATTAATTATCTTACACCTTGAAATATTCAAATCAAACATTGTAAATTTACAATTTACTACATAAATTGGTTTTTTCTATCATCTTTACCTCTGTTTTCATCTAATTATTCATTTTGAATACTTAGAGTTAGTCCTTTTACTGTGGGACATCATAAGACATTAGTTTCATCTAGATTCCATCATGTTTATATCATTCTTGAACAATCAATGTATCCTTACATGAAACATATAAACAACCAAATGTTATCTAAATTGATCCACTAAAATATAAAAAGAATATGTTGAATATTAAAATAAAATGTAAAATATTATTATTTCAGTTTATATATTCATTTGTTTCAGTTTGGAATTCAAACTATGATTTCAGTTTCTAAATTTCATTTTTATGTTGTTATGAATATTATTGATAAACTTGTGATGTTTTAAAACCATTTTTTAGCTTTTCATAAAGGGTTTATAATTCAAATTTCATCTCTTCATGTATAAAATTAATTTTTTTATATTTATAATATTTTGTGAAATACTTGAGGTTCTCTATGAAAGGTTTTTTATGAAGTTAGTTGGATGTTAATTCGGTTTTTGTTCTCAATAACATAAAACTATGTTTTTAAAGTGAGTTTTTTATAGTGAGGTTTAACCTCAAAATGATTTACAAAGGAGTTCTAGAAATAATCTTTAAAGGATAATTGTGATGGGTTTCGGATTTACCCCATGTGAAAATTCCTTTATAGATACATTAAATTGGTTTTGAAGGAAATGGATTATCTTTGGCCTTGTTTTGGATTTAAAATTAAAATACCCTTGTTTGAGGGCGGTATTGAAATGTTTTTAAATAGTGTGTGATTTATGTTGGTTTTCCAAGAGTATTTAGAATTGTGTTTTTTGATATGTTATTGTTATAGACATATCAAGCCATGTTTTTGTGTCTAATGATTTGTTGAAGATTTGATTTTAAAATGGTTGGGTTGAAAGGAACCCCTTGATCTCACATAGATTTGGATACCCCTTGTGTTGGATTGTTGACCTATATAAGATGTATCTTTCTTTGTATATATGGTAGTTTTCTTGTTCATGTCATGGGTTCATGTGATGTTTGGTGTATTCATTATTTGGGTATTAAGGGGTGAGGGTTAGCCATTTATTTTTCCTTGTGTGTTAGACTTGGATAGTTTTTACATTCTCTTAACTTTTCTTTTGGCCATGGGTACTCGAGTTCTAAGTGAGAGATCAATGTATATTCCACTCGTAGTTTCAGATGACACTACTGACACTCCAGTTGTGCTAGGTGCATGGTGTATAAAGGGTTTTCATCATAATGAAACTTGTGTGGTCTAGTTGGATGACTTGTGGTGTTGGACTTCAATATATGTTAGTAATTGGTTCACGAGTCTAAATACTCTTACAAGGTTATATTCTTTACATGTTTGGGATTTTGGGTAAATCACTTAAAACATTGAATGGATTGAACATTTTTGGAAATAATGGTTTTTTATCTAGTTTTTTTTATCATTTTCACTACATTTATTATATTGGAACCACTTTTGGTTTCCATTGTTATATTCCATATGATGTGTGCTGTATATATTGTTATTATTTAATTTCATGTATTGGGTAATTTGTTTTGGAAAATGAGTCTCCAATGATGTTTGGAAAACCTATTTTCTTATTAGGGCCTCTTGTGTGGGTTTTTAAAGAGAGTTTCAAAGTGGGTGTTTTTCATTAAATAATGATATGATTGGTGAAATTTTTGTAATGTGACTGTATTAATTTAAATTAAACAGTTGGGGTTTTATGAGATATTTTAATGGGTGTGTAGTTTTAAACTATATTGGGATTGTGGAGATGTTTTCAAATAATTATTTTTATTTTTTTAGAAGGTAGAAATGTTTGGAAGGATTATTATGGGATTATCTAGTTTTTCTATAATTTATACATGGAAATATTACTTCCATGTTTTATTTTCAAAATAATACTAAAGAATGGCCTTTTGAAATGGATTTCATATTTTTTTCAGTTTGTGTTGACCTGATGTGATTTTTATCTCACAAATATATGTATTTGATGCTTCAGGCTCTCAATTGGGTTCAGTTTTAATCTTTATGGATGACATTTGGTGAGTTAATTGGCTCTAATAAACTAAAGGTTTCATGTTGGTGGTTTTTTATTAGCATGATTTTTTTGTAATTATTTTTCTTATAGTTAGTTTTATGTCCACATATTAATTTTTGTATATTTTTTCTTATGGTTTTGGTTTATATTTATTAAAATGTGTTGGATTTGGATGGGTTTTTATAACCTATTTTGAATATTTACTCATTTTGGATCAATTTATATTCATTATACTATCTTTTATCTTCAATTTCAAAAAAATTCATTCCCAAGTGGATTCTTGCGATACATAGTAAATGGTTTCTAGATCATGGGGATTGATAATGAATTTTATACCTTATGGAATGCCGAGTAAAATTTTGGGTTAGTTGGAATCCAAGGTAGGTTTGTTAAAAAAATTGAATCTGATGAGTTTAAGTAATTTTTTGGTCAGAGCCTACACCTTTTTGATAAACCCTTATTTTTTTGGATTTATTAGTATTAAGGAGGTTACGGTTATCATAGATTGATAGTTAATTATGTGGATATTCTAATAAGATCATTCGTATTCTAATCCTTTAGATTTATGGGTAATTTGGGTTACTAATCATGATTTTTTTTAGTTTCTTTTAATGAATTTTGATGTAAATTGTTGTTTTTATGATGCCCTTGGAATATGTGGGTGATATTGGGGTCTCTCCTAGGTTTTGAGGTTCTATTTGAGGATAAATTTTTGTATGGTTGCCTTGTACATCTTGGGAAACCATGTGGTTTCTATTCCGTCCCTTATTGGTCATGTTGAATGGTTGATGTATTATTTCCCTACCCGTGTGTCCAAATTGTGTGTCAAAATGTTTCTCCCTCGATTAGACAATTTTGGATCCTCCCTATTTTATATTTCTCCTAAAGTGATTTCCACATAATTTAGGTGGATTGAGGAGTGTATTGATACTCATTTAATATTTTATTCTTGTGAACCTTGTTTTAATGCTTGTGTAGTTGTTTTTTAGTTCCAGATTTTAAAAACTTATTTTTGAAATTTATAGGTTTTTTAATGTTCATTTTAAACCAAGTTTTATTAATTTATGTGAAAAATGGGATTTTATTTTGAAATAAGTTTGGTTGATTTCTCTAATAAGTAATGTTGGTTAGATGATCATTCTTTTGATTCTTGGTTTTCAAAATAAAATAAAAATTTGAAAATAATTCTATGGAATGCCTTGTCTAGGTGATGTGAATTCTAGTGAGGATTTCTTCTTAATGATTATTTTTCCCTGGTTTTCAAATGTACACATTGGAAAAGTGTGATTTCAATATTAATTTTTGAAAATGGTGATTCCAAAAAATCATTCTTTGTTGTAAGTGATGGGTTTATTTCTTGATGAATTATTATTTTGGATACGTTACCAAAAGATGAAGGAATAATTTGGTTTTTTATGCATTAATGGGTACGGTTCATATATTCTATTTTTTTTATCCCCCCACCTAGAATAGTCAAAAATGTTTCCTTACTTCCAAATGACTACCCAGACTCTGATTGGAGTGGTGGATGTGGAACCATCCTTATGACAGGTCCATATATTAGACTTTTATAATTATCATTCACCGTCTTTTGGTTGTAATCAGGGATTAATGGAATCCACAAGGTGGTTATAAGAGAAAAAGGTGGACCTAATCTCACATGGGACACAAGAAGCATCACACATGGGTTCCATTTAGAGATTTATTGTTGGTTTTATCCATGTTTTTAGGGAGTCCATGGTACCCTCTCAACACTGTGAAGGTATGTATTTGGATCTCTTCATGAAGATGTTTATCTAGTGATTATTTCATGATATTGTAAAATGATAGAAATTTATTGAGCTTATGATCCTTAATTAGGGTGACCAGTTAGTGGGAGAGTTCAACAATAATTTCATAACGATGATCACCTTTTCTCCAAATCTAGTTATTAGGGATTCTAAGAATGATGATTTCATTGGAGTTTTAATTCACCCAAATTTTGGTTTACCTCTATTTGTATCTAGCCTATTATCTTTTTAGGAAGTTTTCAATAAGTCCATTCTAGTTGAAGATGACCATTATGGGAAACATGTGGTGGGTGGTGTCTTAGTTCCATATAGTTGGTGTATTTAAAACCCATTGATTATTGAGTAGATGTAGGATGATCTAGGTCATTAGGAAAATAATATTTCTTATTTGAAGAAATTATTTATCATGTAATTCTATTTAGGCGATCCGTGGATTGAAATGACATAATATCTTATGTCTCTAATATTTTTTCCATTTTATTGATATTTGGACCATCTTCAAAAGTTTTTTATAATGGGATTTCAGAATAGAATTCAACATTATTCCATTTTTTGATAGGATGTTTTTTACCCTTTTGTTTCATTATTGTAATTTTTAGTTAATCTTTTAGTTCATTGGTTGTGATTGTTGGAATCTTATGGATGGTTCCTTTTTTGAAATGTTTCTTAAGGCTGGATTTTAAGTTTTTTGATTGGGTTGGCCTCATTCATTTATATTATTCTTATAGCCCCATTTTGATAAGCATCATTTTTAGTAGAAACTTTCTCGGAGGTAGTGGTTTGTTCTATTTATCTTTTTGAGCCCATCAGGTTCTCATTTTTTGGATAGGGGAAAAGTCTTGGATCATGATTCAGTAACTAGGGTGTTTGATTTACCATAAGTTTTCGGTATGATATTTAGTGTTTTGTTGTGTCCTTTTGAGACACACTATGTGAGGGTTATCTAGTTTTTTACCCTAGGTTGTCTATGTGTATCATTAACTGAGGTGAGTTCTCATGTTGTTCCTTGAGGTTGTTTTTTATGTTCTTCCTTCAATGGGTTTTGATGTATTTTTGGTTTAAGTATGAGTTTATATCAATAGTTTTTGGTTGTTATGGGATATATATCTTGTTATTTTTTCATTACTTCCACCATGTTAGTGGAATTATAATGCGTGGGGAGACTATGTTAGGTATCTTATGCTGCATTTGACCTCTTGTATGTGGCTATGTTCAGTTTAATTTTGATACATTTATAAAATCATTTAGTTTTTTGGTTTTATCATTTTGAAGATACTATTTTTTGGTTTTGAGGTTGAATTATGTTGACTAGTTTATTTTGTTAGGTCATCTTTGCATCCTTCATTTTCGCATGACTTTCTTTGAAACTCTTGAAATTCTGGGGGAATAATGTTACAAAGTGGGGAGTTTATGATACCCCCCATGTCATTATGTTTTTGATTTTATATTATATTATCTTATATTGACTCATTCTAGGTTTTTGTAGTTTACGGATGCCAAATCATGTTTTTTGAAGCATTTTTAGAGAACAATGGGTAGCCTACACTATTAAGAGTAATCGTGAAGTGACCATGACGATGGGAATTTCATTGTGAGATATCCATTTTCCATGGATTCCATATAATTTGTCAAAACTTGTGGAGATCCAAAAAATCATGAGGCCTCTTTGGATTAGGTAGAGTTTGACACATGGTTGGTGAATAGTTTGAAAACCCCTTTGACCAAACTATCTGAGTTCCCTTGGACTATACAGTGGCCTCCACATGGTTAGTGTATGGTTTTGAAAACCACATGGCCAAATCATGCCTCTTTCCCATGTGTTAAATGTTTTGTAATTTTCCAAATTACCCTATTTAAATTAATAGTGGATTCACCCATCTTGTCTCTCATTTGTGTCATCCAACCCATTGGAGCCCAAGGAGGATCCCCAACCACCTACTCCATTTATTATTGGATTCTCCTTGGTGATTTATAACTGGTTTTTTGGTATTTTTCATCTCTTTCTCTCTTCTAATCACACTCTTTTCTCTTGGGTCTGGTTTCTCCCCAGAACCTTAGAACCCTTGTGGCTGATTTAGGGGTTTTAGGTGGATCTAATGTTGGGATTTTAGTGTATATGGTTTTTTGATTTAGTCTCTATTCTTGTTGGTGTCCTTTTCATCCAAGGAAACATGTGTTGACTTTGTTTCTGCTTCATCTAAGTACATTTTTCCATGTAATTATTTCATTCAGAAATGAATAGTGTTCGTATGCTTTCTAAATTAATATTTAATGAAGGTATTAATAAAAGTGATATCCTTGTGTTGTTTTAATACAATTCTTTTTTATCTTGAGTTTTTCGTGAAGGGTTTCTCATTTAAATTTTATGTTTTTATGTTTGAAGTGGATTTTTTTTATTTTCAATGATTATATGAAATGTGTGAAGGGATCATAGAGATTGCTTCTATGATGTGTGTTTTATTTTAATCAATTTTTGGCTTTCCATTATTGGAACCATTTTTCAAGTGGTTTTTATATTAAATTTAATGGTATCATCAAAACAATTTACAAAAGGAATATTTGATGAATTTTAAATAGGTGCAGGATTTACCCCTTATGAATATTCCTTAATGGATACTTAAAAATATTCCATATAAATTGATGTTCTTTGGAGTTGTTTTGGATTTTCAATAAAAAAACCCATGTTTGAGGGTAGCTTGTAAATGTTTTTAAATGGTGTTTGATTTCTTTAGGTTCCTAGAGAGTGTATGTAATTATGTTTTATAAAATTTGAAACAACATGGAATTCCAAGCCATGGTTTTTTTTAATGGAATGGTTGGAACTTTGGTTTTAAAATGGTTTATTTTAAATACACCCTAAAATTTACCCTTGATTTGGCTAGCCCTTTGGTTGGATTTGTGATCTCTATCAGATACTTATTGATCCCCTATGTGGGAACATTCTTGTTTGTGACACTACTCAAAAAATTGATCCAAATTTTTTCAATCCTTCTGCTTCTATAATGTCTCTTGAATGGATTCATAGATTATATCCTCTCATAGTCAATACAAAATATACAAACAAGAATCTGAAAGTTAAGGATATAGTTTCTAGGTTTTCCAAGGATCTGAAATTTCTTATGTTAGCCAAAGGAGTGCAAGGATCCCTGATTATACCTTCTAATATTGATATAGTTAAGGATGGAGGTGCGGTGTAAGGGAAGAATATTGAATAACTATCGACCCATAGTCATGAAGGCATCTTAGATAAAGAAAGGGTTCATGAAGAGATACATAACAATTATGTTATGAATATGGTTGTTCCCCTGAGTCATGGGTCACTTTCTCTATGAAAAGCACCAAACCTATCACAATACATAAATGATTCTTGACTCTAAAGGATGTTCGAAAATAAAATGCATATCCTGAAGGATGTAAACACATTATCCCAAGATGGAAATGAAAATAGTCTAATGCAAAGAATTTATAAGAGGAGGATCTAAGTGATAAAGAGGAGAACTCACAACCAAATTCAGATAATAAACCTAACACCTTGGGTAGAACTGGCTCAAGGAATGGGAAACAATGGAAAATCAGTAGTGGGAATTTCCTTGTCCGTAAGAACTAAGACCCTACAAAGATTACTCAAACATGCTAAAGACAATAGTAACTATGTGTCTAGTTAAGGAAAATAGTAATGAGACAGAATATAAATTCAGGGAATCCTCAATGTTTGATGATATGGTGTTGAGTTCAAGCAAAAATAGTAGGAAGATTCCAATTGAGGGTAGTAATGCACCGGAGGATAGAGACAAGGTGCATGAATGTATAATGTTGTATGTAAGCTCAAAGAGGGTTAGAGAATAAATTGAAGAGAACATAAAAAAGAATTCCGATCTTTTCCTCAATTCCAAGGACAAAATTCACGAAGAATTACTCAATATTAATTCCTTCGAAGAGGTTACCAAAAATAAGTTTGAGGGGATATTTATAGTCTCTATTAATGAGAGAAAAAGGAAGTGGATTGAAAAAAAATATCACATTTTAATGGAAAGATTTAATGTAGGTAAAATTACATTGGAGCAATATTTTAAAATTTGGAAGATAATATAAGAGTAGATTGAAGCTTTTCTACATGTTGACCCAAATATCGTGGTAACTAAGTGGAATGGGTTATTTAGATTAGATGACTATAAGATTCTCAGGCTTGTCTTTGATGACTTTTTGACTCTTTTGGTGGTTAGTTTTAGTGTGTGTACTTGTTTGGTTTCAAACGTTTCTTCAGAAGTTTTTTTGAAATAAAAATTTAGTTTTCTGGCAGTTCTTGTTTATTCCATAAGTGCATGTGATGTTTGGGCCATTTATTATTTTTTTATTAGTGGTGGGGGTTATACATTACTTATGTCTTGTGTGATAAACTTGGTGTGTTTATCCTTACACCCTACTTCCCTTTTTCTCATGTGAACTTAGGTAATAAGTGAGATATCTCATTCTATTTTTCTAGTTTATTCATAGCCACTAAAATCCCACTAGTTGTGATATGTTCAATGTCTAGGATGGGGTTTAATCACAATGAGACTTGTTTGGGATAGTTTTATGACTTTTGGGTTAGACATATATATATATGTTGATTGCTGGTTCATAAGTTGGAATACTCTCATATGGTTATATTATTCACACGATAGGGGTACATGGTATATCCCAGAACACATTCCATTTCATGATCAGTTGCGGACACAAGGGAGTCTGATCATGTACTTGTTTTTATTATTTCCCATAATTTAATTTTTATGGCACCACTTATTATTTCCATTGTTATACGACTATTGATTTATGGTACCTACTTTATTATACTTGATCTATGTGTGTTGGGTCATCCCTTTAGAAAATGAGTTTTAAATGATCTATAGGAATTGTTTATTAATATTTGCGACTCTTTTAGGGGGATTCAAAGTGGATTTAATAATGTTTTCTTCTTTTTATGTTGGATTCTTCCAGTGAAATATTTTTAAAGTGATTGTTAAAACTTAAATAAAACAATTACGTTGTTTTTAATAAATGTTAATGGGCATGTTTTTTGAATGGATTGGGATAATGGAAATATTTCTAATGAATTTTATTAAATTTGGTAAAATAAGGGAAATGTTTTGAAATATGATTATTGGAATATCTTGGTTTTTAATAAGTTATAATTGAAAATATTAATTATTTTATTTTCAAACTAATATTGATGAAACACCTTATGAAATGAATTTTATATTTTCAATGGATTATGGAAACCAACTTGTATTTTTAGATCTCGCATATATATATTTTTGGTTTTATGGTCTATGTAGGATTTAGTTATGATCCTCATGGATATCACAGGTTGAGTTAGGTGTTGGTAAGAAACGTATGGTTTCATGGTGATGGTTTTTGGCTCAGCTAAAGTTAGTTGTACTTATTTTGATTTCAGTTAAGGTTGTGTCCACGTATGCATTGTTATATCATTTAATATTTTTTTTATTATTATATTTATACAAATTGGTTTGATTAGGATGGGTTTTCATGATCTGTTTTAAATTTTTTTTTCATTTTGGTTCTATTTATATTCGAACCATTGTTTTTATCTTTGATTTGGGTGATATTATTCCCAAAGGGATTCTAAAAAGGCCCATGAATTAGATTTAAAGATTATACGGATTTGGAATACACTTCAAAACTTGTGATAGGATGGGTTGGTAGTTGGGTTCATTGGAATCCTAGGGAGGTTTGCTGTAGTTGTGTAAATAAGGTAATGGAGGGGTTCCCTTTTATAATGGTGGGGGAAATCAGATAATTTCATAAAATATTAAAATATAACAATCTCATTCACTTTAGAAATGACTAAAAATGGCCAATTGATTAAAATAAAAGTTATTATATTGTTTAAATTCCTTTAATCAACCGAATGTATAAAGGTTTAAGAGGTTTTTTTAAACCATATCTTTTTCTTTATCCCCTTAGTAAACCAATTTTAAATATAGTCATGTTAATGAATTTTTTACTCTTAAAGGATAAATAATGTCACCATAAAAAGACCAGTGACCCCTAAATGGACCATGGTTTCTATTTACCTTAACATACCACTCATTTGGATGAATATAACATTTTTAAGACTTTTAAAACAATTAATAAAATATTATTTTTTATAAAATATCCTTTTTTTCATTATTATCACTATTTAGTAAATTTGACATTAAAAAAATAAGAAAATTGTATAATTATAATTTGATCCTTCCCCACATCGTTAATATTTCATACTGGTTAAAAAATTGGGTAATTAAATAGTTCATCCGAAATGTGTTAATTATATAATTTTTTATTTTTTTTTATTTTTCAATTATATTAATACAAAATGTTTTTTGTTGCAAAAGAGTTTAAGATAATTACTCAATCAATAAAAATAATAAATATATTACTATGATAAAGATAATTAATTTATGTTTAAAATAAAAATTTCGAACCAAACATAGCCAATTTTTACTCTTTTGATAAAATATTAGATATTTTAAAGTTTAGATGGTGACATTTTGTATTTATTTGTTTCGTAAATTAATATAATTGACATAATCAATGGAATATGGATCAAGGTGGACCTATATCCAATAAATAGTTGTAAATTATTTAATAAAACCCATTTAATAGGATAAGGTAAAGTGTAAGAAAATTTTAAATCCTTTCCTCAATATTTTAACACCGATTTACTAGTCTTACCCATACCTATGTGACAAAATTTTACTATGGTAACTATTCTTAATGTCCAAAAATTAAAGGGATCAATTTACCAAATTTTATCATCATTATTCCAAATGTTGAATTAATTTTTAAGTTTTAAATTTCTGTAAATTTAATATATTCATTTTAAAATAAGTGTTCAAAATACAATGAAACCTATTTTTTTAATAATAAAACTAGATATATATTACAATATCATTAATAGAAAAAAAATTATATGAATGATGAAACATTTTAAGGAATATATTACATATAAATATCATTAAAATCATTCACCTATAGTGATAAATTTAATTTATTAAGGTAAAATCACATTATATGTATAAAAATTGTTTCACAAAAAAACATCAATTTTACTTTCAAATGATTTTTAATTTCATTTCTAATCAATTGATAACCAATGAATTCATTGTATACATACTTAAAATATTTTTTTAATTTATTGTTTCATATTTATGATATCTAGTCGAGTGGATATGTGATAACTGTATACATCAATAAAATTAATTTAGACTCGAGGTTGTTTGTATCCAAGCTACCAAAGAAATAAAATTTATTAATGTATCAAAAAATATCACGGTTATACATTTACCCCCCCCCCCACTAAAAATAATTTCATGCTAAACATTATTTCCATCTGATATAAAAAAAATTAGGCTACTTATGTCTCACTACATTTTAAGGTTCCCACATGGATTCCTTTAATTTAATTTTTCTCTACAAAACATTGAACAAGTGATTGGTCTTGCTTCTTTAAACACTATCTCTATAATACAGAATCTCTACTAAGTTTTTCACTTAAGTGAGATATTTCTATAGAAGTTAAACCTTTGATTTTAGTATATGTTAAGGAGCTAATATGTACATCCATTGAAGGGATACATGGAACACATCATGAAAATGATAGTGACTTGGTGGAAATTCCAAATGATAAGATGAAATCCCAATATGGTCAATTATTTTAAAGGGACCAACACACGAAGTGCCTAGCTTAATATTATATCTAAATATAATAACCTTATCCCATTAATAAACTCACAAGAATACATTTTCACTAACATCTAAAACTATATATCACCAATTGTAATCAATATACATTTTTTTCAACTCTGAGCTACTCTTATAGACTACTTAATGGCTCTAACTTTATCTATTATTTCATTATCTAGCTTTGGTCTCAATATATTATTTCTTTAACTTACTTCTAGTATATAGGTGTTCTGAACTTCTTACCATAGAGGTCTTCATAAGTATCCATATTAATGCCCTAGTTCAAGTAATTATTGTAAGAAAACTCAACTAGAATTAGGTTTTGATCATAACCACATTTGAATTACTAAGAAAAATATTTCAAAATATCCATCAGGGATTGAATATTTCTCTTAGTCTAACCATTTATCTAATTATGAAAATAAGTTATAAAACTTTACACTATATCTAGAGATTACTAAATACTTCACCATAACATTGAGGTAAAATGAGGATCTTAATTAGACATAATAAAATGTGTCACTTGATGAAATATCACCACTTCCTTAATATATAAACTATAAATATGATCAAGAGATAAGTCTTCTCAAATGGAAATGAAGTGTCCCAACTTCTAAAGGTAATAAACTCTAACCCAAACGGAAATTTCCCCTTTAGAAGTTTTGGGGTGTCTGAAAATTAAATCTATAGTAATGTTTTCCACTTCCATTCAAGTAAGGGAAATGGTTTTAACATCTATCTTGGTCTTATATCTCAAAAACTTAAATTACTAACAAACATAGCATCAAGATATATAATATCTAACATCCATTTTCTTGTTGTTCTAAAAACAATATTCCTTCAAATCTCTATATATATTTTTAATTATAGGATGCATTGATTATTATGAACTATAAGATTAATCTAATAGTAACATCCTCTATTCTGGTATTGATGTGACACATGCACTATTTTTGAACCATAACATTCCATCTCAATCATGGTTGAACTTAGTAATACACCTTACTTTATACTGTAGTTCTACTATTGGAGATAGTTCCCTAGAACCAACTTATTTTTTAATTTATGATAAACAAATATTCATTGTATGGATTTTAATAAAATCCTTATCACGTAAGGATTTTTCTTTCCTATGACATTGTTTGTGATAAATTCCTAAGAGTTACTATTGCAACAAATGGTCATAACAGATCTCTTCTATAATGAGAACCAAGAAGTTCTATGAACCTATTCTTGAACATAAGTTTTGTAGCCGGATGATTTCATTTTAAGAGGCAAAAATTATGAAGGCTATCAGGGGTTGAGACTCATATGACTTTCAGTATGCTTGTCATAGTGTATTCACTTAGTAATATTCAGGAGGATATTATGAGAACGAGACTTGCTAGTATGAAATATACATTTATAAGTGTCATTGTATATTATTATATGTGGACATGTGTATTGTTCCTTAGAAATTAATATTAATATTAATATGTATTGTGACTTCCACACTTAGATGTATTAGAACGAACCGTGATGACATATTTTCACTCCAAGGTAGGATATGTTGGGTTCATAATGAGTAATACTTCATTAATGAATAATTAAAGAAAGTATTTGTTCGTTATGTTCCATAATAGAAGTTGATATCTCAGGATCATTGATGGAAATGATATAGAATAAATATATCCATGACCATGGTGTCAGATTGGAATGTTCAATTTTCAGGAAGTCAGAGAACTAGAAATAGAGCACATGGGTTGATGGTACTTGCATGAAACCCTCATGATTGGACCTATCAAGAAAAAGGTATTATATTACCCGATAAGCATTTGTATGAGGTGTCATGTCATTGCAACATTAACTTATTTTTATATTGGTGACTTATTTAATTTCTAGAATCTAACATTGGACTATAGGTAGGTTCTCCAAATCTCACATAAAAATAATCCTAGAGGGTCACACAGTAAGTGTATCCAAAATCTCAGTTGAATAATTTATTATTTAACAAGATAAATAAATATTAATCCAGATTGTGGTTTAATAATTATTCATGTATTCCAGATCACATTTATTTCATTTCTAATTATTTTAGAGAATATATTTGAGATGGAATGTCTATTTATCGATGTATAATGTAGTTATATTTATTTATTTAATAAATAGCCATTATTCAAGGCCTGCTAAATATTAAGGAGGATGGGCAGACTGAGTTTAGTGGTCCAGTGAGAAATAATATTAAATATTATTTGATTAAATAATATTTAAATGTTTCATTCAAGTTATACACATGTCAGGGAAATAATCATACTGTAGTTATTCTTTGAATTGAGGGTTTAAAATGGAATAATAAAATAAGTAATGGAACTTTTGCCAATTATTTATTATTACATAGTGAATTAAATTCCCAGTTTTGTTATTATTTTCTCATTTAGCCTGGGGAAAGTGAATGTGATCTACAAGGTTGTGCACAACATTTTGGACAAATCTCTCAAGACTCAAAACCTATCATTCCTCTAAAATGTTTCTCAATAAATAGAGTGGTCTTCATCAACCAGGTCAGAGAACACATAAGAAGTGGCATTCAAGGCGATTGATGGAAGGTGATGCATGTGAAAGGATATTCCATGCTAGCACACGGAGACACCATCTGTGACTTCCAATGATTCACGGATCATGTGTGTATCACCAATAGAGGAGATGTACTATTGACATCTACAACGCAATGAAGGAACACCACAAATCCGTGGTCAGACACATCAATGATGAAAGAAACTCATGGAGGTATTTCATTAATTAAATTAAATTAATTATTAATAAATTCATTCCACTCTCTGGGTTCTTGGTGAAATTATTTATTATATAAATATTTGATTTAATTATTTGGATACTGACGTTTATAATCATATTGATCATGAAATGATAACTAATTAGGAAAAAATCAGAGTTGGGCGCTGGTCCAACCGCGCTTCTGTTGTGCACGGAACCTATATGTTTTATCAGAGATGGAATATTATCATTTATAATTAACTAAAATAATTTTTATATGTTCTATTCAATAATAATTTAGTTTTTCAATTCATGTTTAATCATTATTGTATTTTGAATTTTGAGATCTTTTGCACCTTTATCGTTTCATGCATATATAAAAAAATGAAAATGTTTTTGATTAAAATTAAACTGAGGATCTCATCAGGAGGAGTCGGCGATTATTTGTAGGTAACACGATAGTACACACTATGTATTCAGAGTTACATGTCATGTAATCATCCAGAAAAGACATGTAATATGGATCACACAATGTGAAGTTGTGTTTATCGCAACAGGAGTAATTCATAAATTACTCAAGCCGTGTGAATTAATGACACACACTGTAGTTAATTCTTAAACTTCATGTTCACCATGACAGACTGGCGCATGGTCATCCAGAATACATGTCATGTGCCCCATTGTACGTGGCATGTAGTCTCTTCGGGTCAGGGTCGAGTGATGTATCTCATAAACAGATTTTATGGCTGGTGACTGTGTAATATATATTTTACATGTCATGTGGCCTTTTGAACATGCTTTTTACTCCAAATATTTCTAAATTACACCTAACATGTTGTTTCCCCAAGCATGTACTTCAGATGGATGGTGATGAGGGTACATGCCTTGTAGTCAGATCTACATGTCATATACATTTTCCAGATTACACAGATTTAAAAAAATATATATAATGTAACCATAGAGACATGTACCTTAATGTGGGAGTAAATATGGGTCACAAAATGTGATTGGTGTTTGATATATATATATATATATGTGTGTGTGTGTGTGTGTGTGTGTGTGTGTGTGTGTGTGTGTGTGTGTTTAATTAACATCTGCATAATGTTCAAAGATCTTCACATCATGTGTGAGTTGTATTACAATTATAATTATCTGTGCATGCTAAATTTCAAAAACAATAATGTGTTTACAAGTATAATACATGTTGGGTAGTTTTGGACAGGTACTCACTAGGTTTACTCCAAGGTACAAGTTATGTAAAGAGTTAATTTTAAATGGATTTATTAATTTTTCTAAAATTATAGTGGATGATAATCTCAAGTAAATTCATAAAAGGGATTAATATAAAAGGATTGATTAATTAAATATAATAATAAATTTATTCAAGTGAAATTTATCTTAATAAGAAAGATTAAATAATTTAATGCTAGTTTTATTAAATATGTAATT
Source organism: Viscum album (assembly GCA_963277665.1). NCBI lineage: Eukaryota > Viridiplantae > Streptophyta > Magnoliopsida > Santalales > Viscaceae > Viscum > Viscum album. The sequence continues at coordinate 367,011,650 of OY728131.1, forward strand.
CTTTACATGTTTTTGGATGATCGTGAGCTAGACCAGACATTTATATGTGATTGGTTTCTTTTTTATTTATTTTTTAAATTAAAATTGTTGGTTAGCATGGCTTATCCTCATTAATATGTTGGACCTATATCCCCATGGATTATTTTATCTAAACCCCATTTTACCCCTCACCCTTGTGTTAGTAAAAGGTATTTGTATTGGATGGAGCTCCCAAGATAGTGGAGGACGTTCAATTTAGGAGCCTAGGGGAAACTAATCTAAGGAGATAAGAAGGTGGACATGTGGAAAGATGTAAACATGAACATTAAAAAGTTCAGCGAGTTTCTCCCCTAGGTCAGTGTTATTTTATCAACTGATAGACATACTAACCATTAGTAAAGATCGTGATCATACCCTTTATTTTATTTCTGTCAGTTGCATAGTTATTCATTATGAATGTATTGTCACGATCACATATTTAATGAATTAACAAGTATCAATATGTAACAAAAATAAAATGTATTATGAATAAATATTATCAAGACATGGTTAATAACATAAGTATATACCACTTAATATTAACAGGCATGTTAAAAGATAATAAGAGGAAATTTACACATAAAGGATAAAATACCTCAATAAAATATTAAGTTGTTATAGCCTTCCATTACATCAGTTATAATCAAATAAATAGTTCAATGGTTTTGACTAGCCAATGTTGGGGTGCTTTCAATTATCTAGGAATTCTAATTTGGGGTATTGGGTTAACATAACTTGGTTTACATCAAGGGTTGACTACTGATGAAAGACATGGAGTAACTGAGAGGAAAGGTTTAAGGAAATATAAAATAAATATTTCATGACTGGGGAGCCCACTCAATGGTTCAAGGAGCTACAAGTTAATATAGTTGGAATTTGAAATTCCTATCTAATAAAATTCACGCTGCTTGACCGTCGAATGTTGGAGTGTTGAGAATGGAATTTGGATCCTTTCTACTAGAATATCCAAGGAATAGGATATTCAAAATATAATGGTGAGGACTATTTGATAAAATAGTGGGATACTGATGAATATTTATTTATTTATCTGTCCTAATTTTATCAGATCATGTACTAAAAATATATTCATTTTATTTTTAGAAACATAATTAAAACTAAAATCAATCATATTGTCGTGATCCATACTTGAGATGGAAAAACATCTCACCGACAGAAATTTCTAATATTGGAAAATGTGTCATCGAGTTATCCTCATCCATGAAAAAAACTATATATACTATAAGATCCTTTACTAGATGCACCTAGAAATGAGGCAAGTGATGAGGATCTCTCTATGTACGAGAAACATATGAATGATGCTACCGATGTTCAATTCATCATGCTATCATTCATGACCTACGAGATCATGAAGAAACATTATTAAAAAGTATGCTTATATAATGTTTTCTCGCCATTGGGATCTCCATCAAGAGAAGGTGAGAAAAGAGAGGTATGAGATCTCAAATGTTTTGTTCACCACTATGCTTTGGGAGATTATGCTAGTTGGGCCACATATAGTCAATCTTATCAGGTACATTGTTCATCTGGACAAATTTGTGATTAAATTTGTGGATGAGTTGCATTGAAATCTCATTCTATCATCACATCCAAATTAAATCTCAAGTTTTGTAGTGAATTATAATATGACCAATAATGAGAGGAACCTTTCAGAACATCTGACCATGATTCACCAACTGCATAAGGACATGGGGCCTGACAAACCTGTAGTCATTATAGTGAATACGAAGAGGAAGGACAATAAAATGAGGCCTAAGATTTATAAATATCCAAAATCCATCGAGGAGCGTCCAACCAAGAAGAAGATGATATAGAGGTAGGGTTAGGTAATTTAAGAAGTTTGTTTTTCATGTCCCATGTTAGGACACTAGAAGATGAACTTCACCCAGAGGAAAGGAGAATCCAAAGATTCATTCTTTATCAAGTTAAATATTTCAATTTCTACACATTGGGTCTTAGATATAGCTTTGAGTGCTCATGTCTGTTTATAAATACATAAACTAAGTAAAATTTTGAAAATTGCCAGAGGAGTGGTGGATTTATGAGCTGCCAATGGTTTGAGGATTGAGACTCTTTCCATTAGTAACTACCACTTTCTATTTCTAACCCATATGATTTTGGTTTTACATGACTATTATTATGTACCATGTTCTGCCAAGAACATAATTTCTGTATCATGTTTGGATTTATATGGGTTTATTTTCAAAATCTAAAATAAAATTTGAATGTATTATAAGGACAACATATTTTATGGCATGGAACATTTAAATAACGGTTTGTATGTATTAAATATCAAAAACCAAGTGTTGTAAATAGATAAAAAATCAAGTTCACATGACTCATATAACACTTAGTTGTGGCATCACTGCATTGGTCAGGTAAATGAGAAGCATCTGACAAAGCACTATCAAGATGGTTATTTAGACTCTTCTAAGGTAAAACCACTTGATATATAGCACAATTATTTACAAGGGAAAATTACTAAACCTCTATTTGGTGGAAAAGGTGAAAGGTCCAAAGATCTTCTAGATTGGTAAACATTGATCTGTGTTGACCATTTATAGTAGATGATATAGTTGGATATTATTACTTAATAACTTTTATGGATTACATGCGTAGATATGGATATATTTACTTGATGAGGTATAAGTCCAAGTATATTTAGAAATCCAAGGAATTTGAAAATTAAGTATGTTATCAACATGGTAATAAGATAAATATGCATTGTTTGGAATGAGTTGTAGAATATCTTAACCAAGATTTCATAGACTTTCTGTGGGAGTTTGAGATTCTATCTCAACACACTTGACCTTATACACCATAGTGGTGTGGTGTTAGTTAAAGGAGGAACTATAACTTGTTGGACATGGTGAAGTTGATTTTGAGTCATGAAGATCTTTTGTTATCCTTTTGGGGATATGAATTACAAACAGTAGTATACACATTAAACCGAGTAGAAACTAAAGTGGAAAACAGAATCCCCATTGCGCTATGGAGTGTAAAGAAACTTGTTTTGACACACCCTTGTGTATGGGTTTGTGAGGCGTCTGTTAAGGAATCCCTAGGAAACAAACTAGAACCCTGGGGAAAAAATTGTATCTTTATATGGTATCCCAAGGAAACAAAGGGATACTACCCATATGAACCCTTAGACAAGATATTAATTGTTTCCAGATTGGATATCTTTTTTGAGAGGGAGAACATCTTTAAAAAGTATAGTGGGAGAAAGATTGGCATTGATGAAGTTGATGCACAAAATACATAGGAGTCGGTAGAGGAATAAGTTCCAGAGGTCCCTATAGAAGAATTAGTCCCTAAAACACAAGTACTGCATAATATTAAAGGAGAGGTAAGGGAACCAGAGTGATATAGTTTCCTTGTCACTAAGGATGGTGACTCATTATTGTTAGAAAATGATGAACCTCTCTCCATCAATGTGGCAGTAGAGAGTTCAAAAGCTGTAAGATGGCTAGAATCTAATAATTCTGAGATTTATTCAATGTATTATAATCATGTTAGGGTTATGTTTGATTCACAAGTTGATGTAATGTCTATTGGATGTAAATGGGTATGAGAGAAGAAACTATTCATGGAATATAACATTAGTACATGTAATTCAAGTCTAGTGGATACAAGTTTTTAAAAATGTTAGTAAAATGACAATAATTAAACCTTTTCATCAGTTTCAATGTTTAAATCCATCAGAATAATAAAATTCTTGGTTACATACCATGATTATGAGATTTGGCATATGGATGTCAAAACCGCGTTCCATAACAGGAACCTTCTAAAAGATTTCTATATGAAAGAACCTGAAGGGTTTCTGAAACCAAGTGATACCAATTTTTTTCAAGCTGTAGAGACCCATTTATGGATTGAAGCATGCATCTAGGTCAAGGAATATTTGTATTGATTAATCCATAATATAATTTGGTTTCATTAAAAATTAATGTGAGTTGTGTGTTTACAAAATTTTTAATGGGAATGCAGTTAGTATCCTAGTACTATATGTTGACAACATATTACATATTGGAAATGACATACCAGTCTTACATTATGTTATGTATTGGTTGAAAAAGTGCTTATCCATAAAGTAATTAGGTGAAGTAGCCTACATTCTAGGGATAAAGATCAATTGTGATAGATCCATGAGGCTGCATAGACTAATTCAAATAACATATATTTACCAGATACGAAAGATTTTTAGTATGGAACAATCCAAGATGGGATTGGTTCTTGTTTCACATGGTTTACATATTTCTAAGAAAATGTGTCCCCAAACAAAACATGAGAATGATAGAGTGAGTAATATCCCATGTGTGTCATCAATAAGATCAATCTTGTATGCTATTCTATTTACATGACTTGATGTTTCCTATGCACTGAACATGGTAGGTAGATTTCAATCACATCTAGTAGAAAAAAATGGACTGCTATTAAAACTATGCTTAACTATCTAAGAATAACTAAGGATATTTTCCTGGTATAAGTAGAATACAAGGAGGATTTCATTAAAGGATATGTTGATGCTGGTATATAGACAAATAATAATGATTTGAATTTATAATCGGTATCTGTTTTCTGTCTCAAAAGAGGAGTTGTGAGTTGCAAGAGTTGAAAGTTGCTAATTGTCGCTGATTCTACAGCGATGCATGAATATATAGTAAATTTTGATGTAGCCAAGGAAGCCGTCTAGATTTTGATCCCTGTCTAGAAGCATGATTTGGTACCTAGAAGTAAATACCCTATCACATTGTAATGTGATAATACTACAGTGGTGGCTCCTTCAAAAGTACCAAGGTCACACCAAAAAACAAATAACATACATTAAAAGTATCATATCTTGAGGGATCTATATCAAAGGGGTGAAGTTTTTGTGAACATAGTATCCACATAAGATAATATGTCAGATCACTTGACTAAATTCCTATTTCAGAAGAGGCTTGAGTATAACATGAGAACTAATAGATAAAATGTTGTTAGCAGTTGGCCCTAGTGAAATTTGGAGTATGTTGGAGTTGATTCCCTAGAAAAAAGTTCTTTTTTACTTTATCATAAAAAATATATTCATTGTATGGATATTAATAAACTCCTTATCACATCATTATTTTTCTTTTGCATTACATTGTATATGATAATGTCCTATGAGTAGTTGTCGCACTAAAAATTTATAGAGGATTCCTACTATGATGATAACCTGGAAGTGCCATGACACTATTCTTGAACATATGTTCTGTAGATGGATTATATCTTTTGAAAGGACACAAATCAAACAGGATATTAGGGGTGGAGAGTCATAGGACTTTGGGGGTACCTTTTCATGGTGTGCACCCTTGATAATCTCAAGGAGGATATTATGATAACCTGACCTGCTAGTACGAAATACACATTTATATTTTTTATTGGATGTTACAATATGTGGACATGTGTATTGGTCCTTAGAATTTATCATTATTATTATTGGGTATTATGACTCACCCACTTAGATGTATTGGCCAAAACCATGACGACATATATTCATAGTGAGGTGGGATATGTTGGGTGTATCATGAGTAATACATCATTAATGAATAATTAAAAAAGGGACTTGTACTTTATTTTACATAATAGAAGTTGATATATCATTCCCTTTTATGGAAATGATATAGCTTAAATAAATCCATGGACATGGTATTCTATAAGCATGTTCAATTACAGGGAAGTCTAATAATTAGAAATTCAGCACATGGGTTGATGGAACTTGCATGAAACCCTTTTGATTGGAGATATTAAGACAAAGGGATTATAGTACACGGTAAGCGTCCGTATGATATAACATGTCATTGTGGATTTATGTTCTTTTTCTATGGGTTCCTTGGCGTGTTTCTAGATGCTAACCTTGGAATTTAGACAGGCTTACCAAATGCCACTGAGAAAGAGGCCTAGATGTTTACACACTAGGTGTATCCGAAATCTCAGTTAAATAATTATTATTTAACAAGATGAATAAATATTAATCCCGGTTGTGGTTTAATAATTATTCATGTATGAATGATCACATTTATATAATAACTATTTATCCGAGAGAATATATTGTTGATGGAATATTTATTTATCAACGGATAATGAATTTATTTTTATTTAAAAAATAAATAGTTTTTATTCAAGGCCTTCTAAATATTAAAGAGGATGGGCGAACCGTGTTTAAGGGTCTAGTGAGAAATAATATTTAAATACTATTTGATTAAATAATATTTAAATATAAATTTCAAGTTAAGAATCTATCATTGAAGTAAAATAATTTCCATTATTATTTGACATGATGGTTTCATATAAAATAATAAAATATGTAATGACTCTTATGCAAATAATTTATTATTAAATATTTAATTAAATTCCTAGTTCAATTATTATGTTCTCATTTATTCTACGGAACAAAAATTTGAGCCACATTTTTTGGCACAACATTTTTTAGAAATCTCACAGTCCTAGAGAGCTCTATTTTCTTCGAGAAAATTTTCAAGAATGAGAGCAGTCATCCCTTATCGAATTAGAGAATTATTTGGAAGTAACTCTTATGGTGATAAAATGTAGATGACACAAAAATAAGGATCTTTTGTGTTACTACCTTGATACTACTTCAAAAACCTCCAAAAATTCAAGGATCACATGTGGATCACCACTAGAGAGATATACTTATGATATCCACAATGAAACGAAGGTGCACCATGAATATGTGGTCAGACACTTCAATGAATAATGAAAACCTTTGATTAATTTCATTAATTTAATTTAATTAATTATAAACAAAATATATCAATATTCTATTTGGGTTCTAAAAGAAAATTATTCATTTTATATGTCTTGGATTAATTCCATTGATACTGGTGTTTATCTTCATATTGATCTAGGAATGGTCATTGGTTAGGGAAAAATAAAAGGTGGGAACCGAACCAACCGTGCTTTCATTTCACCCAGAACGTACATCTACATCTCACATCTGCACCACATTAATCCACAGAAGGATAGATGGTTGAAAATTAATCTATGAAATATAGGATATATCTCATTTCCTCTTAATTTCATGTCTTATATTAGTCAAGCCCCTATGTTTTGGATCTCCATCAATTATCAAAACCGATAATAATGCATAGACCATTTTAATCATAGAATCTTCCTACATTTTCTCTTTCCTAGGGTTATAATGTGTTGAGAAGAAATAATATTTAATAGGGCCAGCCCAAATCAATTTCCTAAAAGCCTATTGGCTTGGTCAACTGATGGAAAAGGGAAACAATCCACCTTATTATCTCTCCCTTACATTACAAAAACCCTCTATGATCCATTTACCTTGGTTTTTTTATCATCATTTCCAAGAAACATCCCTCCCATCTTTCTTGGGCACCATTATTCACCTACTTTGTCTCAATGTTTAGTAATATGATTCATCTTGATCATCACATAATTCATGCTATTATTTTATTACTATCCATATTTTCCCTCACCATATCCATCACTACATCCCCATTAAAAAATCTATCTATATCTCCCCAATCATTTCCACCCCACATCGTCCCCTAGTACAATTAAATTAATTTGGGAAATTATATTTTATATTTTAATTATTTATATTTTTTAATTATAATTATTATAAAATTATCCCACTAGATTAAATTTTCCATTGAAAAAAGTGTCTATATGAGGGTTTGGGTTTCAATCTATATTAGCATGTGTATAGCCTTCTTTGGCAAGATATATTGGGATTTAAATTTACTTTTTTTGTTCATTGTAATCATCCATGAATTTTGATATGGAAATGGGTTAAAACTCTTCCATTTTTGTCGATCTATTTTCCTAATATGAAATAGTTGGACTTTGGTTCAATAATTATATAGTTTCTATAATTCATTTTTCCATAAAATTATTCATCTTTTTCTACATGTATTTATTGGTTATGATGTATCTTTCACAAAATTCATGTTATCAATTAACAAATTTATATTCTGGAAGTTATAATTGATTATTTATAAATGTAATTAAATTAATTTCCTTTTAAATAACAACATTAATTTTTGGATGGGATGTACTAAGATTTGATTTTCTCCATTTTATTTGTTTCTTCTATGGATACCCTCTACCCTGTGTAAGGTATCAAATAATAAAACTCTTAATCACTTCAACAGGGGAAATATTTTCATTGCATATATCAAAAAAAAAATATTGGGCCAACCCTAATATTTAATCAACTCCAATGATCTTATCAAGTGAATATTCATCTATTTATCTATCAAGATAAATATCAAAATTTTAAGATGTATATATGTCACACATTTCACCATAAAGATAATACCAGTATATCTTCAATTTAGATATTTCCACTACCATCTCCAAATCATGATTTGGGTAAATTTTCTCATGTATTTTCATTTTTAATGAAGAATATGGTATCACCATATAATTCTACATGAGAAAAAATCCAAGTCCCTTTTATGATGCATCACAATAGATCACAAACTCTTCTTCACTATAGGGGAGTTTGAGCATAGTTTCATTGACCAACTTTCTCTTTAGTTCCATAAAAGTTTCATCATATTCATTCAACCTTAAGAACTTGACTACCTTTTGTGTCAATTTGGTGAGTGGATTAGGAACTAATGAAAAATATCTCACAAATTATCCAAATTATCCATCCAATACAAAAAATGATTAATATTATTAACCATTGTTGGTAAAGGATATTTTTAATAATATACATATTTTAATAATCAACTAAAATACCATCACATGATATTATATGACCCAATAATTAAACACTTTGAAAAAATAGCAAAACTGGTAAATTTTACATAAAAATTCTCCATCATCAGGGTCTCCAACACAATTTTTAAGTAATTTTCATTATCTTACTTAATCATCGAATGTATAATAATATCATCAATAAACACTACCTAAAATTGGTTTTGGTAATCTATAAAGACTATATTAACTAAATCAAGGATGTTATTAGGGGAGTTTGTAAGTCTAAATGGAATCACAATAAATTTATAATGCTTATTCCCCATAAAGAAGGATGTATTGTGTATATCTTCAGTCTTATACCTTAATTGATGATATCAAGAATTAAGGTCAATCTTAGAAAAGTATTTTCATCCACATAATTTATCAAACAAATCATAGATATACGGTATATAAGACTTGTTCTTGATAGTGATCTTGTTGCATTCCTCATAATCAATGAAGTGACAAATTGACCCATATTTCTTCTAAAAAAAGAATATGTGAACCCCATGATCATACAATAGGGAATATGAATCAATTACGAATATTATCATGGTGTATGTTATTTAATTATTTACATTCAATTTAGTCTATTCTAAAATAATTATTTGGAATATCTGTTGCACTAGTTATGAGTTCTATTGAAGACTCTACTTCAAAATTCTTATAATTACAATGAAACTATTCTAAAAATACATCAATTAAATCACATAAAATTGGTTAACATTCAATAGTTAGTTTCTCCCAAACCATATAAGATAAATATTAATCGTTTATGGGAATGAAACCCACAATATTGATGTAATTTAAATTGAAATTTCATAATTATCCTTGCACTGATAAACAATCATAGGATCATTCGGAATATAAAAAGTGACTTACCTTCCACAGAAATTGATATGGTATTAATATAAATAATAATAATCCACACCTAGAATCAAATAAAATTCAACTAAATGTAAAATCACAGGGTTTCTAGGAAGAATATTTCCTCAAACATCAATTGGAGAGAAACTATCGACTTGAGATGTGACCACCACACCCTTGAAATTTTTCACTGCTAACTGAACATGCAATCATTGAGCTGCTAATTCGATAGATTTTAAAAATTCATTAGATATTAAATTGTGAGTATATATAGAACAAAATAATCCATAAATTTTTATAGAGTGGGTGATATATATAATTTTCACCATGTCATTCTCATAACCCACTTTTACAGTCGTGATCACATGGGGGTTCTCTTTAAATTATAGAGTCAAAGGTTATTGGAATCAATCATCATCATAAACCTTCACATTAATGAAATTATTTGAATAATTCATAAAATCCTTTAATTTTAAGAATTAGAGTGTGGGTTGTTTATTGGTTGAAACCTTCTTTTTTCTATTCTATTAACTGGCCTACCTATCCCCTTTCGACATTCATGGGCTTTATGACCCACATTTCATCATTTAAATCACCTATATGTTCCATTCAATAAATACCCATGATGTTTATTCCCAAATTTAGGGCATGTATATTTCTTTAAATTATTTCTATAATGTGATTTATTCAATTTTTCATGACACTCAGTTTTCCTTTTTTATTAAAAACATGGGAATGGTGGGGATATCAAATTTCAATTTCTTATATTAGTTCACATTGAATGATTTATTGATTTAAAATAAAATCATATATATATAACTTATTTTAAATCCTTGGTTTAATACACCAAATAATAAATAATTATATTTCCATTGATAATGATTACACTAGAACCACACTTTCATGTCTTGAAAAATTTTCTTCATAGGTATCAATGGATTTATCCTCGTTTTTCTTAAGCTCAAGGAATTACATTTCCATATTTGTATATAGATTATATGTAAATAAAATGATGAAATATATCCTATTAAAATCATCCAATTTCAAGGATTCCACTTCTTCCTTTGGTTTTATACTCTCAATAAGGTTAAACCAGTGATTTTATTCACCTTCCAAATGATAAATTTCTTGGAAAACATTTTCATGTTCTGAGATCTATAGAAGAGAAAATATTTTCTCAATGGTACTGATCCATCCATCATATAATAATAGATCATAAGATCCAATAAAAGAACCTATATTTTTTCATATTAAATAATAAATTTTACATCTTTTCCTCCTTTTATCATTTGGAATCTCATTATGATTCAAGGAAAATGAAATATGTGTGATAATAATAATGATATTTTGTATTCCATCCCTTATATCATTTAGTTTCTCATGTGGAAAATCATTATATTTTCCATCACACTCATTGTTATCATGATATATTCTAGTTCTATTAATTGACTAAAACTAAAAAAATTATAATAATCAAACAATAATAATCAGAGTGAGCTATAAAAAATAATTGAATATCATTCATATGATGTCTACATTATGAAAAATTATTATCAACCTATGGAACCTTAGGTTTAAACTAATTTATCTATGGTCATTACCAAAAAATTATAATATTAAGTTGTATTTATACATATCAAAAGGGTTTTCTGCAGTGTTTTTTAATCATAATATTTTATGATTGATGTAACCTATCATTCAGTACCAACTCTAGTAACCCATAATTTTCTTACGTAAATAATGCATTCCCTTAGATGAAAATTAAATACATTTTACAAATACATTCCCAATGACTATAATAGATTAGATCCATTATAGATATGACAAACAGTATTCTTATTTCATGAAATATATTTAACAAATCTGATAAATATCTTCCCACGTAGTACTCTTCATAAGAATACCATACACAAAACATTATTCATATTATTGGGAAAATAAATTTAAGAAAGGGTGATCATAGATTCCCAGTAATGGTAAACATGGGATACATCAACCAATGGTCATATGAATATATAAGAGAATAATAATGGTATAGGATCATGAACATAACATAAAATGCTTACACACAATCTGTCATGGATCATTAATTTTTGTCATGGAATAAAACATTACCATTTCAAAATAATAGAATCTTGATATTGATAAATGTTAATGAATAAATAATGAATCATAAGATCATGTCATTAAAGTTTTTCCCCATCATAGGTATAAAACCAATTTCATATTTTAGGGTTAACTACTTATATCGTCAAATCATTTTATATTAGGAATTAATACATGTTCTCAATATCATAATGGATCAGGAAACATTACTTATTTTAAATTGTGTATCAATCACACTAACTTGTTTCCCATATTCAATAAATACTATAAATTTTTTTCCCATAGTGGACACATTTTATTGTTTACCATAGTGGATCAAGAACGTTGATTTGTTTACCCACAATTAACTCATGAGATTTAAAACATTACCCATTGTATTAGATGGATATATAATTTTAATCCCACCCCTAACATAATTAAAAAAATACATATGTGATCCAAAATATCATAATAATTATATCAAATCATCACACTAGAACCAATGAAAATAAAATGGGTTTTATAAAATATTTATAATTTCATCATAGCATAACCCATGAAAAAGAAATAGGTTCCCTAAAACACTAATCATCATAATCATAATCGTAATGACCCGAATTTTTACTATTGTATAGATCATTGGTTTTACGTTTTTAATATTATAATTAATCATGGTAAAGGTATATTATAGTCTATAGAATGAATAAGTAGTTTCTCAGGATTTTTGATCCCGGAGGTTCAAATAAGAGGGTTGTAGGATGGGATGGACAGTTAGTGTAAATCGTGCTCCAAATCCACACTGTTTGGGTAACGTATGAGGTTGCAGATAAGGGAAACTACAAGACTTCATGGTTTTTATGAAATCGTGTGAACTAGGTTCATGCCTATACAACCTGGTATAGATGGTGGAAGGATCCATCCAGCTTGGGTTGTGCATGGTTTGGAAAACCTTTCCCATAAATTGTGTGAACCCAGTTCATGGAAAAAATGGCAATTTCTCCCCTACCTATAACATATGTTATATTTTTCATTTTCGTCCTCCCTGTTGTAGAAAAATACACCACTTCCTCCTCCTATATCTCTCAAACCTTCCAGGGCTTGGATGTTGGATAGATCCTTCATTTGCAGTTTTATCTCTATTCCTCTAGAAGCATTGGATCCGTATTGGTAAGGCCCCTTGGTCTCTCTACTCCTATATCTATTCTTATTATCATCTATTTTACTATTTGGTTTTAGGGTCATATTCTCGGTTTTCATTTAATTGTAATGAAAATATGATGTATTCTAACCTAATTTGAATCTGAGGTTGTTATCAAGCGAGGATTTGTCTATGGTCCTAAGGTAGGTGGTCATGTATTTTTCTATTTCATTTTTGGTCATTTTGTATTTAATATGTTGTTTCATGAGTTGGCCTTTAATAATATTCCTTTATGTACATGTTCCTTCATGTCTAATTGACCCTAGTGTGATAACACAGATTAATTTAATCATTTTTAGTTGTTTGGATATCACCCATGCTCTATATGGACACCCAAGGGGTGTGCCGACAAAATTGGCCATTTTAGGGAAATTTCCAAATATGAATGGATCTTATTTATATCTCCCAAATTGAATATTAAATTTAATTTACCATTTTCCCATATTAAATTTATGTATACCAGTGCACCTAAATATTTATTAGACCCTCAATATTTAGAATTGTCTAAATGGTCATTTGAGTATTTTTACCTTGACACATTGGCCTTGTCACATTTCCTTTAAATAGTTTTTACATGCTATAAAAATATGATGGTTGTCTTGTATAGTTTGTCTTGGGTAGGATGGACTCAACCACTTAAATTAATTGGTTTAAAAGAGTTTATTTTAAGGGATGACATGGAATTTCCCTCTTTTTGTTTTATTATAAAAATACATTACATGAAATGGTTGTTGTTTAAATTGAAATGATATAATATGGTTTGTTTTATGTCATGTGTTATAAATGGATATGTCTTTACTATGATTATGATATTATTACATGTGAATTTGTGGTAGGAATTCATACCCCATGCCAATTTTTTATATACATATGGTTGGGATGTATTCTTACCCCATGCCAGTTGAAATCTCTATACACATATAGATGGGAGGAATTCTTACCCTGTGCTTGCTTATTATACATGTATTGATGGGAGGAATTCTTACCCCATTCCATATTATTTTATGTGAATGGGTAGGAGGAATTATTACCCCACAGTAGTTGAAAAATCTATATACATGTACAGATGGGAGGCTTGCTTACACAATTCCAATTATATTATATATATATATTGACTTGATCTGGCACACTAGATGCGAGATAAAGTAGGTAAACCCACCAGGTGTCCTTTAATAACCCCAGCGAGGAGTTATTTAATTTTTATGTACTATCTTACATTCCTACAACATTGTTTACTTACATGTTTCTACTCAAATTACACATATAAATCGTTGGTGACAGCTTGCTAAGATATTAATCTCACACCCTACTCAGGCTTCCATTGGAACCCGAGAATATGATTTTCCTGTAGGTATGGATTGAGTAAAACACCACTCTTTTGGCTGTTGATTTATACAATTTAGTTGTAGTTGGGGAGAAGAAGTCCAGGCACATGATTGAGATGCTATAGAGAACCTTTTGAATTTCGTTCTCTTCTGTAATTTTTTATTTGTATGTATGTTTCTTGTTCCCTATTCCCTTTTTTTTACTAGCTTGCCAAGAATACATGTTATATTAGACAATGCCTATGAGCCCTTTCTGATGTTATTTAGTTATTCATTCTACCGCTATTTGTTGTACCTATTTATTATATATTCGAGTTGGTTATGATTCCACTACTGTATATTGATGTGGCATCTCTTTAATTACTATGAAATGGGGGAATAGTCTCCCAACTTTTTTAAAATCACACCCCAAATGCAAGTCAGCATCCTCTAGCTTATGGGGAGACACGTTAGGGGTTATGTGGTCAATCAAACATTGGGCACAGGTTAAGTGGTATTCGGGTCTGGGACGTCACAAAGTGGTATCATAGGGGGTTGCTTTGTTTCTTTACAATTTGGAGATAATATAATGGAGATTATGAATGCTTGGTACTTGGTCACAGGTCATTATTTGTCATCGTGAACCCATGTATGGGATAAGGGCCATGTTTCAGAAATTATTAATTATCTATTTATAACTATTACAGTAAATATGATTTCACCGTTGGGTGCTTCACATGTTTTGGGATTTTATTTTTATTAATAACATTAGGATTATGATAACATTATTTGACCCTTTGAAAAGAGGGTTATATATTAGATCATGCATTACAAAAGGCATAATATGAATATTCCATACATTATGCTATGTCACTTTAATGTTTTTAGGAATCATTTCATGTTCCATAATTTTTGTTCCTTTTTATACACACACACACACACACACACACATACAAACACACACACACACACACACACACACACACACATATATATATATATATATATATATATATTTGTTCTATCACTTCTTGTAGATTTTGAATTGTTCTATGGTGAGAGTTTAGTCGGTGCCACTCTCTAACTCATATGGTGTATGGGCCCTTATAGATCAAAAAAATGCAATTCCAGCTTGCTCAACTATTGAGAAATGATATAATCACATGGATAAGCACAATTTAAATGAAAATTAAATCCAAGTGAGTGCCATCTATTGGTTCATAAGGTGTATGGGCCCTTACGGGCTGAGATATGGCATATCATTGGATTTAGCCAACATAAATTCTTTAAATGTTCGAATGATCATTTTTTCAAATGGGATATGTATTTTAACCTAAGAATAACAATCATGAACATGTCTAACATATAAAACATAACCTGAACCTGGCCTTGGTAGTGATTAGTGTGTCTGTCTCCATTCGGATGGCATGTTATCGTCTCTTCAACAATCTAGCCCTGGATTTTGAAGCAGGAAGAGAGATACATTTGTTATCATAGGAAGGCTTTAATTCTTTTCTTAGACTCATGAATGATATAATATAAAATTCACGAATCTCTTTTGAAAAGTTCATTTGTATAGTATAATTATTCCTCCACAACATCCTCAAGTCATGCACCCTGAAGGTAGTGATGATCATGTTCCTGAGGTGGCAGACCTTGAACCACCTATTATTCCTCTTGTCGAGCCACCTATGGCTCCTCCTCCTATACTTGATTTAGGATTTGATGCCTTGTTTCGAGAGGTATTCTTAAAAATGATACAATATATGAAATGAAGAGTGAAACTTTCCCCAAGCATGGTAGATTGGACTCATGAGATTCAACAGTATCATCCTCATACTTTCATAGGGGGTGGATGACCACTTGTTGTAGAGTCATGTATTGAGGCAATCCTATCTGTCTTTGATCACCTAGAGATACCTCAAGAGCATAGGGTCAAGAAAGATACTAACATGATGAACGATTCATCCAAGAGGTGGAGGGTTGTCATCACCCATCAAAGCCCGCATAGGTATATGGTCTGGGATAACTTTCAGACTGTCTTCTATGAATACTTCTTTCCCTATAATATGATGGAAGATAGATCTAGAGAGTTCAGGAATCTGTAGTAAGGGACCATATCAATTATGGATTAATCATATTATTTCACCAATTAGTATCATTTCTCTATTTCTCTTGTTGTTGATGATCTAATGGTGGCTAGGTGATTTGATGATGGGTTGTGATACACCATCTGATCACTATTCAATTTGTTTTGCATGACAACAATTTTAGATATTATCAACCAGAACCTAACTAAAGGGTGAAATTTAAGGGATGCTAATATTCTGAGCTAGGTTGGTTCAAAACATAAGGTTTCTAGTGGATCTTCTTCTGGATGAAAATGGGACTTTGAGGAATCATGTGGTGGTAGCAGTAGCCATGCTCTATTCACGGGTAGTTCTCATATTCGTCACCAGTGTGCGTTCTAAGGAACTTCAAGGGGTAGAGTTTGTAAAATGTAGATGAGTACTGAGATAGTGGAAGGATGGATTAACTCCCCCATTTATGTAGGACATTCTCTCAAGTTCTTATTGGGATGGGATCTAGACTTACTCCTCGATCTAGATCTAGGTTAGTAGGGTCATGAAAAATAGGTATTTGGAATACAACTAGTCAATCATTCCAAGGTGGCAGTAGAGGTAGGGGAAACCAGACAAATGATTCTCAATATTAGCAGAGTGGGAATACTCAGGGAAATCAGGTTGTGACTCTAGTCTTCGGTAAAGGCTTGTTAAATCCCTTCCAACCTACACTATAGGACTAGATCACTGAACCATCTACTATATGATGTAGTATTATAGAATCCCCCTCTTTAGTGTGTTCTTAGTTTGATATAGGCACGTCTCCATATTGTATATCTGAGTCGATTATTGAGAGTATGGGCCCTTATTTAAAATCTTATCATGGATTAATAAGGTAAGATATACCCTTAGGTACCCATTCAGAGGGAATTCTCCATTTTTAGAATCGTACCCTTGAGATAGGTGGTTAACTTCTCTAATCAAACCTGTATTTTATTGACATGAAAAGATTCAATGTAATTATTAGGATGGACTGTTTAGTTCCCTATTGAGACCATATTGACTTCTATCTTTGGAGGGATACATTTACATCAATAGAGTGATTTATGTGCATGCACAATGGATAAAGGAATCTCAGTGTGACACGAGCAAGAACTGAGCAGTAGAGGTTTCATAGTGTTACAAAAGGCCACCAGTATTTTTCAAGATGACCAAGGGTTACAAGCCATTATTTTATCTTCTACAGTGGAGTGTTTTAGATATGTTTTTTTCTAATGAATTCTATATTCTACCTCTGTTGTCCGATGTATATTTTACTATTGATATTGTCCAAGGGGCAGCACATGTGACCATTCCTCCATACAGGATTGCACTTAAGGAGATTCTAAATCTCAAGAATCTATTAGAGGATTTGGAGGTGAAAGACTATATATGCCTCGAATCTCCTCCTTTGGGCTCAAATACCATTTTTAACAATAAATTAGATGCTACCCTTATGATTTTTATTGATTACTATCAGTGGAATCAGCTGATTTTCATTAAATAGTATCCATTTCCTATAATAGTCGGCCTCTTTAACCATCGCTGAGGAGTGAAGGTTTTTTCATAGATAAATATGCAGCAGGATACCATTAGTTTTCTTTTAGGACTCCATACATTCCTTTTATATCCTTCATGAGTAAGTATGATATATACAAGTACCTGGTTATGTCGTTCGGACTCACGAACGCACCTTCGGTTTTCATGGATCTTGTGAATCTTGTTTTTAACCCATAATTGGATTAATTTTCTATTTTCTTCATTGATGATATCTATGTGTATTATTTCTCTAGACATTACCATGAAAACCATCTCGAGATATTATTTATAGGAGAGATAGAGCATCAAATCTATTCTAAACACAGTAAATTCCACTTTTGGATCGATAAAGTCCACTTCCTAGGTCATGTCATCTCAGAGTTAGGAATTTATGTTGACCCAGAAAAAGAGAGAGTTGTAGTTTCTTAACATTATCCTAATAATGCCTTTGATATTTGGAGTTTCTTAGGGATTTCTGAATGTTACATATGCTTCATTCAGGATTTTTCATACCATGAAGTGCCACTTATAGTACTGGTAAAGTCGGGTTTAAAATTTGAATGGTCAGAATATGGTGATGAAAACTTTTAGGGGTTAAAGGGAAGACTTAATTTAGCACTGATACGGATTCTACCATAACTAATAATGGCATATTCAGTCTAATGTGATGCATCAACTGTCGGTCATGGAGCTATTCTGATGCAGGACAATTGAGTCATTATGTATGGTTCTCATCAGTTGAAGCCTCACGAGTAGAATTACCCAACCCATGACCTCGACCATGATGCATTTGTTCATGCCTTACATTATTGGAGACATTATCTACTAGGAGATCATTTTGTGGCGTTTAGAGACCACAAAAAACACAAATATATCTTCCCTTAGTGGGATCTGAATCTGAGGTAGCATTGGTGGGTCAAGTACCTATAATCATTTGATTTCAAACATTCCTATACTCAATAGAAATGGAATTCAGATGATCATCCTCAAATATAGAAAACTCAGAATCAAGTGGTTTAGGAATCCAATGATGAATGGAATCATAATATATTATTGTCAGAGATGTACATTGCAGTTCTATAGAACAATGTTTAGACTATTCTCTCAACATTAGTGATGAAATCTACTCATATGAAATGAGTAAGGTCAAGAACGTTATCAAATCCTGAAGACCTTGTCCAATGGGAAACTATTAGAGATGAAAACAATATTATAATTGGATAGTCTTTGGGGATGATACTCTATTGTTCTATGGGAATGTATGGGTCCCAGTAGAGATCATTGAGAAGATTTTGATAGATTTCGATGCCTCAGCATGGGTGGTTCACCCTGGTGTCACAAAAATGTATCGAGATATATGAATTTTATATTGGTGTCCCATCATAAAGTGGGAGATAACCAATTTCATCATGAAATATCCCCCCCCATTAGTACGTGAATTCATAACATCATCATCTGGTATATCTCCTTCAATCGTTGTTTATTCTTGAGTGGAAATGGTATGATGCTTCTATATACATTGTGAAAGGTTTACCCAAATCACCTCATGGCAATGATGTGGGGGTGTTTTCATTGCTCATTTGATGAATTTCTCATGCATCCTACATATGCGAAGTACCTTTTTGGTAGATGAGTTAGGAAGGATTTATTTCAAGGTTGTGGTGTGTATTTATAGAGAACGTCAGTCTATCATTTATGAAAGAGACACTCATTTTACACCATAGTTCTAGAAGGGGATATGAAAGTGCTTGGGTACGTAGGAACTTTTGAGAATGGGCTATCACTCATTGACTGATGGATAGAGGGATCATACAATTATGGTGCTAGAAGATATGCTTCGTGCATGCATTCTTGACTTTGGGGGTTCCTTGGAGAGACACATTCCCCTCATCGAGTTTCAATATAACAACAGATTCTAGGTTACCATTGATATGGCTCCATATGAATCCTTGTATTATATGCCTTTTCAGTTGCCTCTATGCTAGTTAAAGAGGGGGTGGGGGGAGGTAGTAGTGCTTGGGCCTTGACTCATGCAGGAGACTTCAAGACATATCCAGCTGATCAGGAAGCGTTTGTTGATAGCTCAGTGTAGACAATAATATTATGTCAAAAGACACCGATGACCTCTTGAGTTATAGGATAGAGAAGATTTTTTCTTTAACGTCTCCCCCAGGTTGTCACATTGACATATTCAAAAGTTGGTTAAGCTATCACTAAGGTTTGTTGGACCCTCTGAGGTAGTGAAATGGATCAGACTAATGGCATACCTATTGGAATTTCATAGAGATGTCATTAGATGAGTGATGTGTTTACTTTATCTCAACTTCTTCAATACTATCTAGACCAATCTCATGTCATTCAGCCTGATGAGGTTGATTTGGTCATGGATGCTTCCTATTAGGAGTACCCAGTTCATATTATTGATCTTAGTTTGAAGACACTCTGAGACAAGTCTATTCCTCTTATATGGGTTCGATGGAAACACAACCAGATATAAAAAGGTAACTAAGAGTGGTAAGCATATATATAGTCTCAGTGTCTAGAACACTTTACTAATATTTCCTCTTTACACTTCAAAGGAAAAAATTAGAGATGAGTTTCTATATAGAGGGGAGGTTTTAATGACCTGGAATTTGACCAAGATACAATTTTTTTGTTTTTCATTTTGAATCTTTACTTAAATCTTGGTAAATGTATACTACAGCCTAGAGAAGGGAAAAGGAGCATGTGGGGCTGGTTCATAGCCTTGAGTTCTATAAAAGGCGGGGGGTAGGCTAGGTCATACGGTTTGGGTTAACTATGAAGTTGCAGATTGTGGCACCTGCAAGTCCATGCAGTTTGTCTGTAGCTGTGCAAACTAGGAGCATTGTCGTATAGCCTACCATAGATGGTGGACAGAGCCATGCAATATGGTTTTCACATGTTTTGAAAAACCATGTGCATAAACCATAAGATCCCAATTTTTTTTTGAAAACATGACTATTTTACCCTCCCTCTATCATAAGTCCTTTTTTCTTTTTCCTCCTCACTTCAGCAGACAAAGCCTTATATAAATCATCCTTGAGCTCTCAAACCATCCAAGGATTGAATATTTGATAACTCCTCTATCTGTGGTCCAATCTCCAATTCTCTAGAAGAATTGTATTCACAGTGGTAAGGCTTCCTAGTCTCTGTACTCCTTTCTCAATTCTTCTTATCGACCATTATGCTATTTAGTGAATGGCTCATATACCATATTTTTTGGGAATTGGACTAAAACTAATATCTCTTCCAACATATTTTTATTCTAAGGTCGATATCAAGTGAGGCTTCATATACAACCCTAAGGTAGGTGGTCATGTAGTTTTCTATTTGATTTTTGGTTGTTTTTTATTTAATCTATTGTGTCGTGATCTAGCCTATATTGATCTCCCTTGATGTGTGGGTTCCTTCATGTATAATTGACCCTAATGTGATGATATAGGTTAATTGAATAATTTTTATGTGTTTTGATATGACCCATGATCTATATGGACACCCAAGGGATGTGCCAACCAAATGGGTCATTTAGGTCACTTTTCCAATAGGACTGAATCATATTTTAATCTCCAGTCTTGGTTTTTAAATTGAATTCACTTTTTTACATGTGTATTTGATGTATAACCTGGTGCATCAATGGTTCTTAGACCCTCTTGAGTTGGAATTTCCCAAATTGGCATGTGATTATTTTTACCTTGACACATTGGCCTTGTCAATTTTCCTTCAAATGATATTTCCTTGTTATACAAATAGGATGGATGACTTGTATAGGTTGACTAGGGTGAAATAGCCTTAACTAATTAAATGAATTTATTTAAAGGAGGTTGTTTGAAGGGATGTCCTGGCCTTGACATTTTTTGGTTTTATAATAAAAAGCAATTACATGAAAAGGTTTTTGTTTAAATTGATATAATATAAGATGGTTTTCCTTATGTCATGTGTTATAAATGGATATTCCTTTTATATGCTTATGAGATTATAATATGTGAATGGGTGTGAGGAACTCATATGCAATACCAGTTTTTATATATGTATGTATGGGAGGTATACTTACCCCATGGATGTTAAAATCATTATACATGTATGGATGGGATAAATTCTTACCCCACAATATCTTGTTATACATGTTTGTATGGGAGGAATTCTTACCCCTGTATGCTTATTATATGTGTATGGGTGGGAGAAATTCTCACCCCAATCTAGTTACAAACTCTATATACATCTATGGATGGGGGGAATGATTACAACATTCCAGGTTATATTATATATATATATATATGGTGACTTGATCTAACACATTAGCTATGATCTGAAGCAGCTAGACCCACGAGGTGTCTTTTATGAACCCGAGTGGGAGGTTATATATTTATTATTCATTGTCTTATATTCCTTTAACACCATTTAATTATGAGATCCTACTCAGATTACATGTAGACACTGTTGTTGGTGGCCTAATGATATGTTTATCTCACACCCTACTTAAACTACCTTTGGAAATCAAGAATACCGGTTTCCTATAATAATGGATATAAGAAAACACCACTCATATGGCTATCGATTAATACGGTATAGTTGGATCTTAGGAGAAGAGGATTGGGCTTAGGCTCGAGATGCTATGGAGTAGATTTTGGATTTTGTTCTCCTTTTCACTTTTTTTATGTCTTCTACCTATTCAATATTCACTTTTGTACTAGCATTCCATGAAAACATGATGTATCATACACTACCTATAAGTCCGTTTCTATATTATTTAGTTTTTTAGTTATTTAGTCTTCCATTGTGTGTTGTATCTAATTATTATATCTTCTTATTTGTTATGATATTGCTACTATATATTGTTGTTGGATCTACTATGTTACTCTGATATGCGGGTATAGTCTCCCCACTATTTTACAATCATACCTCTGCTGCTAGTCGCAAACCCCTAGCTTATGGGGAGATACATTAGGGGTCATGTGGCTAACCGGGCTCAGGGCATTGATTAAGTGGAATTAATGTCTGGGATGTCACAATAAACCATCATGTGAAAGAAAAAGGATGGTATAATTGGATCATATACCTAGTAAAACATAATTTTCATAAAAAAATATGTTATCATATATGAAAATTAAATTAAAATATTTATTGTAATATTTCTGTGGGAAAATAAAATTTTCATTTTGAAATAAATTATTTAAAATATAAAAAGTTTCAAAAATATTATGGAAATCATTTTTTAAGATCCAAGGAAAAATTTAAAGGAATAATAAATGCATTAAATTTTCATGTAGACATTAAATTCCTTTTATGTCATATAATTTAAAAAAACATTTATTCCACACTAATATAAAAATTCAAAAAGTACATCATTCATAAAATGATCAAAAGATTCGCTTGAACCCCTTTTATTTAAAGTAAACAATTGGGTAAGAATTAATTTAAATAATCACTAGTTAATAATAAAGTATATTTTGTACAATTTAGGGAAAAACTAACATGAGGGGAAAATGATTTCATACTGAATAGTAATGCAAAATTAGTTCCATAAAAAATCCTTTCGTATATTCTGTACATCAATTGGAGAAAGTAAAAGGAAATCATTTTTTTCAAAAATAAAAATAGGATAAGAAAATTAAATTGATTTATCATATAATAATAATATAATTTCCCCAAAGGAAATTCAATAATAAATAATCCTTATTGAAATATGATTAAAACCTTAATCCCCTAGATCAAGAATCTTATTTATTTATATGATTTAAAACCCAATGTATAAAAAAAAATATTTACTATAAATTTATTCCAAAACTATAATCATATCTATCATACGATTTATTATTTACTTATGAAATATTATCACCAGTTTATTAACAATTTGTCATTAAAATCCCCATTATGGGTGATAACTACTTTGTTTTTCTTGCATGTCTTTGTTTAGTAGACCTCTTCCTTGTACATTATTCATGATTCCATAATATCTAGTATTATAATAATTATATAAATATCATATTATATATATATATTCTTCCTTAAAAGGTAGAGAAATAAAAATGAATTACATCGTTCACGGAGATGGTAGGTTATACATATACATGAATGTTGTTTTGAATTTTTTATATATAAAATCAAATGATGATAAATAATAATTCATTCTTAAATATATATATATAAAATATATAGTCATTAAATATATCATTATTATCATCGTTTTAAAAAAAATGAAAAATGAATGGAATCACTTCGTGGAGGTGGTAGTCCACACAAATCCACAATTGACATTATTGTTTTCCTATGGATTGGTAGGTAATAAGGTAGATACAAGAATATAATTAAAAAAGAATAATATATTTCATAAATATAATATATAAAGAGTAAAACCTTCATAATAATAATCCATGAAATATAGTGATGGAAAATGAATTGTATCACTATGTGGAGATGTTATGTCATGCACACGAACGAGTGATGCTTTGGATTCTCATTTTATTGAAAAGAGGGTGAATAAAGGTAGTTTTAAAATCATAAATACATTTAATTACATTTATGACACACAATTTATTATTTTATAATGAATACCGTAGATTTAATGGATGTATAAGAAGAAAAAAATTGAAAAATATGGGGTAAGATGACTACCTCGTTTTCCATACGCCTACTTTATATACCTTCATAAGGACCATTATTATGGTGTTTTAGAAATAATACATATAATTATTATATAGGGATGTTCAAAAGATAATTATGATGATTTTTGTAGATTTATACGTCTTGAGTTGGTGTAAATAAGAGAAAGGAGGGGTTCCCTTTTATTAGTAGGGGAGGGACACTCTTGGGATTTCTTAAAATTTTAAAACCTAATAAATTCATTCTCTAGATAAATGCTTAAAATGGATAGAGATTAAAATATAACAAATAATATGGTTAAATTCACATAAAATAATAAAATTTATATGGTTTTATGTGGTTTTTTAAACATTATCTTTTGTTTTAAACCCTTTGTTAACTAATTTTAACCTTAACTACAATAATGAATTTTTTACTTTTAAAGGGTTATGAATTTAACAAAAAAAATACAAGTGACCCATAAAAGGAAAATGGTTGTTATGTTTAATATTATCCCATTAAATTGGCTGAAGATAACATTTTCATTATTTTTAAATCTTTTAATAAATAATTATTTATTATAAAATATCATTAATTTCATTTTTGACACAATTAATTTATTTTAAATTAAAGAAAAAAAAGACTTTATTTATATATAATCATTTAAAAAATCCCAAATATTTCATATTTATCTAAAAATTCATATAACCCGATAATTCATGCAAATTTTTTACATTTAATATTTTTAATATCATTTATTTTGTTTTTCAATTAATTTAAAAAATATGGTGTCAATGTTTCTTAAGTATTCAATATAATAATTCAATCACTGCAAATTAATAAAATAATACAATTAATTAATTAATTAATTAATATTTAAAATAAATATTTCTAAACTATCATTACCACTTTTTACTCTTAAGATAAAATATTAGAGTATTAAAGCATAGAGGATAATATTTATGTATTTTCTATTTATAAATTAAAAAAAGATCACAGTTAAAGAAATATGGAACAAAGTAGAAATATATTATAGATATATATTTAAATTAATAAAATATTTACATAAAAAAATTATTATTTCCTGTTTTAGAAAAAAAATTAATTCCGTACCCCATATTTTTAACACTATTTTATGTGTTTTACCCTTATAGAGGTGACAAAAAATTTCTATTGCTACTGTTTAAATTAACCCAAAATTAAATTGGGATAATTAAAAAAATTATCTTCTTAATTACAAATTTATAATTCATTTTCCAAGATTAAATTTATATATGTAGTAAGAATTTTTTTCAAAATAAGAGCACAAAATATAAGGAACCCCATTTTATATAAAAACAAACATTAAGTATAAAATTGGATATATATACTTATCTAAATCCTATAAAAAGTACAATATGAATGTTAAAATATCATATTGAATATATAATATAAAATTTTGATAAAAAAAATTCAACAATAGTGATCATTTTTATTTATTAATATAAAAACACAGTGTGCGCCTAAAAATAGTTATTAGAAAAACATTGATTTTGATTTCATATGATGTTTATTATAATTTATTATAAATTGATAACCAATGAATTAATTTCTTTACATGTGTAAAATATAAATTTTACAGAATTTAGTTATTTCTATTTATACACACCAATCCAATGACTATGAGAAAACATTGTACATCAATATGGTTCATTTAGATTTGGGGTTATGTGTATCACAAGCTATAAAAGAAATCAAATTTATTAATAAATCATAAATATCATGTTATTAAATTCTTAATGACTATAATCAAGCATGTGATTGAGGTTAATAGAATCAATTTCCACTATCAATTTCTTATATACATTTTTCTTCATATTTCAGTCTACACATAATTTAAAATTCATGCATGGTGATTTTGGGAATTTGAGGGTTTTAATGTATTTCTCTACTTATAAAAAGTGTTTTTTGATCCCTATAAATACAAACTAGTAAATTTAAAAAAAAATATCCTCTATTAATCAAAAAAAATTGTAAATTCATCCTCACAACGACTAAATTTTTCATGAAATGGGCTAAAGAAATACCCCTCAATTCAGTCTAAATGGAATCTATGAATTTTTTAAAAACACATCAAAAATAATTAATATATTGGGATTACCTAATAATATACTCATGGATAATGTAAAATAAGTTATGATTATTAGTTTATAAATATGTATTAAAAAGATCATATCTAATTCAACCACTCATCCTATTATCATAAAGCTAGAATTGGATAGATAAAGGACTTTAATAGGACCCTATTAAAAATTTTATACCAGATGGTAGGTAATGAAAAAAAACATTTACTTAAAATATATTCAATTTTTTATACACTAATCATACCATTATGTTCACCCCTTTATAGGAAACCATATATTCCTTGGTGTCTATGAAAGGAGTTGTCTTTCCTATCAAGGTCTATCTCCCCTCTCTAAAAATTTTTATTTTCGACCAGTTGAATAATTATTATTGTTATTATGTTTATCTGAATAAATTATAAAATAAAAATAAAAATAATTGATTGGTTTTCAGAATTTTTATATTTATAGAAATAAAGTGAATATATTTTTTATAATAACTTCCATAACATTTCATTTATTCAAATTCAATCAGTGTCTCCTTTAATGAAATAAATCATTCTATAGAAGAAGACTTTAAATTTTCAATCCAAATTGGGGGGACAAGATTCTATATATATGTTTTACTATAATAGAGAATATTACTTGATTATAATTGATGTATAATCCATTACACCACCCAACCAATGGAATTTTTTCCAAGAATTTCCTTATATAGAATAATAAAGTCAGTATCATAGTCCATCATCATAAAATATATATTAAAATACCAGATTTACATACCATATGACCCTAAAAGGTATGATTTTTAGTCTTCATGGAATGAATATAAACCATGTCATGCACAAATTCCTACCTCAAGAACTTATAATTTAATATATGTGGTATTTTAATAATACATTAAACTATAAATCATAGCATCTTTTGTAGAAGATGTTATCTTTCATGAAGTAGTTATAATTTACCAACTATCAACATCGAAACCCCACCACTTTTATATATAAACTCAATATAGTTAGAGTCACATAAAAATCATGAAACTTATATAAGTGTTGTCTCATCAATTTACATTTAGGTTCACATTTTATTTTTCATATGAAATTTGAAATTCAACCATAACATTTATGATTTATTTTCAATATTAAAATTCATGTATACAATCATTCAGGATTTCATAGTGTTGAACTATAAAAATAAATTATGGGTTTTCTCCACATGTTATATACATGGTTGTATATTCCTTATATTGTATTGAAAACCAATTTTGGATGGATTTTTGTTCCCAATGGATGTATAGTGACTCTAAGGTTTCTTATTAAGGTCTCACTGATATGTTATTTTCCTCATTCACACTAGGTTTATATCATTTCATCCTTATTGAAGTGATCTTTTTTCCACCATAAATGGAGTTGTCCATTTGGGGCTCTCTTATAAATGGGATAATCTATATGTTTCAACTACCCCTCATTTACTCGTCCTAACAAAGGTTTTTAGGTCACTTAAAATCATGTTAAGATTATACCATCACTATCATAATATTCATCTCTCCTCATTTAGAACTGAGTATGGAATGATTTATATTTATAAATGATATGTAATGATCCCCATTCTTTTTGTTTTGGGCCTGACCAAAAATTATTATTTCATTGCACTACCTAGTACACTATAACATCTCATATTCATTATTTTCATGTGGTTTATTCAATGATAGGTTTACTAATTTCCACTATATAGAGTATCCTAGTGTGTCACATGACTAATTTATGTGCGTTCATCTTTCCAGACAATAACAAAGTCACCTTATCATCATCCAAGGGACAAAACCATGAAATTATAAGCACCATTTGGTCCTGAACACATGACCTTTACCCATTTAACCCCTATATTTAAATCATTCTCATCAATATTAAATTTTCTCGGTGATATTGAGTCATCTACATGATTTCTAGGTGGATTTTATTTAACAAAAGAGTTTATCTATTCCATAAAACCTAATGTGCATAAAATCATGGTCCAAAAATTATAACCATAAACTAAGAAACACATATTTAGTCCAATATTTATAACCTTAAAAATGAAACATAAATTTCATCATATCTGTCAAGTAATAAACATTTATTGTCAACCATTATCATAATGAAAATTTCTTAAACTACTAATGTAAGGGACACAAAACATTCTATATTGAAAACCGATAAAGGGAAACTTGAGAAAAAGTACACAATCTAGTCACTACACACTGAATTCTAAATGGGCCTTCAAAAAGTCAGTTAATGAAAATACAAATATAAAAATCATGTGTGTATTGAATATTTATCCTATAAAAATCATAACAATTTCTCACATGATAAAAAATATATGGAAAAGTTAGAATCATTTCATTTTAAGGGTTTCTCCCCATAGTCATTCACCTAAGAAATATATTCATCTTTTCATTCATATTAAGTTTATTGCATTCAAGTTATAGTTTCTCACAATATTGTTAAGTTCATCATTCACATAGGTTAACATTTCATTAGATATGTGAGTAACCACTCTTTTCATGTATCTAACTACTCATAGAATTAATTCTTCATGTCATAATAGTATAAAATCCCAGAAATTTTAGTTTAATGCCCATAACCCATTACATAGAGACGCATATTTGGTCAAAATTGTAAGAAAATAAACATAAAGAATCCCACTTAGGTTAATTTTTATGACCATATACATCATAAATCTTATATGATATGGATTATTATAATGTTAAAAAAAAGACCCCCCCCCATGTTTTTATACGTATATTTAGCTCATCATTCACATTAGGTAGAACATGATTGAGTTGAAAACTCTCTTTTTTTCTAGGATCTATGTATATAAACATCAAGTCATATTTTTTCCCTATGATATATAACCACACACATGGAACAAACTTAGAAAATATTGTTTTACCATTAAATTGAAAACATAAAATTTTTATATAAATTACTAGACCTTAATCCCCAAAAGGAGGATACTGAAAACTTTTTATGTTGGGAACCTATAAAGGGTTCCCTAAGTAATATAATAGCCTATTATTTCTAAGATAGAAAGCATTATAGGTCCCCAGAAAATTTTACAGTATATTAAAAAACAATACATCTCTTGTAGGGATTGTGTTTGGTCATATTAAATGTCAATACCCGGTCATGTTGTCTATGTATCCCATAAAAAGTGAAATGATTCATTTTTCTATCCACACACTATGTTGTAATGTTAATAGAATTGAAATATATTCCCAAGGTACCTAAACCCTTCTTAAAAAACAAATATTTCCTAGTTTATTTTATGATTTTAGCAATATTAATCTTCCTCTTCCAATCATGTCCAAAGGCCATATATTGTCTTCTCATAATTGAACATAAGCTACACACATTTTCTCACAATATTTTTTCAAGTTAAAATTTATAAGATTCAATAATCGCATTTCATACCCATAAGGATCTACATTTATTCATAGTGAGGGAATAAGGATATATAGAAATAAAATACACATCCAAGAGTACACATCGTGGTGGAATTTCATTACCTTTCCATGAATTTTCCAAACATATCGACCTTGTTTCACAGTGAAAGAATAAATTCACGTAACTAGAAAATAGCTTTCCATGTTCATATATATTGTAGAATACTAAAATCCCATCATTTTTTGTAATATTCCATTACTAGTTTTTAGTCTTTGAATCTTTTCAATTTATATTTTGTTTGGATCTTGTTTTGGGGTGCTTTGGTTACAATTTATGAAAAATTAGGTTTTCTATATTATGCATGATTAGCAAACGGTTGGACCAAATAGTGTTACCCCAAGTAAGAACAATGCAACCCTAGATAGTAATAGTTTTTATAGTTGGTTTATATTTTAAAAAACCATGTGCCCACCTAGTTGAACCCAATCACCCCAATATAGAAACAAATAGTTAGGGTGCACGATTTGTCTAACCATGTGGCCCATCATAGTTGACTGTGAATGCCAACTTTTTTCAATTTTAAAAACTTTTATAAAAAAATCCCAAACCCCAATTTAGGTTCTCAATCAACTCCTATTCATACTAACATTAATTCCTTGTAATGGGAGGATCTCCATAAGTTTTTCTGGGACCTAAAACCAATTATCCTAATAGATCAAATCATGGTTGATCACTTTTACTCTCCTCTGGGTATAGGAATCTCTTCTCTTTTGTTTCTCTTAATATATCATCCCTTACTATTTTTATTTTTTTAGATTATCATGTGTTTGATAGTTATAAACTCTATTTATATCTATTTTTATACTAAGTTTGATTTCTTGATATCCATCATTATCATTCCTCGATATAAGATCCTATTATGCATGTTGATATTTTATTCCATTAATAATGGTAGGTGGTATCATTTGAAATTTTTCATATAATTGGAACCATGGTATTCTTAATTAGTTTGAAATTTATTTCAATTGATTTATGAAAACATAAATTGATATGATTTGGGATTGTAATTTGAAAAGGGATCAATTTTGGGAAATCCCGCAATTCCAATGTAATTTGAATTTGGGGAATATTTTGACATTGATGGAATTTGAGAAATGAATTAACAATTGATTTGAGAAAAATGTATAAAATTTAAATGATGAAAATATATGATTGGTTTTGTATTGAAAAAGAAAGAAATGATAAAATCCCATGTTTTGGCTTTGAAATTTTGTTGGAAAATTGTTCTATTGAATTATATATTATGATTGATTTGAAGTGATTTGATTTTACCTTTTTATATTGAATGATTGAAAACATGTGATCCTGGGTATTTAATGGGTTATTAAATACAACAACACTAGGATTTTAATTCACTAGTAATATGTTTATGAAGAAAACTCTAACAAAACATATTTTAAAATATCTTATCCCTGATGGGATCTTGATAATTTCTATTTCGTTTGATCCCAAGGGATATGTTTACACAAAATCTATTGCACCTTAGGTTAGATGAACATTGTGATTGTTGTGATTTTTTATGTATATTCCTTTTGTTATAGAATTTTTTTACTAATTCCAAGTGATTTATATTAATTATTTTGAATAATATTTTTATTTCTTGCTTGTTTGAAATGTTTTTCATCCTTTGAAAATATTTATGTTTTCTTTTAAAAATAAAGAATGAGATATTACACCATGTAATGTTTTATTTAACATTGAATTCATGATTTGGTTTATTTTTATAGAATCCTTTATGGAACAATTATTGAGACCCCATTAGAATTTATAGCTTATATACTACCTTTAACTTAGTGAATTTTTAGATTTAATTATTTAATGTCCAAGAAAAGGGAAAGAGTCACTTAAAGGTGGTAGAAATTTATGATCATTTAGGATCAGAGTGATGTATCTATTGGGATGTTTGGGTTTTATCTTTCTAGTTGTTGAGTACTATAATGATTTATTGATTTGTGTTTTAATAAAACTATTTATTTTCTGGTGCATTCATCCTTTGGAGTGTCAGTAATACTGTCTTGTGATCGTTTTCTTTGAGTTTTGATGGAAAATTCATTCCCTATTTTCTTTTCTATGTTACCATATGGTAATCGCCAACACGTGGGAAACCAGAACACCATTTGAGCTATGTCAAATCCATCATGATTATTAGTATACTAGGGTATTAAGGGTGTTTCATGGTAAAGTTTTATCATATGTACATGTTAAGAATATTATCTTTAGGTCATTATAGAGTTTGGGATATATTTTCCGGACTTAGAAGCTAGTTTCAAGAGAGTTCCTAAATGTATCACTTTTTAATGAGCCTCAATTAACCAGGTGGGTATTGGAGAGGTATATTTAGGAATAATTTGATCTAATTATAATCATTTACCTAGATTGGATTTCTATAAGGTAAAATCAAACTCCTTATATCTTATGTTATGGGAATGACATTCTTTATTGCTCTTTTTTAGTTGTTTATCTGACTAAACTTTTGATGCCTTCAATATTATTCACTGGTATTATGTAACATCATGCCTCAAAGAAGGCAAGTGAATAGTATCTAGGAGGAATCTGTTGATGAACAATTGTGATCAAATACTCCTGTGGATGAGAACTTCATTGGGATTATTTCATGTTATGTCCGAGCTCTAGGACAGGAACTGACAACCATTTCCATTAAGGTTATAGTGTGAAACCTTAGAAGGATGAATTTCATAATCATATTCAAGTGTTCCTTCACTAGAACACACCAATGTTCCAAGGCCCTAATGATCCTCATGAGGATGATGATTGGTTGAGAAAGTTTTATCTCTTATATTATTTCATGGAAATTCATGATTTGATTAAGGTGAAATTTGTAACCTATTACCCAAAGGGACCGAGTAGGAGATTGTGGGACTCAACAGTGAATAAGAAGAATGATGGTCTATAGTGGAAGGAATATAGTTATTTCACACTGATCAGCTCTGTATAGAGTCTATGTGCTAGCAATGTCAATAGATTTTTTCAAACATGAAATACTGATGGGATTTTAACAGAGTATAAAAACCTCTTTGACGATCTGGTGTAGTTTTCACATAATATTTTTTAAAATGAGAAGATGAAGACTTAATGGTTTGATATGGTCCTTCAATATGATGTTTATTTTCATATTTTCTTGTTGATTATTTCTTCTTAGGATGACATGCTATATAGGGTATTGATGGTTTACCTTTACCTTTCTATTGAATTATTGTTGGTGAGAGTTCTGTTTTCTACAACTAGATATTTTGTGAGTTGCTTTAAATGAAAGAGGATATGTGATGAGTCTCATTGTGGTTCTTGATTTCATGGTTCTTCCAAACCCACTGTAGTGCCTAGAGAAGTACCTTTTACTTTATTCTAGTGTCAAAAGCCTAGGCATTCAAAAATAGGTTTTAACAACGGTACCTAAGATCTAAAGTTAATGTGGACACTTTGGTCACATGCATAAATTATATCATCTAATTTCATATCCACATAGTGTAATATTCTCATTTTCACCTAAATGTACTATAGTGAAACATTATTCTTCATGAAAAAAAGGGATCTAGCCATATGCCTCTAAAACAAAGCTTCTTCAAGTAGGGGAAGAGTCTCCAGAATAACAAGGTATACGTTTAAGGACCGTGAGAGGTAACATCACTTTAGTTTCTTCTTTAGTGACTACTATATTTGATAATGGTGCAGATCATTCATTTATATCGACTCATATTGTGAACCTACTAAATATTCATGCAAATATTTTTTCTTGTGTGATGTATATTACTATTCCCCTTGGAATGAAGAGATAGGAGGTTTTTCATTGTCCTCCTTATGTTTTCTATTTGTGAAAGATTGGTCTTGTTGGTGTTTTTTGGTTCTTGAGACGAAACATATTGTTTCCATTTTTATGAGGGATTGGATTATTGATAATAAAAATCGAATTTAATAATATCTTTATTTGTTTTCCATTACCCTACTAGATGGGTTGTGTTGTGTATTTTAGGAAGAATAGGACCTAATGTCGACAAAATCCAAACTTTATTGTCCATAGTTAGGGAAGGTTATATCAATGTTTTATTTTGATCTATAGTGAGAGTCATTGTCTAAGGATCTCCCCTTATTTATCACCGAGCTTCACAATATTTTTCCTTATGATTTATATAGTTTTCCATGAGTAAGAGATGTAGAATTTTCTAATGATTTAGTTTCTAGTAATAAACTAGTTTTTATTCCTTCTTACAGTATAAAACCAATTAAACTAAAAGAGTGATGAATCGGTTCGATTTTTATTAGAGAAAGGATTTATATGCTTGATGTGTTACCTTAGGTGACGTCCTTCCTATTTTCTATGTAATCTAATAGAACACTTTTCGTATCTATTTATTAGAGGAAAATATAGTAAATTATGATAAAGAAAAAGAATCCATTTCCATGGATTGATGATCTGTTTGGCCATTTGAAATAGGATAAGTGGTTCCTGAAGATTGATTTTTTACCAAGGTACCACTAGTTGAGAATAAAATAATATATCATTTAGAAAAACAATTTCTAAATTAGGTATAGCAATGATAAGTTACTTGTCATGAAATCTTTTCTAATCAAAGCTCCTATAGTTTTATGTATTTAATGAACATGACCTTTCATAAGTAACTTGATCCATTTGTGTTGTAATTTTTGAATGAAATCATAGTTAACTCTATGTTTGAGGAGGATCATGTGTGTCATCTATGAGGAGTTCTGGATTTTCTTATAAATCAATGACTTCATGCCAAGCTATCAAAATTTTATTTCTGGATTTGGGAAGTGAAGTTATTATGACATGTGGTCTCAGAACATGGTATGTCTGTTGATCATGAGAAGGTTAACTATTTTATGAAATGTGATCAATTGAAATATTTTTTCATGATTCAAATATTTTTAGGCTTGGATGGGTATTATTACTAATTTTCAAAGGAATTCCCAATGTTGATGTATCTAATGATTGCTCTCACTTGAAAGGGAGTGATGTATTCTATGAATGATAAATACCATAGTTTTTTGATATAAAATATCTTTTGAATTATGTGTTGGTTTTGACTCTTCCATAGGTTGGGTTTGGCTATGTGGTCTTCTGTGACACATCATTTTCATGTTTGGGTTGTGTCCATATGAATTTTGATCACATGGTAGAGTATTGTTCTCAATACCTTAGGCACATAAGAAGAACTATCTAACCCATTACCTTGAACTCTTATTTGTGATTCAGGAACTAAATAGTTGGAAGAATTTACTTTTAATAGAAATTTTAACTTGTATTTTGACCACAATATATTGAGCTATATCTTCTCCCAATTTTTTTTAATCATTTCTAGTTGAATTGGTTGCAGTAACAACATTATTTTTATTTTGAAATTTTCTATACCTTAGATAAAGAAAATTTCATTTCTAATTATTTGAGTAGGAAACTTGGAAACCATTCCATGAAGGAATCATTTTAAGAGTGGAACATGTTGAATCATTTTCCATAGCTTCATATAGGTGTTTTATAAATAGGGAATGAGTTTATCTTGGATAATGTTCAGTT
Source organism: Viscum album (assembly GCA_963277665.1). Lineage (NCBI taxonomy): Eukaryota > Viridiplantae > Streptophyta > Magnoliopsida > Santalales > Viscaceae > Viscum > Viscum album. The sequence goes on from OY728131.1 coordinate 367,047,273, forward strand.
GGCCTCCTCCATTATTAAGATGATTCTACTGGAACAATATCTCGATAATGAATTCCATATAATTAGAGACTCTATTTATGGTGTGGATACAATTGGTGAATAGTCTTCTTATATGGAGGGTATTATATGTTTCTAGAATCAATTATATTGTTTCTTTATATGTGAGAAAATATGTGATATGGGAGTTCCATATTTCTTAGTGGGTTGTGCACCTGGGACCCAAAATGATGTTCTATGATATGTGGTGATGATTCTACTAGCTATGTGTAATATGGAACATCACTTAATTACTCTCTCATTGTTATACATACAAAGAGGATATGTTTGGGCACCATATACCTTCATGTTTTCCTCATCCACATCCATCGCTGACATGGATGTGGGATGAGATATCTATGGACATTTTTGGCTGGGCTTCCTCATACCCCTCAGAAGAAGAATGTCATATATGTTTTGATCAATTGACTAAGAAAATCATCTCACTTTATACCCAATCAATACACAACCAATGTTGATTAGTTGATAAATATCTATATAAAAGTTGTTTTTCATTTTCATGGAGTGCTATATACTATAGTATCTAATAATGATTCTTGTATTAGTTTTACTTTTAGAGAGGCCACCCAAAGTCACTAGGATCTCATGTTTATCTATGTGAGGCCTAGAATATGTAGATGAATGTATAAGTAGATAGTTATATATAGATTCTTGAGGATATTATTCATGCCTAAATCCTCAATTTTTGTGGATCTTAGAATGACTATTTGGGACTGCTGGATATTTCATATAATAATAGTTACTAATTAATGATCATAATAGATCTTTTTGAGGCCTTGTATGGCTGATCTGGAAAATCTACATGGTATTGATCAGTGATTGGAGAAATTACCTTGGTTGTACAAAGATTCATTTGTTCTTTAAGTGACTGTTGATGCGAAAAATGTATAAGAATAGTCTACTAATTTTAGTTATATACCATTGGTGTTCTTTGTTGGAGACTAGGTGTTCTTTTAATTTTTACAAAATTTGGGTCATCGATTGATTGGGAAGAAAGAAAAATTTTCTCCTCATTTTATAAGATCTTTTGTTTTCATTGAGAAGGTGGGGAATAGGTATTTCCATTTAGATATTCCTCCTGGGTAGATGTTTTTACATAATGTGTTTCATGTATCCAAGAATTAGAAAAATATTTTTAACACATCACATTTCTTGGGTTGGGGGGATCTTGATATTGAGCCTACATTTTTTTGACTGATCATCTAGTAAGGATTTTTTATTCTTATAAAAATTTACATTATGTTATAATACATAAAATTGGCATCATATACACTATATAAACAATATTAGGTGAAAACTGCAAATTATGTCTCATGAAATATGATATTTGTGAAAAAAAACCTTACCCTGTATTCAAACTTAGTCAAATGCACTCTAACTTAAATTTTAACTAGTATATCTCTATTAATGAATTATTTCATAGACTTATTAATATTCATTAAATTTTAGACTCTTAAATTTAATTATTTATTTTATATTTTTAAGTTAGTTATTCATTATTTTCATTATTAGATGTGTGTAATTTTAATTTTTTTCATGAGCTTTTTGAAGTCAATGTAGATCCCATTTTCATTTGTAGCATGTTCTTAATTAATATATTTTATAAGGTTCTGAAATAGATTTTTTATAATGACGTATAGAGTTCCAATTTCATCCCATGATATTTTTTGTTACAATTCTTAGAGACAAAATCATTCGCCTGCTTGTATCGATAAATTTTAACAAATACCAGGTGGTATATTAATAATAAGTTAAATATTAATATAACCAATATATAACTTTAATAAAAATTATTTTCTCTTTTTTTTTCTAATAATAGTAGTATTTAAATTTATGAAATCATCCTTGAGTTAAATTGTAAATCATAATTCATGTGGGTGATTGAACTAAACTAAACAAGAACATGTTATAATCGATGAGCGAGTATGGTTAAAAATGTGATAATTTTTTTTAAAAAATAGTTATTATTGAATTATAATTATTTATTGATATTTATTAAGGTTTTCAATTAGATATTAAGGGATTTATATAAATAATAAAATTCTAGAGATATGGAAAATGAAATACATCATTTCATGGAGGCGTTCATCCTTACATACACATAGATGGTGCTTTAATTTTCCATTGAATGATAAAAGGGTAGGAAATGGTTTTTTATTTATAAAATCATAATCATTATATAAATAAAATATTAGTTAATTAAATAACTTTTTAATCATATATGTAAGGAATTTATGGGAAACCAAACATTTTACCCATGGAGGGGGCAGTCCACATATACGCATGATGACATTTTAATTTTTCTAAGGGAAAATGTTGAAAGGTACGAAATGTTTATTCTAAAAGCATAATAAAATATTAATATATATATATAATTATGATTTAATCATTTTTAATGGGTATGTTATGTTTGGATAAGAATTAAATATAAGTAAAAAATATTATGGTGATTAGTACTAACATTGAGAATTTAAACATTATCATGCAGTACTTCTTAGAAATGGGGAACTTAGGGATTTTCCATGGATCAAGGGGCACCAAAAAGAGATAGAGGTATATTAAAAATGTATAAAGGGAATATTTTCAGGAGAAATTATATTTTTATATTTCCCATTATGTGGAGGTGGAATTCCCCTTTTATAATTTAGGAGAGTTTCATTTTTATAAATATTCATAACTTTATACTAGGGTTAGGTCATTATCGAAAAGAGGTTCTATCTAAAGTGGAAAATAATTAATTTTGGAAGAGTAATGGTCAATGAATTTATAACATAAAAAAATAAGATATATGTTTTTGCGGATATTTAAGCATTTCCGCCTTAATTTATCTTTTAATCATTATTTAATTTTACACACTAACAACTTTTTAACCATGGTAACTTATTTTTTTTGAAGAATAATTAAAGTAAACTTATTGAAAAAATTTTAAATTCAGAATTCAACTATGGAAACCATTTTATCAAATAAGATTCAAATTTATAAGAATAATTAAGTTTAATATTAGTGAATACTATGAGTAATTAAAATTTTTAGAAAAAGTGTGCATTTAAGTATACGAATTATGTTTAGGTTAAAATTTTCAATGTTGTTTATTTTATTGAAATTAATTAGTTGGTTATTTAACAACTAATTATTTTGTGGATTTCAAAGAAATAAAAAATAAATTTCACCAAGAAAATATTTTTTTAAATAAAATACCAAATTAAGTTTTTATTGGAATAAAATATTGTGTTCCAAACTGTTAAACATTATTTTTATAAAATAAAAATAATATTATAAATGATTAATTTTAATTAATAAATACATTTTTTATTTGGAAAAATTTCTATTAAAATATTAAATATTTTTTATATCTTAGTGGTGTCATGAAAGTACATGTATTTTTGAAAATTGTTATTTCAACTATTCACTTAAAATTAAAAAATCTGAAAATTTAACATAAACTAGTATTGAAATGATGAATCCAAAAATAAATTTATTTTTTAAAAATTTAAATTATAAAAGTTTACAATTTATCTTTTTAGTGGAAACATAAAATAAAATGGAAACTGGTTTCATAGGAAAATGATTATTCTTTCAAAAATTAATTGTTCATATTTTTATTTATTATTAATTAATAATTAAATTAGTGATAATATATTATTCATATAAATAATATATTTCATCATAATTAAAACATAACGTGTTTATAATCATTAAATAAAAATGAATAGCACCTAAAAAGGTTATTTTAATGAAAATACATTTTTGAACATAAAATGATATTATTAGTTATTTAGTTTCAATTATTTAATGTTATCAATTCATTGATATAAATAATAGGCCTTTATTATTATTTATAGATTTCTAAATTTGGTTACTTACATTTATAACCAACTATTAAATGACTATTTAATAATTATAATGTTATATTATTATAATATATTGTTGTTCAATTTGGTTTGTTGTTGTATATAAAGAAATATATTCGACGTAGTATTTAATTAAAGGGAAACGAATACTAAAATATAAGGGTGTTAAATCTCATATCCTAAATAAATTATGTCCTTTAAATTTAGTTTCTTTTCTCACTAATAGAAGAAGTTAATATATCCATAAGAAATAGAATATATATTTTCTACTAAGAAATCAATCACACAATATTATATTATCCTAGACTCACGTTTTTCCACATAATTTGAATGTATCAATTTATAAAAAATTCATTCCAAATGTGATTCCTCAGTTGGTAACATGTTTTTCTAAGGAAAACTATTTACATCTTCATTTTATGATTATATTTCCAACATAATTATATAACAAATATTTTTATAATAATATCAAATAAAATTATTTTAAATGATCATATGATTATTAAAATTCTTTACTAAGATTTATTATATTATGAAAGCCTAATTTTAACATATGATACAGTCATTTAAACCATTATATAAGTTTTTTAACCGATAAATCCATTAGATTAGCATAGTTTTTTCATGTTCATTTACCTATTAGGTTCTATAACCTAACTAATTATATTTTATATACTAAAATTCCATTTAAAACCTTTGTAATGGTTTATAAAAAGAATTTAAATCATTAAAATACCCCTTAGGAGTTTCCAAATTGGAGTGTCATTTGGCCTCATTATAATGCACCATGTTAAGATCAAGTAAATACCCAAATAGAATTTTTCAGGTTAAAACCGTTAAGTAAATCTATTCAAGATCATGTATCAATCTCTTTAAATCAAGGCAATGATTTCATTTCTAGGAAACTAGACAATATACACATTTCAAAAAATTAATTACTTTATCCTATAACAAGAATTTCCCTATGGTCTTTTACTAATGTTATCCCATCCTAATCCAAAAAAATAACTAATCTAATCAAAAAAAATAACTACACCGTGCTCTAGTACTAACTAAAGAGCCATAGACCCACACTCTTAGGCTTGGTTCTAATATACACATACTAAACTCATAGTATTGATACCAAGTGAGATAACCAAATCTATACATATATTCATTTTACATCATTTTCAAAATTTGAACAACACATCTCAGAAAAAATCACAAAATCCAAATAATATATGGTTTAATGTGTTTGAGAATAAACTCTATAAGAAACATAGTTTATGATACTTTTTCATGTTTCCCCATAATCAAACCACACAAAATTCACTTGTAGACATCTCATAAGTTATAATCATTACTATAACCCAAAGAATATAAATATAAGAAATTGATGAAATAAAATTTTCAGTCACGAAAAAATTATCAACATGTCATAAATGGTTATATTATAAGCTTATGAGAAAACATGTGGATGGTAGAAAAAACGTACTAAAAATAACCAAGAAGAGTAAGTGTTATCCATAAATTATGATAGCAATAGGTGTAATCACAAATGAACTAACATGTAACAAGACATTATAGTTTGAGATAATAAAGAACATTTATGGAGAATAATCATAGAAAAATATAATTTCGTAGAAGCATATCATATCATGTAATTATAGTAAAAACATAGCCATACAAATACATTACATGGCCTTTTGGGAATCAAAATCATATGACTCATTTAATATTAGCTTGGGAATTACACTTTGTAGCCCATTACTGACTCAAGAATCATAACCCATGACCAATTATTGAATCGACTATCATAAATCATTGTCTATTATTAACCTGAGTATCATAAATTGTATTATATTATTAATTTGAGTATCATAACACAAGGAACAATATTGACATGGGTATCACAAATCATGGTCCATGATTGACTCAGGTTTTATAAATTGTGGTCAGTTGTTGTCTCATGGGCCACATGTTGTATCCCAATAATGTCTCTAGTATCAAAGGTTTGTGTAAATTATTGAATCAAGTGTCATAAATCATAGTCCATTACTAACTTGTCTATAAAAACACATGAATTGTTTTTTTCTCATGATATATAAATCTTTAATCAATTCATTGGAGGTAAACATTACTTCCTACACATCAAATAACAATTATTCTTATATATGTGTTCCAATAGAACAAGAAAACATTGATATTTAAAACATTAAATAACTAACCCATGTAAGAGATTTTATTTTCTTGAAAACCAGCACATAACATTTTATAAGCCATCCGGAGTTAATAGTTCGACAATTTCATAAGAAATAACCATTTTGTAACAAAATTAACATTATGGGTTAGATAAAAAATACCTTTTTAAGATCATTGTATAAATCATTTGAAAAATAATAGGAAGAGACACTTTTATTTATAAAATCCTTAAAGATTAATTTTATTTGGAAACCCTTTTTAAAACATGTAGTTAAATCTCCATTTATATTAATTTTCATAATGTTGAAAGGATGTCTTCCTAGGGAAAACGATAAATAGAAATTTCAAAAACTGATTTTCACATTACCATAAAAAGAAAAAGTTATTTATCCCCTTAAAAAGTTACATTAAATTTATTTTATATAAAAACCTTTCATAAAAATTATTTTTAAGTAAATATGTACAATGTGGCATGGAAAATACAAAAAAGTTAGATGTAATGGGGAATGAAAGATAAAACATTAAATAATGATTTTTATTATTATTTTAAAATAACTTTTTTAAAAACCTCGTCATAAAGATATTTATAAGTATTTGATTTGAAAATAGTTGAAGTGAAATTTATTGATCATTATAAATAATAGATATAATAATTTCAAAAAAATAAATGAGAACATTTGTGGGTAAGAGGGCATGGGAATAGAAGAAAATGTTCTCTTTTTGATAGATTTCGAATTACTTATAGCATCATGACTTTTTTTTTGAAAAATAACATCCCTAAATATAATTTCACATTAAATAATTATTAAAAGAATTATAATATAATTATGGGAAATATCAAACCCATGTTGTAACCATATCCAAATAGGAATCATTATGACTCAAGAAAAGCTGATTGGTTAAGTAAACCTCATATAAGCATCGTATTATGAAGGAAGAATCATTTTGGAGGGATTTAATAAGATATATATATAAATCCATATAAAATAAATGATTAAATACTTTCCAATACAATCATACTGAAAAAATGGCACAACATTAAAAAATGAAGTTCATGAAAAAATCATTATAACTCAATGAAATGATATTGAGTTACGAAACATGATTATTGCTTTTATAACATTTGATTAAAAGCATCATTGAAAGTGAAAACAAAGAATGAAACATTAAATAAAATTAATTCATACATTCTAAGGATAAAATATTTTAAATATTAATTTTATACACCATGTGAAAGAAATATATACATAATACAAATCATTTATCAAATTTTAAGAAATGGTAGATGAAACCCTTTGCATATATTTTTTTTAATTTGTAAATTAGCTCTAAATTAATATTATTAAAAACATAACTATCTGAATAATTTATTTCAAATACTTATTCACATATATTACCATTTATAGACATAAATTATAATTATTTCTTATATATTTACAAGTATGATGCAGTTTATTTTATTCGTCATATGTTTTTAATTTTAATTGATTCCACGTGCATTTAGCATCAATTTCATTCTTAATATTTTGATTCCAAGTTCATAATTATTATATTTTTTAATTTGTATAAATATATTTTTTATATTAACTTATATATCTATAATCTCATTTGATGATACTTTTTCTTACGATTCATGGAGATGAATCTTCCAACATACATGTTGTGGAAATTTTTAACAAATAATGTTTGTGTCTTAATAATAAGTTAAATATTATTATAACATTTAGTAAAACATAAACCAAGAATTATTTTATCCTATATTTATATACCTATTATTATTTATGTTTCCATAGTCACTCAAGAGAGAAATTTTATAGAATTATTCATGTAAAGGTTCAAACAAGCTCAAATAAGAATATGTAATAATCTATGGATTATTATGGTTAAGAAGTGATTATTTTGGTTTAATATCATTATTAAAGAACTATGATGATGTTATTTATATTTTTGATGTTTTTAATCATAATATTTGGTAGTTTTATAAAAAAAATAGAACTATAGAGATGGGGAAAAAATATGTCACTTCATGGAGGTGGTTTTCTGAATGTACACACAGATGATGTTTTCATTTTCCGTAGAATGGGGGTAATGTAGGAAATGGTTTATATTTTATTTAATATTAATCATGATATAAATTAAATATTAATACATTAAATACCATTTTTATCATGTCATGTAATTATTTTATGATATATATAACAAATCACTCATGGTGTTGATGGTTTGCATATATATATAATGACATTTTCATTTTTCTAAGAAAAAAGGGTGGAATGTTGGTAATATTTATTTCATAAATATAAAAAGATATTAGTATATGAAAAATAATAATGGAATCATGTTTAATGGGTAATATAGGCTGGAATAATAATAATATGTAACGAAATGTATTAGAGAGTGACCAGTTATTAGATTAAGAATTTTGAATTTCTCTTGAACTAATTTCTAGAAATATAGTGATTTGGAATATTCCAATGATTAAGGGGAAGAAAAAATTGGGAGAGGTTTCTAGGGTAATTATAAATGATATAGGATCAAGAGGATTTCAATTTTTATAGTACCACTGATATGGTGGTTATGGTCCCCTTTTATATGTAAAGGGAGTGACATCTTTTAAATATTCATTTAATTATATTAATTTCATTTTATTTTTAAAGTAAAGTACCTAATAAAATATAAATTTAACTATATTATATAAGTCTAGGTTGATCCATATCTCATCCATTTAAATGAAAAATATTTTTTTTGATTTATTCATGCATTTTACCTTAATTTATCTCTTTAACAATATTTTAGTTTACCGTGATAAATATTTTTCATACATCGGAAACATATTTTTAAGAAAAAAACGAAAATATGCTTATTAACTATTTTTTAACATATCATTTAAAATATCTATACCATTTCATAAATAAAATTTTTAATTTTTTGAACATTAATTTTAATACTTTCTTTCATTATACGTAAAAACCATTTTAAGAAAGGTGTATATGTAAGTATATAACCTATCTTTAATAAATAAATATAAAAAATATATTTCCCTTACATTAATAGGTTAATTATTAACTAAGTAACTGCTATTTTGAATTTAAGGAAATATAAAACTAAATTTCAATATGTTGATATTAAAATAAATGAAAAGATCGAACTTAATTTTTATTATAAAAAATATTACTTGAGTTGCAAAATAATAAAAAAAAAGTTTTGTAAATTAAAATAAATATATTAAACGTATAATTTTAATTAATAAATAATTTTTTTTAGAAAATGGATTCATAATTTTTAAGTTATTCCTATATTATAATGATTTCACAAAAGTCCCAGTATTTTAAAAAATGATATTTTACATTACTCATATTTAAAAAATTACATCTTAAGATAATAATAGTTGGATGAATCCAAAAATGAATTTAATTATTTCAAATTCATATTCTAAAATTTAGGAATTTAACTTTTAAATGAAACCATAAAATATAAGGAATAATTATTTTTATATGAATTGTTTTTCAAATATCAGTTGTATTTATTATTATTTTATATTAGTTAAAAATTGAATCAATGGTAATCTATCATTTATATAAATAATATATTTTATCATAATTAGATCACAATACTTTTAGTGCCTTTAAAATAACATACATAGTACCTAAAATTAATTTTTTAGAAAAATAATAGCATAAAATAATCATTTTTGTTATTTAGTTAAAATAATTTAATTTTATAAGTGAGTAGATATTAGAAATAGTCCTTTATTTATTATAACAAATTTCTTAATGTGGATCTTGAATTTAAAACTAAAAATCCAGTGTATATTTAATATCGGTAGTTTATTCTTAGTAAAATGTATTGTCAATTGTTTTGACTCTATTTTTCATGTAAAGGAATCCACTCAACATATTATTTAATTAAAGAAAAATATATACTAAAATATTGAGGAGTTAAATGAATAGTGATGTGATATGGTTTGTGGTTTGAGAGATAGGATCTCTGTTATTTGATTTTCATTAGACCCATTTTATGTGTTTATTTTTTAATTTTATCATAGAATTTTTTATCTAAAGTTATTTTTTGGTTTGATCTATCTTTGATTTCCAAATTTGTTTTAATTATAATATAATAAATTTTTTATGATGGTTTTGACCTATTGTACTTCATATGTTTTCCTAAATTTATATTATTATTATTTCTTATTGTATTTTGTGATGTGGATATTGTTATGTAATGAGATGACCAACGGGTTTTGTGGGACTCAATTTAAGTTGTTTGGGAAATGTATAATTGATATAAAATGTGACCATACAGATATCATTAATGAGAATAGTGTCCTATTTTCTTATACTATATTAGGATAAGAGGGTATACTTATTTAATTATAGGGATATAGGGACATATCCAATAATTAGATAGTACTACTAAGCATACATAAGTGATTCCGAGTCTTCTAAAATATAATGAAACAAGATTATCATATTATTTCATCAGTAAGAATGTTTTTTATAGTTTATTTGGTAAATTGGGACTCACTATAGACATATATGTGGATTCAATAGATCACTAGAACATAGTTATTTGATTATATTAGGGTAAAACATTTTGGTCATTGGACATAACCCTTACATAAGTACATGGAATGGGTTCTGATGTATATAGGTAGACTTCATATTTAATTATAGGTTCTGGTTGTAATGTTTATATTTTTTTTATATCATGAGATTATTTTTATTATAATGGATAGTTAGTTGCATGGTAATAGTTCCCATGTTGGTTATAAGAACACTATTTTTATTTATTAATTTTTATATCATATGCATCGACTAAGGGGACATTCATTTTATTTATTTATCAATAAACTATTTTTGTATTTTATATTGTTACATTGTATGAATAAAAATCATGTGAAATTTTTTCTTTCTAATACTGGACTATGAAATTATATTGTGGTTCACTATTTTATTTTTTCATATGTTAATATATATATTTTATAGATAATTCATACCAATTTTTTTAAAAAAATTCTTGAATGAACCGGATTGGCTATTTTATAGGCATAATCCACCCATGTTCATTTTAGGGCCTCACTAATAGTAGTTTGTTTATAGAATATATTGATGAATTAATTAGGTTTTGTGAGATCCCTATATTAGTTTCAAAATTTTAACATGGGTGTAGTGAAATTTAAACCATTTTATGAATGTGAAATATCCCTTAATCAATTATATTAATATCAATAACTGTATTTTAAATAATATATTTCAGATAAAAAATTTCCTTATTTAAAAAAAATCATTTTTCTCAATTTATTTTTGAAATCAATTTTTATCTCACGATCTCATTAGTTCCCAAAAAAATTAATTAAATTGGGTTTTGTTAAATCCCCACATGCTAATAAAATTAATGAATTTCACCATTAAAATTTATATATCTTTTAATCTAACTCTAATCATTTTTATTTACTATTATCCTAACAATTTTTTCATAATAAAACTCAAATAGTATTCTTATTACTCTAAACATGCACATATCACTTGAGTGTTTTGAGAAGGTAGTCAGATGATGGAAGGAGGTGTTGAGTTATATTTCCTCAGGTGCTCAGTTGAGGAAAAATAAATCGAGTAGGTGGTCATCACTCAATGATTGGGGGTGTAACTGTAATAACCCAATCTATCATCAATGGAAGTTCTCCTTTCTAATTTTTATTTCTTATATAGTATAAATCACATAAAATAAATTAGAGATCATAATAAAAGCATTATAATGGAATAATTATTTAAATAATCTATATTTATAGAAGTTAAGGAACCAATACCAATGATATAGTTACTTGAACTTAGGAATAGTAATATGGCTCTTATATATAGTAAACAAGAAAAATGAATAGTAATCACACCCATGGAAGTAAAAATAAAATTTAGGCATATTATAAATAAAATTATTATATAGTTATATCATAGTTTAAGTAAATAAATGTTTTCAAAAATATTAATTAAGTGTGGGTATTTTCATAATTCATAAATAAATAATTATAATTATTTGATTAAAGTAAAATAATTTGTATTTTCATGAAATATATTCATTAATTAATATTTTTATGTCTTGTGATTTATAGATACTTTTATGAAACCTTATGTAATTTTTCAAATTGATATAGAATAAGATATAATTTTAAAAACTATAGTTTCCAAGTAAATGATGATTTTAATTAAAAATTAAATTAAATATATTTATGAAATTATTTTCATAAAATTGAGTTCATTTTTTTAATTCTAGAAATTAAAAAATGTTTAGGTTAGATTTTTGGGATTTTTCTAAAATACTTAAATTCTGATGAATATTGGAATAAAATAATTTTTGATAAATGATAAATACATTATTTTTTTTAAATTTTTGATGTAAGTGTGATGTACGCACCTTAATCTGCAATAATCCTTTATTATTTTAATAAATTTATATATATTTATCAAACAATTCATCATCTTGATCAAAAATAATAAACAAATGAATATAATATTGGGAAAACACACCTCCCCACCACTATAAATACCACCCCTCACACCATATCCTCCTAACACCTATCATGATTTTATCCTTCCCTAAATTATACCCAATATTCATCCCTAGACCCTCCCCCATGTCTGAGATCCCTTGGTCTCATCAAAATACGAATCCTAGGTTCCTTGAGGAGGATATCAACCGGGTAATTCACACTATTGGAAATATTGGTTTTCCCAACAGATATATACCAACGGTTTGCTTAAACCGTTGGTGTATATGAGTATACGAAGCATATACCAACGGTTTTTCAAAAACCGTTGGTAAAGGTATGTAGAGGTGAATTTATACCAACGGTTTTTGTAAAACCTTTGGTAAAAGTGTGTTTGTGAGGAAGATATACCAACGATTTTGCAAAACTGTTGGTAAAAGTTTTTTTTTTGATGAAGATATACCAACGGTTTTGTAAAACTGTTGGTAAAAGTGAGTTTTTTAAGGGATTTACCAACTGTTTTTTAAAACCGTCGGTAAAAGTTTTCATTCCCAACGGTTTATAACTGTTGGGAAAGATTTCCCAGAAATAGACAGGACCTGGGCTCCCCCATTCCAAGCGACTGGAGCCCTAAACCGAAGTAGAGAAGTGGGATTCTCTTTACCCTACTGTCCAAATCATTCCATCTTCAAAATTTCCTAGATTATCATTTTTAATGTATAAGTTATACATTCATTTTAATGTTATGTATCTTCAATTTTGATTTTATGTTTTCAATTGGGTGAAGAGGTGAATTGGGATTCTGTTTACCCTACTGCGAAAATCCTTCATTCCGACCCATCATCAAAATTTCTATGTTCTACATTTCCTGTAAGTGATACATTTATTTAAATTATCTACATCTACTATTTTGGATTTCTCTTTATATATGGGTGTTTATGAATTTTGTTTTCTGTTTTATTTGGGTGCGTGTGTTGAGCTTTGATAGTGGCACACATATAGTGATTATAGTATGAGTTTGGTCTATTGGGATAAGTAGTAAAGTGAATCAAATTTGATTCAAAATGAATTGTGTGTTAATATCATCCATAAATTTTCAGTTTTTAGAAGGCTTGGTATTTCTGGGAATTTTGTGTTAATATCATTCATATTACACATGATTCACTTCATGGTAAGAATGTGTGATGATGTTGTTGAGATTAGAGAGAAAACTCATACACTCTAGGTTGTTTATAGTGGCATGGTTAGTCATGAGTGATAATTGGCTTCCTAAGATGATTGTACTAATAAATCATTTAGGGTCAATTAAATATGGTTCTCAATGTACATTGTATATTATGTCTCTTTCTTAGACAATACTCACTTTTATGATAGTGGGGTGCTTTTCACTAGCCATGCAGGCATGTGTAGTCATCCATAACAATTTTAGATTTGGTTTTATTGATGTGCAACTATGTTTTTTGTTTTTCTCTTTTGATTTGGTATAAATGAGAGGTTTGTGGAAATTAATCATGGTTGTGGGTGGTAATTTAGGATGTAAGATAGTATGCCTTCATTTTCCTTGATATATCCAATAATATTATTGATTTATGTTCAGTATGATTATCTTTGACAAATGATGTAGTTTAATAATTTTTTATTAATGGTTGTAATAATGACTACATGGGGATGTACAGGTGTTGGGGGATGGGGTGTCCAGGTGGGGGGGGGGGGGGGTTGTCCAGGTGGTTGTCTGAGGGGTGGGGGCTGTTCGGGGTGAGTGGGGGCTGTCCGAGGGATGAGGGGATGTCCGGGGTGAGTGGGGAGCTATCCGAGGGGTGGTGGGTTGTCCAGGTGGTTGTACAAGTTAATCTCGCCTCAACATTTTAAGTGAAAACAACTACTGGCATACGGAAAATAAACCATACGCATTTGGATTGTGTTTATAATTTAGTAAAATGATCCATGGGTCATTTGTGATGTGTAAGAGTCAACCCCGCCTCATTCTGAGGCACTGTGTGGCCGATAGCACTCTAAGTGTCTCACTATTGTTTAAAATGAACACTGTTTTAAGTGAAAATAACTGACATATGGAAAACTGACCAAACATATTCAGATTGTGTTGATACTTTAACACAACGATCCATGAGACATTTTTGACATGTAAGAGTCAACCCCGCATCAATTCGAGCTGTGGTGTGGCCGGAACCACTCAAACCGTGTAACTTTTAGTTGAAATGCACAATATTTTAAGTGAAAACAACTACGGGCATATGGAAAACCGACCAAACACATTATAATTGTGTTGATACATTAGGAAAATGATCCATGGGAAATTTTTGACTTGTATGAGTCAACCCCACCTCAATCCGAGGGACGGTGTGGCCTAAATCACTCAAAGAGTCTCTATTTTTTAAAAAATGGAAACTATTTTAAGTAAAAATAACCGACATACGGAAAACCGACCAAACTTATTTGGATTGTGTTGATACTTTATAAAAACGATTCATGGGAACCACCCAAAGTGTCTCTCTTATGTTTAAAATGGACAACATTTTCAGTATATACGAAAAACTGACCAAATAGATTCTTATTGTGTTGATACATTATCACAAGGATCCATGGCTCATATGAGACATGTACAATTTGACCCCGCCTCAATCTGAGGCGCGGTGTGCCTGTTAGCACTCAAAGTGTCTCTCTTTTGTTTAAAATGGATTAATTTTATGTAAAAACAACAACTGACATACGGAAAACTGACCAAATGCATTCGGATTCGGTTTAAAATTTAGAACAACCATCCATGGGTCATATATGACATGTACGAGTCAACCCTGCCTCAATCAGAGTCACGGTGTGGCCGTCACCAGTCATAGTGTCTCTCTTTTGTTTAAAATAGGTATAATTATAAGTGAAAACAACAACTGACATACGGAAAACCAACCAAACGCTTTCATAATTTGTTCAAACTTTAGGAAAAGGATCCATGGGTCATATGTGATGTGTAAAAGTCAACCGCGCCTCAATCTGAGTCACTGTGTGGATGAAACCACCCAAAGTGTCTCTCTTATGTTTAAAATGGACAAAATTTTAAGTACTTATAGAAAACTGACCAAATGGATTTTTATTGTGTTGATACTTTATCACAATGATCTGTGGCTCGTATGTGATGTGTACAAGTTGACCCTGCCTCAATCTGAGGCGTAGTGTGGATGGTACCACTCAAGGTGTCTCTCTTTTGTTTAAAATTGATTTAATTTTAAGTAAAAAACAACAACTGACATACGGAAATCTGACCAAATGCATTCGGATTCTTTTGAAAATTTAGCACAACGATCCATGGGTCATATATAACGTGTATGAGTCAACCCCACCTCAATCTGAGTCACGGTGTGGCCGTCATCACTCAAAGTGTCTCTCTTTTGTTTAAAATAGAATTAATTTTCAGTGAAAGCAACAACTGACTTACGGAAAACTGACCAAACGCATTCATAATTTGTTGAAACTTTAGGAAAAGGATCCATGGGTCATATGTGACGTGTACGAGTTGACCCCACCTCAATCTGAGCCATGGTGTGGCCGGTACCTCTCAAAGTGTCTCTCTTTTGTTTAAAATGGACTTAATTTTAAGTGAAAACAACAACTGACATACGGAAAACCGATCAAACACATTCTGATTGTGTTGATACTTTAGAAAAAGGATAATTGGGTAATATGTAATGTTTATGAGTCAATCCCGCCACAATCCGGGGGGGGGCTGTCCTGGTGGTTGTACGAGTTAATCTCTCCTCAACATTTTATGTGAAAACAACTACTGGCATACGGAAAACAGAACAAACGCATTTGGATTGTGTTGATAATTTAGGAAAACAATCCATGGGTCATTTGTGATGTGTAAGAGTCAATGCCGCCTCATTCCAAGGCACGGTGTGGCCGACACCACTCAAAGTGTCTCTCTTTTGTTTAAAATAGACTTAATTTTAAGTGAAAATAACAACTGGCATACAGAAAACCTACCAAACGAATTCAGAATCTATAGAAACTTTAGGACAAGGATACATGGGTAATATGTGATGTGTAAAGGTCAACTTCCCCTCAATCTGAGTCATGGTGTGGCTGAAACCACCCAAAGTGTCTCTCTTATGTTTAAAATGAACAACATTTTAAGTACATACGGAAAACCAACCAAACAGATTCTTATTGTGTTGATACTTTCTCACAAGGATCCATGGATAATATGTGATGTGTATGATTTGACCCCACCTCAATCTAAGGTGCAGTATGGCTGGTACCACTCAAAGTGTCTCTCTTTTGTTTAAAATGGACTTAATTTTAAGTGAAAACAACAACTCACATACACAAAACTAACCAAATGCATTCAGATTCTGTTGAAAATTTAGAACAATGATATGTGGGTCATATATGATGTGTACGAGTCAACCCTACCTCAATCTGATTCACAGTGTGTCTATCACCACTCAAAGTGTCTCTCTTTTGTTTAAAATAGAGTTTATTTTAAGTAAAAAAATAATTGACATACGGAAAACCGACCAAACGCATTCATATTATATTAAAACATTAGGAAAAGGATCCATGGGTCATATGTGACGTGTAAAAATCAACCGCGTCTCAATCTGAGTGACGGTGTGGCTGGAACCACCCAAAGTGTCTCTCTTATGTTTAAAATGGGCAACATCTTAAGTACATACGGAAAACCAACCAAACAGATTCTGATTGTGTTGATAATTTATCACAATGATCCATGTCTCATATGTGACGTGTACAAGTTGACCCCGCCTCAATCCGAGGCATGGTGTGGCCGGTACCACTCAAAGTGTCCCTCTTTTGTTTAAAATGGACTTAATTTTAAATGAAAACAACAACTGACATACGGAAAACCGATCAAACGCATTCGGATTGTGTTTATACTTTATAAAAAGGATACATGGGTCATATGTGATGTGTACGAGTCAATCTAGCCTCAATCCTAGGTGCAGTGTGGCCGATACTACTCAATGTGTCCCTCTTTTGTTTAAAATGGACTTAATTTTAAGTGAAAACAACAACTGGCATACGAAAAACCAACCAAACGCATTCGAAATCTGTTGAAACTTTAGAAAAATGATCCATGAGTCATTTTTCATGTGTAAGAGTCAATTATTCCTCAATATGAGGCACGGTGTGGCTGGTACCACTCAATTTGTCTCACTTTTATTTGAAATGGACTTGATTTAAAGTGAAAACAACAATTTTCATACGGAAAATCGATCAAACGCATTCATATTGTGTTGATACTTTAGAAAAATGATACAAGGACCATTTGTGACATGTAGGAGTCAACTCCGTCTTAATACAAGACATGGTGTGGCCGGTACCACTCAAAGTGTCTCACTTTTATTTGAAAAGGACATAATTTTAAGTTAAAACAACAACTTGCATACAGAAAATGGACCAAACTCTTTCAGATTGTATTGATACTTTAGGACAATTATACATGTGTCATTTGTGACATGTACGAGTCAACCACACCTCCATCTGAGGCAAGGTGTGACCGGTATCACTCTATGTGTCTCTCTTTTATTTGAAATGGACAAGATTTTAAGTGATAACAACTTGCATATAGAAAACTGACAAAACTCTTTCAGATTTTATTGATACTTTAGGACAACGATACATGTTTAAGTTGTGATGTGTATGAGTCAAACCCGCCTCCATCTGAGGCATGGTGTGATCAGTATCACTCTAAGTGTCTCACTTTTTTTTTGAAATGAACAACATTTTAAGTGAAACCAACAACTGACATATGAAAAAATGATCAAAGGTATTTGGATTGTGATGATACTTTAGGACAATGATACATTGGTCATTTTTTATGTGTATGAGTCAACACCACCTCAATCCGAGGTACGATGTGGTGGAATCCTACTTTTACCAATAGATCGCACCATACTTGTACCATTTAGTGTTCATAGACTTAAAAACATTAATATTATTCTAACTAAGTTCAAAATACTTACAATTCCATTCTTCTAGACCATCACAAGTTGAACTTGTGATCATTTCAGTTCTGCCTTAATTTTAAATAAAATAATGAGTTCTATACTTTACTCCTTTTTTAAGCACCAAGGAACTATGGGTAAGTTTACCAACCCCATTTTCAAATTTAGTTTCATAACCACCATGGAACCATGGGTAAGATTCCATACCCCATTTTGAGTTATTGAAACTGTTATTCAACTCCACTGGATTATTCTTTTCGTATGAAGATTGAAATAGGGAATTGTATTACACCACATGGTTGGAAGAGTTTGATGGTTTTATGTGTTTTTTTTGTGTTATTACAGGTGTTTTTATGCTGTTTTAATACTGTGCAATATTTCTGGTGCTTTTTATGCAGGTGGGGGTGCTGGTGCAATGGTGGGGGTGTTGTGCAACGGTTCTGGAAATACACAATACCAACGGTTTCAAACCGTTGGTATAGTATTCCATCTTCAATATATACCAACGGTTCTCTTGAACCGTTGGTAAAAAACACTATACCAACGGTTGTAAACGGTTGGTACACCATAAAAGTGTATGTTCAAATTGGTTTAAAACCGTTGGAGTAGAGATTTACCAATGGTTTCAATGGAACCGTTGGTATAGGTTTGGGATGGATTTATATACCAACGGTTTTTAAAAACCCTTGGGAAAAATTTCCCCCCAATTGGCAGTAGCCGATCCTCTCCCCCATTCGCGATCCAGAGCCCTAAACGGGAGCGCTTGGGCGATTTTGGAGGCGATTTTGGAGGTGTTTCGGGTTATCTTCCCCCATCCCATCCAAGGATGAGGTCTTTTATTAGTTTTTAGTTTCGATTTTGATGTGGGATGAGACCAATTTCTATTCTCATATTCCAGCCGAATTTCTGTTCCAGCCAAATTTCTATTCCAGCCGAATTTCTGTTCCCCCCTGGACACGCCACACCCCCCTTGGACAGTCCCGCCACTCCCATGATCCTCATCCTACTCCTCATCCTGATCTACTTGATGAATTTAAAGTATAAAACTCATATACTCCCAACAAGACCATTAAGGATTATGTATTCCTTGATCCACTTCAAATATTATACTGGTCAATCCTTGAATATAGGAATTAGAAATTTTGTATCTTATTTTCTAATATACACTGTATTTTGTTGTATTTCTTAATATGATTCTCATATAGAATTTCTTTGAAATGACTTATTGCGATTTTTTACAGAATGGATAGAAGTTGGATGTACGAAACTGATCGGATTTCAACCGATTTTCAAAATAATTTTAAAATATTTCTAGATTTTGCATTTGACAAGGCTTCAGATAGTGGTCGCATACACTGCCCATGTTTTAATTGTGTTGGAAGACCTTGGTTGGGCCGTGAAGCAGTTAGCTATCATATAACCAAATATGGTTTCCAAACAAACTATTATGTGTGGTATCACAATGGAGAGAAAATGGAATCTCAAAATGTTGATGATCCAAATGATAGGACTGAATTGGAGAGTTTGATATATGATCGGTCTCCATTTATTCGACATCATGAGAAGGAAAGGATGTCCAGCCAACAAGATTTCGATACAAGCACACATGATGCGTCCAATGAAAATGATGATGTTGATAGGGTGAAAAAATTGAATGATGCTGCAACGACTCCAGTATATCGGCAATGTGATAAAATGAAAAAGTGGGAATTTTTAATCCGATTGTTTCATGGGAAAACTATGTATGGGATTTCAAATACTGCAATTGATTACATTCTTACCTTCTTGAAGGACTTACTTCCAGATGATGCCAACGGTTCTGAACTGTTGGTAAAGATTTTTCCAGAATTCTGGAAAAACTTATACCAACGGTTCTGAACTGTTGGTAAAGCTTTTTCCAGAATTCTGGAAAAACTTATACCAACGGTTCAGAACCGTTGGTAAAGGGGTTCCCAGAATTCTCAAACACCTATACCAACGGTTCAAATGAAACCGTTGGTATAGGGCTTTCCTCACGTCTAACTGGCCAACGGTTTGGAAAACCATTGGTATACCCTATACCAACGGTTTTCCAGCCTATACCAACGGTTATAAACCGTTGGTATAGCTTACTTTTCCAGTAGTGTCAAGAGGTACATCCTCTCTCTCTATTTTTTTAATTTCCTTTCAATTTCATTATCTTTTCGTATTCTATCCTCACGTCCCTTCATCAAAATGGAATGATAACTCAGTTAAATTACATATACTAACATTATATCTTGTTAATTTTAGATGAAATATTAACCACTTCCCCCTCTCTCTCACTCTGTTATCCTAAAAATGCAATCGTCGCCCGTTATGTTTCAATCTATCTACATATTGGGAGATTCACTTTCATTTTACTTAAAGCGAATCAAGGATGTTTATAATTCCTTTAAAAGGTTTAAAAAATATTTTAATTTTAATTTTATAAACCTTTTTATTTTTTTATCTATCTTATACTCAAAATACTAAATGATAAAACAAAATGAGTTCATTGTGTTTGAAATACCACAAAAATCTAACCTAAAACAACCATCATTAACATCTATCAACTGAATTATCCTCATGGTATATAACCAAATACTTTTTAAGACCACTTATTTTACTATGTTATCATTTATAACATATAATAACAATTTTTATGTTCATCCTCAATAAAAACAATCTTCCATTCATGTATATAAAGAAACTGATCATGAAAACTATAAAAACGAACACTCATGAACGATGAAATTATACACTTTAACTCATCCAAAGGACTATAAAAGAACATAATAAAACCATAATGATCATATTCATGTATTAATGATTTTATAATTTTTAATTAATGATTAAAATATGGGTATATAGGAAATTAAAATGAAGAATGCATTCAGACACAAGGTAAGGGGAATTCTCAACCCCAACTCTCATTCATTGGGTTTTCCCTCTTTCACCCCATTTACAATATGGATATTATTTAAATATAATTTAATCATCATTATATTATCTTTTTTGGATATATATGTTTTCTACTTGAGTTTATGACAAACACATTGTTTTTTAGAAGAATCCCTCTTTCAAAAAACACACCCTTTACTAACCAAGATGTTTTCTTCTTCACTCATGGTCTATGATTCAAGTATATTATTCCATATTTAATTTGGGAACCCAATGTTTATGAATGAATTATTATGAAATGATTCCCATTACTTTCTATTAGTTATTTTATGTCCATGTTTGGTATTTTTTTATGTGGAATTCATCATAATGTAAACTTTATCATGTGATGGGTGTGCCCATAATTATATAGAGAAAAGTAAATGATAAGATGTAAAGGGTGAATCCAAAATTATATAGAGCTTTAATGCATTGGGGAATGTGATTTATCTCATGATTAATGTGATATATGTGTGAACATTATGCTATATTTTTTGATAACTATATATTTTAGTTAACCTCTCAAACATGATGTTTTATTTTTAAGCATTTACATGTTTCATGACTTTTTTTTAATTTTTCCTCTCATGATTATGATCCTTTTCCAATGTTTTTATGATATTGATTATTCTCCCCACATGTTGAATTGTTTCATTTTCTTATCCATCAACTTACTAGGCATTTAGATAACCCCTTTTTGACGTATATCCTTAGGTGACTATTTGTACTAAAGAGAATTCAAGGTCCAATAAGAACATAGAAAAGAAGTAACTAAATAAATGTATATATTTTATTTTGAAAATATTATGTATGTTCTAAATTTTCACAAGTCACTAAAACATTTGATCCTCATTATGTAATTATTTTAAGTAGTTTTTATTTAAAATTATAATATATATATATATAATGTTAGGGTCACTAGAGTTGGTATTGGAGGGAAATTTAGTAAATTTGGGAATTAATATTACAGAACCCTAGTGAAAACCCTTAGTATGAGAATAGCTATAAGTGATTACCCAAGAATATTTCATTTAGAAAATTATAATCACATGGAACCCATAATATATTTCATTTGATTTAATCTTACAAATCGATAAACTATTGATGACTTGTTGTCTTATGTTTTGTTCTAACATTTCATATTTTAGAAACTGGTGGGAACCAGATGAAACCAAGCCGACAACCTCTGAGAGGTACAATTTAGTGAATTCCCAAATGACTCGCAAATTCTATGGGAGGTGGAGTTAATAATTTCATGGAGATGCTTACCCAGCTGTATGAGGTCATGAACACTAACCTAAATAATTTTCAAAGTCCGCCTTCACCTAAGAGGGAGCAGCTAGCTGTTGATTGTTTTCTGTAGTAAAGACCAACGATGATTACTGTATCTTCTGATCCACTCTTCAGGGAGTAGTGGGTAAACTCAACGGAGAATATCTTTTTTTCATCAATTTTATAATATGGATAAGGTGACTCTATTTGTTTATCATCTAGATGGAGAGGCTAGCCAATGGTTGGTGTTGATTAAGAACACCAAGACGAGGGATGAAATTGAAGAGATGGAGTGGAATGAATTTAAGATAATGTTTCATAGTAAATATTTCCCTCAAAAACTCCATAAAAATATAGAGAAATAGTTCATAAATCTAAAGTAAAAGGAAGGAGTATGTTTCACATACTATGAATAAAATTTTATAAGCCTTGTATGGTATGGTTTGGGCTTTGTTATCAACAATGATTGCAAAATTGATAGATTATTTAGTGGTTTAAACCCAAACTTTTGAAATTATCTTACAAATTCAAGACTTTGGGAGTGATGAAAAATGTGTTCGATGTGATCTCAAAGTGGAGATGGAGTTTCGAGAATGGTTCCATGCCTATGGCGATAAGAAATGAAAGATATATTTTCATGCCAAAGAATATAATGATATAGTTGGAATAAAAAATCAATCACCACATGTCAAAAATGTGGGATAAAGCATCATGGGAACTATCTCAATGGTATATGGAAATGATTCATATGTGGTAGAGAAGGACACCAAGCTCATGAATGTTGAAATGACATGAAAAGGCATTATAATGTGGTGGAGGAAAGAAGATCACCACCCATGGTCTAATACTACAACTATAGGGAGCAAGGGCACTATACAAGCCAATTCACTTAACCTCATGCCCTTGAGAGTCATCAGTATCATCATCCACCAAAACCAAAGGATAATGTGAAGTTATATTCAATCATGACTGCAAAAGTGGAGAACGAGAATTAATTTGTACAAGGTACACTTCCAATTCACTCAATAATGGGAAAAGTCTTATTGGATTTTTGGTTTTATGAATTCCTTCATTCCTGGAATGTTTTCTAGATCTATTATATCGAATACATGAAACCTTGAAGTATAAATATTTGTAAAAACACATAGTGGTGAAATCATTTCAACCAAAATGATATACTCTTCTTCTATGGTAATATGTAGAAATATTCTTCCAGCATATCTCTTGATACATCCCTTGGGAGAATTTGATGATATACTAGTAATGGATTTGATCTCATTATATAGAGCACATAAAAATTTTCGGGAAAAGGAAATATATTTATATATTCCAAAACATCCCATACTCCACTAAAAATTTAAGGAAAACAATGAATATCATTTGTATAAGCCTTCAATGGTGTCAGTGTTGATACCCTATGAAGAAGCATACATCTCTTAATTACTTGAGTCAGAGGAAGGTATCAACTTATGAAAATGACCATTATAAGAGAATAAAGTGATGTATTTCCTAATGTGTTTCATGAACTACCCTTGGATAGTGAGGTAGAGTTCTCAATTAAACTCATACTCAGAGTTAGTCCTTTGTCAAAGTGTCCCTATAGGATGGCTCCAATCTAACTAGAGGAGTTAACGAAGTAGTTGCAAGAGCACTTGGAAAAAGGGTTCATATGCCCTAGTGTGTCATCATTGGGTTCTCACGTTCTCTTTTTCATTAATAATGATGGAACAATGCAGCTTTGTATCGGTTATTGGGAACACAAAATGATCACTATAAAGAACAAGTATCCTCTTCCAAGGACTGATGACTTGTTTGATCAGTTGCGAGAAGATTAGTACTTCTCAAAGGTGGATCTCCATTCTTTATATCATCACCTAAATGTGAAGAAGGAAGATATTAAAAATATTTCCTTCCATACAAGGTATGGGCACTATGAGTTTTTGGTGATTCCCTTAAGAATTACAAATGCCCCTAAAATCTTCAGGGATTTGATGAATAGATTCTTTAGACATTACCTCGACAAATGTTTGGTTGTTTTTATTGATGAAATTATCATCTACTAAAAGAGAAAGTATGAACATGAATAACATATAAGGATTATGATGCAAACATTAAGGAAGGAGAAGATTTACACCAAGTTTAGTAAGTGTTAATTTTTTATTTTTCTTGTCACATTATTGGGACACTTGATCATAAGTGAGGTGATTTCTGTGAGCCCTTAAAAAATAAAGGCAATTGAGGAATGGCCCAAAACCTCTAGTTTCATAGAAATACTCAGTTTTATTATCTTATCAAGGTAGTATAGACGTTTTTGGAGGAATTTATCATGATTTTCAAGCCCACTAACTATGTTAACAAGTAAATGAGTAAAGAATGTTTGGATGGAATAATGTCAAAAAAACTATAAGGGGAAAAAGAGAAGGTTGATCACTGCACATGTACTCACATTACCGAAAATTTTATAAGTTTTTGTGATATATAGTGATGCCCCTAATAAAGGAATTTTTTGTTTACTCTTATAAAATGATAATTTAATATCCAACATCTAACAACATTTGAATATCCATGAGTAGAACTACCCGATGCAGGATCTGAAGCTTGCAACTGTGATTTTTTCCTTAAAAAATATAGAGGCACTACCTCTATGGTGAGAAGTGTGACATATATACAGATCACAAGAGCCTAAAGTATATATTCACACAAAAGGAGCTCAATATGAATCAAAGGAGATGATTTGAGATAATAAAAGACTACGATTACTCAATTCTCAGTTATTTTGTCAAGGTAAAAAATGTTGTTGATGCTCTAATTAGAAACGAACATGCTACTCTATCCATATTGCCGATTGAGAAAGAGAATATATTTATGGATATGAAAGGGATGGATTTGGGAATCATAAGGGCACCGAATACATCTAAACATGAAAAAATAATTTCCTAAATATATATCCATTAAAAGATTATGGAAGCAGAAAGGGATGATACATAGTAGCAAAAGAGGGTGAATGCAGTAAAGGAATTGAATCTAAAAGACTTCCATATTTATGAGGATGGTGTGATTTAGTTTGGAATAAGTTCTTGTTTTCCTCAATCACCTGGGATAAAGAAGGAGCTATTGGAAAATGCACATAGCTTGACATTCTTTATCCATCTGGGTAGAAAGATGTTGTACCATGATCTTCGGGAATGCTTCAGGTAGGACAACATGAAGAATGATATTGCAATGTATATCTCAAGGTGCTCAATATTTTAGCAATATAATTTTAATAAATAGAGTCCCAAAGTGATGATGCAACCACTGACTTTACCCATGTGGAAATGGGAGAATGTGACTATGGACATTGTCATGGGACTCCAAAAGAAATCCAAATGATGCAATTTGATTTGGGTTGTGGTAGACTGACTTACCAAAATTTACCAATTTATCTTTATTCCTCTTTTGAAAATACTGCTAAGATATATGCAAAGGAAGTGGTGAGACTGTATGGAGTTTCACTATCAATTGTCTCTAATCATTATCTCATCTTTATATATATATTCTAGAGGTTTATTAAACATTCCTTGAGTACTTAATTGAAATTCATCATAGCCTATCACCCCAAAACTAATGGACAATCTGAAAGGACTATTCCAATTCTCAAAGATATGCTAAGATCCTTCTCTTTAGAGTTAAAAGGGGGATGGGATCAACAAATCTTATGGGTTTAATTCTCAAACAAAAATATCCTCTATACAAGTATTCAAATGGTTATATATGATGCTCTGTGTGAAAAGGAATATAAAACTACAAACTATTGGGATAATGTTGGAGAAATAATGTAACATGGACTTGATCTTGTGCATTAGATGACAGAAAAGTTTTAATCCATCCAACAACATATCAAATCTGCTCAGAGTCAGAAAAGGATCTATGATGACAACCATCCAATGTACTTGGAGTTCAATGTTGGAGATAAAGCCTTCCTTTTAATATCTACATTGAAGAGAGTAATGTTGTTTGGAATAAAAGGGATGTTAAGCCCATGGTACATTGTCTCCTTTAAGATCCTTTATCACATATGAGATCGAGCTTATCGGTATGAACGTCCAATGAATATGCCTCATGTTCAGGATGTTCTCTACATATCACTAATCAGGAAGTAAATACCAGATCCCTCACTTGTACTAAAAACTGAGGTGATATATTTGGAAGATGATCTCTCTTATGAAGATCATCGAGTAAAGATTCTAGATAGGAGAGATAAGGTTGTACACAATACAACAACCAAACTTTTCAAAGTGTTGTGGAGTAACCATAAGTATAAAGATGAAACATGGAATCTAGAGGAGGTGATGAAGGATAAATACCCTAACCTTTTTATGTCAAACCAAATTTCAAGGGAAAATTTTCAAAAAGGATGACAAATGTAACGACCCAAGAATTCATCATTAGATTTTATCCCTTCTTATAGTAATTTAATATATAGTATAAATAATATAAAATCACTTAGAGACCATATTAAAATCTTTATAAATGAATAATTAATGAAATAAAAAGTATTTCTAGAAGTTAAGGAACCAATACCAATAAAATTGTAACATTACATTAGGAATAGTAATATGACCCTTATGAATAGTGAACTTGATAAATGAATAGTAACCATACCCATGAGAATATAAATAAAATTTAGTCATCTTATAGATAAGATTATGGTATAATTATATCATAGATTAAGTAAAAAAATGTTTTAAAATATATTAATTAAGTGTTAGTATTTTTATAAGTCATAAATTATTAGTTAAAATTTTATGATTAATTTAAAATAACATGTATTTTCATGAAATGAATTGATAAATTAATATTTCTATGTCTTGGGATTTTAAAATAATTTTTTGAGAACTTAAATATTTTTTCAAAAGTGTTATAAAATCAGTTATAATTTTAAATTCATTATTTTCCATGTAAATGATGTCTTTTATTAAAAATTAAATTAATAATATTTCAAAAATTATTTTCATCAAATAGAGTTCATTTTTTAATTCTAAACATTAAAAATGGTTAGTGTGTATTTTTATAATTTTTCTAAAATACTTGAATTTCTTATGAATAGTAAAATTTGATAATTTTCTATAAATACTAAATACATGAGTTTTTTACTCATTGTTGATGTATGGATAATTTAATAACCTTAATATAGAACAATACTATATTATTTTAACATATTTAGATATAATAATCAATATATTCACAGTCTTGATCCAAAGTAATAATCTATTTAATATAATATTGAGAAAACACCCCTCTTTTCCACTATAAATACAACCCCTCACACCTTCTTATCCTCACACATTTAAAGCTTTTATCCATAACTAAATTCTACCCAATAAACTTCCCTATCCCCTATACCTCATCTTGGAACTCTTTTTATGATAGAAATTCCAATCCTAGGTTCCATGTGGAGGATCTCAAAAGGATAATTCAAGATGTAAATCCTCTCTTTTTTTCTTTTAATTTCATTTCAATTTCATTTTCTTTTCTTATTATATTATCACCACACTTCATCTATATATAATGATAACATATGTTACATAAATATATTATAATTATATCATGTTAATGTAATATCCAAAAATAAACTCTTCCCTCTCTCTCTTATCTTAAAAATGGAATCGTTACATGTGATGTGTCAATTTACCAACATTGTGGGCGATGAACATTATTTTTCCTAAAAACCATCAAGAATTTTAATAGGACCATTAAATGGTTCAAAAAATATTTAAAATTTTATTTCATTACCCATTTTATGCTCATTAAATAACATATACTCATAATACTATATGATAAAATTGGACGAGTTCTTTGTGTTCAAAAAACAGAAAAAATAAACCTGAAACAATCATAATTAACATTTATAAAATGAATCATATTCATGGCCTAAAACAAAATATTTTGTAAGATAATTTAAGGTTATTTATTATCATTAATAACATTTAATAAGAATTCTATAAATTCATTTTCATTAGAAACTAACTTCAATTCGTGTATACAAACGAATGAATCATAACAACTATGTAAATGAACACTCTCAAACAAAAAACATTAATCTCTATATCTCATTAAAAGGACCATAATAGAACTAAATAAAACAATAATGAATCATATTCATGTATATAATTTTATTTAATTTTTAATTAATGAATCCAATGTGATTATATAGGACAATAAAGTGAATAATGATTTTGGACACAAGGTAAAGAGAATTATCAAACCCAAATCTCTTTCTTTGGGGTTTCCATATTTCACCTCATTTTCTGTATGGATAATCATTAAATATAATTTATTAATAATTATCTTAAATTTTCTCAGATATAAATATTTTCTTCTTGAGATTTTTTCAAACAAAATTTTTTCCGAAAAAATATTCTTTAAAAAAACACACCTTTTACTTCTCGATATGGTTTCTTCTTCACTCAATGTTGATTTTTCAATAATTTTGTTCCCTCTTTCATTTGGAAACAAACTTTTTCTGAATGAATTATTATGAAATGAACCCCATTCCTTTCCCTGGGTTATTTTATGTTCAATATTGATATATTTTCTTTGTGTCATGCTTGATAATGTACATTTTATGATGTGACAGGTGAAACCAGAATTATATAGCACTGAGTAAATGATAAGATTTCATTGGTGAAAATAGAATTATATAGAGGTATAATGCATTGGGTAATGTGATTTATCTCATGAAGAATGTGAAATATGAATCAATGTGGTTATCTCTTTGATCACAACATTTTGAGGTACTTAACCACTAAAACATGATGTTTCATTTTTATGCATTTCCAAAAATCATGACATTATCTAACATTTACACTCATGATTATAAATCTTTTCTTATATTATGATGTTATTGATTATACTCACCCTATTTTTTATTGTTTAATTTTCTTATCTATCCTCTTACTAGGATTTTATATCACCCCTTTTCGATATATATCCTTCGGTGACTACATGTACTAAGGAGAATTCAAGGGCCAATAAGTATCTAGAGAAGAAGAAATTAAATACATGTTTGTATTATATTTTTTAAATTTTATGTATGGTCCTAATTTTCCCAAGACACTATAAATTTTTATCCTCATTGTGTAATGATTTTATGTTGTTTTTATTTAAAATTATTTAATAAGACATGTAACAAAAGTCAGTGTCACAATAGTGACAGTGGAAAGCTACTAACACAAACTTAAGGGATTCCAATCCTGATTGAGGGGCTGGAAATATAGGGGACTGGTAGTGGGAGGTGTCTTATCTTCTTGGATGATGGAAGTGACAACTCACTCAACCTGGGGTAGGGTTGTAGGCGATGTGGATTGTACATTCAAGGTGTGTGTGGTTGCGATGAATGTACTTTAGGATGGTTCTTTGGGGCATATGGACCAAGAAATTTATGGCCTTTATCCATAAAAATTTTCTATACCATTAGAACAAAAATTATATTATTATGTAAGGGTAAATGTGTTTTACCTTGGGGATTCTATTACCTATACTTTTGGTATGTGGGTATGACATTATTTTTTACCTATATTTTACCCCTAATTAATAATATAACATCACTTGGTTAACCCCTATAAGCCTCCAAATAACGTGAAGAAATTAACCTTTTAGTTTTCTTTTAAATGATAATGTATGACATTCAAGTGATTTGATACATCTTTTTTCCATCAGGGATGTCACATGAAAGCATTGTTAATTCAATCCAGGAAATCAAGATTCAAATTTAAAGAAAATTTACTAAACTAACTACTATAATATATAATGTTGGTAACACATGTTTGATCTCAATAAGAAAAGAGTTGTAAGTGTTAAATATTTTCGACGATGCCATAGTTTATCAAAATTTAAATAAAATTCACTAAACTACTAGGATGTATCTTTATACTAACTCAAAAAGAATGAAATGAGGAAGATGAGAAGAAATTTTATATCAAGGATGGTTTTTCATATATTAAAATAATCAATAATGACTTATGATATTACATAAAATTAATTATCATTAGGATTATTAATTTGATCTATCCTAGATTCGTAGAAACAACTAGAATAATGTAAGTCATCCAAATCATCTCTTAACGTATGATTATAACAATCATTGGTGAATAAAATTTAATATTTAGGTGAAATATAAAGTTAAGTCCACATTTTCACTGCACTTCCCTCAATTAAATTCTGTTTACTCTAATAATAACGATCACTTTCACTAAGAATTTAGATATATAATTAAAATACTCACAATTAAATTAACATTAATAAGATGAATTCATAAGCTAGATAGAATTAAAATGTGGGTACTCATCCCCTTCCAACAACTCACCCTCTACCAAAGCACTAGCTTTTAATATACTCTCTCATGAATGTGATGTAATTAGAAATGGTGAAAGGGGAATATAAAGGTTATATATAAAATAAATTATCTATTCAATAATGAAAATATATTTGTATCACTTTCACAATCAAAATATGAATTCAAAATTACACTAAAAAAAGATAATGAGAAACTAAAATCCTAGCTACATGACATTATGGTTAAAAGAGGACCCTTATCCTATAATCTCACTTTGGATTTTATATAGAGATCTCTAAATTACATATTAAGTTACTTCCCTACTCTAGAAGTTGTATTCCCGCAGTTCAGTGGAAATCTTGACAAGCAGTCCTCTAGATTTTTGCCATACTACTCAGTAGTGTATCCTTTTATTTATAGAGGAAATTTTATCAATCATTAAAATTTTAATCCTTCTACTCCCTCTACTTATATTCTATTTGAATTATTTTTCTCTAAACCAATTTCTTGAAATCATTCATGTAAAAATTCCACCAACATAGTAAATGAAAAGTTTTCATTATCTATTAATGAGAGAGGGGGTAGAGTATTCTCTCTTTTGCAATTCTGTTAGAAATCCACAGCCTCAACTCTATAAATGATAGATTATTTTGACTCATAATTATTATGTGATTCTCGTATGTACCTATTTTCATCTATTATTCAAAGAATAATAACTAATGATGTTTTAAAATCATATAGAGATTATATATTTAAAACTCTATTATATAAAACCCTTCATCGTGGAAAAATATTTTTGGAACATCTTCATTATTGGGTTCCTGAATGCAGGTCTTGTAGTGTTGTATAATATCCACAACTATAACCCTAATGTTCCTCATTTTATTACTACTTCTATTCGTGGGACCTCCAAAACACATGACATGGGATTCATTGTAACTTTATTTTCCCCTCAAAACTCAACTCTTCTATTTTCGGCAAATCCATGTCACAGTGTAGACCCTATGTCGTGGAGATTAACACATCCTTTTCCTCAAATTCAACCAAAGAGAAACAATTATTTACTTCAAAATAGCCCCTAAGAAATACTCCTCTACATTTTGATCCATGAAATAGTGCTTCAAACAACAGAACAACTTATTTATTCTCAGTTTAAACTCCCTAGGCCACTACAATTCATAACCATGGTGGAAATATAGTGATAATTTATTATCTAGTGGTGCCCAATCTCCTCATCCATTAGATATAGCATCATTATGGTGTATAAGTGTTGTAAAGGAAATAGTCTTGTGATTCTATGGAATAGCCTCATAGTTTTTCAAATAACATATATTCAAGTACAGTGACACATGACCCGTGATGAAATAGCTGAATTGTTTTAAGTGAGGAATATTACCCAATAAATACATTTACTCGCACAAAAAATGAAATAGTTTGAGCAATCTATTAAAATATTTGGTGGCAGCATAGACTCCGAATCTTGTTATATTCATGGTATCTTGCTACAGTCACACACATCATATATTGGCCAATTTGGACATGCATCTTCCTAATGGGCTTTAACACAACCTCTATATATACACCATGTGTGGCCTAATCTTCCTCTTTCCACTATTGTATTCCCTCCTCTTAGAATATCTTGGATAACTAACATATTTAGGATAGAAAAGTTTATTATACCTCCTTTGGTTGAGGGATGGATGGTATTACCATTTTTTTGTCTAAGTCCCCTTAGTAATTTATAATGGAAAAACACACACAAATACACTCATAAATATAATAATTTACAAACATGTTTTTTTATTAATTTTCTATGTCATTATTAAAATTTCCATAGCTGAATAAAAATTACTCATAAATGATTATTATTAATCAAAACATGGTTATCATATATTATTAACATAACACACTTAACAATTAAAATTTAAAAATTTATTAATAAAAACTATTCCTCATATCACTCTCACTTAAAGCATGTTTTTTCTCAAGTATGAATCACTAATATGAATTGAAGGAAACCATCATTCTAACAATGTTAAAAATTAAAAATTAATGAAACTTAAAAATTATAAATGGGGAAATAACATTCTAATATCACTAAAGAGAAATGACTCTAACTCCTCAAAATACATAATATAATTTATTTTCCCATGAAAAATGATGGAACTTCTCATCTCCTAAATTAAAGGATCATAATTTATCATTGTTAATATGTAAATAATGATTTACCTCTACAATTTATTTTTTATCTCATCACTCAAGATAAAATATAAATGTGAAGTTATCTGTATTCCTCAAGAAAATGTTGAAAAATTATGTATTTAAAAGTATCTTCTTTATCCACTTAGACGAAAAGAAAAATACTAAAATCATGAGGACTTTGAAATTAGGATACAATTAATTTATGTTTAAAAGGTGGTAGTAACTTGATAAATAAAAAAATTATACATAAAAAATGATGTTCTCCTCTAAGTATAATTCATGATCATCAAAGTAAGTTCAAAGTCATTGTCCTCTTTAAAGTTAAAACTCATAATTCTCCAATCAAAATTTAAATAGATGAATAATAAAAAATAATGAATGTTTTTCCCTTGTATAATTTTTTTCTTACTTTTTAAAAACCTATCTACGAAATGTCTCACATATATCAGCCAACCCTAAATGATAAAAATTATTAGTCAAGGGATTGTGATTTTTCACCCTCTATAACTAAACCCATATTTATCTATTTTTAGAGGGGTAAATGTTAAATAAAGTAAATGATGACATTACTATTTCCAAAACGCAATGATATACCTAAAACATTTCACTTGAATATAACCCATCCCATTTTCCATGAACTCCCTTTAGGCCCATGATAGAACTTTGAAAATCATGAAAAATGTTATAGAAAGGGTAGGAAAGGATAATTTATCATGAAATGTGGATTATTCCTAACAAATTACATTCAATGACACTAAAGACTCAGGGATTGTTTAATGTAGGGTACATCTTAGGGATGTCGGTTATATTAAAGAAAAACTCATCTATCAGTTTTAATGTGAATTTTAGAATTATTATTTTGATAGGTTAAAATACAAATTCTAGTTGGTAACACGACCAATGTTCCGTCAATAAATTTAATAAGAAATATTGGGAAAAAATATGGAAAAATATTTGGAATAATTCCACATAATTTTTAATACAAACACTCTTTTAATGTGTACTAACTATAAACTAATCCACATTACAATCCTAAATTCAAAGAATTAAATATTGAAGGAAACATTTATCTATATGTTACTAAAAAGAAAAATCTTGATTCATTGAATTAAAGTCCCTATAATTCACATTAATTATACAATATCCCTATCTTCGTTTCCCAATTCAATCAATTGGGTAATTAAAGGACAACATCATTGGGTTACTAAAATTTTTATGTATCATTGATAAAAAATCAAATCACTAGTCAATGTGTGGGAATGCATTTTTTTAATCGCAAATTAAATTCTAAAAATAATGGAGTATAAGTGATTACTAAAAAATAATGCTTACTTCCCTTGAAATTTTTAAATATTCTCCAATTATTTTTTTCGTTCAACCATTGTGCTTTATAGACACACAATGAAATAAATATAGTGAAATAATAAGGTCTATGAAATTAATGATAAAAAATTATGGGAGGGGTTGGTTTCACTGCAACCAATCAAAAAAGTCAAGAACTAATAATGAAAATAAATAAAACTCAAGTTTCCTCTTGTTAAGTGATTTTACTAAATTATTTATGCATTACCTTACCTATTGGATCATATAATTTGATTAGGGTATAGATCCAACCATTTAAAATGGAAACAATTATATGTTTTTATAATATGTAGTGAATATACTTTACTTTTCCTTATCTTTAATTTTATATTATCACTTAGTGGAGCATTATTAGAGGTGGAAACCCCCAATTTTTGAAATAAATATTATTATGTTATCGAAATCGGGTCCCACTCCACATTCTCCACCTTTGTTGGTTGAAATTCATCAAATGATTCAATTATCTCCTTATGTTCAGTGGACACCTTGCCTTCATAATCATCATAATCACGGGGACACTCTTCCTTAAGATCCATTTTGTAGTCCAAAATTACAATATTGTGATTCTCTTTCTCCTCATATTATCCTTCTATTATAAAAGTGGATGGTTCCTATTCTTCTTCCTCCATGGAACTTAGGTTAGTTTCATTCATGAAAAATTTAGAATGAGCCTTAGAATAGTAATTTACGGTGGATTAATCCTCAGATTTATTTATATATCCAAATGGATCTCTAATTTGGGACTCCTCTTTGGTTCTATCCTTTGATTATTTATATTCATTGACTATAATATACAGGATTAATAACCCTTATGTGAATTTCAATTGAATGCTTTAGATTGATTTTTCTAGACTAGGGTGTAGTTGTGGATCTCTTGGTTTTCTTTGATTCTCCTATTATGTTTCTTCAATTTTCCTCTTTAGTTGATTATTTTTTGGTAATTGTTTTACAATTAGAACACCAATTGGATTTTTTCCTTCATATTTCCAGTTCATGATTCCATAAACAAAAAACACCCAGTGATTAAAATAAAAAAATTAAAAATAAATAACCATATATAAAATAAGAAAATAGAAAAGTGAAAGGGAAAATACTTGTCTAACTATTGAATTTATAGTCTTCTTCATCCCCTACGATGGAACCAATTTTTACATCACCCTATAACATTATTAATTATGTTAGAGAAATAAAAATACAAATTTAATGTAACCTAACTATATTAACAAATATAACATAGAATAATGTTAATACATGTTCGATCCCATAAGTAAAAGGGTTATAGGTGTTCAATATCTTCAAAGATGTCATGATTAATTAATATAAAAATAAAATTAAAAACATCTACTATGAGGTGTTTTTGTACTTACTCAAAAATAATGAAAAGAGGATGAGGATAATACATTTGATATCATGGATGAAAATTCGTACATTAATATAATTTGTTATTGACTTGTGACATTGCATCAAATTAATTATCTTGAGACTTCTAAGAAAGATCTATCCTAGCCTCTCAATAATATCTAGAATAACCTAAATCAGTTGACTCCTCTCTCAAGGTTTGTATATAACCATATTGGGAGAACTATGTTTAATTTTAATGTGAAATTTGATGTTTAGACCACTCTTGCATTCCAATTCCCTAAAATGCATTTAGTTTCCCCATATAATTACCTTCAAATTCACTAGGTAATTTGAGTTGTGATAAAAATAACCTAAATGAAATTCACGTCAATGAGATGAATTCATAAGATATAAAAAATTAATGAATGGGTATGCATCCTGTTCCACCCACTCACCCCCTCCCATGACACCAAGTACTCATATCCACTCGCATTAATATGATTTAAATAGAATTGTGAATGGAGGAATAGAAATGTGATATCTAAAATAACAATTCCATGAAATAATGAAATCATATTTTTCATCACATTAATGAACAAAATAGAAATTCAAAATTACATGGAAAAAATATAAAGTGAAATGGAAATCCATTCTAAAAATATAATCGTTGAAGATGTCCTTTCTCTTCAAATATCACTTTAGCAGATTAATAAAGATCTCCCACTTTCCTCCAACTTTAGTTTCCTACTATAGCAACATTCTTCCCCATGTTATATGAAAAAATGGATTGGTGGTACCCTGAATATCCCCTCTTCCCAACATTTTCTCCTCCTATTTATAGAGGAAACTACCTCAATATTTGAAATTTGAATTCTTCTTCTCCCTCCATTTTTCTTCTCTTCATTTTTATTTCTATGATATATATTCAAGAATATCGCCCCATAAAAATTCTCCCCCACTCTATTTGAAAATTTTTTATTATCTTTTACTATTGGAGGTAAGGGATAATACTTCTCTCTTATGAAACTCAATTAAAAATAATTTTCCTCAACTCCTTAAGTAATGGAGTATTTTGACTACTCATTTTTTGTTGTGACCTCTACACACATATTTCCTCTTTTCTCCACATAACACATCTTTAAATGTGTGAAAATCCAAAATAGATTGGGAATTCTAATCTCTAGTGGAATAAAAACTTATTTGTGGCCAAAATCTCTATAGTACATGCTATTTATCATGTTTCATGTCATGCATCACCTATGCCATAACAGAATTTCCATGGAAAAAATAGAAATATTCCTCATTTTCTCACTAATTCCATTCTATGGTCCTATATAGTGTGGCTAATGGGCCTCAGTGCAACATAAGTTTCCTCTAAAAACATGGTTCTACTATTTTTGGAACATCGACATTGTAATGGATACCCTATGTGGAAGATCTAGACACATAATTTTCATAAAATATAGCCATATTATAGTTTTTTTACTATGAAATTTCCCCCAATATTTATTCTTCATCATTTTGTTCTATGACACAGTTCCTTTGACAATAGCACAACTCCTTCATTCTTGGTTAGAGTTCCCTAGTTCACTATGTGACATAGCTATAGTCGTGTAATTGTGGCCTTTAATTATCTAGTGGAGCATGAGCTCTCCCTCTACCATCCATGGATACATTTTGGTTTCATGGTGTAGTATAATGGTTCAATGATGCAACCTCATAGCTTTTAGTGTAGGTAATGAGTGAGGATGATGATGTGTGATGCTGGATTAAATGATGGTGTTTCTATAAGTGTGGAAAATGACCATTTAATCACTTCTTCAATATCAAAAATGAGATCAGTTGAGTGGTCCCTTATAAACATATTTTTGGTAGCATTGGATCAAAATCCTAATTTGGTTATGGGATCCCCTACACTCACATACACCACATATAGGTTCATGTTAACATGATTGGTCATGATAGGCTTTGGCCTACCATCTTCATAAACACTACATATATCTTGATATTCCTCCTTCCACTCATGAATTCCCTCCTCTTGGGATTTCTTATCGGACTCACCCCATTGGGGTTAGATAAGTGGCTTATTCCCCTTAGGTTGATGGATATCTGGAATAACTATTTCTTTTTGGCTAAGTCGCCTTTTTCCCACCTCCACCGCACAAAAAATACTAAGAAATATATAATAAGGTAAAAAAGTGTTTTCTTTTTTATTATTTAATTTTCAAAAAATTAACCATAAAAAAATTACACATAAATGTTTATTATTATTTTAAAAATGGGTATCATCAATTAAAAAAATCATAAATATAACACATTAAATTTAAAGTTTTTTAATGAAACTATATCACCTACAATCCCATTAATTATTCCAAACAATTATTATAATATAAATCATAATGAGAAAAATTAAATAGGTAAATAGGTATCCCAAAATTATTGGTATCAAAAATTTTGTGCACCATTATTTTTCAACCATAAAGTGAATCTCATAGAATTATAATGAATATGGATATCAGATAACAAAAATTAAATATTATAATCAATATGAAACTTTTCCTATAATTCATTCCTCCAAACCAAATAACAATCCATTGTCATCATGACAAAAAAATAAGATTTACTACATTTATTGATAAAACATCTCTATTACGTCATGATTTTAGATTATATAATCATGAATGGAATACCACTATATTCACTTCTATTAATAATGGAACACTATTATTTAAGCATGATTATAAATCATTTAATTCTGTATATGAAATTATACTAATTTATAAACCTGTATTTTAATACTAAAACCCACACCTCCTTTCAATAAATTATTTTAAATTCAATAGGCCTATTTACAACTTCGTACTAAAAAAATTATTATTCATCCCAAAAAAATTATAATATTCATTTAGTATGAGTTTTATTAATTAATAAATATCATAGAATCCTATAAATTCTAATCAAAAGAATGTATATAAATTTAAAACATATCTTCGTGAAAAATAATTCATGAGTCATAATAATACCCCCTATATATGAGGGTTGAAAAATAAATTACATAAAATTTTAAAATAAATAAATAGGAATAAATCATGAAAATTTCTCATATTCCTGAACCCCCAAACAAATTGACTATTTCATGTAATTATGTTGTCCAGATATATTTAAATCCCAATCATAATGTACATGAATTTTCTTATCTACCATTATATATATAATTATGAAAATCCTTAATCTTACTATGATGCCATTTTAAATAACATTCCATTGTATTATATAATATTCTCCATGAATGGTATCTATTAGGTATTGTGTTCTAGAGGGTATACATAATAGTTTTTGGTGGTTTAGATGTGATTGGTAGATTATTTCATTGAAAAAAATTATTCATTAGATCATAATAAGTAATAAAAAATTGGGTCAATCAGCCACATACCATATACATATGTGGATAAATCACCCAACGATCAATTAAAGTAACTCAATATAATTTCAAAATATAATACATAAAAATAATACACCAATAAATAAACATAATCAAAAATTGATTCATGTCTATGAATTTCATGAAATATAATACTAAGTGAACTCATTGGTAAATCATATATAACATAAATTAACAAATACATGATCCACCAACCATCCCCTCATAACTCAGTTATGGAATTTATCTCCAAATACAATCCCAATTCAACATGTCCTTGGTACCTTACTCATCACTAAATCATGGTTGACATGGTCTGTGTGGAAACACATGAAAATAACGTACATATGTGGTGTGAATGAGATCGACACTGTGGAATATCACTACATGACCCAGTTTACCCCTCCAAGATAAAATACGTGTATTTAAGTACAAAATTTCATAGATTCAATACATAATAATATCTATAATAATACATTAAAATTAAAAGAACCCATTGCAATAAAACCATACCAAACCACTAGAGGGTGAGAAGATCATGCATGTTGCCAATATAATACCCTTTTTGGTTAGTTTTTCTAGAATTAAATAACATTTCAATTGCCAAACATAATTAAGAAAATTGAAAAATACATAGTTAATTTAATAGAATATATATTAAATATCTTTAGATAACCCTGATATACCAGTGGGAAAATTTTAGAGATATCCTCCCCACAACAGTAGGGAATTAAAAGTGATAACCTTATCATGCTAGTGATAAATTACCAATGGTATCTTTCTATACTAAAATAAAATATTGTTCATTAATGGATAGAATCAACCTCAGGAAAAAACTATAATATCACTATATAGACTTTTCCTTATGTGGAAAATTAAAACCATTGATAGGAAACCTCACCCATACACTAAAAAGAGCCAGTCTAACATATTCGGTTGTCTTAGTTCATCTTCTATGTATGTTTCTTCATTATACCATTATAATCCATTCAATAACCCTAACTCTAGTAACAATATAGATGGTGTTTTTTTACATTTTTATATAGTAAAAAACTTCAAAATAATAATAATATAACAGTTTAATATCATTTAGAGGCTAGATATTTACACGATCATTACATTACATTGTAAGTAGAAACTATCTCATATTAATATAAGAAACATAATTATTGTTTAAAACATTATCATTTTATCACATTTATAATTATTATATATTTTTTAGGGAATTAGATAAAAAGTAAATTAGGGTGATCTCAGATGGACAATATGGGGTTTCATACAATAAAGGATAACATGGCATAATTGTTTCATACATAATATGGGAAGAATAAATCATCACATGATTCCTTATAATGGTAACATAATAATAATTTATAAATTGATGATTTAAAATATAATAAAATACCACGTTGATAATAATAATTGACTGCATAACAATAGAATACATAATTTCAAACATCATATCATATCAAAAGGGCCTCATACAAATACATCATACATATATGGGTTGAAATACATAAAATAAACGAAATAGTTTGTCTTATGAGATATTCCAATGAGTTGAGGGGGAAAATAATTCTAGACATAATAAGACTAATGTGCTTATATTATAAAATTGATGTATAAATAAAAAACACATAAGGTTTCCCTTATTAATGTAATAATAGATATATCAAAGATAACATCCATCAATCTTATTACAAATTATAGTATATTCACTAGACAATGAAATATACCATTATCAATGGATTTATAATGATGTAAAAGGGTATGGTGCATTAATTTTATAAGGATATCAATAAATGATTATCAATGACTAAAATAGTTTGTAATGGTATAAGACTAAATAAATTATTAAAAATACCCTAAAAATTATGATTATGTGAAATATATATTATATATATTGGGGATATAAAATTTTCTCCTGGAGAAACTTTTAGGTCAACATGTTTTGATGTCAAAGGAGACCATTAGGCCAAATCATGTTCAATCCACTATAGACCCAATAAAGGATTACCCAATATACCATCATTATATTTCTTTAGAGAATGTCCCCTCATTAGAAGTAATACATAAATAATAGTAAAAAAACATGGAATACATAGGTATTTTCAAAATTGTGTTTGTTTACATTGAAATATTAAAGTATTTTAACTATACATAAAGGTGGTATAATGAGTGGGATTGGTAATATATCATTTATATTAGAATATAGATCTTATAATAATAAAGCATATCAATATTTTATATTTAAATGAAATGGAAATTAAAAGTATTTCAAAATGGAAATGAAGATAAGGGATTAAGAAACTCATAACATTCTATGTATCTCACTAAAATTTGAGAAAGAAGCCGGATAGCCCCGTAGGGCACCGTTAGTTCCCTATGTTACTTTAAAAAACATATTTATAAAAACCCATACTTTGATATCCAATTAATTAAAATTTTAGTAGAGTATAATTTTGATGTCGATCCATTAGAACGGTGAAATTATTTTATTTATAATTTCAAAAGATTTATTTTATTAAATTGAGAAAAGTGTGATAAAAGATTTATTGGGATTAAATAGCCAAAAAAAAGTTGACTAATTCGATTGTGATAAAATTTGGATAGCATGCAGAGGTAATGTAATTTCAAAGTTTAGGTGAAATTGGATTTTGGAAATTATATTGATTGATTCATTATTGGGGTCAGAGTCGATATGAGGTAGATCCAATGGTCATGGTATCCCCTCCTCAATACCGTAATATCTCATTTCCCTTGGTTTTGTAGTATAGGATTTTTTCGAATAGAGTTTTTCTCGACACTGTATTCATCATCAATATAAAATTTTTATTTCAAAAAGTAAAGGAACAAGGGAAACAGGGAAGCAAGGGAAAATCGGACTTGGGGGGTCTAAAGTAGTGGAGACCAAGGGAATCCCCTTGAATCAGATTAACTACCTATAGTTTGAGGGAA
Organism: Viscum album; assembly: GCA_963277665.1. Classification (NCBI taxonomy): domain Eukaryota; kingdom Viridiplantae; phylum Streptophyta; class Magnoliopsida; order Santalales; family Viscaceae; genus Viscum; species Viscum album. The sequence goes on from OY728131.1 coordinate 367,089,634, forward strand.
GAAACATTATACAAGCATGTGACATTGGAGCCTTGATCAGCTAGAGAGGCCATGTGGTCAGCTACTTTGTTCCCTTCACGCCAAGTGTGAGTGACCTCAACATTTCCATTAAGAAGCAGCTCGCATTTCCTGATGATGTATGTAATTGACCAAGGTAAGGAACTTGTATAATTTTAGGATTCATAAATGATCTTGGAGTCGGTTTCAACCTAGGATAGATGTATGCTTTCCTAATTTCAAAGGATGAGACCAGTAAGCATAGCTTTGGCCTCTGCTAGAATGAAGGTACCATTGCCATACTACGCTGTGAAGGCTAACCACACACTGCCCATGCAAACCCACGCAACTCCTCCACCTCGCATGATCCTGGAGTTGTAAGAACCATCAATGTTCATCATGAGGCTGGAATTTGGGGGAGACCACTACACCCAATGCCCCTGAAGCCAGGGGACAAGAGGATGAGCTAAGTGGAAAGAGTTCTGTGACACCCAAAGGGAGGGAGCTTCCTGCAAGTTGGGAATCCGCAACACCATGTCCACCAGGAGATACCCCACCCTCATAGTGATCGACCTCCCTGAAGTTGGACATCCCTCATACCAAGCCCTATTGTGCGCCTTCCATAATCATCAGCATCAAGCACTAAGTATCACGGTTCATGATATATTCTTCAAGCCCACATCCCCTGAACCTCTATACCAACATTCGAGGAAGGGATCATTTCGCATATCGCTTGAAAAGTAAGCAGTAAGCTCACCGAAGGCTCTTCAAACATCCTGCGCCCAATCCCCTTAATAAAAAATGTGGTTTGTTGCCTCCTCATTCCTATTCTTACAATAGTGGTAGCAAAAAAACAAGGTTGATCCCCATCCTATTAATGTCATCATATGAAGGTAGAGCTTGGTTCCTGGTCCTCTAAATGAGAAAATTATACTTTGTTGAGCTTTTGTAGAACCAAACCCAAGAGTTCCATTGGTTGCGCTGAAGCAGAGTATTGAAAGACCTTTGGAAGCCCTTTGAGTTGAACCTCCTGGAGTTTGACGGGGTGAAAAAACATCATCAGTCGTTCAATTTAAATGTTATTTTTTGATTAATTTATATATGGTCATCATAAAATAAAAATAAAGGGATTGTATGTTGAAGAATTAATTTACACAAACCAATGTCCTGAATAATAGATAGAATTAAATCCAACCACCCTTTCCACCATTGATAACATAACCCTAGAAATAGTGATTTTACCCCAAAATCATAGTGATGGGAGAATGTGAGGGTGGGAGAAAATAAATCATAAATAAAGTAAAGAACTTGGATAGGGTGCAGTAGCTACGCTCTAAGCTTGTATCTCTTACAGATTTCCCAATACCCAAAGGTGTAGTCAGGGGATCTATTTACAGGCTTTGAACTGGCTCTACCTGACCATCATCATGTTGTATACAAGTCCTACAAGACAACTAATGTCGATCAAGTTTTTTTGAATCTTCATGATGCATTTGTAGATCTCAGCTAAGATTTCGTAAATTTTACCACCTACACAACATGTACATGGCCTACATGTCATGTTTACCTTATACATTCCGCCTCTATCTCTGCATGAATCTTTCTTGTATCACGTACATTAATCATGATGTTTGAATCTCATCATGACATGTACTTTGGGTGCACAACGTTTACTGGTCATTCACAGTGTGTTCACTTTCCACGACTTGTTCTAGTATTAGAATGCTTCTCCAATGAAGTCACGACATGTACTAGTGGTACATGATGTGTAACAACATTTTTCCAGTATTTCCATCTATGTTTTTCCTAAAAATTATAGTTTTTTCCGATTTTTGTCCCTCTCAGAGTGGAGGGTCCTTTTTTATATTTACACCCCTTTTCATTCATTTTCCATAAATTCATTTTTTCCTTCGATAAAACATAAAACAACTCAATGCATTCCAAAATTAGCAATATTATTCATATAAATCCACAAATCAATAAAATTAAACATTATAAAATTTATGCATTAAATACACTTATCTAAGTCTGTAGAACATCCAAAGAATCTTGGATTGACTATTTATGGGAATATTAAGAGGAAATGAATTCTCATTGTTTTTTTTGTAAGGAGGATTGAAAGGATCGGTGGGTATTTATAGAAAATGTGGCAGAATTATTTATAAATTTTTTGAATGGGGATTTAGTAATCTAGGTTATGGAAAATTCAATACCATTGACATTTCCCTAGTTTTCATAATGGTGTTTTACATTAATGTAATATATTTTGACATGTATATGTAATTGAACCAAATTCTCTTAAATTTTATTATGTTTTCCATGTAAATATCATTTCCTAAAAATATTAGTTTGTAAATACGTAATTTAAATTTTATACATTTGAAATTACAGTGTATAATTGGAAATTGATTTTAATACTTTATAAATAATTAGTTTCATAAATTAACATATATTAGTTTACTTATTCATTTATACCAACTAGTACATAATTTTTATATCAAAATAAATTCATAATCCATATTATTGATGCATTTAATATTTTTCTATTAACCTAAAAATTCATTTTCCTTAAAAAATATAAAAAATTCAATATTGTATAATTTTTACATACTTATTCTAAATTTAAAGTTCATTATATGAAATTTGGTTTTTAAATATGTTAAATTTAGTTATTAAATAAAACTCTTCATCTAATTCAATATCATGTGTTTAGCATAAAAAATCCTTTTTAAAATTTTTTATATTAATTCAAAATAATTTTATACAACTAAATTGAAATTCATTAATCAGTATATTTTATATTCAACAATTTATTTTAGTTTTACATGATTTTTTTGTATAATTTATTAGACATGTTTGAGTTATGAATAGTAACAAAATTGATACAATTTATATATTATTATGTTTATATTATAATTTCACTTTAACATTTCAATGTCCATATTACCCCTTATAAATACAATTTATTATAAATAGAAAAATCATTCATATCATTATCTTAGTTTCTATATCAAGTCCATTAAAATGGTTATTGTTTTCACGATAATAACTATGTAATTTTTTTTTTATTTTTTTTAAAAATAGTCCTCTAAAGTTCAAGATTATGGTGTTTCCATATATTGTTATGTATTCTATGGAACTAGATTTATACATTCTTGTGAAAGTTAACTTATACTATGAATTTCAGTACTATGATGAAATAATGGTGTTGACACTCCTTTTCGTCACAGAGTCTAAAGATTGCAAAAGGGAAATACCATAGTCCAAATTGATTCATCCTTTGAGGAAACATCAAAAAAATTGACAAAGGGATGAACAAGGAGAACATTTCCCATAGGTTGCACAAGTTCCCCCATGGTCACACAAGTATACTTGTGTGCCGCCTAGTGGTCGTGCAAGTGACTTGCGCAACCTAAGTGATAACCGCCCGGGTCTTCTCTAGCCTATAAATAGACCATGTGGGCCCCCCATTCGAGTGGAATTTTTTCAAAAACTCATATTTGAGCTCCCAGTGCCCTAGTCTATTTTCAAAGCTTCCAAAACACTTCTAAGGTAATTTCTTACCTAGAACGAAAGATCTAAAGAGGGGGAGGAAGACCTAAGTGTTGAAACTCATCAAAACGTGCGTGCCTGAGTGGCCAGCCCTTAAGGGAAATGGCCACACTTGCGAGACGCCTAACTCCTTCAATATAACTTGGGCGTCACTATTTTGGAAGAACCTCAGGATGATTTTAATGGCTTTAACTAAGAGTCGCTCAAGTATTACCATGCTGGTTAACTGTCGTGCAAGTACCCATGTGTCGTGCAGGTATACCAGCGTGACAAGGACTTGCGCGCCCATGTAGTACCTGTGCTCCTTCTAGGACTTGCGCACCCCTGCCTTTTTGGGTGCCCTTCTTGCCCATTTCACCCCTCTTAAGCAATTCCACCTCTCCTATTCAAGATTCAGTCTTCAAAACACTCTTCAAATCCATTTATGGCATGATTTATTGATTTGACTTCCTTATATGAAAGGAATTTTGTGGAATATCTCTCAAAACCTAGTGATTTACACATCTTTATGTCACTAAAGATTGATATCTCATTCATTCAACCTCATCATTTACAATGAGAGAACTCATTAACCTGGGCCTCCTTTTCAGGAGTATGCCCCAGTCCCCTAATATGGGCATCCTCCTTAAGAGTAAGCCCCAACTATAATTCTCTTAACCTGGGCCTCCTTTTCAGGAGTAACCCCAGTCTCAAATATGGGCATCCTCTTCAGGAGTAAGCCCCAAGTGCCTTAATTTTTCAAGTCTCTTAACCTGGGCCTCCTTTTCAGGAGTAAGCCCCAGTCTTAATTTCTCTTAACCAGTCCTAATTTACCTTTGATCTGGGATTCCTTCTCAAGAGTAAAACCCAATCATAAATACTCTCCTAATTTGGGCCTCCTTTTTAGGAGTAATCCCCAAGTTAGAGTATTCAAATCTCCATGAAGCACAAATACCTTTATGGACACTGTTCCCAGATTTCATCCCTGAATTAAATCCCAATCTTCATTTATCTGGGCAGTTATACATACATAAGTCCCACATTATTTATTATGATTGCATCTTTCATGGAACAATTGTCTAATTTTTACCAATACCTCTTGTTTCTCACACTGAGAATGACTCACGCGAGCTTAGAGTGTAAAAGTAATTATGACATCCTTCTTTGAGACATCAATCATAAACATCATACTCCCATAATTGAACTATGCGGGTTCTGATTCCTTTTATAAATAAAGGATACGTAGGTAGCCCATCTGTGGGTTCGATCCCAACTCTGAAATAATCCATGTCCTTCATAATGACAATAAACTTCATGTGCCCCACTAAGTGGATTTAAAACCAGCTCAGTGATCATAATGACCAAGAGACTTCTATAAAAATGTTTCGAAGGATACCATTGACCAAGAATCTCTAAATAAATACAGATGATTCTCTATTGATGAAGAACCTCGAATACATATAAAAGAATCTCTAAGTTTCCTACATATTTAATCATTGATTGTCAAATCTGAAGGAAATCACATTTTATACTTGGTAATGTAATAAGGATTCATGAACATAAGTTAAATCTATAAAGAGAGTCCCAGAGTATACAATAATTCCCCTCAAAAAGGTGTGATGAGTCTGACCTCCCATTCTCTCGACCAATGAAAATTCCTAAGCCTCATCAGTCCACAAGATAATGAGCGCCTAACTTTGGAAAGTAGGTCCAAATAGATGTGGAATCATTGGATGTTTCCGGTTCTACGAACAAACCCGTTAGAAACCGATCGGAATTTTTGAATCTCCAATCAAGGTGGTCATCCCCTAATTTCGAGGGAAACAAAAAATGGTGAACCCGACGTGAATCCTTATCCAAGTTAAAATTATGTTTTACCTATTTGTTAGGCCCCTATTTAAACTCAATGAGAGGGCCAAAAAAACAATCATTGACATGTGTGCTCATCCAAAAGATGTAGTGGATGAATTTATCTTGATTGCGTCTGTTATATCAAACAGACACTATTTTCCAAGATCTTCTGCATTTCTAGAATGGATGCTCTCAAATTCACACCTATGAATACTGTTGCTGCAAATGCCACTGCTGCTACTCCTGCTGGATCGTCGTTTTCTTTGAGGAAGACATCACCTACTCAGCATCTTCAACGCTGGGTATCAAATGCGCTGGTTAAGGAGTACCATCAACATAGTACCATCCCATCTCTGGAGGCTGTTCGACAATCCCTCCAAGTGAACAACTCACACTGGTCATCCGGACAATGACGACAAGTGATCAAGAAGAAGGCGGTGTTGACTACATTTTCCAACCAATTCGGGTTGTTATCCCCAGAATGCAATCACCATTCTCTCCCTTAATCTGAGGAGGTAAATGAGCAGGTCCCTCAGGGACTTAATTCAAGTAGACATGAGTCCTTCCCGAGGGCTCCCACCAACAATCACCACAAGACTCGTGCGGCAGTGCACCCTCAACATGATAAGGGTACCGACTCCAGGCATTCGGCTCAAGTTTCTCGAACCCGAGTAGGCAAGATGAACCGCCAGAGGCGGAATCCAGTCAACAGTGAGAAGGTTCTCATCTCTGCCATCTCCGGAGAGGTCCACCAACCTAACTTGGTGGCAAGCAATGAGCGGGCACACACACCTGCCCGTTTTAATTCTGTTATTCAGCAGACTCGTCTGGCAGTAGCACACCAATCCCGTCAGGAAATTCTGGCGGAATATTATAGACAGGAATATACACATGTTTATACATCATCAGCTAGTCAGCAAGCTCATCTGACTACATATGATGGAGCTCGTCAACCACGTTTGGCGAAGTGCAATCAACAAGCACATACACCTACTAGTATTAATCAAGCCTACCAACAGTCTCAATTGGTAGAATTCGGAGAAGTCAGTTGGAATGCTCCGATGACAAATAAAAGGCAGACTCAACTCTCTACCCCCACACATGAGTACTGTCAGGATTCACTGACAGGAAAAGGAGGAGAAGAGCAGGCACATACACCTACTCCATGCACGGAATGGATGTATATCCCCGTTCCGGCAGCTGAAGTCACCAAACATATTCTATCAATGGTGAAAGGGCAGATGTAAATCCCTGTTCATATTCTGGATGCCTTCCAGGATATTATAACAGCTTCAGCAACATCTCAGGGAAAGACACATAAATCTATCTCTACCAGTGGAGTTACACATCATAAGTTCACTCTGGAACAGACACAAACATCTATTCCAATCCAAGAGGGTTGTGGGGCATACTCCCCCATATCATACGGACAACCAAGTCGGGCACATACACCTGATTTGAGTGAAGATCATCAGCCTAACCTAGACATCTTTCCTGATCAGGCATATACACCTTCTCATAGCAGCCACTTTCGTCAACAAGTGGTTTCCAAGGTGAGTAAGAAGGCGTCTAAGAAAAAGACCCACCCAGCACAGTCAGGAGATCAATAGCCAATCTGTAACAAGTCTTTGCTCGATGTTAGATTTCTTGAAGCCCTCAGATATTTATCTGTTGGAATTAAAGATTCTACTCCCTAATTTTCCAATAATGGGAACATTATTTCTGAAGGTCTTCAACAGACCCTTCCTAATGAAGGCTTGCTTCATGACAATTCGGTCAATCATGAAGTTTCATCTTCAGATGAGAGCCATAGGAACCCTCTATGTGGTCAGAAGACCAAGGGGAAAGAGATTTCATCTTTTTTTTGTAACCCATTATGGTGGTCCTCCCCATGATAATGAATTTCGCTATGAAATTCCTCTCCACAGTAGTGATGCACATTGCTCGGAAAATGCTTTAGTGGAAAATTTAGTGCCGAGAAAGCCCTCTTATCTTGAGACACTTGAAAATGCAAAACCAGTCATGTCTGATGCTTAATCACTAGCAGGTGAAATACTTTCTCAATCAGAAGATATCCCAGGGTGTAGGTCATTATCCAAGACACCCCTAAGTCATGCATCTTCTAGTTTGATCAATTATTTCTCTACCAAACCTGTTGAATCTGATGAAGCAACTAGGAAACACCAACTCTGGTCAAATCAGGTAGAAGAATCTTCATTGAATGATAAAGAGGAAATGCTGAACATGAGAAAACAACAGGAGAAAGGTGAAGTTCCAGTCATGTTTTCGCCTCTGGCTGACTCTTAGTATGACATTCCAGAAATGTTGACAGAAGATGGAATTCATGATATTCATCTCAACATATTGAAGACTATTTTCAGTTGAAAAATAAAGTATTATCTTATGATGAATATGAAAATCATATTAAGATAATATAAGGGTTACAACGTCAAATTGATTTGGCATCTCTATCAGTCTCTCGATATCCGAAAGATGAAAAGCAACAGAGATCCCTTCAACATTCATGCCTTGGCGCACTAAGAAGATTGTGTCAGTTAATTTCCAATGCCCCGTATGGTATTCGTGTCAGAGGATGGGTTGTTCATGGAGAACTGCATTTCATGGTGCTCTCCAGTCAGCAAATCCCACTGAAAATGGTCTCATGTAATGTTATTGCCCATGGCCGGCCACAGTCAATGGGATTTTTTTGTAATCAAAAGCTGGCCCAAGAACAAGCTTCAACTAGTTCCTCTCAAAATCAAGCATATAGAGAACAAGTTGTTGAATTACTCCTACATCAAGCAAATGGGAATATTGAACAAGCCTCTCGTATAGAGAAAGCACATCATCAAGTGATAGAAGTGTCAGAAATCATACAACAATCTTTTGAACCAGGTGATAAAAGTGGATACAGGTTAATGCATCCAGCTAATTTCTGGACTAAGGTTCGCAAGATCAGGATATCTTTTAAGAAAGTCTCAGACATAGAATGTCAAGAGCCACCCCAGCTTTCCAGACTGGGGACTCTTTTAAACCAACCCTCGGAATCAACAAATATGATTCGAGGAATGGATCGGGAATAGTAGGAACAGCCCCAATCCACCGGACTGGGGACTTTTTCAAATCATCAATCCCCTCCTCATAGAAAGTCAGTCTTTTCTCGATTAGAAAAGAAGCCTCAAGAGAAACGGAGAGCCAAATTATCAGGAGATTCTCTCCAAATTACAGTTCGTCAAGAAGTTCCTGAGGGATCAAATCAACAAAAGTCATTGTATCATCAAAGACATGGAAGAAGATAATATCATAGAAATGATGATAGATGGGATGCGATGCGTTATGCATCAATCAATGTCATAAATGCCGTTGTTGCTGATCCACCAAATGAAGTTCACTCAGGGGACTCAGATGAAGAGGGTCCTTCTCAAGAATATGTACGCACCAACACAAATGAAGAAGGTATGCGTACACAAAATCAAAGGATTACTCAGAACCTAGGTAATCCTTCGAGTAACCCACTTCCCCCTCTCCGAAAAGGATCCAACAAAGGGAGGGGAAAGAATCAGGTTATAAATCCTTCCATTGGAGAAGGCCCATCACTCTTACTAGAGAAAAGGCTTTTACAATAGGAAGAAGAAATAAAGGAATTAAGGATGTTGAATGTAGAACTACTTCAGGGTAGTCTTCTTCGTGAGCATGTTGGAGTCAGTCAGCCAAGGGAATTTGTTGCAGCTACTGAGATGGATCAAGAATATCCTCCTCTATCTGTATACCCTCACAGATCTAATCCTACGGGTCAAGTGCAACAACAGTTGGCAGTGCTACCATCCATTGCAGCACCAACCACCACATCTATCCAAGCTCCAGTCATTGAACCTATCCAAGTAAAAGTTCAACCAGATGTTTCTCAAAAGTTAATAACTACTATTGAGTCATTAACAGCTCGGTTAGAAACTATGGAAGGGAAACGTGTGCAAGTTCAACCAAAAAAGAAAGTTTACCCTGAATGGGTAGATTCAATCTCTCCTCCATCCAGTTTTGGAAACCCTGTATTCCCTATTTTCAATGGATCAAGCGATCCTGAACAAAATTTGATGCATTACGTGTCTTGTTGTGACCATATGATGGGAACTTCGGAGTAGCAAGAAGCAGTAAAACTCAGATGCTTCATACGGACCTTGCAAGGACTGGCCTTTGTCTGGTATACAAGCTTGCAATCCCAGTCAATTACCGGATGGGAGGTTCTTCTTCAAAAATTCCTTCTTCAGTTCAGCTCAACATTGCCAAAGACAACAGTTTTCGATCTTACAAACTGTAAGCAAAGAGAGAATGAAAGGGTCTCAGATTTCATTGCCCGCTAGAAGGGATTAACATATTCCCTAAGATTAGAACTCCCTCAAGAGGAATTGTTGCCAATCTGTGTGGAAAATCTGCATGAAGAATTACGCACGCCGTTAATCCCTGTGAAATACACAGGAGGGTTTCAAGACCTTAATTCAATCGCTCAGTAGATTGAATATTCCCTTATACAGGCTAAGGTTAAATCTCGTGTAATTCCATGAGATCCAGGAAGGGGAATGGGTAAAGCAGAAACTGCTACAGTTATGCTTAAACAAGCAATTGTACCTGTTTTTACTTCAAAACCTTCATCTTCTCGAAGGGCTCCGCCTCCTGAGCGCCAACAACAAAGACCATTTCGTCCAGATGATCAAAGAGATCAAAGAAGAAAACAATTTGAGGATTTTAAGAGCAAAACATACTCTTTCCGAAATGAAAAAGTTCTTGGTTACTTCATTTCATCCCTAGAGAACAATTTGGTTCAACTGCCAAAGCCCAAGAGGCCAAACAAGGAAGGAGTTGAAGACCGTCCCAATTATTTCCCCTTTCATCAAATGTTGGGGCATCCCATCCAGGTGTGTTTTGTCTTCAAATACCTCCTGCAAAAGATGGTCGAATCAGGACAAGTTAAACTGAAAGGCTCTTTAGCCCAGGTAGCATCTGTCACTGCTACAGTTCCAGAGGAGGAAGTTGAATGGCAAGAAGTCAAAAGCAAAAATGCACAGAAGTATGATGATTGGATGGTTAAAAAGACAATCAACCGAACTCATTCTATTTTGTGAACACAATTAAAGAAACCGATTGTTTCTTCTTCCATTAATGTTGCGGAAAAACCCTCTTCATTAGAGGGAAATTCCTCAAAGAAACAACATGATTCAAATAAATAAAAAGAATTAGAAGAAGATGAGTATGTGTCAAAGCCTAAGTTGTCTTTGACTCTGGCAGACATCATGCCATCTACATCAAATCCACGGGCACCGCGCCACTAAACGGAACAACCTAAACAGGCTAATCAGGAAGAGTCTTCATCAGATGAAGAATTAATATTAGGTTCTGTTAATATGATTCAATTAACAGATCCATATACCAGTCGTAGTTTCGATTTCGATGAGCCTTAATTCCCTATATCAAACAGGGGAATCAGAAGAAGTTTCAGAGGCTCAGGATACAGGGGAAGACATGGATCTTTCAGAAGCCATTACTCTAATTCTACCCCTTCTAGAACTGTGTACACTGTAGAAACTCATGGTAGAGCCCTTCAGTGATCTCAGAAAGAACAATAAAGTTATTCTACCAATAGTAAATTCAGTCCTAGAATAGTTATTTTGGAAGACCGGTTGAAGGTTCCATCCTCTTCCTCTTATCATGTAAATGGATATAATCGGTATGATCTTCCAAAATGAGGGATATTTCCAACTCCTATCCCGATACAAGATGCGTCAAATTCCAAAGCATCTTCTTCCAAGGTTCCTGCTAAACCACAAATCTCTATTGGGAAACATAGAACTCTGGATCAAAAGTATGATGTATTGAAACACTTGGCCCAAGTACCAGCCAAGTTATCAATTCTTGATGCTCTGAATCTGTCAAAAGATCTTTGGGAAGCACTCATCGAGGCTTTGTCAAGTCCTCTGGAGTTTGAAACTAAAATTGTTGCAGCTGAAGTCTATCACATAGAGAATAATCCTGCAGAATGCCATGAAATAATATCTTTTACTGATTAAGATGAAGATGATGTTGTGCATGGTCATATTAGAACTTTCTACTTATCTTGAAAGGTCAATGGTGTAGATGTTCTAAGAGCTTTCATTGACAATGGTTCAGGAGTCAACCTCATGCCCATTCGTACACTTCGTCGATTGGGCCTCACGAAATTTGATTTATCTCCTTCTACCATGATGTTACAAGGATATGATAAAAATGAACAAGAACCACTGGGTGAAGTTACACTCAGAACATAGTTTGGAGATCTTGTATCCAATTCAGATTTCATGGTTTTTGATCAAGACTCAGCCTTCAACATCTTGCTTGGAAGACCCTGGCTACATCAGCATGTGGATATCCCTTAATCATACCATCAATGTCTCAAATATTTTCTCGATGGTCAAATTGGGACATTGTATGGTGATAAGGCCCCATTCAAGACATGTGAGTATCAATACATTGAGGCGGAATTCTATCACATGAAGGGAAGGGAGAAATCCACAATAAAGGAGATTACCAAAGTTAATGCTCCATATGGTTTGGAGAAGATTCCTATAAATCCATTTACACATCTGAGTATTGATTATGTGTTTCCAATTAGTCAAATTGACAAGATAGACCCAAATCAAAATACTCCTATGGAAATATCCATAATGTCAATTACGGCAATCGATCCAGACAACATGGGAGAAATTGATAACCCACCATGCAGTGATGAAAGCACAAATGGTGACATCTTCATTTCATCTGCTGAAATCAAAAAAGTCTATACTTCACCAATTAGGCCAGAAAAAGTTATAGCAACATCGGAGGTGAACAATGATGTCGATTTTCAATCCATCATCTCCTCTTTAGTACCCAAAGAAGACCCTTTATCATCAATTGGGTCAAAAATGGAAGCTTCTTCTTCAATATGTGCAAATTGTGACATCCCTTCTGATCATGAAAATTCTGCTATATCATCTACTATGCAATTAGAAATGTAAGAAATAACACATGATGAAGAAGAAGAGGAAGATCTCAGAGATGCTCCTCCAGCATTTGAAGAGGGTATCTCTACCACTATGGATGAACTCAGAGAAATAAATCTGGGTACAAAAGAAGATCTACACCCCACATTAATTAGTGCGGCCATTACTCTTGAAGAGAAAGAGATGTATATTTATTTTCTAAAGAAAAATATAGATATATTTGATTGGAACTATACATAAATTCCTGGGCTTGATCCTGATGTTGCTACTCATCATTTGGGTTTACCAGAAGAACATCGAGGATTTAAGAAAGCCGTGAGAAGAACACACCCAACTTATGCTTCCAAAATTGAGGCTGAAGTGGATAAGCTTATCAAAGATAACTTCATCAGAGAAGTTAAATATCCCAAGTGGTTAGCTAATATTTTCCCTGTAAAGAAGAAGAACGGACAAATTAGAGTTTGCATCGATTTCAGAGATCTTAATCGGCATTGTCCTAAGGATTATTTACTAGTTACGATTACAGAACTTTTAATTGATGAAACAGATGGCTATGAAGCACTTTCCTTCATGGATGGATATTATGGATATAATCAGATCCGAATGGCTCTAGAAGATGAGAAATCCACAGCCTTCAGATCCCCTCAGGGTGTGTTTTTCTATCGGGTAATGCCTTTTGGCTTAAAGAATGCAGGTGCAACATATCGGCATGCCATGCATCATATCTTTAAACCCTTCTTAGGGAAGTTTGTTGAATGCTATGTAGACGATTTTGTGGATAAATCCAAACAACATTCTAATCACTTGGATCATTTGGAAGTCATATTTTGCAAGCTTCGATAACATAATTTGATGATAAACCCCTTGAAATGTGCTTTTGGGGTAACCTCAGGAAAAAATTTCAGCTTTGTTGTACGCCATCATGGTATTGAAGTCGATCCTGAGAAGACCAAGTCCATCCTTGGTATGTCACCTCCTCTAAATTTGAAATAATTAAGAGTACTTCAAGGACACTTAGCCTATATTCGGCGTTTCATCTCTAATTTGGCAGGAAAAAGTTTACCCTTCACCAAATTGATGAAGAAGGGAGTTACTTACCAGTGGACTGAAGAATATCAAGAAGCATTCAATATTCTCAAGAAATACCTCTTGAGTCCACCGGTACTCAAGCCACCTTTTGAAGGAATACCACTTATCCTTTATGTGACAGCTCTAGAGCGATCATTGGGTTCCTTTCTTGCTCAAAAGAATGATGTTGGAAATTAAAACAGCCTCTACTATCTCAGTCGAACTATGCTTGAAGCAGAAACCCGCTATTCAAGTATTGAGAAGTGATGCCTGGCATTAATCTTTGCAGTTCAGAAGTTCAGACACTACCTACAACATCACGAGGTCCAATTGGTATCTCAAAATAACTCGCTCAATTTCAACCTTAGTTTTCCAATGCTTACAGGACATCTGGCAATGTGGGAAGTTATTTTGCAGCAATTCGACATACAGTATGTGTCTCAAAAGGTGATAAAGGGCCAAGCTCTGGCTGATTTCCTGGCTGAACACCCTTCAGTGGAAGACACATCTTCAGATATTGAACTCCCTTATGAGGATGTCTTCTCTATTGAAGAATGTCCTCAGGCATGGGAAATGTATTTTGATGGTGCATCCAGAAGTCCAAAAGGGAGGAAAATAGAAAATCCTAAATTCAACAAAGTTGGCTTAGGAATTGTGCTCATTTCTTCGGAAAATGTGGAGTTACCTTATTCTTTCTTATTGTGGGAAGGTGGTACCAATAATGAAGCCGAATACCAAGATCTCATCGCAGGCTTGGAATTATCATTTCAAGCACAAGTGAATCACTTAAAAGTGAAAGGTGGTTCAGAATTGGTAATCAAACAAGTCAATGGGGATTATTCCATCAGAAAAGAAGAACTAATACCTTTGTATGATTATTTCATAGAGTTAATGGCGGAATTACCTTCGGAACTGACATTTTCTTATGTCCCGAGATCACAAAATGCTCAAGCTGATGCACAGGCTAATATAGCTACAGCTCTGGCAGATCCAAATCGGGATAAGAAAACCATCAGTATTACCCATAATCGTGCAATTTCAACTTATGTTCGAATAAAAATAGAGTAAATTAATGAAATTAGTCCCATTCCTGAACCGTATGGTCATAGTACAGGATGGATGCCACCTATCAGGAAATACCTTCAAAATGGAACACTTCCACCTGATAGAGCCAAGAAAGAACAAATCCAGCAATGTGTGGTCAATTTTACTCTTTATGATAGCCTAGATAACTTAGAGAAAATTCTATACAAATGTGGTTTTTATGGAGTTCTCTTCAGATGCATTGATGGGGAAGAGACAATGGCTGTTATAAAATAAGTGCATGCAGGAGTCTGTGGTGCCCACCAGTCTGAACATAGACTGTCTGATCAGATTAGAAGGATTGGATACTTTTGGCCTTCAATGATACAAGATTGTGTCAATTTCACAAAGAGGTGTCATTCATGCCAAATACATGCCAACTTCATTCATCAACCTCTATAGTTTCTTCATACATCTAAATACTCATTGCCATTTTCCACATGGGGAATGGATGTGGTGGGACCTTACCCTTCGGCTACGGCCAAGAAGTTTAAGTACATTCTTACTGCTAATGACTTCTTTTCCAAATGGGAAGAGGCAGTACCTCTTAAGGAAATCAGTTCTAAATGCGTTGTTAGCTTCATCAAGTCTAACATCATTACCAGATTTGGTGTCCCTCATACCATATTGACGGACAATGGCACCAACTTCTGTTCATCCGAGCTGAAGAAGTTGCATCAAGAATACAACATCAAATCCAACCATTCATCTCGATATCATGCAGTGGCCAACGGCCAGATAAAATCCTTTAACAAGACTCTTTCAAATATACTGCAAAAGATTGTGGATAGAGATAAGAGGTCATGGCATGATAAACTCTTTCATGCTTTATGGTCTTATCATACTACCACCTGGAATTCAACTCGGTCAACTCTGTATTTACAGGTATTGGGAATGAAGTCGTCTTTCCCATTGAAGTTCAATTCCCTTCACTCAGAGTAGCCATTTGTGATCATTCATCTACAAATGAACAATCTCAAAAGCGATTGAATGAATTGGAACGGTTAGATGAGAAAATATTGTGCAGCTTGCACCACTTTGAAGTATATCAGAATCGAATAGCACGAGCCTTTAACAAAAAAAGTTCATCTTCGTTAATTCACTCAAGGAGAATTGGTATTAGTTCTTAGAACCCCAATGATACCATGAAAGAAACCCCCCAAGCATGAGCCAAAATGGGAAGGACCTTACTCAATACATAGGGTCTACTCCAATATAGCTTATTCATTAATCTCGATGGATGGAGAACTCATCACTACTCCAACCAATGCCATATTTTTGATGAAATATTTTGTATAAACACAAAATACATCATCAATGGTCCAGTATGACCTTAAACTGCACCATAGTCCAGCAAGACATTAAAATTCATCATCAATGGTCTGTACATATGACCTTAAACTATTTTTACTTTTATCCCACATGACGTTAAACTGTGAAAAAAAATTCCCTCAAAGGTCCTTTATGACCTTAAACTGCACCATCGTCTAGCAAGCCATTATACTGTGTCCCCTTCATCGTCCTTACTATATGACATTAAACTATACAGCAACAGTCCATACATATGACCTTAAACTATTTGTACTTTCGCCCCACACGATGTTAAACTATGAAAAAGTTCCCTAAATGGTCCAGTTTGACCTTAAACTACAACTAGGTCTTGTATAACCTTAAACTACATCCATGGTCCAGTATGACCTTAAACTGTAACTAGGTCATGTATGACCATAAACGGAATCATCAACAGTCCATGCATATGACCCTAAACTATTTTAAAGTCCCTTACATCCAGAAAGACGTTAAACTATGACGTCCTAACTACATGACGCTAAACTGTATAAAAGTCCCTTACATCCAGCAAGACGTTAAACTACATAATCATTAGAGGTCATGTATGACTTTAAACTACACTACCTTCCAGCATGACATTAAACTACACCATCCACGGTCCATGCATAGGACCTTAAACTATTCGCACTTTCGTCCAACATGATGCTAAACTGTATCGTCCCTTTTTCGTCCAACATGACGTTAAACTGTGGGGGGAAAAAGACGTCAATGCATCCAACATGACATTAAATGGTGTATGCTTTTTTCCTCACTGCATGACATTAAACTGCACAGTCCCCCTTTCTTCCAACATGACGTTAAACTATATTGTCCCCATAGTCCTAACTACATGACGTTAAACTGTACAGAAATTCCTTGATACGTCTTACATGACATTAAACTGTACTTTTTCCCTGCTACATGACATTAAACTGTGCTGCACCAATAGTCCTAACTGTAATACTTTAAACAGCATAGTCCCTTCATACATCCTACATGATGTTAAACTGTGTATCGTTAAAGTTGTTGCTACCTCTTTTTTCTCACACCGAGTATGACACACGTGATCTTAGAGCAAACCTCAACCATAACACTCTCTATGGGCTACTAACCATGTGTAAGTCCCAACATTATTTTTTAGGTCGTCGTTCCCAAGAACAACTTGATCATTAATTCATTCTTTAATTGAACTATGTGGACTTTGATCCTGCCTTCCAGGCTGGGTACGTAGGCAACCTCCCAAGGTTCAAGACCAAAATCAATCTCTTCACATTGGTTCACCTCCATCTCATACGATGTTGATTCGTGAAACCTCCCCTAGAATCAATATCATTACATTGGTTCACTTTCATCCTTTTTATACGACGTTAATCTATACAACACTTTTGTCCAGTATGAAAATAAACTACAATATTCTTTGATACCCTCACTTGAGAGGGAATCATTATTTACATTGATTTTCAATCATGTTTCATTTCAAAGACTAGGTGCATACATGGCAATGCCCATACCTTTTATCTTGGGTTAAACCATCATTGTACTAAAGTCCCCTTTCACCCTTCACATGTACAAACCAAATTTGTATAGAGGGTATTTCTAGAACTACGTGGGCTTGATTACCATCCTTATGGGATACGTAGGAACATTTGGGTGTCCCTCGAATCTAGCCCCAAGTCTTTGGGCCTAACCCCAAATACCACTTTCAGTCCCTTGGTTGAAAAGTCCCCATGAAAACACAAACTGTGTATTTCTTATAATGGTCCATGCTCTATGACCCTAAACTAAGATCTCTAATCCTTTTGTCCCACAAGACTTTAAACTGTATTTTAAGAACTATGTATGGCTTGATTTTCATCCGTATGGGATACGTAGTGAAGTCCAACATTTCAATTCAGGACCCAGCCACAACATGATTATGGTTATCATTGATCTGTGTATCTCTGTATACATTCGACAATACCCATATTTATGTGTCATAATCCAAGCCTTAAAAATTTTCAGATCTTCATAACCCTTTCCATGACTTCTAGTCACAAAAATGTCAAACTTCTGAGAATTCTTTTGCCTGACTATGCAGCACGTGCCCATAGGCGGCCTTGCATAAACAGTCAACATAACAGACTTGTTAGCCAAAAGATACTATTTTATTTAACTATTCAGCCAATTCCCTTAGGTGGCCCTGCATAATTCAACCCCCTAATGGGTTTGTTAAATAATGTTAACTTTATTATTGGGAAGAAATCATCTTTTGTCCTTATTTGTCTTAAATGATTGTATGTAGGGATCCGCAAAAATAGCCATCCCTAACATATTTTACCCATATCATTTTTCATGATCTGAAAGGTATTCAAGTCTATGGTTTATATTCTCCTTCCCTACATTTGGGTCAGACCTTCGTAGGAGTGATATCTATTCAGTTGTTCGATAATCTGGTTTGGAAATATCTTCTCCATATTCAAGTACCTCTTTCAATACAGAAAACTCTATACTTTGGAAAATTTGAATCTACATAAACATTCAATTGCTTTTAGCACTAGGAAAGTAAATTTCTGGGAGTTCTTTTACCTGACTATGCAGCACGTGCCCATATGTGGCCTTGCATAAACAGTCTACATAATAGACTTGTCAGCCAAAAGATACTATTTTATTTAACTATGCAGCCAATGCCCTTAGGTGGCCCTGCATTATTCAACCCCCTAACGGGTTTGTTAAATAATGGTAACTTCATTCTTGGGAACTACTTCTTCTAATGACTTTTAGCTCTTTTTCATATCATTCCTCAGATTGAAATATTCTTAAGTCATAGTTTACATATTTTTCCCTCATACTTGAGCATGGTACTATTTTTTCAGATGAATTTTCAAGGAATTGATTCAATTCTAATTCATTCGGTCAATTCTATTTCGACCTTAAACATTATCCTTTTTATGTCCGACGTTCATTAATTTAAACTACCCACAAAATACAAAGGAACTATGAATAAAAGTCAAGTTCCAATCTCACTAAACATACGTTTTGTATGATTTAGGTAATATTGAGAAATTAAAAGGTTTGAAGTTTTTAGGGTTACATACATTAATCCTAGTAAAAATCAAACTATGCTTACTAGGCCCATTGGCTTAGGTAAAACCTAGGCATGTAACAAAAGAGAATGCAGGTACAAATTAGTGAAGATGAATGTTTTTTCATTGATACATAGGAGATATAAGGACATCCACACACTGGAGTCTCTTCTCTTTTTCAAGAATTACAAAAGGATTTCAACATAACTCTTCATTTGATTTATGGCATCCCGAGCTTCATCAACAAACACCTGGAATTCATTCATTAAACTGGATACAATAAGAGATACAGTGATACCATCTCTTCTTGAAAATTTTTTAAAAGGATGTTCTTGAGTGTGGTTTGAGAAAAATTTTCTGCTGATCAAACAGTGACTCTGTTTCTGTCCAAGAGACTTGGAAGATGGATACATGGATTTGAGAATGAAGAATTGGAAGTAAAGAGCCATTTGAAGAGAGTACTCTTTTCAGATATTGCTCTAATGCCATGTTTGTATTCTCTCCAACAACCGGCAGTGGAAAACATTTCAACCCATGTGTTTTCCATTTTTATATCTGCAAGGAAATGACATGGAGGAAAAATTTGAAAGTTCACACCATTGTTGTTTCTATTAATGCACATCATAATTGAAATAGAGGAGTAGCAGTGCAGCTACATTTCAGGCATATAATTCTTCGCATCTGGAACATTGAATCTTTGCAGATGACCATGACCACACAGAGGAAGATAGATACTCTGTGTGAAATTAAGATGATATTTCATCAAGTACTTAGCTAAATCTGGGAGAGTGTTGTCACAAATATCATAGTAATCATGGACAACAATGTTCATCATGTTATCAATCCGCTTGCTAGCCAGTCCATCAACCGTTCCATTTCTCTTGGGAGCCATTAAATCTGCACAAGATATGAATAAAGTAACTCTTAAATGGATTGATTTTTCTTAAACTTTGTGAAGAAATTTGAAAAAATTTCCAAGGAATTAAGGCGCGCAAGTCTAATTTTGACACGCAAGTATGGATGTGCGGCGCAAGTGTTTGGCACGCAAGTATCACCACACAAGTCCAAATACCTATACAGGAGTGCGAAAGCAAATAAACATCAGAAAACAGAGCAACCTGCATGGTTAAAGTGACCTGCACGACGAGAGCTCGAAGGTTTGAAATCCGGAAATCTGGATGCTTTGTACAGAAGTGAGGCCCTCTATTTATAGAAGCGGCCAGAACCCTATTCGTGTTACCCAGGGAGACTAAAGGTTGTACCCCTGCGTGCCAGACCCTATGCGCCCGAAGCTCATTAACGCGCCCAGACATGCGCGCCACCTTTCATTTGGTTTTCTTCTTTTCCTTAGAGTCAAATCCTCTTTTATCTCTGGATCCAACTCTGAGGGGGGACTTTTGTTGACACTCCTTTTCGTCATAGAGTATAATGATTGGAAAAGGGAAATACCTTATTCCAAATTGATTCATCCTTTGAGGAATCATCAAAAAAATCGACAAAGGGATGAACAAGGAGAACATTGCCCATAGGTCGCGCAAGTTCAACCATGGTCGCGCAAGTATACTTGTGTGCCACCTAGTGGTCGCGCAAGTGACTTGCGCAACCTAAGTGATAACTTCCCAGGTCTTCTCCAGCCTATAAATAGACCTTGTGGGCCCCCCCATTCGAGAGGAATTCTTCAGAAACTCATATTTGAGCTCCCGACGCCCTAGTCTCTTCTCAAAGCTTCCGAAACACTTCTAAGGTAATTTCCTACCTAAACAGAAGATCTAAAGAGGGGAAGGAAGGCCTAAGTTTTGAAACTCATCAACACTTGCGTGCCTGAGTGGCCTGCCCTTAAGGGAAATGGCCACCCATGCGCGCCGCCTAACCCCTTCAATAGAACTTGGGCGCTACTATTCTGGAAGAGCCTCAAGATGATTCTAAAGGCTTTAACTAAGAGTCGGTCAAGTATTACCCTCCTAGTTAACTGTCGCGCAAGTACCCACGTGTCATGCAGGTATACCTACGTGACCAGGACTTGTGCGCCCACGCAGTACCTGCGCGCCTGCTAGGACTTGTGCACCCATGCCTTTTTGGGTGCCCTTCTTTCCCATTTCACCCCTCTTAAGCCATTCCACCTCTCCTATTCATGATTCAGTCTTCAAAACACTCTTCAAAGCCATTTATGGCATGATTTCTTGATTTTAATTCCTTATCTAAAAGGAATTCTATGGAATATCTCTCAAAACCTAGTGATTTACACATCTTTATGTCACTAAAGATTGAGATCTCAATCATTCAACCTCATCCTTTATGATGAGAGAACTCATTAACTTGGGCCTCCTTTTCAAGAGTAAGCCCCAGTACCCTAATATGGGCATCCTCTTTAGGAGTAAGCCCAAACCATAATTCTCTTAACCTGGGGCTCTTTTTCAGGAGTAAGCCTCAGTCCCCTAATACGGGCATCTTCCTTAGGAGTACCCCCCAACCATAATTCTCTTAACCTGGGCCTCCTTTTTAGGATTAATCCCCAATCTCAAATACGGGCATCCTCTTTAGGAGTAAGCCCCAAGTCCCTTAATTTTTCAAGTCTCTTAACCTGGGCCTCCTTTTCAGGAGTAATCCCCCGTCTTAATTTCTCTTAACCAGTCCTAATTTACCTTTGATCTGCGATTCCTTCTCAGGAGTAAAACCCAATCATAAATCCTCTCCTAATTTGGGCCTCCTTTTCAAGAGTAAGCCCCACGATAGAGTATTAAAATCTCCATAAATCACATATACCTTTATGGACCCTGTTCCTGGATTTCTTCCCTGAAGTAAATCCTAATATTTATTTATCTGGGAAGTTATACATACATAAGTCCCACATTATTTCTTATGATTGCATCTTTCATGGAATAATTGTCTAATTTTTACCAATACCTCTTGTTTCCCACACCGAGCATGACTCACGTGAGTTTAGAGTGTAAAAGTAATTATGACATCCTTCTTTGAGCCATCAATCATAAACATCATACTCCCTTACTCGAACTACGTGGGTTATAATTCCTTTTCTAAATAAAGGATACGTAGGTAGCCCATATACAGGTTCGATCCCAACTCTAAAATAATCCATATCCTTCTGAATGACAATAAACTTCAAGTGCCCCACTGAGTGGCTTTAAAACCAGCCTGGTCATCATAATGACCAAGAGACTTCTATATAAATGATTTGAAGGATACCATTGACCAATAATCTCTAAATAAATACAGATGATTCTCTATTGATGAAGAACCTCGAATACATATAAAAGATTCTCTAAATTTACTCCATATTTAATCATTGATTGTGAAATCTTAAGGAAAGCTAATTTTATACTTGGTAATGTAATAAGGATTCACGAACATAACTTAAATCTATAAAGAGAGTCCCAGAGTAGACAATAATTCCCCTCAAAAAGGTGTGATGAGTCCGACCTCCCATCCTCTCAACCAATGAAAATTCTGAAGCCTCAACAGTCCACAAGCTAATGAGTGCCTACCTTTGGAAAGTATGTCCAAATAGATGTGGAATCATTGGATGTTTCTGGTTCTACGAACAAACCCATTAGAAACAGATCAGAATGTTTGAATCTCCCATCAATGCGGTCATCCCCAAATTCTGAGGGAAACTAATGGGTGTTGTATTGTGTGAAGGCTATTGTAATTAAATTTTTATTATAAAAGATTATATGATCTTACATTATCCCCTAACATAACTAATATCATACATGGAATTTGGTGTATATATAAGTAAATAAGAAATAAATATTACTCTTCTAAATTTAATTCACAAGGTCCCACATCGCATCCTTTTACTTGTGATTCTCTCACTGTACCTCCACCAGTTGAATTGATCAATTCAACAACAATATTTTTCTAGTATCAATAATTTTTGATGTCTCATAATTATATTTAAATCCATCCTCTAAATGTATTTAAGTACCAATGATTAAATGAGATGATAAATTTTTGTACTTCCTCAATAGAGTGACATTGAATATTTATTTCACTTTAGAGTGGTTTGGTTACACAGAAAAATGATAATCAACAACTCCATGTCTCTCCAAAATCCCAAAAGATGTAATATCTCATAAACATATCCTTCCCTTCTTACCAGACTGTATAACTACCATTCATGGTGCTACCTTAAATAATATTTGGTTACCTAAATGATGTTATAAGTAATTCCTTTGATTACTTGTATGTGTGTGTGTATATATATATTGTTTTTTGTTTTTCTATAATATATGTTGGGTAGAATATACACTCTAAGTTGCCTCTTCAACTAGTACCGGACCAAATATCCTTCTTTCCCTAACATAAGACTTATAATTTAGTGTACATCATCTTTTACAATAAAAGTTTTCATACAATTCCACTGGAATAATGTAGTTAAAGGTATTATTATATTGGAATTATACTAAAGGTAAATACTCATCTGAAGTTCCTTATAAGTTGAGTGAACATGACATAAATATGTTATCTAATGTTTAGATGTAATTTTAGTTTTAAAATCTTCTTGAAGATGATAAGAGATTATCCAATTTCTCACAGTGATTATTGCCTTCTCAATAATGAACCAAATTATTTATGTGGAACATTGGTCATTATCAGATACATCTTATAAAGTAACACCTGAAGCCTCAATATTTAATTATTATAAAGTTGTGTGAGTCTCTTAATTGGTAGATCCTCCCTTGTTTCATGAAAATATACAAAAATTATAAGGTGATCAATGATAACTCAATGTTTATTATTCATCATATTGGTTTCTGGATGTCTAGTATCAAGTAAATGCCTCGATAATTTATTAATTTGTCATAAAAATACACTATTGATCCTCCCATATATCTCCTGTTATGAAATTTATAATTAATGATTACCTATTATTGAATATTCCAAAATTTATGTAATGAACATTTTTTATCCTTATCAATCATATAATACAATTGATCTATAAAAAACATGTTATATAACTATATCATATAATATGATATTATTAAAGGAAGTGGCTATAGTGATATGATATTACTACATAATACCACATGATATACCCTAGATAGTGCATTATGATACACAAACCAAGGCATATGATATGACTTTGATTCTAATATTTCATATCTTATAACATATGTATATCATAAACAATGATATAATCTAACACACATCATATTCATATAAGCGTTAGGCCATATCTATACCTATCTCCCACTTTCACAAAATCCTAATAGAATTTATGTCCATTAACATTATATTGTGTCACATATAAATATATATATATATATATATATATATATATATAAGGAGCTAACTAGAATGGATCCATGGTCTTCTAGTTCTCTAATTCTCTCACATCTTCTAACCTTCTAGGGTTTTCTATATGATTTTATGGTGTAAATTACTCCCACATCATTTTTCCTTGATGTTTCTCCCCCTCCTCAGTTTATGTTCTTCTTCTTCACATCTTGTGTTTCTATATTTTTCTTATAGGGTGATGGTCCTCCCTCTCCTTTTATTCTAAGCTTTCCTTCCCCTTCATGGTCGTTGCTCGATCTCACCTCTTCTCTATCAATTGGTCCTAACTCATTAGACCCAAATATTAGTCAACCATGTTATTTTTCACAGTTATTTGGAATAGTGATGGTGCAATCGTCCAAGTGAATTCTTCTTTTAGTAGGTTTCTTGTAGATATATCTTGAGTCTTCTAGCACTAGTCTTTCTTTTTGTCTCTCTTCATCTCCACTTATTGACTTACCTGACATGAAAAAACATTTAATCAATCATGATATAGTTTTAGGGTTGTTTGGGATGGAGATAATGGTTGGGTTGGCAATGATTTCTCTTTGGTTTACTCTATCATCTACTTTTCGTCACTTATTTCTTGTTCTCCTCAAATGGTTTAAGTATATTTTTTGTATTTCGGTTTCATTCTATGGTTTTTAGTTATATTTCAACATGGTTTTTGATAATGGTTTTGTGGTCCACATTCTCTGGTTGATATGGTTCTAGTTTTGGAAGATGATGGATGGTTTATGGAGGTGGATGGTTTCGAATCCAGTCAAGAAAATGTTGTTGGATCAAGCGTTTTATTTTATGATTGTGGTTTCTTCCTTGTTTCAAATTGACTAGTTCACTGGATTTTTTTTTTTGTGATTCTTCTATGATGGTGACCATGATTTTTTGGCATATTAGTTATTTTTTTCTCCTTTGGTGGTGGTGGTGGTTCAACAATGGGGATGTCCTCAATGACTTACAATGGTGGATAGTGGCCCCAGTTAGAGGGAGTTGTCGGGATAGTGGAATGGCCCATGCATCCTATCATTCTCATTCCCCCAACCCTCATAGTTATTTATGAATGAAATGTTTTTTTTGTTTTTTAACATGAGTTTTATTTTTGAATTTAGGATGGGATATTGTTTTGAATCAGTCTAGATGTGAATTTTTCTTTGTTAATGGAAGATTTTACTTTTTTATATTTGTTTTTATGGTTTCCACTCAAACATTAAAAGCGGACTTTATCCAAAAATTAAAAAATATATTTTGATTATAACATATATAATAAATTTTGAAACCATATCCAAAACTCCTTTTGGATATTTCCAAAAAAACTTTTGAAAAGTTATTATCAACTTTTCCTAATATCAAATCATATGTGATACCTTTTGAATAACTACCCCAAATTCCGTTTTGATAAACTCTAAACAATATTTTGAGTAACTATCAATGTTTTGAAAAACTCAGTACTTATTTATTCTAGAAACAACTATAATATCATGGTCCTTTGTATTTTTAAAAAAAAAATACAATTCTGAATCCATATATATATGAAAATCGAGGCCACTAACAAATCATCAATTCTACATAATCTATAAATGGATTTGTAATGATCTTTATCAAAAATATATATCTTTATATGTGTTCCCACCAGTTGTATCACATACAAGCATGTATTTTTATATTATCCTTTTTTCAAGGAAATCAAGTAACCACAAGATATAGAGTATTTCAACCCCATATAGCTTATTAAATTGTATTGATTCTACAATTATAGACTAGCCAGGTCGATGAATAAATCATATATCATTCACCCTTATAGATGCTAAAATCACATTTTCCACACCCAAATATGTCTTAATACCACATTTCTTATCAGGATACATCCATATGATACTTCATTCTATCTCAATTAAGGGCCTAGATGCCATTCTAGTCTTATGATAGGAAAATACCATCTTTGTTAAGCCTTAATCGATATCATGCTCAGCAACATACCCAACCACAACTTATTAAATAAACCTAGGGGTAATAGATAATAATGGTTTCAAATTTTTATGGTTACCAAAATAGGTATCTTTTCAACCCCATGTGTATTTAAATATCAATATGACACATACACACAACTAGAAAATTAATCTACTACCACAGACCAATAGCCACAGTTTTAAAACCATGTCTATATGTGGCTATTGTCATGGTTCTATGGCCTATAGCCATAGTTTTAAAACTATAGTGATAATCCTATTTTCCATGGCCCTGAGCCATGGGTTTGTGTCTTATGGAGAGGGTTTTAAAAACTGTGGCCATACACTAATTTTATTGAATCCCTAGAGCCATGGTTCTATAATACCATGGCTATAGTGTTCCCATGCTTCCGCGAGAACAAAAATTGCCGCTAAAAATTTGGTGGTAAGCCCTACCACCATGGTTTTGAGGCTATTCCCACTGTTTTTATTGAATATATATATATATATATATATATATATATCTAAAAAACTTTTCCTACGGTCTAGTGGTGAGTATGTTGGATCGTAAAGGGGAGGTGCATGGATAAAAACTCACTAGTGACATTTTATATTTAGTCTATTGACATCGTTCAAACCATGGCTATAGGTCAACCACCATGGTGGAAAATTTCAAGGCCTATTGCAACAATTTTCATAATTGTGGAAATAGGAATCTATTTCCATGGTTAAAACATCAATTAAGGATAACTTAAACCCATATTTGAGAGGTTTATCAACATTTCACATCATTTAAATTATATATCATCATAAAATATTGATAAAGTGGGTAATTCCTTTTGTAACATGACACATTTCACATTCTTAAACTTCTTTGGGAATATTAACAAGACCATACAAAATCACTTGTATTAACTGTATCCCATTTGATATTCTACCAAAAAGGCCTTATGTTCATAACATTTTTAGGGATTTTTTAAAATAATTATAGCTCTATATAATCCCTACAATGTCTATTAATGAATATATAATGAAACAATCTCACTATGATATTAGGATCACCAAAATTTTGACAGACATTGATTGGGGATGAATCAGAGTTTAAATATTTTTTGAAATCCAATTAACTCTCATTCTTATTAAACAACATTTTTTCAAGATAATCATGGATTCTATAAACAAAAAAGAGACATGAAATTTTTTAATGAGTTTATAATATATTAAGGATTAAAATATCCCCTGTGTGTTATGGTTATTATTCAATGAACCCAACTCTCCTTTTATTTTCAATAAGATATCGTGAAAAGGTATGACCTTGGATCTGTTGTAATTAAAAAATTCAACCACTAATAACTTTTCCATCCAATAAATGAATAGTACCATTTTAAATAATGATTTATAAAGAATGTTTGAGCCTTATTACAATTATTAAAAGATATTTATCTCTTACCTTAACTAGAAACCTTAAAATGGTCAAAAAATAGATTTCTCACTTGGATATAGATGTTTTTCAATATAGAATAGTATCTGCTTCCCTTCTAAATTAATTAAGATAATATTATTCTCCATTTCTCTTTGTTATATTCATATTATTATATAAAAAATATTTTTAAAATAATTTATGGTAACCAGCCACTATTTTAGGATATATAAAATATCCATCAAGAATACCAGCAATAATCACAATGAATAATTCCAAATATTTGAATTTTAAATTTATATGAAAATCACATAATCCAAAAATTTAATCGCATTAAATTTGTCATTTTAAATCTCTATGAATCTTGGGGATTTTATTAAATCAAATTTTCCACAAATTCCATTCAGATTTGAATTACTTCCATGCTAGAATTATGTTTTTCATTACAACAAGGAATTTCTATTCACATTGTATAGTTCTAATATCTTATCTTGAATCAAAATTTTCTTAAGTAATTATAAAATTTAGTATTTCAGTAATGGATATTGTATCATATAATTTAATATATTTCTAGTGAATTTATTCTATAAAATTCATATCTCTAGTTTACTAAAATTTTCAATGTCATAAATCTTATGATGTTTAACCTTATAAAGTTTTACAGAACCTTATAAATAATTATTCCAAAACTTCCAAATCCTTTGAATCATAAAAAGTTATAAAAACCTTAAAAATTATTTATATACTTATAAAGTATGTAATATTTATAATTTCCATAAACTTTAAAAAAACTAGATAACCTTAATATGTTCCTTCTATCCCTATAAAGAATATTAGAAACTTCTGACATAACCTTATAATGTTAGTAAATATCTTTGTGAAGTTTTGGGAACCTTATGATCTTCTTGATATACCTTATGAAGTTCCTTTAAAGTAAATATTATAGGTATAGATATGAACCTTATAGTTCTTTTCATTTTCCATATTCTTACACTTCATCCAATAGAATCCTTATGATGTTTTTAGGATCAACCATTTAATGATAATAGTAAATCTTATGAGGATTGTGAGATTATATAATTTTTAAAATTCATCAAAGACTATGAATTTTATAATTTATCTTGCTCATCTCAAAAAATTTCATATTCCTTAAATACAATAGAAATAGAATAAAAAAATCATCTGATTTTTATTACGCATCTGATATAGCAACTTTAACATTTAATATTCTTTAGAAAAATTCTCACAACTTCGACTAGATTTTCTTCTTCAATATTATTTCATTAATCTACTAGAAAGATATATTCATCAAAAATATCATCCAAACTATTCTAGATAGTATATTTTCATCCAAAAATACTATTCTTTAGTCTATATGAATACTAGACCCACGATAATTACATTTGAACTAGTATTAACAAAAAATACAACAATATCCATAGGTTAGTTCAATAATTTCCTCCTTTTTATTTGTTTTCAATACAATCTATAACTTACCCCTAAAATTTAATATTAAAAAATATATAATAATGGATGGATGAAAAATAATTTTTCAAAGAAAATGTTCATTAATCAATCATCTCTAATCCTATATGATCTTTAATATTGAAAAAAACATGAGTAATGATTTATGATGAAAATAGTATCCTTAAACATGTCAAATCATAAACAACTCCAAAAAGAAATTTTGGAATCAAGGGATATTAGATTCAATCAATATATTTCTAGAACATACTCAACAAATGTATAAAAATAGTTCACCAACAAAAACTCTCTACCCATAAAGATTACATATCTTCTATTAAAAAAATTATCAATTGAGAAAATAGAGGAGGAAACTCACGAATATCATACCTCAATGATTAGAAGTTGGGTTTAATACCATTTTTGGCCTTCGATTCTCATTTTTTAGTGTCTTTGTGAGGATATAAACAATGTATTCCTTAGATGGGAAAAATTATACTTTTGGTAGCCCTTCATCCACATTATCTTTCACAAAATTAAAGTTTATATCAATGTGTTTAGATAGAGTAATTTTCTAGTTTTTTGTACATATTGATAGAACTATGATTAGCATAAAAATGATAACAAGATGTTAAGATTCAATTTTATAATATATAGTCTAGGTAATTATACACATAATTTGTATAGCTTCTTATGATGCATCCACATATTTAACCTCAATTGAGCTCAATCTAATAGAATTTTTCCTCTTTTAATGATAAGAAACACAACTCCTTAAAATGAAATATATCTTTCAATATATAAACCCATAATTAAAATTATTTTAGATCTATTTCAAAATCCTATTTTCTACCAAAAGAAGTAATTATTTAGGATTATACAAGTATCTAGGCCAAAAGTGATTGAAAAAAAATATCAGGCATGGATGTTATCATGTACATGTCATCAATATTTAATCTTATGAATTTATTCTCTTTATTCATTTTGAATTTATCATATTTACATAGATTTTTCACACCAGTGTTGGTGTAGACACTCCTCTAGATTTCTATATATGAAACTTATTCAGGATCTACTTTTCATATTTTTCTTATGAGATAAAAATATAATCAATAACTTGGGTGATGAATAATAATAAGAAGAAAATTCATTTATCAAAGACTTTTTATTTAATATTATTCATCCATGATTCTTGAGAATTCCTTACATAAATGTTCCTCATTCCTAGAAACAATAATTTCATCAATGCACACAATCATAAAATGTGATATGGAATTGGTATTCATTCCATATAATTAATTTTCCACTTACCAATTATTTAATCTCATGCTTCCTATATATTAATTAACGTTTATATACAAATATCTTGGATCTTGTTTCAATATATAGAGATACTTATTTTGTTTTCGCACCTTACATTCATCTGATTCTAGCATAAAATCCTCAGGTTGTTCCTTGTACACTACTTTATCAATATCTCAATTTAGAAAGGCTAATTTAATATCAATTTGGAACAAATTAAATGTTCTCAGAGATTCAATATCTAAAAATATAATAATTGATTCAATGATATAAAATAGAGAAAATGTTTCATCAAATATAACCCCATTGATTTTTTAATACACCTTTCATACCACCCTAGACTTATTTCTAACAACCTAACATCTCCCATCTTGAACGTTTCTCAAAAATAATATTTACCTAATGAAAATTTCTCTTTAGGTATTGTTAAAATCTCTCATGTTCTATTTTTCTTAATATAGTCTAATTCTACAATCATATAATGAACCTAATTATTATACTCAGATACTGTATCCAAAATTTTAGGTTAAATATTGAAAACAAATGTTTTATGACTAGTTTCCATAATCCTTCTTCTTCTCTAAACACCTTAATTTTGTAATACAATAAGGGTTTAAATTTCTATATGTTTACTCATCTGGTAATTTAGTCTTTTAAACATCTAATTCTAAAAATCATCACTAAAATATTCAGAATATGAATTTTCAGTTATAATCTATGTGCTTTTAAGTATTTATCCCGAAATTTTATAATTTAAAGAATCATCCTTAGAATATGTCATGACAGTATTCCCAGTTCCTTATTTATTTTCTAATATTATGACATAATAACTATTAATAATTATTTTATATTTATTATTTTAACCCATGTAGGAAGTGTCATTGGGTGTATAAACATGGAATAGTCAATCATTATCTTGTTCGCCAATTTTTTCTCTAATTTTATCCTTCCACTTAAAAAATATGGACTCTCAAAACCCTTAAAGGTTATATCAATTGGATTTATTTTGATCCATAACTAATATGAAATCATATATATGTTTTTACTTTTGAGGAACCTATTTTTAATTATTATAATTGTTAAGATATAATGTAACCTATAAAACTTTGAGGATTAATTCTATTCCAGTATATATATAGACTTATCAACTACACTAACATTATTCCTCTCAGATACTCCATTCAATATGGGAGTATATAGAGCACTAAAAACAAGCCTGATACCATGTTTATCATGTCTTTAAGTGAACTATCAATAGGTATAATTACTACCATTAAATAATATCAGTATCTTGAAATATAGATTTTTTTTCTGTAAGCCTTCTAAAAAATTTAATCAATCCAAGGATTGAGATTTTTGTAAAAATAACATTATATAAAATATTCTAATTAATTCATATATGAATGTGATAATATATGTTTCTTAACTAATTTTATTCTTTTTCATGGGTCCATAAACATCATAGTAGATTAACTTTAGAGGTCCTAATATTTAAAAATTTCTTAACCTTGAGAGTCTTGTTCCACATTTTTCCGTTATAAAACGTTTTACAAAAAGGGTAATATCTTCATTTGAGATTTTTATATTCTTCATATACTATTATTTGATAAGAATTCTCATATTCTCTTATCCAATATAAATAATTCTTTTATGACATAAATTATCTTCTCCCTTATTTCTCAAATGACAAACTTTACTGGATTTATAGACAAGAAGAAAAATATCTAGGGTTCAAACCCCTTTTTCTAAAACTAACTCATCTATCTATATCTTAATTATGCACCCTTTATTAAATATATTACCTCAATTATATTACCACATGTTTTTGTTACACCCAAAAAATTATTCTTTAATATACTAATAAACAAAACATTATTTGGAATCATTTTTTTCCAATATTATTTTGTCTAAATGCTTTAATATTAAGAGATATTTCTTTAAAATTTCATAGATCCCCAATCATATTTATCATCAGTTTTCAGTTTTTTCCAATCTCGTGTCATGTGAGATGAATAACCATTGTCCACGATCCAATCTTT
Organism: Viscum album; assembly: GCA_963277665.1. Taxonomy (NCBI): domain Eukaryota; kingdom Viridiplantae; phylum Streptophyta; class Magnoliopsida; order Santalales; family Viscaceae; genus Viscum; species Viscum album. Next base: position 367,122,034 of record OY728131.1, read on the forward strand.
TTAGTTATTCATGATTTAAATTCTACTTCTGACAATTTTTCAATTTTTTTATTTAACTTATATTCAGATCATTTCCAAACCACAAACATGTATTCAAATATGCTAGAATAAATGCAGAACATACAATTGAGGTGTTTCTTTGATCACACCATCCTTATACGTATTTCAAGATTCTAATACCATTTCCCACTTCAACTTCCATCACAGGATGTTGATGCTTCTACTAATTTATCATATATGGATTTTCTCTCCCACTTTATTCTTTATCCATTATTAATCTAGGTAAACACATATTTTTCAAAGTTATAGGCCTTACAGGAAGACACAATACAACACCAGAAGTATCCATGAATCCTCCTTCTCTGATATTAATATTACTACTAATTGGTTTTTTTCTATGCTTTATTTAATTTATTTTTTGTTCCCCTTATCAGGATAATTTTTTTATTCTTTCTTAGTCCAATGAGTATGATATATACTGAATTATTAAAACTTTTTCTTTCCAAGCTTAATAATATTGTTCCTTTTCGTCAGGTTTTCTAGTAAATTCATATTGCTCACATCTACTAGATTACTTTTTAATTATGTTACTATTATAAGGTATAACTCTAGAATTATTATATTCAATATATACAAACTTATAAATAAAATCAATTCTTGCACCCGGCCACTTGGAACATTAATTTATTTCTTTAATATATTTATTCTTACCATACATGGCTTTTTCATTTAGTTTTTCAGTTTCATATGATTCCCCTTTAGCTTGTTGAATTATTTATTACAAATGAATAATATTGGAAGTCATATATTCAATGATATTTCCTCTCATATTAATCTCATGATTAGATCTATTAATTTATTTGATAGGATTGGCTTTTCCAATCGGTAGTTGACTTTATTTTTCTAAACATTATTTTTGTTGTTTGTTTTATTCTATCAACCTTCATATTTATTTAAAATATTGTTTAATTTAAATTCTCCTAGTGAATTATTTTGTTTTTTTACTCCTTTTGAATCATACAAACTTTTGATTTGTGAGCCATCATATAATGATCCCACTTATTCTTCTCCTTTTATTATGAACACCATTTGAGGGGATTCTCTGAGAGCATACTCATCATCAACACTTTCTTCACTATCGAGAGCACATTACTAAATTTTTATAAAGATTAATATAAAATATTTGGGTGAACTTTTATTCTTTACTATTGATAAGAATTTATTTAAAATATATATATAGTTGGTTCCTTTTTTGTAAGATTTATAATCTTTATTTTATCCTCTAATTTTCTTAGGATAATTTATGGACAAATAGATAACCTTTCCACAATTTAAAAATATATATAATTAATTTCACCTTTTTACTCAACTCTACAACATCTTTACCATTATGAAATTAGTGAGATAGTTTTAGAACACTCTTTAATACATTCATATTCATCTATTAAATCCTACTCCTCTTCAAATTCCATGCCCTAAAGGCTTTGAATGAAATTTATATTTATTTTTCCCTATTAATTTAATTTATAATCATATTTTCATCACATAATTTTTGATATTTTTTTAGATTTCGTCAATGGTGAATTATTCTAGATCTTTATCTCTAAGTGTTATGATCTTGTTATCAAATTTATCTAGTAATTATCTCGCTAACTTCTCCATCATAATAAAATAAAGAGGAGTTTCGACAAACAATATAATGGTGCTAATAATCAGATTAACCCCAGTAAATAATTTTTAAACTATTTCATATTCTCATTTTATAATTTCATTAAATTAATGAATACTAATACGGAATTTTTTATTTCATACCTTTTTGTTTCCTTCATAGATTTTATTAAGATTCATCCATATATAATTACTAGTTCTATAGGCCATTACTTATTAGTTATTTCAAAGGTAAGGAAGACAATAATGAAATACAAGATTTTCAATCACTTTAAATATTTTTCTAATTCATGAGATCCCTTAAAAATTTCTCTCTTAGTACTAAAAACCCATATTACATAGTTTCAGTAACATAAATACGAATATTGTTAAGTTTGTGTTCCATTTTCTATTTACAAATATAAAATAATTTTCCATTAAACAATACAATGTAGTTATTGTTAACCATGTTGTGTTTACCTATATTCATTGCATAATAGAATCACTAGAGAGTATAATTTTTCTAATACTAATATTTTTGATAACATTATGGGTGATAAACACCTTGGGGTTGTAACGACCCAAAGTTTCATTAATGGAAAATCCCTCTTGATCCAGTTAAATGTCTCTTTATAAAAAAATGATTTTTATAAGATGTCAACTTCTTTGGTTTTATTATAAGAGTTGTAATAGTTACTTTTATAGCCTTTGAACAGTGATCACATGATTAGTATAAATATAAGGCTTTAACGAACCCAATTTTACTCAGACAAAGGAAGCGAAGTCCTCATCCAGTAGAATTGCCCCATACGAAGCCCATTTGTCAGAACTCAGAAAAGAGGTGGCGTCTTGGGGCTTCACCCTTGACCAAGCCCAAGCCGAGCATCACTATGTCAAGCTCGAACGTGACTGTCTATGAGAAAAGTGGAAGTTGATAAAGATTACCACTCGAGGGATGTTATCCGAGCCGCCCCAAGAGTCTGTCACCATCGCACACCTTACCCTTAGGTCTTATGCGGCTGTTTTAAGGGGTTATTTAACAAATAAGTAGTACTATTTTCATGTACATTATTTTTTTTGTATATAATAATGAATATAATTTCTAGTAATTTTTGATACATTGTAAATAGTTTTTAAAGTACAAATGGTGTTTTTAGTTATTATTTAATTAAAAATTCAATTTTATTAAGTTAAGGGATTTTTGAATTAAATAATATTTTAATAAAATATTATTATTAATATTAAATTAATTTTTATTAAATATAAATTATCTTATAAATTTATGAATGCAATTAAAATTTTTATTAAGGTTTGAAAGCCGTTTCTGCCAAAACCCGTGAATTTTCGATAAATGTTGGTTTTTATTTTAAAAGTGAAAATTGACATATTTAGAATTTTTTTAGATAAAATAAATGTCATTTCTTTAATCAGGATGTCGAAGTTATCCAACGGTGAATTTTTCATAATTTTCTGAGACAGTCAAATTTTTGGGCAAAAATTAAATATCGTTTAAATATATAATGTGTTTTATGACATCATAATGACCCAATGGTGATGTAATAAAATACCATAATCCTTATGTTCGGACAATATATGTTTTATAATTAAAATAATGTGATTTTTGGTTTGTTTGACTTACTTTTCAAAGCATTAATGAACCCCTCAAGACTTATTCAACACTTTTCCTTTTTAAATTAATTTCCATGAGAGTGTGACTCACATCCACATAAGCAACCTTATTGTTTTCAGAAGTTCGGACTTGGGCCTTATAAAATATTTTTTTCCTCTTACCTTTGCCAAAAACTATGGGCAAAAACCATGGGATTGTTTGTGTTTTGGATTAATTTAATGTAAGGGGACCCAAACCTAAATAATAAAGAATTCTCTCACCTTCCTATATAAACCCACCCAAGATCACACTTCCTCCTCACTAAAATCCCATGGATTTCGTCCAACCTCTGCCCTACTCTCTATAGAATCCTCCCATGTTGCCTCAAGCTCCCAAGAAGCCTCTCACAAGCCTCTCTCTAGCCTTTGGAAGCACACTTCCAAGTAAGTATTTTTTTCTTCCTTTCTCATTTTTGTCGATTTTCTTTAAATTGTATTACCCTTTTAATTTCAATTATGAATTTTGGGGTATGGTTTATCACCTCCCCCATACTGCCCTATTATTGTTTGAATGATGGGATACCCCTTTCTCTCTCATTAAATGCCTCCCATGTACACTCGTTACTATGCTGAAATTCCGAAAGGAACTTCTCTCTCCTCCTTTACATTCAAGCAATACTTTTGTATCATGAATATAAATTCCATTACAATTTTTGGGAAATGTATCTATATGACCTCCTTACTGTCCATTACATTTAAATATGATTCGGAACCCCTTTCTCTCTCATCAACCTTTTTTATGAATTCTTATATCATGTCGTTATGCTGCCAAAATCACACCAATTTTCTAAGCCAATGTCATTGTGTAGTGAATACCATGACCATTTCTCCATCAAGGGTATTCACCTTTAGGCACATTTACATATTGATTGTAAAGTTTCATGTATGAATTCCAAATTCCTTTATCATGGAATAAATGATTATGTTTTATGAATCCATGTTTTATGATCCATGTGGCACACTTATGCATGAAATGAAATGTTTAAGAAGGGTGCGCCCTTATAGCGCTCCAATGAATTGGATAAAGTATAGTATCATGATACGTCATGTGCAATGAGTGTTGTCTAACATGTGTTGTACTCCTCATTTTATTCCATGTGTACTCTCTTAGTGGGATTTATAGCTCACCCTTTTCTTATGCATGTCCTCAGGTTATCCCATGCCATGCTAAGTACGAAGGAATGTAGTGGTCTTGTAAAGGAAGTTTTAAATAAAGATGATGTATTTCATGTTAAAAGTTTTTATGTAATGATCCTAATCCCCAAAGACACTAAACCTCTCGATCTCCTTTGTTGTATCAAGTGATGTTTTATGTAGTAAATCATGTTTAAGTTGTAATAAAAAGTAGGGTTGTCATAGTTGGTATCAGAGGATAGGTTTAGTTATTTTTGGGATTAGGAAAACCCTAATAAAGCCTTAGATACAAGACTAAGTATAATAAAAACATCTCTAAGTTTTGGTAAATACTAAGTAAGTGGTTTATCAAACAAATACATCCCTGTCTGGGTATGAGAAGGTAGAGGCGGCTCTGGCACAGATGTATCGTAGTGGTAAAACCCGAAAACACCGCTTTGAGCTAGACTCGAACAGGAACTGGTGCATGAAAACGGGCCTTGCTGCACTCTTGGTTACGACACTCCTGGGGGATATGTTTTGATAAATTCACAATCTTAGTGTGAACCTTTATTAAGGGAAAAATTCCCCTATGAATATATGTTAGAAAGTAGATCATGAAAATCCTAGATTGAATCCTATAGACTCAAGAGTTAAGGAAATAAAAGTTTATTTTTGAGTCCTCATATTTTTTCTTTGGATTACCCTTTATGTGTTACCCATAACATTCCTTTTATTCGATACAATGGCCGGTAATAGGAGGACTCGGGCTAACAACCGTTGTGAAGATCAGTGTGATGACTGTACTAATGAGATGCAAAATCCAATTGGAACGGGAATCGCGAACTTTGTCACGCTTCTCTCTCAGCTAACTCAAGTTTTGAATAGAAAAACGGGTCAAGAGGAATGTTCAACCCCCCCCCCCCCCCCTAAGAAATAACAAGTCGCTATCGAGAGCTTCATGAGACAAAGGCCTCCTACTTTTAGTGCATCATCCGATCCCATGATCGCTGAACAATGGATAAACTCCATTGAAAAGATCTTCTCCATCCTTAAATGTTCTTAACAAGAGAATGTTCTCCTGGCTGTTTATCATATGGAGGGTGAATCTGATCAATGGTGGACGTTGATCAAAAATACGAAGCCTGAGGAGGAGATCGAGGCTTTGGAGTGGAAGGAATTCCAGAATATGTTTTTCGATAAATATTTTCCGCGCACCCTCTGGCTTAAGATGGAAAGGGACTTCCTTTCCCACAAGAAAAAAGATGAAGAATCTATTGGAGTGTACAAGGCAGACTTCACAAGGCTTTCACGATACGCTTCCGGCTTGGTCGTTACCCCCGAATGCAAGGTTGACCGCTTCTTTGGTTGGCTGAATCCTAGCTTGCAGAAAGCATTAGCGATCCGTGACTTCGACAGGTATGAGGAAATTGTCCGATGTGCCCTCAAGGTCAAAATGGAGATCGGGGAATCACAAGGGTATCATTGGGAAAAGAAGCATAAGGTGGACTTCAATGCTGGTGGTCCGATGGAAAAATCCAACGATGCTAAGAAGTTCCAGCACCCCACTTTCCAAAAGTGCAGAAAGAAGCACCCTGGATATTTCCTTAAGGGGACGAGAAAATTCTTCAGGTGTGGAAGAGAAGGGAACCTAGCTGTTAAATGTCGGAAAGAAGGACCCGAGGTTGCGACAGAGGATTGGAATGCTCCGTTCGAACCTCAACGTGTTGTTCAATTCTATAAATGCAAAGAACTGGGTCATTTTGAAAATCAGTGCCCTAATCCAAGGGTTATTGGAGGCAACCAACAACCTCCAAGACAGAAAGGAAGAGATTTTGCCATCACTTCTGCCGAACTGAACCCCGACAACGAAGTGGTGGCGGGTACGCTAGTTATTCATTCAAGAATAGCTAACGTAATTTTTGATTCAGGTTCTACACATTCGTTTATATCTCTAAATTTTATTAGAACAATACCTGCACCACCACAAATCATGGAAGTAAAGATTTCGGTGAGTACGGAAAATGGGTCAATCATTGCATCCCATGAGTATAAGTCCTCCCCTGTTATAATCTGTGGATTGAATTTCCCGGCGAACCTCGTCATACTCCCTCTAGTGGAATTTTATTCAATTCTTGGCATGGATTGGATTTCCTTATATAGAGCCAACATAAATTTTCGGGAGAGTGAAATCACACTCCGTATGGAAAATCAACCCCCAATTCTTTACAAGTGTCAGTAGGAAGATTAATATCTTTTAGCTCCATCATCTCAAGCATGGATATTACTGCCCTTTGAGCACGCGTATCTGGCTCAAATGATTGAGTACAAAGAAGAAACCACCCTTGAAGAAATGCCTATTGTGAGGGAATTCACGGAAGTGTTTCCCGAGGAACTGCCTGGTCTTCCTCCTAGAAGAGATGTTGAGTTCTCAATTGAACTTATACATGGGGAATTACCAATATCCAAGACTCCATATAGAATGGATATTTTTGAGCTTCAAGAGCTGAAGAGACAACTACAGGAGAATCTGGATAAATGGTTTATACACCCAAGTGCTTCACCATGGGGTGCACCAGTCCTCTTCGTCAAGAAGATGGATGGGTCAATGCGGCTTTGCATCGATTATCGTGAACTGAACAAAATCACAATAAAGAACAAGTATCCTCTCCAAAGAATTTATGACTTGTTCGATTAGTTCTGTGGAGCACAATACTTCTCCAAGGTGGACTTGCGGTCGTGATATTATCATGTAAGGGTGAAGAAAGAAGATATCCCCAAAACTGCTTTTTGTACAAGGTACGGGCACTATGAATTCATAGTAATGCCTTTCGGACTCACTAATGCTCCATCAATATTCATGGACTTGATGAATAGAGTCTTTAGATATTACCTTGACAAATTTGTGGTAGTCTTTATAGATGATATTCTAAGATACACCAAAACCAAGGAAGACCATGAGGAGCATTTAAGAACTATACTAGAGACTTTTCCAAAGGATAAGCTCTATGCAAAGTACAGCAAGTGTGAGTTATGGTTGAAGGAGGTCTCATTCTTGGGCCATATCATCACAAGAAATGGGATATCTATGGACCCCTCCAAACAGATGCAATTGAGGGATGGCCGAGGCCAACATCGGTAACAGATATCCATAGCTTCTTGGGGTTAGCTGGATATTATCGACGATTTGTGAGGAATTTCTCATGATTTTCCAACCCTATTACCAAGATAACTCGAAAGGGAGTAAAGTTTTCTTGGAGTGATGAATGCAAATAAAGATTCAAGGAGTTGAAAAGGAGGCTTATCACTGAGCCCGTGCTCAATTTACCCACAAGTGGGGAGCTTTTTGTGGTATTCAGTGATGCTTCGAAGAAGGGCTTAGGATGTGTTCTGATGTATAATGATAAAGTGATATCATATGCCTCAAGGTAGTTGAAAATCTATGAGAAAAACTATCCAATGCATGATATAGAGTTGGCGGCTGTGATCTTTGCCTTGAAAATCTGGCGGCATTATCTCTATGTAGAGAAATGTGAGATATATACTGACCACAAGAGTCTTAAATATATATTCACACAGAAAGAGCTTAATATGCGCCATAGAAGATGGATAGAGCTCATAAAGGATTGTGATTGTTCAATACATTACCACCCTGGGAAAGAAAACAAGGTGGCAGATGCCCTAAGTAGAAAGGATCGAGTGATTCTATCAATGATAAGAATTGAGAAGGATCCAATCTTCTTAGACTTGATGAAGATGGACGTGGGAATCATAAAGAATGGAACACCATCAATCCTTTCACAAATGATTGCTCAAACATCTCTTTTGGAAAGGTTAAAGTATGCTCAAAAGGATGATGTGGGAATTCAAGAAAAATTGGAAACTATCGAAAAGGTAAAATCCTCGGAGTTTAATGTTAATGAAGAAGGAATTGTGCGTTTTGGGAAAAGACTATGTGTTCCATCATGTTCGTAGCTGAAGAAGGAACTTTGGGATGATGCACATAGTTCAAATTTCTCTATTCACCCATGGAGCACAAAGATGTATAGAGATCTCCGAGAAAACTTTTGGTGGGGTAATATGAAGAAGGAGATCGCTGAATATACATCAAAGTGTCTAGTGTGTCAGCAAATGAAGATAGAGAGGCAAAAGTCTAAGGGGATGATGCAACCATTGCCCATAACAGAATGGAAATGGGAGAACATCACCATGGACTTTGTCACCGGACTTCCAAGGACATCCAAAGGCAACAATTCAATCTGGGTTATTGTGGATCGTCTTACAAAGACTGCACACTTCATTGCTATTCGAGAGGATTTTACATTGGATCAACTGGCACAGATATATATTATGGAAGTGGTAAGGTTGCATGGAGTACCACTATCTATTGTGTCTGACCGAGATCCAAGATTCACTTCTATGTTTTGGAAGAGTTTTCAACATGCTCTGAATACTGAACTGAACTTCAGTACGGCCTATCATCCTCAAACTGATGGCCAATCCGAGTGGACTATCCAAACACTTGAGTATATGTTGAGAGCATGCTCAACGGACTTTAAAGGAGGATGGGATCAACATCTTCCTCTGGTTGAGTTCTCTTATAATAACAGTTTCCAGTCGAGCATCCAAATGGCACCATATGAAGCCCTTTATGGGAAAAGGTGCAAAACACCGGCATGTTGGGATGTGGTCGGTGAATGTAAGCTGCATGGACCAGAAATGGTCGAAGAAATGGTGGAGAAGGTGAAAACTATTCAGCAGCATATCAAGGCAGCCCAGAGTCGACAGAAGAGTTATGCAGATAATCATCAACGAGACCTTGAGTTTAAAGTTGGAGACATGGTGTTTTCACGCATATCTCCGTGGAAGAAGGTCACGAGGTTTGGAAAGAAAGGGAAATTAAGTCCAAGGTACATCGGCCCCTTCGAGATTCTTGATCGTGTTTGGGCTATGGCCTATCGACTAGAAATTCCACCTACTATGGCTAAGGTGCATGATGTCTTTCATGTATCCCTCTTAATGAAGTACATACCAGACCCTTCACATGTACTCTCTTCCGAGGTGGTACAATTGGAAGATGATCTTTCTTATGAGGAGCAACCAGTGAAGATCTTAGATCGTAGAGAAGAAGTTATACGAAATAAGACAATGCCCCTCGTCAAGGTGTTGTGGAGAAACCACAAGTTTTAAGAAGCGACTTGGGAGTCTGAGGATATGATGAAGCTGAGTTACCCACATTTGTTGTAGTGTGGGAAAAGGAAAATTTTGAGGGAGAAATTTTTTAAGGGGTGAATATTGTAATGACCCAATGTTTCATTAATGCAAAATCCCTCTTGATCTAGTTAAATGTATCTTTATAAAAAAAATGTTTTTATAAGATGTCAAATTCTTTGGTTTTATGATACGATTTGTGACCGTTACTTTTATAGTCGTTGAACAGTGATCACATGATTAGTATAAATATAAGGCTTTAACGAACCCAATTTTACTCAGACAAAGGAAGCGATGGCCTCATCCAGTAGAATTGCCCCATACGAAGCCCATTTGTTAGAGCTCAGAAAAGAGGTGGTGTCTTTATGCTTTTCCCTTGACCAAGCCCAAGCTGAGATTCTCTATGTCAAGCTCGAACGTGACCGTCTACGGGAAAAGTGGAAGTTGATAGAGATTACCACTCGAGCGATGTTATCCGAGCCGCCCCAAGAGTCTGTCACCATTGCACACCTTAACCTTTGGTCTTATGCAGCTATTTTAAGGGGTTATGTAACAAATAAGTAGTACTATGTTCATGTACATTATTTTTTTGGTATATAATAATGAATATAATTTCTAGTCATTTTTGATAAATTGTAAATAGTTTTTAATGTACAAATGGTGTTTTTAGTTATTATTTAATTATGAATTAAATTTTATTAAATTAAGAGATTTTTGAAATAAATAATATTTTAATAAAATATTATTATTAATATTAAATTAATTTTTATTAAATATAAATTTTCTTATAAATTTATGAATGCAATTAAAATTTTTATTAAGGTTTGAAAGCCATTTTTGTCAAAACCCGTGAATTTTCGATAAATGTTGGTTTTTATTTTAAAAATGAAAATTAACATATTTAGAAATTTTTTTATACAAAATAAATGTCATTTCTGGAATCAAGACGTCGAATTTATCCAATGGTGAATTTTTCATAATTTTCTGAGACAATCAAAGTTTTGGGTAAAAATTAAATACCATTTAAATATATAATGTGTTTTATGACATCATAATGACCCAATGGTGATGTAATAAAATACCATAATCCTTATGTTCGGCCAATATATGATTTATCATTAAAATAATGTGATTTTGGGTTTGTTTGACTTGCTTTTCAAAGCATTAATGAACCCCTCAAGACTTATTCAACACTTTGCCTTTTTAAATTAATTTCTATGGGAGTGTGACTCACCTCCACATAAGCACCCTTATTATTTTAAGAAGTTTGGACTTGGGCCTTATAAAATATTGTTATACTCTTCCATTTTCCAAAAACCATGGGCAAAAACCATTGGATTTTTTGTGGTTTGGATTAATTTAATGTAAGGGGACCCAAACCTAAATAATAAAGAATTCCCTCACCTTTTCTATATAAACTCACCCAAGATCCCACTTCCTCCTCACTAAAATCCCTTGGAGTTCATCCAACCTCTTCCCTAATCTCTCTAGAATCCTCCCAAGGTGCCTCTAGCTCCCAAGAATCCTCTCACAGGCCTCTCTCTAACCTTTGGAAGCACACTTCCATGTTAGGGTTTTTTTCTTCCTTTCTCATTTTTTTTCAATTTTCTTTAAATTGTATTTCCCTTTTAATTTCAATTATGAATGTTTGGGTATGGTTTTGCACCTCCCCCATACTGCCCTGTTATTGTTTTAATTATGGGAGACCCCTTTATCTCTCATTAAATTCCTCCCATGTACACCTGTTACTATGTCGAAATTTCGAAAGGAACTTCTCTCTCCTCTTTTACATTCAAGCAATACTTTTGTATCATGAATCTAAATTCCATTACAATTGTTGGGACATGTATCTATATGACCTCCTTACTTTATATTCCATGTAAATATGATGATGAACCCCTTTCTCTCTCATCAACCTTTTTTATGAATTCTTATATCACGTCGTTACGCTGCCGAAATCACACCGATTTTCTAAGCCAATGTCATTGTGTAGTGAATACCATGCCCATTTCTCCATCAAGGGTATTCACCTTTATGCACATTTACATATTGATTGTAAAGTTTCATGTATAAATTCCACATTCTTTTATCGTGGAATAAATGATTATGTTTTATTAATCCATGTTTTATGATCCATGTGGCACACTTATGCATGAAATGAAATGTTTAAGAAGAGTGCACCCTTATAGCGCTCCAATGCATTGGGAAAAGTATAGTATCATGATATATCATGTGCAATTAGTGTTGACTTATGCTAATTCAAGTGCAAAAAGGGTTTACTCATGATTCATGTGCAATGAGGGTTTACTCATGCTTTATTTGCAATGAGCCTTGGCTCATGCTAATTCCATGTTAAGTGTTGTTGCCACATTTCCATGTTATGATTATCATGATTTATCATGCCTTTATGTTCATGTTTCTTTTAGGCTCTATTGATATTCCTATTGTCTAACATGTATTGTACTCCTCATTTTATTCCATGTGTACTCCCTTAGTGGGATTTATAGCTCACCCTTTTCTTATGCATGTCCTCAGGTTATCCCATGCAATGCTAAGTACGAAGGAATGTAGTGGTCTTGTAAAGGAAGTTTTCAATAAAGATGTTGTATTTCATGTTCCATGTTTTTATGTAATGATCCTAAGTCCCAAAGACACTAAACCTCTCGATCTTCTTTGCTGTATCAAGTGAAGTTTTATGTAATAAATCATGTTTAAGTTTTAATAAAAATCAAGGTTGTCATAGGGGTGATTTAGTGTTTATTTATTTTTTAAGATTTCATTAACTCTCATGATTATTCAACACTTTTCTCTCTAGATACTCAATTATGAATAAAAAAATAAAAAACCCATTTTTAACAAGGTATACCTCCATTAAAAATGACTATGTCCCTAGTTTATTTTGTTTATAATATCACCACGTAGCTTTCCTTTTATTATCAATAAGAACTCGAAAAGGTTATGGCCTTGATCCAATTAAAATGGTTGGATTCAACCAGTTTAAAAACTTTCATCAATAGAATTAATAACTAACTTTTGATGAAATGTATCCAAAGAATATTCCGTAGTTCATGTATTATTGAAATTATATTTATACTCTTCCTCAGCTATAATCCTTGGAATAATTAGAATTTGTATTCCTTGCTTCAATACATATGTTTTTTGACACAACAAAGGACAATATTTACTTCTCAATTATCAAACACAATTTCTCTCATTTATAATAAAAATGTTCATTGAATAATATTTCCATAATAATTTATGGAAATATTCAATGATTTTAAGCTATATAAAATATCCCCAAAGAATAGTATAAATAATAGTAAGTAATAATCCCAAATATTTCAATTTTAAATTTTTATAAAATTTACATAACTAATTATTTAATATTAATCAATATTTCATTTTAAATCTCCAGGAATCATGGTATTTTTTATTCATAAAATATTCTATAAAATCAAGGTAAATTTAAATTTCATTTATATTAGAATTATGTTTTTCATTACATCATTGGATTTATAATCCTGGAATGGAGTTTCAATATATCATATTGAATCATAATTTATTTGAATTATTGTGATATTTAGTCCATGAAGAATAGATCATGAATTATCTTATTTAACCCACTTATGAACATGTTTATTCTAGAATACACACTGAATTGATTCACTGAAATTTTTAATTTATTTAACTAGACAAATTTAACTTTATAGAGTGGTATAGAACCTTCAAACTCATTTTCATAAACCCTATAAATTCTATGAACCATATGAAGTGATGTAAAACCTTATAAATAACAGTGTTGAACCTTTTGAATTTGGTGAACCTTAAGTAGTATGTAAACCAAAACAAGCACTTATGAGCCATATAAAGTTACTTCTATCCCTTTAAAAAACACTAAAAACTTCTAAATAAACCTTGTGAATTTAGAAAACAACTTTACAAAGTCCTAGTATCCTTATGATGTTCTATATATATCAATTAAAAGTTCCTCTACAATGAACCATATGATGGTTATGTATGGACCCTATTAGAATTTTTATTTTCCATATTTCTATAACTCTACCATAAGAAATATTAAGATGTTTTACAATATTGACATCATAAATATAATATTAAACCTTTAAAATCTTATAAAATTGTAAAATTTATCAAGTCCACCGACAACTGTGAATTTCAGAATTGATTTGAACCAACTAAAAACATATTAGAATTATTTTAAACACTAAAACTAATCTCCAATTATTGTCCAAAGGTTATTAATCTTATAATACTAATGTATTGACAACCAATATGAATTTTATGGATTATCACAACTACATATATTTTTTCATCCCCAATATTAAATCATTAATCCCCCAACTAAACGGATTCCTCTAAAAAATATTCAGAACTATTTAAAATATTTTATTTTCATCTAAAAACACATGAATTGTTTCTATATAAACATCATCTACCAAATCATCACATTATAAATACCATTTAAAACAAATAAAATATCATCCACAAGAGAGTTTAACATAAATTCTTTTACTGGGTAACATCAATGAAGTAAGCTACTTTGAATAATAGTGTGACTTAGGAATTATATTACTGATTTTAAACTATTTAAAAATAGTATTCAAACAATTTAACATTATGAAATTCAATGTTATGATGTTAATAACTTCTAATTTCACCCCATAAATCTTTTAAAATTCATCATAATAATCAATCTTGGAATTTTTTTCAGAAAACATTTTCCATGTGATAATTTTGGTAGCAAGATATAACTTTTTACACTTCTTTTCACAAACACATCCCAAAATTTATTAGAATATAAATTAATATACACTAAGTTATGGTAACTAAATATAACTCTTTATATTTTCCTTTTCCAATTTATACTAAAATATATTTGTATAAAGTGATATTCACTTTGAATTTAAACTCGCATATCCTTTTATTTGTTAAACATTAATGTTCTCTATTTTTAAATATTCTCCCACTAGATTATTTGAAATTATATTCTCATTGAAATATCGTGAAAATGATGATACAAAATTTTTATTTTATAAGTAATCCTTATTTACTCTTTTTAAAACTATTTAACAAGATTTTATTTCCATATAAAATATGGTACTCAATTTTTTTAGAGAGTTTTTTTAAGATGATTTCATTTGTAAAAATATTACACTAAGGGGTGGTGGGGTCACATTACTCATATTTTAACAAATATATAGATAAAAAAATATATCATGGACAAAACATTTCTGTCCTTACCTTATTATAAAACAGATTATAGAGTTTGATGAATAATAATCCATGTGTATTAAAACCATCATCCCGTATTTTTTATAAAAACTCTTTATTGAAAAAATATTTATCTTATCATATAAGAGAAATAATATGAAAATATAGACCCATTATATAGATCCATTTCATCTTGATATTTTATTTTCTATTTATCAACGTGATTTAAGAACCCCTTTCTTTATCAGGATTCATAAACTCATTACTTTATTGCTTAAATAAAAAATGCAATCTTGATCAATTATCTCCATTATTTTCATCTCATATATATTTATAACATTTTTAAAATATACATCTTTTGATGATACCCTTCAAAACTGATGTTTTTATTTAGATAACATTGATATTTTACAAGAAATTTCATCGAGTTTTCCAAAATCATTTGTAAATCCCAGACAAATCATCACTTTGAAACAATGTACAACATTACTATTACTAACTTTAGGTTTTAGTATAGTTAGTTGGATATTCAAAGAAATTCTATTGTACATTCCAAAAAATATTCATTATTTCATTTAAACTTTTACTCATGAGTATTTTCAACACTACACCAAAACCTAAACATATCATTCCTTGTTATCTTCCCCCCCAATAATTATTTAATATATAGTAATATTTTATTGAATACACTCACATTTTCAAAAAAAAAATATGATGACGATCACAGAGTGATATTCTTATCCAGGTCAAGCCTTAAAAGAAACATTCAATATTTATAAATATCTAATATACTCAATCATATTGAATATATGAGTGGAGATTAAATTTTATTCAGTCATAATGCATCTAATTATTTTGAAACCTTAATTGAATCATTTTATAATTCTCAAAAAAAATATAGATACACTTTTTGAACAACTTTATCATTTGGTTACATAGATAATTTTCTTTCTTTTTTAAATTTTCTTCTATATTCATATTAAAGTATATAATTTTCATAAGTTAATGTTATCATTTTTTAGGATTGATCAAAAATTGATGTTCATTGATGATAATTCTATTTATCTACAAAAAAATATTTTATCAAGTGATTATGATGTATCACATTCATTTCATAAGGACCTTTATTAAATGTGATTTTACAAAAATTATAACATTTTTTTAATTACATCATACCAATTAGTGAGGAAATATCCATATTCACTATGATTTATATGGGATTTTAATGAATCCCATAACATAGATATATAGGTAGAAAATCATGTCAATCATATCAGATATGACTCTTAGATAATTAAGGGGATAAATATTTATCTTAATCCATCATACAAATTAACAAAACAATATTCCTCCTGAAACGTAATCGTATTAGAATATCCTAGATAAGTGTAACCCATAAAAATTAAAAAAAAACATCCAAATATTCGTATTAGGGTCATCCATTACATGATTTCCTTTCAAAAGATAACACATGGTCACAATGATCTAGAATGACCT
This sequence comes from Viscum album, assembly GCA_963277665.1. Classification (NCBI taxonomy): domain Eukaryota; kingdom Viridiplantae; phylum Streptophyta; class Magnoliopsida; order Santalales; family Viscaceae; genus Viscum; species Viscum album. The sequence continues at coordinate 367,138,399 of OY728131.1, forward strand.
ACCAGGTTGGATGATCGGGGTCCTAATAAGTTTTTCCATTGGAAGAAATATTGAAAATAATATTTCTAATGGGGATTTAATAATACCATATTATATCATTTATTCCTTATACATTAATTATTTATTTTAATGAATTAGTTTGTAATCTCTATTCCTTCATCCAAATTATTGTTTTCAACCCATATTAATATGTAACTATGTGCATGGCTCATAGCTTCAATTACAAACTCAAATTAATATTCAATTATATTCAACCATATATATATGAATCTTATGAATAAGGGGTATTAAACCCATTCATATAAATGATTTTAACAATGTGGAATCAAAAATCCCAACATGAATAAGCTTGGACTGATAAATAGTCAACTCTACTTTACTATAAAAGGAATAATCCTCTAAGATAATGAGAAATCTGACCCATGTCCCTCTACCCAAGGATTCATTACTCAAGAGAAATCTCAATTCCATCAAAATTAAAAAACATGATACATATAAACAATAATTAATGTTTTAATTCTTGCACATAACCTAGTACAAGCCAAAATTAGGGTACAAGAAAATGAAATCATTTACCCTACTAAGAATTCAAATCTCTATATGCATGTATGAAATTTTGTAAAATTATTTTAAGTCTTTAAACATAAATCATATACAAAATTATAATGTAACAATTATATTTATCAACAAATTAGTTAATGAACTAAAATAATGAACAATTCATAAATTTAACAACGATATTTACTATTTATGAACAATTCTTAAATAAGAAAATTAGAATAATTTTATAATTTATCCTTACATTATGTTCATTCTGTAATTAAATAAATTTAAACATGTCATATTTATTCAGAATATGAAATCTTTCATATTATTCTTTATATAGTATTTTCTTTAAATACATGATATTATATTAAATATATAAAATATAAATATAAATTATATGATCAATTTATATAATATAAATGTCATATGTATAATATTATTTGAACCATAATCACAACAATTATCAAATATCTTTTTGACATTTTTTAAATAGATTATCTAATAATTCCTTTAATTTGAATATTTTAAAATAAATATTTATAAAAATTTCCTAATATAAATATAAACTCTTATATTATATCTTATTTTTTATTTTTTAACACTTTTTACATTAGACATATACTTTCTATATAATAATTTTATATTTAAATTATAACTCAGGGAATATAATTTCAAATGTTATTTAATATTGACATTAAATATTATGGAATTTTTATTTATAAAATGGCTCATAAAAATTTCATAATTGAATATAATCATTTTGTAATAAATTAATGTATATAAACATTATAAATTAAATGAATATCTCCACATAAATTTGTCCATAATTTATATACATTTTATAAATGTTAAAATTCCCTCCACAACTTAAATTTTGAAAAATTAAAATTTTCCATGTATATTGTATTTAATGATATCTTATATATCATAATACCCATATTCATTCAATTATCTATTTTATTTAACGATATATAGTTTTATTTGAAACATATCCCTTCAAAACATAGGATGCATCCTATTATAATATTCCTTGAATCATATAAATGATATGAGACACTATTTTATAGCATGTATAAGATTAAAACTAGCACATTGTATGCTATGATTGGTTATATTATATCTTGTGATATGTCAAGAAATATATGATTTGAACAGAAATTTCCATAATGATATCCTATATTATATAACACTGGATTGTCACAGTTGATGATATTTTATTTCCTAAAATAATATTTAGTTTAAAATTAATATCATTTCATATGATATACCATATCATAAGACCATTCAGAATTTATTATCTCTGCTATTTTCTATGATATAAATTTTGACTAATAAAATGATATCAATTCTTCTTTATTAAACATGTGATTAAAAGTATCAAAAGGAATTATAAATCTATGATAACACTATTGGGTTTCCATTGATTGAACCACACTTGTTTAATACAGTAGAAGACAATAGAAAAATCATTCCAATGATCATTGATCCACATATTTCTTATATTTATTTCAGCTATGAAATTCATTGAATTTTATATTTAATTTATTACTCTTGAAAATATATTTATTGTTTTATTTATTTTTAGTAGGTGAAATGTGAATTGAATTTAATGGAAAAAAAATTAAATGATAACTAACATTATCATAAGTTTGAATAATAAATTTACGACTCAATGTTGAATCTGAAAGTAAAAATGGAACAAATACAACTTGTTAGCATGATTTCTCACAATAAAACCCATTTTCATTGCATGAATTTTGGAATGATTTGAAGTGTGATAATGGGTTGTGAAGTAATCTTAAGGGAGTTGGGTCTCTAAGATTCATGGCATGAATCTCACATTCACACCATGAACTTGGGCGATGAAAAGAAAATCATTTTATTTTTGATTAATTTATGATAGAGCATTGCATTGAAGGGACTGTTGACCCTAGAGATTCACCAAAACACAGATATTTGACAAAATTTTTGCAATGAAAGCCACCCAGGTCTTAATGTTTACATATAAATATTATATAAGTCTACCACTACAAAGATCGAACAAAATTTATCCTCGAATATAAAGTGATTCCAATACATGTTATTCTATTGGGATACTCCATCAATTCCATCAGATTTCATTTATCTTCCATCTTTTCTCACTCCCTCGTTACTTGCATGATGGGTGACACTCCATTTTTTTTTGAGTGATGTAGTCATAAGGAAACTATGTTAATGAATTTTATATTTTATTTTATGTTGGGTTGTATGTATGCACCTTAATTTTATATATTACAATTTCATTTATCATTACCACTATAAATTGATTCAAGAAGTATCATTTAATAAAAAATTAATTATTAAACTTCATGAATGACAATTCTATAGATCTGGATGATTATGCTTAAACATGTTTCCAAATAACAAAATTTATTGATCCACCCAATGTATTTGATGATATAAAAAGGAAAAAATAATGAATTTGAGAGAAAAAACTAAAACTGGGGGATTTTTAAGATTCAAATCAGGAAATAATGTAAATCTATAGGTTTAATCACTAATAAACAAGCACATTAACCTATAAAATTACTAAATGTGGTATGTTTTCTATAATTTATTTCAAAAATGAATCAATTTATTCATTATTTTTATCACACAATATCAATCAATCATCTTTATTATTAAAAATGTCCCCTAAAATTGTCTCTTTGATTTGACCACAAAATAATCATTTGTCAGATTAAATCAGTTAGTGTTGTTAGTATAAGTTGAAATATAAATTTTTTAATTTATGTATCCCCATAAGAATTAATGACACCATTTTAGTGACCAAATTTATAGAATTATTACTAGTGACAATTTAAAATTATTATTAGGTTAAGTAGAAATAGTTCTAGTTGTTTTTATTTTAGCAATCTATTTTACACTTGGTCTTATCATGTTGTGGTTTTAGGTAAAACTCTAATGAAATAATACTGCAATCATTTTAACAAAAAATAAGATAATCTAGTATACAATCCTACGTTCGATAAAACAATATGAAAGTAGATAATAGACCAGGAAGATGATATGGATGAGCTATAAAGACACAAAATTGTTGGATAAGTGCCACATGGACTACTAGAGATTCATAAAATCATTAACTATTAAAGACCCTCATGGTTGGGGATTCAACTAGGCATCAATGTGCCTCCAGTTGTAGCACATCAATTCGAGATAAAGCTAACTATAATTCAGATGACCTCAAATTCATTCCATTTTTTCATGTTGCTGCATGGGGATCTGAAAATTAACATATGAAATTTCCTTGATCCATATAACAATTTTTAATTCAAAAATATCCCAACTAATGAAGTAAGACTATATTTTCATTTTTATTTTATTGAAGTATAACCTTAGGGAATTGATTCCAATCATCCCAGATCATTCCATTACTACATGGGATGAGTTAGTGAGAAAAATTATGAATAGATTATTTCCAAAAAAAATATTTCAACATTATAGTGAAATTTTCAAATTTTAAGCATTTTGATATTGAGTCTCTTTACAACACCCAATAATTATTTAAATAATGAATTTAAAAATTCCCTCATCATGGTATTGATGTTTTCCCACTAATTTAAAATTTTTATAAATGTTTTTCATAGGCGGTTAGATCTATCATGTATTCTCTATTATAAGAATCATTGACAAGTAAATCACCTTATTATATATATAATATTTTTGTTGAGATTGTCAAAAAATGATTTTGGTGGAAATCAGAAGGCTTCCAAAGGTAATGAGTGAATATAGTGGACAACCAAGGATGGGCAGTAGCTTAAATAGAGACTCCGATATAGAAAATGGATGCAATGATTTATCAATAATACCCTAATGAATTTTTAATGAATATATGAATTATTTTGATTATAACCACCAAAATAATGTTTAGGGGTGGATGATACAATGACCATAAGATCAGTGATTATAGCCAAGACCAAAGGTATAATAAAAGAAAAAACCTCATGGACCCTCATTCATGAGTCAAAATAACTCTTTATAGGGGAAAATCAAGAAACATCATGACCCCCATTGATGTAGATATCAATTAAATTAATGAGTATTCAATAACTCAAAATTATTTCCTATGAAATATCGAGTTCTAAGTTGAGTAGATTTCTAGAAAAATTCAAGATATCTCAATGAAATTATTGTTAGGACACCCCGAATTCAACCTGTGAGGAGAAGTAAAGGGTACGACATTTATGAGTGGGAAAATATCACACACAAAATCCGAAAACGAGAATGAAATTGTAATAACGACATGTTAAAAAAGAGAAGTAAAATAAAAAAATTGGGAAGGAATAAAAGATGGAATGAAAATCACAACCATATAATTTACACCTACCATTTATTAAGACGTTAAAGCTACATAAGCTAGAATCATGGAGAGGTATGTTTATTTAATAATTTAATAGTTTGAAAATTAATGTTCATTTTTCAGTATCTCTTACCAATATGCTAATGTACTCAAATTTCATGAAGGACCAGGTGTTAAATAAAACAAATCTACAATATATTTGAACAATATAACTCATAATAGAGTGTTTGGTTGTTGTTTCAAATGATCTTCCAAATAAGTAACTACCCTTGGGTAGTTTTTCAATTCCTATTTATATTGAATCTAATAAAATTTGAAAAGGCCTCATGCAATATAGGTGTTGTTGTCAATATCATGTTTTACACCACTTTAAAAATATTTGGACTTCAGGATATGAATCTCATAAAAGGTTCACTTAAACTATAATATTCAATAGTGAAATACAAAAGGACTGATCAAAGAAAATTTGATTAAGGTGGACAATTTTATCTTCCATGTGGACTTTTTGGTGTTATATATTGATGAGAAGTAGACAACTATTATTATTGGGAGACCATTTCTAGCCTCTATAATGTCATTAATTGATGTTCAAAGCGATTAGATTTATCTTAGAGTGGCAGTGAAAAATCTATTTTCAATCTACATTGAACAATAAAGAACTACGATGTATATGATGAACATTTTAAAGAAGGAAAAAAAGTATGGATGGTATAGAAACCATAATTTTCATTTTCAATGTTTGAAAAAGTATTGGTGGATAGTCTAGATGGAGGTTTAGAAATTATTCCCCTAGGGAAAAATGAAACAATTTTTGCAAGAAGGACGGAGGTATATGTTAACAAGAAAATCACATCTATGGCCATTTTAGAATCCACAATAGGTAAAATCAATTCAATATTTAATCACCTAAGCTAAAGAGGATAGGTCATGATAATAATTTTATGTAAAATTGCTTCATAAAGGAAACCTATTTTATTTAAATTTAAATTTTTAATTTGTTCAGATCTCAAAATATTTCCCATCTTATTTGAGAATTTTCATTTTCAATACCAAAATTATGGGAAAATAATGTATCATGAACGAAACTAAATAAGTTTCATAAGGATGATTTGAAAAATTCAATTTCAAGTCACTAATAATACAGAACATACTAGAACAATAAAATATGGCGGTCGTGATCCAATGCACACCATGAAATAGGGGATTATGAGTTTTAATTTCAATATTTCATGTTACTCTCATATATTCCTACTTAGGAATTTTCAATTGAAAAATACATCCCTTGTAATTTATTTTGTCTTAATTTTTGGATCTAGGATAAAAAAACATATTAGTATATTCATCATGACATGTTTTTTAATTTATTTTCATAATATTAAAAAGAGAAAAAATAGGGAATAAATTAGTAAACATAAATAGAGGATTTGGATCTGAAAAATAATGATATAGAAAGATTGGTAAATATTTATAAATAAATTTTTTTTGATTTTACATACATTTAATTTTAGTCATTTTTTATTGATAAATCATTAGTGTTCATTGACATGAGTTAGTTCCCCAGTCACATGTTTACATTGATGAGTTGTTATTGAAACCAAGAATTTAGATATGTTTCTTGAGCATATTTCTTGAGTGAAACTCATATATGTTTTCTTTAAAAAAATCTTTACATATTTCCAAATATGTGATTGTACAAATTCACTTTTTATATAATTGAAACTATTTTATTGATTAATCCCTTATCCTATAACCAACCTTTACAATGATTCCTTATTGATCACTTATAACCCATTAATGACTTTTGTTAGGGAAGAGCCACATTAAAATACTATCTTATCAATTCCTACCCTACTTTGAGTATTTTTGGGAAAAAATCTATCAATGTAACATTTTAGTTTTTTTGATTTGATTATTTTGGTTAAAAAATAATATTTCCAAGGTGTGTTGTGGAGATCCAGATAAATTTTGTTCACTAAGAATGTTTAAAAAGGTCCAATAAAAAAGAATGGATACCTAGGAAGTGGTGAAAAAAATTACATACACAAGGTGACATTGTTTCCTTGTGTTTATCCAATTTTTTGGGTCCAAAATTTGGAGTTTTGATTGCATCGTGAATAGTGAATATCCTTGATGATCTCAACAAAATATGGAAAATTTATGGGTTTCATGAATATGGGCTTCATGAAGTGTGTTTTTTAAAGGCATAAAGGTGTTGATGGTGATATTTGCAACTAAAATGAGTATCATGAACAAAAAAGGTGAGGATAATCTTGATTGAAGCATCATGGAACAAAAAAAACAATTCAATAAATGATATTCAATTACAATGAGTATAGGTAAGGAAGAATTGTCTTAGAGATTTTCAAAACCGATAGTGTAGTGAAGGAAATGAAGGAGATCTAGGAAATAGTTCTGATGTGGCTAAAAGGTTTTGCAATCCATGAAAATTCCTATAAACATGCATCTACCCCTTCAGAAGAGGCAGTGAGACTAAATGAAAAATATTAAGGCTCTATAGTCACAAACGTAGTTCAGAAAGGGTATTTCGTGAATGGTGGTTCATGAAGGTGATATGAAAAGAAGTTCACATAGGCTGTAAAATCAGACAAAATGTTCTGAGCGTCATGAAAATAAAGTAATTCATGAAGGATGAGTAAGATTTATAAAATGGATGGGTTTCGCAAAGGCTATATGAGATTTGTGAATGAGGTGTTCTTTGTGAAGTCTAAGAGAGATTCATGAAATTGAGGAGCTTCGTGGATGCTATGAGATCTTCTTGAATGTTAGGATCTTCATGAAGGTTTTTTGAGCTTCAAAAAAGAGGAGTTTCGTGAAGGGAGTGATCATTTCAAAAGTTATTTAGTAGGAATTTCCTACTAAATTTGTGGTATAGTTGTATTCATCAATTGGATGAAAGTGTAACTTCAATAGAGAATCTACCTTCAATTTAGGATCTTTGCATTCATGAAAATGAAGGGACCTACAATTTCATAAGTTGTGTGTGGGTCTATTCTAAGAGTAGTGAGAAAAGGAAGAGGATTACAGTGATCCTTTCCACCTATAGTGAGAAAGAGAAAAATATAAAGTGAAACTTGGGAATAAAGTGAGAAATCCATAAACCTTGTAAAGGCTATCAACCTTGGTATAGATGATATATATGCCAAACCATCATTATTAGAGGTGTGACATAGTAAATTTGGTACCATCATCACTCCACTATTGTATTCTCCTTGAATATAGCCTAGTAAGTGTAAAACAAGTAAAAACCAAAGCTTCCTTCTGCTTGCTTAAGGAATTACATTTAGAGCATCATTATCAGATAAGGAAAGAAAGAATAATATCAAGTTTAACACATAACTGCAAAAAAAATTACCCTCATAATAAATAGGTCAAGATCTAGTGGGGAACGAATAATTTAGAAAGAATTTTCATTCCCTGATTCACCCCCCCCCCTAGGGGATCTAGGCCCCTTATGGACCTAAAAAGTTTCTTTAATGATTATAATAAATGAATTGTGGGGGGATATGGTTCCATGATTTAAGAGAAGTTCATATTGGAATGGATAAGTGTGGGAGTGTTTTCATGGGATATTGGGAAGGTTTATAATTATTCATTGATTATAAATTTTTTTACAGCCTCATGAAAAATTGGGGTTGTGTCATGGTGGGTCAAAAATCACCATTGTTTAACCAGTGATCATTATCGGTTAGGGTTAGATTGTGAATGTGAGACTTATCAAAAATAAACATTCAAGAAATATAGATAGATATAGAAAAGAAAAATAATGTGGTTCCAACATTCATTTTATTTTATTTAATTATGAGCCTACTTGGAGTTTGGGGAAATGGGTGATGTCATATTTTAAAGTCTCAATTTTTCACTGATTTTTTATTGATTATCATGAAAAATTACTTATAGGTCTCCTCCCTTTCGAGATTTATTTATTTTTACATAATTTACCCACCTACACTAAATCCTCAGAGTTATTTGTTCCAAATTTTTAATCCCTTATGATTAATTGTAATTTTTTTGTTTATGATGTATGGATAGTGGATGCATTTCATGAATATGGTAAGGAGTATGATTCATGTTATTATAATACTCTATTAATATTTTTGAACTATGTGATGAGTGGAGAGAATTGAATTGAGGAAAATTAAAATTGTAATTCACCTTTATAATGAATTGTGAAATATGAATATAATAGATGAGAGGAATGATCATTTCAAAAGGAAAAAATTAAAATGAATGTTGACCGAATTTATTTTAAAATTATGGAGTATATATTCATTTTTTCATGTGATTACTAAATTTTAATTCCCCATTTATTCACATGAATTATTTTTACATTGAAATTTAAATCATGGTGGAGTGAGCATCCTTTTGTAGTACATTGAATTTTCATTCTTATGTACAAGTCTGAATTTAAGTGTTGGGAATATGATTCCTATATTTCCAGAATTTATTTTAGATATGAAATTCATTGACTTATTTAATAAAATTGATTGTTTTTTATAATATATTTGATACTTTATTTATTTTTACCTAGTGACATGTGAATTTAATTAAAAGGAAAAAAACAAAAAAAACATTGATTTATGTGGTTTCATGTGTGAAGATCAAATTAATGGATCAAATTTGAAGATATAAGTAAAAATGGAGAAAATAGAACTGCGTAGAGAGTCTTCTCACCATGAAACACATATTCATTGCAAGAATTTTTTTACAGATTTAAGGAGTGAAAATAGGTATTTATAGAAACAGAAGTTTGTCGAGACAGAAAGATTCATGGTATGAATATTACATTCTTTTCATGGACATGGAAAATGAAATATGAATTTTTTGATTTTTAAGGAATTTGTAATAAGGATTTAAATTAAATAGACTGGGGACACCTAGGGTTGACCTAGGTTCATTTATTTTCCACATTTATATAATTAAAGACCCATGTATAGAAATTTGTTCCTATAAATAAGATATGTGGCCACCATTGCAAATAGATAATTGAAGATAACCTTGGATATGGTGTACTACTATTCTAGAGTCTTCCTCTATGCTACTTAATCAATTAGTATTATTTATTTTTTGGTTAGTCTACTCTAACTTCCTCATGACTATTACGAGTGGGTAACACTCTATTTATGTTTAGTGATGTGATAATAATTGTATTTTTCTAATGGATGTTCTCTTTTATTTTATTTTTTGTTGGGTTGTATACTCACACTTAACTTAAATCACTACCCTTTTCATTTTTCATGGACATTGTTAAATGAATCCGAAGTATGGTTTGATATAAAAATAATTATCATATTTCATTCATGACCATTTTATGGATAAGGACAATTAGGCTTAAGCATGGTATTAAATAGCCTAATTCATTAATGACAATAAAGTATACGGCCATATAAAAGGGAAAATAGATGAATTATAGAGGAATCACAAAGATTAAGGTATTTCATAGATTTATCTCTGGAAACAATTAAACTAATTAGGCTTAGTAATTAATCCACTGGCATATGAACCTGAAAATTAATAAGCAAGGAATATTTTATCCAATTTATTTAAAAGCTAAATCTCTTTATATCTCTATCTCATTCATTCATCTTTAATTTTTAAATGTTTTCTTAAAACCAACCCTTGGATTCAATATAAAACTCACCATTTATTATATTTAATTAGTTATTATCAATAGTTTGAGTTTAAATATAAAATATTAAATATGAGTTTCCCTAATATGAATTAATGATTCCCTATGGGTGATCAACCACCATAATATAGAATCCAAAACCATGTATTATAGAAATAAATAACATGTACCTTTTATCAAATATTGAATTTTATCATGTTCTAAAATCATGGTTGTTAATAAAGATCACTAATTCCTAATTGAATTTATCATTTCATGGTGTATTCATGGGCTATATAAATCACTCAATACTTGGTTGGGATTCTCCATAGGTCCCATGATAAGAAATTACACATCAATGCTTAAAGGATAAAGAGAAGAGAGATTCAACATAGAATAAGTTAATCGGTGGGACGCTTATGTGGGTTCACGCACACATATAGTCCTCTGTGGTACTATTCATTCCATTGTATAATTTAATCTTACATTATGAAATGTATTAATTTTTTTAAAAGGTTGGGGCCAAAGCCTCATTTATTATTAAAGCAAATAAAAGACCTCTTTAACTGGGTAAAGTGAGACCCATTACATAGCCCGAAGGCCTTGTGGGAATTTAGCCCATTACATGGCCCATAGGCCCATTTTTTGGACCAAGGACCATTCAGTGAATAGTAATTATACAGTACCCATGCTGCTATAGTACCATACAATACCTCTCGCTTGTACAGTACCCTACTACTGCTATAGTGACTGCTGTTGTTGTAGTGCTGCCACTGCTACAGTACTCTACAGTGCTGCTACAACAGACTTCACCCAATGGGTTTTGAACCCCCATTTTTCATGTAAAATTAAGGGGTTCTTACCACTAAGACAAACCCCAACTAAATGAAATTTATTACTAAATACCTTGCTCATATATTAATTTTTTATAAAAAATCACTACTGATCCTCCCATGAATTTCATCTTATAAACCATCTAATTAATTATATTCTTGTGGGGAATATTTTTTGACATTAATAATCAACATTCATCTACCTTATCAATCATACAATATGATTGATCTATATCACAAAACATTTTATATAATTATATCATAAAATATGATATAGATAATAGAAATAGCTATGGTGAATTGATATCATGATATCATACCATACGATATACCCTAGATAATTTTATACATTATAAAAACCAAGGAATGTTATATTCCATTGATTCTAGTATATAATTTTTTAATCATAAACTATAATAAAATCCAATAAATATCATATGAATATAGTATTCAGGGTATGTGTCTATCATAATCATCATCTTCTTCATTACAATCACATCAAACATTGAAATTTTCATAAATTCTGAAATGTTTTCCAACCATATCATAATCATCATCGTCAAAGATAAAAAGTTTAATTTATTTTTCATACCCCTTAAATGAGTATTATTACACATTTAGATAATAAAAATTAATGGATGTTCTATATTCCTTATTGTTGTAATGATATTTCCATCCATTTTGTAGATATCCAAAAAAAATTCATTGACTCATTTTCCATTAAACTGTTCATGTTTGTAACCTTTACTTTGATGATATAAGGAATCTGTAACACCCTTAAATTATTCAATATTGAGGTTTTATTTTAATAAATATCATAAGAAGACATATTTGAGGGCGTATGATACTAAAAATATATTTTAATATGAATTTGTTCCCATATTAAGTTTCTCCAGAATAAATGAGAAGTATCATGTTCCAACAAAATAATTTGATCTATCTCAATAAAACTTTATTTATTCCTATTATTCACAATATTTTTCTAATAATTATATAGTTCACTATAATAATATTGAATTGTATACTTCTCTGGTTAAGCTTCAAATCATTTAGGTCTATATTCATCCATATTATCTCAATATAATCTCTTCGAGACATAACTACGTTTCCTTTTAGTAGTTCACTTGAAACTCATACACTTATTAAATACATAAAACTTATGATTAAATAATCTGAGGCACATAATATGATTAAAATTATTAATAAATTAGATATAATGTATTTATATCCATTATTTGACTTTATCTTCATTTACCCATAAATATATACATGTAAAATATCCAAGGGTTGATTTGATTTAATCTTCACCTATTTATGTGAGGAATCTCCATTTTTTCCTTTTGGCATAAGTAACACTTCAATGTACTATCTCTTTTTAATTTTTTTTTCCATCATAAACATTTTCTCATATAATCAATTTGTTTATGTTCATTTTTCCTATGTTTCCAGGTCTTTTATTCAACAACTAATTATCCCCATTCATGCTCAGGTAATATGTTTTTTTTTCTTCTCATCATTGAAATAAGTTTCCTAAAATCCATTTTACTCAATTCATTACACATATGAATTTCAATTATTTTTCAAAACACTCATTTTTCTGAAAAACAACTTTTGTTCCTTCATTATATAGCCATAAAAGACTAATAAGTTTTTAAATTACTAACAGTGTACTCGTTGATTTCATATTTTTATCACAAATATCTATCAATCCCATTATTATTATTTTTTGAAATAAATAATTTAGAAATATTAAAAATCATTCCTCAAACTTTTTAAGGATTTATTGAATCCATATATTAGTAATATTATGGGATGAAAACCCACTTTGAATTATCCTTGGAAAATCCTCTTGAGATTCCATCAAACCTACCTATCCCCAAAGTTCATTCTATTTTCATCATTCATTATTCATAAAAATAAATATAATTATTATTCACACAAAGTTTTATTAGAAAATTGTAAATTAATTCTTATCCAGGTTATGAGTTTTATCTTGTATTCCATACACTCTATTCAACACAAGAAACAAATTCTTAAATTAAACTCTTGAAAATTTTTATTCCCTTAGAACTTATATCCATTGAGTGAGTTATCTCCAACAAAAAAATCTATTATTAAACACTTATAAAAAAATTTAATAGAGAATATAAATAAAAAACATCTTTCTATCTGCCCATAACCACTAAACACCAAAAATAGTCTAAGAAAAACAGAGTAATGCCAAAAATTCTTATTCCTCATATTTTAATAGTTATGTCCTTTACCATTATAACCATTAATCTAAAATAAAATTTGAAAAAAAAATTAAATGATGTTTTTTATTTATTTTAATTAATTTTTTATATTTTTGCTAAAAATTTTAACTTTTTATTTGTTGAAACATTCACCTTAAAGTCATCATTTCCTACTTTTTAATAATTATATAATTTCTCATTTTGAGCAACACTATACATATTATCTCTATTATATTTACATTATAATGTATTATTTTTAACATAATTATATTATAAACCTAAAGAGTGAGGCTATTTCTTATTATAATGACCACCAAATTCATAGATGTTCTAAAAATATACTTAATTACCTTTGAACATTAAATAAATTTTTATATAGATTTTCCAAATCAAACATGAACATAAATTATAAATCATCATCCACCATCAATTTTTTTTTAAAAAATTATTCAGGTCCCCTTTTTATTTGATTTTTTCGTTTAGTGTTTTGATTCATTTTCTTCTCCTCAGTAAGTGATACATTTAAAATCTCAACTTATTTCTCTAATAGTGACTCCTTTAAAACATATAATTTCTAAACCTTATTTGATATTTAAGGTACCTTTTAAAACATCTTATTCTCCTTATAAAATATATATATCATAGAAATAAATTATTTTAATACTCACATCATTATGAATTCCATATTTATTTATTCTTTTCCATCTTCACTAAAGAATTTATCTTTATTTACTTTAATAATAAAAAACTACTCACAATGATCACTAAATAATGAATCATGTTATCTTTATGTTTTATTATATTATTTATCCTATGTATTTGAAAAAAATTCTCTCTTTTAATTTTTAAAAATTTATATCTTTTGTATTAGAATGTTAGTTTTTACTTATGAGTTTTGAAGTCTCATTTCTGGAGAAATTATTTGATTACTCATCTTTGTATTCACATTTATGATATTTTTTATTTTGATAATTTTATAATAAAATTTCTTATGTATCCATAAAAAATTATAAAAAGTTAATTTACCACAAAATTTATTATTCCCCTTTCACACACTTTTTGAGATAAGTGACACGGTCACGCCAAAATTTCTATCAATATATTCACCTAAATCTAAAAAACCATCTTCATTAAACTCCTTTAAATTATTATCATTCATTAATAATTTAAAATAAATTTAGTAATCTTTTTTTATTCTGTTATTTAAATAATAGCATTTTCTCATCTCATATATTACCAATATATTATAGAAGTCATACAAAAAATTGATTAAAATAACGTTCATTAAGAGATAAATATTTTATAAATTAGCTTCATGACTATTATAGTTTCTTATATATTTTATCCAAGACCACCTATGAATTAAAGAATATAATTCAATTTTATAAATAAATTATCCCCTATTATTCATTCAAGAATATAAATATATTAAAATTAGGCCTTCTAAATTTTCTGTTTGGTTTAGTTATCTCTAACATTCCCTTTATAAATATTTCACTGCATGTTTTGAATAACATTTTTATATTTCTCCTCATAAATTTTATAAATGACTTTTCAAATTTTGATTATATGATATAATTTCTCAATTTACAATTAAACAAATTATTATTTCTATTAACTATTGTTATCATAGAACCTTCCACAACTAGAGTTATACCATAAGATATAATTCCCTCCAAATGTATATAAATGACAGTAAGTATGGAATAATTCTCTACTTATTAAAATTATATTTTTCCATTTAAAATATGGAAAAATATTTCCTTTTAATTGTGTCATTATGATTTGTGAGGGATATAAAAATTATAAATCATATTCTTCTTTAAATGCAGAAAAACTCTTGACAAATTTAACTTTAAATAAAATAAATGTGTTAAAAGGAAAAATTAGACACCACATTGATTAAAATTGTAGATACTAGGTAACGTCCCATAACTATTCACTCAAAGGGTGGATGTAACAAGGAACATATATATTTTATGATTTTAGTAATTAATTAGAAAAATTACTAGTTAAGATGAAAATTTATTAAGTTCTCTTGCACCCTTTCTTCATAAATTCTAAATTTGATAGAGTTAATCATTTTAATTCATTTAATTATCTTAATAAAACATAAAAAAAATACTGAACATTACAAGGTCAATCATTTAAAATGAATTACTATGTCATTGGAATGGAATAGTATAATTTATTGGGATAGATATGCGCTTATAATATTCTAATAATATGAATGGCCTGAATCATAGGCTAAAATATCTATGAGATGGATATCATAGACTAAAATATGAATGGATTGTAAATTATTATTAGGAATCCTTTTATGATTTTATTGTATACCACATTACACATATAGGAATATATTAACCTTCATGGGATGCATACGCTTGTGATATCCCTCCTGCATGATTTCCCTTTTGATTTAGTCAATGATATAGATTATTTAAATTATTCATTGAATTCATTGAATGATTTAAATTATTAACTCCATAAATTTTTATCTTTTTTACCATAGTATGAAACTAATGACCGAAAATCATCCTCACATGAAGGGAAAAGGGAAAGCCTTTTTAAAAGAAAGGGTTCTGTAATTGGTGATTTCAATTTTTTCTAGACAAAACTCTCTATTGTCATAAAAAATATACTTTTTTGACTGGGTGAAGGATCTAGAACCCCTTACATGATTAAGGGTACATAGTTTTTTTCCTGAGATCCATTATCTGATTTATTTTCCTCAGTGATAGGAATTCATTATTTCTACTTCAGTGGTCATCACCAAGATATTATCATTCACTAGTAAGAACATGATTTATATTAAAAATAATATTTATATATATGAATGATATTTTTTATGTAATTGGGAATATGATAAATGGATTATATATTATAAATACAGATAATCATGTTTATAGAATTCAGACTAAAAAGTTTAGGGTTAATTCTAATCCCACTTACCTTTAGCGTTATCACCTTAGGCATGTAAATGAGAAAAGAAACCAAAGACACTATAAATATATATTATTGGTTACATTCAATTATAATTCATTTGATAATTCGAAATATCATTTATTGGGAAAGATGAGAAAATCAACATTTAGTGGAAAAGGTGATTGGCCTCATAGACTACTGGATCTCATACGTAGTGATGTATTTAGACCAATGACTAAATAAGAAAGTAGTGGTTTTAGATACTTTTTAACTTTTACCAATGAATTTAGAGATTATTGTTATGTGTTTTTTATGATCCAAAATTATGAAACATTTTATATTTTCTAATAACATGAGAAAAAAGTACAAAATTATCTAGGAATGAGTATTTAGATCCTCCAATAAAAATATGGTGGTGAATAATTCAGATAATAATTCATTTATCATATGGGGGTTATATAATTATTTCACAAATCAACATTATCGAAACACCATAATGGAATGGTGTGTGTGGGAGGAGGAATAATTCTTTTTTAGAAATCTTTTTATCGATAATGAGTTTATGTGGCCTTTTTATTTCATTTTGGGGATATACCAAAGAGATAGTAGAATTTTTACTAAATTGTATTCCACATAAAGAAATTATAAAGAAAATATATAAGATAATACATGTGAAACTTCTAGTTTTTGTATATAAATATTTTTGGATGCAAATAATTAATACAATGTTTGAATTCTTATTAGATTGAGTTTAAATATAAAAAGAGTTTACTTGTTAGTTATCCCAATGAAACTAAGGGATATTATTTCTATAATAATATTGAGAAAAAAGTGTTCAAGTAAAGATTTTTAACATTAATTGAGAAGTAATTTATCAATAATCGAGTCATTTGACGTAATATTGAAATTATATGTGGTTAATACCAACAAATAAGACTATTCTTATGGTGAAATTTTAGCTTGTTCAACAAATACCTATGGAAGAATAATTGACTCAACCTATATATGAACCTCCAAGGACTAGTATGATTCATCAAGAGCTTATGATATATTTATTTCTCATGGAAAAATAATGATTATTTAATGATAATAAGTGATGGACCTACTACCTAGAATGTTTCCATAGAGATTTATAATTCCCAGAAATTGTTAAAAGACATGGAATCTAATATTTACTTTATGTACACTAACTAACTTTGTAAAATGGTGGATAAACTTGAAGGGTAGTACCCCTAGTTTAAAAATAGTTTCTCAATAAGAAAAACAACATTGTTGGTAGAGTTACTACCTATATATCATTTCTAGTTGTAAAATATTACAATAAAATTCAGGATACTGAATATAGAGAAAAATTTCACTTGTGTTAAGGATAAATTCAATTAAGATATTTATTTAAATAATAGTTCCTTTTTATTGACAGATATATCAAATGGATGTTAAAATTAATTTAGTTACGAATTTTTATATGATATATCCTAATGTTTTTAATGTTCCAAAGGATACTACTATGTTACACAAGTTATAATGGTGTATTGAAAGATTAAAACAATCTTCTCAGAGTTGAAATATCTAGTTCAGTGATTAATAAAAGATTTTGATTTCATTAAAATTATGGATTATTTTTGTGTTTATAATAATATTAGTGGGAGTGTGGTAGTATTTATAATATTGTATGTGGATTTCATACTAATTATAATAAATGAAATCCTAACACTTTATTTTTTCAAGATGTTGTTCGGTAAGGGATTTTGAATAAAAGACAAGGCTAAAGAATCCTATATACTAGGTATGAAGATATATAGAGATAAATCTAATAGGTTTCCATGAAAAATCTAGAAACAAACATCGGTAAATTTCAAAATAGATTTAGCATGGCTTACTCTAAGAAGGGGTCATTTCCAGTGTTGCATGTAATGAATTTTAGAGATTTTCAGGAATATTTTAAAGATTTAGAGAGGATGGATAGTGTAGAGACCCAAATATTGGTGTACATTGACATTACATTAATTTTACAGAATACATAATACATAATAAAAACAGACACACAAGGACCGTAACAGTTTAATGTCTTTGGAAACTTGGAATATAATCTTCTAATATTGGTGAAATATCTTCAAAATCTCCCATAAATATCTTCCCCTTCTGTTTTCTTACTTAAAACCTTTCTTTAAATCCTGGGGAAAAGAAAAAATATAAAGGGTGAGATCAAATTCTTATTAAGGGTAAGCATGGAAAAAATAAAACAAATCATATACATTTGAACTTACAAAAACATGAACATAATGTTTAAATATCAAAATCATGAGCAATGACATAAAACATGTCAATACATAAGGCATAGATAATAAAGGAACATTAACCATAATAAAATAGCATGTGAATAAAACATTTAATTGTGGCAACCAGTAATCACATGTTATGATTTCCATAGTAGCCAAGGCATTGCTTCCAAGACCATCTTAGTGGACAAAGTCCCTTTCTAAATTGAGTTCACTTCTCGTTCGAGTCCTGTAACACTGAACCAGATTAACTTACCATTCCAGCCATTTCTATCACATGAGATATAAATCTTTACCCAATGCATTGGAGAGATATATAGTTCACACCCATCTCATAATGAAATCCTTATTACGTGTTCCAAAACATAAACATAAATCACTCATCATAACCAAAAGAATAAAATGGGTTTCCTAAACATCATCCCATCATAATGTAATACATATAAAAAAAATGGATATCATTTCACCATAAAAAGAATAAAACCATGTAAATAATAGAGACATTATACTTGAAACATAAACATGCGAAATAATGTCATCTTAGAAGGAAAATAGTTTTGAAAAAACACTTGAAAAGAATTCTTGAGGAAAATATCCTTTCTTCTTCAAAATAATTTTCTTTTCACAAAATACCATGAAATTTTAAAAGAAAAGTATTTTGTTTAAAATAGTCATGAAATCTTGTAGATTAATCTTCATGAAAAATAAGGTGTTATAAAACTGTAAAAATCCATTCATGTTGTATAAGTTAAAAAACATTCTCCTCGTACTTTTGTCAAAAAAGTCAAAAAGTTCCTCCTTTGGTAAAAAAAATTATGATTCCTTTCATAACACGTGGTAACTTTCAAAAATGGGTAAAAAAACTCTAAACATACATGAAAACATTTTTAGAAAACATGGGCATGGATGATAACAATAACCCAAGTAAATAGTTACGAATAAACAATCTTGGATAAAAACGAGATTGGAAAAGTTATCCCTTACTTAGCTCTGATATGCTTCATACATATCTGAACCTCATGTATAATGATTAAAATAATGTCATTCACATATTACAGAATCATATTAATTGTTATGATATCATATACGGTTCACTTATGACTTTATATTACCCGTTCTTTTGTAAATTCTATGTTAAAGCATCGTTTTGGGTAAAATCGTTTTGTTTATCGTACGGGTTTGGACTTGTTTTTCTTGATATTATTATTACTTATATAATGATTTAAATTCTTCCAGAATCTAAATCATGATTTATATTACATATATATTCAATATATATATATAATATAGATAAATAAAATGAAATACACCGTTCATAGAGACGGTAGGTCGTACGTACGCATGAACGCTGTTTTCCATTCCTTGTTGACTTGAATGAAATTAAGTAGATGTCATATATATATATATACATAAATACAGTAGCTTTATCATTTCATATATTTCATTATTATTCATTATATATAGTTTATAATCATTCTTGAATGGTTAACATGGAGAATGAATCTCATCGCGTCGTGGAGACGGTAATCCGTACGTACGCACAAACGATGATATCATTCCCATAATTATTGAATTGAATTGTAGTGGATGATATAATATCTAAGAATTATTATGATGTTATAATCACTATATATAGTTATTATTTACACCATTATACCCATCCAAGTAAGGTGGTGGTGGAAAACAGATTACACCACGGCGTAGAGATGGTATTCCATACGTACGCACGCGTGGTGATTTTGTTTTCCATAGGATGGATAGAAGGTGAAATGGGATTGTTTAATATTTATAATAAAATATCATTATATTATTTATATATATGTTTTTACTTTATAATGAAACAACTAAAGAATAACAAGTTTAAGAAAAAGAAACTCGAAAGAATCGGTAGAAGACATTACCTCTTCTTCGATGCACCTCTTTTAAGCATCCTTTTAAGATAATAGATTTTCTCTTTTGAGGAGAAAATAACCTCCATAATGTTTCTAGGGAAGTGTATAAGTGAAATGGGCAGGGTTTGGCCGAGCTTTAAGGCTCAATGTGGTGTGATGAGAGGGTGGAGGTGCCCTTTTATAAGGGAGGAGAGGGGCACCTTAGGAAAAACATAAAATATTATTTTATAATAAAGTCATATTAGGTTTTTAATGGTTCCAAATTGATTTATTTATATGATAAAGTGGGTATGGGTCTGAATAATCTCAACCAATATGTTTTAGACAAGTTTATATAACTATTTTAACCTTATCATTTAGATTTAACTTTAGGTTAAATAATTTAACTTTTACCGTCTCTTCTTGTTTTCTTACACTATATGGTTACTAAACTTACTATAACAAGCCAAAATGACCCCAAGTGGTTCATTATTAATATATATATCTTTATCTAGGTCATTTTTCCGAACCTTATATTTTTATGAATACAGTAACAGTTAATAATATAATATTTGTTTTAAAAACTATTTTATGTCAATTTTGACACTATTTGGTAATTGATTTTTTTAAAACTTATAAAAGAAATATTATTTCTAAATCAGTTAATTTAATCAATAATAACATGACAAAGTAACATAAAAAATTAGTTTAATTTATTAAAAGTCTCAAATTACATTTATATGGGTATTTATAACATCAATTATGTTAATATTTCATTATTAAGGTAATTACTACATCATCATTGTGTTATAAATAAATTAATGTATATAATGTCTAAAAATTTTAAATAAAATACCATTATGTATGAAATATATATATATATATCTAATGAATATTTATAGTCAAATTTATCTTATATATAACCCTGTATTAAAAATGTTTTTGTTATTAAACATTGATTTTAACTATTTTAACTATTATTTAAATAAAATAACAATAAATGTCTTAATCTAATCCAAGTGGACCTAAAGGGTAATATTTTATTCATAAGGTTATTTTTGGTCGAATTACACTTATATAATATAATTATGACATGTGTTAGGGTAATAATAATATCATTTTTACCCTTAATTACCCTATTTAATTTTAACCGTGGTAAATAAAAGTAAAACGTTACTATTCACCAAAAGTTATTTTTATCTTATTGAACCACATTTTACTCCTTGATATTAAATTTGTCTCTATTAGTTTCTAAATTCCACTCATAGAAGCAGTAAAATTATGTTTTATGTAAATTTTCAAATTCTCCTCGGAGGTGGGTATAAGACGATGAAAAGTTCAATAAAATTTTTATATGACTAAAATTATTATAAAATTAATTCAATGAATTACACTGATCATATATAGGTATTATGTATCAATTTTTACATAAACTAAATTTAAATAAAATAAATAATTATTTAAATAAAAAGTCGGTTTTTAAATAGTAACCCAGTGTTTTAACTATTCATCAAAAATTTAAAGTTTTCAGAAAAGTACCAAAAATTCACCCTGGGCTAATTTTGATATTCTGAATCCAAAAATGAATTCCATTTTAAAAGATACAATTTATAAAATTTAAAAAAGTGGGTAATACTATTCATAACGGCTTGTTCATAATAATATTATAATAATATCTCGTTTAGTGAAACTCGGTATTGCGTACTACACACGCTATCGAGGATGGTCTTGATTATGTGTAATGCAAGACAAGTTAGGGATGCGTGTAGTGAAAGCTCTGTTTGGTGTTGCTTATAACATAATCAAAACATATTTTATTTATACATTAAACAAAATCTATACTTAATGTTTCATAGAATAATTTCCACAAAATGAACCTGAAATTGAGTGTAACCCGAGCCAAGAATAGTGTTGCATATACTGGAAGCTAATACGGTGTTGCGTATAGTACAAGATAATCTTGGTATAGCGTACAACACAAGAGATAAATGAAATTAAAAAGAATAATTCTCATAAAATATAGGGTTGTTACATTCTACCCCACTTAAAATGAATTTCGCCCTCGATATTCTTCGGGGTTATAAATGGTTTACCGCTTGAAAGTTTCTTTAACAGAAACCCACATCGTATAAAGGAATACAAAAACTTAACATTAAAAACTAAATTATGAAATGTAATTGTTACACAAGTTAACTAATCACTGGGTTTCCACATAAGAGAACATAGGTGAAAATATGGATATGGAAGAGAAATATAACCATCATGTTCTGAAGGAGAGTGGTAGAGAACATGTCTATAAAAAATCCAACTATCACAAAGCCATAAATTTGTGATGATCTAAGAACCATCTGATTCATCATATATAATAGCAATAGAACAACATTTTTGGTTTTCTATATCATTTCCCTAAAGATAAAAATTTTGAAATAGAAGAAATACTTACTTGATTTGGTATAATATCACTGTTGTTTGTGCCTTGAACAATTTCCACTTCATCTCTTAATGAAATGAAGTTGAATTTGTCTTCCGTGAAGTGTTAGCAGATCATGTGATAGAATGATAGGTCATTCCATCTGTCTCAAACATAAGGTTAGAAAAAGTTATATACATAAGTCCATCTATGGTGAGATTAATCGTATATGGTTCCTAAAATGGACTTATACTTCATCTATCATACCTCTTAGTAAAATAAAACTATTTTCTACTAACCAGGGACTTCATGTAGGATAGTGGTAGGTGATGAAGGTATGTCGTACTTAGGTTGTGGGTTTGATTCCCGCAACATTGTCCGACACGACGGGTTATCGCCCATCCTGCAGGTTGTCCATTTTTCTAAAACTGCATTATGATATCATTCCTACAATAATATTGAAAAATCTTCTAGCCTTAAACAATACTATCTTATTTCCACCTTAATTCATCCCAATCTTTTGGCTTATCTGAAATACTTCTGTCCAAGCTTATAGCATAAAGAAAACAATTCCTACAAATGTCATCTACCGAGCATGTGAATACCATTATTTATCCCCCATATATCATACGATATATCTTGTTGGTCACATTCCAAACATGTGAATAACTTAATCATATATTCTATTGAAAAATGAATACCCATTGAACCTTAGTGAAAACATGAATTCTGTTAAAATTTAACTCTTTCCACATACCAAAATCCCAAAATTTCTATATATTCAAACCATGATATAACTTTGTCCTTATGTTAGTCATGAGCTCATGAATATTATCAAACATTTCATTTTCTACTTATCCATTCATTATGTGCATATCATCTTCTTTCCTAAAAATATTTAAATCATTTTTCATGGTTACCGGTACCATACAATTATTGAAAACCAATACATATATATTCCAAAATTCCACAATACTATAAATTAGATTCGATGATACTATTTTGAAATCTCATTACATAAACACTTAATCAGTCCACAACATCATTGTCATACTCAAGACCACAAATATTGATCGCATGTGACTTCCCTTTGTCCTTTTCCTTAATAGGTTGCTCGCATTGATCATCATTAAACCTTGTATTAGGGCATTGATTAGCACAATTCCCCATTCCTTGCACTTGATGCATTGAAGTGTTGGTGGTGCGTTCTCTACAGTCTTTTCCTTATTCACATCATTAGTAACCCTTTTTCAATAACTTCAACACTCAGCTTCTCAGTGACCTTCTTTTCCACACTTAAAATATTTTCTAGTTCCTTTAAGACAATCTCCACCATGATTAATTCCACACTTTTAGTATAAAGAAACATTCATCTTCTTTTCACCATTATTCTGTGATTTCTCCTTGAACTCCATCTTTCATTTCTTATCAAAACCCTAAGATAGATATGTAACACCAACTTCCATTTCTACCTTGATATCACAACACACAATTTCTTCATAGCTACTAAAGTCCTTTATAGCTAATTCCCTTTGAAGACTTGGTTTTAAGCCACTAAAGAATTGATCAACTTTACTTTCAAGTTGGATGATAAAGCCAGATGCATACCTTGCACGCCTTGTAAAATTTTCTTCGTATATACCAACAGATTCATCATCCTTTTGCTTCAGCTCAAGGAAATCCTTTTCCATCTTTTTTCGAAGAATACGAGGGAAGTAATTGTTGAAAAATAAGTTTTTGAACTCATCCAATTCCATGGATTCAATTTCATCTCAGGGCATCGTATTCTTAATTAGAGTCCACCATTGATCTGCTTCACCTTCTAAATAGTAAATAGACAGAATGACTTTTTCATGTTCTGAATAGCGAAGACTGGGAAATATCTTTTCAATGGTACAGATCCATTGTTTAGCAACAAGTGGATCAGAAGACACTCTGAAAGAAGGTAGACGTTCCCTCATGAAGGACTCAATAGAATATTGTTCCCTTCTCTTCTCATTTGGAAGTCCAGAATGATTCATAGATTGTGTAAGTATAGCAATGAGATTTTTCACTCCATCTCCCATAACATTGGTTTGTTTAAGAGGACAATCATTTCATTTTATATTACATTGATCAACACGGTTCCTTCGAGTTCCAGCAATCGTCTAAAACCCAAAAAAAAATAGTGTTAGAGGCAAAAATCATGCTAGGGAAAACAACATAATAAAGGGGGAGTACCTTCAATATATAACATCTTAGGGTTAATTTTAATATTGCTACCGTATTTCTAGTACTATAACCTAGACTTATACTTATCCTTAGGGACATCCCTAAAAAATACCTTAGAAATATCTCTAGGGATCTCACTAAAGTTTTCGAATCCTAGTTTACAAAGGTTAACCAAACATTTCCTCTAATACCAACATTATAGAACCAAATCTTGGCATACTTGGACATTACATTACTTTTACGGAAGAAATAATACATAAAAAAACAAACACACAAGGACTGTAATAGTTTAGTGTCTTTGGAAACTCGGAATATAATCTTCTAATCGTGGTGAAAGATCTTCAACATCTCCCATAATGATCTTCCCCTTTTGTTTTCTTACCTAAACCCTTTCTTTAAATCCTAGGGAAATGAAAACCTATAATGGGTGAGCTCAAATGCTCAGTAAGGGTAATCATGGAGGAAATAAAACAAAGAATATACATTTGAACTTAAAAAAAACATGAACATCATGTTTCAACATCAAAATCTTGATCAATGACATAAAACATGGAAATACATAAGGCATAGATCATAAAGAAACAATAACCATGATAAAATAGAATGGGAATAAAAAATGTCATTGTGGCAACCATTAAGCACATTTCATTATTTTCATAGTAGCCATGGCATTGCTGCCAAGACCATCTTAGTGGACAAAGTCCCTTTCTGAATCGAGTTCACTCCTCGTTCTAGTCCTGTAACACTGAACCAGATTAACTTATCATTCCAGTCATGTCTATCTTATAAGATATAAATCTTTACCCAATGCATTAGAGGGAGATATAGGTTACACCCATCTCATAATGAAATCATTCTTACGTGTGCCACGACATAAACATAAATCACTCATCATAACCCAAAGAATAAAATGGGTTTTATAAACATCATCCCATCATAACGTAATACTTATAAAAAAATGGATATAATTTAACCATAAAAAAAATAAAACCATGTATATAATATAGAAATTATACTTGAAACATAAACATGACAAATAATTTCATCTTAGAAGGAAAATAGTTTTGATAAAAAAACATGAAATGAATTCTTGAGGATAATATCCTTTCTTCTTAAAAATAATTTTCATTTCAAAAAAATACTATGAAATTTTATAAGAAAATTATTTTGTTTAAAATAGTCATGAAATCTTGTAGAGTAAGATTCATGAAAATAAGGTTTTATAAAACCGTAAAAATACATTCATGCTGTATAAGTTAAAAAAAATATTCTCCTCGTACTTTTGTTGGAAAAGTCAAAAAGTTCCTCGTGTGGTAAAAAAACGTAAGATTCTTTTCATAACATGTGGTAACTTTCAAAAATGGATAAAAAGGAATTTAAACCTACATATAATTTTTTTTATAAAACATGGTCATGGATGATAATAATAACCACAGTAAATAGTAACGAATAAACAATCTCGGATAAAACGAGATTGGAAAAGTTATCCCTTACCTTAGGTCTGATACACTTCGAACGTATCCAAACCTCCTGTATAATGATTTAAATAATTTCATTGACTTATAAAAGAATCATATTAATTTTTATGATATCATATATGGTTCACATATGATTTTATATTACCCGTTCTTTTGTAAATTCCATGGTAATGCAATGTTTTTGGTAAAATCGTTTTATTTATTGTACGTGTTTGGACTTGTTGTTATTGATATTATTATTACTTATTTCATGATTTACAAACTCCCAGAATGTAAATCTTTATTTATATTACATATATATTCAGTATATATATATAATAGATAGATAAATGAAATGAAATACACTGTTCATGGAGACGGTAGGTCGTACGTACGCATGAATACTGTTTTCCTTTCCTTGTTGACTTGAAAGAAAGTAAGTAGATGTCATATATATATATATATATATACATAAATCCAGTAGCTTTATCATGTCATATATTTAATTATTATTCATTATATATACTCTATAATCATTCTTGAATGGTTAACATGGAGAATGAATCACATCGCGCCGTGGAGACTGTAATCTGTACGTACGCACGAACGATGATATTGTTCCCATAATTATTGAATTGAATTGGAGTGGATGATATAATATATCATAATTAGTATGATGTTATAATAACTATATATATTTATTCTTTACACCATTATACCCATCCAAGTAAGGTGGTGGTGGAAAAACAAATTACACCACGGCGTGGAGACGGTATTCCGTATGTACACACGCGCGGTGATTTTGTTTTCCATAGGATGGATAGAAGGTGAAATGGGGTTGTTTCAAATTTATAATAACATATCAGTTTATTATTGATACTGATTTTATTACTTCATAATGAAACAACTAAATAAGAAGATGTTGAAGAAGAAAGAAACTTGAAAGAATCGGTTGAAGAGGTTACCTCTTCTTCGATGCACCTCTTTTAAGCTTCCTCTTAAGGCACTAGATTTGGTCTTTATAGGAGAAAAGAACCACTATAACGTTTCTAGGAAATTTTAGAAGGTAAATGGGCAGGGTTTTTCTGAGCTTTAAGGCTCAATGTGGTGTGATGAGGAGAGGGAGGAGGTGCCCTTTTATAAGGGAGGAGAGGGGCACCTAAGGAAAAACTTAAAATATTATTTTATAATAATGTCATATTCGGTTTATAATGGTTTAAAATTGATTTATTTCTAAGATAAAGTGGTTATGGGTCTAAATCATCTCAACCAATTGGTTTTATACAAGTTTAGGTTACTATTTTAACCTTATCATTTAGATTTAACTATAAGTTAAATAATTTAACTTTTACCGTGTCTTCTTGTTTTCTTACACTATATGTTTAATAAACATACTATAACAAGCCAAATGGACCCCAAGTGGTTCAATATTAATATATATAGACTTATATAGGTCATTTGGCCGAACATTATATTTTTATGAATAGAATAAAAATTAATAATATAATATTTGTTTCAAATACTATTTTATGTAAATTTTGACACTATTTGGTAATTGATTTTTTGAAAATTATAACAGCTTGATTAGTTCAAACAAATTTAATTGATTAAATACTAACATGTTTTATTATCCTAAATATTAGTTTAATTTATTAAATGTCTCAAATTACCTTTATTTGGGTATTTATAACATCAATTATGTTAATATTTCATTAATAAGGTAATTAATGCATCATCATTGTGTCATAAATTAATTAATTAATATAATGTCTAAAAATTGTAAATAAAATACCATTATGTAGGAAATAATTTTATCTTTATAAGGAATATTTATAGATGAATTAATATTATGTATAACCCTATATTAAAAATGTTTTATTTATTAAACATTGATTTTAACTATTTTAACTATTCTTTAAATAAAATAATAATAAATGTCCTAATCTAATCCAAGTGGACCTAAGGGGTAATATTTTATTCCTAAGGTTATTTTTGGTCGAATAACACTTATCCAATAGAATTAGGACATGTGTTAGGGTAATAATAAAAACATTTGTACCCTTAATTACCCTATTTACTTTTAACCGTGGTAAATAAAAGTAAAAAGTTACTATTCACCCAAAATTATTTTTATCTTTTTGAACCACATTTTACTTCTTGATATCTACCGTGTCTCTCAGATTTTCGAAATTCCACTCACAGAAGCGGTAAAATTATTTTTTTTGTAAATTTTCAAATTCTCCTAGGAGGTGGGTAAAAGACGGTGAACAGTTCAATAAAATTTTTATATATCTAAAATTATTATAAAATGACTCCAATGAATTAAATAGAATTTATATAGGTATTATGTATCACTTATTACCTAAAATTAATATAAATAAAATAAATAATTATTTAAATAAAAATTCGGTTTTTAAATAGTAACCTAGTGTTTTCACTATTCATCAAAAATTGAAAGATTTCAGAAAAATACCAATAATTCACCCTAGGATAATTTCGATATTCTAAATCCAAAAATGAATTCCATTTTGAAAGATAAAATTTATAAAATTTCAAAAATTGGGTATTACTATTCATAACACTAGTTCATAATAATGTTATAATAATATCGCGTTTAGTGAAACTCGGTATTGCGTACTACACACGCTATCGAGGAAAGTCTGGATTATGTGTAATTCAAGCCAAGTCAGGGCTGCGTGTAGCGAAAGCTCTATTTGGTGTTGCGTATAACATAATGAAAACTTATTTCATTTATATATTAAACATAATCTATACTTAATGTTGCGTAGAATAATTTCCACAAAATAAACTTGAGATTGAGTGTAACATGAGCCAAGAATAGTGTTGTGTATAATGCAAGCTAATACGGTGTTGCGTATAGTACAATCTAATCTTGGTGTAGCGTACAACACAATACATCAATGAAATTAAAAGGAATAATTCTCATAAAATCTCAGGATGTTATATTCTACCCCCTTAAAATAAATTTCTCCCACGAAATTCGTCGGGGATATAAATGGTTTAATGCTTGAATGTTTCTTTAATAGAAACCCACATTGTAAAAAGGAATACAAAAACTTATCTTTAAAAACTAAATTATGAAACGTAACAGTTACCCAAATTAACTAATCATTGGGTTTCCACATAGGAGAATATAGGTGAAAATATGGATATGGAAGAGAAATATAACCATCTTGTTCTGATGGAGAGTGATAGAGAACATGTCACTAAAAAATCCAACAATCACAAAGCCATAAATTTGTGATGATCTAAGGTACCATCGGATTCATCAGATATAAACAACATTTTTTTTTTCTATATCATTTCCCTAAAGTTGAAAATTTTGAAATAGAAGAAATACTTACTTGATTTTGGTACAATCTCACTGTTGTTTATGCCTTGAACAATTCCCACTTCATCTCTTAATGAAATGAAGTTGAATTTGTCTTCCATGAAGTGTTAGAAAATCATACAACCGAATAATAGGTCATTCCATCTGTCTCAAACATAAGGTTAGAAAAAGTTATATACATAAGTCCATCTATGGTGAGATTAATCGTATATTGTTCCTCAGATGGACTTATAAATCATCTATCATACCGCTTAATAAAATAAAACTATTTTCTACTAACTAGGGACTTCTAGTAGGACAGTGGTAGGCGATGAAGGCATGTTGTACTTCGGTTGTGGGTTCGATACCCGCAACCTTTTCCGACCCGACGGGTTGTCGCCCGTCCTGCAGATTGTCCTTTTTTTTAAAACTACATTATTATATCATTCCTGTAATAATATTGAAAATTGTTCTACCATTAAACAATATTATCTTATGTCTAAATTAATTCATTCCAATCTTTAGGCTTATCCAAAATACTTCTGTCCAACATTATAGAAAAAAGAAAACAAATCCTA
This sequence comes from Viscum album, assembly GCA_963277665.1. Classification (NCBI taxonomy): domain Eukaryota; kingdom Viridiplantae; phylum Streptophyta; class Magnoliopsida; order Santalales; family Viscaceae; genus Viscum; species Viscum album. The sequence goes on from OY728131.1 coordinate 367,169,039, forward strand.
CAAATTTCATCTACCGAGCATGTGAATACCATCATTTGTCCCCCACATATCATACGATATATCTTGTTGGTCACATTCCAGACATTTGAATAACTTAATCATGTATTATATTGAAAAAATAATACCAATTGAACCTTAGGGAAAACATGAATGTTGTCAAAAGTTATCTCTTTCCACATACCAAAATCCCAAAATTTCTATATACTCAAACCATGATATAACTTTGTCCTTATATTAGTCATGAGCTCATGAATATTATCAAACCATTCATTTTCTCCTTATCCCTTCATTATGCGCATATCATCTTCTTTCCAAAAAATATTTCAATCACTTTTCATGGTTACCGATACCATACAATTATTGAAAACCAATACTAAGATATTCCAAAATTCCACGATACTATAAATGAGATTAAATGATACTATTTTGAAATCCCATTACATAAACACTTAAACAGTCCACAACATCATTATCATACTCAAAACCACAAATAGTGATCGCATGTGACTTCCCTTTGTCATTTTCCTTAATAGGTTTCTCATGTTGATCATCATTAACACTTGGATTAGGGCAATGATTACATAATTCCCCATTTCCTTGCACTTGAAGCATTGAAGTGTTGGTGGTGCATTCTCTACAGTCTTTTCTTTATTCACAACATTAACAACCATTTTTCCGTTACTTAGACATTCAGCTGCTCAATGACCTTCTTTTCCACACTTAAAACATTTTATAGTCCCATTAAGACAGTCTCCACCATGCTTCCTTCAACACTTTGAGCATAAAGAAACATTTATCTTCTTTTTACCATTATTCTGAGATATATTCTTAAACTCCATCATTCGTTTCTTGTGAAAAACAAGAGATAGATATGTAACACCAACTTCCATTTCTACCTTGATAGCACAACACACAATTTCTTCTTAGCTACAGAAGTATCTTATAGTTAATTCCCTTTGAAGAATTGGTTTTAAGCCATTGAAGAATCGATCAACTTTACTTATATGTTGGATGATAAAGCTAGATACATACCTTGCAATCCTTGTAAAATTTTCTTTGTATATACCAACAGATTCATCATCCTTTTTCTTAATCTCAAGGAAATCCATTTCCATATTTGTTCGAAGAATATGAGGGAAGTACTTGTTGAAAAATAAGTTCCAGAACTCATCACATTCCATGAATTCAATTTCATCTCTGGGCCTCGTATTCATAATTAGAGTCCACCATTGACCTGCTTCACCTTCTAAACAGTAAATATCTAGAATCACTTTTTCATGTTCCGAACATCGAAGTATGGAAAATATCTTTTCAATGGTACTGATCCATTTTTCAGCAACAAGTGGATCAGAAGACCCACTGAAAGAAGGTGGACGTTGCCTCATGAAGGACTCAATAGAATATTGTTCTCTTCTTTGCTCATTTGGAAGTCCAAAATGATTCATAGTTTATGTAAGTACAGCAATAAGATTTTTCACTCCATCTCCCATAACATTGGTTTATTCAGGAGGAAAATCATTGAATTTTCTATTAAATTGATCAACACGGTTCCTTCGGGTTCCAGCCATCCTCTAAAACCCAAAAAGAATAGTGTGAGAGGCAAACATCATGCTAGGGAAAACAACATAATAAAGGGGGAGTACCTTCCATATATAACATCTTAGGGTTAATTCTAATATTTTTACCGTAATTCTAGGACAATAACCTATACTTATACTTAACCTTAGGGACATCCCTAGACATACCTTAGAAATATATCTAGGGATCTCACTAAAGTTTTCGCATCCCAGGTTCCAAAGGTTAACTAATCCTTTCCTCTGATACCAATGGTAGAGACCCAAATATTGGCGTACATGGACATTACTTTACTTTTGTGGAATACTTAATACTTAAAGAAACAGACACACAGGGACCGTAATAGTTTAGTGTCTTTGGAAACTCGGAATATAATCTTCTAATTATGGTGAAAGATCTTCAATATCTCCCATAAAGATCTTCCCATTGTGTAATCTTACCTAAAACCTTTCTTTAAATCCTGGGGAAAAGAAAACATTTAAAGGGTGAGTTCAAATTCTCATTAAGGGTAAGAATGGAAAAAATAAAACAAATCATATACATTTTTACTTAAAAAACATGAACATAATGTTTAAACATCAAAATCTTGAGCAATGACATAAAACAAGGAAATACTTAAGGCATAGATCATAAAGAAACATAAACCATGATAAAATAGCATGGGAATATAACATGTAATTTTGGAAACCATTAAGCACATGTTATTATTTCCATAGTAGACAATGCATTTCTTCCAGGACCATCTTAGTGGATAAAGTCCCTTTCTGAATCGAGTTCACTCCTCATTCCAGTCCTGTAACACTGAACCGGATTAACTTATGGTTCTATCTATGTTTATCTCATGAGATATAAATATTTACCCAATTTATTGGAGGTATATATAGGTCACACCCATCTCATAATGAAATTATTGTTATGTGTGCCACAACATAAACATAAATCACTCATCATAACCCAAAGAATAAAATGGGTTTCATAAACATCATCCCATCATAATGTAATCCATATAAAATAGATGGATATAATTTCCCCATTAAAAGAATAAAACCATGTAAATAATATAGACATTATACTTGAAACATAAACATTCTAAATAATGTAATCTTATATAGAAAATAGTTTTGATAGAACACTAGAAATGAATTCTTGATGAAAATATCCTTTATTATTCAAAATAATTTTCTTTTCAAAAAATACCATGAAATTTTAAAAGATAAGTATTTTTTTAAAATAGTAATGAAATATTGTAGAGTAAGATTCATGAAAAAATGTGTTATAAAACCATAAAAATCCATTCATGTTGTATAAGTTAAAAAAACATTCTCCTCGTACTTTTGTCGGAAAAGTCAAAAAGTTCCTCATGTGGTAAACAAAAGTAAGATTCCTTTAATAACATGTGGTAACATAAAAAATGGGTAAAAAGGACTTTAAACATACATGAAAACATTTTTAGAAAACATGGGAATGGATGAAAACAATAACCCCAATAAATAGTTACGAATAAACAATCTCGGATAAAAATGAGATTGTAAATGTTTTCCCTTACCTTAGGTCTGATATGCTTCGTACATATCTGATCATCCTGTATATTGATTTAAATAACGTCATTGACTTATTAAAGAATAATATTAATTGTTATGATATCATATATTGTTCACTTATTACTTTATATAACCCGTTCTTTTGTAAATTCTATTTTAAAGCAGCGTTTTGGGTAAAATCATTTTATTTATCATACGTGTTTGGACTTGTTGTTATTTATATTATTAATAATTATATCATGATTTACATACTTCTAGAATGTAAATCATGATTTATATTACATATATATTAAGTATATATATATATATATATAATATATAGATAAATTAAATGAAATACACCGTTCATAGAGACGGTATGTCGTACGTACGCCTGAACGTTGTTTTCCTTTCCTTGTTGACTTAAATGAAAGTAAGTAGATGTCATATATATATAAATATATACATAAATCCATTAGAATTATCATTTCATATATTTCATTATTATTCATTATATATACTTTATAATCATTCTTGAATAGTTAACATGGAGAATGAATCTCATCGCATCGTGGAGACGGTAATCCGTACGTACGCACGAACGATGATATCATTCCCATAATTATTGAATTGAATTTTATTGGATGATATAATATCTTAGAATTATTATTTTGTTATAATAACTATATATAGTTATTCTTTACACCATTATACCCATCCATGTAAGGTGGTGGTGGAAAAACTGATTACACCATGGTGTGGAGACGATATTTCGTACGTACGCACGCACAGTGATTTCGTTTTCCATAGGATGGATAGAAGGTGAAATGGGGTTGTTTCATATTTATAATAACATATCAGTATATTATTTATACTTATTTTATTACTTTTAAAGAAACAACTAAAGAATAAGAAGTTGAATAATAATGAAACTTGAAAGAATCGGTAGAAGAGATTACCTCTTCTTCGACGCACCTCTTTTAAGCTTCCTCTTAAGGCACAAGATTTTGTCTTCTGAGGAGAACAGAACCTCTATAATTTTTATAGGTATGTAGAGAAGGGAAATGGTATGGGTTTTTCCAAGCTTGATGTCTCAATTTGGTGTGAGGATGAGAGGAAGGAGGTGCCCTTTTATAAGGGAGGAGAGGGGCACCTTAGGAAAAACTTAAAATATTATTTTATAATAAAGTCATATTCAGTTTATAATGGTTCTAAATTGATTTATTTCAAAGATAAAATGGGTATGAGTCTAAATCATCTCAACCAACAGGTTTTAGACATGTTTAGGTCACTATTTTAACCTTATCACTTAGATTTAACTCTAAGTTAAATAATTTAACTTTTGTCATGTCTTCTTGTTTTTTTACACTATATGGTTAATAAACTTAATATAACAAGACAAAAGGACACCAAGTGGTTAATTATTAATTTATATATCCTTATCTATGTCATTTGTCTGAACCTTATATTTTTAAGAATATAATAACAATTAATAATATAATATTTGTTTTAAAAACTATTTTATGCCAATTTTGACACTATTTGGTAATTGATTTTTTTGAAAATTATAACAGCATGATCAGTTTGAAAAAAGTTAATTGAATTAATAATGTCATGTCATATTAACCTAAAAAATTAGTGAAATTTATTAAAAGTCTCAAATTACATTTATTTTGGTATTTATAACATCAATTATGTTAATATTTCATTAATAAGGTAATTACTACATCATCAATGTGTCTAAATAAATAAATTTATTTAATTTTTTAAAAATTATAAATAAAATACCATTATATATTAAATCATTTTATCTTTCTAATGAATATTTATTTTTGAATTTATCTTATGTATAACCCTATATTAAAAATGTTTTACTTATTAAACTTTGATCTTAACAATTTTTACTATTCTTTAAATAAAATAATAATAAATGTTCTAATCTAATCCAAGTGGACCTAAAGGGTAATATTTTATTCCTAATGTTGTTTTTGGTCGAATTACACTTATCCAATAGAATTAGGACATGTGTTAGGGTAATAATAATATCATTTTTACCCATAATTACCCTATTTGCTTTTAACCGTGGTAAATAAATGCAAAAAGTTACTATTCACCAAAAATTATTTTTATCTTATTGAACCAAATTTTACTCCTTGATATAATCCATGTCTCTCAGATTTTCGAAATTCCACTCACAGAAGTGGTAAAATTAAGTTTAATGTAAATTTTCAAATTCTCCTAGGAGGTGGGTAAAAATACCGTGAAAATTTCAATAAATTTTATATATAAATAATATTGCTATAAAATTACTCCAATGAATTAAATTGAAATTATATAGGTATTATGTATCAATTTTTACCTAAAATTAATTTAAATAATATAAATAATTATTTAAATAAAAAGTCAGTTTTTAAATAGTAACCCAGTGTTTTCACTATTCATTAAAAATGGAATGTTTTCAGAAAAATACCAAAAATTCACCCTAGGATAATTTCGATATACCGAATCCAAAAATTAATTCCATTTTGAAAGATAAAATTTATAAAATTTCATAAAGTGTGTATTTCTATTCATAATGGCTAGTTCATAATAATATTATAATTATATCTCATTTAGTGAAACTCAGTATTGCGTACTACACAGGCTATCGATGAATGTCTTCATTACGTGTAATGCAAGACAAGTCAGGGCTACGTGTAGTGAAAGATCTGTTTGTTGTTGCGTATAACATAATCAAAACTTATTTCATTTATACATTAAAGAAAATCTATACTTAATGTTGCATAAAATAATTTCCACAAAAAAAACTTGAAATTGAGTGTAACATGAGCCATGAATAGTGTTGCATATACTGCAAGCTAATACGGTGTTGCATATAGTACAAGATAATATTGGTGTAGTGTACACCACAAGACATCAATGAAATTAAAAAGAATAATTCTCATAAAATCTTGGGTTGTTACAGATAGAATTCCCTATGTATCAGCCATAGGTTTTATCATATATTATAGGTCATGTACTAGATTTTATATTTATTAAGTTCTTATCATTATAATTTGATACCAAAAAAATCATGGTGAGGGTCACTGCATTGGTGTGAAGAAAATCCTTAAGTACATGACAATGACTAAAGATATATTCTCAATCTATGGAGGAGCGGATGGTCTTTCGGTAAAAGGTAGCGTCGATGTAAGCTTCCAATTCAAAGAATATGTTATGAAGTCTCAATCTAGTTTGGTGTTTTGCCTAAATTGTGTGAAATATATTTTATGTGTTTCAAATAATATATCATAACATACTAAACAATAGAGGTGGATTATATCAAAACATCAGATGTTGTAATGTAAACTGTTTGGATGAAGAACTTCATCTCTAACCGAGAGTTAGTTACTAGAATGGAGGGAGTGATTGAGTATTTATGTGAGAATAATGGAGATATCACTCAGGAAGGAAACCCTAGTGTCACTAAAGGACCAACAAAATCTTCATAAATTCCATACCATATGAGAGATAATTGACAAGGGTGATTCTAGGATCTATTGGGTGGATATAGATAATAATGTGACAGATAAATTGATGAAATTGTTATCACAGTAGAAGCATGAAGGTTATATAGAGTCTCCTTGTATATGAGACTCAATATATTAGTGTAATGGTTGAATAATATGTCACGTATTTATAATAATGGAAATTTTCATTTATCATTCACTTTTGTGTACTTTAATTTGCCTTAAATTAATGACATAATCAAAATATCCCCTTAAAGAATGACTTTGAGTTGTACCTGATTTATTTTCATCATGGTCTATTATTGGTTGTGATGGTATGATGATATTAGAGTGAGTAGTGTACTCCTGGTATAATAAGGAGATACTTATTATATGGACTAAAGTACTATTTATATAGCATGGAAAGTCATACTATCATTAATATACTTTAGAGTGCATACTTATAATAAATCCTTCATACCTAGTGTTGGGGAGACACCTAACATGAAAACCATCCTAAATTGATACCATTATTACTCAAAATAGTTCAACATAGCTAATTTGAGGGTGTTTCGGTATGTTGTTGATCATTTCATCATTTGGGGAATAACCATGATTGGATTTTTCCACTCATGTTATGATTAAAAAACTATCCCTTCATAAACTTAGACTCAAGAAATGTGTGATAATGTTTAGTTTGTCCACATGATATTTTTTCTTAGATGAGAGTCATGTGATGTGATCATTTACTAAATTAATTACATGTTATGTATTCATAAAATGATATTTTATTTTTTGACAATCAATAAAAATTTAGATGATTTCTACTATATTGACATCATTTCATGTATATCCATCACCTGGTATTATGGGACTGGGGGTTATATAGGTATAAAAACGATATATATGAAATATCATGTGGTAAAATGTTTTTATGAGATATGTGAATTTTTTATGTATATCATGCTAGATTATTTAGTAGGTTGAGTATCACTGACACATTTTTAGATTCTAATATTTTATTACATCTATAAATTACAGATTTCATATTTACTATAAATGTTACAAAGGCGGATATGGTTACATAGTTGGGCCTTCTAATATGGATAATTTTTTTTAAAAAGGTGTTTTTTCCAAAATAATGGGTCTATGAAAACCTATTTAAGATATTATTTTTGTCGGATTAACAAAAATTGTGAATTTTTTCAATTAAGTCCATTTAGTATTTAACTAAACATGGGAGATTGAAAGGATGTGCACATAAATTAGATCCATCATATAATATCATTGAACTAGATCAGAGAATATGATATCCATGATATATATATTTTATAATAAAACATTCATGAATATTAATATATTCTTAGGAACCCTATTATTCTTGTATCATATAGTATGATATACTAATAGGCATATAACTGCATGTCTATGAAACAATAACCTATTATATCCATCTTCCATTATTCTACTTTGGTTTCAATATGTAAGACATATTATTTAAATAACTTATAGAATTCATTGATGGAGTTGAATTAATTTCTTTGGTTGTATTTCAATTGGGGTTTCTTTGGGTGACAACTAGGATAATTTTGAAATTTATCGGGTTGTGCATGATTGGCACTCTGTTTTTCCAAACCATTTTCCCCCTCAAGGAAAACCATGCAAACCTAGGTAGTGGGGTTTTGAAGTATTGGTGCATGGTTTGAAAAAATTTGTTCCCTATTAGGATAGATCATGAAACCCATTAAAATGGGTGCATGGATTGGGAGCATGGTTTCATATAACTATGCATCCCTACCCATAAAATCTAGCGTATTGGATTTTTAATTTGAAAAATGAATTTTTAAATTCAAAAACCCACTTTTTATACCCCTAACAGACCTATTAAATCACTTTACTTAACATATTATTTATTTTGAATAATACACTTTTAATGGTTTAGGGGGAACCTTACATTTTCCATAGAATCAGGGAGAAATTCCTCATACATGACCCTAAAGTCCCCAATGTTTTTTAAACCATAAGAGATATCCCACTCAGTATTTTTATAATTTTTTTTTCTAAACTCCCAAACATTGTATGGTTTTACAATAAGAATTTCCCCATACAGATTACATAGTTTCTGGTCCCACTAGCTAGATCCATATCATCTCATTCAACCAAATCTGGAAGCCCTAAAAAGCTTCAAGGGATGCCTAAAACCTCATCTGGATCTTGTATCTAGTGGAAAGAAATTTTTTTATTGTCGTCACATGAATGTTAGAGAGACATTGGCTCTAGAGCCTACCGATTTATGCCTCATGCATCCCAATTCCTATTCATCTTGCGATCGACCTACCTGTCCATTCCACCTACCCGTTGATCACACTGTTATCTGATATCCCACCTACCAAGCCTACCGCCCCACCATCCTTGTTTCCACACTGTCCTCCTTGACAATACCTTCTGCCACCATGAAGCTTGTTTCCCTATGCTATTCCCTCCCTATATCTCATAGCCAATGAGTGTCCCACACTATGCCATGTTTTATCCATCCAAGCTACCAAGCAACTCCCAATGCACTGCCTTCATCATCTGTGCCCCGCCATCTTCCTTCCCATATCCCCCACCGCTGAATAAATCCCAAAATATGGAGTTTCTAGTCATTGAACCCTAGTTTATGATGGAATTTATGGCATCCTTAACAACTAGGGTAGGACCCCAACTGTTTTTAAAACGAACTATTAATTATTCTTCCCTAGGAGCTTCCAAGAGTAGTTTATGGCTCCACGACACCCCTCCAGATGTGAATCAATGTTGGGAGAAAAACAATCGATCTTCTCCTGGTATATTTCCTCTTCTTTTTCTCTATCTCCCCCTCTCTCTCTTAACCTCCCTAGGGTTTTTTAGACCATAATGTTTTGGGAATATCTAATTACCCTTTTTATCATAAAACCTAGGTTTGATTCTCAGATCCATGTTGTCATCATTCTTTATTTGTGAATCCTGATTTAGGGATTTTTGATTTGAGATCTGGTGATCCTAAGGTAGGTGGTTCTTTCATGATTCCCAATTTTCAATAATCATAAATTTCTTTACTTGATTACATTGATTTCAATTGAATGTACGTGATTTGATTATTATGAAATAGAATTTTTAAAAACTCAATTCTATTTAATTTGGGGATTTGGATTTGAAATTGGATTTTTTGCAGGAAATTTGGAAAACACCCAAATTCCATTGAATTTGGTGGTATTTTCAAAATTCATGGAATTATATGAAATTTAAATTACTTAAATTAAATTTAGAAATTGGATTGAATTTGTGCAAATTAAAATTTTGAATTTAATAGTGGATTTGGAATTGTGAAATTTATTTGGAGAAATTGATTTCAAATTGGTATTTTTGAAAATGGATTAAAATGGTTTTGATAGAAGCCTCTGGGTTTTATTATGGAAAAAGAATTTTTTTTATTAAAACCCCATATAGTTTTTTAAATGAAATATTTGAATATTTGAATTGGATAATGGGATGAATTGTAATATGAATAGTCTTAAAATAAATTTCACATCATTGTTCGTTATCAAAGAACATATAAGCCATAGGTAATCAGTGAGTTATCTAGATAGTACTATATGATTTACACTATTCCAAAACATAAATGTAGCAGGTCACATCCCGGATATGATGGAGGGGAAGTCCTTTTGACAAGTGTCAAAGGTCCATGTGTATACATATATTTCCATGTCACCTTGAGTGCGTGGAGTCCTATGTAGAGGAACTATCAATCCTTTTTGAAAATATGACCATGTTGCTCACTTATTTGTATTTCAAATGAATATATTACATTATTATAAAATGTTCTACATTCTTTCTAATTTATATAAATTGTTTTGTATAAAATTTTTATTAATAAATTTGTTTAAATTATTTCCATAATTTCAAATGTAAAGCATGGATTTTTAAAATATCTTTCCGAAATTTGAAAGATGTTAATTTCAAAATTGAAATCAGTATTTGGATAATTAAAATTTTAAATCTATTATAGAATCATTTGTGAGACCAAATTTGGTTTTTATCACAAATCCTACCTTTTCTTTTGAGCGTTTTTAGATTATCTTCCGGTTCAAGAAGTTGTAAAGAACCACTTAGAGGTCGTTATTGCTATTGATCTATAGACTATGAGGGTTGTGTCTATTGGTAATTGGGTTATATATCCAATTTTTATGGTACTTTGTTATTTTACATTAGGTTTTTTATACCTTTTTTAATTTTAGTACACTTCTCCCTTTGGATTTTTGTTTTATTCATAATGATTTGTATATCTTACTTCTGCAATATTTGTCGAAAATTTGTTCCCTCGTTAATTTTGTATGATATTTGGTGGTATTAAAAAACATATGGGAATGGGTAACAACCTTAAAACCATGTCAGTTTCATCTCTATTATCCGGTTACCAGGGTATAAAGGCGGGTTTGTGATAAAGTGGAATTTGATGTCTAGAATGATCTTCTTATTTGAAGTTTGTAAGCATTTTTGAAATCCAGTCAGGGAATATGAGTAATTTTTGATTGAGTTATGTTCCATATCTCACTAAAACAAACCTTAATTAACTAGGGTGGTTAGGAAAATCTATATTGAGGATTAATATTAGTTTTTCCATTATTTTTATTTGGATATATTGAAATCCAAATCTGATGTTCTTATCCGTTGGATTTTTTTTCTTGTTTCTATGTTTGAATTTAAATATGATGTCTTATTTGTTATCTAATGATGTTTTACAGAATCATGCCTCTGAGAAGACATGAAAATAAGATCCAAGAAGATGATTTTGATGAACCTTAGTGAGAAAGTAATCTTATGGATTGGAATCTAGTTGAGGTGATTGTGCATACAGTCCAAGCCCTGGGATAGACACCACCACTAGCTCTCATTCATCATACAACTATAGAACCTCAAGGGTTTGGTATCTAGAATCATTATCAAGAGATAATTATCTAGGAACCTCCATTATTCAAATCCTCCAATGATCCTCATAATTCTAAGGAATGGTAGATAATGATTGGTTGTTTGTTCAATTTCTTGGATACACATGAGAAAATCAAGGTCAAGTGTTCCACCTTCATTATTGAAGGACCAATAAATAGATGGTGGGACAAAATAGTGGTCAATATAAGCATGTTGTCTTAGAGTGTAAATATTTCATTGTTATTTTCTCTGACCATTTCAATAAAGAGTCGATGTTATTGGAAAATGCTAAAGAAATTTTCAAACGTGAGAAGGCGAACAGGACCTTAACAGAGTATGCAAACCATTTTGCTACACTCATGCAGTTCTCACCTCAGATAGTATCGAATGATAAGATGAAGGCTAGAAAGTATGAGGTGGTAAAAATATCTGATAATCATTATTAGGCTTTCTTATTAATTTTTCCTTCATATATTTATGTGTTGGATAGAGCACAAATAGTCGAAATGAACCTGGATAGAAAGTTAGGGTTGTCAGGAGTTTCTTTCTCTCCCACTGGTGGTGCATGTTCCTTCAAAGGAAATTAGAAGAATTAGGATTCTCATAGTGGTTCATGATAGAAGGGATTTTATAAACCTCCTATAGTTACTGGAAGAGGACCTTTAATTTGTTTCTAGTGTGTAAATTCAAGTAATTTCAAGAGGTTTTTACTAAGGCACCCAAGATATATGGCTCATCTGGATGCTCGGGTAACCTGTAGAATTTCTTTTATCTTTACTCCACTCTACTTAGTTGCATGGGATCATAAATACCTTCTCAAACTATAGGGAAGTCAAATGCTTCAATGATAAAAGTTTTATATCCATAGGCATCTACAACATATCTTCTTTTTGTAGTGTAAGGGTCTCTAGATGATGTGTATATGTGTCTAGCAACTGGGAGAGGTACCATTACTCTTGATTTGTAACGCCCCGACCCCAGTTACCCGGAGTCGGTGCCTTATTGCATAACATTGGCATGATCACAAAAGATCAAGTCTCGAAAGACCGATAAGTTTAGTAGCCTTGGAAATAGTAGATACATTCATAAATGTTACATTAAATCATAAAGTGAAAATCTACATTAACAAAGTCTCCATAGTCCAAACTCATATACTCTTCTGACTATCCCTGCAGGTCATTCATAAAATACTTCTTCACATCCAGGAAAATATTAAAACATTGAAATGGGTGAGCTCAGATGCTCAGTAAGGATAATAATATAGCAGAAACTTTCATCAATAAACATAAACATTTAAGGCAATGTATAATTAAAACAAAATCCTTTTAAACTTGAACATAAACATAATATGGAAAAAGTAAAATGAGATAATTCCATTTACTTCTTCACATAGATATTATACTGGTCGAATAATCACATGCAATATCAATAACCATTTTCATAATGATGGAATGCATAATGCCAGACTATCATAACCATGTAGCCAAGGCCTCGTGCCAAGACCACAAATAAGATTTTGTCAAGGTCTCGTGCCAAGACACTAGTTTGTCTCATGAGACCTGCCGATGCATCGAGGAGCTATAGCGGGCTCCACCCGTCACTTATTAAGTCCAATGCATTCCTCATATGAACAGGTTTAAACATATCATAAACCATAACATAATTTTATCACATTAAACATGCATAAAGGAAACATAATATTTCCACACTTCAATCACAAGATATCAATACAACACATTGATATAACAAAAACTTTATCAAAACCATTATCAATACCCAAATAAAATAAAAGTAAAACATGGTATTTATTTTTCTTTTAAAAAAAGTTATGGCTTGTAGAGGAAGCCGAAACTCAAATAGTGCTCACGGAGGTAGAGAAGTCGTTGTCGCTGCATACGTATGACAAGAAAAATATTCCTTTTTGTCATTTAGTAAAATTCTTCGTATAAAAATTATTCCTTTTGAATAAACGTAAAATTCAAAGGGGTTTATACACCGTATAAAATAATGTTGTGTATAAAACAAAATATGCCTCAATGAAAGGAGATTGAGACGAAGTCCTTACCAAGATCATTTTTTAATAAAATAGATCTATTATGTGTATTCAATATAAGTACACATAATGAAATTAAAAATACAATATAGGACATAATAATATCATAACATAATTTGAAAGTAGGAGATTAACCCAAAGAATGGAAATTGGGTTAAGAAATTCCCTTACCTCGTGTCCGACTTGACTCGATCGTTCTTTAAACTCCTGAATAATATAATAGAGTTAATTTCTATTTATGTAAGAACATTTTTCATGTTCATTATTCCTTTTATATCACTTATTACCATGTTATGAACATTATGTAATTATTTAAGTTAATAACGGTCATTTTTTCGATCTTTGGTACTTGAGTCAAAAATAAAATTCTTATAATTACAAGTTGTTCATGTGGTGAAATATCCATTAAATCCAGAATAATATTCATGATGTAGATATCATATATATCATAAATATTCAGTATATACATTCATTTATAATATTACATAACATTTAGAGGTAGGAAATGAAATGCACCGTTCATGGAGACGGTAAGCCGTACGTACACATGAACGCTACTTTCAATTCTATTTCGTATTTAATGAGATGAAGTTATAATTATATAAAGGTATAATATAATTCCAGTATAATATAATGTATAATACCATTTACTACATCCTTTATACATCCCAAATATGGTATTAACGATTCAAATTACTTTGAGGGGGCGGTAGTCCGCACTTCCTAAAATGAAAATATCGTGTTTACCCAAAATGGAAACCATAAAGTTATTCCATAAATGAAAAATACAGAATCTTATGTAAAACCTAAACATATTATATATCATATATAAATATAGTGACATCTTAATGGCCACCTTTGAAGGTGTTATATGAGTGTTGAACAATCATCGTTTCATGAGGCAGAAATTCATCATCCACAGAAATAGTATGTTCTTTAACCATTAGATGTAGGTGTGTGTAAGTGTAGCTAGAATACTTCTTATAAAAACATCCTAGTATATTGGGGATAATGTTGTTTTCACAAAATAAATGGATGAAAAGAGTTTATGGGGTTGGAGAAGCAAAATAAAACAAAATAACATAATAGAAGACATTACCTTAAAATCGGATAACTCTTTTTTGATTTGAGACAAAGGCTTCCTTGGGAAAAATTATGCCCAAGGTTAGGCTTCTAGGAGTAAGATAGGGAATTTGGGAGAGTATTTGGGCATAGGTTGGCCGATCCAAATGGCTTGAAGGTGTGAATAAGGTGGTAGTGGTGGGGGCCTTTTATAAGAGGAGAGAAGGGGCACTCTTGGAAAGATTGAAATGTTACTTTATTATGAAATGATTTTCGGATTATAAAGGTCCCAGAATGATATATTTTGAGGCTAAGGTGATAAGGGTTAGAAATAGACTCAGCCAATAGGTTTTTGACAAGTTTAAGCCTTGGATTTTACATTATATTTTCATTTTATTTAAATCGTTAATTAATGAGGTAATCGCTGCATCATCATGGTGTCATAAATAATTTAATTTATTTAATGTCCAAAAATTATAAAAAAATATCATGATGTATGAAATCTATTTAGATTTCTAATTAATATTTATAGTCGAAAATATGTCTTGTATAACCCCATTTAAAAATTGTTTTAGTAAAACAACTCATGTTGGTGACATTTTTATTTTAACATTAAATAAAAAGTTTTTAATGTCATTTTCCTACCAAAGTGGCTCCATGGGGTCCCCAAGTTGACCCATGGTTTTTCTTGGTCGTCCATGACTCATCTAATAGGGGTAGGACAAGTTTCAAGGTCATTTCCTCTTATAATAACAATATATTTACCTTAAATTTGACTAATTACCTTTAATCGTGATTAATTAAACTTAAAAGTTACTATTCACAAAAAAAATATTTTAATCCCATATAACAAAATTTTACTTCCTAATGAAAACCATGTATGTTGGATTTTTGAAAAAAATCACAGAAGTGGTAATGTTTCATTTAAATGAAAAATCAGTTTTTTAACTACCACTTAGTGGTTTCACTATTCATCAAAAATTTAAGTTTTTCATAACAGTGCCAAAATTTCACCGTAAGCTATAATTGATATTCCAAATTAAAAAATGATGTCTATTTTACAATATTCCAAACATATAAGTTGCATTAATTAATTTTTTTTAATTAATTCTCATTGTCACAACAAATAGCGTGTTTTTAAGAAACAATATATATCAAAAGATTGACAATTGTTTATGTCCAATTTCAATGTTAAATTAATTGTAATGACCACCATTGAATAAAATGTTAAAAATATATTATAATTATACTTTAAAACCACTAAATAGTATAATTTATCACTATAAATTATTTTGATTAAAAAAGTTGTTTTAAGTATTTTTCACTATTCATAAAAAAATGAAAGTTCTCAGAAAATTACAAAAATTTCAACTTAGGATAATTTCGATATTACGAATACAAAAATAAATTCCATTTTGAAATATAAAATTTCTATAATTTTAAAAAGTGGGTATTACTATTCATAACGGCTACTTTGATTAGTCGCGGTGTGTTAGAACTCGAAGTTGCGTACAACAGACGCTACTGTATTATTCAAAGAGAAGTGTATCGTGAAAGCTTGGGGTGTTATATTCTCCCATCATTCAATAAATTGCGTCCTCGCAATTTGAAATTATTCTTTGAAAATAAAAGGTTGAAAATAGAAAATACCTTTGTGGAAAACCCACATCAGAAATAAGGTTAATAAAAATATAACATTAAAAGAAAGAAAGAAAAGTATAAAGGTCACCCTAGATATCCCATACTAGGATTCTATGAAAATATAGATATGGAGGAGAAACAAACCATCAAGGTCTGATGGAGATTTGTAGAAAATAGGATTAAGAAAAAGTTAACAATAAGAAAATCACAAACTTGTGATTAGTTAAACGATCATTGAATCCCCAGTTGGAAAAGATAACCAGTAATGTTTTTGTTTTACGTTACCTTTCATAAAGTTGAGGAATTTATATAGGATATTTACTAACAATGTAAGGAAATATACTTACTTGTTGTATAGACTTTCATTCTTTAATAAATTTTTACCACAAACCCATCTTTCACTCCAAATGGTAACAAAACTCAAAAATATTCTATTTATCCTAATTGTATAAGGTTCTAAATATTACCACATACCATTTAGATTAGGAAAACTATTTTCTAATAACCAGGGACTTCTTGTAGGCTAGTGTTAGGTAATAAAGGCATGTCGTACTACGGTTGTGGGTTTGATTCCTGCAGCTTTGTCCGATGCGATGGGTTATGGCCCACCCTGCAGGTTGTCCTTTTCCTAAAACTATAGTATTATAATATTCCAAAAATAATCTTCAGAAATGTTTTAACCTTAAACAATACTATCAAAAGATCAACTTAATCTGTTCCAACCATTGTAGTTATCCAAAATACCTCCGTCCAGACTTTCTCTAAAGGGTCCTTAAATTCCAAAATCAATTGTAACATTAGATACCCTAAACAAATTAATGTTTCTCTTATTGTCACATACTAAAAATATGATTTCCTTCATTATATGAAAACCTTAATGATAACAATGAGTACTATAGTACAATCCTTACATATATCACATTATTTTTATAACCAGAATATAATTCTTGAGTCCAAAAGCACCAATACATTAATTATTCCGCTTCAACTGTAGTAACGGCATAAGATTGTCCTTGATCCCTTGGCCTTTTCTGAGGTAAGTTTCCCTGATGCTTAGGACATTCATTTGCATAACGCCCCATTTCCCTACAATTTTAGAATTCAACAATGATAGCCTCTTTATTTCCATTGCAATCACGAGCCTGGTGACCATTTTCTCCACATTTATAACAAACTCCCATTCCTTTTAGGCAAGCACCGAGGTGATTCTTCCCACAATTATTGCATAATGGAAAATCCTTCTTTCCCTTTTTCCCTTTATCTTTCTCTTGTTCCACCAATCTCTTCTTCTCTTTCTTTACTTTATTGTCATAAGATTTAGAAAATTCCTTTTCTATCTTGATAGAACACGCGACTATATCTTTGTACATTGAGAAAGATTGTGATACTAGTGCTCGACAGAGAAACGGTTTTAACCCATCAATGAAACGATCGATCTTTATTCTTGGGTTACGTATATAATCTGCAGTATTCCTCGCTAACCTTGTAAAGTTGGCCTCATACTTTGCGACATTCTCATCCTCCTTTTGTCTCAGACTCATAAATTGCTTTTCCATATCTGCTCGATGGTCATGTGGAAAGTATTTTTCTAAGAAAATTTCTTTAAACTCCCTCCATTCCATACTTGATACTTCTTCATCTTCCTTTGTGTTTTGAATCAGTGACCACCATTGATCGGTATCTCCAGTGAGGCGGTAGACTACCATGACAACCTTTTCCCTTTCACTACTCCCCAAGGCATGGAATATTTTCTCTAAGGAATTTATCCTTTGCTCAACTACTAAGGGATTTGTAATTCCATTTAATGTTGGCGGTTGTTGCCTCATGAAGCGGTCTAACATTGATCCTCCACGTTGCGGATCAGGGTGCTCCATACAAGTAAGGTTATTATTCATAACCTGAGTGAGTTGTCCCAGTATGGTGATAAGGTGATCAGCACCAGTTGTATCTCCAGCTCCACAATAATTGTCTTGAGCTGGAGGGAAATCCGTACACGGAGCGGGTGCATTGATACGGTTTCCATTCCTCCCACTAGGTTCCATTTCTAAACAATTGCATAAAATAGATTAGTTTATGAATTAAAATACATAATTCCATACTTGTAAAACACTTAACATAAATTGAACTATTTATGGATATAATCCATAATCATAAAAAGAAATTTTTTCTTTTAGGAAGTATATACTCATAAATCCTTCATAATGATTTGTAAAGAAAATGAGAATTATCCTAAGCATATCCCCCGGGAGTGTCGTAACCAAGAGTGCAGCAAGGCCCATTGTCGTGCACCAGTTCCTGTTCGAGTCTAGCTCAAAGCGGTGTTTTCAGGTTTTACCCCTAGGTACATCTGTGCCAGAGCTTCCTCTACATACTCGTATCCAGATAGGGATGTATTTTTCGGAAATCTCACAAAATCTCTACAACAACAAAATTCTAGGAAGTTCTTCTATACTAATCCTCAAAGTCTATCTTTGGGCTATGTGATCTAATCAGAGTTTATCTAAATCTAGCTTCCAAGGTTAGTACTAAACTGCCTATGATACCAACTGTAATGCCCCGAACCCAGCTACCCAGAGTCGGTGCGTTACTTCATAACATTGGCATGATCACAAAAGATCACGTCTCGAAAGACCGATTAGTTTAGTAGCCTTGGAAACACTAGATACATTCATAAATGTTACATTACATCATAAAGTGAAAATCTACATTAACAAAGTCTCCATAGTCCAAACTCATATAATCTTCTAACTATCCCTGTAGGTCATTTATAAAATACTTTTTCACATCCTGGAAAATATTAAAACATTGAAAGAGGTGAGCTCAGATGCTCAGTAAGGATAACAATATAGTGGAAACTTTCATCAATAAACATAAACATTTAAGGCAATGTATAACTAAAACAAAAGCCTTTTAAACTTGAACTTCAACATAATATGGAAAAAGTAAAATGATATAATGCCATTTACTTCTTCACATGGATATTTTACTGGTCTAATAATCACATGCAATATCAATAACCACTTTCATAATGATGGAATGCATAATGCCAGACTATCATAACCACGTAGCCAAGGCCTCGTGCAAAGACCACAAATAAGATCATGTCAAGGCCTCATGCCAAGACACTAGTTTGTCTCATGAGACCTTCCAATGCATCAAAAAGCTATAGCGGGCTCCACCCGTCACTTATTAAGTCCAATGCATTCCTCATATGAACAGGTTTAAACATATCATAAACCAGAACATAATTGTACCACATAAAACATTCGTAAAGGAAACATAAGATTTCCACACTTCAATCACAAGATATAAATACAACACATTGATATAATAAAAACTTTATCAAAACCATTATCAATACCAAAATAAAAGAAAAGTAAAACATGGTATTTATTTTTCTTTTAAAAAAAGTTATGGCTTGTAGAGGAAGCAGAAACTCAAATAGTGCTCACGGAGGAAGAGAAGTCATTGTCGCCACATACGTACGACAAGAAAAACATTCCTTTTTGTCTTTTATTAAAATACTTCGTATAAAAAATATTCCTTTTGAATAAATGTAAAATTCATAGGGGTTTATACACCGTATAAAATAAAGTTGTGTATAAAACAAAATATGCCTCAATGAAAGGAGATTGAGATGAAGTCCTTACCAAGATCATTTTTTTAATATAATAGATCTATTATTTGTATTCAATATAAGTACACAAAAAGAAAGTACAAATACAAGATAGGACATAATAATATCATAACATAATTTGAAAGTAGGAGATTAACCCAAAGAATGGAAATTGGGTTAAGAAATTCCCTTAACTCGTGTCCGACTTGACTCGATCGTTATTTAACCTCCTGAATAATAAAATAGAGTTAATTTATATTTACATAAGAACATTTTTCATGTTCATTATTCCTTTTATATCACTTATTACCATGTTATGAACATTATGTAATTATTTAAGTTAATAACGGTCATTTTGTCGATCTTTGGTACTTGAGTCAAAAATAATCTTCTTATAATTACAAGTTGTCAATGTGGTGAAATATTCATTATATCCAGAATTATATTCATGATGTAGATATCATATATATCATATATATATATTATATAAATTCATTTATAATATTACATAACATTTAGAGGTAAGAAATGAAATGCACCGTTCATGGAGACGGTAAGCCGTACGTACGCATGAACGCTACTTTCATTTCAATTTTGTATTTAATGGGATGAAGTTATAATTATATAAAGGTATAATATAATTCCCGTATAATATAATGTATAATAACATTTAATACATCCTTTATACATCCCACATATGGTATTAACGATTCAAATCACTTTTAGGGGGCGGTAGTCCGCACTTCCTAAAATGAAAATATCGTGTTTACCCATAATGGAAACCGTAAAGGTATGACATAAATGAAAAATAAAGAAGCTTAAGTAAAATATAAAAATATTATATATCATATATAAATATATTTACATCTTAATGGCTACCTTTGAAGGTGTTATATGAGTGCTGAACAATCATCATTTTGTGAGGCAGAAATTTACCATCCACAGAAACAGTATGTTATTTAACCATTAGATGTAGGTGTGTGTAAGTGTAGCTCTAATACTTCTTATAAAAACATACTAGTATATTGAGGATATTTTTTTTCACAAAATAAATGGATAAAAATAGTTTATGGGGTTGGAGAAGCAAAATAAAACAAAATAACATAATAGAAGACATTACCTTAAAATCGGGTAACTCTTTTTTGATTTGAGCCAAAGGCTTCCTTGGGAAGCATTCTGCCCAAAGATAGTCTTATAAGAGTAAGAGAGGGAAGTTGGGAGAGTATTTGGGCAGATTTTGGCCGAGCCAAATGGCTTGATGGTGTGAATAAGGTGGTAGTGGTGGGGGCCTTTTATAAGAGGAGAGAAGGGGAACTCTTGGAAAGATTGAAATGTTACATTATTATGAAATGATTTTTGGATTCTAAAGGTCCCACAATGATATATATCAAGTCTAAGGTGATAAGGGTTCGAAATATACTCATCCAATTGGTTTTTGATAAGTGTAATCCATGGATTTTACATTATCTTTTCATTTTATTGAAATCGTTAATTAATGAGGTAATCAATGCATCATCATGGTGTTATAAATAATTTAATTTATATAATGTCTAAAAATTATAAAAAAATATCATGATGTAAGAAATCGTTTTATATTTATAATTAATATTTATAGTCAAAAATATGACTTGTATAACCCCATTTAAAAATTGTTTCATTAAAACAACTCATGTTTGTGAAATTTTTATTTTAACATTAAATAAAAAGTTTTTAATGTAATGTTCCTACCAAAGTGGCTCCATGGGGTCCCCATGTTGACCCATGGTTTGTTTTGGTCGGAAATGACTCATCCAATAGGGGTAGGACAAGCTTCAAGGTCATTTCCTTTTATTATAACATTATATTTACCTTAAATTTCACTAATTACCTTTAATCGCGATTAATTAAACGTAAAAGTTACTATTCACCAAAAAATTATTTTAATCCCATTGAACCACATATTAATTCTTAATGAAAACCATGTATGTAGGATTTTGGAAAATAATATCACAGAAGTGGTAATTTTTTATTTAAATGAAAAATCAGTTTTTTAACTACCACTTAGTGGTTTCACTATTCATCAAAAATTGATGTTTTTCAGAACAATGCCAAAATTTCACCCAAAGCTATAATTGATATTCCGAATTCAAAAATGATTTCTATTTTAAAAAATTCCAAACATATAAGTTGCATTAATTAATTTTTTTAATTAAATCCCGCTGCCACAACAAATAGGGTGTTTTTAAGAAACAATATATATCAAAAGATTGGCAATTGTTTATGTCCAATTTCAATGTTAAATTAATTATAATTACCACCATTGAATAAAATGGTAAAAATATATTATAATTATACTCTAAAACAACTAAATAGTATAATTTATCACTATAAATTATTTTGACTAAAAAAGTTGTTTTAAGTATTTTTTACTATTCATAAAAAATTGAAAGTTCTCAGAAAATTACAAAAAATTCAACTTAGGATAATTTAGATATTACGAATACAAAAATGAAGTCCATTTTGAAATATAAAGTTTCTATAATTTTAAAAAGTGGGTATTACTATTCATAACAGTTACTTTGATTAGTCGCGGTGTGTTAGAACTCGAAGTTGCGTACAACACACGCTACTGTATTATTCAAAGAGAAGTGTATCATGAAATCTTGGGGTGTTACAAGATTCGTCATTAGTGACTACGTTATTTGATACTATTGAATCTCACCTGTTTATTTTAACCCATTTTGTTGATCTGTTAAATATTATCATAGAGAATTTATCTTATTTAATGGATATTTGTACACACCTAGGTATGAAGAGAGAGAAGTGTATTTATAGTCCTTAATTTGTTTCCTCTCAATAAAATGTCAATATTTATAAGATTTTTTGGTTTTTCAACAAGAAACTACTTAACATCATATTCTGGATGGATTACATTGTTGATAATAAATCCTGGAATGATTTTTATCTTCAACGAGTCTCCTTCACTACAATCTATGGTGTGTGTCTTGTCTTCCAAGTAGAATGGTACCCAAGGTCATGTAGAGCCTAACCTTCTATCTGGAGTTGGGTAAAGTGATATGTGTGTTTTTTATCTAGAATAAGAATACTTGAGTGGTGATCTCCCAAATATTTTCATTGAGTTTCCCAATGTGTTCAATTCCTATTTCTTTAGTTTTCCATTAGTAATGGAGGTGGAGTTTTCTATTGATTTAGTGCCCCGTAATCAACCAATTTCTATTCCCTCTTATCACATGGAAGCAGAAATAATCAATGAGGTGAAGACTCAGTTGGATGATTTTCTAGAGAAAGATTTATTCGACTAAGTGTGTCATATTGGGAGGATTATGTTCTCTTTTATAAAAATGTCAATGGTTCACTACACCTTTATGTTGATTACTGAAAAATAAATGGAGTCACAAAAAAGAAATAGTATTTGTTGGCATAGATTAATGCTATTTTTGATTTGTTTAAATGGGAATAGTGGTTTTCAAAGATTAATCATTGGTCTGGATACCATTAGTTGAAGATAAAATAATCTGATGTTCCGAAAACCACCTTTCGGAGCAGGTATGGCCTTTTTGAGTACCTTTTCATGCTAATTGGTCTATCCAATGCTCCTGAAGTATTTACAGCTTTGATGAAAAATATATTCCACAAGTATCTGGATACATTCAGGGTAGTCTTGGTGGATGAAATCCTTGTTTACTCTATCTCTGAAGAGGATCATATGTTTCGTTTGAGAACATTTTAGGAATTGTTGATAAATAATATACATTAAGACAAGATTTTGAAATGTTATTTTTGGGTTTGGGAGGTGAAATTCATGGGACATGTTGTTTCAAAACTGTGTATTTTAGTCGATCTTGAAAATTTAATGGTTTTTATAATATTGGAAAACCCATGAAATAATTTCATGATCTGAATCTTCTAGGGTCTTTCTAAATATTACAGTTGGTTTGTTAGGGACTTTTAAAATTTTGGTTTTTTGATAATTTATCTAACTAAGAATGGAGTAATTTTTTACTCGGATAAAAAATGTGAGAATTATTTTGATGAGAAAAAACTTCTTTTGACTATTCTATAGGTGTTAAATCACTGTTTCCCTCTGGAAGTGGGGATGACCTCGTTTGTTTAAGGTTAAAATATTCCAATTGGTTTCTAACAAGTTTGTTCATATAACTGGAATCAACCAATGATTCTATATCAATTTGGACCTACTTTCCAAAGGTAGGTGCTCATTAGTTATTGACCGATGAGGCTTAAGAATTTGCATTGGTCGAGATGGTGGGAGGTCGGACTCATCACACCTTTTTTAGGGGAATTATTGTCTACTCTAGGACTCTCTTTATAGATTTAATTTATGTTCATGAATCCTTATTAAATTACCAAGTATGAAAATGACCTTTCCTTTAAATATAAAAATCAATGATTGATATGTAAGAGATTTAGAGAATATTTTATATGTATTCGAGGTTCTTCATTGATAGAGAATCATCTGTATTTGTTATAGATTCTTAGTCAATGGTATCCTTCAACACATTATGTAGAAATCTCTTGTTCATTAAGATAACCATACTAGTTTTGAAGCCACTCAGCGGGGAACTTGAAGTTTATTGTCATTCTTAAGGACATGAATTATTTCAGAGTTGGGATCGTACCCGCAGATGGGCTACCTACATATCATTGTTTAGAAAAGGAATCAGAACCCACGTAGTTCGAGAAAGGGAGTATGATGTTTATGCATGATTTATGGCTCAAAGAAAGATTTCATAATTACTTTTATGCTCTAATATCATGGGAGTCATGCTCGGTGTGAGAAAAAAGAGGTATTGGTAAAACCAGACGATTGTGCAACAAAAGATGCAATCATAAGAAATGATGTGGGGTATATGTATGTATGACTTCCTAGATAGATAAAGATTAGGATTTACTTTAGGGAAGAAACCTATGAACAAGGTCCATAAAGGTATATGTGTTTTATGGAGATTTTAATACTTAACATAGGTATTACTCTTGAGAAGGATGCCCAAATTAGAAGGGACTTATGATTATTCTTACTCCGGAGAAGGAATCCCAAATCAAAAGTAAATTAAGACTAGTTAAGAGAAATTATGACTAGGGCTTATTCCTGAGAAGGAGGCACAGGTTAACGGATTTTAGAACTGGGGCTTCTTCTTGAGAAGGTGGCCCAGGTTATTGGATTTGAGAACTTGGGCTTATTCCTGAGAAGGAGGCCTAGGTTAAGGGAATTTGAAATTTGGGGCTCACTCCTATGAAGGATGCCCATATTTGGGAACTTGGGGCTTACTCATGAAGAGGAGGCCCAAAATTAAGGGAATTTGAAGACTAGGGCTTACTCCTGAAAAGGAGGCCCATGTTAGGGGACTTGGGGCTTACTCATAAGGAGGATTCCCATATTTGGGAATTTGAGATTGGGACTTACTCCTGAGAAGGAGGCCCATATTTAAATATATTAGACTGATGATTACTCCTGAAAGGGAGGCCCAGGTTAAGGGACTTCTCATATTAAAGGATGAGGTTGTATGAATGAAATATCTAACCTTAGTGACATAAAGATATGTAAATCACAAGTTTTTGAGAGATGTTCCAGAGAATTTATTTCAAATAAGGAATCCAACCAAGAAATCATGCCATAAATGGCTTTGAAGAAGGTTCTGATGGCTAAATCTTAAAGAGGTGTGGTGGATTTGAATAAAAGAGGTGAATAAGCAGTAGGGGAACCCAAAAATAAGTAGGTGCTTAGGTACTGTATGGGTGTGTAGGTCCTGGTCGTGCATGTATACCTTCTCGACACATAGGTACCTATGCGACGGTCAACCCATAGGGTAATACTTGGGTGAGGCTTGGCTGAAGCCCTTAGTATTATCTCTAGGGGATTCCAAAAGAGTGGCGCACAGGTTCTGGTGAAGGGATAAGGTGGTGCGCAGGTGTGTCCATTTCCCTTAAGGGTTAAACACCTAGGGGCGTAGGTGTTGGTGAATTTCAACACTTAGGCCTTGTTTACCCTATTTAGATCTTCCATTATAGGTTAGAAATTACCTTAGAAGTGTTTGGAAGACTTCCAGAAGAGACTAGGGAGCCGGGAGCTTAAATCTGGCTTATGGAATTTTTCATCCTCGAAATGGGGGGCCCACAAGGGATATTTATAAGTTGCTGAAGACCCCGGGCGAAAATCAAAAAGGGCGTGCAGGTCACCTGCGTGCACATATGTGGCACGAAGGTACCCTGTGCGACCGTTTGGAACCTGCGCGGCCCATACTGAAGAAAATCATTGTTCATGCCTTTGTCAATTTTTGATGTTTCTTTAAAGGATGAATCACTTTATGCTAAGGTATTCCCCTTTTTCAGTCATTTTGACTCTGTGATGAAAAGAAGCGTTAACAAAAGTCCCCCTCAGAGTTGGATCCGAAAGGAATAAGAATGTGACTCTGAGGTAATGAAGAAAACCCAGGAAGGACGGTGCGCAGGTTCAAAGTGTGCTAATATCGGCACGCAGGTTGCGGCGGGTAGGGGTGTGGCCAGACCTATAAATATGCGGCCAATATCGCACAAAGAACCTGGATCTCAAACATTTCCACTCTCACCGCGTAGGTTTCTTTCATCGTGAAGGGGGCTGATTTTTTTTCAGTTTATTGCTTTTTTCCATGTCGCACTGTATCAGATTTATTTTGACTTGCGCGGTGATACCTACTTGCCAAAAACCTGTGTTACATAGTTATACCTGCGCGCCAAAATTTGACATGTGTGCCTTAATTCCTTAGCCATTTTTTACTTTTATTCAGAAATTTTATGAAAAAATCAACTCACTTAAGAGTTAATTATTTGACCTATGTGTAGATTCAATGGCTCCAAGAAGAATCAGAATGACTAATGAAATGGATAGCAAGTGGATTGATGATATGATGAATGTTGTTTTTCATGATTACTATACTGTCTACAACAACACTCTCCCAGACTCAGCCAAGTACTTGAAGAATTATCATCTTAACTTTCCATAGAGCCTCTACTTGCCTATGTATGGGTATGGTCATCTGCAAGATGTCAACATTCCAAAGTCAAAGAACTATCTCCCACATTCTTGGTTTCATAATTACACCAAATTTGCTTTAGTAAATATCTCATGTGGAGGAGGATTTGTAAACACTAGAACAGTGGAGAAGGCCTATATGATGCATCATAGCCCTTATGTGCCAGATCTGAAACCTCACAAGCCTGAGCTGCCACCACATTTTTATCCTTCAATCTTTTGGAATTCATAGATGGATAAATCCAAAGGCTAGAAGAAGAGTTGGGACTTTTATCCTGGATGAGGTGTGAAGCCAACTTGGATGTGGGTATACTAGGTGCGACAAACCTGTGCAGAGTTTGTTGAGGATTTGAAAGGAGCTGCGATATATGAAGTTGTCTAGGCTGGGCAGACATATGTCTACAGGAATAATGAGTTTGTATCGGAGCTAATCAGCCGCTGGAGTCCATAAACCAATTATTTCCATATGAATCATGGTGATGTAAGAATCAGTTTGTGGGATGTCTACAAGATCTCAGGGTCTCTAATTTTGGGTGACATGTTTGATGAATTCATCCCCCAAAGGCGACTCGGAATGATTAAGAGACGACTCTAGCTTTTTCTCGGGAATTATTGAAAATATTCTACAAGCTCAATAATTCCACGACCTCCAAAACTCATTCCAGAAAGGATATTCATCCAGAGGAGTGGATGGATATGTTTCTTACCAGGAAGAATAGGGAGTGGCCAACCTGTACTCGTCCAACTATTTTCCCCAAAATAGAGAACAGGGGTGGTCCTGACACATTCTGGCAGACTCTATAAACAGGAGTCTGGTAGGCTTCTTAGCCTTGTGGCTCGGTGTTTAACTTTTCCTAGTTAGGGATTCGAAGGGAGGCGTCAAGCCAGGGACCTTTATTGTGGCATCCAAGTTGGCTGAGAACAAAATGGTTGGGTTGGCCACCCCCATTTTGGCGAATATTCACAGGAGCTTCCTCTATGTCTTTATGGGTAAGTATCCTTTGAGAATGTCGGGACCATTCCATGTTTTGTGGGGATGGATCGCCCCTCATTTCAGGACATATAATGTACAGAACGTAGTACAGGATCCTGGATTTTCTTTCATACCATCAATGTAGGCATACTCTAGAATTGCTCCATAGATATCAACATCTATGATATAAAGGCGAGGTTGAGCATGTACAAGGAATTCAATTTCTTTCCTTACGGAAATCCACCCACCGGAAGGTTTATTGATGATGGAACCGCCGGTCTGGAATTGGGGGCGTACATGCTGGCTTGCAGAGATAGTGTATTGGCCACCAGGATTGATAGAGAGATTATATGTGAGGCCTATGCTCCATACAGATTTTCACACCAATTCAAGTTTCTGCAGCAGACTGATGTATCTCCTCCTATGCATGTCAGGTCAGATCAGCATCCAATGGTTTCCAGACAACTATAGTTGCTGACATCTATGGAGAATACTGGGGCAGTGTTTCATCTATCAGTTGACAAAGCGGTAAGTAACTTGACTGCATGGTATGCCAAAAACTGGATATCATCATACCCTGGAGGGGTGTTGAATTGTACAGTTTATCAGGTGGGGAAAAAGAAAAGAACTGTAGAGAACGAACCCCTTAATCAGGAAGGCGACACTTCCCCACTTGGAGCGGATTCAGCAGGTTCCTCCATTAGGGATGACTCGCCAGATTCCCAAGATGGGGATGATGAGGCACAACATGTGTCAAAGCGGCCTCGTGCCAGATATAATCCACCTGTCAGAATTAAAATACCAACTCCATCAACTCCTAGTGAGTTACTTATAACGACCCATACTTTACATACATTATTATTACTTCAGAATTGAAGCACACCTATTACAACATATAACAAAACCAAGAAAGGACTGTATATGTATAGTGTCTTTAGAAACTGGGAAACATAAACAACTGGTTCATAAAGCATCTACATTGCCTCCTATTTATTTCATCATATCTAGATTCCCTTTTTGGAATATTCTACTTAATAACCTTCTTCCTGACCTGGGGAAATAGAACATACAAAAGGGTGAGCTCAAATTCTCGGTAAGGGTAAACAAAAGAAATATCAATCACATCATATACATAAGCACATAACTTTTGGAAATCGTAACCTGAAAAAGAGATCATAATTTCATAACATGGGATAAATCATAGTAGTGAAATGTAATCCCAATAATCATAACTTAAAACATGAAACTTTGTGGCATACACACATAATCCTAGAGAATCATTTCTTATTAGTCAAGACTCATTTCCAAGACTATCTTAGTGGACAAAGTCCATTTCTGAACCGATTTCACTCCTCGTTTCAGTCCTGTTTCACTGAACCGGTATAACCTACCGTTCCAGCCATGTCTATCTCATGAGATATAAAATCTTTACCCAATGCATTTGAGGGAGATATACGTCCCACCCATCTCATAATGATTCCATTCTTATGTGTGCCACAAAATCATAAATCATACATCATTGCATAACCCATGTAGTAAAAATTGGATTCTTAAACAACATGACATCATAAAACAATTCATATAAGATAGAGGAATTCATAAAAAATATTATCATCACAACATAATCAAATCCATGTAATAATAGGGATAGAAACAGAACCCTATATTATCTTAGATGGAAAATAATTCTGATAAAACACTTGAACTCCATTCTTGAGGAAAATATCCTTTATACATCAAAAACACTTTTCCTTTCTTAACATGTCGTACAATTCTAAAATAAACTTGAAAACATGTAAAGGAGGCTTCTTGGAAATAATGTTTTAAAAATCCATTAATGCCGTATAAGTTAAAAAAACATTCTTCATACTTTTTTCGGAAAAGTCAAAAAGTACCTCGTACGAAAAACGACAAAAGATTCCTTTCATATCCTTTACTAAAAACTCACTGAAGGGTAAAATTAGATTTAAAGAATTGTAGGTGGATGGAAATAATATTACATATTGAGGAAACATGGATGTGGATGATAAAATACACCCCAGTAAATGCCAAAGTATAAACTATCTCGAATAAAAATGAGATTGTGATATTTCCCTTACCTTAGGTCCGATATGCTTTGTACATGTCTGAACCTCCTGTATAATGATTTAAATAATGTTATTGACTTATTCCAGAATCATACTTATTTTTATGATATTATATATGGTCATATTCTTAGCTTCATAGTAGTAATATTTCATTTCTACTTGTTATTTGGGTGTTTATAACTTTTTTGTTCTTATGCGTGTTTTGTCGAATAAATTCTTATTCTTCTCTTTAGGTTATAGATACCACATTTCCAGAATGTTATTAGTGTAATATATATCATATTCATTCATTCAATTCATTTATATAATCATTATGAAATGAAGATCATGTAGAACGAGTCGCATTACATCGTGGAGACGGTATTCCGTACGTACGCACGAGTGATGATATCGTTCCTATGGTCATGGAATTGTATTGGAGTGTAGGTATACTATTTCAGAATCAGTATCACTTTATAATAGTCATATATAGTCATTATTTACACCATTATACCCATCCAAGTAAGGTGGTGGTGGAAAATAGATTACACCACGGCGTGGAGACGGTATTCCGTACGTATGCATGAGCGGTGATTTCTTTTTCCGTAGGATGGATAGATGGTGAAATAGGGTTGTTTCATACTTATAATAACATATCAGTATATGAGTGATACATATGTTATTAATTCATAAGGAAACAACTAAATAAGAAGAAGTGGAAGAAGAAATAAAGATGAAAGAATCGGTAACGGACATTACCTCTTCTTTGAAGTGCTTCTTTGAGACCTCCTTTTAGGGAACTAAAATAGGCATTTGAAGAAGACCAGAACCTCTAGGATGTTTCTAGGGAAGTGGAGAGAAGAAATTTGCAGGGTTTGGCCGAGCTTTAAGGCTCAAAGTGGTGTGAGGAAGAGGGGGAGGAGGTGCCCTTTTATAAGGGAGGAGTGGGGCTCCTTTGGAAAAACTAAAAATATTATTTTATTATAAAGTCAAGTTCGGTTTTAAATAGCTCCAAATTGATTTATTTCGAATCTAAGGTGGGGATGGGTAAAAATACTCTCATCCGATATAATTTAGACAAGTTTAGGTTCCTATTGTAACCTTATCTTTTAGATTTAACATTATGTTAAATAATTTTACTTTTACCGTGTCTTCTTGTGTTCTTATACTATAAGGTTAATAAACTTACTATAAGCAGCCAAAAGAACCCCAAGTTGTTTATTATTAATATATATAACCTTATCTATGTCATTTGGCCGAAATTTATATTTTTAGGAATAAAATAACAATTAAAAATATAATATTTGTTTTAAAAACTATTTTATGTCAATTTTGACAGTATTTAGTAATTGATTTTTGTGAAAATCATAACAGAATGTTTAGTTCGAAAAAAGTTAAATAAATCAATAATAACATGTCATATTAACCTATAAAATTAGTGTAATTCATAAAAAGGCTCAAATTACATTTATTTGTGTATTTATAACATCAATTATGTCAATATTTTATTAATAAGATAATTACTGCATCATCATTGTGTCATAAATAAATTAAATTATTTAATTTATAAAAATTACAAATAAAATATCATTATGTAGGAAATATTTTTAGATTTCTAATGAATATTTATAGTCGAATTTATCTTATGTACAACCCCATATTAAAAATGATTTACTTATTAAACTTTTATTTTAACTATTTTAACCCTTCTTTAAATAAATTAATAATAAATGTCCTAATCTAATCCAAATGGGCCTAAATGGTCATATTTTATTCCTAAGTTTTTTTTGGTCGAATTACACTTGCCAAATAGAATTTGGACATGTTTTAGGGTAATAATAATATCATTTTTACCCTTAATTACCCTATTTACTTTTAACCATGGTAAATAAAAGTAAAAAGTTACTATTCACCAAAAATTATTTTCATCTCATTGAACCTCATTTTACTTACTGACATCAACTGTGTCTCTCAGATTTTTGATATTCCACTCACAGAAGCGGTAAAATTAAGTTTCATGAAAAATTCAGTTTTTTAACTACCACTTAGTGGTTTCACTATTCATCAAAAATTGAAAGTTTTCAGAAAAATACCAAAATTTCACCCTAGGATAATTTCGATATTCTGAATCCAAAAATGAAGTCCATTTTGAAAAATAAAATTTATAAAATTTCAAAAACTTGTTATTACTATTCATAAAAGCTAGTTTTAATAATATTTTATTGTTTAGTGAAACTCGGTATTGCGTACGACGCAAGCTATCGAGGAAGGTTGCGATTTCATGTAAAGCAAGCCAAGAAAGTGTTGTGTCTAGAAAAGTATTCCTTTGATGATTTATATTACATAAAAGACTCGGGTGTTACATTCTACCCCCCTTAAAATGAATTTCGCCCTCGAAATTCGTCACTTTGTAACAAACAGATGAGGATACCTCTCCCTCATTATATCCTCAAGATCTCATGTAGCTTCTTCTAATTGGTGGTTCCTCCATAAAACTTTCACCAATCGAGTGGTCTTGTTTCGTAGAACTTTTTCCCTACGATCCACAATCTCTATCGGTCGTTCTTCATAAGAAAGACCTTGCTCTAGCGGTACAACTTCTGAGCTGAGTACATGTGAAGGATCAGGTATGTACTTTCTCATGAGAGATACATGGAACACATCGTGAACTTGAGAGAGATTCGGTGGAAGCGCCAATCAGTAAGCTACCTTCCCAACACGATCCAGTATTACTAAAGGACCGATATATCTAGGGATCAACGTCCCCTTCTTTCCAAATCTCATAACCCTCTTCCAGGGAGATATTCGTAAGAACACTTTATCACCCACTTCAAACTCTAGGTCTTTTTTTCGGTTGTTGGCATAACTTTTCTGTTGACTCTGAGCTGCTCTTATGTGTAGTTGAATAGATCGGACCTTTTCTACCATCTCATCAACAATATCAGGTCCTAATAGCTTTCTTTCCCCAACTTCATCCCAACAAGTTGGAGTCCTGCATTTCATTCCAAAGAGTGCTTCATAAGGTGCCATATGAATACTGGAGTGAAAGCTATTGTTATAAGAAAATTCCACCAAAGGTAGGTGTTGATCCCAACCACCTTTGAAATCCATAGAGCAAGCTCTCAACATATCTTCTAGAGTTTGAATTGTTCTCTCAGACTGACCATCTGTCTGAGGATGATAAGCAGTGCTGAAACTGAACTCTGTATCCAGAGTATGCTGAAGACTTCGCCAGAACATTGAGGTAAATCTCTGATCCCAATCAGATATAACAGAAAGTGGTACTCCATGCAATCTTACCACTTCCTTTATATATATCCTAGCAAGCTGATCTAGAGAGAAATCCTCTCTAATAGCGATGAAGTGTGCAGATTTTGTAAGACGATCAACTATGACCCAGATAGCATTATTGCCTTTGGATGTTTTAGGAAGTCCTGTGACAAATTTTATAGTGATGTTTTCCCATTTCTATTCGGGTATGGGTAATGGTTGTAAAATCCCCTTAGACTTCTGTCTCTCGGCTTTAACTTGCTGACAAACCAAGCATCGAGATACATATTCAGCAACATCTCTTTTCATGCCATCCCACCAGAAGTACTCTTTCAGGTCCCTATACATCTTCGTGCTTCCAGGATGAATAGAGAATGAAGAACTATGAGCCTCATCCAGCAGCTTCTTCTTTAATTCGGGGATGGGAGGAACACAAACCTGATTCTTGGACTTTATTATCCCATCACAATCAAGGTTTAATTCAGGAACATTTCTCACCTTCTTTTGTAACTCGACATCTTCTTTTTGTGCCTCTTTAATATTCACATGTATAGATGGTTGAACATTCATTTGAGAAAGATAAGATTTTTCCCCTTCCATTATAATTCCAAGATCCATCCTTTGTAAATCCATAAATATTGGATGTTTTGTGATCCTCATCATGGATAAACTGGCATGTTCTTGTCGACTTAATGCATCTGCCACCTTGTTTGCATTCCCAGGGTGGTAATGGATTGAGCAGTCATAATCCTTAATCAGCTCCAACCATCTTCTTTGACGCATATTCAGCTCCTTTTGTGTGAAAATATACTTTAAACTTCTATGATCAGTATAAATGTCACACCTTTCTCCACAAAGATAATGCCTCCAAATATTTAATGAAAAGATTACCGCAGCTAACTCCAAATCATGATTTGGGTAATTTTTCTCATGTATTTTCAACTATCGTGAGGCATAAGCTATCACCATATCATTTTGCATAAGAACACACCCCAATACCTTCTTGGATGCATCACTGTAGATCACAAACCTTTCTCCACTACAAGGTAGTGTGAGCACAGGTGCACTGGATAACCTTCTTTTCAACTCCATGAAATTTTCTTCACATTCCTCCGTCCAAGAAAACTTAACTCCTTTCTGAGTCAACATGGTGAGTGGATTATATAATCGTGAAAAATATTTCACAAAACGTCGATAATATCCAGCCAAACCAAGAAAACTTCGGATCTCGGTTACTGTTGTTGGTCTCGACCATCTTTCGATAACCTCTGTTTTTGCTGGATCCACAGATATCCCCTCTTTTGAGATTATGTGACCAAAAAATGCAACTTTTTGAAGCCAAAATTTACACTTGGTAAATTTGGAATAAAGCTTCTCCTTTATCAGGGTCTTCAATATAATTCTCAAGTGATCTTCATGTTCTTCCTTTCTCTTTGAATAGAAAAGAATATCGTCTATAAAGACTACCACAAACTGATCAAGATAGTCTCTAAAGACTCTATTCATTAGATCCATGAAGATAGCAGGGGCATTAGTAAGACCAAATGGCATCACTATAAATTCATAGTGTCCATACCTTGTACGGAAAGCCGCCTTTGGTATATCCTCCCTTTTGACCCTTAATTGATGATACCCTGAACAAAGATCAATCTTGGAAAAGTATTAAGCTCCGCGTAGTTGGTCAAATAGGTCATCAATGCGCGGGAGAGGATATTTTTTCTTGATAGTGATCTTGTTAAGTTCTCGATAATCAATGCAGAGTCTCATTGATCCATCTTTCTTCTTAACAAACAGAACAGGTGCTCCCTAAGGTGACGCACTAGGGCGTATGAACCCCTTATAAAGATTCTCTTGGAGTTGCTTCTTCAATTCCTGCAACTCAATTGGGGCCATTCTATAAGGTGTCTTTGAAATAGGCAAAGAACCCAGTATGAGTTCTATTGAAAACTCAACTTCACGATTCGGTGGAAGACCCAGTAATTCCTCTGGAAAGACATCATAAAACTCCCATACAATGGGCATATTCTTAATCGTGAGTTTCTCACCAACCATTTGATATAAATAACCTTCATTTAGTGGAATCAATACCCATAAAATGGACGAAATTTCCACTGGAAGGTTATGTTCATCCTTGCATCGATAGACGATCATAGATTGATCTGGAATATGAAATGTGACTTCCCTTATTTGGAAATTGATATGAGATCCATGTAGAGAAAGCCAATCCATTCCAAGAATCACATGAAATTCCACTATAGGTAGGATCACAATATTTGCAGGAAGCACTTTCCCACAAACTTCAATCGGAGAAGAATTATAAACTTTTTATGCGACTGTTGTGCCATTAGGTGTTGTCACAGCTAACTCAACATCTAATTGTTGAGGTAATATGGTGATACCCTTAGAAAATTCTTCAGAAATAAAGGAGTGGGTGGATCTAGAATCAAATAAAAAATTTGCTAATTTAGAGTGGATAGTAAGTGTACCTTTCACCACATCGTTATCGTACTCCACATCGCTGATAGAAATTGCATGTGACTTTCCTTTGTCTTTAGCCTTAAGAGTTTTTTGACGTCGACCATCATCATTAACCCTTGTATTAGGGAATTTATTGGCATAATGTCCCATCTCCTTGCACTTGAAACATTGAAGTGTAGTAGGTTCATTCTATGTATCCCTTCCATTGTTTGCATCATTAGACATCTTCTTCCCATCATCGCGGCATTCAAATGCCCGATGACCTTCTCTTCCACATTTGAAACATTTACTTGTCCCTTTAAGACAACTCCCTCCATGTTTCTTTCCACACATTGAGCATAAGGGAAAGATCATCTTCTTTTCAATGTGCTCTTTAGATTTTACTTTGAATTCAATTTTCCTCTTCTTATCAAACCCATATGACTAATGGGTTACTCCAATCTCCATATCAACTTTGAGAGCACATCGAACAATTTCCTCGTAGCTATTGAAGTCCCTTATGGCTAAGGACCTTCGAAGACTTGGTTTTAAGCCACTAAAGAATCGATCGATCTTACTCTCAGGTTGGATAATAATACCAGAAGCGTACCTTGCAAGTCTTGTAAAATTTTCTTCATAGGTACCAACAGATTCATCATCCTTTTTCTTTAGTTCAAGAAACTATTTCTCCATATTTGTTCGTAGAATATGAGAGAAGTACTTATTGAAAAATAAGTTCTTGAACTCGTCCCATTCCATGGACTCAATTTCATCCCTTTGCCTCGTATTCTTAATAATATTACACCATTTATCAGCATCACCTTCCAAATGATACACCGCTAAGATGACTTTATCATGCTCAGAACATTGAAGAACTGAAAATATCTTTTCAGTAGTACTAATCCATTGTTCAGCAACTAATGGATCAGTAGACCCGCTGAATGAAGGTGGAAACTGTCTCATGAAGGATTCAATAGAATGTTGCTCCTTCCTTTGCTCGTTTGGAAGTCCTGCATGATTCATATCTTGAGAAAGTTGTCTGAGCATGGCTACAAGATTTTACATTCCATCTCCCATAACGTTTGGTTGCTCAGTGGGACAATCATTACATTACCCGTCGCATTCCGCATTAATACGGTTCCTTCGGGTTCCAGCCATTGACTAAAACCAAGAAGAATACTGTGAGCAACACTAATTATAATAGAAAGCCACATAATCAAGAATAAAATTTCCCACTTATGGTCTTATCCTAGGTTATTCATGGCCATTTCTAAAACACTAAGATTGTGTTCTATTCTTAGACTTATCCTTAGGGTTCTTACTAAGGCTTTCACATCGTAGTTTCCAAAGGTTGACTATACCTTTCCTCTGATACCAACTATAATGACCCATACTTTACATACATTGTTATTACTTCAGAATTGATGCACACTTATTAAAACATATAACAATACCAAGAAAGGACCCTATAGGTATAGTGTCTTTAGAAACTAGGAAACATAAACAACTGGTTCATAAAGCATCTACTTTTCCTCTCATTTATTTCATCATATCTAGTGTCCCTTTTTGGAATATTCTACTTAATAACCTTCTTCCTAACCTAGGGAAATAAAACATACAAATGTGTGAGCTCAAATTCTCAGTAAGGGCAAACAAAAGAAATATCAATCACATCATATACATAAGCACATAACTTTTGGAAATCTTAACCTGAAAAAGAGATCATAATTTCATAACATGGGATAAATCATAGTAGTGAAATGTAATCCCAATAATCATAACTTAAAACATGAAACTTTGTGGCATACACATATAATCATAGAGAATCATTTCTTATTAGTCAAGACTCATTTCCAAGACTATCTTAGTGGACAAAGTCCATTTCTGAACCGAGTTCACTCCTCGTTTCAGTCCTGTTTCACTGAACCGGTATAACCTACCGTTCCAGCCATGTCTATCTCATGAGATATAAAATCTTTACCCAATGCATTGGAGGGAGATATAGGTCCCACCCATCTCATAATGATACCATTATTAAGTGTTCCACAAAATCATAAATCATACATCATTACATAACCCATGTAGTAAAAATGGGATTCTTAACCAACATGACATCATAAAAAAATTCATATAAGATAAATGAATTCATAAAAAATATTACCATCACAACATATTCAAATCCATGTAATAATAGGGATATAAACACGAACCCTATATTATCTTAGATGGAAAATAATTTTGATAAAACACTTGAACTCCATTCTTGAGGAAAATATCCTTTCTACTTTAAAAACACTTTTCCTTTCTTAACATGTCGTACAATTATAAACTAAAAGAAGTTGATTAAAAATAAACTTGAAAACTTGTAAAGGAATCTTCTTGGAAATAATTTTTTAAAAATCCATTCATGATTTATAAGTCAAAAAAACATTCTTCGTACTTTTGTCGGAAAAGTCAAAAAGTACCTCGTACGAAAAATAACAAAAGATTCCTTTCATATCCTTTACTAAAAACTCACCGAAGGGTAAAATTGGATTTAAATAATTGTAGGTGGATGGAAATAATATTACATATTTAGGAAACATGGATGTGGATGATAAAATACACCCTAGTAAATGCCAAAGTATAAACAATCTCAGATAAAAATGAGATTGTGATATTTCCCTTACCTTAGGTCTGATATACTTTGTACATGTCCGAACCTCCAGTATAATGATTTAAATAATGTTATTGACTTATTCCAGAATCATAATTATTTTTATGATATTATATATGGTCATGTTCTTATCTTCTTAGTGGTAATGTTTCATTGCTACTTGTTATTCAGGTGTTTATACCTTTTTTGTTCTTATGCGTGTTTTGTCGAATAAATTCTTATTCTTCTCTTTAGGTTATAGATACCTCATTTACAGAATTTTATTAGTGTAATAAATATCATATTCATTCATTCAATTAATTTATATAATTATTATGAAATGAATATCATGTATAACGAGTCGCATCACATCGTGGAGACGGTATTCCGTACGTATGCACGAGTGATGATATCATTCCTATGATCGTGGAATTGTATTGGAGTGTATGTATACTATTTCAGAATCAGTATAACTTTATAATATTCATATATAGTCATTATTTACACCATTATACCCATCCAATTATGGTGGTGGTGGAAAATAGATTACACCACGGCGTGGAGACGGTATTCTGTACGTACGCACGCGCAGTGATTTCTTTTTCCATAGGATGGATAGATGGTTAAATAGGGTTGTTTCATAATTATAATAACATATCAGTATATTAGTGATACTGATGTTATTAATTCATAATTAAACAACTAAAGAAGAAGAAGTGGAAGAAGAAATAAAGATGAAAGAATCGGTAACAGACATTACCTCTTCTTTGAAGTGCTTCTTTGAGACCTCCTTTTAGGGCACTAAAATAGGTATTTTAAGAAGACCAGAACCTCTAGAATGTTTCTATGGAAGTGGAGAGAAGAAATTGTCAGGGGTTGGCCGAGCTTGAAGGCTCAAAGTGGTGTGAGGAAGAGGGGGAGGAGGTGCCCTTTTATAAGGGAGGAGAGGGGCTCCTTTGGAAAAACTAAAAATATTATTTTATTATAAAGTCAAGTTCGGTTTTAAATAGCTCCAAATTGATTTATTTCGAAGCTAAGGTGGGGATGGGTCAAAATCATCACATCCAATATAATTTAGACAAGTTTAGGTTCCTATTGTAACCTTATCATTTAGATTTAACATTAAGTTAAATAATTTTACTTTTACCATGTCTTCTTGTGTTCTTATACTATAAGGTTAATAAACAGTATAAGAATCCAAAAGAACCCCAAGTTGTTTATTATTAATATATATAACCTTATCTATGTAATTTGGCCAAACTTTAGATTTTTAGGAATAAAATAACAATTAATAATATAATATATTTTTTAAAAACTATTTTATGTCAATTTTGACACTATTTAGTAATTGATTTTTGTGAAAATTATAACAGAATGATTAGTTCGAAAAAAGTTAATTAAATCAATAATAACATGTCATATTAACCTATAAAATTAGTGTAATTCATAAAAAGTCTCAAATTACATTTATTTGGGTATTTATAACATCAGTTATGTCAATATTTCATTAATAAGATAATTACTGCATCATCATTGTGTCATAAATAATTTAGATTATTTAATGTCTAAAAATTACAAATAAAATACCATTATGTAGGAACTCTTTTTAGATTTCTAATGAATATTTATAGTCGAATTTATCTTATGTATAACCCCATATTAAAAATAATTTACTTATTAAAATTTGATTTTAACTATTTTAACCCTTCTTTAAATAAATTAATAATAAATGTCCTAATCTAATCCAAGTGGGCCTAAATGGTCATATTTTATTCCTAAGGTTGTTTTTGGTCGAATTACACTTGTACAATAGAATTAGGACACTTGTTAGGGTAATAATAATATCATTTTTACCCTTAATTACCATATTTATTTTTAACCGTGGTAAATAAAAGTAAAAAGTTACAGTTCAAAAAAAATTATTTTCATCTCATTGAACCACATTTTACTTACTGACATCAACTGTGTCTCTTGGATTTTGGAAATTCCACTCACAGAAGTGTTAAAATTAACTTTTATGAAAAATTCAGTTTTTTAACTACCACTTAGTGGTTTCACTATTCATCAAAAATTGAAAGTTTTTAGAAAAATACCAAAATTTCACCCTAGGATAGTTTCAATATTCCTAATCCAAAAATGAAGTCCATTTTAAAAAATAAAATTTATAAAATTTCAAAAAGTGGTTATTACTATTCATAACGACTAGTTTTAATAATATTTTATTGTTTAGTGAAACTCGGTATTGCGTACGACGCAAGCTATCGAGGAAGGTTGTGATTTCGCGTAAAGAAAGCCAAGAAAGTGTTGTGTGTAGAAAAAGATTCCTTTGATGATTTATATAACATAAATGTCTCGGGTGTTACATTACATCATTGGGGAAATTTAATCATCATTTCTTTATAGAGAAACACGTCTTATTTTCTTATTCACTATCTGTAGTTGCAAGAGCTGTGAAGAAGCTGAAGTCTATGATTATAGGACCCCCCTCACAGCCTTATGGTACACATGCTAAATATTTACGACCAGAGGTTTTCCAGACATGGCGGAGTTTATTTTACAATACAGAGACCACCTAGTTGGATTTATGCGAAGGGCTACACATCCCTGGAATAGGGAATCTTTAGGATTTTACTGATATCTATTTTGAGGATAATCCCTATAAAGTGATGGCTTATGTCAGAGATCTGGAAATTCTCATACATGCAATTGACGATTCTATTCTTGTCACCAAGCGGGTGAAGGAAATGATAGATCGTGGCACCACTAAGGGGATTGGGGGTTCCAGATATGAGGAGTGGCATGATTACGTGGCTCCTGAAGATGTACGTCTCTTTACTTATTTTCTTTGCAACATGATTTCAGTCAAATCTTAGTTACTCAATGAAATTATTTTCTTCATCATGTAGCTTGCAAAGAAAATAACTGCTGAGGTTCCTTCACCTAAGTATAGCCCTAGTTGTACTGCCATTGGGGCTAATGAATCTCCTCATGAGCCGGTCAAGGTATCTCTAGGCCGGCAAGCCATGGAAGAGGAGGTAGAAAGGTCTTTTCACTCTCCAATACATGTATTTTGAGAGGAGACTGTCAACACTCCCCAAAAACCAAATAAATAAAGGCATCGAAGGAATAAGTCCACAACTAAACGCTTCATCAGTAGTGGAAAGTCCTTCAGATAGTCATGAGCCTTAACCCATGTAAATATTGCTCATTATTCTTAGGATTGTAGGAGCTTCTTCAATTTCACCTTTGAGGGAAAGGACTGACCCTCTTATGAGGACCATGGAGGATGCTGGTGAACAATCGCAAATTCATTCTGACTTGTCTACTCCTGAAGAGGAACTAGCATCTGTTCCTAGTACCACTCCTACTACTACTTCAAGAAGAGAAGAACCTTCTTCTAGTAAATTAACAATGCTTCATAAAATGTTGAATGAAACATCAAATGACTTACATTCTGTGATAATTTAGGATCAACCCCTGCACTAGAGCTTTTGGAGGCCACTGCAACTGATGCTGCAACTTTAACTGAAGAAGCTGTCGAGGGTCAGAGGCTACAGGATGTGGGTCGCCAAGTAGATACATCAAATGCTCTCACTGGCGAGATTAACCAGGAATCTGATATATCATTAGATGAAATGATGAAACTTGGCGCATCTTTTGATGATATTTTATATGAAGTTAAATTACCATGTAATTTAGAAGATTTTGGACGTGAGTGTTATCCTTCATCCTATTAAAATATCTTCTTATTACATCTATGACCATGATTGGTTAAAATATGTAGTTCCATCTGAGCAAGCTGCTGAACTGCCAATGCCTGAAGGGGGTATAGAAAACCCTACTATTGTAGATACATTATCTCAAGTAGAGATGATCCAAGTAGAGCTTCCTCAAACTCGTCCTGAAAATCCTATTAAAGCTTGGAAATATGGGGATTACCCTTCTCCTGCTGTTGATCTACTGTTGGGTATGGGATAAAAATATCTCCAATTGTACTTAATTTGCAAGACATCCAAATCAACATCTGTTATCCTTTTAAACTAACCAAAACCATCAATTGACTGTGCAGGGCCATCAATATCATTTGTTATACCTCGAGGTAAAGCCTCAGCCTCCGCCCTAACAGGAATAGAATCAGAAGAAACACGGGTTAGTGGGGAAGGAGCAGAACATGGCACTTCCCTAAGTGCAGTAATCTAGGATTATATTCCCCCCTGTGACAGTGATGATGAATCAGACCCAGAGATACAAAAGTCACTCCAATTTTCATGATAAAAGGCATGGAAGATCATATCTAAAGTGCCTATAGAAGAGCTGTCATCGAATATTCCCTGACAGTCATCCATGTTCGTCATGTTGGGACTTGGCGATTTTGGATATCAAATGATCCATGCCGCTGTGAAACAAGTCATCTTAAAGAGGGAGCAGGAGCAAAAGTACCATCAAGATTTGACCAGGGTGAGGCTGTCAGCCAATATCAGTGAATTTGAGGT
The DNA here is from genome assembly GCA_963277665.1 of Viscum album. Taxonomy (NCBI): domain Eukaryota; kingdom Viridiplantae; phylum Streptophyta; class Magnoliopsida; order Santalales; family Viscaceae; genus Viscum; species Viscum album. The sequence continues at coordinate 367,211,862 of OY728131.1, forward strand.
TGTGGTATCCCAATCTGAGGCTGATTATGCTGCCATGTTAAAGGAGCTGAAGCATAAGATCAAAGAGAAAGTCATCCGGCAGATGCATCTTCAGCAACAGTTAGATTCTATTACTGGGGAACATGAGCAACTTAATAATTCACTAGAACGATCTCAAAAGAATGGTATGAAATCCATTGCAGATTCCAAGAAAGCACTACATCAATCTGAAAAGAGTGAAGTTGGTTGAGTGCATGAGCTTTAAGTGGCAGCTGATGAATCTCAAGATGCTGTAAATCAAATGAAGATATATGTTAATAGCCTTTTGTAATTCTTGGAAAAGAGAAGAGAATCCAGTATGTGGATGTCCTTTTAAATCTTGTACATCAAATAAAAAACCCTTTCATATTCAATCATTTGTGCATGTATTCTTTTGCTACCTTCCTTAAATTTTTACCTATGCCAATGGGCCTAGTAAGCATAGTTTGATTTTTTCTAGGATTATAAAAATAACCATACAAACTTTGAATCTTTTAATTTCTCAATATTACCTAAATCATACGAAATGTATGTTTAGTGATTTGGGACTTGACTTTTTTCAGACTTCCCTTGTCTATTATGGGCAGTTTAAAGTCATGCACGTCGGACATAAAAAGGCTAATGTTTAAGGTCGAAATAGCAATGATCGAATAAATTAAAATTGACTCAATTCCTTGACAATTTATCTAAAAACATATTACCACACTCAAGTATGAGGGAAAATATGTAAACTATGACTTAATAAATTTTCCATCTGAGGAATGATATGAAAAATGACTAAGAGGCATTAGAAGAAGTATTTCATAAGAGTGAAGTTACCATTATTTAACAAACTCGTTAGGGGGTTGAATTATGTAGGGCCGCTTAAGGGCATTGGATGCATAGTCAAATAATACCATATTTTGGCTGATAGGTCTATTATGTAGACTACTTATGCAATGCCGCCGAAGGGAACATACTGCATAGTCAGGAAAAAGAACTCTTAGAAACTTACATTTCTACTGCTAAAAAGCCCGTGGAAGTTTATGGAGATTAAAATTTTCCAAAGCATGGAGTTTGTTGTATGGAGATAGGTACTTGAATATGGAGAAGATGTTTCCAAACAATATTTTCTAAGAACTGGATGAATGTCACTCCTATGAAGGTCTGACCCAAACGTAGGGAAGGGAAATATAAACCGTAGAGTTGAATACTTTCAGATCATTAAAAAGAGTATGGGACAAATATGTTAAGGATGGATATTTTTTGTGGATCCCTACATCTTGTCGTTAAGATAACCAAGGACAAAATAGGGTTTCTTACCAAGAATGAAGTTACCATTATTTAACAAACCCGTTAAGGGGTTGAATTATGCAGGGCCACCTAAGGGCATTGGATGCATAGTCAAATAATAGTATCTTTTTGCTGACAATTCTGTTATGTAGATTGTTTATGCAAGGCTGCCTAAAGGCGCATGCTGCATATTCAGGAAAACCAACTCTCAAAAATTGGACATTTTGTGATCAGAAGTCAAGAAAAGGGTTATGGAGATCTGGAAGTATTTAAGGTTAGGAGTATGACACAAGAAAATGGTTATTTTCCAATGCATGAAAGTGATACATAGATCAATTCTAACCATAATCATGTTGTGGCTGGGTCCTGAATTGAAATGTTGGACTTCACTAGGTATCCCATAAGGATGGGAATCAACCATACCTAGTTCTTGAAATAAATTTTAACGTCATTTGGGATGAAAGTATGAGAGATCTTAGTTTAGGGTCATAGATCTCAGACCATAATAATTAATACACAGTGTGTGTTTTATAAACCTAATGTGAATGAAAACCAGGGTTTTCATACCACATTCATGTTTTCACAGGGGGACTTTTCATCCAAAGGGCTGAAAGTGGAATTTAGGGTTAGCCCAAAGACTTGGGGCTAGATTTGAGGGATGCTCGAACGTTCCTATGTATCCCATAAGTATTGGAATCAATCCACACGTAGTTATTGAAATACACTTTGTACAGATTTAGTTCGTACAAGTGAAGGGTGAAAAGGGGACTTTAGTGAAATGATTGTTTGACCCAAGATAAAAGGTTCAGGCATTTCCATGTATGCACATGGTCTTTAGAATATAACATGATTGGAGATCAATGTAAATAATGATTCCATCTCATGTGAGGGTGTCAAAGAATGATGTATTTTATTGTCATACAGGACAAAAGTGTTGTACAGTTTAACGTCATATAGTAAGGACAAAGTGAACCAATGTGAAGATATTGGTTCTGGGGTGGCTTCACAAATCAACATCATATGAGATGGAGGTGAACCGATGTGAAGAGATTGGTTTTGGGCTTGAACCTCAGGAGGTTGCCTACGTACCCCGCCAAGAAGGCAAGGATCAAAGTCCACATAGTTCAATTAAAGAATGAATTGGAAATCAAGTTGTTTTTGAGGATAAAGACCTAAAAAATGGTGTTGGGACTTATGCATGGTTAGCGGCCCAGAGAGATTTTTATGGTTGAAGTTTACTATAAGCTCACGTGAGTCATACTCGGTGTGAGAAACAAGAGGTAGAAACAACCTTAACGATTCATAGTTTAATGTCACGTAGGACATATAAAGGGACTATGTAGTTTAATGTTTTGCAGTGAGGACTATTGGTGCTGCACAATTTAGTGTCATGTAGCAGGGAAAAATACAGTTTAACATCATGTAGGATGTATTAAGGGACTTTGTTCAGTTATACGTCGTGTAAGACGAATGAGAAGTAAAGTTTAACATCATGTAGGAAAAATATAGGGACACAGTTTAACGTCATGTTGGACGTGAATACATTTTTGCGTCATTTTTGACAATAAGGGTGTTGTATAGTTTAGCATCATGTAGCTAAGACTATGGGGACAATACAGTTTAACATCATGTTGGACAAAAAGGGGGACTATGTAGTTTAATGTCTTACAGTAAGGACAAAAGATGACACAGTTTAACATCATGTTGGACGTATTAAGGACTTTTTCACAGTTTAACGTCTTGCTGGATGTAAGGGACTTTTGTACACCTTAGAGTCATGTAGCTAGGACGTCATAGTTTAACGTCATGTTGGATGATGGTGCGAATTTTTTAAGGTCATATGCATAGATCGAGGATTGTGCAGTTTATCGTCTTGCTGGACGTATTAGTATTTGTGTTAAAAAAATACTTCTTCAGAAACCTATCATTGGTTAGAGTAGTGATGATTTCTCCATCCATTTAGATTAAAGAATAAGCTCCATTGGAGTAGACCATATGTATTGAATAAGGTCCTTCCCATTTTGGCTCCAGCTTGGGAGGCTTCTTTCCTGGTATCATTGGAGTTCTGAGAACCAATACCAATTCTTCCTGAATAAATGAACGAAGATGAACTTTTTTGTTGATAGCTCGTGTTATTCGATTTTGATAGACTTCCAAGTGGTGCAGGGTGCACAATCTTTTCTCATCTAACCGTTCCAATTCATCCAATCACTTTTGATAATTTTTATATGTAGATGACTAATCACAAATGGATACTCTAAGAAAGGGTAACTGAAACTCAATGGGCAAGACTTCTTCTGTTCCATATACCAATGAATATGGAGTTGACAGCGTTGCACTGCGGGTGGTGGTTCGATAAGCCCATAAAGCATGAAAAAGTTTATCAGGCCATGATTTCTTATCTTTATCCACCATCTTTTGCAGTATGTTTAAAAGAGTCTCGTTTATGGATTCTATTTGGCTATTGTCCGCTGCATGATAATGATAGGAATGGTTGGATTTGATGTTGTATTTTAACACCCCCAATATTTCATAATGTGTTAACTTGCACTACACGCAACACCGAGTTCAAACGCACCATGACTTACCAAATAAGCCGTTCAAAAGAGGCTATGAATAGTATTAACAAAATTTTAAACTTTATATAATCCTTATAATTTTATAATCCATATTTTGAGTTTCTTAGACATAATGTGAGAACAAATTCTTTTTTTCAGATAAAAGAAGTATTTTTAAAAAATGCACTTTTACCAACTTTAATAGTGAACCCTTTTTAAATCCAATATTTTAAACTTTTATTCAATTTGACTAAATAAATTTATTCTTTAGAATGGGGACATAAAAAAATTTACAATGTAAAACCCCAAGCTTCCACGGTACGCTTCTCTTTGAATAATACAGTAGCGTGTGTTGTACGCAACTTCGAGTTCTAACACACACCATAACCAAATCAAACTAGCCGTTATGAATAGTAATACCTACTTTTTGAAATTTTATAAATTTTATCCATCAAAATGGACTTCAGTTTTGGATTCGGAGTATCGAATTTAGCCTAAGGTGAAATTTTGGTACTTTTCGGATAACACTTATATTTTAATGAATAGTGAAAATTACTAAATTTCAATTAAAAACAACTTTTTTAATCGAAATAATTTATATTGATAAATTATGAATTTGAGTTGTTTTAAAGTATATTTAGAATAAATTTTTACCATTTAATATAATGTTGGTCATTGTACATAATTTTACAATTAAACTGGACATAAACAAGTGTCAATCTTTTGATAGTTATTATCTCTTAAAAACACGCTTTTTGTCTTAACAACGGGAATTAATTTTTAATTAATTTCTTCCACTTCTGTGTTTTGAATTTGGAAAAATGGATTCTATATTTGGAATCAGGATGTTCATATTTTGTAAATAGGTAACTTTTATTTTTAGACATTTTGAATAATTACTTCGGTAAATACTTTGTTTACCATAGTTAAGGGTAAATCCGGTAAATAAGGGTTAAAAACTAATATTATAATAACACCAAATTACCCTAAAACGTGTCCTAACCTTATTGTTGGATATATGGCCGACCATGGGAATCTTTGGGTCGATTTAGGGACCCCATGAAGGTGATAGGGACACTTTATTTTAATTAAGTTAAAATTAGTATAAAAATAACATAAGAATATATCTTTTAGAAAAACAATTTTTACATAGAGTCATATATGTTTGATTTTCGATTATAAATATTCATTAGAAAGAAAAAAATATTTCCTACATTATTATATTTTATTTAGAATTTTTAGACATTAAATAAGTTAATTTATTTATGTCACAATGATGATGCAGTAATTACCATAATAGTGAAAAATTAAAATAATTGATATTATAAATACCCAAATAAATATAATTTGAGACTTTTATTGAATTAAACTAATTTTATAGGTTAATATGACATATTAGGATTGATGTAAATGTCTTTTTTCGAAGTAATATTTCTGTTATGAGTTTCACAAAAATCAATTTTTGAATAGTGTCAAAATTGACATAAAAGAGTTTTTAAAACAAATATTATATTATTAATTGATATTAAATTCCTAAAAATATAAGGATCGCCCAAAAGACTTATATATTGATAGTTGTATCATTAATGGACCACTTGGGGGTCTCTTGTATGTATATGGTATGTTTATTAACCATATAATATAAAAATACAAAGAGACATTGTAAAAGTGAAACTAATTAACTTAGAGTTAATACTTAAAGATAAAGTTAATATAGTAACCCAAACCTGTATAAATTATATTGGTTGAGTGTTTTTAGACCCATACCCACCTTAAACTTCAAATAATAAACTTGGGAGCCATTAAAAATCGAATATGAATTTATTATAAATTAATATTTCTAGCTTTTCCAAAGGTGCCCCTCACCCCTCTTATAAAAGGGCACTCCCCCTTCTCATTACTTCACACCTTCAAAGCCTTTTCGTTCGCCCAAAACCTGCCCAAATACTCTCTAAACTTTTCTCAATACATCCTAGAGGACTTATTTTGATCATAAAGCCAACCTAAGGTGCCCTTTTGATCAAATCAAAAGGAAGAACCTGAAGAAGAGGTAATGTTTTCACCACCCTTTTTCAAATTCATTTCTTCTTCAACTTCTTCTTTCTTTGTTTTTCCCATTCTAAAATAATGAATCCAGTATCTCCTATATACTGTAATATTATTATAAATATGGTACGACCATATTCAGTATTCTATCCACCCTTTGAATAACATGTCACCATACGTGCGTACGTACGGCTTACCGTCTCCACGTCGTGGTGTAATTGTTATTCAATAAATTATTATTTGGATGGGTATAATAATGATGTGTAATTCATGTAAATAATAAATATAACATGATAATTATTCTTTATATATGATATACAATCCAATTATATAATATTTTAATATCAAAATAATGACATTGTTGCTCGTGCGTATGTACGGACTCCCGTCTCCACGAACGCGATGAGATTCATTCTCTATCGTATCCATTAAAGTATAATTATCATTTGATTATTTAAAAATAATGTTTACGGACCTAATATCATTCTGGATATTAATAATATACAACCTATCCATGACAAACATGGCTTATATAACAAAACATATAAAATAAAACAAGTAAGTTAACACCCGAAACGACGATAATTCTAAGATATTATTAACAAAGCAATGTTAAAAGATCATATATGATATAATATTAATGTATATGATTATTTAATAATTTAATAACAATTATTTCACCATTATACAGGATTTTAACCTATCCCCAACCAAGGAAAAGTACAAGGTAAGGGTTTATTTCACAATCTCTTCATTATCTGAGGTTGTTTATACGTAATTATCTACTGGGATCTCTTTATCATCCACATCCATGTTCCTTAAAAATGTATTTAAAAACTTTTTTAATATTTACTAGAGAATGGGTTAAAGTAATTTATACCCTTATGTGTTTTGAAAGGAATCTTTCCGTCGTTTTCCAAACAGGGCACTTTTAACTTTTTTGACAAATTTAAGGTAAGAATGTTTTTTTAACTTATACGGCTGGTGCGGTTATTTACCGCCGTTATAAAATTGTCAAAGCTTCCCTTACAAGTTTATAATATTATTTTCAAAGTAAATGTTTTATTTTAAAATTATGTGACTTTTAAATTATTTCAAAATGAATATTTTAATAATTTTTGAAAGGTACTCTTTTTCAAGATCATAATTTTAAATGTTTTAAAGATTTTTCTTTCTAAATCTTTTAATTAATGTCCATGTTTTCAAAATGATTTTAAGGATTTATTTATACGGACATGAATGTTTTGAAATGATATTTCTTTTCAAAAGTTTCAATGTGGTATGGGACACTTTGATTCAAAAATCTCTTTTAAATTACTTCTTTTATAAATGTGTGACTTTTCAATGATTTTGAGAAAAGAGATATTTCTCTCAAATTGTTTTGATTTCATCTATGTCAACTTCCTTTGATGGATTTTAAGCATATTTGAGGTTGATTTATTATGATACAATACTTTTGTATTGTATTGAAGGTTTTTTGATATGTTTTACTGTGGATGTGTTATTTTTATACCATTAATGGTTTATGGAGAAAGTATTGACATTTCGTATGCTAGTTTTAATACGAATGTTTATGTTATGTTTAAACCTTTTCATATGAGAATTCATTGGACTTAGTAAGTGACGGGTGGAGCCCGCTATAGCTCCTTGATGCATCGGTAGGTCTCATGAGACAAACTAGTGTCTTGGCACAAGGCCTTGGCAAAATCTTATTTGTAGTCTTGGAACGAGGTCTTGGCTATGTGGTTATGATAGTCTGGCATTATGAATTCCATTATTATGAAAGTGGTTATTGATATTTCATGTGATTGTTCGACTAGTAGAACATCCATGTGAATAATTAAACGGAATTATTTCATTTTATCTTTGTCATATTATGTTGAAGTTCAAGTTTAAAAGGTTTTTGTTTTAGTTATACATTTCCTTAAATGTTTATGCTTATTTATGAATTTTTCCGCTGTATTGCTTACCCTTACGGAGCGTTTGAGCACACCCCTTTGCTATGTTTTATTTTTCCCAGGATTCCAAGAAGTATATTGTGATTGATAAGAAGGGTTAAGACAAGGGAATAATGGCATTAATAAAGGATTATTTATGTTGTTTTGTATGCTATGAAGTGTAATGTAACATTCATGTATGTAATCTATTTTCCAAGACTGCTAAACTAATCGGTCCTTTGGAACTTGATTACTTGTAATCATGACAATGTATTAAAATAATGCTCCGACTCTGGGTAACTGGGGTCGGGGAATTATATGTATTCTTGATACAACTTCCTTACCTCAGATGAACAGAAGTTGGTTCCATTGTCCATCAATATGGTATGAGGGACACCAAATTTGGTAATGTTGTTAGACTTGATGAAGCTAACAGTGCTTTTAGAACTGACTTCCTTGAGAGGTATTGCCTCTGTCCATTTGGAAAAGAAGCCAGTAGCAGTAATAATGTACATAAAATTCTTCGATGTAGCTGAAGGATAAGGTCATACTACATCCATTCCCCATGTGGAAAATGGCCATGAGTATTTACGTGTATGAAGCAACGCTGGGGGTTGATGAATGAAGATGGAACATACTTGGCATGAATGAAACTTCTTTGGGAAATCAATACAATCTTGTATCATTGAAGTACAAAAGTATCCAAGCCTTCGAATTTGATCAGACAGTCTATGTCCAGACTGGTGGGCACCACAGACACCTGCATGCACTTCTTTCATGACATCCACTGTCTCTTCACCATCAATGTATCTGAAGAGAACTCCATCAAAACCTCTTTTGTAGTGAATTTTTTCTAGGTTATTAGGGCTATCATAAAGAGTAAAATTGACCACACGTCACCGGATTTGTTCTTTCTCGGCTCTATCAGGTGGAAGTGTTATATTTTGAAGGTATTCCCTGATAGGTGTCATCCATCCTGTAGTATGACCATACGGTTTAGGAATGAGACTAATTTTATTGATTTCCTCTATTCTGGCTTGAACATAAGGTGAAATTGTATGACGGTGGCTAATACTGATGATTGTCTCGACCCGATTTGGATCTTCCAGTGATGTGGCTATATTATCCAGTGCCTCATCTTGAGTATTTTGTGATCTCGGGACATAAGAAAATGTCGGTTCCGAAGGAAATTCCGCCATTAACTCTCTGACATAATCATACAAAGGGATTAACTCTTCTTTTCTGATGAAATAATCCCCATTGACTTGTTTGATTACCAGGTCTGAATCACCCTTCACCTTTAAGTGATTCACTTCTGCTTGAAGTTCTAACTCCAAGCCTGTCATGAGAGCTTGGTATTCTACTCCATTATTTGTACCACCTTCCCAAAATAATAAGGAATAAGGTTGCACTGCATTTTCTAGAGAAATATGCACAATTCCTAACCCAACATTGTTGAATTTAGGATCTTCCATCTTCTTCCCTGTTGGACTTCTGGAAGCACCATCAATGTACATCTCCCATGTTTGAACATTATCTTTAATAGAGAAGAATTATTCATCAAAAAGTTCAGTATCTAAATATGTATCTTATACTAAAGGATGTTTAGCAAGGAAATCTTCCATAGCTAGGCCCTTTATCGCCTTTTGAGACACATACTAAATATAAAATTACTGTAAAATAACCGCCCACCTTTCCAGACGTCCAGTAAGCATTGGATGAATAAGGGTGAATTTGAGCGGGTTATTGTGAGATACCAATTGGACCTCATGATGTTGCAGGTAGTGTCTCAACTTTTGAACTGTAAATATTAATACTAGGAAGCAATTATCAATACTTTAATATCGGTTTTCTGCTTCAAAAATTGTCCAAATGAGATAGTAAAGGTTGTTTTCATTCCCAGCATCATTCTTCTGGGAAAGAAAGGCACCCAATGATCACTCCAAAGTTGTCACATAGAGGATAAGTGGTCTTCCTTCAACAGGTGGAATTAATATCGGTCGAATCAAGAGGTATTTCTTGAGAACATTGAATGCTTCTTAACATTCTTCTGTCCACTGGTAAGTGACTCTCTTCTTCGTCAGTTTGGTGAGGGGTAATCTTTTTCCTACCAAGTTGGTGATGAAACGCCGAATATAGGCCAAGTTTCCTTGAATTCCTTCAATTATTCTAAATTTCGAGGAGGTGAAATACCAAGGATTGACTCTATCTTCTCAAAATCGACTAATATACCATGATGGTGTACAACAAAGCCAATAAATTTTCCTGAGGTTACCCCAAAATCACATTGTAAGGTGTTCATCTTCAAATTATGTTGCTGATGTTTGTGGAATATGACTTCAAAATCAGCCAAGTGATTAGAACGTTGCATGGATTTAACCACCAAATCATCCACATAACATTCAACAAACTACACTAAAAAGGGTTTGAAGATACGACACATGGCACGCTGATATGTTGCGCCTGCATTCTTCAGGCCAAAGGGCATTACCCGATAGCAAAACACACCCTAAGGGGCTATGAAAGCTGTAGATTCTTCATCTTCTAGAGCCATTCAGATTTGATTATACCGAGAATATCCATCCATGAAGGAAAGTTAGTCATAGCTAGCTATTGAATTAATTAAGAGTTCTATAATCGAAACTGGAAAATCATCCTTAGGACAATTCCGATTAAGATCTCTGAAATCAATACAAACTCTAATTTGTCTGTTCTTATTTTTCATAGGGACAATATTAGCCAACCACTTGGGATATTTAACTTTTATGACGAAGTTATCTTTGATAATATTATCCACTTCAGCTTCAATTTTAGAAGCATAATTTGGGTGTGTTCTTCTTACGGCTTTCTTAAATCCTTGATGTTCTTCTGGAAAGCCCAAATGATGAGTAGCACCATCAGGATCAAGCCCTGGAATCTCTACATAGTTCCAAGAAAATATATCTCAATTTTTCTTTAAAAAATGAAATATACATCTCTTGTTATTCAAGAGTCATGGCCGCACTAATTAAATTAGGGCGTGGATCTTCTTTTGTACCCAGATTTATTTCTCCGAGTTCATCCACGATGGTAGAGATGCCATGTTCAAATGATGGAGGAGAATCCTTGAGATCTTCCTCTTCTTCTTCTTCAACATGTGTTATTTCTTCTGTTTAGACTTGCATAGTAGGTGATGAAGTATAATTTCCATGATCAAAAGAGATGTTAAATTTTGAACATCTTGAAGAATAGGCATCCATTTCTGACCCTATTGATGATGAAGGGTCTTCCTTGGTTAATATAGAGGAGTTGATGGATTGAGAATCAATATCATCGTTCACTTTTGACATTGTTGTAACTTCTTCTGGCCTGGTTGGCGAAGTATAGACTTGCTGGATTTTAGCAGATAAAATGAAGACATCTCCATTTGAACTTTCATCATTGCTTGGTGAATCACAACTTTCTCCCATGCTGTCTGTCTTGATTGTCATAATTGACATTATAAAGGTTTCTATAAGAGTATTTTGATTTGGTTCTATCCTATCAATTTTACTGATAGGCAACACATAATCTGTACTCACATGTGTTAATGGGTTTACAGGAATCATTTCCAAACCATATGGAGCATTAACCTTGGTAACCTCCTTTGCTATGGATTTCTCATTTCCCTTCATGTGATAGAATTCTACTTCAATGTACTAAGATTAACATGTCTTGAATGGGGCTTTATCACCATAAAATTTCCCAATTTGACCATTGATACAATATTTGAGACATTGATGGTATGATGAAGGGATACTTGCATGTTGATGTAGCCAGGGTCTTCCAAACAAGATGTTGAAGGCTATGTCATGATCAACAACCATGAAATCTGAATTGGATACAAGATCTCCAAACTAAGTTCTGATTGTAATCTCACCCAGTGGTTCTTGTTCATTTTTATCATATCCTTGTAACATCAAAGTAGAAGGAGATAAATCAGATTCTGTGCGGCCTAATCGATGAAGTGTATGAATGTGGATGAGGTTGACTCCTAAACCATTATCAATGAATGATCTTCGGATGTCTACACTGTTGACCTTTCCAGATAAATACAAAGGTCTAATATGTCCATGCACAACATCATATTCATCTTCATCTGTGAAAGATATCACTTCATGGAATTCGACAGGAATATTCTCAACATGGTAGACTTCAGCTGCAACAATTTCAGTTTCGAATTCCTGAGGACTTGAAAAATCCTCAATGAGTGCCTCCCGAAGATCCTTTGATAGATTCAAGAAATCCAGAATTGATAACTTGGCTGGTACTTGGGATAAATGTTTCAAGACATCTTATTTTTGATCCAAAGGTCTGTGTTTCTCAACAAGAACATGTGGTTTTGCAGGTGCCTTAGAATTTGATGCTTTAGAAGTATATGCATCTTGTATTGGGTTAGGAGTTGTAAATACTCCTGGATTTGGAAGATTAGACCGAATAGGTCTATTTAATTACTGAGAGGAAGAAGGTGGAACATCTAACAAATCCTCCAGAATAATTATTCTAGGACTGAATCTGCTATTGGTGGATGAATTTTCTTGTTCTTGTTGAGCCCATTGAAGGGCTCTGCCACAGGTTTCTGCTGCATATACAGTTCTAGCAGGGGTAAAATTGGAATAATGACTTCTGGGATATCCACGTTATCCTCTGTATCCCAAACCTCTGGAACTCCCTCTAATTCTTCTGTTAGATACAGGGAACTCAGGCTCATCAAAATAGAAACTGTGGCTGGAATAAGGATCTGTTATGTGAATCATGTTAACATAACCAAAGATCAGCTCTTCATCTGATGAAGACCTTGCTTGATTATCCAATTTAGGCTATGCCGTTTGGTGGGACAGTGCCCGTAGCTTTGAATTAGATGGCATAAAATATGTCAGAGTCAAAGACAAATTGGTCATTGACACAATCTCATCTTCTTAGGATTGTTCCTCTTTCTATGATTTGTGTCATTTCATTGAGGATTTTCCCTTTGATAAAGAGGGTTTTGCTGTGGCATTCATAGTAGAAGACACAATTGGTTTCATCAATTGCGTTCAAAAAATGGTATGAGTTCGGTTGATCATTTTCATGACCATCCAATCATCATATTTCTGTGTATTTTTCTTTTGATTTCCTTCCACTCAACTTCTTCATCTAGATTTGTAGTAGTAACACATGCTACCTGAGCTGAAGAACCTTTCGATTTGACTTTTCCGGAGTCCACCATCTTTTACAGGAGGTCTCTGAAGACAAAACACTCATGAATGGGATGCCCCAACATCTGATAAAATGGAAAATAGTTGGGATTGTCTTTATCTCCTTCTTTATTTGGCTTTTTGGGCCTTGGCAATTGAACCAAATTATTTTTCAAAGCCGAAATGAAGTAACCAGGAACTAGTTCATTCCCGAAAGGATAAACTTTACTCTTTAAATCCACAAATTTTTTTTTCTTTGATCTCTTTGATCATCTTGAAGAAAAGGCCTCTATTGTTGATGCTCAGGAGGTGGATCCCTTCAGAATGATGATGTTTTTGAAGTGGAAGCAGGTATAGGTGCTTGTTTAAGCGTAACTGTAGCAATCTCTACTTTACCCATTCTCTTTCCTAGAGCTGATAGAATTACATGAGTTTTATCGTCAGTCTTTGTAAGAGAGTCTTCGATCTGCTGAGCGATTTAAGTAAGGTCTCGAAACCCTCCTGTGTATTTCACAGGGATCAAAAGTGTGTGTAATTCACCAAGCAGATTTTTCACATAGATTGACAATAAATCTTCTTGAGGGAGTGCTATGATTAGGGAATATGTTAATCACTTCTAGTGAGTATTGAAATCTGAAACCCTTTCATTCTCCCTTTTCTTATAATTTATAAGACCAAATACTGTTGTCTTTGGCAACGTTGAGCTGAATTGAAGAAGGAATCATTGACGGAGACCCTCCCTTCCGGTAATTGACCGAGATTGCAAGCTTGTGTACGAGACAAAAGCAGACCCTTGTAATGACTGTACAAAACAACTGAGCTAAACTACTTCTTGTTGCTGAGGGGTTCCCATCATAGGATCACAACCAGAATCAAAATGTGTTAAGTGTTTCTCTGGGTATCCAGAACCATTAAATATTGGGAATGTGGTACGTGAAAAATTTGATGGGGGAGGAATTGCATCATCCCATTCAGGGTAAGCTCTCTTTTCTAGTTGAATTTGAGCTCGTTTTCACTCCATAGCTTCTAACCGAGCTGTTAATGACTCAATAGTAGTCATTAACTTTTGAGAAACATCCGATTGAGCTTGGACTCAAGAAAGTGCAACAACTGGAGCTTGGATAGGTGTGGTGGCTGGTACTGCAACTGATAGTAGCACCGCCGGTTGTTGTTGTTGTGCATGAACTATAGGATTAGACCTATGAGGGTGTACTGGTAGAGGAGGATATTCTTGATCCATCTCAGTAGATGCAACAAATTCCCTTAGCTGACTGACTCTAGCACGCTTAGGAGGAAGACTACCTTGAAGTAGTTCTGCATTCAACCTCCTTAATTCCTTCATTTCTTCCTCCTGTTGTGAAAATCTTCTCTCTAGTGAGAGCGATTGGCCTTCTCCAGAGGAAGGGTGGAATGTAACATGATTCTTTCCTTCCCCCTTTTTAGATCCCTTTCAGAGAGGGGGAAGTTGGTTACTTGAAGGAATACCTAGATTCTGGGTAAGCCATTGATTTAGTGTACGCACACCTTCTTCATTTGTGTCTGTGTGTACAAATTCTTGAGCAGAAACTTCTTCATCTTATCCCTCTAAGTGATCCTCATCTGGGGGATCAAGAAACAACTACATTGATGAAATTAATTGATGCAGATCATATTTTATCCCTTCTATCAGCATTTCTGCGATATTTTCTTCTTCCATTTCCTTGATGAGACATTACCTTTTGTTGATTTGATCTCTCAGGAACTTCTTGATGAACCATAATTTGGAGGGAATCTCCTGATAATTCGGATCTTCATTCCTCTTTTGGATTCTTCCCTAATTGAGAGAAGACTGAATTTCTCTGAGGGAGAGATTGAGGATTTGAAAAAGTCCCCAATCCTGTGGACTGGGGCTGTTCCTGCTGTTCTTGCTCAACTTATCTAATCCTATTTGTTGATTCTGAGGGTTGGGTTAAAAGATTCCCTAGTATGGAAAGATGGGGTGGTTCTTGAGCTGCTATAACTGAAACTTTCTTGAATTCTCTCCTGATCTTGCGGACATTAATCTAGAAATTGGCTGGATGCATCAACCGACATCCACTCAAATCACCTGGCTCAAATGAACACTGAATGGTTTCTGAGACTTCTGTCACTTGATGATGTGCACGCTCTAAATGGGAAGCCTGTTCGATATTATCATTTTCCTGATTCAAGAGTAATTCAACAATTTGTTCTCTTTATTCCTTATTTTGAGAAGAACTAGATGAGGAATGTTCTTGAGCGAGCTTTTGATTACAAACAAAGCCAATTGGTTGTGGTCGGCCATGGGCAATAACATTGCATGAGACCATTTTCGGTGGGCTTTATTGACTAGAGAGTGCTGTGAAATGTAGTGCTCCATGGACACCCATTACCCTGATACAAATACTAGATGGGGCATTAGAAATTAACTATCACAATCTTCTTAGTGCACCAAGACATGAACGCTGAAGGGCTCTCTGCTTCTTTTCAGCCATCAGATATCTAGAAACTGAGAGATATGCCAAGTCAATTTGGTGTTGTAACCCTTTTATTATCTTGAAATGATTTTCATATTCATCATAAGATAATATTTTCTTTTTCAACTGACAAAGAGCTTTCCATATGTTGAGATGAATATCATGAATTCCATATTCTGTCAACATCTCTGGAATGTCATAATGAGAGTCATCCAAAGGAAAAAACATGACTGGTACTTCACCTTACTCTAGTCATTTTCTCATATTCATTACTTCTTATTTGTCATTTGATAAATATTTTTCTACCTGATTAGACCAAAGCCGGTGCATCCTTATTGCTTCATTGGATTCAACAAGATTGGTAGATAATTCACTGCTCAAATTAGAAGATGAACGACCCAGGGTTGGTTTGGAGAATGACCTACACCCCAGGATATCTTATGATTGAGAAAGTATTTCACATGCTAGCGGTAAATCATCAGACATGGCTGGCCTCACATTTTCAAGTTCTTCAAGATATGAGGGATTTATTGTCACTATATTTTCCATTGGAGCATTTTCCAGGCAATGTGCATTACTGCTACGGAGATGAATTTCACAGCTAAATTCATCATCATGGGGAGGACCACCATGGTGGGTTACAACAAAAAATGAAATATTTTTCTCCTTGATCTTCTGGCCACACAGAGGGTTATTGTGGCTCTCATCTGATGTTGAAACTTTGAGATCGATCGAATTGTCATGAAGCAAGCCTTCAGGAGGAAGTTTCTGATGAAGACCTTCGGAATAATGTTTCCACTAATGGGAACTGAGAGATTAGAATCTTGAGTTGAAACAGATAATTTTCTGAGTACATCATGAACTCTATCATCGAGGAAGGCCTTATTACAGATTGGCTCTAGATTTCATGATTGTGTTAGACGGGTCTTCTTATTAAATTCCTCCTTACTCGCTTTATAAACCACTTGTTGACTAAAGTGGTCATTATGGGCAGGTGTATGTGCCTACTCGGGATAAATGATCAGGTTAGGCTGATTATCTCCACTAAAATCAGGTGTGTGTGCCTGACTTGGTTGTCCATATGATATTGGGAAGTGTGCTCCAAAACCCTCTTGGACTGGAACAGAGTTCTGTGTCTGTTCCAAAGTGATATGCTGATGTGTCACTCCACTGGTAGGAATATATTTTCATTTCTTTCCCTGTGATGCTACTGAAAAAGTTATAATATCCTGGGAGGCATCCATAATATGATCAGAGATTTGCTTCTACTCTTTCACCATTGTCAAAATGTGCTTGGTGACTTCAGCTGCCAGAGTGGGAATATACGTCCATTCCATGCTTGGAGTAGGTATGTATTCCTACTCCTATCCTCCTTTTCCGGTCAGTGAATTCTGACAGTACTCATGTGTTGGGGCAGAGAGTTGAGTCTGCCTCCTGTTTGTCACTGGATCTTTCTGACTGACTTCTTCGAGTGCTACCAAACGATACTGTTTGTAGGCTTGATCAATACTAGCAGGTGTATGTGCCTTCTGATTGCACTCTACCAAACGTGGTTGATAAACTTACTTCAATACTGGTAGATAGGGCTGATGGCAGGATTGATGAGTGTAAGCAGGTGTATGTGTCTGTTTACCAGTTGTCAACACATTGGGTTAGCAGGCTTAATCGTATGTAGTCAGACAAGCCTTCTGACTAGCTGATGATTTATAAATAGGTGAAGTTCCTGTCTATAGTACTCCTCTGTAATTTCCTGGTGGGAATGGCGTGTTGCTGCCAGACGAGTGTACTGGATAGTGGAATTAAAACAGACGGGTTTGTGTGCCTGCTCGTTACTTTCCACCAAGTTAGGTTGGTGGACTTCTCTGAATATGGCAGAGATGAGAACCTACTCACTATTGACCGGTTGTCGCCTCTAGGGGTTCATCTTTCCTTCTCGGGTTCGAGGAACCTGAGCTGAACGCCTGGATGCGACACCCTCATCATGTTGAGGGTGCACTGCCACACAAGTTTGGTGGTAATTATTGATGGGAGCCCTTGGGAAGGACTCCTGTTTCCTTTAATTAATCCCTTCAGTGACCTTCTCATTCACCTCCCTAGAATATGAGAGGTACTGGTGATTTCATTCCGGGGATAATGACCCGAAACGGTTGGAAATGGTGGTTGGCACCACCTGCTTCTTGATTGCTGGTCATCGCTGTCCGGACAACCACAGTGAATTATTGACTTGAAGGGATTGTCGAGCGGCCTCCAGAGTCGGGATGGTACCATGTTGATGGTATTCTTTAACCAGTTCATTTGATACCCATCGTTTAAGACACTGAGTAGGTGACGTCCTCCTCAGAGCGGATGATGATCCAGCAGGAGTAGCAGTAGAGGCATTCACAGCTGAGGTAATCATAGGTGTGAACTTAAGAGAAGCCATTTCTAAAACGAAGAAGATCTTGGAAAAGAGTGCATGTTTGATATAACATACATAATTAAGACAATTTCGGCCACTACATCTTTTGGATGAGCACATATGTTATTGAATGTTTTGTTGGGCCTCTCATTGAGTTTAAATAGGGGTCTATCAAATAAGTAAAACATCATTTTAACTTGGTTAAGGATACTTTTTGTTTCCCTCTAAAAATGGGGATGAACTTGTTTGTTTAAGGTTTAAAAATTCCAATCGGTTTCAAATGGGTTTGTTATTAGAACCAGAAACATCCAATGATTCTATATCCATTTGGACCTACTTTCCAAAGGTAAGTTCTCATTAGTTATGGACCGATGAGGATTAAGAGTTTGCATTGGTTGAGAAAATGGGAGGTCGGACTCATCACACCTTTTTGTGGGGAATTATTGTCTACTCTGGGACTCTCTTTATAGATTTATGTTATGTCCTTGAATCCTTATTAAATTACCATATATGAAAATGATATTTCTTTTAGATATAGCAATAAATGATTGATATGTAGGAGATTTAGAAAATATTTTATATGTATTCGAGGTTCTTCATCAACAGAGAATCATCTGTATTTGTTAGAGATTCTTAGTCAATGGTATCCTTCTTCATATTATGTAGAAATATCTTGGTCATTACGATAACCATACTAGTTTTAAAGACACTCAGCGAGGCACTTGAAGTTTATTATCATTCAGAAGGGCATGGATTATTTCAGAGTTGGGATCGTACCCGCGGATGGGATACCTACATTTCCTTGTTTAGAGAAGGAATCAGAACCCACGTAGTTTGAGAAAGGGAGTATGATGTTTATGAATGATTTATGGCTCAAAGAAAGATGTCATAATTACTTTTACGCTCTAGGATCACGTGAGTCATACTCAGTGTGAGAAATAAGAGGTATTGGTAAAACTAGACGATTTTTCCATGAAAAATGCAATCATAAGAAATGATGTGGGAATTATGTACGTATGATTGCCCAGATAGATGAAGATTAGGATTTACATCAGGGAAGAAACCTGAGAACAAGGTCTATAAAGGTATATATTATTTATGGATATTTGGATACTTAACATAGGGCTTACATCTGAGAAGGATTCCCAAATTAGAAGGGACTTATGATTGGGCTTACTCCTAAGAAGGAATCCCAAATCAAAAGTAAATTAAGACTGGTTAAGAGAAATTATGACTGGGGCTTATTCTTGAGAAAGAGGCCCAGGTTATGGGATTTGAGAACTGGGGATTATTCCTAAGAACGAGGCCCAGGTTAAGGGATTTGATAACTAGGGATTATTCCTGAGAAGGAGGCCTGGGTTAAGGGAAATTTTAATTTGGGGATTACTCCTAAGGAGGATGCCCATATATTGGAACTTGGGGCTTACTTCTGAAGAGGAGGCCAAAAATTAAGGGAATTTGAAGACTGGGGATTACTCCTGAAAAGGAGGCCCGAGTTAGGGGACATGGGGCTTACTTTTAAGGAGGATGCCCATATTTGGGAATTTGAGATTGGGACTTACTCCGGAGAATGAGGGCCATATTTAATTATCTTGGACTGGGTATTACTCTTGAAAAGGAGGCCCAGGTTAAGGGACTTCTCATCTTAAAGGATGAGGTTGAATGAATGAAATCTCTAACCTTGGTGACATAATGATATGTAAATCACTAGGTTTTGAGAGATGTTCCACATAATTCCTTTCCAATAAGGAAGACAACTAAGAAATCATGCCACAAATGGCATTGAAGAAGGTTTTGAAGGCTAAATCTTGTAGAGGAGAGGTGGATTTGAATAAAAGAGGTGAATAGGCAGGAGGGGCACCCAAAAAGCAGTAGGCGTGCAGGTTCTACGTGGGCATGTATGTCCTGGTCACGTAGGTATTCCAACATGACACATAGGTACCTGCGCGATGGTCAACCCATAGGGTAATACTTGGGTGAGGCTTGGCTCAATCCCTTAGTATTATCCCTAGGGGATTCCAAAAGAGTGGCGCGCAGGTTCTGGTGAAGGGATAAGGTGCTGCGCAGGTGTGTCTATTTCCCTTAAGGGTTAAACACCTAGTCGCATAGGTGTTGGTGAATTTCAACACTTAGGCCTTGTTTCCCCTGTTTAGATCTTCCATTCTAGGTAATAAATTAACATAGAAGTGTACAGATGACTTCTTGAAGAGACTAGGGCACCAGGATCTTAAATCTGGCTTTTGTAATTTTTCGTCCTCGAAATGGGGGGCCCACAAGGGGTATTTATAGGCTGCTGAAGACCCTGGGTGAAAAACAAATAGGGTGTGTAGGTCACCTGCGCGCCCATATGTGGCGCGCAGGTACCCTACGTGACTGTCTTGGAACCTGTGCGACCCTTTCTGAAGAAAATCTGTCTTCATGCCTTTGTCAGTTTTTGATGTTTCTTTAAAGGATGAATCAATTTATGCTAAGGTATTTCCCTTTTTCAGTCGTTTAGAATCTATGACGAAAAGAAGCGTCAACACTCACCCGGTGGTCAGGCAGGGAAATGTGGTCTTCTATGATGCATCAGGTCTAATTTTAGGCTTTATTCTTATGTTGGGTGATCATGTCAATACTTATGGATCTAATCATCTTATGACACACAATAAGAATTGTCTGACCCATGACCTTGAACTTTCATCTTTGATACATTCACTTAAGAATTTGGGGAATTATCTATTTGGAGTAAATTTTACAATGTTTTATAAACAAAAAATCATTAGTTATATATTCCATCATAAAGATGTGAATCTCCTCCAGAGGCATTGCGTGGAATTCCTAGAGACATTTACTTTCAAAATTTCTTATACCCTGGGGAATGTTAATGTCATCACATATGTCTCGAGAAGGAAAATTTTATCCCAATAAATGAAGGAATCATAAAAAGAGTGGAAATTGGTATATCTTTTTTCACATTTTTATATTAGAGTCCAAGAAACCGGGGTTGAGATTTCCTTGGATAGTGTTTAGTCGTCATATTATTTTCTCAAGAAGATTCTTCAAGAACAAAAACCTGATAAATAGATCTGCAGCATTAGAGACTCTCTTTATGGAGGGGAGACCATGCCTGATTTGTTATTCTCCACTGAGGGAATTCTATGCTATCAGAATTGATTTTTTGTGCTATTAGCAGTAAGGAATATTTTATAGGGTATTTCCATAACTCCTTGGGGGTATTGCACAAAGAATCCACAAATATGTTCTATAACATGAGGTGTCGATTATGATGGTCAAATATAAGAGTGGGAATTGATGAATTTATCTTGTTTTGTTGTACATTCCATCATATTAATGCTGATAACTAAATAAAATACTAGTTTTATTTATCCACATCTAGTCCATACAATATTTTTATATGATATCTCTATAGAAATTGTGTTTGGATTTCCATGTACCTATAGAAATAATAATGTGATATGGTTTGTGATCAATCAGCTAACAATATTGGCTCACTTTATACACATTTGTGATACAACCTATGTTTTGGTGTCTGGAAATTTCTATGTGAATGATACTGTTCACTGTTATGGAGTTCCATTTTCTATAGTATCTGATTGGGATCCTTGGTTCACTTCTCGTTTTTTTGAGGCGTCTTTTAGAGGCATAAGGATGTTTGGACTGTTTGAGTATGGTATACCATCTATAATCAGATGTCCAAATAGAAATAGCTATATAGATTCCTGAGGATATTTTTCATGATTTTGTTCTCAGCTTTGGTGGGGATTGGGTTGACCATTTGGGTTTGGTTGAGTTTTCTTATAACAATATATATTGGTATGCAATCATAATAGCTCATTTTGAGTCCTTGTATTTTCAACCATACTGATCCCCATTCTGTTTGTCGGATATTGGTTATAGTTTCTTGGTTTAAGTGAGATTGGTCCAAGAGACAAAAGAGAATATTCGGTCAATTCATCATGGAAATGTTGATGGCACCGAGGAAGTATAAGAATTATGTTGATTGTCATCATAGACCATTTGAATTCTCTATTGGTGGCCAAGTGTTTTTTAAATTCTCTCTCTATTTGGTTCATCAATGGCTTGGGAGGAAAATCAAGTTTTCTCCTCATTTTTAGGACCATTTTAGGTTTTTTAGAATTTTGGGAATGTTTATTATCAGTTATCACCTTCACTTCAGTTGATATTAATACATAACATTTTTCATGTATCTAAACTCTAAATGTATTTATCTAATCTATATCATCTTCTGAGTTAGAGTGATCATGATATAAACCTTGATTTATCTACGACTAAATGGCCAGTTAGTATAGATGATTCTGAAACCGAGGTACTTCATGGGAGGATAATTCCATTGGTTCATGTTCTATTAATGTATAATTCAAATTCATGTCAGAAATGGTATAGGGAGGAACTGATGAGATAGTGGTGGCCTCATCTTTTTGGAATGGAAGCATCATTATAAGATTTTTATGGACAAAAAGTTTGTACGGTGGGGAGGTTGTAACATTATGTTACAATTTTCAAGTATTCCTTGACCGCTATTTTTATCAGGAATTAGTTTTGTTTTGTTTGGGGTTGCTTCAGGTGAAAACATGGAAAATTTCAAAAACACTAGGGCTATGCATAGTTGGTGCAAGTTTTTTCCAAATTGGGTTCCCTCTCAAGGAAAACCGTACAAACCCAGGAAGTGGGGTTTTTTATGGTTGGTGCAATGTTGGGAAAACCATATAACCACATCAGATAAACCATAAAACCCATTAAATTTGGCACACAACTACGGATCATGGTTTGTTCAAACCATGTGGCACATCCTATCTAACCATGTCTATGGGATTTTCAATCTGAAGAATAAATTTTAAAATTCTTGAAACCCATTTTTATCCACCTGATGGAACTTTATCACCCCTTTGTGAAATATTATTTCCTAGAATCTCCTAATATCTGTTTAAATCTCCTCAAAACCCCTCTGGAATAAAATTAAAGTGAGTAAAAAGGCATTTGATCTTCTCCCTATAGGTTTTCTCTTCTCATTCTCTATCTCCCTCTCTCCCTCTTCTCCTCCCTAAAGTTTTTAGGATCATAATGTTGTTAGAAGATCTAATAACCTATGTTTTGGAACTCAATCCTAGGTTTTATTCATAGATCCTTGTTTCTATAATTTTTCTTTGGGAAATCCCATTTATTCCTTTTTTGTTCAATAAATATTGATGTCGAGGTAGTTGGTTTCGTTACAATGCCCATCTTTTATTAACCCTAGTTTACTTGATTTGATTAAATTTATTTCCATTGAATGTGTGGGATTTAAAAATTATAAATTTGAATTGTTAAAAACTCAATTATATTGAATTGGTGGATTGGGATTTCAAATTTGATTTTTGTAAATAAATTAAGAAAACCCAATTATAATGAATTTTTAAATATTTGTGAAATTGATGGAATTAATTGAAATTTTTATTTTGAAATTGGGTGGAATTTGGTCAACTTAAATTGTTGAATTTAATTATGGAATTTGAATAGTGAAATAGATTTGGTGGAAATGATTTTTGAATTTGGTATTTCTAAAAATGGATTTAAATGATTTGGATATAATATTTTGGGTTTTATCTTAGAAAAAGGCATGTTTTTTATTAAAAACCTATTTTGGTTTTTAAATGAAAAATTGGGATATTTGAAATCGATAATTAGATGAATATTATTTGGAGTATTCTTAAAATAAATTTCCCATCATTTTCTGTTATTAGGGAACATGTGGGCCTTTCGTAGTTAGTGAGTTGTTTGGACAACACTCTACGATATGAAAGATTCCAAAACATAAATAGAGCACATCACATCCCTACTAGGATGATG
Organism: Viscum album; assembly: GCA_963277665.1. NCBI lineage: Eukaryota > Viridiplantae > Streptophyta > Magnoliopsida > Santalales > Viscaceae > Viscum > Viscum album. Next base: position 367,235,610 of record OY728131.1, read on the forward strand.
ATGATGTTTTTTGATTGGATTCAAAGGGGCATCTGTATACACATGTTTTCATTTCACCTTGAGTGTTTAGAGTCCTATATCCTATAACTATCATACCTTTTTAGGCATTTTACCATGTTGATCACTTGATTGTATTTGAAATTAATATATTCCATTATTGTAAACTATTATACATTCCTTCTTATTTATATAAATTGTTTTCTATAAAAATTTTATTAATCCATTTTTTAAAGTATTTATATCATTTGAAATGTAAACCGTGATTTTTTTTAAATATGATTTTGAAATTACAAACCCATTTATTTTAAAATTGAAATATTTATTTGGTTAATTCAATATTGGGATCTATTATGGAATCCTTGGTGACACCCTACTAGGATTTTTTCTCACACCCTACTTATTCTTTTGGGTGTTTGTATATTAGTCCTTTTAGGTTTGAGCAGGGGTAAAACAACACTTGGAGGTGGTTCTAACTATTGATCTATAGACTTGGAGAGTTTCATTCATTGGGACATGGGTTGTCTATCCTATTTTTTGGTACTTTTCTATAGTACTTAGTGATATTTATACCTATTTAAATTATATTACACTTATATATATTTTTTTTTCTTGTATGAATTATTATTGGTTTATCATAATTCCATAATTTTTGTGGAAAATATTTTCCCACATTCATTTTTAATGATGTTAGGTGCATGTAACCAACCCCTGGGGATTAGGAATACCATTCAAACCATCTCAGTGTCTGCTCAATTATTGGGTTACCAGGGTATCCAGGATTGTTTGTGACACATCTCCACTGTCCTATGATCCACTATTATCATCCAAAGGTTAAAATGATAATGTTTTATCCTTAAATTCATATGCATATAAATTTATCTTGATAATAAATATGATACTTCTCATAAATATAGGATAGTTCATAAATGGAATGGTAACTATAGAATTTAATTGAAAATAATAATATCTATTATTTTTAAATAGAATATTAATTCTGATATTCCTTTTATGTAACTAACGCTATTAAATTCACAGAACAAACACCTCTCTTCGATCAATAAACTTTTTTCATCAATATAAAATACAATTTTTTTGTCATTATATATATATTTGATCATAAAACAATAATAAGAAACTCAATAGAATATTGAGTAACCAAAGGTATAATTGATCCTCTTCAAAGTAATCCTTTAGTCGTCACTTTCTATGTATTCCAACTTCAATGGGTATATTGATGAATAATTACACTAAATTCAATTTTTTTTTGTGTTTTTGGACTCTATTTCTTATTCCTCGCTATTTACACTCTAAAATCTGTGATACACACAACACCATCATCTTGCATCATCTAAATCTATGAATTTATAAATTTATATTCAAAACATAACCTCTATCTAAAATTCAATAAACACCCACTTTAATTGGATATGATTGATAAATTACTTAACATCCCAACCTTTGCAGAGATGCATCATGCTTGTTTGTATGTATCCATTTACCCTTTTTTTGTTATAAATTGGTTGGTTTTCTATTTGGGATTATTTTTGGATATATTGGTGAAATTTGGAATCCTGTGAGGTTTTCCATGGTTCCCCTAAAGTTAGGAAAACCTCTGTGATTTTTCCTAGGAGATTAGGCTCCCATTTTTGGAGCCCTAGGAGGTGGTGTATGGTTTTCCCAAACCGTGCGGCATCCCTCCCTAAACTGTACACAGTCAAATAGATTAGATATTTCATGGTGTCCATAATGTTTCGGAAATTGAGAACCACTTAGGAGAAACTCTACACTACATTAGTAGGGGCACATGGTTTGGAAAATTGTGCACCTATGCCAAGAAAACCATGTTCCTAGGTTTTTAACGCCCAAAATTTTTTATTAAAATTCATGAACCTACCAATTATTTTTCCTAATACTCCTTTATCAACCTAATAAGATTTTAATTACCCTTGTAGGATATTTAAGGAATTCCAAGGATCCCCACACTTCTTTTGTTGTGAATCGTAGATCTAGTGGAAGGATTATACCCCTCTTCCTATATGTGATTTCTTCTCATTTGATTTCATCTGACTTTACAATCTTTATATATTATTTTAAAAGGTTTATTTCCTCTATTAGAAATGGGTTTAGATCTAGTTTTTTATGGAATTTTTGTTTGATCTTGGTGCTTGGATTGATCTATGATCTCCTTATCTATTGTGATTTGGAACATTCTACATCAATTGACGGTTACAATTTGGTGGTTGTTCATCAATGATCTTGAGGTAGGTGTTCTAATTTTCAATTCACATAATCGTTATTATAATTGGGTGTATGAAATGGTGAAATTTTAATTTTGATGTTGGTAAATTTCCCATTAAAGTGAATTGATTACTTATTATTTTTTCATGGATTATGAAATTGGTGGAATAATGGGATTGTGTAATTGGAGAAATAATTGGATTATAAAATTACTGGAATAATTGCATTAAAAAATTGGTGGAATAATTAGATTATGTAATTGGTGGAATAATTGGATAATGGGAATGGTTGGATAATGGGATTATGAAATTATTTGAATGATGGGTTATAAACAAGGTTGATAATGGGTTATAAATGTGGAAACATGGTATTTGAAATTTCTAAATGATGTAATAAACAAGTTATGGGTCAGGGAATAATACTCTAAATACCCATTGGGAGATTGAAAGATGATCTTGGACCCCAATATTTATATATATTTCATGTGATACCTGAGTTATGGGATAGGGACTACTAATCCAAATACCCATCGGGTATTTGAATTCTACTCTTGGCCCCCATTATATGAATTTAAATTTTGAAATTAAATTATTAATGAAGGTATATGATTGCATTAAATGTGATATCTTTTTAGTGGTTGGTTTAAACATTGTCCATGGTTGAAGTAGGTATGATTGGTTTGAGTGTCACTGTGAACCTGGGGACCTATGTAGTTAATTAAAGAATAATTTCATGTGAAACTATATAATTTATATTTAATACTTTCATTAAAAATGGTTGTGGATCAATCCCCCTTTTATTAATGATAAAAAATTAAGGACATCATCTTTTAAAAACTATGAGAAGAGAAAGCCCATTACATGAAATAAGCATAGATTCCATAAAAATAAGGATCAAAGCCTTCATGAGAACCTAAATGTAAAAAGGGGAAGTAGATATCAATAAAATCAATAGAAATATTCTCATAACCCTCTACCAAACCATGCAAGGGGAGATCAGTTAATGGATATTCCTTTTCTCCATCTAAGATGTTCTATCATGTGGAAACAATAATACATAGAAAATCCCTCCTCCAACCTACACTAACATGCGGAAAGAGGACCAGATGATATGTGATAGCATGCCTATCTCTGTTAAACGTTTCCCTCTCAATAGTGCATGGAAACAAACATACATATCATACTTGATTCTAAGTAAATCTAGATAGAAATCATAATGGAAATGATCAGCAAGTTACCCATCCATCCAAATGAATAGATGGATGATGAGGGGTGTCATCACACCCATCTCTCCTTTAAGGTCTCCCACCCGACATCCACTGTAGGGTGAAAAAATGTATAACTAATGAAAATTGGTAGAATCCATTGTGTTAAAATCCATTAGTAACTAATCAAATATCCACATAAAAATGTAGAACATGTTCCCCCAAAAAAAAGGAAAACTGTGAGGCCAATGGTCCCAACAATGCCACCATCGAAGTAGAATACACCCACATAGAAACACTACAAACCCAAAACATGCCTCATACCAAAGGAAAAATGGTAACCAAGATCCAATTCCAAAATCCTTATGATATCCCCCCAGTCATCCATATGGTATTTCTAGACAAGCATCATCATTATTGTCACCTGATATCATCCCAATATACCCCTATAGAAAATTCCATGAGAGGGATGCATCATCACCTAAATATAGCTTCGCCTCCCATGAAAATATAAGCAGAAAAACTTCAAGGAAACATATGAACCACAAAACAAGCAGAGGAAGTCTAGATCTGAACCAATTTTGAAGAAAATTGAAGATAATGAGTATGAGCCAAAAAATAAATTACCTAATAACTTCTATGAAGTATTATACAGAGATGAAAATTGAAAATACACAAAAATATTTGAGCATGTAGAAACATCAGAATTATCCAAAGAAGAGACACAAATGAATCCACCTGCATACCACCTCCACCAAATGGGATATGATCAATGCCATGAATGAGGCACTCCTGAGGTCATGTAGGAACCTGGCTTAGGGAACCAGCATAGGGCACCCTAGTCAGAACACCAAAATGTTATATCAGAGGAGGTTTACTTGTCTTTTATTTCTTCTTACAATTTGTTAATGGTAGACATGATACTATGATGATTTAGGCATTGGTCATGAGCTCATGTATTGGATTAGCTAACCCATGTTTGGGGAAAACCCCAAGTACACAAGGTGTGGTTTTTATTCTAGATGTTTTCTATTATAGAAGAATGTTATTTCACCATGAATGATGCACTTGTTATGTGGTGTTATTATTTTTTGAGATTTTTCCTCATGAACTGGTATGGCATGGGAGTTGACTATACCTACATCATTCTAGGAAAATAGAGTATTATGTGACATGCATCATTTTAGGCACGCACATAAAATCATGTTTGGGGTTGAGTTGTTAAATTGAAATTCTTTTATTTTTTTGAGTAAATTAAAATAAAAAGGTGTCAGACAAGAAATTAACAATTATAAATGGTGATAATTTTTTTATTTTAAAATGGATAAATGAGTGTCTAGTAGGAAACCATGAAACATAAAAGTGTTTTACCCTATGTTAACCATGAACTAAGTGAGGGGTGGTTAAGGGTAGTGATAGTGCCTCAGTTTTTACCATGTGGAAGAATATGAGGATGACTTCTTATAGCCTAATGTGAATCCCTCTTATGTGAAAGTAATATTGATGAGTTATGTGTCCTAAGACGTGTGTATGAATTTGTTAAGAAATTCCTCCATGATGTTGTTTATTGATATAATTATAAGAGGACATGTCTAGAAATGTGACTCTAGCAATAGAACTAGAGGATATAATGGTTCTAGGTGAAGGAGTTGGAGATTTGTTATATGAAAAGTTTTCTCACTTTACGCAACTTATGGATAGAGGCCTAGTGTGGGTTATGTGGAATATGTATGAACTTACATGGGAGTTTCAATTACAGTACCATCCAACCTTTACTATAGAGGGTGTACTTGAGGAAGTTGAGTTCTAGATCGAGTCTATCTATAAGATCCTTTACTATTTACAGATTCCTATAGAGAAGAGAGTCAAATTGATAGCATATATGTTGTACGGGTCAGCAAACTACTGGTGGGATATTCTGACCCCGGATGAGTAATTGGAGAACATGGTATGGAAGGTCTTCTAGGAGATGTTATTGGAATACTTTTACCCTGAGACACTAAGAAGGTAGAGATTAGTAGATTTTATGTTGTTAAGACAGGGGAGTATGTCTATAAAGGACTATTCAATTTTCTTCACTGATTTAAATCTTTTTTTCAGTATTGTCCGGAGATGATAAAAATTCAGAGAAATATTTTCAGGATTGGATTAAATGTTATATTAAGTCACAATTTGATATCATTCAGATAAATAATTTTTCTATTTTAGAGAAGAAGTCTCTCATTTATAAGGGAAACCTGAATTAGGCTTCTAGAAGAATTTATATTGTTTCTATTAGAAAAACTCGAGGTATGGATTCAAAGAGTAGGAAGTTTCACTATGAAAAAATCAACCAAGAAAACACTAATAGAAATATAGGGTTTAACATCAGTATTTTGACATTGGTTTATAATAAACTAATGTTAGAAACCTATAAAGTAGAGTTTTGGTGTTGGTTTTTAGAATGTCTCATGCCAAAATCAGTTCGATATAACCTTCAGTGTTAGTTTTCAAGAAAATCGATGTCGAAGGTTATAGGGAAAAAAATAGGCATCATTTTTCACCAAAAAATTTAGGAAAAATATAAAAACAAATTATTTTTAGCATTGGTTTTGATGGAATCGAATGCCAAAAATACATTTTTTTTAAATTTATTATGTTAGTTTTAAAAAAATTGACACCATAAATCTTTTAAAAAATAAATCAGGATATTGAATCCCAAATTCTATTTCACTCAAAAAACTATCTGTTGACCAATGATGGCACCGAATGACCTTGTTGACCCTCGACCACCCTCAACGACCTCTATTAACTGTTAAAATCACTTTTTCCCCATATTTTATTATTACTTCTCTTAAATATTCCACCCTTTAAACATGTTTCTCATCATCGAGTTCTTATGGTCGATATGAAACTACCTTTTATGGTTTGTTTTTTATTTTAATTCATTTTTGTACCCATTTCTCTAGAATCTTGCTGGTTTCTCTCTATTTCGACAAGATTTTATTGAGTTTTGTGGAATTCAGGATACATTTTTCTTTATTCAACTCCAAAAAATTTATGCTTTTTTATATTAATTTATATATAACTTTTTGTTATGATAATAGTTTATTAATTCATTTTGGAACTCCATTTAGGATAAATTTTTCACTCGTTTTTTTATTCAGAATACAGTTTGTATTATTCAGGATACATTTTTCATTTTTCAAGAAACATTTTTTTATTTATGATACAATTTACAATATTCAGGATACATTCTTTTGTTGATTAACTATTGTAGTCCTTTATCATTATTAATTAATTCATGGAATTCAATTTTTTCACTACCATTTAGGATATAGTTTTAATTATTCATGATGATAGTTTCAATTTTAATTCATTTTTCACTCCTTTTTCCTGAATCATGCATAGTTCGTTTTATTTCCACAAACCTTTTTCATTATTTGACTCAAATATTTATATATAACTTATTATGTTTTTTTGAATTTTTTTTTGTAAATAATTTTTATATAATAGTGCATAAGTTATTACATGTTTTTGTGTTCAATTATATCTTATATACAATTGTTTGTTATGATAATTATGTAACTTATATTTGTATAAATGTTTTTATAATATTTTGTATAATTATATATATAATTTTTCTGAATTCAAGAACTTTTTTTCATATGTTTTTGCTAGTAAAATTTATATGTTTAATTGTTATGATAATTTTTTAATAGCTATTTTATGTTATTACTGTTTTATAATTTATGTATATGTGTGGGAGGTATTGTTTTATTTGTGAAGATAAATTATGAATATATTTTTGAAGATATTTTTTGTATAATTGGTTGTTATTTATTAAGATAATTCATGTATGATATGATTTGATCAAAATGTATAATTTTTTGTTAGGATTAAAATCATCATTTATTTGTATGACAAGTTAAGTCATAAAATTTGATCACCAATAATTTTTATTGGATGTGTTTATGTTTAAAAATTTTCTTTTTATATATATATTTTAATGTATATATGTTTTAATATATTCATCAATTATATTGTGATATCAAGTATTGAATGGATTGTAATTGGATAAATTTATGAATAACCACTAGTGAATATGAAAAGGAAGTTGATGAATTATTGGAAATTTCTAAAAAAAATCATCAATAATAGATTTTATTTTATGTCCATGTGTGAAAAGTTTGAATATGAGAAATATAAACTCCATATAAATAAATGATCATATCATTTGTTTTGGTTTTATCCTTAATTATACATGTTTGATCTGGCATAGTGATAGAAATAAAAATTGAATATCCAACGTTTACAAAAACATTAATAATGAGGAAGATGGTCATATTGAAGAATTAATTCATGATTTAGGTGTTTAAATCATCAAAATAATAGGAATTATTAAATGATTGTATAAAAATTCTGATAAACCATTTTTCCTATGTTGTAATAAATTTACAGTATTGTTAATAGTTTTAATATTAGCTAACTTGAAATCTAGAAATGGGTGGAGTGATAAAAGTTTCTCCAACAAAAATGAGCTTTTAAAAGAGCTACTTCCAGATGGCATCCGTCATCTAGATTCCAATTTTTGGGCGAAGAAAATATTATGCCCAATGGGATTGGGGTATAAAAAGATACATGCTTTCCCCAATGATTTTTTTTTGTATAGGAAAGAATATGAATATTTATCAAGTTCTCCTACATGTGAGACATCACTCTATAAGATGGATGATAATTTCAACTTAATTTCCTTTTTAGGTGCTGACATCTAATCTCATGAAAAGTCAATTTTTCACTTTATAATGATATCATCCAATAATTAATGCAAAAATTTATGATACTTATACTATGATTCATTTTTAGGTACCAAAATCATAGCTCCTGTTAAATCAATTTGGTATATTCCAATAATTCCTTATTTAAAGTGTATATTTACAAATTTAATTGAAGCTAAAAAGGTTAATATGGAATTCATATGAGTTCATCTCTGATGGTAAATTACATTACCCTGTTGACTTATCACGATGGAAGATATTTGATAAATATTTTCCTGATTTCGGAAGTAATGTTAGAAATCTCAGAATGGATGTGTGAATAGATGGAATGAATCCATATTAAAGACTAATTAGCCCACATAGTTCTGGGCCAATTTTATTGGTATTTTAAAACTTATCCAATAGATATGTTTAAAGAAAAAATATGTTATGATGAGCTTGATAATTTCTGCACCAAAACATCTAGGAAATGATATTGATGTATATATTTCATCATTGATAGATGATTTGAATATTTTATGGAAGATAGGTGCTAATGTTTTTGATGCATACAAAAAATAGTATTTTATTTGGCATGTTATGATAATGTTCTGTATAAAAAACTTTCCTACATATGGAAACTTATCTAGATATAGTGTTAAGGGAGATAAAGCATGTCCAATTTTTGAAAAAGAGACTTCATATTATCAATTTCAGAATGTAAGAAAGACAGTGTACATGGTACATCAAATATTTTTGTGAATTAATAATCCTTATCTTAGATTAAAAAATACCTTTAACAGTTTAAAAGAATAAAATCTTCCCACAAAACAATTGTAAATAGAAGAATATTATGATCAGGTGAAAAATATTGATTTGAGATTTGGAAAGAAAAGTAGTTTTGGACTTCACAAAAATATCTTGAGGAAATAGTCTATTTCTTTTTGAACAAACTTAATTGATATCTTTAATGATAAAACATAACATTGATGTTATTCATGTTGAGAAAAATATATGTAAAAATATGATAGTAACTTTGTTATATATAAAAGGAAATAAAAAATATTCCATTAATTCTATATTGGACTTGATAGAAATGGGAATGTGTTTGGAGTTAGATCTCACTATGATAAGAAAAAATAACATATTTACCTTTGTTTTAACACATAATAATAAAGGGTGAGAATTTGAATTTTTTTCAGTGTATAAATTGTATAAATGTACCAAATGGTTCTTCAAATGTGAAGAACTTTGTGCCAGTGAAGGATTGAAAATTAATAGGTATGAAATTTCATGATGGTCATGTATTGATGCAACAACTGATACCAGTCTCATTGTGTGGTATATTGTTGTCTCCTGTCAAGAAGATTATCGCCAGGTTATGTATTTTTTTTAAATCCATTTGTATGAAATTTTTTGATCGAAATTTGTTAGATTAGTTATAAAATTAATATTCTCTTATACTTTGTAAAATAAAAATTTATTTTCCAACTACATTTTTTGATATAATGGTTCATATGGTGACTAATATGGTTCATGAGATAAGAATATGTGGTCCTGTTTATTCACATTAGATGTATCATTATGAAATGTATATCAAACTTTTAATGGTATATGTTCAAAATATGTATTGATTGAAGGCCTCTATTGTTAAAAAATATGTATCGGAATATGTGATTGAGGTTTGTACATATTATTTTTATGAAGTGGAGAATATTGGATTCCTTATATCTTGACATTTGATAGTTGATAGTGAAGGTAGAGGGATTCAAGGCTTAATGGTCAAGATCATTCCATGTGATGAAGTGATGCATGCATATTTACAAATTTTGAACAACACAAATGATGTTCAATCATATATATCATCACATATTTCTAAATTAAAGATATGATATTCAAAAATAAAGGAAAAGTGGTTGATGATTGAGCATAAAAAGTCATTTGTTTCATGTTTTAATAAGAAAGTGAGAACATATATATCTACATCAAAAAAAATTAAATAGTTGGAAGGAGGACTATCTCTAAATGTGATAACATGGTTTGGTTTTGATATTAATGGGTACAAATTTTATACAAAAAATCTAGATGGCAAGAGTACCATTCAAAATAGTGTTGTGAGGGTTATCACTGAAGTAGTGTATTTTTCAAGTGCAAAAGATAAAAACCTAATTTTCTATTTTTTTGACATATTTTTGAGTTATTGAAGATATATGGGAAATTTATTAGACAAAATTTTGAGTCACTATGTTTGAATGTAATTTGGTTAATAACAATAGTGGTGTGAGACCTGATGATTGTGGATTTACACTGGTTGATTGGAAAAGATACAACGAGGAACCCTTTATTAGGGAGACACCTGAAAATAAAATATTTTATGCCATTAATCCATGAAATGATCAATGGTTTGAAATGTTTCCCAGAAAAAGATACCATTTGGGTGATGAGAATGATGATGATGATGGTACTGATATAAATGAGTCTTATTCATCTATTATATGATTTGTGGATTATTACAATGACTATAAGGTATACATAGTGCATATAGTACATAATGATAATGATGATGGAATATGATAAAGCACTTAATTAGTCTCCTAATTATTATCATAATTATTCATATTTTGTTCCTTTTTTTGAAACATAAAAATGTGTTCCTCTTTTTTTACTTATTTTTTAATCTGTATTTCTAAATATTCAACTTTCTAATGGCATGAAAGTACAAAAAAAATTATTATAATTTCTTGTGTCAATGTCAGATACAAAGAGATAAGATAAATTTCAAAGGTATATCTATTTTTTCAAATTATTACATATTCAGTAGTATACTTATTTTATGAAAGAAAACATTTAATTTATAAAAAAAAATTGGACTGTTGATGCGTCACCAACAGTGGATACTTCCTTTATTTATATAGAGAAATCATGTTATAAATTTGGAAAACGTAGTATTACATGTTTATAATCATTGTCACTTGGGGAGATAAGAGATTACATACTAGTTTTGATGATAATAGTAATGCAACTGGCCCAAATGAAGTTTAGTTTATCAGTTATATATCAATGTAAATCCATTACAGGATTAGTATTCTATATCCTGATTGGAAGTCCATTGAAAGGATAGAGAAACAATAGCATTGAGAGGTCTTGGTGGTAAAATAACACAGTTGATTTATTTTATCTCAATTTTTGAATATTAAATATTTTTAATGACATATTTAATTTATTCAATTATAGATGACATTAAATTTATAGGAAAAAAATTTGAAAAGACATCTCTCTTTAGTTGCGGTTCGATGCAGGGATTTAAAAAACTCAAAAATAATTATTTTTTTTGAAAGAAAAATTATGAAAACACATTCTATGAGTATCAATTTATATATAAGAAGATACATGGAATAAATCTGTTATCATCCGACATGAAAAAAAAATCTACTATGATAATTATTTTATACAATACAATTTATTATATATTTATCAAATTAACTATTAGTTTATTTTTATAAAATTAGCTTCTAGGAAATCTCATCAAGACATCTAGTTGAAAAATGTATACCCTCATACCTTATCACATAGAGGGAATATGTTATTAGAGAAAAAATGACTAAAGAAAACTTCAAATTATTAAGATCTCAATCTAGTAGTGGTTCAGAAGTGGTCCAGTTTGGTCCTCCATCTCCTCCCACTCACCATTAAAAATTGAAACAATTAGGAAAAAAGAAATACTAAATGTATCTTACAGAGAAATATATTAAGTAACTGAAATATTAGTAAGTAATTTTTTTTATCTTTAATGGATCTTTTTATTTTTTAAATTAAAAACATTGATATAAAAATTTAATTTCATATTTCAGGATGATCTTCAGGACAAAGTGATCCAAGGAAATTTTATCCTTGAGGGTAGGATAGATATCCTAACTATGGATTTAGGAAAGAAAAAATACATAGGCTGAGTAAGAGTGTATGAGGAAGGTGTTAGTATTAAAAATGTTTTTGGGAAACAAAGTAAGCAGTCAAGAGATCTAGAAATTTTTTTTCCTTAAAAGATGAGATGAAAGAAATGAAACCATGCATGGGCGATCAAATTCAATCAACTGTTTTTGAACATTTGATGAGGCAATCTCAGTCTGGAAATACCACATAGTCTTTTCAGCCTTCACACATGGATGTGCAGCATGTACAAACAACCCAGCTAACCAAAACCACCTAGCCTTCCCAGTATTTTCAGCCTACATAGTTGGATGTGCATTATATACAGACTACCCAGCTGGCCCACCCCACCCATCATGCCTCCTCATATCCTTCACCTCTTTGTTCAAACACAACAATATATTTTGAGTTTCATGTTGGAGATACTCATGTGTGTATTATGGTATACAAAGTTGTACATGTTTTTGGGGAGTCAATACCCCATAATCCAATTCAGTTGGATTATGTTAGAGTATCGATTCATGATATTATTGAACATAATTTTCCACTACCATTGCCTACTGATGAAGTTACCAAAGTCGGGGATTGTATGGGTTAGTTTTTTTACATTGGCCGATAAACCTTATGTGTTATCTGTCATATGGTGTATGCATTGTTTTTAAATCTTAATTACATTTGATTGAAAAATACTTATATGTTTTTCTATCTTTAAAATTTTATAGGATTGTCTACAATCAAAACAATTTATGCAAGGAAAAAAATTCAGGAGAAATTATTTGTAGTACTTTTGTTTCTTAAGGGATAAACAAATTATGATAGATTTTTTCTTCAATGAATAATATATATGAGTTTTGCAAGACATCTAAAATATTTGGAAGAGACTATCCAGTGAGAATATTTAAATAATATATCATAGATATGATAGAGTTTAATGAGCTCATAATTATTGTGTTACAGTTGTTTACCATGTAAGTAAATTTATGTTTGAGTTTAAAATTTTCTTTATCTAAAGATTATTTTAAGTGAATTACTAATTTAATTATTTAATTAGGTATCTATCCAGGAATCTAATACTAAATTATAGAACTAATCTTTATGTTTTTATGGATTTAAAATTCATTTCAACAGTCATGAAATATGTAAACGCTATTGATAGAGTTAAATATATATCTGAGAGATTATCAAACAAAAATATTGGATATTGGTTTTTACCATTCCATGATGGATAAGAACACTAAAATAATTATGAACAAATTTTTATTATAATTTCATTAATTGGGAACATTTTTTATTGTATAAGGAATTAGTTTTTATGCATTTGGTGCCCAAGTGAATGCACTTTGTACTGGGTTTTCTCTTTATTAGTTCGTGATAATAATCTTTTTGGCACATTGTTAGAAAAGTATGCTTTCTTACAATTTTAAAGCTCATTAGTTTTAATTGTAATGTTTATACATGTTTTATTAGTTGATATATATGAAAATGAAGGTCATGGATAATGTTTAACAAAGATCACTTGTCAAATAAGATTCCAAATCCAATCAAATACATGAAAGTACAAGTAAAAATTTTCATATTACATAATATATTGATTATATATAAATATATAGGTATTTAATTTCATTTAAATGTTTTATGACCTCAGTCTCATTATTAATAAGGAAGTTTATAATGTGGAAATTATGTTGTACTATTCATATATGAGATAATCACAATTGGAGTAACAATTTATTTCCATTTGGTGGGTTAATTATATTAACTATTTTATGTTTTATTTCATAATTTTCACTTTTTTATCATATATCATTTAATGTTGTTATAAACATTCTGAAATGCCTGGATCAGTTGTGATCACTGAGAGGGGAGGGGTGAATCAGTGATAACTTTCTATTTTTAAGAATTGTTCCCTTTTAATAATCAATTCAACCTCTGTGGCTGGTTAAGGCCTAGATCTACTCTTTTGGTGGTGCAGTGAAAATGAAAGCACAGAACACAGAGATTTACAAGGATCGGTACAAAGACCTACTCCTTTCCATGTTGGTTGCACTCCCCAACACAGATTCTTTACTATGCCATAAGATGTTTATAGGGTAATTAGTTATACCCCCCAATTACAAGTTGTTTAAACCCCCCCCCCCCCAACTTCACAACATCTTCTTCTTCACAGCTCTACTTCTCTTCTTCCAATTTGTTGTTAAATTCTTCAAGTAGCTTCAACAAACTCCCGGAGAACTTGTCGGTCTTGCTCACTAATACTTTTATTCAGTATGCATGCATGTACATACATGAAATTCCTCCTTCACACGTGCATAAACACTCTGTTCTTATGTTTTCATGCACATTATCTCCCCCATGAAAGCACACTCCTTCTTCAAGTAAATCTCACACAATCCAAATGGACATGTGGATGATGTAAGTGTGATATTTTCTTCTCAAGAGGTTATCAAAGCCTCAACCTCATGCATGTATTCTTCTTTGTGACAAAACAAGGCCTCAGGTTCTTCTTCTTTATGCAAAACAAGAGTGCACGATTCTTCTTCTTCATGCAAAACAAGAGGGCACGAGTTCTCCTCCATCGTGCTTCGGGTGTGATAAAAGCATCTTCAAAAATCCTAAGAGGTTCGTGGTTCTGTCTTCGCACAAGAAATACAAGGGTGTAAATACACCAATTGTTTTTCATGCGGGCTACTCCTCACAAAGACACGGCGAGGGTTCAAATAACCTGTCACGCACTTGTGGGGTGCTTCACACAGAGGGTGTGGATCACCTCTTTCATGAACCAAGGGGGTTTGCGCTTCTTCTCTTCGCGCAAGGGATACGCAGTCTCTTTCACGAAACAAAGGGTTATCCACTCTTTTTTGTGCAAGACCTGTGCGAGACTCCTCCGAGCAAGGGATGCACGAGACACCTCTTCTTCGCGAGCAAGGCTGCGCTGACACCTCTTCCCTTAGCGAATCAAAGGGATTCACGGTTGCTCTGTTTATTTGTAGAAACAAGAGCTCCTTCCTTCATGAATGGCAGCAACACTTCTCGTACACGGGCTCCTATTTTTATAGGAGAGGAACGCAAACAGAACCACAGAGTTCAAATCTTGAAAGCCCGAGATACATTCCTTTGAATAACTGAGATATTCGGTTCGTTAAAAACATTCAACCCGTGTTAAAGATATGCCGCGTATCTCAGGTGTTTCCTTTTTCCAAACATGGGATCCTTCGATCTTGGTGTGTGCATCACGTGCATACGTTTAAAAATTCACGCAAAGCCTTTCCTTGTACATCAAACAGGCAGTGCACCTCGGTAACTTCGTTTGCCTCGGGCTCCTTTGAATTCATTATCTCACTGTATGCATGCGAATTTTAATGCATGCATGTGTTCAGTACACCCAACCAATCATCTTGGAGGCTTCACCTTCATCAGAGGTGGTCGGGAGCTCCATCTCCCTCGTACGGGATGCCACTGGTTCGCGAGAGGCATCGTGAGGCTCCTCGGCTCGGCGAGAGATAGGAGACAACTCCCAAGCTGTTGGATCATCATTTAATGATGATGGAAGGCTAATATTATAACACAGTGTTGTGGATGCATCAGATGGTTCAGATCAGTGCGCGATCAGATGAGCAGCTAGGTTTAGATCCGCGTCTCAAAATTGTCGTCCCACATCGAAACGCGTTGAGTTTATCATGTGGTTTAACAAACTTCTCCCGCCACATCCATCCCAGATAACTCCTCTCCCCCTTCCGGTGTCGCCCCGCACCGGTTCTCCTGTGGGAATGCTCTATCTCCCACTATGCTCCTCCATAGGCGCGCCCTTGGCGCCACGCTACGCGGGTTTGACCTCTACGTGGCTTCGGCTTACACATGGCCTGGCCTCCTGCGGGCTGGCTCTGCCTAGGCCTCCTCATCGGCGCGGTCAACCCCTTGTAGTCCCACATGAGCCTTAGGTTGAAGCATGGGTAGCTAGCTCGTGGCAGGCCCCATTTTTTTACATAAACTCCACTATGTACTTGGTTAAATGAGCATGTAGGAACAAGTCTTCTTCATTCCATTATCCTCTTCTTCACCTCCTCTTCTTTATTAGAATTCTATACTCCTCCCAACCTATATTCTTCACTTAAAAGGGAATTCTCGAAAGTTCTTCTTCAACCATTGCTCTTGAATCATATATTCCTTCAGTTTTCTTCAATGATCCAACAAGAGATGAGGTTGGGTCATCTTCAAATCTGCATGCACTAAAAGATAGTGCTTGGTCTTCTTCAGACCACTTCTTCCACATAGTAGTTGTGGATGGTTCATCTTTTTTACTCTCCTCATGCATTGTGAAGAAAATGCATGGACTTCTAACAATGTTGTGACATTGTATCTTCTTGACACAAGTTCTTTGAACTAGAGATCAGATCTACAATCGTCTGATTTTATAAAGCTTATTCAACCATCATTCCTCAAGCTTTATCACTCTTCAATCTCTACTTCATGAGTTGGTACTCATTTATAGGATATTGACAACAAATTCAATCACTGGGGAACAACCATCTCCCCCTTTGTATTTGGTTTTCAATACTCCTAAGCACACTTTGAAGAATGTCATAATGTGTGTGCTGATGATTTCTCCCCCTTATTGGCAAACAAATGCAAAGGGATGAATGGAAAGTCATTCCCAAAATCCATAACTGCTTGACCCTGCATAACTTCAGCAACCAATGCTCCCCCTCAAGGGATGCACTCATATCCTTCAATTCCCTGCATGTTAGAACAAAATCATATAGATTTAGGGAATATGGAGGGACATTTCTCTTTCTCAAGTGAGAGGAGAAGGCTGAACAGGAAGTTTCAGCCTTAGCTCAATAAATATTTCTATAGGCATAGCTTTGGTGAAAATATCGGCCACCTGATCTTGAGTAGAAATGTAGTCGAGCTTGATGTCTCCACTGGAGACCCTTTCTTTGATGAAATGATATTTTATATCAATGTGCTTGGATCTGGAGTGTTGTATAGGATTCTTAGACAATCCAATTGCACTTTGATTATCACATAAGATCCTTAATGGTTTTTTAGCTTTAATTCTCAAATCTGCTAGCTGCACCTGCATCCAAATCATTTGTGTACATGCATGTGTAGCTTCCATATACTCTGCTTCTGTTGTGCTCAATGTTACAAAATTTTGATTCTTTTTGTACCAACTAACACATCCTTCTCCCAGAAAGAAGGTTCCACCAGATGTGGATCTTCTATCAGAACAATCACCAGCCCAATTAGCATCTGTGAATCCCAACAACTTTATGTTTGTACTATGTTTGTATAATAGTCCATAGTTGAGGGTTCCTTTCACATATCTCAAGATTATTTTAGCTGCTAATAAGTGAGATTCTTTTGGGTCACTTTGAAATCTGGCACACAAAGTCACTGCATATGTTATATCTGGCCTTAATGCCGTGAGATAAAGAAGACTGCCAATAATTCTCCAGAACTCTTTCTAATCAAAATTGTTGCCTTTTTCATTCTTGCATAGCTTGGTTCCAACAGAGATGGGTGTTGAGACTTCCTTTTCACTCTCCATTCCGAACCTTTTCACTAAGTCCCTTGCATACTTTTCTTGTGAAAGAAATATGGAGTTCTTCCTCTATTCCACCTGAAATCCTAGAAAATATGTCATTCGACCAAGCATGGACATTTCAAAGGTTCTCTTCATCTGCTCAGAAAATTCTTCACATAGTCCTTCCTTGTCACCAGCAAAAATGATATCATCCACATAGATAATGAATATGAGAGTACCAGTGGCCATTTCTCTGACATAGAGATTATTGTCAACTGTTCCTTTAAAAACTTCATGCTCTTGAGAAAGCCATACCATTTGGAGTACCAGGCTCTGGGGCCCAGATTTAATCCATAAAAATATTTTCTCAATCTGCATATCGTACTACCGTCTTTATCCAGCACGAATCCCTCTGGTTGTTCTATATACACTTCTTCTTCAAGATCTCCATTAAGGAATGCAGATTTCACATCCATATGATAGATCATGTACTACTTGTGTGCTACAACTGCTAAGAACATTCTGATAGTTTCCAGTCATGCAACTGGGGAAAAGGTTTCTTCAAAGTCAATTCCTTCCATTTGTGAATACCCTTTTCATACATGTCTGGCCTTATTTTTGGAAAATTCCCCATTTTCATTTAGTTTGTTTCTAAAAACCCACTTTTCCCCAATTACATTTTTATTTTTGGGCCTTGGAACAAGATCCCAACTAGAGTTCTTTTCTATTTGATTGAGTTCCTCATGCATTGCTTGTATCCATTCCTCATGTTCAACTGCTTCAGCCACTGTGTGAGGTTCAACTTGAGAAACCAGTGCAGTATGATCTTCCAATCTCAATATTCTTCTAGTTTTTACTAACGACTATGGGTCACCAAGGACATTTTCTATGTCGACATGTTTCTTCAATTTGTTGTATATCCTTCTTCCATCTTCACTACCTTCATCTTCATCACCAGGGTGTCCAGAGTTGATCTCACCAGCAGTTGGTGTTGGATCAGTTAATTCTTCATTCTTCTGTTCCATGGTTGTGTCATTCTTTGAGTCATCATTATCCACAGTGTATGGTTTTGTGTTGTTTTCAATTATTATGACATCATTGCAGTCAATCATTTTGTTCAACCTTTTTTTCTAGCATTTTGTAGCTTTTTCCATCAGGTAGGTAACCGATGAAGATAACTTCTTATGATTTTTCCTCAAACATTCCCAGATTAATGTTTTTAATCTTGATGATGCAAGGACTGCCAAATACTCTAAAGTATTTAACAGTTGGTTTTATGTTAAACCACATTTCATAGGTTGTTGTTTGTGTTTCTGGTCTCAGGAGACATCTATTTTGTATGTGTATAGCTGTGCATACAGCTTATCTCCAAAAAAATTTAGAGATATTGTGCTCAGCTAACATAGTCCTCTCCATTTTGACTATGCTTCGATTCTTTATTTCAGCCACTCCATTCTGTTGTGGAGTATATGGTGTACTATATTGATGCTTTATTCCATGCTTGACCAGATAGCTTTCAAAAGCATCACAAGTGTATTATTTTCCATTGTCTGGTCTCACTTTCTTGATACAGAGTCCTAGTTCTTTCTCAGCCTACCTCCTGAAATTTTTGAACATTGTGATTGCTTCTGACTTGTGTTTCATGAACATGACATTGGTCATCCGAGTGTAATCATCAATGTAGGTTATAACATAGAGATCTCCTCTTGTAGACTTCTGTCTCATTGGTCCACATATTTCTGTATGGATGACTTCAAGAGGCCCAGTAGACATGATATCTACTCCTTTGTTTGAACTATAGGCCAGTTTTCCCTTCTGAAAAGTGTCACAAATTTCATCTCTTTCTCTCTTTAATTTTGGTAGATCTCATACAATATTTTACTTTAGAATTTTAGTCATACTCCTTTGACCAAGATGGCCAAGTCTCCTATTCTAGAGATTGTTTTCATCTTTAGAACTAAGATAACAAGAATTGATGGACTCGCCAATTTGAAATAGGTTGCTAGTGGTTCTTCTTCCTTGAGTGATGATTTTTCTATCCTTTGAGCTCCTGATGATGTATGAATCCTTCTGGAACAACACCTCAAGTCCATCATCACATAATTGGATTACACTTAGCAAGTTGTGCTTTAATCCTTTAACAAACAACACATCATTGGATTTTAGATTTTCGGTTTCAATCATAGCCTTTCCAACACCCTTGATTTTTAGAGAACAATCATTTCCAAACACCATGGTTCCTCCCTCATGACATTCTATGTTGCTTAGAATTTTTGTATCACCAGTCATGTGTGATGAGCATCCACTATCAAGAATCCATGACTTGGTTTTACTACTGTATTTTAGAGAAACTTTAGCAAATCATGTGATTTCTTTATTGGGATCTTGAATGCCTTTTCCTTTCATGTCTTTGACTCTTTGTTCAGGAAGAATAGTTATACATTTATTACCTCTATGACCTTGTTGGTCATATCTTCCACAAGCTTCACCTAGGGAGCCATATTTGTTCTGAATTGGATGTTTTTATGCTTTCTGTAATATACTCTGGGTTTCAGGATATCTCCCCCTTGAATCATGCTTCATACTTGGAAAAGACATGTTATACCAGCATGTATAGGCCTTGTGTCCAAACACACCACAACACCATCAGTAGCCTCTAAACCTTGACCTTCTCTACTGATAGGAGTTATATTGTAATTTTCTGTCCAAGATTTGAGTAGTCCTTCCTGGGGATTTCCTTTCTTCCATTGAAGATGATTTTTCACAAGTTTTTGTATTCCATGTTTGTCTCAATTTCATATTTGGACCAGTATTGTTAGAGATAACATATGTATTTTGAGATTTACTTAGTTGTGAGTTGACTTGCCTCTGAGCACCAGCATGAGATGATTCTGCCTTGACCTCAACAGCCTTGTTAAAGTCTTCTCTCATCTTTGTCAAGCTATTCTATGATTCAATACACTTAGTGTGTGTCACTGATTTATCTTCTTCTTTGAGTTGATGTTTCTCTTCATGATCTTTTGCTTTCTTATCCAACTCAGCTGTCTTTAGTTTGTGTATTTTGATTTCATCAATGTATACTGTCTCTTTCTTCATACACTCTTCCAACTCTTCAGTCATCCTTTTGGTTTCCTTTTGTAACAGTTTATTCTCATTCTTGAGCTTATTGTTTTTCTCAAGACAAGCCTCTAATTTATCTTTCAACATGTATTCAAGCTCTGTTCATTCACTTTTATCATCTTCACTACTACAGGTGTCAAACCCTTTTTCCACATGAGCCATAAATTTTTCTTCTTCTTCTGATTGACTGGCTGCTATGGAGTCTGATTCTTTTTATTTGCTCACATAGATTTTTCTTTGACCTGGAATGAACCTTTTCTTTCTTGCACCAAATATTCTTCCTTCTCTTGGGTTTCTACTCCATTTCTTCTTTTTTGATTTTTCTTCTTCAACTTCTAGAGCACTAAATCTTTTCTTTGGATAGTTAACAACAATTTGTTTGATGTTATTGCAATTAAAACACCTCGGTGGTAATTTCCCTTTTCTCTTGAATTTATCTTTTCCAAACCTTTTTGATAAAAGAGAAATAATTTTGTTGAAGTCTTTATCCTTTCCATCATTTTTAGATTCACTTTATTCTAAGACTTCATCATATCTTATCTTGAGTTGTCTCATGGCCTCAAAATCCATCTCATCCTTGGTCTTCTACTTGAATACTAGTATCTTCCTCATTTCATATGAAATGAGAATGTTGTGTAGTTCATCAAGAGAGAGATCATCTCTGTCTTCTAATGCTGAGACATTGGGGTCAAACCTATTAGGAAATTTTCTCATTAGTTTTTTAACGATATTTGAGTCCTCCAAATTTTCTCCAAAGCCCTGAATGTTACTGACAATTTCATTGACTCTTGTGAAATAATCATCAATATTTTCTTCTCCTCCCATCTTGATATCTTCAAACTCACTTCTTCAAATTTGTAATTTGGCATCCTTGAATTTCATGTTGCCTTCATAACTGCTTTCCAATTTGTCCCAATTTTCTTTAACATTCTTGAGTCCCATGACTTTTATGTATACCTTTCATGAGAGAGACATAAGAATGGCATTTTGAGCTTTACCAACAACTTCCATATTTCTTTTCTCATCCAGTTTCATAGCAGCTTCATTAGTAAGAGGAGGTAATCCAAATAAGGCTGCATCTCTAACTTCAAGGCCGAGAGATAGAAGGTAGGGTAACATCTGATTCTTCCAGCTGTGGTAATTATTTCCATCGAATGTAGGAACACCCCTATTATTAACAGAATTCAGATTGTCCATTTTCTTAGAAGTATATCCTAATAGAGGCAACCTCACTCAAATACCACTTGAAATTCCTGGATCAGTTGTGATCACTGAGAGGGGAGGGGTGAATCAGTGATAACTTTTTCTTTTTAAGAATTGTTCCCTTTGAATGATCAATTCAACCTCTGTGGCTGGTTAAGGCCTAGATCTACTCTTTTTGTGGTGCAGTGAAAATGAAATCACAAAACATAGATATTTACAAGGTTTGGTACAAAGGCCTACTCCTTTCCATGTTGGTTGCACTCCCCAACACGGATTCTTCACTATGCAAGAATATGTTTACATGGTAATTGGTTATACCCCCCAATTACAAGTTGTTTAAACCCCCCCCCCAACTTCACAACATCTTCTTCTTCACATCTCCACTTATCTTCTTCAAATGTGTTATTCAATTGTTCAACTAGCTTCAACAAACTCCATGAGAACTTGTTGTTCTTGCTCACCAATACTTTTATTCAATATGCATGCATGTACATACATGCAATTCCTCTTTCACATGTGCATACACACTTTGTTCTTATGTTTTCATGCACATTAACTCCCCCATGAAAGCACACTCCTTCTTCAAGTATATCACACACAATCCGAATAGTCTTGCGGATGATGTAAGTGTGAGATTTTCTTCTCAAGAGGTTATCAAATCCTTGACCTCATGCATGTATTCTTCTTTGTGAAAAAACAAGGCCTCAAGTTCTACTTCTTTGTGCAAAACAAGTGTGCACGGTTCTTCTTATTCGTTCAAAACAAGAGGGCATGAGTTCTTTTCTTTTGTGCTTCGGGTGAGATAAAAGCGTCTTCACAAAACCTAAGAGGTTCGTGGTTCTATCTTCGTAGGATAAATACAAGGGTGTAAATACACCGATTGTTTTTTTCATGGGCTACTCCTCACAAAGACACTGCAAGGGTACAAAGAACATGTCGCGCACTTATGGGGTGCTTCGCACAGAGGGTGTGGATCACCTCTTTCGCAAAACAAGGGGGTTTACACTTCTTCTCTTTGATAAAGGGATGCACGACCTCCTTCACGAACCAAAGGGTTCTCCCCTCTCCTTCACGCAAGACCTGCGCGAGACTTCTTCGTGCAAGGGATGCACGAGACACCTCTTCTTCATGAGCAAGTCTTCACAGACACCTCTGACCTTAGCGAATCAGATGGATTTGTGGTTTCTCTGTTTATTTGGATAAACAAGAGCTCCTTCCTTCAAGACTGGAAGAAACACTTATCATACACGGGCTCCTCTTTTTATAGGTGGGGAACGCAAACAGAACCGCAGAGTTCAAATCTTGAAAGCCCGAGATACATTCCTTTGATTAACCGAGATATTCAGTTATTTAAAAACATTCAACCCGTGTTAAAGATATATCGTGTATCTTGGGTGTTTCCTTTTTCCAAACGTGGGATCCTTTGATCTTGGTGTGTGCATCATGTGCATGTGTTTAAAATGCACGCAAAGCTTTTCCTTGTACATTGAACAGGAAGCGCACCCTGGGCAACTTCGTTTGCCTTTGGATCCTTCAAATTCATTATCTCACGGCATCCATGCAACTTTTAATGCATGAATGTGTTCAGTACACCCAACCAATCATATTGGAGGCTTCACCATCATTGGAGGTGGTCGGGAGCTCCATCTCCCTCGTACGGGATGCCATTGGTTCGCGAGAGGCATCGGGAGGATCATCGGCTCGGCGAGAGATAAGAGACGACTCCCAAGCCATTGGATCATCATTTAATGATGATGGATGGCTGAGATTATAATGCAGCACTGTGGATGTATCTGACAGTTCAGATTAGCCCGCGATCAGATGAGCGGCCAGGATTAGATCCGTGTCTCAAAATTGTCATCACACATCGAAATGCGCCGAGTTTATGATGTGGTTTAACAAAATTATTTCTCCTTTTCCATCCTAGATAACTCCTCTCCCCCCTCTGGTGCTGCCCCGCACCGGTTCTGCGACGGGCACGCTCTAGAGCCCACTATGCTCCTCCACGGGTGCACCCGTGGCCCCCACGCTGCGCGGGCTTGACCTCCGCATGGCTTGGGCTTACACACGGCCCGACCTCCTGTGGGCTAGCTCTGCCTAGACCTCCTCATGGGCACGGTCAACCCCTTGTAGTCCCGCATGAGCCTTGAGATGAAGTATGGGTAGCTAGCTCATGGGAAGGCCCCATTTTTTTTACATAAACTCCACTGTGTACTTGGTTAAATGACCAAGTAGGAACAAGTCTTCTTCATGCCATTCTCTTCTTCTTCACCCCCTATTCTTCATTATAATTCTATACTCCTCTCAACCTGTATTCTTCACTTATAAGGGAATTCTCGATGGTTCTTCTTCAACCATTTCTCTTGAATCAAATATTCCTTCAGTGTTCTTCAATGATCCAAACAGAGATGAGGTTGTATCATCTTTAAATCCTCATGCACTAAGAGATAGTGCATGGTCTTCTTCAGACCACTTCATCCACATAGTAGCTGTGGATGGTTCATCTTTTTACTCTCATCATGCATTGTGAAGACAATGCATGGACTTCTAACAATGTTGTGACATTGTATCCTCCTGATAAAAGTTATTTGAACTAAATATCAGCTCTTCAATCGTCTGATTTTATGAAGCTTCTTCAACCATCATTCCTAAATATTTATCACTCTTCAAGCTCTACTTCATCAGTTGGCACTCATTTACAGGTTATTGACAACAAATGCAATCACTGGGGCACAACACATTCAATGAAACCGAGTCATGTATAGATGAGGAACTTACTCATCTTCGATCCTTGTTTGAAAAATAATTTTTATGTATGGTTGTGATTTAAGTTATCAGGTATGTTTCTTTTAATGATTATTTTATACTTTTATAAAAAAGTGTACATAAACTAATACTTTTGTTATAATTTGTGTTTGAAGTTAATAATCTCAAAGGAATGCTTCAGCAATAAAAGGAATGATTATGTTATATTTTATTAGGTATGTTATTCAAAACATAGTTTAAAATATCATTAAGTAAATGTTTTTTAATTAAGTATTCATTTTTTTATTATTTTAGGAGTTTTACTCCAACCAATGCATTTCATTATATTTTATTTTTTATTACAGGTAAACTGTTTATTTTTGTGGAATATAATATATTTAATTTTATTAAAATCATCATTTACTTTACGCATTGGTTTTCCTTATAAATCAAAGTCGAATACCAATTTTCTCATTATCTTTAGCATTAGTTATCATATTTATTGACACTGAACACCAATATTTAGTGTCAGTTTCATTTTGAACTGACACTGAATTAACATGAAAAAATAGTCTTCAGTGTCAGTTTTGGTTTTAAAGGACGCTAAAGACCAATTTTTCAGGGGTTTTAGGCATTAGTTTTTTTAAAAATGATGATGAAAAACAATTTTCAACATTGGCTATATAAACATCCATTTAAAATGACATTTAAATAAAATAAAAGTGATAAAAAAATTTTCTGCACTACTGAAATGAATGATAGCATGGTAGAGAGAAGGATTTATGACTTATATCAATAAATGAGTATACCACCCTTAGTGTTTTTTGTCTGGTCACATTCATATTCAGTTTCCCCAACTACCAGTAGAGTGTTGAGCTTGCGGTGGGATTGTTCAATGATAGAAATATTGCTAAAACCCTCAACCAATGGATAATAATGGAGGATTCAAGAAGAGTCATTGAACTAGGAGGGGTATTTTACCCCATACTTGTCATAAACTTATAGTTATTCTATTTTTGGTAGTTCAGGTAGTGGACAGGGTACTATGGGGAAAGAGCGCTCGTATTAGTAGATAAGTGATACTCAGGGGACTCAAACCATAGTACATGGGAGAGGGGTAGGAGAGTTTTATGTAGTTAAGCCTACACTTATGGATAACAAAGTTGGGTCATCCATAGTCATAGGTACAATTCCTATATTTTTTTATTCTTATTATTGAATTATTTGAAATAGTATACTATCATTATTTTATAATTTCAAAACATGTTAATTGCTTGAGTTTGATTCTGTAGTTTTTCAATGGGTTTATGACGATTGACATACCATTGGGAGTATGTTTGAGAGGAATATAATTATGTAAGGTTCTTTCTCTCATTGTAGGGGAGTATTTTTTTCATTCGGATATTTATATACTCAGTGTGTCAGTTTTTTACATGATTTTTTTTATGGAATGGTTGGTATCATACTGAGAGAACATATATTCTTACCACAAGAGTTTGACCATTATGTATCATGACAGTGAAATTTTTTTTCATCGTGGGGAACAAGATATCAAGGTAACATTTTCAAGGCCAATACATTAGCTACTGGGAGAGTTCACTACCCATGTTTTAAATCTTTTTCCTAGATGAAAGAGGCGTGATTCATGATTTGTTTCCAATTGTAGTGGACTAGTACTAGGATTTTTTCCCTAAAAACATCTCAAAGAGGCCACCTAAGAGAGATGTTGAGTTTATAGTGGATATCATGTTGAGAGTTGATCCAATTTCCATTCTAACCTATAAAATAGAAACAATAAAGCTGTATGATCAAAAGAATCATCTTGAAGAGTTGATGGATAAGGGATTCATATGTTTTCATATTTCTCCTTTTGGTTATCATGTTTTGTTTTCTAATAAATATGATGGGACATTACGTTTAGGTTTTGATTAACTAATGTTGATCTAGATGATATTGAAGACCTAGTATCATCTCCAGTGTATCGATGATCTATTTGAATAATTGAGAGGGGCATGTGTTTTCTCTAAGATTTAATTGAGGATGAGGAATCATCAGTTGAGAGTTAGAACTTATGATATATTGTTGAAAGCTTTCATAAAAATGTATGAACTCTAAAAGTTCTTCATGATATCATCCAGGATGAAGAATTATCTATCTTTGTCTATATCCATTATGAGCCAAATATTTCACCCATACATGGATTAGTTTTTGGATGTTTTGTAGATAAAATCATGGTGTACTCCAAGATTCATGAAGATCAAGCCCAATATCTTTATATCATCTTAAGTAAATTGTGATAAAATCATCTATAATCCAATATATACAAGTGTAAATTTTAAATTTAATGGTTAAATTTTTTAGTTCACGTCATCTTGGAGGATGGTATGTTAGTGGTCCCAGAGAAGGTACAGGTTGTGGTTTCCTAGGACCATCCCAATATTTTTCTTGCCATCCAATGTTTTTTGAGATTAGTGGGTAATTAATGGAGGTTCATCCAAGATATTTCAAAAAAATTTCACCACATTCTGTATAATCCATGAAGGTGATAAATCTTTAATGTTTTAGAACATGTGAGAACACTTTCAGTAGTTGACAAAGTGTTTCACTATGACACCACTTTTGGTCGTACCCAATTAAAGTGCAGAATATGCCATTTTTCATAATGCATTCGGGATAGTACATGGAGTAGTGTTGATTCATAGAGATCGAGTTGTGTAATATAGATCATGGAAGATGATTAAAAATGAATATAATTATCTTATTCAAAATCTTGAATATGATGTGGTACTTTCTTCTTTGAAGTGTTGGAAACATTACTTGTTGGGTAAAAATTTTGTAATGTATACCAAACACAAAAGATTAAAGTATATCATTTATTAGAGAGATTTTAAAAAAAATATTGGATATTGGTTGATTATATATAATCTTTTTATTTGGACTTAGCCTATAAATCGAAGAAGGGAAACAATTTTATTGATGCTTTAAGCATGAAGACATGGATTCATGTAGTTCAGGAGTCTAGTTCAGAGTGGAAGATGGTCATTTTACTGGATGAAAAGCTTATTAAGGTTTGGGAGATCTAGAAATAGATGACCCATGAAGCATTATCCATTGATCCAAGAATTTGTAGTTGGATTAGGGAGAGTTTCTATGAGGATTTTGAATGTTTTTCATGGATAGAAAGCCTTGATGGTGGGGAGTCATCTTTGATTGGACTAAAGGTGATGTTGAAATAATATATGTCCAGAACCATGTTGTTATGTTGATGAGTATGAAATAAAATATTATATGAGAGTTTCATGCATAAAAGTGGGTAGTAAATCCTTATCTGACAAATGTTTAACATGACCTACTTCGACAGTATTAGTGGATGGGCAAGAAAAAAGAGATTTCAGGGTTTATGACATGATGTTAAACCTATCAGTAGGTAAAGGCTGAGCATCAATGACATGGTTGTTTACTACATATATTTCCCAATCAATAATGAAAGTGGGATAACACTACAATGGACTTCATGGTGGGTATTATTATGATGCCTTGGAAGAATCATGCTATATGGGTTATCGTGGACTGAATAATGAAGGTATCCCATTTCTTTCCTATTTGGGAGACACTAACAATAGATCATTGGGTGTACATGTATGTTTAATAGATAATCAATTTTCATGGGGTACCATTGAGTATTATTTCAAATCATGATCCACACTTTACATCATTCTTCTAGAATGTATTATAGAATGTTTTGTGTACCCAAATATTTCTGAGTACATCTTTCCACCCTCAAACAAATGGGTTGTTGGAACATGCTATTCAAGTTCTAGAGGACAGGCTATGAGCATGCATCCTAGACATAATTTGGTTTTGGGAGAAGCAAATTGAACTCGATGAGTTCTCCTATAATAAAAGTTACTATTCATATGGAACCGTATAAGGGATATTATGGTACTCCGTGAAGATCACCTCTGTATTGGATGGAGGAATGTGAGTCTGAGTTATTGGGATTAAGTCTCAAGGGGGAGACATTGAAGTAGGTCTAGGTGATTTGGAAATATATGGCTATGGATCTGGGTAAGAAGAAGACATATATTGATCTACATTGATGAATATTTGATTTTATAGATGGTGATCATGTATTCCTTCAAGTTTCCTCCATATTATATCATTGTAGGATATGGAGGTAGGGAATGTTAGCACCTAGGTTTTTCAGACCATTTGATATTCTGGAGAGAATTAGACAAGATGCATATCGATTGGATGTTACACAAAGTGTAGTGTTATGTATTAGGTTTTTCATGTGTCAAAACATCAGTATTATCTCCCCAACCATTCTCATGTGATCGATGTTGATGATGTTGAGCTAGATGTTGATGATTCCTTCAAGTTGCATCTGATTTGTTTTGTGGATCAAAGGGAGGAAGAATTTTTGGGAAATACCATGACATTATTCTGAGTCCTATGGTAGTAAGGAAGAGTTTAGGAGGAAACATTGGATAAAGAAAAAGATATATGGGATCAGTGGTTTTATGATTTTACCTCATAAACATTGATATTATTGGGATTAAATCTCAAATATGAGGTGTTATAAGGTGGTTATATTGTAGGATCATAAACTTTATGGAGATGACACATGCTTGTTTTTAGGTACCATTTCAGTCCTATTTTGTTTATACAATGGTTTGGTTTCGATTTAGTGTTATTTTAGGTAAACTTTAAGAAATTTATAATCCCAGGGGGTTGTTTACAGTTGTAGCACAGTTAGGGTAAACTGTGCGGTTTTTCATAGGGAATCGAGCACCATTTTTCGCATCCATAGGAGGTGGTACACAGTTTGGACAAGTTGTGCAGCCTCCCACCCTAAACCATACATCCTCAAATAGAGGTTATTTTCCTGGTGTTTAGATGAATTTTAAAACTATGTACCAATTAAGTGAAACTATGCAACCCTTGAATAGGGGTGCATGGTTAAGGTGCACCATTTGGTAAACCGTGAACCGCCCCCTAGGAAAACGTACACGTGTATTTTAAACCCCCTAATGATTTTATTAAAATTTGAAAACATATTGGTTTTTATTCTTAGTACTCTTTAATCAACCAAATATAATTTTCATTCTCCTTAGAGGCTCCTGGAAGGATTATAAAGATCCACAAACTCCATTTGGTGTGAATTAAAAATCTAGTGGATGAATTCTACCACTATTCCATTGTGTGATCTTTTATCATTTTATTTCATCTAGCTATTCCTATCTTTATAAATTTTTTTAAAGTGTTGATTTTCTATGTTGGCAATGGGTTTAGATCTTGTATTTGATGGATGTGTTTCATTGGATCTTATTCCTAGTTTTTTATCTTATATCTCCTTCGTTGTTATGATTTGGATTATTCTACATCAATTGAGAGTCACAATTCTGTGGTTGTTTGTCAATGATCTTGAGATAGTTGGTCTAATTGAAAATTAAAATACTATTTATTATAATTTTTTGTACATAATTGGGTAATTTCAATTTCTACATTAGGTAATTTCACATTAAATTTAACTAATAAATTTATTTTTTTCAATCGATTATGAAATTGGTGAAAAATAGGATTATGAAATTATGGGGACAATTAGATTATGAAATTTTTGGAATAATTAGATTATGAATTTTTTTTTGAATAATTCGATTATGAATTTAGTGGAATAATTAGATTATGAAATTGGTTTAATAATGGGATTATGAAATTGGTTTAATGATGGGTTATAAACATGTTTGATAATGGGTTATGAATGTGAAACCATGATATGTAATTTTTTTGAATGATGTGAAAAATGAGTTTTGTGTTAGGGAATACTGTTCTAAATACCCATGGGGTTCCATACTGCATCTTTATGCCCCTAATATATATATATATATATATATATATATATATATCATGTGTTCACTAATGTGTGGGATAGGGGATACTTTTCCAAATCCCTATAGGGTACAAAAATGTTTCTCTAGGCCCCCAACATATGAATTTGTAATTGGATATTATACGATTAATGAAATCCCATGATAGAATGAAATATTATATCCCTTTTTTGGATGTTACTAACTCTAGAATGGGATGAAGTAGGTATGATTAGTTTGGTTGTCACCATGAACCAAATAAACTATATGGTAAATTAAAGAATAATTTATTGTTGAATCTTTTTTAATTTATCTTTTATAGTTCATTATTTATACAACTATATACACTATTATAGAATGAATATTTTTTTAGACATCGTTGGTTGAGGACTACTGAGTTGTACACACACCCTACTCAGGCAGCTTGATCGATACCTGAGTAAATATAATGTTTATAGGACCAGATAATGGCAAGATCCCAATTTTAGATGGATGAGTTGGGGTTCAAGATAGTACATGGATGAGGGAAATAGAACTGATTTCGGGACCTTCAGGGGATTTTTCAACGTGTCTTTATTTTGGGTTTTCATTTAACACATGTTTGGAATTATATTTCTACTATTTTGGTTTTTGGCCTCTATTTCCTATTTTGGATTCTTTATCTGATGTTGGGATATTATTAATTGTGGTATTATCTTGGATTATGATTATTATCATTTCATCCTATTTATTTATTTCCACTATTGTGCTACTTTGATATAGAGGTTATAGTCTCCCCGTGATACATATTATATCCTCACTACTAGTCGATAATCTCTGGCATACAGGGAGGCACACCTGAGTTCATGTAAAAAATCATCTCGAGGAACTTAAATGTGGAACCTAGGTTGGACCATCATAATTGTATACCATAATATCTCATAGACATAATTTATGGAAATTAGTGGTTTAATTGGAGTGATCCCATGTGTAACCCATTAATCCACATAATCAAACAATTGAAGTATATTAAATGTTAAAAATCATGACATAATTCTCCTCATTGAGGTGTAATGGTAGTAGTTATAAGATTGTTGATTTCAACTTCCTCGAATATTGACACTCCATAAAAACTCATTATTACATAGTATTTCTCATTATGCTATAACCTTATTAATAAAAATATAATAACATCCCTCCAATAACCAACTATAGACCCCATTCAACATACCTAGTCATTGTAGAAAAATATAATGTTGTAATACCTTGAAGCCTCATATTCCAAGATCCATGGCCAAATTTTATGGCCCAATCATCTACACAAAAAGTAAATCATAAACCCATGTAAATTAGATACACATTTATTATGGAACGATAAATATTTCATGAAGAAAGACTAAAGTATCATCAATACTAACCAACATATCATATAATAATTGTATATATTGAATCCTATCATTTTTTGAAACAAAAACTACAAACATACATAAACATATTATGGAATAACATAATATATTTTAGAATTATTTATTAAATAAGACCAAGAGTTCACCAAAACCTTCTCTAATACTTTTAATCTATATCAAACTTTCATAGGACCTTTTCCAATACTAAAAAACTATTAAACACCTATTTTCACCTGACATTGAATGTGATTAATTTGTTGACAACCAAATGAAACACCACCTTCAACCACTTCAACCAAATAGTTTTTCAAAAAAACACACCAAACATATTCTTGGTCATAATAATCTCCCTATATATATATATATAACCTTATTGGCCATAAATTAATCCATGGGATGATTTCATAAAAAATGTTATGGAAGATATAAAATAATTAAAACTATCTTCAAGAATTAATTCACTTTAAAAAAATTATGAAATTTTATATTGGGATGTTTTTTACATAATATGGGAAATTGATATTAGCCTGAATGGCCTAAATGCCTTCATTTTTATTGATTTTTTGATAACCCACCTTTCAAGGGATGAGGGGGGGACCCTTAAAAGGTCCTTGGGCTCATAGATTACATGGGACATAGGCTTAAAAGATTACATGACCCGAACGTCTTAGGGAATTCAACCAGACTATCTATAAGGAACTGCCCCTTCCTAGCATCTGCATCATGATAGTAGCCTCCACCTTCGCATGGTCATCTGTCTTGGTTTCACGTGAAAGCACAGGCTGGTCTTGATAGAATATTCATACCCTCTCATTCTGACAATTCCATTTGGCTCTACTCTGGTGAGTGCACCTGCTCTGAATCCTCTTCTTGGGCTGCTCATTTTTGGTAGTGTGTCTAGGGCAACTGCATGTGGCCCGAAGGCATTGAGGTGGACCGAAGGCCTTAATATTTTCCTGAAAGCCTTTAGGACTCCAAGCCCAAACCGGTGTCCCGAGGTGAATAGTTATAGCTGCTACAGTACCAAACAGTACCTACTAGAGTAACTGATACTATTCCTACTATAGTACCCGCCCAGTGTACAATTCTGTACAGTACCTGTACAGTGTACATTTCTACTACAGTACCCACATAGTGTACAGTTCTACTACTGTCCCTGCTACAGTACTGCTATAGTACTTGGAAATATGTCTCTACCTGGTTTTGAACTTGGGTCTTGTGGATGCACTTAAGGATACCTCACCAACTGGGCTGAGGCTCATGTGCATAATATGGGAAATTTCTTAAGGAACTCTATCATGTAATATAAGGGTTATTATATGAGATTAATTGATGTAATTTAGTTTTAAAATTGGAAGAAACACTAATAAATATATTTATATATTAGAAAAAAAAGAATAAAAATGAAAATTATTAGAGATGTGAGGGAAAAGTGAGGAAAAAATTAAAAGGTGAAAAAGAAATAATTTGGAGAAAAAGAACCATAAATATATATTTAATTAAACATTTTATTTTTTAGAAAGCATTAAAACCTATTTGGTTGGTAAAATGGAAGTGTAAAAGATACTAATACAAGTAATAGTTAATCCAATTTCCTAAATAAAAAATGAGACTAATAATTATAGTTGAAAATCAATTGACGCCATTCATTTATCTTGAACAAGTAACTTCTTTCCAAAACATTTATTACTAGACAAGGTGAGGTAATGTCCCATTAAAATACTTAAAAATTTTATTTCAAAAAAGAAACCTTGGTTTATAGTTATTTGTTATTAGTTATATATTAAATAAATTATTTTGGATAGTTTTATATAGAAACAAATGAATCACTATATTTTTTAAATTAAATAGAATAAACCATGAATTTTTTATTATGTATTTGGTTTATTAGTTTAATTAGAAAGATAAATATCAAAAATAATCAAATGAACGGATTAAATATAAAGCCAATACCATGGTATTGTTATTTTTTTCTAAAAATATTTTATATAATACAACATTTTTATTCTTTTTTTCGTAACATAAAAAAGAAAAAGAAAATTGAATAGATTAATTGTTGTAAATTTAGTACATGATATAACTATTTTCATAATAATAGTAACATAACTAATTTAAAAAATCATTTTTAATAAACTTAAATAACTAAGTTAAGTAAAAATATCATGATAATATTTAATTATTGAGTCATGATATGAGAGAATTGGTTGATTTATTTAAGTGAAAATAATTAAAATTCTTATTTAAAAGGATTTTTTATATAAGTATTTATTAAGAGTTTTTTCAGAATATAATTACTAATTTTTTTAAAATAGCAGGCAAAAAATATTTATTAATGAGAAAAGAAAAAAAACTTAAAAAAGTTTAAATGTTGGAAATTTACATTTATATCTTTGAAAAACAGTGAGGATATCACCGGTGATGTTGAAAATATGAGTTCAAGAATGTGTAGAAATCCCCATGTCGGAAAGGCTATCTGTAAGGCAGTTGGCTTCATGATAGACATGATTTATGATGCATTGCTTTGAATCAAGGATATTAAAGAATTTAATCCATTTGGATCTGAGTCTCCAATCAAGTTGAATTCTCCCCATTCAAACTACTTAAACATTTGTGAATGAGTCTCTTTCATACCAAATTCTATCCCAATTGTTTTGTTGGGCCACATCCACTGCAGTGATAAGAGCCATCATTTCTACTTCCAGAGCAGTGACCTGTCTACAAGGACCATAAATCCCTTCCACAAAATCACTATTAGATTCCCTGAAGTCAATTCCATAGCCAGAAGGTCCAGGGTTGCCTCGCGAGGCACCATCCAAGTTACATTTGATCCATCCTACAAAAGGAATCTAGCAAACCTCAAAAGAGAAAAGTGGTTTACGAAAATTACCTTGCAGTTGGAATCTCTTTAAGACAGCAAAGTCTCTAATAGTATTATCACATTGTATAGAATGATGTTTGTTAGAAATTTTTTTCCCAATAATATGTTTTGGAGAGAAGAATTGTTCTTAAAAGTAGAATTATCATGTCCACACATGTTCCTGCCCTTCAAAATAATATATATGGTCTCCGCACAAGAAACCAAGAAAAGCATGTGAATCTATTTTGTGAGAGGAACTTCTGAGATGTATAGAAGAATGTTACTAATATTCTGGACCTTCAGCAGATGAACATCAAATATTTTGAAGACCGAAGTCCAGAGAGATGATGTTGTCTTGTAGGACAGAAATAAATGGATAATGTCATCCCTATGCTGATGACATAGTGAGCACCGAGAGCATAAGGAGATGCCTACCTTCTGTTGATTGTTATCAACTGGAAGCTTACCCAGATGGAGGCACCATAATAGTGTATAACAGGAAGGTTGAATCCACTCTTTTTGGAAATTCACAAGCCGAGGGCCAGTTCTTGGTAGTAGGTGGTTATAAAAGAGTTGGAATCCAGAATCCCATTTTTGCTCAGTTCCCATATAAGCATATCTTCAGTTTGAAGGAAGTTATAGTCCGAGACTTTATCTGCAATTTGAGATGGAAGGGAGTTGATCTGTTGAATCTGGACTTGAATGGAGGTATTATAATCAATATCAAAATCAGTAACAACAATATTTTCAATCAAAGGAGAGCCTGTCCAATTATCCTTCCAGAATTTCAGAGAAGAGTTAACACTGACCAACCAATGTGAATGAGTATAAATCCTTTGGAAAATCATTCTAAGACTTGGCCAAACTGAGGAATGCATGTGTTTAATTTTTCCTTCAAGGAGATTTCCAAGAAATTTATCCCTATGAAAACTAAGGGAGTTTGATTTGATATTAATCAGTCTCTAAATAAATTGAGCCTGAAGGGATTGATTAAAGAGTTCAATGTTTTTAATTCCCAACCCCCAAGGGTGTGTGTTAAACAACATTTCGTCCAAGGTGCGATAATGAATTTTCTTTCTAGAATAATACCACTCCACAAAAAATTCCTCATAAGATTTTTGAGAGTGTTAATGCTAGATACCGGCCAAAGATACACCATGAATGATTAAACCAATTTTGAGACAATCACATGCTTCACAAGAAAAATCCTTCTCTCCATTGATAGGGACTTTCCTTTCCAAGTAGAGAGGGTTCTTCTTACCCCACTCACAACCTCATTAAAGTGGGAGGAATGATGCCTTCCAAGGAACATAGGAACCCCAAGATAAATAAAAGTTAGGGACCCCTATCATATTCCAAGTTTTAGCATCATGCGATTCATCCTAGTAACATCAATATTTTTCCCAAAATAGATAAAAGATTTTCTCTAATTGACTTGTGATCCTGAGACTTTTTCATAATATAGAAGAGTTTTTTTAATTTTTTGAATGTTCCTCCTATCCCCTAAAATGAAGAGAATAATATCAGCCACAAAAAGTAAGTGAGAGGGTGCACAAATAATTAAAGTATTTATATCAAATTAAACTTTAGTTTTAAATTAGGAGGAACTATTGATTGAACAAATAATTAGTTTTTTGGAAATGTGGTGTGTTAATAAAAAAATTTAGGTTCTTCTTAAAAATTCACCATTAATTAATAATTGTATAATTTTTAATATGAATGATATTTAAATCTAATTATGATGGATTTTATTTCAAATGATGTGGTGGCCTATGATTAGTTAATGAAAAGGATTTGAATATATGGATGTCTGACAAGTGAAAATATCATGAATTTGATTAGATAGTTTTACATATAATTTGGTATAGTTTATATCATAATAGAATAATAATTAAAAATATAATTATCACATTATTATTAAAAAATAAATTTATAATATTATTAATATAGGATATAATATTTTAATTTTAATTATTTTTCATATTTTTTGAAAATTTAATTTTATAGTTGAAATGTGATCTATCGTATGTTATAAAACCATATCACATGCTAAGATGTGAGGAAGAAGCAAAGAAAGATAATTAATTTCATGCAATTATTGGTGATCACTAGATATGATATGAAATGTAGTTGAATGGAGTTATATAAATGATTTCATGTTTTGATACATTTTGAACTGAATCAGTGAACTGGATCATAATGTATGGAAAAGGAATTATAGATAGTGATATTTTGATATATAATGGTTTTTTAACATTGATTTCATTTCAACCAGTAACAATATTAGAATAATGATTGACCACATCATTGCACTAGGCATGGTGATGAATTGTTTTTTATCTAATAAAATGAGGTTGATGGAATAAATGAATCTATACCACTGATATTATCACACTATTATGAAAAACGATGATAAATAATAGTTTTTAAGATATATAGTATGAAAATTAATTTCATGGGGTGAGATGTTATTGGATATAAATAAACCACATCATTATTCAATAAGATATGTCATAGTGGATAGAGATAAAGATCAATGATAAAGGAAACCCATAGTCATTATATAATATATCACACCATTCTAATAGATAAATTTGGAAACAACACTTTGATAAATAAATAAATTCATAGAGATAAGACCATATATTGATCATTTTTTCATGTTTTAGATGTTTCCATGATATTATTTAGGTACATTATTTCCAAAAAATGATAATATAAAGATAAATATTATATTGATATGATTCCAATTGGATAATTATTATTTAATTAGATATTAATTTGGAAGTAAACAATAACATTTTTAATGACTGAAGAATATCTATCAAAGAAAATCCATCCATTCCCATCCATGAATCTAATCATCTTGATGAATTCTATAACTGAGACTCAAAAGCCTTATTTTATAGTACAGTGGGATAGTTTTAGATTTATTTATATTTTCATTCAGTCTTAGTGTTGTTTTTATTTATATTTCTAAACCCCAATCCTTGGGAGGAATGTTTTCGTGTGCTTGAAATATAATGGAAGGGTTATTGGTTTATTAAGTTCATTTATTTAAAATAAAATAATGGATTTTCAAATTCATATATTCATTATTAAATTTTTTTTAATACTCATGAGAACTGATTTTCAAATTAATTTTTACCATTTAATATACAAAATAAATGGTTTGATTCTATCCATGACCATGGAATGAATTTAGGTTTTCTCATATTTAAATATAGTTTTCAATTTCTTAATAATGATAGTAATTTATGTAATATACCACGTAAAAAAATTAATTTAATAATAAAAAAACAATATACCATGTATTTATTTAGAAATATTTTCTATATCAATGAATTGTTCATTAAAATATTATAGGTTTAGATGGTTCTACAAGTTATTATTTTCAGTATTCTTTCATATTTTTAATGTCTAAAAATCAGTTTTTTGATAATTTTTATTTAAAATAAAATCCAAATCATTTTAATGTGATCAATTTAACTATTAAATAAAAATAATGCTCTAGGGATCATAATATTCACTATAGATTCAAATATGGACTAACCGTTTGCTGTGCCTTATAGTTTAGTAATTAAAATGAGAAAAATATAAATTTTTTACACCATCATATGAAATAACTATACATATGAAAAAAATGACACTTCTAAAAGTATTATTAATTCATATGTATAAATTTATAAACATATATTTTTATCATTTTGAATCATAGAATTATACAATAATAGTAAGTAGTTATCCCAAACTCAAAACTAGAGAAAATATTGTGATCTATAAAGTATTACATTGTTTTAAAAGTTAGATTAATCACATTTGAATGATTCTAATTTAATTTGTGATAAATATAACTAAAAAATAAATCATAAATCATAAAAAAGATACAAATATGTTTTGAATTATAACTTATATATTCACGAAATAATAATACATCTAATATTTTAATAGATAAATGATTTTTTCAAATAATAAATCTATCAAAATCCATGATCTGATGTTTGTCTCTAATTATTGAATTAATTTTCTTCCTTGTTTTAATAATTTAATAATTATAATAATTAGGTAACTAAATACTATATTTAAACATAGATAACCAAAATTCACTTTATGGTCAAGAACAAACTCAAATTATCCAGTTTACATTTTGAATTCTAATCCTTCGATTGAAAATCAATATTCATGAGTATTAAATGGAAAATTTTAATAATGAATGTATGAAATTAAAACCCCAAAACAATAATTATTTAATATAAAGGAGTAATAATTACCCTTCCATTATAATTATATCATATGAAAACTAACCTTTATATCTTTTTTTTACATATACAAATAAAAACTACACCAAGCATGAATTAAAATAAAAAATAGAACTAAACATACCATTTATAAATAAATAATAAGCCTTCCAAGATTGAATCACTAATGTATCCCAGATGAATATATTATCTCATTAGTGTAGATAAATTTTTATAGGTAAATATTAATCAAACACCCTACCCTTGTTCTTGTTTAATTTAAAATCCATATTCAATTTTAAATTAATTATCATGTTTCCTTCAACTCATTACAAATACTATATTCACTTTAACATTGTTTCTTAAAACCAAATAATTAACACATGAAGTGAAAGAATTAAAAATGAGCATCTCATTATATATATTGAATGTATTCCCCAAAATAAATAATATAAGATCCTATCACTATGACATTATTTCCTTATTATAATATGTGTTTCAACTTCCTATATCACTATTTCAAGGTTTATTATATGATATTCAATTTTTTTCTTCAAATTTTATCATTTTATCTTCCTACAATTCAATCTCATTTTGAATAATTGGGTAGTTTCGTTTATTTTTAGTAGTTTCACATCACATCGAATTATGCTACATGCACCATAGGTTGGCACCCATTATATATTGTCTTCTACAAGACATGGTAAAAATATTCATAAATTACTTTGACCAACTACATCTACCTCCTTTTATTTTAAACAAAATAATTTATCATTATTCTAATAGAAGTGGCGTAGTTTTTTCTTCTTGTTCCATTACTATTGGTAGATACAATAATACAATTGATAATCCATAGTATAGTATCCTAAAATTATTTTTTATTACACTCATATTCTTTAATTTAGTTCACACTTTTGGTTCAATGTATATCATAGCATGCTGTCCATTCTATTATTTCATATGATTAAACATCGTATCATTCATAGTAACTCACCAATAATTTCATGTGATTTATTATATTACTAATACTCTCTATTATATCATAATACACAATATAGTTTTATCTCATATTATAGTAAAAATCCTTCAACATATAAAATTAAAGTGTTAAAAAATTAAAATTACTATAAAATCTTACTAAAATAAAAATATTATATTAATAATATTTTATAAATATTATTATATCTAAAAAATTATAATAATTATTTAAAAATAACATTATAATTATTATACCAATATAATTTATAACTATACTAAATCAAAGTTAAATTTACCCTATTAAAATCATGATTTTCAATTATTAGATACATATTTTTTATTTTTATTGGTTTATCATTGACCTAATTTATAAACCTTTCATTTTGACACATTATACTAATAACCACACGTGAAATTATCTTCCTCCAAGAATAATTTCTTTTTGAATGTATTATTACTCAAAGGGTAATATTATATATATATATATATAATACCTCTCTTTTATTGGAAATTTCCATAAAAACACCCACTTCTCTTTTCTATTGGTCACATTTGATGGGTTTTATAATGTTAATAATGTTTTATATTATGTATCAATGTGTGAAATTTCTTTTAAATGTTTCATTGAGTAAATGAAATTTTATTTAAATAAAGGAACAAAAATTATATATTCTATGAATGAATTGATTGATGATTATTATATGGACATACTATGTCTAGGGTACAAGTGGATAACCTTACATATAGATATACTATTATTTTGAAGGTATCATTATTATAGGAGGTTTGGTGGTTATCTTAAACTACATATTTATGAAGTAATTATGGTTAACAATGATAATATGTTTATGATGTAAATATTATATTAAATATTTTCATAATTTTTATTCATGAATGTACTTATGATTCCTAATTATCTATTTAATGTTTATATGACATTTAATGAATCTATATTAACATAAATCCCCCATTATTCTATCATACCCTTACTGGGATATATGGTCTCTCCATTTATAGCATCCCATTAACTACTTTTAAGTAATTCCCATTTTTCTTGTTTTCCTTTTTAATAGGGTGTATCTTGGGACTCATAAGGATGGAAAAAAATTTCTATGAAAAATTATATAAATTTCATGGATTTATGTTTGTTTGAATTAATGAATTCTGGGAATAAACATGTAATGGATTTAAGGGATTCACCCGAAGTTTAAATAACACTCATATTGGTTAGAGATATTTGTAAATAATCTGGTTTTTTGTAGTCTTTTGGGTGAATACAAGTTGTGTAACGGTAATACATAAAATGTATTATCTATATGGAATATGTATTGAACCATTTACACAACATGATGGGATTACACATTGTGTATAGGTTACATTTCATTTAATGTTAAAAATATGGTATTTAATAAAAAAAAGGTGATGGGT
The DNA here is from genome assembly GCA_963277665.1 of Viscum album. Taxonomy (NCBI): domain Eukaryota; kingdom Viridiplantae; phylum Streptophyta; class Magnoliopsida; order Santalales; family Viscaceae; genus Viscum; species Viscum album. The sequence goes on from OY728131.1 coordinate 367,277,066, forward strand.
TTTTGGGGAATTGGTGTTCCAAGGGTTACACGATGTTTAAAGTGATTACATGGCTTGTAACTTGCATCGATGAATATTTTAGGGTGTTGTATTGGCATAATCTTATATCATTATTCCACAAATTTCTTTTTTATAAACATATGGCTCTTATCCAATTATTTTAGGATCCTCCGTTCATTCTTGATTGATTCATTCATTGATTCTTCATTATTTTTTAGATGTTGAATATCTCTGGTGGGTAATTCTTTCTGGTTATTCATTTCCAATGATTTAAATAGAATTGTTTCATTTCACTATTAGTTTTTTTGATATGTGTTGATGATTGTCTTGATTTTATTCTAGATCTGTTTTATGACCTTATTTTAAGGGTTGAATCCTTATTGGTTGTGGTGTGATGGATGTGATTTCTTGAGGTATGTGTGGTTTTTACTTCTCTATTGACCCATTTTGTTAAATTGAATCATTTTTAAGATGTTTGGATTGGTTATAAGGCTTCTGTTGTCATTATTGGTGGATCCCATTATAGGCATGTACGACCTCGGTTTTGATAAGGTGGTTCTATCCATACCCTAAGTTGGTGAACTACATAGCTCATGTTTTTTTTATAAATTTTATTATTAAATTTAATGATATGATATGACTTATTTATTTTTGCATGTTTGTATATGAGTTTTATGAAATATAGTTTTCCCCTAGTTTTGTTAAATTGCAATGGGTTTTAAAAACATTGTGAAATGGTTTTGTGAAATGTTTTTCAAGGCATGTTTTATTGAAAATAGTTTGAATAATTGTATTTTTAAAATAGATCACATGAGAATCCTTGGGTACTTTGGTGGAAGGTGTAGTAATATGTATGATCCAATTTCAAGGGGTTTTATAATGGAAATTTCCTCTATGTCTTATTCCTATTGTTCTAGGGGCATGTTAGACCTATTGGGGGATCACCTACTAGGATGTTTCTCTATACTATAGATTCGATGGATATGTCTAGTGGCTTGATCCACATGAAATTTTCTAAATTGGGTATGAGTTTCCTTGCTATCCTGACCTAGTGTAATCAATGGCAAGATGTTTCCTGTGCTTTTTTTAAGATTTAGGCTAATTTTAGTTTTTTACTATTTTGTTTTTACTACCATAGATTTGAAATGAGATGGGACACATGATTTGGTTTGATTTTATATATCTTTTTTGATATATGTATGTTAAATGATTTAAAACTAAATTACCTTATTTATTTGAAAATTTGGATAATGGGGAAATTAAATTATTTTTCAATGATTTAGATATTAAAACTATTAAAATTTTATATCATGACTTGTTATCTTTAAAAATCGAGCATGATTGACTTATTTTATTGATAATTTATATGGAATACTAGGGTTATATCTTATTAAGTGTGTTAGCTCAAACCTCATACCCCCTTCGGTGATGCATAGACATGGTTATGTCTTGTGATGTTGGTAAATAAATGCACTATAGTGAGGTATATTGGTTTTCTATCAGCCGGGTTTTGGGTAGTTGGTAGTGAGATGGGGGTATTTTTCCAATGATATCACACAGATCTATTGGAGTAGTCGTTTGAGTTTTTTCTGCCTCTTTAATTGGACTTGTCTCTTGGATATAGTTTTCTATGTCATTCATTTGTATCGGTTCCGTTGTTTCTCTCTATTATGTGTATATGTTCCATTTTGTAACATCATGATTGTAAATGTCATTCCCTTTGGTTATTGTTTGAATCTAGGGTTCTCATCTCCATGTCATGGGGATGGGAACGCCCTTCGGGTATGTGGTGGATCGGGTTGGGTTCCCGTATTCAGAGGGTATCTAGGTCGATTCCTTACAAATGGTTATAAGAGCCCTAGGTTTGGGTTTTTTCTTTATGATTTCTTGTATTGGGACATTTGATATATTGTATTTAATACAATCATGACTTGGTAGGGAGATTATAGTGAGTTTCTAGCAAGATATTTCCATGATTAGAATCATGTATACTTATGATTTTGTGATGTGTGTCCCATATTTTGAGTTTTCATGTCAATATCATTTTTTATTATGGATTTTCTTCTTTTAACTAAGGTTATTCAATTTTATAATCATTTTTTCTATTTTGGAGTGTATCTATATGCCTCTAAGAAGTGTTTCACAAGTTTATCAATGGGGTTAAAGTGATGCCTCTCAAAGGAATCCTCCCCTTGATCAGAACATTATTGAGGCTATTGTGTGATAAATTCATGCTATTGACCAGAATGTGACAGAAGTTAAGATTAAAATCATTGATCTATAGCCAGGAGTTGTCAGAGAAAGAGATCAATCATGATATTTCCTGTGTATAAAATTTCATTCCTTTAATGGTTTGATTGAACCTCAATTTTCGAAGTAATTTATTAACAAGATCGACCATATTTTTGACATACAGAATTCAGTTGATAGTATCAATTTGAATTGAACATTGTTCAAACTTTAGGGTCTTGAAAATAATTGGTGGGATTCCATGGTATATAAAGATCAACATGTGGGCTTCGATTGGAAGAGATTCCATAATCTCTTCTTCCAGTAGTTTTTTCCAGAGTCACTAATGATGGTGAAGTATCAGAAGTAACTCTATTTGTAGTAGAGAGAGAATTTTTTGTCAATATAAACCAATCTATTTACTACTCTGGTTCATTTTCCACCAGTGGATGTAATTAATGACTAGATGAAAATTTATAAGTACTTATAGGGTTTTTTAATGAATATCATATAGTTGGAATTTATGCAGAAGCTTTCAACCTATGGGGAGATAGGGGACTGGGCTGTGATGTTGAAATGAATATGACTATAAGGGTTAGATATTATACTCCTTCTCTTTCACCTAGTGGTAGAATTAGTGAAATTATAGGGAAGAATAGGAAGTAGAAATATCATCACCGAAGTGGTGGAGGTGTTTCTCTATATTAGTACTCTTCATCACCTTCAGTTGTACCTAGTAATGTGTCGCTTACATTCTATCTATGTAGTAAGGTCTGATAAACACAACATTATTTTCCATCACCTTCAATTATGTATAACATTTGTTGATTTTATTTTGATTTATAGTGTTTTTTTCAGGATATGTAAACTCCTCGATATGGTCAGGGGTTTTTGTCTCCAAAAGCTTCTATAGGTAAGTCAGATGCTTCATGGACTATAAGGATTTAGCCTCGGGTATCAAGATTGAAGCACCTTCATGTAGTATATGAGTTTATGGTAGAGTCAGATGTGAGTACAATGACAATAAGATGTATTTTTTTTTCATCTTTAGTAGCAGCTGCATTATTTGATACTTGTTCATCCCACACATTTATATCTTGTCATTTTTTGTTATTCTTAACATTATAATGGATCTAATTTTTTAATGGAGTTACAGACCCATATTGGGAAGAGTAAAGATTAGGGGTTTTAGTGTCCTTCTTCTGCACTATTGGGAGATGATGAAAAGATAGCCTGTTATTTTCTTATTCCAGATCTAGATCTATTTTACATCGTCATTTAGATGGATTATATTTTTGACCATCATGCTGAGTTTTATTGTCATCATCAGTGTGTCACATCTCTTATAACCAATGGGATCTCATGGGTGTTTCATGGAGAGTGGGACCCTTGGTCTGTCATCAAGTACCTACTCACCCAAAGACTAAGAGTTTCTTGTCTACTGTAGCATTTTTTTCCCAAAAATGTTTCTTCTTTTTTTGATCTTTTCATTATTGTTCAGTATTTTCCCGATATTTTCCCAGATGATTTATTTGATCTTCTTATAGAGAGGGATGTATAGTTTATAATTGAAATAGTTTTAAGTACATATCCATTTTTGATACCTTTTTTATCATATATAACCAGTGGAGTTGAAAGAGATCAAGATTCAGTTGTAAAATCTAGCGAAAATGGTTTTGTTCGATGTAGTTTTTCACCTTAGAAAACTTCAGTGCACATTTCCAAGAAGTCAGATAGTTCACTCTGATTATGTGCAGACTATCAAAATTTGATCTTAGTAATGGTTAATAATACTTATCCTTTTCTTCAAGTGGATGTTGTTTTTGATTAATTAAAGGGGAAAAGGTGGTTTTTGAAGATTGAACTTTAGTTGGGTTAATATCTGCTCAGATTTCTGGAGTGTAATATACCAAAGATGTATTTTATAAGAAATTTTATCCATTATAAATACCCTTTGACTCCCATTCAACTAACTAATTCTCATGATGTTTTTATAACATTGAAGAATTTTATATTCCATCAGTATATCAAAACTTTTTTGGTAGTTTTCATGGATGCTATTGTGGATTATTCAAAATCTAAGAACAATCATGAGAACCATTTGAATATAGTTTTTAAAATCCTAAGGATTCATCATTTATTTGGAAATATTTTGAAATGAAAGTTCTAAATTTGAGAAGTGAAATTATTAGTGCACATGATTTCATGTTATAGATTAACAGTTGTTCCTGAGAAGGTAAAGTTTATTCAAGGGAAGAACCATGGAATGTCTTTGATATTTAGAGCATCCTTAGTCAATATAGATACAATAAATGTTTCATTATGGATTTCTCAAATATGGTGTCACCATTGAAAACTCTTACTATGAAATGGGTGAAATTCACATGGTATTCTAAGTATTAGTCTTCCATTGGAATGAAAAAAATACTTCTGACATCAGCTCCTATTTTGATCTTACTAGATCCTAGTAAGGGGTATGTCATTTAATGTGATTCTTCTAGCACTGTTTTAGGTTGTGTAATCTTGTTAGATGATAATTCGGTATCTTATAGATATCATTATATTTGAATGCATCAGAAGAATTTCCCTACTCTGGATTTAGAGCTTGTGGCAGTTATGCATCTACTTAAGTGTTGGTGAAATTATCTTTTTGTGGAAAGGTTCATAGTATTTTCTAACAATAATATTTTAAGCTATATGTTTTATCAAAAATAATTGAATCTTATATAGAGATTTTAAGTGGGATACCTTTAGAAACATGACTTTTACATCTCCTAAAACTAAGATAAAGGGATTTTTATAGATTCTCTTAGCAGGAAAGTGCCATCAAAAGCTATTTTTTGGAATCAAAGGAATAGTTGATCCTTATAGGGTATTTTTCTCAGTTGAAACTAGATGCTCATGTGGATGTTATAGAAATATTTATGGATAGTGTTCAGTCATCTTCATCACTCCCTGAGTTTGTTTTTTGGGTTCATTCATTGGATGAAGAGTACATAGGAATTCAAGAATCCCTATACAGTGGGGAGACCATTTCTGGTTGGTCTCTCTCTTTAGATGTTACTCTTAGTTTTGGGGATCTATTTTTCATTCTAGCATCAGTGATGATCTTTTTTTGTTTTAATTTCGTAGTTCTTCATATTTCATTCATCCAAACACAGTAAAGATGTATTCGGAAATGAAACTATGATTCAGATGGCATGGTATAATATGTGGCATTGTTGATTATGTGGCTCGCTATTACACCTACCAATAGATTAAGGAATAGCATATGAAACATTATTTTTGTATCTAGCCTCTAATAGTGATAGTTTGTAAATGGGAAGAGGTATCCATGCATTTTTTTTTATGGATTACCATGGACTCCTTGATGGATAAATTATACCTTGTTGGTGATTGATTTGATGATAAAGTCAGCTGATTTAATTTCAATCAAAGACACCGAAAAATTTAAAAATATATGTAAGTTGAATGTATTGAAAATTATTAGGTTAAATGGGGTTACTTATGATATTATTTTATATTGGTATTTTATGTTTTCTTAGAGGTTCTATAAAAATTTCTAAGAGGTGAATGGGACTCGAGAAAACTTGTGTACATTGTATTATTAAAATACAAAAAGTCATATAGAAAATGTTGCTTAGAATTTCAAGGATATTCTATGTTCTTATATCAAAAATTTTGGAGGTTCCAAGGATAGAAATATAGTATTGATTGATTTTCCATATAATAATAGTTATCATTCATCGATCAAAATGGCTCCTTTGAAGGCTTGGTATGGTCACCCATGAAAATCACCTCTTTGTTGGGAAGAGGTGGGAGAAGTTATTTGTTGGTACTGGGTTTAGTTTAGGAGAAGTCTATGAGGATTCATGATATATGTTGGAGTATGGTTACATCTAATAGTTTATGTAAATCTTATATAGATTGAAAATGTCATCCTTTGGAATTTTCCATAGGTGGTAATGTTTTCTTAAAATTTTATCCATGGTTGGGTCACCATCGAGTTAGAAAACAAGTAAACTTAACTTTATGATATGTTGAATTTTTTTATGTCACTGAGACACTTAGGTAGGTTTCTTATTGGTTTTAATTTCCAGTCTAGTTATTGGGAATTAAAAATGTTTTGGATATATCATAGTTCCAGAAAAACCATCACGATCCCTATCATGTTCTATGTTTGGAGGAGATTGAGTTAGAGAAATATGTTTTTATTTTAGAGAAGTCATCTAAGATTGATGATCTCAAGTGAAAGTATTTCATAGGAATTTGATTCCATTAGTTAGAGTGTTATGGTGGAATGGATTAGTTTTTATGGGACTTGGGAGCATGAGTCATTGATCAGGGACTAATGGAATCACCTCTTTATCAGACATCATTGTTATATATGACTTCTCATGGAAAGAATGTAATATAGTGGGGAATTTGTAACATCATGTTACCCAATTTTAGGAAGTTATCATCTTTTTTCTTATTTTATCCTTTAATTGGGTATGTCTTGGGACTCTTTATGATGGAGAATGTATTCTGATAAAAATGACCTAAGTTTTAGGGATTTATTTTTGTTTGAATTCATGGAGTTCAGTTATAAACGTGTAGTAGATTTATGGGATTCAAACTAAGTTCATAGAACGCGTGAGTGGGTTTGAGATTTTTTTAAAGAATCCTATTTTTTGGTAGTATACTAGTTGAATACACACTATATAATAGGAAAACACAACAAGTCACATCAAACCTTTATATACAGACCCTTTTCTCAAAGTATAGGTTGTGAAATGTTTTCACCTATTTAATATATGAATTTTCACCCTAACCTATGGACCCCCACATAATACCCCAATGATAGGGGTACTCAATGGAATCCACGTGTTTTTACCTTTAGAAGATAGTGTTGCATCCTCCTCTCATCTTTCCCTGACTAGGAATGGAAAGCTCCATGTGTAAGCCCCATCAACATCAAAGCTTCCAGGATTTAAACAAAAAAATAGCCACATCTAATTTAAAAGTTTTTAAAATGGATTGATCTGATGCCTGATCTATGGGACTATAAATTTCATAGTTAATTTCCAAGTCCCATGATGTTAAAATTCATAATAAATTCCTCAACACATGTTGTCAGAATGTATCATTACACTATTTGACAAACATAGGATGTCGTATGTGTTAAGGATGATATGATTCCCTATCATTCAAACTGCTTCTATGAATAATCTCCAAACCATTGATTGTTGTCACTCCTATTAAATATTAATAATTACCTCATGATGTTAAAATTTATGGATAAATCCAAATACATGACCTTAAACTCTCCACTCATACTACATTTTTTTATGATCCTAATCTATTAATAGGGTACGTATAATACCTCCTTGAGGTTCAATCCTGAAACCTCCACAAATATGTCTATCTTCCCCATGGTAGGTAAAAACCTCAATGTTTATTCATCCTCCGTTGGAAAACAGTTAACCATACCATTCAAACATGAGGTCCCAATAGACCCCAACATTATTAGGCATCGTTATCCTATATTTGGCCCAGTACATGATGAAAATATATATGAGAAATGTACCCACAAGCCTTTAAACCTATGATCATGGACTCACATGACCTAAAACTCGTATCCACATCACAATAATATCATAACCCTATGATCCCTCATAATGTATTAATATCCCTACCACATGTGAAAAACATGATATTTCTGAGGAAATAATCCATGGATGACTTATTCCCTTAGAACAAGTTTCCCCACAATAGACATGACATGCCATCGGTTCTACACCTAAGATTTCTTATAGAACATATTCCCTTTACTCTAAAAAGGGAATTCTTTTAGAGATTCTCAAAATTACCATAAATCTGTATATCTAGACATGTTCAATGTCACTATTAGCTTTTACAACAGGTAGCTGCAAGTAGTGAAATTAACCAGTGTCCACCTAGATATAGCGTCAAGAATGAGATTCATGAACATCTATCAAATCCATTATTTATACCCATACAAAGAAATGAAATATAAGGAGGAATCTATGAAATGATAAACTAACACCCCATCATCTCATTCAGATCAAGGAGACAACATCATCAACCTTGGTGATAAAGGACTCCCACCTTCATAAAGATGGAGTAAATGAAACACCACAATAGATGTGGTTCTACTTTTCCATGGACACAAACCCTCTATGAGAGGCACAAAAGGAAAACATCATCATGATGTGTTCACACCAGTAAGAGTTTCTTCAAAACAAAATAATAAACCCGATGTGAAACTCTTCTCCTTCAACTATGATAAGATGAGTAACATTGTATACTGTCAGTAATATACATCATTGGATGTATAAAATTCTAGCATCAGTATTCACAAAAGAAATGGTGGACCCAACAGGAAACTATTCTCCTAAAACTAGGTAATGAATAACGTTGGGTATCCCCATTCAAGGACATCATTGATGTGGATATTGTCTCCACTATGGAGAGGATGAATAAGGTTGGGGAACATTGGGAATCACTATAATATGTAATTTACTAATAGTTATCCATATTTACTCTTTCAAATTCCATATTTGAGAAATACATGATGACCCATTACCAATAATCATGGGGGTAAAGAGAATTGATGGTGAGAATATTTCTCACAACCAAACCCCTTTCACAGTGGCCACCACTCCCATAGTTTTTGAGTGTCATCACCACACCTCACCCTTCAATATTATCAGGTATAGGTTCATTAATACTCTGGTTCCTCACTACAAAAATGGAGTGGTCTTCTCGACTAGGTACATGCCCCAAATAAACCTAGATTCTACATAAGCATGCTGATGTTTTCACCCTCACGGGATTCACAAGAGGAAATCCCCCCATCTCAATAGAAATTTTTTTCATGATCCACTCCCAATAACATTCGGATAGATTTTTTCCTTATGTTAATTTGGTAGGGTATTTACAGGTCATTCCCATCACAACCACTACCAACTATTGAATTTTTATTAGAAGAAAATCCAACCAAAAATACTATGGGAAAGGCCACAACAACTTAGGGAGGTCTGAAATAGTGAATAACAATTTAATCTCCCCTAATTAAACACACCCCTTTGGTTTCATTTGATAAATATTCATAAAAAATTTAACACTAGTACATTGATCCTCCTCCTCCATGGGTACAAAGTAATCAACCACCTTATTCCCCTTACTCTAGTTATGACCCTTGATAATGCCCTTATTTTTAATCTTGGCATAGAACCTCCTGATAATGTAGGTAATCGACTAAGGAGAAGATATTTTACCCTACATGAAGTCATGTATCACCATGGAATAAGGTTTAACATTATCTATAACAGTATTCCTATGTTCACAAAATCTAAGACCCATCACCATCACCCTCACATTGTCTTGAATGGAGATTCCCCTCACAATGTATGCTGTAAAGTAAGAAGACAATTCCCCCCCCCCCCATATCGAATCACTCCTCCATCTTTTATAGTACCTCAGACAAAATATCCATTAAAATTTAGGTTTAAACCTCTATCATGCGGTAACCAGTGAACCCACTTACCTCTATTCACAGGGCACTCTCATTGTATCAATGTTACATTCATTTGAAAAATTCAAAGAAAACGATCATTTCTCTAGTTATTGATTTCGTTCACCAGGTCAGTAAGAGGAACATTAATCCTTATTACAATATTATTCCATGATGATAATTTCCCCATAAACCTTGCCCTATTCCTATCTTTCTAAATACACCTGCACCCGATGTTTAATATCACTGCTCTGGCCACTCTTTCTGGACCAGCACCACTTGAGCCATGAAACCATCTATCAAAAAAAGGAGCTTCCAAAAAAATAGATGGTTAGAAATCTTGTCCTTATTAACCCTATAAAAATGATATTTAGAAACAAAGTTAATGCCCAACCTTTTTACATTTTCATCCATATGAATGGTCTGATTCCTAATCATCCATAACAAAAAATTTAATTCGATAGGAACCTTACCACACCATACAATATTGCTCTAAATATTTTGTATACCCTGAGGATATGGAATTATACCAAAATCCTTCCAAAAAATCATATAAATATAGGCTGTAAACACACATTTATTTGGTTATGAGCTTAAGTCAATGAGATTAGAAACCTATTTTTGATCCCTATTTAAGAAAACATTAATGAAGTAGGGGAAACCACTAGCCTCCTTGAAGGAAATCATAGGAGCTTGGCGTCTAGGAAAACCAATACAAGACCCCACTCTATTATCATGCCAAAAAAAAATATTCCCTTCCCCAATAATCCACTAAGAATTCAGCTTGATGATCAAAATCATGTCCAAAATTAAAGACCATAGCGCAGACCCAAGAGAAACTAAATCCATAGACATAAATTTCCCTCATAGTGTTTGCTTATCCACTACTTCCCATGAAAGTTATGAATGCATACCATGAATATTTCCATCCAAACTCCTCACATTAATACCACCTTCCTGAACATATTTTTTCAATTTATTCCAAGAATACCAATGATGTTTTCCCTCATTAAGAGCATCCCAGATAAAACTGACTAGAACATTATCAATAGAAGCAAAACACCCTTCATCACATTAAATCCCAAAATGGAATTAATTGGGATGTCCCTTAGAACACTATTAATTAAAGTTATTCGGCCTCTGAATGATAGAAATTAATTTTTCAAATTAAGTATATGGCTGAATATTTTATTCATGATACCATCAAAGTCAGTAATCTGAATACAACAAAGAGCTAATGGAGACCCCATATAAGTCATTGGAAATGACCCCCTCTGTATATTCAGATTACTAAATAGGGATTCCAATTGTCTTACCCCACATTTATTTGAAAAATAAAAATTTCTCTTAGATCTATTGATAACATGCCCACTCCATAAGAAATATTCACCTCAAATTTCAATAAGCACCTAGACAGAATTTCCAATTCCATTCATAAAAATGAGAGTGTCATCCGCAAACATAATGTGAGAGGTTGTTTGTTGATTTATAGTCTTGCGATAAGGTTTCAAATAACCAATTGGGATATTTATATTAATAAGCCTACTAAGAGGATTCTGCATAAGGATGAAGAGGGTTAAGGATATTGGGTCCCCTTGTCACAACCCCATGATGTTTTAAAAATCCATGAGTTTTTCTCATAAAAGAGACTGTCATCCATGAGGAGTTGAAAAATCTAAACCCAATAACTGTAGACTAAGTAGATGAACCAATAAATTTTGATACCATATTTATAAAGCTCCAATCCATTCGTTCATATGCCTTATTCATATTCAATTTAAGGTCCATGTTTGATCAATGGGTTTTGAAGTTAATGTACCAAATCAATTATTTGGCCAAAGTAAAAACACCCTGAATAGACTGAACTTTGACAAACCCATGCTACTTAAGAGATATCCATTGAGGAACAAGTAAGGATAACCTTGAATTGACAATGCTTGAAAAAAATTTATAAGAGAAATTGAACATACTAACTGACATGTAGTTAGGAATAGAATATGGATTCTTAACCTTAGGTAGCATGACCAGAGTGGTAGAACCAGCTACTCTAAGAATTAAACCCCCTCTATAGAAATATTGTATGGTTAGAATAATGTCATCTTTGATAATATCCCATGTTCCCCTCTAAAAAACACCTGGAAACCCGTCTGGTCTAGGTGCACTTTATGGATTGAGATGCATCAAGGCATTATGAATTTCTTCCTCATTGGGAACCTCTCCAAACAAGCCTTTATCCCGGTATATCATAATTTTGGGAATACCCTCCTCTAATTATGGATTCCTAGCAGGATATACATTAACTAATCTCTCATTGGTCCCTGCAAGTATATTTTTATTGAAAGAAACAGTTAGGCTTCCAACCACATTTCTGTCATCCAAATAATATCCATCTTTTAGTAAAATATTTTGTTTAATAACCCTTCTTCAATTCTTAATACATGCGTAAAATAAGGAAGAGCTCTTATCCCCTTCATGAAGACACTTCGCCCTTGAGGATTCCCTTGAAGCATGTTTTTGTTCCAGGACTAAAGAAGCCATAGAATTTCTTTTGTTAAACAGATTTGCAAAAACCCTATCATCCAAATCATTTGCAAGGATACAATCTAGCCTCTATACATTCTACATAAGGCTTTCCATATTCTAATCATCATTGAAAATATCCTTGGACCAAACCTGAATTTTTTGTTTCAATCTCCTTAGTTAGTTATGGAAATACACCCATGAAAAACCATGTATAGGCTCCCTCCAACTATCATTCACCAACTAATAGAAACCCTTCACATCAAACCATCATCCCCTAAAATGGAATCTTTCATGACCACCTTGACAAGAATATATGGAAAAAAACAAGGGAAAATGATATGAGATCCCACAAACAAGGTGATCAAATTTAGCATTGGGAAACTTTGAGATAACACTAACATTCTCTAGACACCTATCCAAACGACTCTAGCACTGACCACTACGTCACTGATTATTACACAAAGTAAAATGGCCCCCAAAAAACCCATATACAAGAGTAATTTCCTTGTCAAGACTAAGAAAAGTTCATGTTGTCTTTATGAAGAAATACTCCCCTCCCTTTCCTCTAATCTGGGTCTATGATAATATTGAAATCTAGACCTATGATCCATGGAAGCCCCTCCAAATCAAACTCATTCAGAACCTGCCACAAACCATCCCTCCTCCATGAGTGAAAACTTCCATATACAAAGGTAAAGAAAATAGGATCAATGTCCCCATCAGCCTTCATGGTAATAAACTGATCGTCAGCCTCAACAACAACCACAGAAGCATCCCTTTTCCAAAAAATACAAATGTGACGGTTTTCTAGTTCAACATGTATTCTTCAATGCATATATAGTTTACGCAAGAATGCCTTGATTTTTTAGGGATGTTTTTTATGCTTGAGAACATCCACAAGACAAACCTTGGTCTAGAACACCTTGCATCGACATCAGGGGTAGGTTGCTATCTCTATCAAACAATAGACTACTCTAACAGCTCTAGTGGCCCCTACCACTATTAGCACACATTCTCTTTATAATATATCATTATTTTTATATATTATTAATTAATTATTTAGTATTTATTTGGACCCTAATATGGGTTTTGTTGTCTTTAGATTGTTTTTATATCTTTGTGTGTTTTAGTCTGCATACAGTTTACACCTTAAACTATGGATTTATATTGTAAACCATTATTATGTTGTAGGTATTCTATGAGAGACCATTTAAGGGGGTATTACACCATAAATGGATATATTATATATAAATTGTGAATATTCATCATAATACATTATGGAAGTCTCTTTTAAAATGGATATTTATTGTGTAAGTTTCCTATTTACACCTTAAATACCTCAGGTCCTTTAATTAAATGATGAATTCCCCATTTTGCCCTCATTTCATCTATCCTTGTTTTCTCATCCTCCTCTATAACACCTCAAACATCCTTTCCCTTCATAATGAGATCATCCCATAGACATTAAACCTAGGCTCTAAGCCTCTTCCTCCATCTAGTGTTTATTTCTCACGTAGTTGGTCATGTTGGATTTGAATCGATAATCTCTTAAATCCTCTTTAATCATTTCTCTATTTATCTTTTTTTATAGAAGATAAAACCATGTGATATTATATTCCCTATTTTTAGGTTATTCAAATAATCATTCAATTTCTCCCATTATAGCCTAGAATAGTGGCTATCACAGGTTGACGAGTTTTATACCTTTATAAGGTAATTGGTCTACTACTTTTCTTATGGACTAGTTGTTTTATATCATGTTTTGTGATGTCGTGTGTCAGAATTTTCATCTATTGACTCCAAACTATGAATTATGATAAATTGATTATTTATCCATGTTATAAATTCCCCAATAAACTAATACCCATATTTTAGGATATCCCCTTTGACTAGTGCCACATATTGAGGTGTGCCAATTAAAATCAAATTGACTTTATAAATGATTATGTGGCTAAACAACCTCTATATTGTCTTGGATTAGCTCTTACATAAAATGAATACTTTAAATTAAATGGAAGTGAATGATATGACAATGTCATGTGACCCTTATATATGTAGTGGGTTATGTCTTTAATTAAATGAAATTTAGTGTGGTTAGAAACCATATATTGGGTTATATTTAAGTGTGATGATCACTTTTTGGGATTTGTGATACTATAGCATGGAATCCCTTATGATTTATGATACTTGGGCATAGTTTACTTTATTACTCATGATACTCAGGCATGGAATCCAGTATGATTTACAATACTTTCACATAAACTCCCATATTATTCCTAATACATGGTCATGGAATCCTTTATTATTCTATGATAAATAATGGAAGTATAACCCAAGTTTAAAATAGAAGACTCCTAGAATTATGCATGGATTCCTAAATTATGCATCGGTCCACTGCTAGTACAATGTGTATGTATATATATGTAATATCATGTATATAGTACATATACACCCAAATATCTTTGTGTATATATACCTATATACATTGTGACACATAATCAATGATATCCTAGATTAAGCTGTAGCAGTTAGTGTCATTTGAGTGTACTTTTGAAACATGATCTAACATATGTTAAATTTACATTTCTTCTTTATATAGTTATACCTACACACTCCTAATTTTATATACATTGGTTGGGTCATACTAGACATCATTGGTGGTGGTCTACTGAGTGCACCTTACACCCTATCTGGGACATCGATTGGTAGCTGAATAGACTTCATGGTTATAGGTAGGGGCAAAGGGAAGTGTCCAACATTAGACTCTTTATTTTCAGTAATAGGTTAGAGTATGGTATTAATCAAATGATATTATGCTGTCTATGCTATTGGATAGATCTTTGATCTTTTTTTCATATTATATTACATGTTTTTTATTCTGATTTTTCTATATCCTATGTATTCCACTTTTTGTATAGCATTATGACATGATATATTTTGTACATGATATTTGTAATTATTTATATAGGTGATTTACTTTTTATTACCCAATTTATTTTTTTAAATAAAATTTCTTCTATTTTTCAATTTTTATCTATCAGTGTGTTCATCACTAATCATGTGGGTATATTCTCCCCACTATACAACTTTATACCCTTATGGATATTTTTTAGCCTCCAGCATATGGAGAGAAATTCTTAAGGACATATGGCCAACCAGGTTCAATGAAAATTGTGTGGATCAGGTATGGGACATTATAAAGTGGTATCAGTGCATATTTTCCATTTTTCTTAATATTTTTTTTCATTAGATAGAAGACTAAGAATGTTTCAAATTTTGGTATTGATCTTGTGCCAAGGAGTTTCTAACCTATGTATAGGGAAAACCCAAATTACCTAGGTAGGGAATGATTTCTATTTATTGTGCTTATTATAGTTTCATTGATTTCACCATTGTTCGACACACATGATTTGTGTCATTATTATTATTATAATCATGGATTTAGTTTTTTTTTCTTTGGCATATTGAGGAAATGGTTTATTGATCATGGATAATAGAAGGAACTTGAGGATTCACATCTCATGAATATGTCAGTCCATTTGTATATTATTTTATTCATCACCTATAGCATATTTTTGGTTCCATTACATTTTTATATGGTAATGTGCTATCATTTTCTTATAGGGATAGAATAATTGGATTAATTAAAGCATATACATCTACCAAAATGGTGCTTTGCAATATATCTAGATGGTGGGAGCTTAATTAACCAATTATTCTATGTTTGATCCATAGACCACTGGTCACATGGGAAACAAAATTAATTGATTTACATGGATATCAATTATAATTTATGAACCAAGTAATTATATAATTTTTGGATGGTGATTTAATTAATAAAATAATTTTATATGTATTATTACATCCAGATTCTAGATGTAAGTGTCGGGTCATTGTCACATGATGTGCCAATTGTAACTTTTTAGGATTATGCCTTTATGTCTTTGAAATGGTGACTCATCTGACTGGAGCATGATAAATATATACTTATAAATTAGTATGAATTTAAATAAATTTAAATTCTTTAATAAAATAAAAATTGTTAAGTGTATATATAGATTGCAATGTAAAGGGTTATTTTCTCCATAACTTGGATTTGACAATCCATATATCAGAACCACTATCATGTAATATGAGACCTTGATCCTGATGAAAACTTTATATTGGGAAGTAGAAAAAGTCTCTTTGTATTAATAATAGTCTTACACATCACCCAGACCTAGCTATAGGAGAAGGAAGAGAGGTGTGACTCTTATATAAGAAAGAGTGTGCTTGTCCTATTTCTTTATCTATTACATTTCTATTATTATTATTTTTCTGATTGATGTATTTAAAAATTTTAAATTTATTCTATAATTACATCCTTGAATCGTGTGCTAGGAGGGTGGAGATGACTATGATTTAGAGGTTTTGGGCTACATGCAACCAATATTACCTCATGTAGTTCCACTTGTGGAACCTCCTACTATTCCATATTTGTGTGTTGATGCTTAATTTCAATATATATTCCTATTATTCAAACATTCTATATAGGGTACTCATGACCTACCCTTTCTATGGAAGTGTAGACATGATTATATAGCAGTATCCACCTACCTTTTTGGGGGATGGTTGTTGTTAGGTTGTTGAGTCATGGATAAAGGCCATGTTATCTATATATAAGCATCTTTAGATGCCTCTAAAGATGAGGGTAAATATTTCCACCTACATTCTATTTGATTCTACTAAGAGATGGTGGGATTTTATCACCTAGGGTGATCATTTTTAGGGTATGGTCTAGTGGAATTTTTGGAAATCTCATTGACTACTTTTCCACAGATGTTGAAAGTAGACAAATCTAGAGAGTTTACGAACCTGAATTAAGGTGTTATGTCTATCATGGACTATTATGATAAATTCAAGGAGCTCTATAACATCGCAACAACTCATACTGGTGATGATTTAGTGAAAATGATATTATATTAGTATGTGATCATGTATGATATCTGATCTAAAGTGAATGTATTTTGATAGGACACCATTTCTAAGATAGTAAACCATGAACTCATCACCAAGAGGAACCTAAGGGATGATGATGGTGTGGGCCCAGTCTATCCAGTACCAAGATAGGGGACTATTTCATCGAGTGGTAGGACGAATCACCTTAATTATGCATATATGGGTAGTGTTAGTAAGATGACACTTACAGGTCATTATGTGGTATGTCACCAATGTTCAAAAATACGAAATAATAATCAGTAATTTCCCAAATACCATGTGTAATGTAAAATATGTGGTAGGTTGGGGAATCTTCATCTTTTTTTTAGGAACTTTACATATTTACCTACTGGGTGAGGATCTGTACCAGCTCTACATTTAAGAGCGGGTTCAGTAGTGCCTCACAAAGTAAGTATCTAGAGTACTATAAGCTAATAAGGATGATAAGGTAGCTATGGACAAGGTAGTGGGGATTCAGATATGTATTTCCTAAAGGGAGAGCCTACAAATATTATTTATTTTTTATCTCATGTTGGTAGATCAGGCCTGTTACATGAAGTGCATACTATACCAAAGGAGAAGAATTCTAGGCCCTCTATATTTTGAGGTAATATTATAGTAGCCTATACTTTAGTGTCTTCATTATTTTAAATATGTTCTTCATATTCTTTTATATCTGTGGATATTATGTAATTTTTGGGAATTGAAATTGAGTACTATTATGATGTGATGACTTTGGATACTTTGTTAGGGATGTGAGCAAAGAGTGTACACAGGTGTATAGAGTTCCCCTTGGATTTGAAGGATTTTTTCTTTTTAAACCTCTTCATTTTTTGAGATAATGGGATTTGACTTAATTCTCATAATGGATGAGTTAGTTTCTTATTGATCCCACATTTATTGTTATCAATAGTTGGTGGATTTTCTATCATATAAGGGTGGTAACACCATTTATAATGTTTAATGGGATGTCTAAGAAGATACGGATTGACCAGAGCATCATGGGATATGTATAATATAATCCTAGATTTCTAGTAATCAATTCGATGATTAGGGAGCATGGAAGATTTATTTCCCTCCTATAATTTATTTTTTATTGGAAATATTATATGATGAATTTTTGGGTTACCTCTTTTAGTAGAGGTGAATTTCATTATTGAACTAGTGCCAAGAGTAGTACTGGTGTCTATTCATTTTTATAGGATGGAAAAAACTGAGTTTCAGGAACTCAAGAAGCGGCTAGAAGACTTGGATGAAAAGGGAAATATATGACTCAATACTTTAATATAAGGTTCACCTATACTTTTTTCCAAGAATGTTGATGAACCCCCTAGTATTTTTGTTGATTATTAAAAATTATATCATCTTACGGTAAAGAACCATTATCCTTTACCTCAAATAGTCAACATTCTAGAATAGCTCTAAGGAGAAAGGGTTTTCTTTAATAATGATTTGATTTTGGGATACCATAATGTGAATGTTAGATAATATGATATACTACATAAAACATTCCATTACAGATATAGAATGCATAAGAAAATGTTTTTGTCATTTAGTATCACGAATTCACCCAATGTCTTTATAAATCTAAAGAATCGTGTTTTCCACTTGTATTTGGATTAATTTGTGGAAGTATTAATAGAAGACATCTTGGTGTATTCTCATACTTTACATAACCATTCTTAACATCTCAACATCATACGGAATATATTTATAGAGAACTACCAATATTATAGGCTAACAAAATGCCACTTTTTGATTGATAATGTTCACTTCATAGGTCACATCATCTCAAAAGATTAAGTATTTGATGACCCAAAGAATGTCAGAGTAATAGTTTCTTGGGAAAATCCAATGAACATATTTGATATATTGAGTTCCTTGGCACTGGATGGTTATTATAGGAATCTTATTTGGGATTTATCCTTCCTTAAGGCACCACTCATAGGCTTCAATAAGAAAGGGGTAAAGTTTACATGGTAAGAAGAATATAATAATTTCTTTAAGGAGATGAAAGGAATTATTAATTTATCATTGATCCTGATTTTACCTTAGACTGGAAGAGGATATATGGTTTACTAAGATGCTTCAGGAATTAGGCATGGAAAAGTTATAGTAATTGTAGATTAATTCATGGCATATGAGTCTCATTAATTGGGACCTCATTAAAAGAATTATCCAATATGCGATCTTGAGTTTGAATCCAAGCTATATTCCATGAATTTATGGAGGCACTACTTTCTTATGGAGTGATTTTTTCTGTCTATGGACCATAAAAGCCTCAAATATATGTTTACGTATCATGGATTGAATTTTGAATAATTATGGTGGGTTAATTAGCGACAAGAATTTTTAATTTGAGAAGGCTTATATGACTAGGAATGGAAATATAGTAATTGATGCTCTAAGAAAGAAAATTCAAAATAGACCATTCAGGAGGCCCGTAGAAAGTGGTATTATATGGCTAGGTTTTCTAATATTCACTAAGAGATGAAATACTATGATGAAAATAATTTAATTTTATCATTATCAGTGACATAATATCTTCTAGATTGAGTAAATAGGTGAAAGATTTCTAATCATGTGGGGTTAATCCTAAGGGAGATGGTTTCTGGAGAGGACCCACTACCTGGTTGGCTCATATATGGGGATGAGATCTTACGCATTCCTAAACATTTCTACGGTTTAGAATACATACATGAGGAGCTGTTATGAGAGTCATACACCTATATGTGGGTAATTAATCCTAGTCTTACCAATATGTACCTTGACATAGGTATCTAGTTCTAGTGGCCATGGATGAAAAGGTAAATCACATATTTTTTTACTAGGTGTTCCACCTATTATGATATTATGGTGTAACACTAGTGACCGGTAAAATTTTTACATCCTTTATACATTATGGAGTTGAAATGGTATGATGTCACTATTGATTATTTTATGGGTTTTCCGAGGTTGCCTAAATTTTGTGGCATGGTATGTATTATCGTTGATATTTTGATGAATGTCACACACTTTATAATTATTGAAGAGAATTTTTTAGTGTAAATATATGGGAGGCTTTATGTCCAAGGTATTGTATACATTCATGGTGTTCCCCATTTTATAATATTAGATCGGTATACCCAGTTCATGTCATTGTTCTGGTTTGAGTTGCATAATCCCTTGGGTTCACAGGTATTATTGTGTACAACTAATCACCCATAGGAAAATGGTTAGATCATTCATATAATAAAAATACTAGAGGACATGATCCAAGCATGTGTCCTTGATTTTGGAGGTTCATGGAAGAATTAACTACATATCATTCAGTTTCATTATAATATCATATTTTTGGAAACTATACAAAATAATCCCTATAAGGACTTATATGGTATACCATGATGTCCACCCCTATGCTAGGTATAGAAAGGAGAGGCATCACTATTGTGACCTCATCTCATTCAGGAGGCCTCAAAGTAGGTACATATTATCAGGAAGAGTATGGATATAGCTCAATCTTTGTAGAAGTATTATGCCCATAGTATCCACTGAAATTTGGATTTTCAAGTGGTACATCAAGTCTTATTGAGTTTTTTTCATGATTGAGTCATATATGGATTCTGAGGTAGGGAAAGTTATTTCTTTTTTACCAATCCATTCAATATCTTATAGATTTTCATGTTGGTAGCCTATAAAATAGCTCTTCCTTAGAGGTTTCAATCCATGCATGATGTCTTTCATGTATCTCAACGTCTCTATTATCATTCAGACTCATCTCTTGATTTTGATCTTAAGGATGATAAATTAAAAGATGATGATTCTTTTCAAGAGTATTTTATATGGATCATTTTACCATAGCAGAAAGGATCTTTGAGGTAAGGTAGTTCCTCTGGTATGAATGATATGGAATCACAACTTTTTATGGGACAAGACCTAGGATATAGAGAAAAACATATATGATAAGTGGCCATAATTGTTCTTAAACAATTCTCATCCACCCTTAGAAGTGAAACTCAGGGATTAATTTTTTTAATGAGGGTGATTTTCTAATACTATATTTTGTGATTTCTGATTCCTTAATATTACAGTGATGATTTAGAACCTATAATTAGTTTTTATATATTTAGTATGGTTCTTTATATTTTTCATGTTTTTGGTATGCTTATAGTTTACATCGTAAACTATGAATTTATAACATGATCCATCCTTATGCATTAAGTATTCAACAATAGACCCTATAAGGGAGATTGTATGCCATTAATGGTTATCTAATGATATAGAATGTGAGTTTACACCATAATACCATCAATAAGGCTCCATAAAAGGGATATTTAATGAATAATTCTTCTATTTACGTCATAAATACCTCAGGAACATTGAATAAAGGATTAACTTCCCCTTTTACCAAGGTTTTTTCATTCTCCACTAGTACACTAGCAGTATCCTCCCCCTTCATGGAGAGATCATCCCTTTGGAAGTAAACCTAGGATTTGAGACTCTTCCATTATTCAGTATCGTCTTTTCTCATCATTGGTCATGTTGGTTCTATACACTACAACAAAATAGGGCTTTGACAATACTAGAAGAGGTCTTTATCAGTAATATAATAGCGTTGACTACCTGAGTGAGATTAAAACCCTTGGTCTTTTATTAGTTCAAAAAACTCTCTAATAATTGAAATTTTATTAGCTCTTATAGATGAGTTGATAAAAGAACTTTTATCCACACTTCTATAGGTACTTATAAAGTGTACCTTTATGATTACTTTTAACAGCATTGAAAAATGTGTCCTTTATCAGTGATTTTAAAAACACTGATAAATCTTTCCTTTGTTAGTTCTTTTAAAAGAACTAATAAAAGTCTATGTTGTATTGTGCTGCAACATCACACTACATCACCATTACAATATACTGTAACATCACACCACAACACTAGAAACACACAAGATATCAACAAAAATAAGTCCCAATACAAAATTTAAATAAATAAAATTTACAACCAAAAAACAAGTAAAAAAACTATATTATAGATATTTCAAACTTTGTTTTATATAATTACATAAATAAAAATTATTAAATACATTCAAAAACATCAATGTACTTTTATTTTTTAATCCTGACCCTGACTCATACTATTTCCAAACAAAGAACCCCTACTGAAGCAAAAAAATGAACCTGTATAAGTAAAAAAATATTATGTTAGTAATAATATAAATAAATAAGTTAAAATAAAGAGTTAATTATACTGAAATTGATGTGAATTTTATATAAAAATATGAACGTGGAGTCATACTAGTCACACGGTGCCTCGACATGATATGAGGATAATTCTAACAGGTCCCAAATGTCTTGTGGGTCATTTTCTGGAAGTATCAAAACAAGCTTAATGTTTTTGCTTAGTTTTGAGTACGTCAATATTCTTTTTTTCTAAAATTTCATTTTAAACTAAAAATACACACTTTAGACTCATAATGATCATATTTTATATCCATTTAATGTGAAATTGATTCCTAGACATCCAAAATGACTTATGAATAGTTTTCCTAAGTGATCAAGAAAATTCGAGTGTGTTAGATCTGTTTTCAGTGAGGAATTCTTTTTGAACTAAAATGTCGATTTTAAATTGAAAATAGATAATTTTAGTCATACCAGGAACATCATGTATCAGATTGAGGTGATGTTGATTTCTACACATCACAAATGACTTATGGATCATTTTCTTAAAGTATAAAAACAATACATATGCATTTTATTGGTTTTGAGTAGGTTAGTCATCCATTTTATTAAAATTGATACCAATTTTAAATAAAAAGACCCACATGGAGTCATACTGGTCACATTATAGGTTGAGATGAGGTGAGGATGATTAAAACATGTCTGGAAATAATTTTTTATTGTTTTCTTGAATTATCAAAACTATATTAAATTTTTTTCATAGTTTTGAGTATGTCAGTTGACTTTTTTACTAAAATGTCACTTTAAACTGAAAACCAACACTTTTGACTCATTATAATCACATCATGTATTGGTTTGATTTGAAACTAATTCTTACACATCAAAAATAACTTATGAATCAAATTCTTAAATTATCAAAAAATCTGAGTGTGTTTGATTTGTTTTCATTAAGTGGTACATTTTGAACTAAAATGACAATTTTAAACTAATAACAGACACATTAAGTCATACTAGGCATGTCATGTATCTAATTGTGGTAAAGATAATTAAGAAAAATAAAAAGTGTCTTATGGGTCATTTTCATAACATATCAAAACAATTTGGACTGTGTTTTCTTGGTTTTGAGTTGGTCAGTTATACATTTTACTAAAATTCATGTCAATTTTAAATAAAAATATGAACATGGAGTCATACCAGTCACACCATGGGTAAGATTAAGTTTTGGTCAATTCCAACAAATCTGAAGATAAATATAGATCATTTTCCTAGAGTATCAATAGAATAAAAATTTATTTTTATAGTTTTGAGTACATCAGTTGTCTTTTTTTACAAAAATATCATTTTTAAACTGGAAACACGCACTTTTTGACTCATTCTAATCACATCGTGTATAAATTTGAAGTAAAAATAAATCCTATACATTAGAAATTACTTATGAATAGGTTTTCTAAATTATAAAGAAAATATTTGTGTATTTGATTAGTTTTCAGTGACTACCACTTTTTGAACTAAAATATTGATTTTGAACTGATAACGGACACATTGAGTCATACTGGACACATTATGTGTCGAATTAAGGTGTGGCTGATTAATAAATGTCAAAAATAACTTATGGATCATTTTAAAAAAGTGTAAATACAATATGAATATGTATTCTTGGTTTTGAGTATGTCAGTTAACTATTTTACTAAAATTAATGTCAATTTTAAAATGAAATAGGTACTTTGAGTCATACCGGTCACACTGTTTGTCAGATTGAGGGGTGTATGATTCTTACACATCCTAAATTATTATAAAATCCTAACCTATAATGATATTATCTACCCATTATAAATAAAAAAAAAGCAACTTTAAATGTTGTATAAACCAACTCGTATATCTATTCGATAATGAAAAAATATGACATACTTTTAAAATTGGATTTTTATCCTTTGAACCAGATATGTGCATCGCTTTAGCCACAAGTGTAACACCACTATTTTACATCATATAGAATTGATTATGTTATTTTGTATAGAATATATAACCATTTATTACAAAACCAATGTAATATATAACATTTTCATTTGGTCCTCTGGATAGCCATTGAAGTCGTTCGACAATTTAATTCATGAATTCGGATAACCCCTTATAAACATGGTATCATAACCATCCTATAAATAATTTATTATGTGTATTTGATATCCACCCTTCATCCCTTTATGTATTCAAATGTTTAATAATTTCTTTGAGGGATTCAATGTATGGATCAACATCTTCACTATTATGTAAAATATAAAGGTGTGCTTGCTCCTACACTATTAAGGTAATTGTAACAACATCTCTTTTGAAAATCCCTTCACCCATAAGAAGTTTGATGTGATGATATATTGGGAGACTGATGTTTCCAACATCTGATAGGTAATCAGTACCGAATTCATAAGCTTGTTCAAAAATATATCATTCCGTAGAACAACCTTCTAAACAACTTTGATTTTTTACAAATGCTTTCAAAATCATCATATAACATTCAATGGGGTACATCCATCTATAATCTATAAGACCACATAGTTGATCCTATATAACCTATTCAACCATTGCATGGACCATTATATCAAAGAATTATTGCGGGAATAACATCTCAAATTAATTTAATATGATTGTAACTTCCTTATTCATGATGCGAAACATTTTCAGGTCTATATCATTACTATATCTACCACTGAAAAGGAAGTAGATTCTGGTTAATGTATGTCATAAATTTTGAGGTAGAATGAAAAGGAAAGAAACAAGAATTAAATATTACAATAAAACATGATAGTCGTGTGATTCTAGTTCTTCTAACTTCATATTATTAATTGACATGAAATTCTTGATATTTGATGAAACCCCTGCGGATATTTTACAGTATTGATGAAAATGAAAAATTTCAATTTTTCCTGCCTGGATAGAGTGTAATAATTTAGAGGAAGAAAATTATGCCTTTTAACCTTCACCTATTCCAATAATTCCCTTATCCCCATTTCAATAAATCCCAAGTTATCCTTGATTCAATATTTCAATTTTCTAGGAACATTTAGTAACATGTGAAAAATGATATCAAATTCATTTTTTTCTACATGAATAACATCAATAAAATGATGGACATGAAAAACTTCTAATATAGTAACTCAAAGAAATATTATCTCATTTTCTAACATAATTTTTTAAAGGTTTGGTGAAAAAAAGATTACCAAAAATAGTGTCAATATCTTGTACTTTATTGTATTATTGATTCCATGTCACTGGGGATTGTGTTGTCCCTTGTTTGATATTTCCATCGAATGATGTTGTCCAAGATTAGTATTTATTTCATTGGGGTAAACATTTCTAATGTAGCAGTGGCAGTGCTGTAGCAATGGTGGACACTATAGCAGCGGAAGGAGACTATAGTAGCGGTAGGGTACTGTAGTAGTGGCGAGTATTGTGTGGTAATGTGGTAGTACAGGTACTATAGCAGTACTATTCACAGAATGGGCCTTGGGCCAAAAAATTGGGCATACGGGCCATGTAATAGGCTAAATGCCCCATGGGCCTTTAGGCTATGTAATGGGTCTCCCTCTACTTAGTTTAAATAGGTCTATGCATTCCATTAATAATAAACGAGGCTTCGAACCCAATCTTTTTTAAAAAAGTTTTTTTCACCAATGGAAGACCCCTACATTCCTTCAATGTTATAGGATGATAAATTTCCATAAGCAGGGAATCCATTTACCATTATTTACAATATGGCCCTTAATGTGAATTCTTCACTTATATGAGCATCATACATTGTTACACTTATACCCCACATCAATTTTAGATCTTCAATCAATGGATCCAAATAGACACTAATATCATTATCAGGTTTCTTTAGTCTAGATATAAGCACACAAAAAATAATTTATTTATGCTACATGTATAACCATGGAAGAAAGTTATTATTTTCCAACATGATGGGCTAGGTACAATGATTACTAATTTGTACACCAAAGGGATTTATTCTGTTTGTAGATAACTCAAGGTGAAAGTTTCACACCTCATTTCCAAATTCAGGATACACATAATCAATTTTATTCCACTAAGGAGAATATGCTAGATGGTGTACATTTTTATATTTAATTCTTGCATTTATATTCCATTTCAATTGTGTCATGGTTTCTTTAAATATATATAGTCTTCTAAACTATGGAATGATAGGAATGTACCATACAAATTTCAAAGTACTTAATTCATTTTTCGGGTATCGATCTACGACACACTTCTTGAATTTAATGAGTGATTAAAGGTCCTTGTGAAACAATATAAATCATTTGGAAAAGAATGAGTTTTTTAGAGATCATTCCCATTTTACTAAATATTCTATTAGCATCATATGTTCAGCGTGGTAGTTCATTTTTTTGGGAATCATATCATTCCAGAGACCAAGTGGTTCAATAAAGCTAATTTCACTCCATCCACTAACAAATTTCAAATTATATAACATCAATATAGCTGACAATGTTGTGTATTTAGAACAACTGGTATTTAATGGTTTCTTGAAACACCTATTTACATCCTCAAACAACTTTTTTCTATCATGAATCTCATCTTCATTTTCCATTTTCATTTCTTCAAAGGGATCTCCATAATAATTTACACTAGTATTTATATCAAGAGATCCTTAAACCGCATATCATCTCAATAGGTGTCCACATTCATTTTTCCAGGTTTTTAGTCCATTATTTGTGTCTTTGATCTCTTCTATAATGAATCAAGTGCTCTTGCAACTCTTAAAAGCTAATATTTCTAGAATAACAGCAATGTAAACATGGATAAAGGATTTGAGAAGGGTCGTATGCAAGCTCTTTTGAAAACTTGATGAACTCTATAACTCCATATTCATACTCTTTTGACAAATGATTAGTGTGCATCTATTTTTGATTGATATCCAACCCATTGGATTCATAAAATATTAATTTTTTACAATAAATAAAAAAACATTTGGTATTCATTATTGAGGGTGAATGTTAAGGACAATTCTAATAAGGGAAACTCAACATTTAAATATTTTAAAGAAATTAAATATGTTAGTGAAAATGGGTAATTGAATTTAAGAAAATAATTAAGCCATTATAGCAGGTGTTATCATATGAATTCATTCAAAGGTGAATGTTATAGACAACTCATCCTCGTCACCTCATCTCCCAGACATTTATCATTGCATTTTGTTGTGTGACACATCATTCATCCCATGTGGACATTTTCCTATGTTGTTTGAAATAATATAAGTAGTCTCCATCCATGGGATGACTAATGCTCAAATGATTACAAGAAACCTAAAATAGATGGTGGATGAGTTTCATGAAAAAAATGAAATAATGGTTGTTTAGGTGATGAAGGTAATGAGGATTACAATTTTCTATAAAATATATGGGGGGTGAGTCTCAAGTAACAAATTGAAATAATTACTATTGTTTTACACACATCAAGTCTTTCTTAAAACCACTAAACAAATGAAAATATAATATTTTTCACGAACAGGGCCGGGTCACCATCGGACCTGGTGCCCGACCCGGTCCGCGACATGTCCTGAAGGGCGTTCCCGATCCCCCCGGGCTGGAAACTAGTGTTGGGAACCACAAATGGGCAGTTGGGAATGATTTACCCCAGAAAAGACATATAAACAATCGATATAAACTAAGAAAGGTAGTTAAATACTTGTAATTGAAAATAGAACGAGGATGGATAGTTAAACATACCTCCAAGTGACCTTGTGGGTCACCACCAAACACAGAAACAAGCTTACTGCAATGGAGATCCAAAACTAGAACCTGAAACTAAAAATATAAAGTAGGGGTGAGCACTACGATTCTCAGTAGGAAAAACAAGATACAACCATACCGTATTCTACTACCTTTAATAAGAAATCTAAATCATGCTAGTTTGAAAATAAGGCATAATAAAAATCATGTTTTCGCTATTTTCAAATTCAAATAAGAAGTTTAGATTTTCCATGAAAAACATTTCTTTCAAAATAATTTTTGATCATGCATAAACATTTCAAAATATAAAGGAGACCAATTTAGATTAAAAATATGGGTTTTCACAAAATTTGGAACAAGCATGAAACACCTGAATTGAAAACTTTTTCAGAAGTACCATGGGAAGTCCATAAGAAGCAAGTGTTATTTGGGGACCTAGGATCTTCGTGTCTTGGTGAAACGTGGCTTAGAAGGCCACGACCCTCAGAAAATGTGGAATAGAAGGCCACAACCCTCAGAAAACATGGCTTAGAAGGCCACGACCATCAGAAAACGTGGCTTAGAAGGCCACGAACCTCAGTCATTCATATGTTTAGTTAGAGTTGCAATCATCAAACCTGCAGTGATACTAGGTCATGTCATCTTTGGACCACTAGCCCACAAGTACCAGTTCACCCACCAAGATACCCAGGTTTCCAATTATTCTCTGTTTTAAGTGGTGGTGAGTTTTTATCAAGAAAACATATATATACACACCAATTTCTTTATCCAAAACCCATTCAACCTCTCACCACCATTCTTCCTCCTTAAGTACATTCCACCTATTTCACTCCACACAAAGAATAAACATCAACACTAGAAACATATCACAAATCACATTTTAACACTTGCATTTCATTTTTCAAACTAGGGGGGATGCCTCAATAGGGGTTTTCCAATTTTGCAAACCATTTTCAAAGTTCCAAATCGGCCCCATTGATTTACAAAGAACATCACCAATCAAGAAAACAATGTTTCTCAACATCTTTAAGTTCCAAAAATATTCTTAAAAATACATTTTCGCAACCATGGCACCATACTTTTAAAAAAATTCTTAAAATAAATCAAACCATTGAAGAAAGGAAAATTACCATTTAACCCCAGATTTATTTAAAAACTCATGCATTCTTACAACTAACCAAAACATGAACTTCCCTATTTTTAATTTCTTAACTAATATATATTTATTCGAAAAACAACATTCAAAACACACATGCTAGCCACTTCGGAAATATCACTTTAAGGATTTAGCATTTCAAACCCAATTTAGCATAAAAAGGGTATTACATTTTCCAAGCATGGTCGAGAGCATATGTCAACATGAAAAACGCACGTTGGGAACATTATAAATTATGCATCGAGAATGACAAACCACTTTTGAAAACCACTTCTAAGAATTCTGTGTGTCAAGCTAGATAACATATAAAAAATAAGCCTACACATTTTAAATCGTAAAGGTGAACTATTAAATATAAAGGGATGTCCAACGCTAAGCATCGGTAACACTTTTTATAGCAAATTTATACTATTAAAGTTTGAAAATACTTTTTAATTAACTAAATCATTTATGGAATTCAAACTGAAGGGATATGCATAGGGGACCTACCTCAAACATGACACTATTTGCAGACGACCACTTGAACTGGCACATGGTGCATACACGCACATGAATTTATACACATATATATATATATACACCCCTAGCTTCATTGCACATATTCCCCATGCCATGAGGGAATATGCACAAAGAGGGAATATATATATTTATATGCCTTACCCTACGCATGTACATGTAGGAAACATCGACACCAGCAGCCCAAAACCATCACAGCGAGGTCCAACACACTACACATATAATCTAACAAAATAATTAAACACATAAATAATCTATAAAACATTTCAAAATAACAGAACATGGATTTTCACTAATAACACGATCAATTTCAAGTAGGAAAAGCCACTTTAAAAATCAAACACACACCTACTCTTCTTAAAGACAACTTCCAAACCACACATGATTAATAAAACAATTTATGAAACTCCTCCAAATCATCACCACAAAAATTACTCTAAAAACTCGCATGATTTCATATCAAAACACTACTTCAAAACCATCTGCACATCACAACCATGGAAAAACATGATTCACATCATTTATAAAAATTAAACAAACCATTTACATAATTTATAAAACATCCTAATAAGGCATACTGATACTTAAAGCTACAAAAAAACCAAATTCTTATTGAAAACCAATTTTCATACCAAACATACACCAATTTATTTCCAAAACTAGTTTCTAACCTCTTTCAAAATCAAGTAGATCATTTGAATTATTTATAAAATGTTTCAAGATGATAAAAAAGGGTACACACTTGAAATAAACTAATTTTTCATTTAAAAAAACACTTTAAAGCTATATACATATCATAACTTTTCAAAAACATTTTTCACCGCCCACACATAAACCGTGGAGCACATATAAACACTCGAGAAACATGTTAAATTCTTCATAATAAATGTTCAAGCATGGAACCACATACCTCAGTCTAGACGACTTTACAACTTGGTGCACAAACTCCACCACATGTAAAAGGCATCTAAAAAAACAAGACTAAATCCTGAAAATAATATATTGAACCATTTACACCAAAATCAAACCAACCAAAACCCGAAACCCTTACTCGATAACCCACCGAAATAAGAAGAAACCTGAAGAAGAGAAAAAAAACATGCAGTGAGGGTGTGAGAGGCTGATGGAGTAAGAGCGAGGGCTACTGGAGGTGCGTCGTGTGCTAGAGAGGTCGCCGGAGGGTTCTACCATGAAGTAGTGGTGTGGTCAAGGGTTAGCCTTGGGGGGTTGTGTGGCTGGAGTAAAACATGGCCAAGAACGGTCATCGACCAAGATGAAGTCTGGCCATGGGGAGGAAGGAGGGAGCTCGACCACACCTAGGGTTATAGGGAAGAGGTGTGCCGCGCTGTGGAGGCTGCCTAGTACACCTTGCACTATGGATAATAGGGGAGGTTGGGCCACACCGGACAAGAAGTAGATGGTTGGATGGGAGCTGGTCGGAGCTCCGATAAGGGAGAAGGGGTGCCGCGCTAGAGAACCCCATGGGGGGCTGTGCCATGATCGAAAGATGAGGGGGGGGGGGGGGCAAGCCCCCCCCCCCCCCCAGGGTTTTAATTTTTTTGCTTAATAAAATTATACTATTAATAATAATAAAAATAAGAATAATAATTATTTTAATATAAAAAATAATTATAAGAATAATAATTATAACAAGGATATTAACCACTTTAATAATACTAATAACCAATTTTTTAATGACAATATTTATAAGAATATTCATAATTATATAATCATAACATTAATAATTTTTCTTAATAATAATAATACTCCATTTTAAATAATCACAACATTAATAATAATTTAACCATAAAATATTAAGAACGCTTTTAAGAACCGTTTGATATTAATAATATGAATGATGATAATGACATGTTCATTAATAATAATAATAATATATAGACAATAATAATATCATTATTAGGGCACAGATGTTTAACCCATTTTATTTTTCATAAAATTTTATTTATTTTTAACATTATATAGTTGTACAGGCAACTGAGCCGACCGTGTGGTCACCGCCAACCATGCAGTGCCCACACACCAGTCTAAAACTTATCAAAATTATTAAACATCAAAAATTTCAAATTAGGACCCCAAACTCAACATGTCCAACAATGTGAGACCTTGAGAAGAATAAAATAAAAGAGTGTCTAAGGTCGGTGTGTGGCAATTCTTCCCACTATAGACACTTTATGCCCCCAGAAAGTTACCAAGCCACCAGTTAACAAAACTCAATTCCATGCCCAGACAAAACCAAAGGAAACTAAGAACCTCGGGTGAGCATTCTCAACACACATCACACCCAACTAATTCAAGTAGAAACCATATCAGAACAACGCGGGGAGAACACGAGAGGGTTATCCCCACACCAGGAATTCCACTAATATGAAAACCTTGATACCCGAAGACACCACCCTCGAGGGGGCCAACACGGGAACTCCCAAACCAAAATCATTCAATTTCTCCACATGGACCAGACAACACGATATAGATTTTAAATGGAAGTATTTATACAAAACAACCCAATAACATAAGGATGAGAAACCAACTCAACACCTCCCACACCGACCAAATAAGAATACTCGCTGCATACGAAGACTAGGGAATCCCTATCCCGAACTCAACCCACATTCTCAATGCCAATGGAACAATTCCACCACTAGGTTTAAAACCATTTCTAGGAAAACTGACACACCAGAACACTAGGATGGAGGAATCCCCTATGAAACATAAACACACTAATGGAAAGCCCATGGAGAGGTGACCGAACTAAGATAGGGCCTAGAAACACCACCCATTAATTTCACAAAAACCAAAAATTCCACTAACTAACACAATTGAGACTAAAATCCCAATCAGGAAGGGTCTATTTATTCTCGGGTCCAACACCCTTCATGAAATTCAAATGTTTTAGAAACCACCCTAAGAGCAGATAGTGCCGCTTGGATTGAGGTAGAACGAGCTCATCACACTACCACAACAAGAATGAGATTATAACAATGATAGGAACAGAACAAGGAAACATTGGATATTTCAATCCCAAAGATGAGAATAAGATTCAGACCGAGGTTCTATACACCCTTGGGAACTCCTAACTGTGCAACTTCACCCTGAAACCTGTGGTTGGGGCCCTGATTGTTGAAGCATCTTTTGCCTCACAGTCAGACATTTTCATCCTCCAGTTCCCAACTTCTTCCTCCTGATGATTCAAATGACCACAATGGTGATAAGTTTTCAAAGATATGCAACGTGACATATTCGAATTCCTGAACCGTCCATACTGATGGCGAATAAAAATGTGGTATGATGAACTAGATAACAGAGCCTACGAGGATAGCTTTTTATAGGCGGGTTCCTCTGGCATGTGCTCTTCACCATATGGAGGACCCTTACGAAAGCCAATCACCACCAACCACACCCCAACTCCAACAACCGTAAGACATTCTACCACCACTATCCCAAAACTGGACCTTCAAACTGAAACAGCACAAACCTTAACAACCTCGGGAGTTCCCAAAAACCCGAAGACACTCTTATTCCACCAACCACACAACCATATCTGACAAACCTAGACTAAATCAATTAACAAGAAACACTCAATTTTAACCAAAATTGGGCATAGCTCATTGAATACTTTTGGAGAATTTCTAGGCAACACATCAAGGAAAACATGGGAAACACAAACTAAAAACACCATCAATCAAAAGAATAATCAAAAGGAACACCCCGAGCTCAAAACATCCAGCTTGAAATCCAAAAAAACTCAGGAAAAACCAAAAACATCTTTTCAAAAGTCCAATTTCTTATAAATTTTCAAAATCACCACATTTTCAAACAACTTTCATTCTTAAAACATACTCACATCAACCAAGATCAAAACAAAACACAACCAACAACAAACTACCAGAATGAGGAACTAGTGCCTCTGTCTAACCCAACGTCAGAGTGCTAAGCCATGCCCCATGTAAGGCGTGACGCTAAGTGGACCTTCAACTGGGCACTTGGACTCCACATAGGCCACCACCCCATGGGATGCTGCAACATAACCCGATTTGTCTCCATTGTCATCCCTTAATCCAAAATAACCCAATACAAAAGAATTAAATCTCAAACAACCCCTGATAACTCAAATATTGGTGCGAGCAAGAGTTCACGACGCTCTTCCCATGCCTACCCCCAAGTCCCGACAATCCTAATATTTTTCTACTAGACACCACAAATAACAAGAACCCCCTCTGATACCATTTTTTCAAGAATCAGGGTGGGTCTTAATCAAACCTGGCACCCGACCTGGTCCGCAACATGGCCCGAAAGGCGTTCCTGATCCCCATAGGCTGGAAACTACTGTCGGGCACCACAAATGGGACGTTTTGAACAATTTATCCCAGAAAAGACATATTTACAATCAATATAAATTAATCGTGGTAGTTAAATACTTTGAATTGAAAATAGAACAAGGATAGATAGTTAAAAATTCCTCCAAACACCAAACATAGAAACAAGCTTACTGAAAGGGAGATCCAAAACTAGAACCTAAAACTGAAAAGATAAAGTAGGTGTGAGCACTGATATGCTCAATAAAAAATCCAAAATACATCCACGTCCTATTACACTGCCTTTAATAATAAATCAAAATTATACTAGTTTGAAAATAAGGCATATTAAAAATAATGTTTTTCACTCTTTTCAAATTCAAATAACAAGCTTGCATTTCCAAGAAAAACATTTCATTAAAAATAAGTTTTGAGCATAAATTAACATATCAAAATTTAAAGGAGACTAATTTAGATTAAAAATATGGTTTTTCAAAAAATATGGAACAAGCTAGAAACAGATGAATTGAAAATCGTGTCACAAGCACCATGGGAAGTCCCTAAGTAGCTAGTGTTAGTTGGGGACCTAGGATCTTTGTGTCTCGGTGAAACGTGGCTTAGAAGGCCATGACCTTTAGAAAACTTGGCTTTGTAGGCCAGAACCCTCAGTCATTCATATGTTTAGTTAGGGTTGCAATCGTCAAACCTGCAGTGATACCAGGTCATGTCATCTCTAGACTACTAGCCCAAAAATCTTAGTTCACCCACCTAGATACCATGGTTTCCCATTGTGATATGTTTCAATTGGTTGTGAGTTTTTATCATGAAAACATATATGTACACAACACTTTCATTATCCAAAACCCATTCAACCTCTCACCATCGTTCTCCGTCCTTAAGAGAATTCCCCCTCTTTCACGCCACACAAATCATAATATCAACACTAGGCATAGATCACAAATCATATTTTAACCCTTGCATTACATTTATCAAACTAAGGGGGATGCCTAAAGAGGGGTTTTCCAATTTTTTTAAACCATTTTCAAAGTGCCAAACAGGCCCTATTTATTTATAAAGAACACTACCAATCAGAAAAAAATGTTTATCAACATCTTTAAGATCTAAAAATATTCTTAAAAATCCATTTGTGAAACAAAGGCACCACACTTTTAAAAAATGCTTAAAATAAATCAAACCATTGGAGAAAGTAAAATTACTAATTAACCCCAGTTTTATTCCAAAACTCCTACATTCTTACAAACTGACCAAAACATGAAATTCCCTCTTTTTAAAGTCTTACACCAATCTATCTTTATTCAAAAATCACCATTCACAACACACATGCTAGCCACTTAGGAAAAACCAATTTAAGGATTTTTCATTTCAAAACCAATTTAGCATAAAAAGGGTATTACATTTTCCAAGCATGGTCGGGAGCATATGTCACCAAGAAAAACACACGTTAGAAACTTTATAAATTATGCATAGATAATGACAAACCATTTTTCAAAAACACTTCTAAGAATTATTGTGTGTCAAGATATAAAACATATCTAAAATAATGATACACATTTTAAATTGTAAAAGTGAACTATTAAATATAAAAGGATTTCCAACGCTAAGCATCGGTAACACTTTCCATAGCACATATATACTATTAAATTTTGAATACACTTTTTAAAGAACTAATGAATTTATGGAATTAAAATTAAAGTCAAAGGAATAGGAGACCTACCACCAACATGACACTATTGGCGAACGACCACTTGAACTGACACTTGGTGCATACACAAACATGCAATTATATATATATATATATAAAGACCCCTAGATTCATTGCACATATTCCTTGTGCCATGAGGGAATATACACAGAGAGGGCATATATATATATGGCTTACCCTATGTATGTACATGTAGGAAACCTCGACACCCGTAGCCCAAAACCACCATAGCGAGGTCCAACACACTACACATATAATTTTACAAAACAATTAAACACATAAATAATTTATAAAACATTTCAAAACAACACAACAAGAATTTTCACCAATAAAACACTCAATTTCAAGTATGAAAATCCACTTTAAAAATCAAACACACACTTTATATTTTTGAAGACCATTTTCACATTGCACATGCAATTGAACAAATCAGATAAAAAATTTATGAAACACCTACAAATCAGCACCACAAAATTTACTCTAAAAACACACCCGATTTCATATCAAATAACTAATTTAAAACCATCCGCACGTCATAACCATGGAAAAACATGATTCGAATCATTTATATAAATTTAAAAAACCATTTAAAAAATTTATAAAACATCCTAAGAAGGCATAACAATACTTAAAGCAACAACACAACCAAATTCATATTGAGAACCAATTTTCATACCAAACATACACTAATTACTTTCCAAAACTGGTTTACCACATATTGAAAAATCAAGTAGATCATTTGAATAATTTATAAAATGTTTGAAGATCTGCAAAAATGGTACACACTTGAAATAAACTAATTTTTCATTTTAAAAAAAATTCAATCTATACTCATATCGAAACTTTTCAAAAACATTTTTCACCACACGCACATAAATCGTGGAGCACATAAAAAACACTCGAGCAACATGTTAAATTCATAAGAATAAATGTTCAATCATGGAACCACCTACCTCGGTCTAGATGACATCACAACTTGGTGCGCAAACTCTACTGCGCGTCAAACACAGCTCAAAAAA
Source organism: Viscum album (assembly GCA_963277665.1). Classification (NCBI taxonomy): domain Eukaryota; kingdom Viridiplantae; phylum Streptophyta; class Magnoliopsida; order Santalales; family Viscaceae; genus Viscum; species Viscum album. The sequence goes on from OY728131.1 coordinate 367,313,938, forward strand.
CACAACTAAATCCTAAAAACAAGGTATTTAACCATTTACACAAAAATCAAACCTACCACAACCTGAAACCCAAACTCAATAACCCGCTAGAAGAAGAAGAAACTTGACGAAGAGAAACGCACATGTGGCGAGGGTGTGAGAGGCTGACGGAGTAAGAGCGAGGGCTGTCGGAGGTGCTTCGTGAACTTGGGAGGTCGCTGGAGGTTCCTCTATGAAGTAGGGGTGCGGCCAAGGGTTAGCCTGGGGGGTCATGAGGCTGGAGTAAAACATGGCCTAGAAGGGTCGCCATCCAAGATGATGTCTGGCCATAGGGGAGGAAGGAGGGAGCATAGCCTCACATAGGGTTGTAGGGAAGAGTTGTGTTGCACTGTGGGGGATTCTTAGTGCGCCTTGCACCATGGAGAATATGTGAGGTTAGGCCACGTCGAACGAGAAGGAAATGGCTAGATGGGAGTCGGCTGGAGCTCCGGTAAGGGAGCATGGGCGCTGCGCTGGAGAACCCCTTGGGGGGGGGGGCAGTGCCGTGATCAGGAGAAGAGGGAGGGGGACCCCCCACCCCCCTACTTGGGTTTAAATTTTTTTCCCTTAATAAAATTATACTATTATTAATAATATAAATAAAACGAATAATTATGTTAATAGAAAAAAATTATAAAAAGAATAATAATTATAAAAAAGATATTAACCACTTTAATAATACTAATAACAAAATTTTTAATGTCAATATTTATAATAATATTAGTATTTATATAATCATAACATTAATAATTTTTCTTAATAATAATAATAATAACCCATTTTAGATAATCACATAATTAATAATAATTTAACCATAATATATTAAGAAAACTTTTAATAACAATTTATTATTAACAATATAAATGATAATAATGACATGTTCATAAATAATAATAATAATATCTACACAAAAATAATATCATTATTAGGGCGCAAATGTTTAACCCATTTTATTTTTTATAAAAATTAATTTATTTTAAACATTAGATAGTTGCACTGGAACCTGAGCCGACCACGTGGTCACCGCCAACCATGCGGTGCCAGCGCACCAGTCTGAAACTTATCAAAATTATTAAACATAAAAAAATTTGAAATCAGGACCCCAAACTCAACATGTCCAACGATGTGAGACCCTGAGAAAAATAAAATAAAAGAGAGTTTGAGGTTGGGGTGTGACAATATTAGAAATTAATGAGTAATAGTAATACCAAATATTATAAAAAAGAATAATGAACTCTCATTTAATAAACTAGAAGATGTAAAAATGTATTGATAAAATATTTTAATAAATAAAAGTGTTATTTCAGTTTCCCTCATGTTTAGTCCAAAATTTTTATCTATAATCTATTCTGTGACAAATCAAATGTTCTTCCAACTCTTCTAGAAAAAGTTTTCTAGATTAACAAAATTTTAAACATGGAAAATGGGTTTGATAAGGGTCATATGCGTGCTCTATTGTAAAGTTGATGAACTCTTTAACTCATTATTAGTACTCTTTTGTCAAACGATTAGTGAGTATCCATTTTTGATTCATATCCATCCTATGGGTTCATAAAATATAAATTTCTTACAATAAGTAAATACACATGAGATATTTTTTATCAAAAGTGAAAGTTATAGACATTTCTTATAAGAGAAGCACAACTTTTTACTATTTCAATGAATTTTAGATTTCTTTGCAGAAAATGGTTTATTGAATTTAAGAAAAGAATTTCTCCACTATGGTTAGTGTTATCCACTGAACTCATTCAATGGTGAATGTTATAGAAAACTTTAATCCTCATCATCTCTTATCCTGAACATTTATCTCTTTATTTTGTTATTTGACACACATTTTCCATAATTTTTGGATATGAACCAATGTTTCTTGAAATACTCTAACTAGTAGTCATCCATGGGATGAGTAATGCTCGAATTAGTAAAAGAAACGTGAAATATATGGGGAATGAGTCCGATGAAAAAAAAACTACAATAATAATTGTTCTTGAGATGAAGATGATGAGGATGCAAATGGTAATTCATTGTGTTCTCTAAATCGGGAAATGACTCCCATTTGTGAGAATTAAACCATTAGAATAAGATAAAACTTGTGGCCTATTGAATGTGATATTTCGGGGGCATAAACATTCTTTTATATGATACAAGGGGTCTCGAGGTGATATGTTATGACATATGAATCATTGGATCCACTATTAATTCTACATTTATAGGAGAAATCTCATTTTTAAACACACACAAACACACATATATATAATAGAAATTATAATAAACATAATTGAAAAAAATGCACTTTTAAACGTAATTATTAATGAAAATAAATATAATCCATTCGTAATTTGAATATTCAAAACTATATTTTGTGAATAAATAATTATAAAATCACTCATACATTATAAGTTATGAAAACACATATAAATATATAAAAAGTTAAATATTTACATATGTATATATATAATAAACATAAATTGATAAAAATATATGTAACCCTTATAATAGAATATCAAAACATTGTAAAATAAATACAACCCCATAATAAGTTTGAAAATAGAGAGCCATTTAAAATAAATAAATATGGTTTCAGCCTAACTAATATTTATCTAAAAATAAAACAAGACAATTCTGAGAAAATAAAATTTTAAGGAAGAAACCTCACACCAAAATATTAAAATAGAATTTAAATAAATAATTTCCCTTACATGAATTTCATAAAATAAACTTATTTTGCTACTTAACACCATCATCAAACTGCGAATTGGTTTTCTCAATAAATTTTCTCATTCTTTTAAATTTTTTATATCATAAACCTCAACTATTTAAATAGTGCCATATATATTAATTTAATTTATTTATTTGGGGACCAGTGGTGATTATCTATGATTATAAAACAAAATCAAAATTAATCTTGTGGATCAAGTTGGAGTATATATGAAGATAGCAGTGAAAATTGATTGAAAACAACAATTTAAAAATACCAAAATAAGAAATCAAAAATAGTATTCCAGAAAAAAATAGATCATAAACAAAAGAAAAACATTATAAAAAAACTGAAGAATAAATACAAAAAAAAATTAGAAGCAAAAAATGAAAATTGGAAACCCAATGACCTAGATATCAAAACAAAAAATACAGAATGAAAATCAGAACTTATAAAGGAAAACACAACCCAACCTCACTAGGTCAAATAATATCATAGAACCTCAGATCCATATCTCGATGTTTTATTCCAAAACCCAAGATGAAAAAGAACACCAGATGTAAGACAATGTTCGAGCAATTTGAGATAGTGGTTTGTGTTATTTGAGTGAGTTTATGTAATTCGAGCATCGATTCACTAAGGAGGAGCACAAGAAATCGGTGGCTTTTGCGGAAATAGTTTGAAATCATGATATTTCCGCAATAGGTTTGTGTTTGTAATTAGATTCATACACATTTATAAGTGCTTTAAAAAATGTAATGATAAAGATTCATTTTAAGAGCGCTTATTATTTAAGTGCTGATAAAGATTTCTTTTATCGACGCTAAATACTTATGTTCTGATAAGGGATTTATAATTATAATTATAAATAAAATCAACTGTAAATATATATATATATATATACATAATAAATATATATAAATATACATAAAGTAAATATATTCCTCATTTAAATATTTTTTTATAGTTTTATAACTATTTATTTAAAATTATATATTTTGTAAAAAATAATATTTATATCATTATATATATTTATATATTTATATATATATATATATATTAAATATAAGAAAATATAAATATTGTAAATATATTCATTATTTAAGTAAATTTTTTATAAATTTAATAATTATTTAAATATATATAATTATTTATTTATAATTATATAAATACTTTAAAAAATATTTATTTATTTAAAATTATAAATATATAATTTTATAAATATAGTATGTTCATTTTTAAATAAATTTATTTATAAAAATATTTATTTATAAATTTTTTTGCAAATATTTTTTATAAATATTTTTTAAACATTATTAATGAATATATAGTATTAAGTGTAAGTGTCTTAAAATTGAGTGAAATTGAATAAATTAAAAATAAGTACACTTTAAAAATATTGAAAAAATGGATAGGTTTTGTGTGTGTACATTGTATATTAAAATTCATTAATTATATATATATTAAATCAATATAATATACCTTTGATCTATGTTAAATTAAAAAATCAAACGACATTCAATTATATGTCCATTATTCTATGAAACTAGTCAGTATTTTAAATTTATATTACTTTTTTAATTACAAATAATTATTCACCAAAAATATGACTACTTAATGTAAAGTTCATAAATATTTTTTTAAATATAAATAATATTTATATAAATTAATATATATATCTACATATTTAATATATAATATTTATTAACATTATCAATAATCATCTAATTAATAAGTTTTTTAATGTTTCTTTCATTTTACTTATTTTTAATTTTAATTTTTATAATTTTCATTTTGCATATCTATATATTTAATACATATTATTTATAAGTATTTATATTTTATATATAGTACAATTAATTTATTCAATTTTATCAACAATTATTTAATTAATAAAATTTGTAATAATTTTTTAATAAACTCGTTTTTAATTTTTTATTTATTTAATTATTTCAGTTTAATTATTTAGACCTTTATCAGTGCTAAAAAATAACTTTTAATGGACTCCTTTATGACCACTAAAAATATAGCAGTGATAAAGGGTATTCTTTATCAGTGCTAAAAATAAATCATTGATAAAGTGTATTCTTTATCAGTGCTAAAAATAAAGCACTGATAAAGGGTTTAATTTTTCAGTTCTTTCTTTAGTGCTGATAAAGATCCCATTTATCAATTTTTTCTCACTCTGCTAAATACCAGTGCTATTAAATGCTTATTTTTTTGTACTGATATTAGTAATATGATAACTCCACTTGAATCCTTTCTTTATTTATCTAATTATATGGAATTCTAAATCTGTGCAAGCTAATATGCCCTATTTTCATAGTATTCATCTATTCTTATGAATTCTTCCATTCTAGCCTAGACTAGAGGCTACCAAGGTATGAGGAGTCTTCTACCTCCATAAAATTGGTGGTCTAGTACTTTTCCCTAAAGGCCTAGTTGTTTTATATCATATTCTATAATGTCACACACTAGACGTTCCATGTATTTCCACGAAAATGTGAATTATACTAAATTGATTTTTATCCAAATATAAATGTGTTCATACACCCATTTCCATATTGTAGGATGTCCCCTTTGACTAATTCCACCTATTGAGGCGTGCTTATGAAACACCCCTTGACTTTATAAATTCATATGTGACCAAACCAGCTCTAAGTTATATTTTCTTGAATCTTAAATTAAATGACTAAATTAAATCAAATGGAAGGAAATTATATGACCATGTCAAGTATCCCTTATATACATTGAGGGTTCTTACTTTGATTAACTAAAATTTAGAGTTGTTCTAAACCATCAATTGGCTTACATTAAATCATGACTATCTCATAATATGATTTATGATACTTGGGCATGGAGAACCATATGATTTATGATACATGGGCACATTGTCCCTTGTGATTTATGATACTAGATTATGGAATTCATTATTACTCATGATACTTGATAATGGATCCCCTTATGATTTATGATACTCCGATATGGTGTTCAATATTATTCATGATACTCGAAAATTCACTCCCTTATTATTATATGAGGAAAACAAAAAAGACAACCCTTATTTAAAATATAATACCCTTATGATTATGCATAGATTCCTGAGTTATGCCTCTCTTCTAGGATAGTACTATGTATCTGTATAAAATTCTATAAATTTCATCTTGTATATAGTACATATATATACATACATATATATATATATATACCTATATACATGGTGACACATATTCAATGATATCCTAACTTAGGCTAAAGCGGGTAGAGTCAGTCGGGTGTCCTTTAGGAACTTGACATTAGTTTGGTTGAATTTACTTTTCTTCTTTATATTTTATATACCTAAAAACTACTTATTTTATACACATGGGTTGGATAAAACAAGGAATCTTTGGTTGTGTACTTTTGAGTGTATCTCACACACTATTCGAGTCCCTGATTGGTACCTGAATAGACTTCATTGTTTTGGGTAGGGATAAAGTGGAGTGTATAGCTTTGAACTTTTGTTTTTTAGTAATATGATGGAATACTGGAGAAGAGGACCGACCTTTTTCTCATGATTCCATCAGTGATAACATTGGTATTATATTAATATTTAAATATTTTTTTGTATTCATATTGCTTTTTATCCCATATAATATCATTTTTGTATAACATCATGACATTACATATTTGGTACATGATATCAGTGATTGTTTTTCTAGTTGTTTTACTACTAATTCAACTATTGATCTGTTTACATTATGTTACTTTCTTTGTTTTCTATATCCATATACGACTGTGCTTCTCTCTGGTGAGGAGGTTATATTCTCCCCATTATACCATTATAGACCCTCATTGTTAGTCGGCAACATATAGTATATAGGGTGGCACACCTGAGGCCATATAGCCAACAAGTTTTGGTGACATATATATGAACCAGCTCTGTGGTGTTATGCTCATTCCCTAATTTCCACCACATGGTAGAAGCATCTTTTCTCAATTCACCTCGAGAACCTAGTATCTTATATGGAAGGTCGAGTTACCTCTCCAAAACATTGGCACCACCAAAAATCTTCATGGAACATACTATGGTGAAATATTCCATCATGGTTATCCTCCCCTCAATTCCATAAATTTATATGAAGGTACTCTTTATGTTAAAGACTTTCGCTATGATGAATATCAATATTGGGTTAGGAGAGAAAACTACCACCATGGGGTTTCTACTAGTGGCGCCGACCACAACACACATGGAAGGAATCCCCAAAACCCTATGAGGCTTGCATTATACAAACTCACACATTGAAAAAAGCAACAGCAGGTGAAATTTCATGTCACTATCAACCTTTCAGGATTCAAGGGGATGAAAGAGTCAATAGAAACTATTGTAATCTCAGTGCTAGTGTTGGAGGGAGGTGACTGACGAAGGAGGATAACCATCCCTAAGGTCGAGGTCCATAAGGTTCCCAAGTATCATTTTAGGTTCCTTCATATTGAGGATATCCTGGATTCCTTCTATGAACTCTCAATACAACCATACCTTCCACTACCAGGTTCCCTCATCCCTACCTACACCTTGAACGTATGAAAGACTATAAGGTATAGATTGGAACTCTTGAACAACATATTATTGATGTATTTACCAGTTTGTAGGAGGTTTTGGAAAGATATACTATATGGATATGGTCATGAAGCTATCCCCACATCATGATAACACCCCATTGTTCAAAGGATGATTAGATCATATGGTTCCTCATCTACCAAACAATCTATAGTTGTGTAGATATGCATCACTACCACCCTTGGTTTCCCAGCCATCATTGACTAAACCCATGGGAGATCATGTACCTGAATATCCTATGTACATTTAAGAGGATGAATACATGTGTGGAATCTTAGCAACTGACATTATTTCAATCATGTTCTACCCTCTTGTAACTATGTACTTCACCATCCCTAATTTTCCCACTGAGGACGATATTTCCTACCTCTTCCAAAATATTTGGGTGATATTCAACTACCTTTGAGATCACTAGATGTCTTATCTAATATGCCTTTGGATTATTAAATTCAGAAAATAATAGTTTTGTAAGGTTGACATCAACGCACTCTAGGTAGCATAGATCCCTGACTCATTTGGGTATCACCTGAGATTTTTCTATCCTACATCAAGAGCCTCATTATTCTTCAACAGTTCACACAAGTGGTGTCTCACAATGTACACATAAAAGGTTGGGTGAAGTATACTTCCCTCCATTTCATTCCCCTTTCATGGTGATAATGGGAACATCAGGATTGCCTTCCCTCTGATGGTGAAATAACCCCTCCAATGACTCCCATTGTGAACATCATCACCACATATCTCCTATATGATTAGAGAAATTAGGATAACAAAATAGGTCATGATATAGATAACCCACCCCAAGGTGAGGCACAATAGTAGGAAGATATTGTAATAGATTCTCAATCCCATCAATAAATATAGACATTGTTCCTCAAAAGTCCCCCCAATGAGGTACTACCACCTTCCCAGAAACATCTTGAAAATTTTAATAGAATAATTTAGCACCTCGACCCGTTAGATGCAATGCCAAAAACTGAGTCATATTATGGACTATCTATATTTTTATTGGAGCATGAGGGCTGTAAGAGGTTCACCATCTGTGCTCAGTTTGTATTTGAAATTGGGTTTTAATAATTTAATAGTGCTCTTTTTATATTTTATCGAGAAGTTACTATTTCATCCCATTTAATTAAATTTAATATTCTTATACAATTATTTTTTAATACTAATATTTTATAAATGTTAATTTGTTTAATTTTTTACACCAATTATTTTGATTACTTGTGTTCATATTATTTTTATGATTTAATGTGATATTTTATTATTTATGTTTTTTAATCATATAAATATGATATTGATCCTATAAATATATATGTACATATAATTTTTTATTAACATATGGGTCGATTAACTTTTTTATAGTTCTAAATTGTAAATTGGTTAAGATGTTGAATAGTTTTAAATCTTAAGTATATGGAAATATATTTATATATACATATCCATATATATATGTGTGTTTTATTTTTTATAATTATAAAAGGTTTTTATGTATTTATTAAATATAAATGGGCATGTGATAACCCCTCTGATTATAAAAACCATTTTCTTCATCCTCATGAATCATCAGAGTGTTCTAACATTGGTGTATCAAGATTGAGTCATCCGATCTCAAATTTCCAGGTGCATCACCATTATTATATATCACATACACATGTCAGCCTGCATATAACTTTTTCCATGATTATCTATTGTTATTCTTCTTCAAGGGGTTTGGTAACCCATTCTTTCATGTGTGATTAGAAGTTCACCCATTTTCAACGTATCTAAACCTCGGCAACTTTAGAATCCTAACATAGTATTTGCAATACCTATTTACATCACTCTATTTCTTCGAGTACTACAACATTGAACATGAAAAACTGATAAAATATCCATCTATATTTTCACTTAATCTTAATCTTATTGAAAGTGTCCTCACCAGTGTCTCAAGCTCCAATAGTAATGGCACAATTGGTTCTCCATAGTACTACACCAATAGCTCTATCATATCACCACAATGTTGTTTATCTTCTAGTTACTTTAAATGAGTCATGGTAAGTCACCTTGTTGTATGCAGTGAGAAACATGGTAAGATACCATACCGCGAAAGAGAATGTCACCTTACCATAATGAAACTTCCACCTTATCGGGTGTTCTTTATTTTCTATTTTCCAAAAATATTTTTTATCTAGTTAAAAATATCATTTAAATTTAGTTGAAATATTTTTCTACCTATTATATTTTATATCAGTTGAATATTTTTTTACTGAATACATTTTATTATGTTTAACTTAATTCATAAAGAAGTGTTCTCACGGTCAATAAATGTACAACATGACCATTTGAGTCACACAGTCAATATTCCGACCATGCATTCTAGGTAAGCATACTTACCTCATGGGATCACTAGTGAGCATACAAACCTTGAGTATTGATATTCACAAGGTTAGTATAACACATAGTTTATTTTCAAAAAAAAATTATTTTATTACGACACTTTTAGTGTTATTTTATTATAAATTCATCATAAAACCTTATTCAATTTTTTAAACTATTTTATTTATTTTAAAATCAATAAAAATAATAATTATTTTTTTATAATATGATTAATTAACATTGTGATTGAAATTTTTTTGAAAATTATATTTTTTTGTTATTCGCTTTATGCTCTATTTTTATTTTATTTGATTTATTATTTTACATCATATTTTGTGAAGAAATTTTAATTATTTTAATTACTTGAAGTAATCTCATTAATTTTTATTGATTATATTGGAGATTATTTGAAACATTTAAATAAATAAATGAAATAAAAAATTGTTATTATTTATCACACATAATGTTTTAATAAGTAATTATGTGTTTTATTATTTTAAATGCTTCTAAACATTATATTGTGATGATTATATTCAAAATCGCCTATATGAAATAAAAAATGTCTATTATAATTTCATTGATAAAAAAATACAAAGGAATATGAGACACAAAATTTTTAATTTTTTTTAGAATCTTAATGGATCTTGGATTTCTTAAAACAAGATGAATCTTCTTGATAAGAGAAAAAGTTAGTCTATGATTTCTGTTTTCAATGATAGTCATCACCGTAAAATTTGATCTATCTACTGGTTTCTTTGTCTTTTTTATTATGATATCTTTTATTTCTTCAAGTTATATTTGTTTAGGTCTAGTTTTTTACTTTTCCCAATCAAAATCAATCCATGAATTGTCTTGTTATTCCACAACTAAAAAAGATGTATGGGTTGTGACTCATGATCAAAATTCAGGTCACATACTAGGCTTAGTCTCATATAACAAGATTGGGTTGTTCCTCCAAGTACTTTAAGAGTAAGTGTCCATAAATGGGTCTCATTCATTTAAAAGTGTGGTTTATAGTTTGTACTAATATTCTCATGGAGTATAAAACGTTGAGGAGTGGAATAATATCTTACTGATTTAAACGACAATAAATCTTTGTGTTCTATCATTTTATTTCAAATGCACATAATTTCAAGAACACAACACTCACTATAGATCATTATTTTATTAACTATAATTTATCTGTAATATAAAATAAACAATTATTCAACTCCCTGTAGTCATTATTGGAATCATTATCAATTCAACAATTAGAATCAAAGGTTTGTTATTTTGTTAATGATATTTAATGTTTCTGATTGTTTATATTGTTTATTTTTTAATATTTGTTAACCTTATATCCTAGACCTAATAGTATATGGAATAAAATTAAAGTTTTCTTTTAATATTGAAGGTGTAAATGGGAATGATTGATGGATACAACAAAAAACCCCAATATTAGATTTATGTAACTATAGATAATGGAATGACACAATGGAATCCAACTTGAAATAATTAACTATGGATCACTAGACAATCATAGGAAATAGATATGAGCTACCCTAAGTTGATCAAGAGACACTTATAGGGAATTACATGGTTAACTATGTTGAATTATAAATTTCAAAATATTTTTTATTGATCTATAGGTATAATTTTTTAATCTCCATGTCTCAACTTCTAAAAGAAACCCATAATATATGGAGAATTAAGTGACTCATTTTGGAACTAAAAAGATTAATATAACTAAGATAGTAATTCACTACAAAGAATACTAGGTCTTTAATATGGGTCATGTAGAATCAGTATACCTGATGTTCCATTAGTTTACATGTATTAAAAATGTTATGAGTTATCTTGGATATTTTTTGGACAAAATATCTCATGTTTAAAGAGTACTTATAGATCTTTCAAAAATATGGCATACAAAGAAGGTAGAAATTGATGAGAGTAATAATTTAAAATAAAATTCCTTAGATGATGTAATAGACTCTCTATTTTAGTATTAATTATAGTTGTAGATCATTATTGATGGGGATTATACAATCTGAAAAGGTATTTCATTTAAATCTAATTTTATTTATTCTTATAATGATTTTTAGTCTGATTTTCAGGAAATTAACAAAGATATAGCTCACTTTAGTATGATGTTTTTCAATTTCATGAAAAACAATTGTGGAAAGAAGAAGCTCATGATGAGGTTAAGAGATGATTATAAGAAAGGTAATGCCAGTAACTATAATGATTTTATATAATTAACATGTTATGTTTGATGGAATAAATTTCAAATAAGGAATGACTTCCATAAACTCAAAGATTCCAAAAAATACAAATAACAAAAAAAATAAATATTTGTCTAGAGGTTGAGAGTTTTTAGATAGTTCAGACTCAATAAGTAATTATAGAAGTGAATAGAAGATAGGAAATATTTCGATGATGATTATACAATGTGAGGTAAAATATTCACTCTTTACATAGTTAATATCTCCTATAAATATTGATAATAATGATGATTTTGATGATGAAAATGATTCTAATTCATGTTTTGATTCTAATTATCTACATTCAAAATCTAACGAAAAGCTCAAATGAAATTAATAATTAATAAATGATGCAGTAATAATAATTAGAAATTATACTGACATAAATATTAAAAATAGTAATTTGATTAAAGAAAATGAGAAAATAAAAAGTCTATGTGATGATCTGAAAAATATGTGTTTCCTAAAATGATAAATCTAAAAATATTTATGATCATAAACTATTAAAAATAAATAAATAAAATAAAAAAGATAAAAACTTTGTAGAAGTAAATGATAAAGATCAATAAATAATATTTAATTTATTAATGGATGATGTAACTAATGTTTAAAATGAATGTATTAAACATAATAAATAAATTAAAAAATTAAGAAACACGACTTTTCAATCTAATGAGAATGTTTATAAAGATTTAGAAACTATTCAAAAAGAAAATATGGATGTGAAAAATGGAAATTTCAATCTTAAATAGAATTAATAAATATTTGTTGAAGGCAAAAAACAATAAGATAAAATGATGTCTTTTATGAAACTAAACTCCAATAAGAATGGTTTTAGATATAACATTTCAACAAAATGTTTAAATAAGAAAAATATTTTTAGAATCCCAAAATGATTTATTTCTATTGTAACCTATTTTAAATGTATAATGAAATAAAATTATGCCAAATATTGTTCACTAAGATATAAAAAATCATTTTGAAATGGTAAAAAATTAATTTCTATATATTTAATTTCTAAAAAATTCACTAATTAAGGATTTAAATAAATTTGGGTCCCAAAAGTTTATGCTACTAATCCAGTTGGACCCAAGTTAGCATGGCTAACAAAACAATCTATTAGATTTTATAATATCAGTAATTTTTACATAGAAGTCTCAAATATAACTGGTATTTATATATTGGCTACTCTAATCACATGATATTTGATATTTTAAAAATATGTCCTTAAATTCATGTGATGGTATCCATGTCACATATGGAGATAACTCTATATGTCAGATAAAATGTATTGGAAAATTTGGTTTTTCTAAAATAGTAATTATTTAAAAATCGTTATATGTAGTTGGTTAAAAAGATAATATTATAATTTTATCCCAAATATGTGATGATCAATTTTTTTTATTTTTTAAAAGGATAAATGTAATGTTCTGAAAAATAAATCAATTTTATTTTCTAAAAATATAAAATAAATGTATGAACTATTGATTTTTATTAACTAATAAAACAAAAGGTTAAGTGTTTGAATGATGTGGAAGTAAATGAAATTTTGTTGAATTGGTTTCTTGGGAATGAAAGTTTTATAATATTTCACAAACTATAAAAGTATGAAAATGTTCTACAACTTCCCAAATTACATACCAGTAAGTACTTTATGTGTGATTGCTATTTAAAATTTAACCAATATGAAGAACGATTTAAATATTTAAATTATGTTAGTGTTACTAGATGTTTAGAAATATTAAATATTGTCTTCTTTAGACATGTACAACTTTTTAGTTTTTGGTCGTAAAAAGTATGTTTTTTTATTGTAGATTATTATTGTAGTTTTTTATTGGATTTATTTCTCATCCCATAAAAATGAAACTTTAAGAAAATTTTGTAATCTCTATAATATTATTCAAATAGTCAAAATTCTATAAATAATCTCTATCAAAAGTGATATAGGCAGTGATTTTTTAATAAAGAATTTTGATAGAATTTGTGAAAAACAGGGATATGAAAAAATCTCATCTTCTAGGATACCATAACGAAATGGTATGGTAGAAATAAAGAAAGCATATATTCATGAAATGGAAATTTTTATGCCAATATAATTATGTGTACCGAATTACATTTGGGTAGAATCAGTAAAAACATATTTACTTGTTTTATATTGAGTTTATAATAGACAATTTTTATATAAGGCCCCTTATGATTTTTAAATGGTTTAAACAAAAGGATGGATATTTTAGGGTATTTTTTTTATAAATTATTTATCTTAAATACAAAAGAAAATTTATAATAAATTATTCTAAAAGTGATGATGGGATATTTTTTTGATATTACAATTCTATAAAAACTTATAGGTTTTTTTATATGATAACTTTAGTTATGGGAGATTTAAGTGTAAGAAAAATTTCAATAATTAGCAGGATCCTGATTGAATTAAAGATAATGATTAATTTAGGGAATTTAATTTTGTTGAATGTAATTACCAAGATAATAAAAACACATCAGTTTAGGGGGAACATATGTATTCTCAAGATGATATTAAATAATGGAAAACACTTAAAGATCATCCAATTGAAAAATTAATTGTATATATTGAATCTAGTATAAAAACTATAAACTATGTTTTACTTTAATATAAAAACTCTACTTTTTTAGTTGATTTTGTTCCTATCAATATTAATAATTCTTTAATTGATTAAAATTTGATAAATGAAATACGTGATGAATTAAATCAATTTTAGTGAAATAAAGTGTGGAATTCCTTTGATTTACCAAAATATATACCACTAATATGAACTAAACAAATTTTTCATAATAATATTGATTAAGTTGTAAACATAGTTTAAAATAATGTAATAATAATATATCGAGGTTATTCCTAGGAAGTGGAATTTGAAATTTAATATTCTTCTTCTCATGTTTCTAGAATGAATGAAAATATAATTCTATTATCTTATGCTTCTTTTCAAAACATCAAATTATTTCAAATTGATGTAAATAAATTTATTTTAAAGGGAATTATTTTAGCAGAAGCCTAGGCCAGACAACCACCTGGATTTTAAAATGAAACATTTCTAAACCATGCTTTTAAAGATAATAAATCTTTATATGGTCTTAAGAAAGCTTAAAAAGATTAGTCTAAATGACTGACACTTTATTTATTATAGAATTAATTCTTAAGGGTAATATTGATCCAACTTTATTTATAATATTATTTTAAAATGATACACTTATTGTAAATATATATATTATTGATATAATATTTTTTCAAAAAATGATTCTCTGTGTATTGACTTTTCTAAAATCCTGATAAGGGAATTTGGAATGTTCTTAATAAAAGAACTAAAAAATTTCCTTAGTCTAAAAATTAATCAAATATAAGATGGTATTTTCTTAAATCAAGATAAGTATCAGAAATAACGTGTTAAATGTTTTGGTCTTCATTCCAGCAATACATTGAGAACACTAATGAGTAAAAATTTTAAATTGGACTTGGATAAATCAAGAAAGACAGTTGATATTAAACTATATAGAGGCATGATAGAACGCTTATACTATCTCACTGTATCTAGACCAAACATAATGTTCTCAGTCTATTTGTGTTCTAGATTCCAGTTCAACCCTAAATAAATACAACCTAAATCTCGTAAAATAAAAAATATACATATCAAGGGTATTGTTAGTGTTGGATTATTTTATTCTAATGATAACTATTTTGATTTTATAACTTACTCTAACTCATATTTTTTAGGTTGTAGACTTGACCTAAAAATCACTACAGGTATGCTTCATTGTCTAGGTAAAAGTTTAATTTTATTGAGTTTTATGAAAAAACATTCAGTATAATTTTCAACAGATTAGGCTAAATATGTTGTTCCTACTAGTTTTTATTCACATAGTATATAGATAATACCAATTTTGTATGATTTTAATATTTTAATAAATAAATTTTCAATTTTCTATTATATTTCAAGTCTTATTTTAATTTCAAAAAACCCAACTCAACACTATAGAATAAGACACATAGATGCCAGATTTAAATTTATTAGGTATAATGTAAATAAATATGATATATGTTTCAAATTTTTTCCTCCTGAAAAAAAAAATTATTTGACATTTTCACTAAACCTGTTGATTATTCTAAATTTTAAAAAATGAAGTGTAATTTGGGTATGCCGGAAGATTAATATTTCTAATTAATATAGTTATTATATTGATAAAATTAAACTATATATTAAATATGTAATGTAGCTAAATGATATTTTACCTAAAATATTTCTTATTTGAGAATTATAAGTAGTTTATACTGTTTAAAATGAAGATAGTTTTAAAGATTTTATTTTCATTTACTTTTTGAAAATTTTCAAATTCGGAGAGATTATATTCGAAAATATAATAAATTTTTTATTTTTTAATTAAAAAAATTGGATATTTTAGTGTTTGAAATTGGTTTTTTATAATTTAATATCTTTTTTTAATAATTTTTTTTGACAAATTACTAATTCATATAATTTATTTAAATTTAATATGTTTAAACTTTTATTTTTTTAATAAAAATATATGATAAATGTTAATTTTTTTAAAAAATTTACACCAATTATATTGAGTACTTGTGTTATTATTCATTTGATGATTTAATGTGATATTTTATTATTGATATGTTTTAATCCTATAAATAAGATGTTGATCGTGTAAAAATATATAAAAATATCATATTTCATTAACATATGTTTTTATTAACTTCCTTATAGATTTTAATTATAAATTCTCTATCATGTTTAATTTTTCTAATCTTATATACATGGTTATATATTTATATATACTTATCCATATATATGTATATATATAAATCAGTTATATTATTCTTATTACAAATAGTGCGTGTGTATTTATTAAATATAAATGGGCATGTGTTGAATCATCTTCTTCGAAAAATCATCTCCTTCAACCTCGAGCATCGTCAAAGTGTTCTAAAACTAGTGCAGCAAGCTCGAGTCATTAAATCTCAACCTTCTAGGTGTATCACCATTCTTGTATCCAACATGAACCAATCATCCTATTATAATATTTTTTTACTAATCATCTAATTTTATTCTTATTCTAGGATTTTGGTAACTCCTTCTATGTGTGATCAGTAGTTTACTCATGTCCAGCACCTCCGGACCACGGTGACTCCAGTCTCCTCGTACAGCAGTCGCAACACAAACATTTATCACCCTTTATCTCCTAGGAAAACACTGCATAGTACAAATAATGATGAGATCCATCTACATTTTCACTTCATCTTCTTCTTTATGCCCGCATCCATATCAGTGTTTCAAGCATCAATTTTTTATGGCTCAACAGGTTCTCCATGGTAGTGCAACACCATCTCTTTCATATATCAAAAACATCATTCATCTACTTGTTACTATATGTGATACATGGTATGTTACCTTGACATATGTAGCAATAAACATGGTAAGATATCATATCATGAAAAGAAATCTGCCTTACTGCAAGGCAATATCCTACTTACTATGAGTTCTCAATTTTATATTTGATGTCAATAGTTTTTTAATGGATTAGAATATCTTTTACAATTAATTTAAATTGTTTTTTTTTTGTGATATATTTATATTAGTTTCATATTTTTTTATAGATCCCATGTTATTATAATTACCTGAAAGAATAAAAAAATGTTCACTTGGTCAGTAAACTGACCGCATGACCATTTGAGTCACATGGTTAGCAAATTGACCATCAAGGAAAGGTGAGAATACTTACAGCATGCACGCACATGGTGAGGATACCGACCCTGAGGTTTGAGATTCACACAGTCAGTACAATACTTAGTTTGTTTTTAGTAAAAATTTATTCTCTTATGAAACTATATTTTAGTGTTATTTTAATAAAAAATTATTGAAACTTTATTCTTAATGTTTTAACTATTTGATTGATTTTTAAAATCAATAAATACTATAATTATTTTATTATAATATGTTGAATTTAAATTATGATTGAAATTTTTATGAGAATTATAATTTTAAATTATTCAGTAGATGATTTTTTTTATTATAATTGAATTATACTTTTAGTTCAAGATTCTGAGAGTAATTTTAATTTTTTTATTTACTTAAAATAATATCATTTATTTTTAACAATAACATTAGAAATTTTTTTAAATCGTGTAATACAGAAATTAATGAAATTAAATGTTATTATTGATCCCATGTATGGTATTAATAGGTAATGATGTGTTTGATTTTAAATGTTTCTAACTGTTTTATGGAAATGATAAGATTATGAATCCCCCACGTGAAGAAAACCAAAATGTTCATTGGTGATTCATTGATAAAAATATTCTAAGGCATATAGTGAAAGTATATTTGAATTCAACTTCAACTCTTAATTAATTTTTGATCTCATGCGACAATATTGATCTTCTTGATACAAAATATAGTTCTTTTGTGACTTCTGTTTACCCTGTTGAGATCACAAAGCAACTTCAAATGTTCAATCCTCCTTTGTTGTTGTAATCTTTATCTTTGAACTACATAATCCGCATCAATTTGATCTATCTGATGGCTTCTTTGTATTTTTTCTACATTATATCTTTTATTTATTCTATTTTTATTTGTTCAATTATATTTCATGATTTTCCCAATAAAAAGTATGTATTTTGTTGTCTAGTTATTCCACCATCAAAAAGGATGTCTAGGTTGTAACTCTTAATCAAAATCCAAGTCATGGACTAGGTTTAGTCACCTGTAACAGGACTGGGTTGTGACTCTAGGTATTTAAAAGAGGTAGTGTCTGTAATAGGTTCTCACACCATTAAAAGCAAGGTTATCTCCTAATGGAGTATAGAAGATTGGGGATTAGACATGGATCATTTTTATCTTACCCACTATTAATCATTGTGTTCTGTCATTTTATTTTCACTACACTTAATTTCAAGAACCTATCATAGATCATTAATTTATAAACAATAATGTATTTCAAATAAAAATTTCTAAATGAAAATTCCCCCTACCAATCATTATTTCCATAACTATTTATCCAATAATCTCCACACTAAAAAATTTCCAAAGTGTCACAATGTCTAAGGGAACCCCACCAATCCTCTAGTTGAACATATGATCCTTCTTAGTAAGTCACTCATAGTCATGTTTGGTGGTCCCACAGACCAATCCATGTAAAGGCTAGATGCTCCCGCAAATGGCTCTGATATAACCAACCTACCCCACATGAGTAGCAAGACATTCCACCTTCAAACAATTACTTCTTTTTCTCTCATTCTAGTAGGTTGGTAAATGAATTAGTGACTAAAAACCTACACCAACACAATTTGATAGCTACTCCCACCACACAACATGAGGCATTAAAAACATAGAATATTTTATTCGATCAAAAAGGAAAACCATATCATATATGGGTGGAACATGTATTTCCACAGTTTCAGTTTGGTAATCCAAGTTTCTCCTCATTCAATAGGATGGGTGGTCTAATACATCAATTTTCCCACTTCACATCATGATGAATCCCCATGATGGGAACACCAAAATAATAAAAAGTTGTAAAACTATGGTGTTCATCTAGTCCTGGGATTAAACTACTTATGCGAAGTATGGTTAACTTGCCCTTGGATCTATTTTTAGCTAGGAAGATATTCACAGGGAGTTTCTCAACCAATTTATCTCCACCTTGTGAAATATAATCGTCACTGGCCACTCCAAATCAAAGTATAGGGATGACGAGTGATTTAATAACATTATTTCTTGATAAGGGAGAATCACGTACTCCCTTATTGGGTAGCTTTCATAGGAATATTTTTTGGGGATGTGCATATAGATTATATGATATGAGATAGTCTGTTCCCTCATATCCCTGAGGTATACTAATTGATCTTGATAATTCATTGAGATAGGTCGGTGTTTGGAAGAAGACTTGAAATGGACTGAGTAGCGTTCACACCCATTACCTTTTCCATCTCCTGAACGAAATGTTTTTATGGAATAAATGGTCATTAATGTTCAAACTTAGACCCTAATGTTTGTCCACATTTTTGAACCCCTATAGGATATGCCTCACCAATAATAGCCTCATTATGAGGACACTTCCCAATACACACATCAAGTCGAAGCACCTAGAGTTTCATTCACAGAGAGGAAGAATAATGTATCCACCTTCAAGGATTCATAGGTCACATGTAACATAATTTTCTCCATGGGAAAGAACATATTTATGTTTCTTGATTATAGGAGTCCCCATGAGGCTAATTTAACTGATCATGAAAAATTTTGTCTATATCATAGGGTCATTGGATAGAATATCAAAGAGTAATTTGTATTCAATGATTGTCTCTAGGACCAGGTAAACCATGGCCTAGTTGAGTTGGGTGATATCTTGGATGAGATTTTATATGTATCTACCACACCGGATAGTGGTGATGAAGACATTGGTGATATGAGAAGGTTTATAGTCATGGTATGTTTTAGTATGATGACTATATAGTTTTCATTGAAGTTTCTCATTCCCATGGAATTATTAATTTTTGTTTAAATATGCCAGAACCCTCTATAGCAACAATGATATATCCAACCATTGCATCGCCATCACAACGTCCAATGTCTTAGAAGAATAGGTATCAATGAAATTAGGGTAATCAGAGTCCCCTCTTAGTTCTAAAACTAGTTTCCACTCTGAGTGACTTTATGCCCTAGAAATTTGGAGAAGTCCCAAAAATCCATCCCATCTGTGAATATTCAAATAAAAAAGGAATGAGGATTTATTTACTGAATTCTGTTAATCTATTGGATTGTTTTGAAGTCCCTAGTGATGAGGAATTCCATATTTCCTCCTCAAGAACCTTCAATCAATGCTATCAAAGGAAGGTAAGCCTCTATTTGGGAAGGAAATATTTCTGATCCAGTACTTAAAAAATGGTTTGTCATGCTATAGAAACTAGGAATAAATCCCTACTTAGGGATAAGAATGAACAATAATATAAATCCACTTAGTCATTTACACATCCAAAACTAGCCATATTGGTTGATTTGGAAGATCATCCATAGTAGTCTATCACCCAACAGTGTTTTTCCATGTCCCAAACCTCAACAGTCTGGTTCTCATCCCAAATGGTTTGATCAACAATGGGACAATGAAAACATTGGTCAAGCCTCAATGCCACATCAAATGGTATCCACTACACTCCCTTTTAAATAGTCTCCCTTGGTAAGAAGAAATATATCCCTTGTATAGAAGTATGATGTATTGAATCACTTCTCTAGAATACTGGTGAGGCTCTAGATCCATGAAGTGATCCTCTTATCAAAGGAGTTGTGTGAAGATCATATAGAGACCTGAAAAAGATCACTCCATTTTGAGACTGTGGTTTCCACTAATAAGGCATATATCACAGAAGAATCTAAGAAGGAATAATAGAAATCCAACATTTTATTCTATATGGAAGATAAATGTGCCACTATCTACAGGCACATTCACCTATTATATGTCATAGAAAAGTTAAATGGCATGGAAATCCATTATTTACTGGTGAAAATTGCTCTAGGATAAAATTCATCCCATCTTAGACATTCCAAGATATGGGGCTCACAGAGGTAGATCTAATTCCTTTCAACTTGAAAATTTAAGGGTATGATAATAACAAGAAGATTCCATGTGGTAAGATTTGTCCAGAGACATGATTTGGTGAACTGGTAGTAATCACCAAGTTCATTGTTTTCTCATAGTATATTGGTTATAATTCCTTGTTGGGAAGGAACTAGATTTATCTACAAGAAGTGGTCCCATCTTTATACCATTAGTGCCTCAAATAATACCTCAATAGTTGAGTAGGGGTACTTCAGCACAACGTTGCCCTCATCAACTCTGTTGAACCCCACAACCAAGATGTTGGGTACTAAAAAGGGTAGTAAAGAAGCTCTAGACAAATGGGGTTAAGTATATTACAGAACCCAATGATCTTGCATTTACATTAGTGCATACATGGGAAATTTTGAAAGAAGATTTTATCCTTCCAATCCACTATCTAGAGACAATATCCTAGGATCCTAGGAGTTGATTTATAGTCCCTTGGAAGAAGGAATGCTCATAGATCAACTCTTATTCATACACAAGGCCAAAAAATTGAAGTAGGAAGTTCATAAACATGTTTTATACTTGGAGGTTCGTCCCTTTTCCATTAATCCTTGATAGAACCACATTCCCCAAAGATCAGGGATGACACGATGGAGGTTGAACCATAATCATTGTTTTGAGGTCAATGGTGGATCACATTATTATAAACCACATTTCATTGACTATTTGTATCTTTTTATCATGGTCTCTCTATAGTAGCGATCCCACATCAAGGATATCATCTTGGATGAAGAAAATGATAATATCCCTCTATGGTCAATAACTTTAGAGGAGTCACCTCTTTCCTCTGATCCTCATGTTTCAAATGATGAATAGGATTTGGACTACACCACTACTACCTTTAAATATGGTGACTTCACCGCTATCAATGAATTGACCCAAGTAAATCTCAGCACTGTGGAGGAGTCACCTCTTTCCTCTGATCCTCATGTCTCATATGATGAAGAGGATTTGTACTACACCCCCACTACCTTTGAAGATGGCGACATCACCACTATTGATGAAATGGCCCAGGTGAATCTTAGCATTGTGGAAGACCCAAGGCTGAAACTTATTACCACAATCTTGTCTCTCGAGGTGCATTATCAATACATATTTTTCTCTAAGTAGAACCATGACGTGTTTACTAAGAGATATAAGGAAATTTTAGGTCTCAACCCCCAGGTTTTTATTCACTTCATGGTCCTCCTAGTGGGACACCATTGGTTTAAATAACCTCCAAGATAAATACAACATTCCCATGGTGTCATAGTCGAGGATGATGTTTACAATCTCATCTAGTAAAAATTTCTCAAGGAGGACAAGGTCCCAAAGTAATTGGCCAGCATCATCCCATTTAGGGGAAAAAAATAAATAGATCAAACTCTATATTGATTTCTGGGACACTAACTGCAACTTCCCAAAGGATTATATTCCCCTTTTGATGATAAGTATTATAATCAATGAAACTATCTATTTCTAGATCATATCATTTGTATATGGGTAATCTAGGTTTAATCAGATCATGATGAACATCAATTTTGAATAATATTTCACTTTAGGGATTTTTATGGATCCTTTTATTAATGAGTGATGCTATTCGATTTGAAAATGTTTGACATACCTACTAGTGTCGTATGCACCACATCTTAAGGATACTCCACAGAACATTGGTGGAGTGCAATGGGGATGATTTGGCAGTCAGTTCATACCAAAAATAGGACCATCTAAAAGATACTGAATTCTCTCTTCTTTACTTCCTTTTCCCTGATCAATTATAGATGAATCCACTGAATTTGAATTTAGAGTCACCTATGGAATGATCCATGACTTCGTCATCAAGTATAGAGGCGTCAAGATCGATCCACAGATGATTATGGCTATTACCTAGATTCCTCCCTTATGCAACCTATAAGAGTTTCGAAGCATCTAGGGCTAACTAGCCTATATCTGACAATTCATTATAAATCTAGATGGAAAATGTAATCCCTTCTCAAGGATTATGAAGAAGGGAACTGATTACCATAGAAATGGGGATTTTTTAATCATATTCAGTGACATCAAGCAGTATCTACTATATCTTGTGGTCTTGATTCCAACCATCCCATGAAATCCATTGGTCATTTATGTGATCACTCTGTAATGTTCCCTTGGTTCCTCCTATCTCAGAAGAACAATGAGTATATGGATAACAACTTATACTACCTCAGTCACATTATTCTTGATATAGATACCAGATATTCTCACATTGATATGACATGACTCACATTGGCCTTTTTTAGTTCAAAAACAATGGAACTACCTATATCATCACAATATATAGTTGGTATTCCATGTCGATCTACTGAATTATATCCTTAACTACCCCATGTTTATGTTAAGACCAAGTTTAAGGGGCAGTTGTTTTCTTTCAAGTGTTTTATTTTGTTTTCAAGAAATAATTTTAGGATGGGAAATAACATAAGTATGTATTTGATTTAAATCATACTCGTATTTTTTTGGAAAACAAATCAAACTCACTATGAAAGTTTTTCATAATAAGAAGAATAAGTTGTATGATTCGGGTTTGACTCACCACTAGTACATAATGAAAGTGAAAACATATTTTTGGAAGTAAATATTCATTTGATTAAATCTATATCTCATGTGTAAAAAGTGATCGAAATGAGGAAATTGGAGTATGTACGACTACGATAAAATAAATTTGATGATGATTTTCTGATTTTTATTTCCAAAAAATTGTAAGTTTCTTGGATAAATTATGGTGTAAGATTTATGGAATAAAATGGAAAAGTTGTTTTACTGATCGTACCCAGATTAATCGTATCTGGGTGGAAGAGAAGAAAGAGATGTTGTCGATTTTATTCAGATTTTAAGATCTAGATGAAAAGAAAAAGGGTGATAAAAATAAAATAAAGACTAATCATTCTCAGAATTATCATACCTAGGAAAAATCATACTCAATCCTAGGAAGAAAATGATCATACCTAGAATAATCATATCTAGAATAATCATACCCCAAAAAGATCATACATTGGATTATCGTACTTAGTCAGGGTTGTTTTCAATAGAGATAGATGGAAAAAGGAATTTGGTAGAAGTTAATGAAAATCATAATGAAAAAGATGGATCAACAATGTAGTCAACCATTTGATATAGTTGAATGAGTTTCTGAAAGGAAGATATAGGTAAACATTGATTTATTTCTAAATGTCTTTATTAAGTGGGTCAAGAGATATGGTGAAGAAGTAAAATTGTTTAAGAGTAGAGATGCAAGGATTTTTCTAAATGTGCTATCAAGGTAAAGCTTGGAATGAAAAAGAATTATTCTATTCAGCATTTATAGGGATTCATAAAATCAGACTCATGAATTAAAATTTTACTGGAAATTGAAATGAATGTATGAAAAATAAGTGGATATTTTAGAAGATTCGATAATAATGGAGAAGCATTGAAAAGTCAAATTGGACCTAATATTTTAAGGGAAATTTAGATTTATGTGAATTTTATTGAGAATGAAATATTTTTGGATTCCCGCAAAAACATTCGTGGGTCACCTATAAAATTTAAGTGTACTTTTCACTTTTCATAACAATGTATTGTTCACTACAAAGGAGAGAGAAGCTGTGAGTTTTTAAAGATAAGAATAATATTTTTATTGATCTTTTGTTAAAGAAGTTCAATGAAGAACTAATAAGAGAAGCGACATGACAAAAATGTTATATTCAACTAATAATTATACTCAGTGATTATCATACTCATCTAATTACTATATTTTTCTTTACAATTGTTTTTGGATGATCATAATATCAGGATAGATTATCAGATTAGAATATCCATGTCAGGATTTATAAACTGAGGATGAAGGAGTTTTGAATTGTCACAATTATACTCAACCAGTGTTATATATTTTCATATTGACCAATTTTACTAGGAAGAATTATACTTGGAAGAATCTATATGAGAGAATTGTTCGGAGAATTATCATATCTGAGGGAATCAGACTCGGGGGAATTGGGCTGGGAAAATGTATTGGGAAAATCAGATTGGGTTTTTCTTAACAAATACCCAGAAGTTCTTACCATCTTATGGGTAATAAATTGAATAATTTTATTCTATTTGAATACATTAGTGGGATTGAAAAATGTACAGGTAACATGATATCTTACAAAAACATTGTATTTTCTTATTTGTGATAAGATGGTGTAGACGTACTTTTGGATTTTCTTCGATGTACTACACGAGAGAACATGTATATTCTATTCATTATAATTCAAGGATTGTATTCTAGTGAATTTTGTAGTATTTTATTTTCTCCAAACCATACCAAGGATTTAGATATTTGAATTTAATAGTGAACCATGTAAATACTTGTGTTCTAGTGGATATGTGATTTAGTTTTTTTAGCTGGGAATATAATCTTTAACATGATGTGAAGGTTATTTCAATTACAAGGAAACTTAAAAATAAAAAGTACCCTAATTCACCCCATCCCCCACTCAGTGATACAATTATCTTGACTAAGAATTTATAAGTGGTATCAGATGGTAAGTTTCTTTATCTTATTCTTTACTGATGTAGAATTTGAATTGTGTGAACAGTAAAGGTATTCCAATCTTTGATGGACAGAATTATCATATCTTGATAGATAGAATTTGTCCCAATCTTATTTCAATTGGATATTATGTTATTTAAGCTACAACAGTTGGGTTTCAACCCATTGATTCTAAAGATCCTCTAACATCTGTTGATAATAAGAATCTGGGGAATGATGGAAGGGACTAGAATTCTATATTATCATCACTTTATAAAATAAAATTCCTAAGGTTTAAATGTGTTTCCACAACCAAAGGTATATGATATAAATTGAAAAATATATATGACTATAATAAAAAATTGAATAAGGAAAAGTTACATATCTAGAGATAGAATATGAATATTTGAAGATTGGTGAACGTGAATCTGTCCGGGACTTCATTACCAGGGTTAATGAAATTTTGAGTACTATCATATTTAATGGAAAAAAGTTAAATGATTCTATAGTGGTTGAAAATATTTTGAGAATACTTCTTGGAAAGTTAGATTCAAAAAGTTTCTTCATAAGAAGACAGAGATCCTAAATCATTATCCCATGATTATTAACATAGCACTCTCATCACTTAAGAAATGACAAGAGAGAAATATATGAAAATAAAAATAAAATTTGGTAAAGAAATGTATTTCAAGGATACAAAGAAAGAAAATCCAAAGAATATTCTTATTGAATATTAATTTGGAGAATCGGACTCTAAAAATGGTGCAGGTAAAAGCATTGAAAAAATATTATCCTTATTTTCTAAAAATTTCAAAAGAGTTATAGGAAAATGAAGAGGGAAACTTCCCTTGAAATTTTTTGAATGTCGAGGCATTGGTCAATTTTTTTTAATTGTCCAATAAGAATGAAAGTAGAGTATAGTGATGAAAAAGAAATAAATCCAAGAATATCTATGAAGAAACATAAAGATAAATAGAAATCAAAATACATTGGGAAAGAAAGAAAGTTCTAAAAATAAAAAAGAAGTTTCTAGTGTAAAGACGAAAAAAAGAAGACACTGATGTTGAATCTAAAAAATCAGTTGACTATGGTATTAAAAAAATCTTTTATTACAATAATAAATGATGAATAATTATGAAGAATTATTTATGAATAAGAAAAAACTCAACATGAACATTATTTGAAGGAATATTTAAAAGAATATTTGATAAGATTAGAATAATTGAAAAGTAAAAAAAGAGTTGAAATATGAATGATCCTTATTAATAAAGAAATAATATTTTTCTAATGAGAACGAAAAGCTGATGAAAGAGATTTATGATTTTAAGAAATCTCTTGAAGAAGAAAATAATCATATAGAGTACCTGGAGGTGAAGATAAAATCCCAAGAAGTAGAGTAAGAACTTTTCTAACAAAAAAGTTATAAAGATGAAAAGAAAATCACAAGTTTAAAAAAATCTATCACTAAAGGTGGTGAAATTTATAGAAAGGACAAACTTGAGAAGGATAAAAAAATACCTTCAAAGGTTAAGAAGAAATATGAAATTTTATATGGAAAGGAGAAATTCGGTACAGTCATGTATGCGACCAAGGCCAACAATGTTGGGAGTTCAGAAGTCATAAAGAAACCTAAGTTTGAAAATATTTAGAAATAATATGAGCCCAGATAAGTTTTAAACACTTCTTGTTCTAATAATGAAGAAAATAAAAGGAATTCTCTTATTGATAATAGAAAGGTTGATGTCTCAGAAAATAAATAGGAAAAGAAAACTGAGAAACATATACAAAAATATGGAATGTGTGGAAGTTTTAGAGAAAAATAGTCATTTTTTGGATATTGTTGGTATTGTGGTGGATTCGTACACACGATAAATATTTGTTGGTTTAACTGAAAAAAATAAAATTATTCCACAGGTTATGAAAGGATAAGGTTGAGAGGGATTGTAACACCCCGAGATTTTATGAAAAATATTATTTTTAATTTCATTAATGTCTTGTGTTGTATGCTACACCAAAAGGAGCTTTCACAACATGCATCCCTAACTTGGCTTGCACTACATGCAATCGCGACCTTCCACGATAGCGTGTGTTGTATGCAATACCGGGTTTCGCTAAACAACGATATGTTATAAAAAATAGCTGTTATGAATAGTAATACCCACTTTTTTAAATTTTATAAATTTTATCTTTCAAAATGGACTTCATTTTTGGATTCAGAATATCGAAGTTAGCCTCGGGTGAAATTTTGGTATTTTTCTGAAAACTTTCAATTTTTGATGAATAGTGAAAACACTGGGTTACTATTTAAAAACCGAATTTCTATTTAAATAAATATTTATTTTATTTAAATTTATTTTCTGTAAAAATTGATACATAATACCTATATAAGTTCAATGTAATTCATTGGATTCATTTTATAATAATTGTAGACATATAAAAATTTTATTGAACTTTTCACCGTCTTTTACCCACCTCCTAGGAGAATTTGCAAATTTACATAAAACATAATTTTACCACTTCTGTGAATGGAATTTCAAAAATCTGAGAGACACGGTTGATTTCAGTAAGTAAAATGTGGTTCAATGAGATGAAAATAATCTTTGGTGAATAGTAACTTTTTACTTTTTTTTACCACGGTTAAAAGTAAATAGGGTAATTAAGGGTAAAAATGATATTATTATTACCATAACACATGTACTAATTCTATTGGATAAGTATAATTCGACCAAAAACAACCTTAGGAATAAAATATGACCATTTAGGCCCACATGGATTAGATTAGGACATTTATTATTAATTTATTTAAAGAAGGGTTAAAATAGTTAAAATCAAAGTTTAATAAGTAGATAATTTTTAATATAGGGTTATACATAAGATAAATTAGACTATAAATATTCATTAGAAAGATAAAAATATTTCCTACATAATGGAATTTTTTTGTTATTTTTAGACATTAATTAATTTAATTTATTTATGACACAACGATGATGCAGTAATTATCTTATTAATGAAATATGGACATAATTGATGTTATAAATACCCAAATAAATGTAATTTGAGACTTTTTATGAATTACACTAATTTAATAGGATAATATGACATGTTAGTAGTGATTTAAGTAAGTATTTTTGAACTAATCATTCTGTTATGATTTTCACAAAAATCAATTACTAAATAGTGTCAAAATTGACATAAAATAGTTTTTAAAAAAACAGTTATATTATTAATTGTTATTTTATTCCTAAAAATATAAGGTTCGGCCAAATTACTTAGATAAGGTTATATATATTAATAATAAACAACTTGGGGTTCGTTTGTCTTGTTATAATAAGTTTATTAACCTTATAGGGTAAGAACACAAAAAGACACAGTAAAAGTAAAATTATCTAACTTAAAGTTAAAACTAAATGATATGGTTAAAATAGTAAAATAAACTTGTCCAAATTCTATTGGATGAGATTATTTCTACCCATAACCACCTTAGATTCTAAATAACTAAATTTGGAGCTATTAAAAACCAAATATGACTTTATAATAAAATAATATTTTTGGTTATTCCAAAGGTGCCCCTCTCCTCCCTTATAAAAGGGAACCTCCTCCCTCTCTTCCTCACACAACATTTAGCCTTCAATCTTGGACAACCCCTGAAAAATTCTCTTCTCCACTTCCCTAGAGACATCCTAGAGCTCCTGGTCTTCTTCAAAGACCAATTTTAGTGCTCTAAGAGGAGGACTCAAAGAGGCGCTTCAAAGAAGAGGTAATGTCCGTTACCGATTCTTTCAAGTTTATTTCTTCTTACACTTCTTCTTCTTAGGTTGTTTCATTATGAAGTAATAACATAATTATCACTCATAATCGGATATGTTATTATAAGTATGAAAAAACCCTATTTCATTATCTATCCATCCTACAGAAAATGAAATCACCGCGCGTGCGTACGTACGAAATACCGTCTCCATGCCGTGGTGTAATCTATTTTCCACCACCACCTTACTTGGATGGGTATAATGGTGTACATAATTACTATATATGATTATTGTAAATTGATATTTATTCTGAAATAGTATACATACCCTCCAATACAATTCCACGATCTTGAGAATGATATCATCGCTCGTGCGTACGTACGGACTACCATCTCCACGACGCGATGAGATTCATTCTCCATGTTAACCATTCATGGATGATTATAAAGAATATATAATAAGTAATCATGAAATATATGACATAATAATGATACTAGATTTATGTGTATATATATGTATGTCATCTACTTAATTCCATTCAACTCAATAAGGAAACGAAAACAGTATTCATGCGTACGTACGACATACCTTCTCCATTAACGATGTATTTCTTTCCATTTACTGATCTATTATATATATTTATATTATGAATATATATTATATATAAATAATTTTTTATATTCTGGAATTAATTAATCATGATCTAAGTAATCATATGAATAATTACAAGTCAAAACACGGACGATAAATGAAATGATTTTACCCAAAACGCTCTTTAACATGGAATTTACAAAAGAACGGGTAATATAAAGTCATAATTGAACCATATATGATATCATAACAATGAGTATGATTCTAGAATAAGACAATGACATTATTTAAATCATTATACAGGAGGTTCGGACACTTACGAAGTAAATCAGACCTAAGGTAAGGGAAATATCACAATCTCATTTTTATCCGGGATTGTTTGTACTTTGGAATTTACTAGGGTGTATTTTATCATCCACATCCATGTTTCCTCAATATGTAATATTATTTCCATCCACCTAAAATTGTTTAAATCCAATTTTACCCTTCAGTGAGTTTTTAGTAAAATATTTGAAAGGAATCTTTTGTCGTTTTTCGTACGAGGTACTTTTTGACTTTTCCGACAAAAGTACGAGTAGAATGTTTTTTTAAATTATACGGAATGAATGAATTTTGAAAACATTATTTCCAAGAATCTTCCTTTACAAGTTTTCATGTTTATTTTTAATCAACTTCTTTTAGTTTAAAATTGTATGACATGTTAAGAAAGGAAAAAAAATTGAAGTAGAAAGGATATTTTCCCCAAGAATGGAGTTCAAGTGTTTTATCAAAATTATTTTCCATCTAAGATAATATAGGGTTCTGTTTCTATACCTATTATTACATTGATTTGATTATGTTGTGATGGAAATATTTTTATGAATTCCTTTATCTTATATGAATTGTTTTATGATGTCATGATGTTTAAGATTTCCATTTTTATTACATGGGTTATGCTATGATGTATGGTTTATGATTTTGTGGCACACATAAGAATGGTATCATTATGAGATGGGTTGGACCTATATATCCCTCCAATGCATTGGGTAAAGATTTTATATCTCATGAGATAGACATGGCTGGAACGGCAGGTTAAATCGGTTCAGTGAAACAGGACTGAAACGAGGAGTGAACTCGGTTCAGAAATGGACTTTGTCCACTAAGATAGTCTTGGAAATGGGTCTTGACTAATAAGAAATGATTCTCTATGATTATGTGTGTATGCCACAAAGTTTCATGTTTTAAGTTATGATTATTGGGATTACATTTCACTACTATGATTTATCCCATGTTTTGATATTATGATCTCTTTTGCAGGTTAAGATTTCCAAAATTTTATGTTCTTATGAATATGATGTGGTTGATATTTCTTTTGTTTACCCTTACTGAGCATTTGAGATCACCCTTTTATGTTTTCTTTTCCCCATGATATAAAGAAAGTTTTTAGGTAAAGAAGGGAAGATCTTTATGGTATATGTTGAAGATCTTTCACCATGATTAGAAGATTATATTCCAAGTTTCCAAAGACACTAAACTATTACGGTCCTTGTGTGTGTGTTTTTGTTATGTACTAAGTATTATGCAAAAGTAATGTAATGTCCATGTACGTTAAGCTTCGGGTCACTATAGTTGGTATCAGAGGAAAGGTTTAGTCATCCTTTGGAAACTAGGATGCGAGAACTTTAGTGATATCCCTAGAGATATTTCTAAGGTATGTCTAGGGATGTCCCTAAGGTTAAGTATAAGTATAGGTTATAGTACTAGAATTACGGTAACCCAAGATGTTAGATATTGAAGGTACTCCCCCTTTATTATATTGTTTTCCCTAGCATGATTTTTTCCTCTCACACTATTCTTTTTGGGTTTTAGATGATGGCTGGAACCCGAAGGAACCGCGTTGATAAATGTAATGGACAATGCAATTATTGTCCTTCTGAACAAACAAATGTTATGGGAAATGGAGTGAAAAATCTTATTGCAATACTTACACAATCTATGAATCATTCTGGACTTCCAAATGATCAGAGAAGGGAACAATATTCTATTGAGTCCTTCATGAGGAAACGTCCACCTTCTTTCAGTTGGTCTTCTGATCCACTTGTTGCTAAACAATGGATCAGTACTACTGAAAAGATATTTTCAGTTCTTCAATGTTCTGAACATGATAAAGTCATCTTAGCAGTGTATCATTTGGAAGGTGATGCTGATCAATGGTGGAATCTTATCAAGAATACAAGGCCAAGAGATGAAATTGAGTCCATGGAATGGGATGAGTTCAAGAACTTATTTTTCAATAAGTACTTCCCTCGTATTCTTCGAACAAAGATGGAGAAAGAGTTTTTGAACTAAAGAAAAAGGATGATGAATCTGTTGGTATATACAATGAAAATTTTACAATGCATGCAAGGTATGCATATGGATTTATCATCCAACCTGAAAGTAAAGTTGATCGATTTTTCAGTGGCATAAAACCAAATCTTCGAAGGGCATTAGTTATAAGAGACATCAGTAGATATGAAGAAATTGTGTGTTGTGCTATTAAGGTAGAAATGGAAGTTTGTGTTATATATCCATCTCATGGTTTTGACAAGAAACAAAAGATGTAATTCAAGGAGAAATCTCAAAATAATGGTGAAAAGAAGATGGATGTTTCCTTATGATCAAAATGTGGAAAGAAGCATGGTGGATATTGTCTTAAAGGGACTAGAAAATGTTTTAAGTGTGGAAAAGAAGGTCATCGAGCAGCTGAGTGTCGAAGTAATGGAAAAAGGGTTGCTAATTGTGTGAATAAAGAAAAGACTGCAGAGAACGCACCAACAACACTTCAATGCTTAAAGTGTAATGAAATGGGGCATTATGCTAATCAATGCCCTAATCCAAGGGTTAATGATGATCGACATGAGAAACCACTAAAGGAAAAGGACAAAGGGAAGTCACATATGATCACTATTGTCAATGTTGAATATGAAAACGATGTGGTGGAATGATTAAGTGTTTATGTAATGGAATTCCAAAATAATGTTGTATATAGTATCATGGAAAATTGGAATATTTATGTATTGGTCTATTGTGGTTTTCAGTAATTTTATGGTACCAGTAACCATGAAAAGTGATTGAGATATTTTTGGTAAGCAGATGGTATACGCATAATGAAGGGATAAGAAGATAATGAGATGTTTGATTGTCTTCATGATCTCATGATTGATATAAGGACTAAGTGTTATCACGGTTTGAGTATAAATAATTTTGAGTATTTTGGTATGTGGAAAGTGTTAACTTTTAACTGCATTCATGTTTTCACTAAGGTTCAATGGGCATTAATTCTTCTAGAGAATACATGATTAAGGTATTCAAATGTTTGTAATTTTACCAAAAAGATATATCTTATGATATATGGGGGATAAATGATGGCATTCATGTGATTGTTATGTGACATTTCAAGTAATAATTTTCTTTATACTATGAGCATGGACCGAAGTATTTTAGATAACCGTAAATATTAGAATGGATTATGTTGGACATAAGTTAGTATTGTTTATGGATAGAACTTTTTTTCGATTTTATTGATGGGATGTTATAGTAATATAGTTTTAGAAAAAGGACAACCTGCAGGACGGGCAACATCCCATCGCGTCGGACAAAGCTGTGGGAATCGAACCCACAACAGAATTGTGACTGGCCTTTATCGCCTACCACTGGCCTACAGGAAGTCCCTGGTTAGTAGAAACTAGTTTTATTTTATTACACGGTATGATATATGAAGTATAAGTTCATTTTTGGAATCGTATATGATTAACCTCACCATAGATGGACTTATGTATATTTGATAACTTTTTCTAACCTTTTGTTTGAAATAGATGGAATGACTCATCATTCTATCACATGATCTGCTAACACTTCATAAATGAAAAATTCAACTTCATTTCTTTAAGAGATAAAGTGGAAATTGTTCAAAGCACCAACAATAGTGTGATTGTACCAAAATCAAGCAACTATTTCTTCTAATTCAAAATTTTCAACTTTAGGGAAATGATATTGAAAACCAAAAATGTTGTCCTAGTACCCTTATATCTGATGAATCAGATGGTACCTTAGATCATCACAAATCTATGGATTTTTGATTGCTGGATTTTCCATAGCCATGTTCTCTACCACTCTCCCTCAGAACATGATGGTCAAATTTCCCATCCATATCCATATTTTCACCTATATGGAAACCTAGTGATTAGTTTATTTGGGTAACTATTACGTTTCATACTTTTTTTTTTAAGATTTTTTTTGGTATTCCTTTTAACGATGTGGGTTTCTATTAAAGAAACTTTAGAGTAGTAAACCATTTATAACGCCGACGAATTTCGAGGGCGAAATTCATTTTAAGGGGGGTAGAATGTAACACCGTGAGATTTTATGAAAAATATTCTTTTTAATTTCATTAATGTCGTGTGTTGTATTCTACACCAAAAGGAGCTTTCACACCACGCATCCCTGACTTGGCTTTCACTACACGCAATCGCAGCCTTCCACGATAGCATGTGTTGTACACAACACCGAGTTTCGCTAAACAACGATATGTTATAAAAACTAGCCGTTATGAATAGTAATACCCACTTTTTGAAATTTTATAAATTTTATCTTTCAAAATGGACTTCATTTTTGGATTCAGAATATCAAAATTAGCCTAGGGTGAAATTTTGGTATTTTTCTGAAAACATTCAGTTTTTGATGAATAGTGAAAACACTCTGTTACTATTTAAAAACCGACTTTTTATTTAAATAATTATTTATTTTATTTAAATTTATTTTTGGTCATAATTGATACCTAATACCTATATATGTTCAATGTAATTCATTGGAGTCATTTTATAATAATTTTAGATATATAAAAATTTTATTGAACTTTTCACCGTCTTTTACTCACCTCCTAGGAGAATTTGCAAATTTACATAAAACTTAATTTTACCGCTTCTGTGAATGGAATTTCAAAAATCCGAGAGAAACGGTTGATGTTAGTAAGTAAAATTTGGTTCAATGAGATGAAAATAATTTTTGGTGAATAGTAGCTTTTTACTTTTTTTTACCACGGTTAAAAGTAAATAGGGTAATTAAGGGTAAAAATGATATCATTATTACCCTAAAACATGTCCTAATTCTATTGGATAAGTATAATTCGATCAAAAACAACCATGGGAATAAAATATGACCATTTAGGACCACTAGGATTAGATTAGGATATTTATTATTAATTTATTTAAAGAAGGGTTAAAATAGTTAAAATCAACGTTTAATAAGTAGATAATTTTTAATATATAGTTATAAATAAGATAAATTCGACTATAAATATTAATTAGAAACCTAAAAATATTTCCTACATAATTTTATTTTATTTTTAATTTTTAGACATTAAATAATTCAATTTATTTATGACACAACGATGATGCAGTAATTATCTTATTAATGAAATATTGACAAAATTGATGTTATAAATACCCAAATAAATGTAATTTGAGACTTTTTATGAATTACACTAATTTTATAGGTTAATATGACATGTTAGTATTGATTTAAGTAACTTTTTTCGAACTAATTATTCTGTTATGACTTTTACAAAAATAAATTACTAAATAGTTTCAAAATTTTCATAAAATAGTTTTTAAAACAAATATTATATTATTAATTGTTATTTTATTCCTAAAAATCTAAGGTTCATCCAAATGACTTATATAAGGTTATATATATTAATAAAAAACAACTTGGGGTTCGTTTGGTTTGTTATAGTACGTTTATTAACCTTATAGTGTAAGAACACAAAAAGACACGGTAAAAGTAAAATTATCTATCTTAAAGTTAAAACTAAATGATAAGGTTAAAATAGTAAACTAAACTTGTCCAAATTCTATTGGATGAGAGGATTTCTACCCATCCACACCTTAGCTTCAAAATAACTCAATTTGGAGCTATTAAACACCGAATATGACTTTATAATAAAATAAAATTTTTAGTTATTTCAAAGGTGCCCCTCTCCTCCCTTATAAAAGGGAACCTCCTCCCTCTCTACCACTCACCACTTTGAGCCTTAAATCTCAGAAAACCCCTGAAAAATTATCTTCTCCACTTTCCTAGAAACATCCTAGAGGTCCCGGTCTTCTTCAAAGACCAATTTTAGTGCCCAAAGAGGAGGACTCAAAGAGGCGCTTCAAAGAAGAGGTAATGTCTGTTACCGATTCATTCAACTTTATTTCTTCTTACACTTATTCTTATTAGGTTGTTTCATTATGGAGTAATAACATCAGTATAACTCATATACTGATATGTTATTATATGTATTAAACAACCCTATTTCACCATTTATCCATCCAACAGAAAACGAAATCACCGCGCGTGCGTACGTACGGAATACCGTCTCCACACTGTGGTGTAATCTATTTTCCACCACCAACATACTTGGATGGGTATAATGGTTTAAATAATAACTATATATGATTATTGTAAAGTGATATTGATTCTGAAATATTATACATACACTCCAATACAATTCCACGATCATGAGAACGATATCATCGCTCGTGCGTACGTACGGACTACAGTCTCCACGACGCGATGAGATTCATTCTCCATGTTGACCATTCATGAATGATTATAAAGTATATATACTAATTAATCATGAAATATATTACATAATAATTATACTGGATTTATGTGTATATATACGTATGTCATCTACTTAATTCTATTCAACTCAATAAGGAAACGAAAATAGCGTTCATGCGTACGTACGGCCTACCGTCTCCATGAACGGTGTATTTCTTTCCATTTACTAATATATTATATATATTTATATTATGAATATATATTATATATAAATTATATTTTATATTCTGGAATTAAGTAATCATGATCTAAGTAATCATATGAATAATTAAAAGTCAAAACGCGGATGACAAATGAAACGATTTTACCCAAAACGGTCTTTAACATGGAATTTACAAAAGAACGGGTAATATAAAGTCGTAAGTGAACCATATATGATATCATAACAATGATTATGATTCTGGAATAATTCAATGAAATTACTTAAATCATTATACAGGAGGTTCGGACACATACGAAGCAAATCAGACCTAAGGTAAGGGAAATATCACAATCTCATTTTTATCCGGGATTGTTGGTACTTTGGAATTTACTAGGGTGTATTTTATCATCCACATCCATGTTTCCTCAATATGTAATATTATTTCCATCCACCTAAAATTGTTTGAATCCAATTTTACCCTTCGGTGAGTTTTTATTAAAAGATATGAAAGGAATCTTTTGTCATTTTTCGTACGAGGTACTTTTTGACTCTTCCGACAACAGTACGAGAAGAATGTTTTTTTTAACTTATACGGAATGAATGAATTTTGAAAACATTATTTCCAAGAATCTTACTTTAAAATTTTTCAAGTTTATTTTTAATCAACTTCTTTTAGTTTAAAATTTTATGACATGTTAAGAAAGGAAAAATGTTTTTGAAGTAGAGAGGATATTTTCATCAAGAATGGAGTTCAAGTGTTTTATCAAAATTATTTTCCATCTAAGATAATATAGGGTTCTGTTTCTATCCCTATTATTACATTGATTTGATTATGTTGTGATGGAAATATTTTTATGAATTCCTTATTCTTATATGAATTTTTTTATGATGTCATGATGTTTAAGATTCCCATTTTTATTACATGGGTTATGCTATAATGTATGGTTTATGATTTTGTGGCACACATAATAATTGTATCATTATGAGATGGTTGGGACCTATATCTCCCTCCAATGCATTGGGTAAAGATTTTATATCTCATGAGATAGACATGGCTGGAATGGAAGGTTAAACCGGTTCAGTGAAAAAGGACTGAAACGAGGAGTGAACTCGGTTCAGAAATGGACTTTGTCCACTAAGATAGTCTTGTCAATGAGTCTTGACTAATAAGAAATGATTCTCTATGATTATGTGTGTATTCCACAAAGATTCATGTTTTATGTTATGATTATTGGGATTACTTTTCACTACTATGATTTATCCAATGTTGTGATTTTATGATCTCTTTTGAAGGCTAAGATTTCCAAAATGTTATGTTCTTATGAATATGATGTGATTGATATTTCTTTTGTTTAACCTTACTGAGCATTTGAGCTCACCATTTTTATGTTGTCTTTTCCCTAGGATATAAAGAAAGGTTTTAGGTAAAAAAAGGGAAGATCTTTATGGGAGATGTTGAAGATCTTTCACCACGATTAGAATATTATATTTCGAGTATCCAAAGACACTAAACTATTACGATCCTTGTGTGTGTGTTTTTGTTATGTACTAAGTATTCCGCAAAAGTAATTTAATTTCCATGTACATTAAGCTTCGGGTCTCTACAGGGATTCAATCTCCTCAAAGTAAGAAACCCGAAAAGGTTGGATTAAAAATTGAGAATAGGTTCCAACCATTGGAAACTATTTCTGAAAGATATGAAAAACATGGACACCTTACAAAAAGATGTCTTGTTTTTCTACCAAAATGAAAAAATATTCTTAATAATTCTCAAAATTTGAAGGTAAATAGAGAAATTGAAGAAGTAAAAGCTCTTATTCAGGAAACTGCATTGAAAAATACAAAAGGAAAAAGGCCATGGATCCTTGATAGTTGGTGTTCTTCTCATATTATAGGGGATTTGAATTTGTTGAATAATGTGAAATATTTTATGGAAGGAATAGTTAAATTTGGCGAAGATTAATCCTTGAAAGTCAATGGTATTAGATCATCCATCTTTGGGAAAGAAAAGATGAAATCTAAGAAAACATTGTTTGTTGATGGGATGAAATAAAGTTTTATAAGTGTTTCCAAATTGTGTTATGAGAGTAAAAATATTGTTTTTAGTAATGATGGGTTTATTGTAAAAAGTGATGAATACAGAAAGATTGTTACAAGAGGCCAATGTACAAAATGAAACTTGTTTTAGGTTGGTGAAATACAAAATTATTATTGTATGAGTTGGATATAACATAATAAATTGTGGAATAAAATGATATGACACTTGGGAAAGAGAAAATTGGAAAGTTATCTAATAGAAAAAATTTCTAAGACATTCTTGATTTTCTAGGGAGAAGTTACCAATGTTACACCATTTGTGAGAAATGAAATATTACAAATTTTCTGCATAAGAAAGTTGAGATTTTCTCAAGACAACCCTTAGAGAGAATTCATTATGATATTTTTGGGCCAATTAGAAAACAATAAAAAATAGTTATAACTAATTCATTAATTTCATTTATGATTTTACTAACATTACATCCTTTATGTATATGAAACACCAATCAGAATATTTGAAAATGTTTAAATTTTTTTGAATGAAATCAGGGGGAAAATGTGTCTATTCAGTAAAGAAGTTTAGAATAGATAGTGGGGGTGAACACATAAGTGAAGAATTCAATAGTTATATTTATAATGATGGAATTAGGCATTATTATATCTCCCCATACAATCCTAAAAAAATAGGGTTACTAAAAGAAATAATAGAAGTTTAATGGAAATGCTAAGAACTATGTTAATTGAATATGGTCTTTCTATTTATTTTGGGAGGAAATCCATGAGTATTGTTGTTTATATTCAGAACCATTGTTTCTATATGTCAAATTCAAACATGGATCTATGTGAAT
Organism: Viscum album; assembly: GCA_963277665.1. Classification (NCBI taxonomy): domain Eukaryota; kingdom Viridiplantae; phylum Streptophyta; class Magnoliopsida; order Santalales; family Viscaceae; genus Viscum; species Viscum album. Next base: position 367,353,989 of record OY728131.1, read on the forward strand.
TTTTATGGAAAACTCTCTCTTTGAAACATTTTAGTCTGTGCGTTATAATGAAAAATGGTGGAAACAATGGTATGTTTGAGCAGAAAAGTGAATATAGAATATTTATTTTCTTGGATATAGACTGAAGAGGATATATATGCTTCAACAGATATAGAAAAAAACATTTTTTGATTATTTTAAAGTGAAATTAATTTAAAGAGGTGAAATATGAATAACATATTCATGTATAAAAGAATGTTGAGAATGTTGAGGCAATAAATTTTGATAAGGATACAGACAATTGTATTCTTACGTAAAAAGAATAATCAAACTCGACCATTTCTAATAATGAGGAGGATAATCTAAAATATCATCCTTGGATGAGTAAGCATGTGGATCTTCGTATTATAATTTTTTATCAATATGATAAGGTTTAAACTAGAATAACAACAAATACTATTACACATAATTCATTGTATTCAAAAGTCAAGATAAATGATGTGAGTGAAGATTTTGAGTATCTGGAATGGCTTTATTCCATAATTGAAGAGTTGAACCAGATTGAAAAGAAAGATATATGGTAACTCATACCCAAGCCTGAAAACAAAAAAAATATTGGTACAAAGTGGGTTTTCATGAACAAGATGAGTGAAGAAGGTAAATTGATGAGAAACAAAGAAAGATTAGTGTATAAAGGGTATTCATAAATTAAAGGTATTTATTTTGACCAAACCTTTACACTGGTGGAAAGACTTGAAATGGTTAGAATCTTTCATGCTATTGTTTTACAATGAGTCCACATGGTCATTCAATTTTATGTTAAATCTGCATTCCAGAATAGTGATTTTGAAGGGGATTTTTATAATGAACAACCTTAGGGATTTGTTATGGGGAAATATGAAAGTTATGTATACATATTGAAAAATGATTTGTATGGCCTAAAACAATCTCTGAGGGCATGGTATTCCAAATTTGATACATGCTTAAGGAATATGAATTTCCAAAATGAATAGTGGATAACAATATTTACATCAGAGAGAGCTATAAGTATTCCCTCATTGTAATTGTTTATGTTGAACACATTATCTTTCTAAGGAATGATGAAAGAAGTTTTGAATTATTTTCTGAAGAGATGTAAAAGGTATTTGAAATGTCTATACTAGGAGAAATAAAATAATTTATTGGGTAACAAATCATAAAAAAGGATAAATACATTTTTCTTTCTCAAGAAAATTATGTTAAGGATCCTCTTAAGAGATTTAGAATGGAAAATTAAAAACCTATTTACACACCTATTTCAGTTGGAATAATGTTCTCTAATGATGGATAATAAAAATATATTTATTATACAGGATTTAAAAAGTTAATTGGAATGTTTTTGTATTTGAATTACTCGAGACCTGACATTGTTTATTTTGTTACCTTATATGCAGGATTTCATAGTGATCCAAAATAATCAAATTTACTTGCTGGAAAATAAATTATCAGATACATCAAAGGTATAATAAAATTCAGAATCAATTATGTCATCTTAGATAGTATTGATTTGTTTGGGTATTCACATGTTGATTGCGTATGAATTGTTGATCATAAAAGATCCACATCTGGTGCAGTATTATTTCTGGGAAAGAATTTTGTAATTTTCTATTTAAAGAAATAGAATTCAGTAACTCTCAGTGTGGCTGAAGATGAGTATGTTGATGCACTAAATCCTTTACTCAACTTATGTGGATGAATACTCAATTGTAATATTTACTTGTTTAAGTGATGTGACCCTTGCTATTGGATTTTCATAATCAAATTCCAACCAATCTCACAAAGAATCTAGTTCAACATTATCATTGAAATCAAATTGATATCAAATATTATTTCATTAAAGAGCGTGTGGAGAATGAATTGAAGATGGAATATGTTCCATCATAGGAAAAAGTTGTTAACATTTTCACAAAAACATTTCCAAAAGAATCATTCTCTAAATTTAGGTTGAACATGGGGGGGGGAAACCTCTTTCTCATCAAGGTTGAGGTATATGTTTTTCCATCTCTTATATTATCTTTATGTGTATCTTGTGAATTCATCATTATTTTTTAAGTGAAATATTCTAACTATTTGTTGTAGTGGTTGTAGGAAAATAAATTTTTTGTATTTCAAGGAGGAAGAACAAAAGAAAAGGTTTAAGAAGAGCTGATGAAGAAAAAATAAAAAGGTTTTCCTAATCATTACTTTTAGACAACATGGTTTTGGTTTCAATGATTATTTTTTCCTATAATGAGTTATCCCATGTATGATTATAATTATTTATAATTAATATATTACTTAATGATACAATGTTTTATGATTTATGAAACTTAGTTCACAACAAAATCTAAATGGGGGAATGATAAGACCATGCTAAAGAGGATTTTGTCTATTTTCAACTATTTTATTTTGTTTTCAGAATGTATTTGATGAATGGAAATTACACCACTTTTTATTTGATTAAAATTAGCCATAGGATTTTGTTTCAAAAGAATCGGACTCATGTATTCTAGAAAAAAAAATCAGACTCACTTTCAAAAGTCCATCATAATAAGTAGAAGAAGTTGTATGATTCTGATCAGACTCACCTCTGGTCTAGAATGAAAAAGAAAAAATTGTATTGGAAGTAAATTGCCATTGGATTCAATTCGGATCGAATGTGGAAGAAATTATGTAAATAAAAAAATTAGAGTCTGTATAACTATGATAAAACAAATTTGATTATTATTTGATGATTTATACTTCACATAAATCAGAAGTTTCTTAGATAATTATGGTTCAAGAATTATGGATGAAAGGGAAAATAGGTGTTCCTGGTCGTTCACAGATTAATCGTATCCGGGTGGAAGAGAAGAAAGATATGTTGTCAATTGTATTAAGATTTATCAAATTTGGATGAAAAGAAAAATGGTGTTGAAAATCATATCTAGGACAATCATTCATAGAATGACCATACCCAGGAAATCATACTCGATCCCAAGAAGAAAATGATCTTACCCCAAATGATCATATCCAGAATAATCATACCCAAAAAAATATTGTACTCTAGAAAATCTAACTCAAGAATTTTCAATAGAGATAGATGGGAAAAGGAATTGGGAAGAAGATGATGAAAATCATAATGAAAATTATGAACAAAAATTTAGTCAACCATTTTAGATACTTAAATGAATTTATTAAGGAAGATAAAGATTAACTGTGATTTGTTTCCAAATTTCATCACCAAGTGGGTCAAGAGAAATGGTGAGGAAGTAAAATGGTTTGACAGCAGAGATGAAAGGATTTTTTTGAATGTGTTTTCAAGGTGGATCTTGGCATTCAAAGGACTGATTGTATTCATAATTCAAAGGGGTATCCATTTATTCATCCTTTTAAATTCAATTGATAAAAATATTTGTTTTGAAGAAATCATATTTCGAAAATCAAACCCATAAATTGAAATTGGACTGGTAATTGAAATGAATGTCTAACAAATAAGTGAAGATTGTAGAAGATTCAAGAATAATTGAGATGCATTGATGAAGTCAAAATGCACCCATGATTTTATGAGAAATTCAAATTTTGGTGAATTTGATTGAGTGGGAAAATTTTGGGATTCTCGCCAAAACATTTGTGGGTCACCTATAAAAGGAAAAGTGTACTTTTCACTTTCTAAGACTGATGTATTGTTCACTATAGAAGAAAGAGAAGATCTGCATTTTTATAGAGAAGAATATGTTTTCATAGTGATATTTTGATTAAAATTTTTTGATGATGAAGTGATAAGATAACAGAAAAGATAGCAACATTGTATTTAGATAATTATTATACTAAGTGATTATCATACTCAGGTGATTACTGTGTTTAGATTGTCAATAATATTCATATGATTATCATATCTGGTTGGATTATCATATTGGGATTTCCATGATAGGATTTTCAGACTAAGGAATAAAGAGTTTTTGATTTTCCCAATCATACTCAGAAGTGTTATATCTTTTCATATTGAACAATTGTATCATGAATAATCAGACACAGAAGAATCAGGTTGAGATAATCGTACCGAGATGAATCTTATTAAGGAGAATCGAACACGAAGGAATCAGACTGGGAAAAACATATTGGGTTTTAATTAAAAAAAAATCCATGAATTTCATACCATTATCAGGGTAAGAAATTGAAGAATTTTTTTCAATTTGAATACATTTTTGGAATGGAAAAGAATTACATATAACATTAGTTGTTACACAAACATTGTATTATACTATTTATTCTAATAGGGTGCACACATACTTTTGTATTGTCTTAAAAGTTCTAAATGAGTGAAAGGCTATATCTTATTCATTGTAATCCAAGGATTCTTTTCTATTCTATTTTTTAGTATTGTAGTTTATCCAAACTATACTAAGGATGTGGTTATTCATATTGAATAGTGAAACTTATAAATACTTATGTTCTTATGGATATGTGTTTGATTTTTTTTGGTGGGGAATATAATCTTTAATTAGAGGAAAAGGATGATTCAATTAAAAAGAAACTTAAATAAAGAAAAGGTGTCATTGATTAACCCCCCCTCCCCCATGTAGTGATACCATTACAGTTGATTGGTTATTTAGAATTTTGGGTAGTAATTCTACAGCAGTTTAACATCAGTTTTGTCCCTTATAAATCCTCCATGGTCCAAGAACATGTATATTTTCTAGTTATTCATCTAACCCATGAGTAAATACCCCTAGATGTTGTTTTCCTATATGATTCCATCCTCTATGTGGATAAGTCCACACAATACTGGAAGATGCGCTACGATGGTGCCTCTCATAGCCCAATAGGGAGAAGTTTCAAAAACCCAAAACTCAACAGGTTGGGCCTAGGTATTCTCTTCATCGCTCCTACATTGAAAATATTATTGAATGAATTATTTTTTTGGAGGTTTTCACTAATAATGTTGTTCGATATCAGTTTCTTGTTATTATTCTATAGATTAAATTACTCTAATTACAGGTGAAGGGAGACTCTAGGCTAGTCATGAAGTAGATAAATTATTACTATATTTTCATTAAGTAATATCATTTCCCCCTTTTGCAGTGTAATAATTATTTAATGTCCTAGTTATCCTCCTAGTTGAGGGGGACCCATGTCTCCCAATCACAGAATGACTGAGTTGATTCCTTAGTAAGACGATCCACATCCCTCGCAAATCATGAACAATACAACATGTTCATTTACATGGAACATTAGAGAGTTATTAACACTATCACATTTAACAAATAAGACCAATAGATAAATGATTTGGTCATAAATACTTCTATAGTAGGGTCCTTAAATTACACAACAGTTGAAGATTCACCTGATTGGATGACTCCCTTTATTGATTATCTCCAACATGATACTCTAATACCAGACCAATGTGATTGTTAGTAAATCTATTAGCACATGGTGAAATTTACCCTCTAGGATGTCCCAAACCTAGAGAACACCCTCTATAGGCACATGTTTGATGCAATCCTCATCGATTTCATCTAATTTAAGGAGGTTCCTTAGTTTATGCAATAGTTCCATGAAGAGTTATGTGGAACCCATCAATTAGGATTGAAACTCTCTCAATAGATCTAATGATTCTGGTATTTGTAGCCCACCATGGTTCATGAATATATTTAATTCACTAAGAAGTCTTAGGAATTTCAAATCCATTCTAACTTCATGTATCATCCGTCATAGATTATCCATTCAACCAAATACTCCATGCCTTTTATTAAATGGGGACTAAATATTTTGTCCCCCTAACCACCAGCAATGGATCAAAAGTGCAGGTTCAATATTGATTCCATATAATTCTTCTCAGAGATGGAAGAAGTAATCCCCCTAAAATAGCTTAAAACAAGGTTCATGATTGGATTTGAGAAATCAAAATCTTCCATGAATTTGAGATTAGTCCCACTAGTCTCATGGAAAATAAGACCAATTTTTAAGTAGCTGAACTAAATAAGTGGTACAGAAAGTTCAACATCTGGTCCAACCACACATCCCACTATTATGTGTAAACAAATGGGAAGATTAAGAAACTTAGAAAACCCCACTCTAACATATTACAGATGATAGTGGGTAAAAATAAGAAGATTTGGCTTGATCAGCTCTCTAATAACTTCCAGTACTATTAGTAGATGACACAAAATTTCCCTTAGAAAACTCTATACATCCTGTTTTATGGGAAATAAGTAATTTTTTTCATATAAATTTTCAGCCTCTATCACTCTAGATGGTCATATATGATCAGTAGATTATATTTAGGGAATATTAAAGTATGTTTTTCAAAGTCCGAATCTCTCAAATAAAACTATATTCAAGCACTGCATAACCTGGAAAGCTTTCAGATTCAGGTGGCACAACAATTCAATAATAAGGCCTCCTTTTGTTCCTTTATCTATGGAAATATGATTTTGAATCTATGGATACTAATAATATATAGGAAAAATTTATTGATGCTAGAAACCAAATAGTAAGGACCTTATATCATTTATAAGGTCTAATACAATGGGTCATACTCATTTATCTCCATGGATAGAGGGAATATCACACCTCCAGACAATGATAGCTTCCTCAGGTGGTCTTCCACATGAACCTCCCTTATCATGTTAACATGATGTAAAACTATTGTATAACATCTTGGTGGCATAATTATAAACATTTAGAAAATGACCACATAACAATATGTTAAAATTTATGATATGTGGTCCTAGATACATGACCGTAAACTAAGATTTTATTGTATTCTTATATCATGTTTTAAACTATAGAATTGCTTTATAATCCTCACTTAAGAGGATAATCCTCATACTTAGAGAATTTGTCTCTTACCATTCCACATTCCAAATCTTCATGTGGATTTATTACTAGCTCCATGGAATAGATAGGGATTTCTCAACTCCTTGTATCAAGCCCACACACAAATCTTTCCCACTATGTAAGCCTCTTTCACTAGAATTTGTCCCCTCAAGGATACTTCTCATGTTGGGTCTGATTTAACTAGATTATTAAACCATCTCACTCCCACCATTGGTCCAATTTTCATTACCTAAAAATGTGAATCCCTTATTTTTATTGTATTATGTAAAACTATAAAACATTATCTCAATCGTATGATGTTAAACTAAGGGTCAACGTCCTAGTCACATGATGTTAAATTGTATGGAACCATATTCAAATCTATGTGACCTTAAAATTCAGTGACCCTATCCTCACCATATGACATAAAATTACTTGTTCAACATTCTCAATTCATGATGCTAAATCACATGGTCCACAACCCTATCACCTGACATGAAATTTCATTATACATTGAACCCTCATTAGAGAGGGTGCCCCACTTCTAGTGTGAATCACCTACCACGCTATATTCCAGAATAATGTGTGGTTGGATTCCCAATTTCATGGGATATATAGTGATTCCAATACCACATGTCTTTAGGGACAATCATAAATTCACCCCCTTGGGTGATATCCACTTTTCATTCACTCAACTCTCAAGGCCTCCTTTCAATTTGACATAATTATAACTTCCTTGAAATGTCACCTCACAATCACCCCTATCCGAGTAACATGTCCTTAAAAGGCATACCCATTATCCTAATTTTATAATGTTAACTTTTTATTCCAAATTTCCTACTGTAAAATGTTACACTTCATGTTTCACATCCCCATTACTTGACATAAATATTTTTGAAAGCATGGACCCTCACTCGAGAGGTTACTCCATTTTAGATGTCGGTCCACCACAATGGTTCTCTCAAGAAATACATAGGCTTGATTTTTATTTCTAAATTGATAAATAGTGATTCCTACACCATACATTCTAATCTCATCCAAACCACTAAACTTTTTCTAGTCCATCACTCTTAGAAACATGTTCAATTCCAATTAGTTGATACACTCATCAAGTGTGTTAGAGCACATAGTAGAGTATCTCCCAAATTTTTTAACTCCTTTATGAACATCTCAATATTTTCACATCTACTATTAATGAATTAAATGGTTTACACACTCATAATACTCATGTTCTAAACTAGATCCACCAACAAAACAGTCCCATGAATAATTTGGCTTACCTCCCATCCTGGGAACACAAATCAAAGGATCCCTAACTTCAAATAATGGTTCCCATATTTCTAATATGTTCAATGGTCGATCTAATATTTTCAAACCCCATCCTTGACCAGTGTGGTTGTGGGACCAATGTTTTGAACATGTCTATTGGTCATTCCCAACTCACTAGTCACTCCCATTTGGGATCTGGACCTTATAAGTCAAGATTTAACTTCTTTCAACCTTCCATTATTTTTGTGGAGATTAAAACCTTTGGTGTCATTACCACATGCATTCATTAGTGATGACCAATAATGTTGCAATCATTAGTATCTTCCCAAACTATCTCCTTTTCCCCATTATTCTGATCTCCCTTATAATAATGTGGATTCCTCTTTTATCCTTGTTTATTACACTAAGAATGGATCACATGGGAGTAAGTTTCTTGGTAGGATCTTCCCTTTCTTGGTTGAGATGCATATAAATTCCAACACATTACATAAAACCTACTTCAATTCAAGATCCATGACATTAAACTGGTATAAACCTTCAATGGTCCAAGCACCATCACCTTAAACTATGTGAAATTTTTCTCAAGGGTTTTTTCATGTGGTTTAATGCCTTTCGGGCCCTCTCATTACATTGGGTTTCTACTATTTGGCACTTTAAAAATATCCTTGGAAAACACACCAGCATGTTTCGAACTCTAGGACTATAAAACTAGTAATAACCCCTTTTGATTCGATCGTCATGACCTTAAACTATTTTTGAACCATTTATCAAAACTATATGACCTTAAACTATAACACCCAATATCTTCATCCCATGATGTTAAAATGTACAATAACATCCATGTACCAATATTTTAAAATGTATGATAATCATGTTACTGGTTGTATGTCCTTAAACTACATAGGTATCATCTTCCTATAAAGCATTTTAAACTACAGAGTCAACTTCTCAACCTTATCAGAGAGGATATTCCCCTACTTTTCTGCATCGGTCTCCTACCATGTCATATTATATAAATATGTGTGGCGTTATTTTAAGATTAATGTGATTTATAGTGATTTCTAGAACCCATCTCTCTGGGAAAGACCTAAATTCCACCATCAGGTGAGACTATATTCATAATAATTTGGCCTCCCAACCCTCTTTGCATGACATATTCATCAATACTAGTTAGAAAAACTGACCACCCTCACCAATGGTCAAAGAATAAGGACCTTAAACTATGTGTAGCGCACACAATATGTGTTTATTTGGTTCAAGGCCTCATTGAACCTCTGTTCACATCAGGTTTAAAACTCTTCAATGCCAAAAAAATCCTTCTAGAAGCCCCTAACTTTTGTCCAAGTTCCACAACTTAAAATGAGAATCAGCCCCATCTATTGTAAGCATCATGACCATAAATAGAGTCTAACTTTCATTGGATACATTTGTGTGGCACAAGGACTCTTGGTTACTACTTTCACATTGGGTGGATACCATCCCATGAAACAATATTTTCTCTAGAATAACTTCTTTTTCCCATGCATCATGACCTTAAACTATGAACATCATTCCCCCTTTGTCCCTCAATCCATATCTAGTTTGTGTTACTTATATTTCTTTGAAGACTAATTCTCTCATTTTGTTGAATCCTCACTTATGGGGACTTACACTTTTTTTAATCACACTAACTTCTCATAAATAGATATTACATATTTTTAGATGAATATTAATTCCATTATAAAAACATGGGCCTGGGGATCGTAATGGTATAGTGACATGATATACTAGTCACAATATCGTATTGTTTATTTAATAATATTCAACATATCCCATAAGGATCATCCTAAATAGTACTCTTGTTTTACATTCCCTACATAAAACTATTCTTCATAACCAAGGGAATGGAAAAATAAGAAATTCATAGGTTAGATTCTCAATAAGGGTAAACATGGGATATATTAGTATAACATAAGAATATGGCTATAGGGACATGAGAATACCATTTGAAAATCATGCCCAACATTTCATAGATCAAAAACGTGAGTCATTTCATAAATTGTGGTAGTTTATAATACTTGAATAAAAATGGAATAAAATAACATGAACCATGATAAGATAACATTTTTATAAGAAATATATTTTTGGCATACACATAAGCATAGAAAATGATTTCCTTAATAGTAAAGGGTTATTTCCATAATTATCATAGTGGAATGAGTTCACTCCTCAAACCATCATAGTAGACAAGGTCCGATCCCAAGATTATCATAGTGGATCAATTCCCTTATTGAACTATGTTTTATCTCCATTATTTTCATGTTTATATAATTAGATATCAATATCTTCCCAATAAATTGTAGGTAGATAAAGGTCTCACCCATAATTGTTATTAAATAACCATAATCATTGGTTATAACATAACCAACATCTCATAATGAAAATCATATTCATATGTGGAACATGGTAATAAAAAATTAATCATATCAGAAAACTTGAAATGAAATAGGTTTTATAACTATTCCATCATAAAATAACATGTTGAAAAGAAATATGTTTAATAATCATTTCATCCTTTCATCAAAGCATAACTTGTCTAAAAAGAAGTGGGTTTCATAATCCTTTTATTATGGTATAACCCATGGAAGATAAATGGGTTTCATCAACATATTTTAATCATAATCATTATCCATTTAGGGAAATAATAATAATGGTTTTCTTGGATAATTTCCCTAAATATTATTTAGTCACATTAAAGGATTTAATCATAGATGGAAAATTATAATTGAAATACTAGATTGAAATTTTTTTGTAGAAAAAATCCTTCCCACATTGAAAAAAAAATATAAATAAAATCATTTTCAAAGTCAATTTCTTTGAAAATAACTTTTAAAACATTTAAATAATTCTTTAAAAATTATTTAGAACATTTCTTGAGAAAAATATCCTTTCTTTGAAAATCACTTTTCAAAATGAAAAATTCATAAAAAAATTGGAAATAATTTTATTTAAAGATTAAAATTTAAATTTATAAATTAATAGTTAAAACATTTATTTTTGATGATGGTGTAAAATACCATACATGTCATACAAGTTAAAATATGGATCCCTTTTATATTATTGATAAAAACCTAATTGGTATTTGTTGGAAAAATGATTGAAGATTCCATTAAGAAAATTTAAAAATTAAAACATGGGTAAAATTGTATTTAACCAATAATTTGGATGTTTTTATAGGGATTTTTAAATATTTTTTATTAGACATTTCTTTGGAAGAAAAATGGTTTTCAATCGAAGAGAAAAACAAATATATTTTTTCTTAAAAACATTATGTTTTTTCTATTTAGTACATAACGAAAGGAAAATGAAGGGAAAACATGTATTCTCATTAAATAAGTAGAGGATAAAAAATTCATGAGTTTATTGATATATCGATTGAAATATTTCATAATTGGAAGACTAATCATGAGAAATATTGATAAACGATGAGATTGTAACATAAAACCCTTAACAATTTCATAATTTTCAATCATAAGGCACGTGAAAGAATATTGTTAAATGAAACATAAAATATAATGAAAATAAATAAATTCATTATATTAAAAATAAAAGGGGTTGTATATACACTACAAAAAATAAAATAGGTTCCTAACATAACATATGTCTCAAAGAAGGAAAATTGAGACGAAAATATATTACCACTTTTTAACTTTTGAAATTTAAATCCAATTAAATATAGATCCAAAAATGGATATGTAAATTAGAATAATTATAAAGAGAAAATTAATAAAATAAAGTCCTGGGAATTATATACACAACATAAAATAATTATATGGTTTATAAATAATATGTCTCACATAAAGTAAAAGAGAGACGGAAATCCCTTACCATAAGTCTCGACATCATTTGTACCTATTTCAACCATGGGTATAATATATATAATTTTATTATACCTATAATAAATATATATATTCATATGTATCATACCATATATTACAAACTTATGACCTTCTATAATTTATTTATTAACAATTTCATTTTAAAGTCGTATTTTGGGTAATAATTTCCTTGCTTTTCATGTGTGTTTTTATGTGGTATTTCTGGTACTATAACTTTGATAATTCATATATATTATAAATTTTTTAACCATGATATAAATGTCATATATTTTAATTATATAGGTATTTATATTAATGCATAAATTTTATATATAGAAAATGAAATATATCGTTTATGGATATGGTATGTCATATGTACTCATGAACGTTATTTCCATTTTTCCCAATGAATGAAATTAAAGAAACATAAATAATATATTAAATTTCTATAATTAATTTTATTTCATATATATCACATGTTTCTATTTAAAACTATCCTTTTTTAATTTCCATATAAAGCGTATTTGAAGAAAGAATTACACCACTTTGCAGGGTGGTAGTCCATCGTACACACGAACGACACTATTGTATTCCCACATAATGGAAACTAAGAATAAATAGTTCATATAATGATTAAAAATTAAAAATTATATCTTAAATATCATATATAAACTATAAATCAAACATTATATCCATCCTTGAAAGGTGGTGATAGAAATTTTATAGCATTAGTTTTCTAGGCAGTAGTCTATTGTACACATGAAAGATGATCTCAAAGACATTTGGATGAAATTTAAATATGATTTAGGTTATTAAATTAACATGATAACATATTATTATATGTAATATAATGATATTTTTATGTCATAATTTTTTAACAATAATTTAAGAAGGTGGAGGAAGAAATAATATAAAATTACCGATTAGGGATGTTACCTCTTCTTGAGAAAACTAATTTTGGTTTGAACCAAATAGATTCCATGGATATAATTCCAACCAAAATAAAAATACTACGATGAGATGATGGAATTAATGAATTTATATTTTCAGTTATTCTTTGAACCAATGTTTTTTTGATGTTTGAATAAGATAGGATAGGGGTGGCCTTTTATAAGTGAGGTGAGTTCCATACTAGTAATATTTGAAAACAAAATGTGTACTTACATTTTTCACATCAAAAAAGGCTATAAAATTACATATTATCGAACCTCATTGGTTTCAAGGTAAAACTATTTCAATAATATGAGTTATTTTATGTTTATAGGTCATTTTACCCTTTATAATTTTAGTTTAACACCGCAGTAAACACATTTTTACCTTAACCAGGGTAATTAATTATTACTATTTGTACTATTAATTATGGTCAAAAATTAATATAAAAATATTATATAATATATATTATTATGATTAAAAATATGGAATCTATTTTTCCAAATTCAATTCACATAATTGGAAAGTCTTAATTTAAATTAATCCAAAAAAAATGAGATGTTAAAGTGGTTTTCCAAAGAGAAATTGTTCAACAGATTAAAACTTTTTTATCAAAATTCAATATGAAATTGATTAAAATGAACTAAATTGGATTAATAGATATATAATTGAACTAATATTACTTTAAAACCCATATTAAAATATATTTTACATTTTTAATTCTTTAAAATAAATTATAATTATTAATAAAAACATGTATTTTTCACTATTCTTAAAAAATCATCTTCTCAAAAAATTCTCAAAAAATATACCCTAATATAATATTGACGTTATAAAATAAAAAATTAATTTATTTTTTTAAAATAAAAATTATAAAATTGGAAAATTTTAATTTTAAAATAAGTGAACAGAAGTTTACAAAATTATTTTTTATAAGAAATACAGTTTTTAGAGTAAAATTGGATTTATACTTATCTATTTTCCAGAAAAAACATAAGATTAATGTTAAAATTTTTATTAAATATATAATATATAAATTTCATTAAAATAATTCACCAAAATTTATTATTTTAATTTCTTAAGGTGAAGTGTGTTTTTTTACATAAAAATAGTTTTTTAGAGAAATATTTACGTTATTTCAAAAAGTATTTATTTTCATTTCTGATTAATTGGTCATCATGGAATTAATTATATATATATACCATATATTTTAATAATTTATTAAATCCTATTCATACCCATAATTCCAATGTCTAGGTGATAAATATAATATTAATAGATAATATTTTAATTATACGTCATGATTTGTTTAAACATGATATTTCATGTAACGCAAGCGACACTCAATGTTTCAAGTATCATAAGATAAACCTAGAGTTTAATTTAATACTATATAAAATCAATATTTTGTAATGAAAAAAATCCCAAAAATTAAATTTAACTGAAAAAATATATTTTAAAAAATCTTAGGGTGTTATATTCTATCCCCTTTAATAAATTGTTTACTTACAATTTAAACTTGTTCTTGGAAAATAGGGGTTTAACATTTGAAAATCCTTTTATTGGAAACCCAAATCATAAAATGGGTTAATAAAAATTAAACTTAAAACAAGGGAAAGGGATGTGCATGGGACATCTAAAATAACACATAACGTGGCTTCCATGTATAATAACATTCATGGGAAGTGAAAACATATACATAAAAGATAAAATTAAAACCCAAATACTATTAGAGAGTGATAAATAACATGTTCATAAGAACATTACCGATGAAAAATCCATAAATAAATGTTAGTTTAAAATAGAATTAATTTATTAGAAATTAAGTTAAATGTTTAACAATTTATTTCAAGTTCTATTTCCAAAATTTGGGTAATTTTCCTGAGAACATACACTTGCTTGAATTCATTCTATTTCATAAGAATGATTTCATTATTTTATTATTCCTTAATAAATTTTCACTTTATCTCATTACTCTAAGAGATGAATTTTTCAAGCCCAAATCACTAAAGAAGAATAAGTTCACTAAAATAATGATAATTCATTCCTTATATCACAACTTACTATCAAATAAAAAAATGTTTTCAAAGGTTATCCAATATGCATAAATATTCATATGGATAAATAATATATTAATCTCTAAAACCTTATCTAATGTTCAACATAAACCATTACATTAACAAATAACCTTACAATAGTTCATAAAATTCAAAATATATATGGAATATAACTAAATTTCTCAAAATAAACTTAACATTAATCCCCAAAAAATAATAAAGTATCCTTTTATTGTCACATACAAAATATGTGAATACCTTAGTCATATTTTAGCACCCCTGGTTTTAGGTATGTACCCTTTTCATTCCTTTTTATGTGTTTAAATTATTTAAGAAGAGTTTGGTAGAGTTTGGGATAGGCTGGGATGGTTTTGGACAACTTTGGAGGCCTTTTTAAGGCCGCACGGTTTGAGCACGGTTAAGAGAAACAATGCTAGATGAACCATATGGTCAATGGGGTACACACAGATAATGCACAGTTTTCTTAACCATGTGTGATGAGACATTTGAGGCACCACTTTGAGGCATCACAAAGCACACAGTTAGTGTACGGTTTTTCTAACCATGAGTGCTAACTGTGTGGCCCAAAAAATGAGTTTTTAAAACTCTGGGATCAGTTGGGATTGCCCTAAAAACACCCTAACTCATTCTCACTAAAGCCTCACTCATTATTTCCTCTTTTAAAGGGTTTGTGGTTCTCTCTCACTTGTTTTGGAAGCAAATAGTAGGGTTTTATTTGTGTGGTTGAGCTGATTATTCTATGGTAAGTCTCATTGCTTAGTTCTTTGTGGTTTTCTCAAGATTTGCTCTTCCCTATCTCTCAGTTTTCTATATCTACACCCATTATGTGTAGATATAGGGTTTTTGTTTCATTGGGTGTTTATTTTATGGATTTTTTATGGTATTGAAGGAGATCTAGAGTGTTTTGGTGGAGCGTTCTCTGGATTTGTGGGGTGGTTGTTCGTGGGTCGATTTTGCCGGAACCCTAAAGATAGGCGGCTTCTCTCTAGACTCCACTTGGTTAGACCAAGTTTTTTTGGTTACAATCAAAAAAATTTCGTGAAATTAATTGTGATAATGATTTTTGAAACTTGTTGGAACCCATTTGGTGATGATTTGTGGGATTTTCAGAAAAATGGTTTGTTGTTTCAAAAGAGGGGATATTTTGTGTGATTTTTAAATGTCGATTTTAAAAGAGTTAGTGGTTGATTATGAAATATTTTTTTTGAAATATTTTTTTGAATGATGATATTGTTTATTGAAATGTGTTTGGTCATGGGACATTGGTTAAAGGGATATTTCAATAAATGAGTGATTTATTGAAGTGGATTGACATGTGACGGAAATGATTAGTTTCATATTGTTGTGGCCTTGGTGGGTTATATACTTGGTTGTGTCTTGTTGAAATGTTGTGTGGAAGTGGGTGGGAAGTCTCACTATAAATGGTGATGGATAGTGGTAGGAAGAACCACCATTATGGATTGTGTTTGGGAAGAACAACTAGTTGAGAATGGGGTGAATAGGATGGGCATAGGTCTCACCATAATGGTTTATTTGTTGTGTGTTGCTTTGAAAATATGGACGTTTTTGTGCTAATTTTTTATTGGGATGTGACTTATAGAAGTTTCGTGGATTTCCTTTGTTTGTCATGGCTTGGTAATGGTATGTTAGGCATGTTGTAAGTTTTTGAACTATTGAATATTTTATGTAAACTATTTTATATAAATGTGATAACAGTTTTATCCAAGCGGCATGTGTAGGGAAGTCATTTGTTGAAAACCTACTAAGTATTTGTACTCACCCCCTACTTCGTCACATAGGTTCTTTTTTAGATGTTGTGCTCTGGGACACAAGTAAAAGTAAGGCATCTCATTTTTCTAGCGGTTCGACATGACGATTTGGTGATGTTGGGGTTCTTGGAGCGTGGAGCTTTGTATGGAGATATGGATGGCATCCTAGTTCATTGGGGTCTTGTTGTGTATTCATGTACTTGGTACTCTGATTTTTTTGGGTTTGTTGGATTTGGAATGTGGGATTGTTATGGAATAGTCTGGTTGTCTTTTGGTAATGTATGGGCTTGGTTTATATGTTAACATGCATCGTGTATTTATGTAATTAATGGCATGTTTGATATGCTGTTCAATTCAAAAAGAAAATCATTCCTCAATTATTCTTTAATCCCTCAACATTTATTTCCAACCTTTAGAGTCTTGTAAAATTATCTTAAGGACAAGTAGCATTACTCCTCCCTCTCAAGACAATGGGATGGGGCAGTATGTTAAATATATATTTTCTTGAAACAAGGTAATAACCAGAATAATTATAAAACATTAATAAAAACAAACACGCTTTTGTATTCCATGAATAAAACCACAGATTATGGAATATATCCAATAAATCCAATAATGTTGTAAATTTCATCAATGATAACATAAACCAATTTTTCCACAAATCATTAATCATTTCAAAGGTAATCAGTACTATACAATTTACTTTATTCATATCCATTATCTAATTATCCCAAAATCACTAACTTAAAATCTAGAACTTATTAAGGGTTATCTTCCCTTAATCGTATTTTTTTCATAAAATATCACACTCTCGTTATATCACTTTTCTACATTATTAAAACCATTCCACATATTCTTGAAAATCTTT
The DNA here is from genome assembly GCA_963277665.1 of Viscum album. Taxonomy (NCBI): domain Eukaryota; kingdom Viridiplantae; phylum Streptophyta; class Magnoliopsida; order Santalales; family Viscaceae; genus Viscum; species Viscum album. The sequence goes on from OY728131.1 coordinate 367,371,558, forward strand.
AATGAAATAAGTATACTCAAGAATCCTTATATATTTCATTATTAATATAATATAATTCTTGAATTCCAATACATAAACACTTCAATCATCCCACCTCCTTCTCAAACCATTAACTAGGCTTCATAATCTTATTCCTTAAAACCTCTTTCCTACAATATAAAATATTAATCATATATTAAAAAAATTCAACCTCAATTTAATACTGATTTTCACATTTAACATTAAAATAATATAAAAATTACTAATTCCTTTTATATTTCATTTGTAGTCTCCTCATCATCATAAGTATAACCATTACTCTTACCAACTTTCTGATTCTCTTCATAATATTTCTCATTCTATCATTGATTTTCATAATTCCCAAAGATTCTATATTTGAAATATTCAACTATCAATGATATCTTAGAAATACAATTGGTATTATCCATTTGGTTAATCAAACTTTTCATTTTTTCTCTAAAATCACTTATTTGAGTCATTATTTTCCACTCTAAAAATATATTCTCATTCCTATAGTGCATCCATTTGGGTGATTGTTTCCACATTCTCAACATATATAAAACAGAATCTTCTTTCCTCCATGTTTTCCACCACCCCAACTCTTAACAAACACTATTCTTCTTTTCATTGATGCATTTGAGATTTGGTTTAGGTGTATATTTTTTATCATATATCATGAAAACAAATTCGTAATAAACAGAATACCTTTCACTCTAGTCAAAATCCCATTTGTTTTCCCATAAACACATTGTCTATCACATTCAACATTCTTCCAGATCCTTCTAATTCCCACCACTAAGTAAAACCAAAAAATATTGTGTGAACACCGATAATCATAGTGTGAAACCACATATTCATGAAAATAATTTATAGGATGACTAAATCATGACACCATATGCTCAATTTTTGAAACCATAGGTTTTACCTAATTCATTCGTGTTCATTATTAAAATCCTTTATAAAGGTTCATAAATAGTTTATGAATTTATAAATCATATCCCTAGGGAGTTTCAAACCAGGTAAGTAGAAAGGTCATTATCATGAACTAAGTGATAATGAATTATAGCTCAATGTCCCCTTTTCGAAGTTAGTAACCCTAAGTACCTCTACGACATAGCCACATCCACTTTTAGTATCCAGAGAGGTATGTTATTTCATAGAAACCACTCTCTCTATCCTTTAAAAAATTCTAAAAAATTTTCCAATAATTTGAATTATACTTATACTTATCCTTATATGTATCCCTAGACATATCCTTAGAAATATCTCTAGAGGTCTCACTAAATTTTTCTCATCCTAGTTTGAAAGGATAAATAATCCATTACTATGATACAAACTATATAGACCCAAACTTCCCATAAATAGATATTACATCTTTTTAGATGAATATTAATTATATTACATAGACACATTCTTGAGGAATGTAAAGATGTAGTTCATTTGGAGAATAAATAAAAAAATATTGCTATTTCTTGAAATATCCTCAACATCTCTCATAAGGAAATTCTCATAAATTAATCTTCTTAGAAATACCCAACCTAAAACCTTTCTTCATAACCTAGGTAAAGGAAATATAATAAATGGTGGTCTTTGATTCTTAGTGAGGTTAAATATAAGATATATTAATATTACATGATCATATGGGTAAGTGAACATATGAATAACATTTTAAAACCATACCCTACATATCAAATATAATAAACATGATTGATGGCATAAATATTAGAAATTCATAAGACATGAATCATAATGGAATTGAAGAACTTTAACCATGAGAACATAACATTGGCATACGACACAGATTTATGGAATACACCTAAGAAAATAAAAACTTTTCTTTAGAAGTCAAGTATCATTTCTGAAACTATCATATTTGAATGGTTTCATTCCCCAAACTATCATAATAGTCAAGGATTACTCCAAAGACTATAATAGTGGATATATTCCATTACTGAACTAGGTTTAATCCCCATTCTAGTTATTTTATCTCATGAGATATCAATTTTTAACCAATACCTTAGAATGATATATAGGTCCCCCCTGTTTTTGTTATTGTGTAAGAATCATCCATGGTTATAATATAATTAAAATAACATAATGAAAATAATACATATGTGTCTATAAGATCATAAAACATTCACCATATCACAACCCATTAAAATAAATGGTTTTCATAAAAATTTTATCTTAACATAACCTGTGGGAAAAAAGTAGGTTTAATAATCATTTCAACATTTAATCAAACCAGAACCCATACAAAAATTGGTTTATAAGAATTTTTTCATGTTATAACCCAAGGAAGATAAATGGGTTTCATAAACATCTTACCATCATAAACATAAACCATTTAGAGAAATAATAATAATGGTTTACTTGGATAAAATCTCCAGTAAACCATAAGTTATATCAAAGGATTTCATCTTTGAGAGAAAAGAATTTTGAAAGATTACATGGAAATTTATAGAAGATAATATCATTTACAATGTCAAAAAAACTTTTGTAACTTAAATTATTTCTAAAAAAAATTCTTTCAAAATAACTTTGGAAACATATAAATGAATATTTAAAATCATATAAAACATTTCTTTAGGAAAACATCCTTTCATTGAAAACCACATTTTAAAACTAAAAAAATTAAAAGAAAATTTTGGAACTAATTTTATTTTTAAAATAAAATTTTAAACTTTTATAGGAAGCTTTTAAACATTAATAGTTCATGACATCATAAAATATCATTCATGTTATTCATGTCAAAACAAATATTCCTTTCACATTTTCAATAAAATACAAATAGTCCATGTTTGGAAAATAAAATGAGGATTACTTTCAATTGTTTTTTTTTAAATTCAAACATGGTAAAAATTTTATTAATAAATAATTTTTATATATATATATATATTTTAAAACATTTTTATAAAATATATTTTTGGAAGAAAAAATGTTTTTTGACTAAAGAGATAAATAAATATAATTTTTCTTAAAAAAATTATTTTGGTATATTGAGTGCTTAAAGAAGGAAAAATTAAGGGAAAATGTTTATTATAATTAAATAAAAAAGGGATATAAAAAATAATTATTTTATTGAGATATGGATCATGATATTTCACCATCATAAGCATAATCATGAGCAACCCTGATAAATGATGATATTGTAACATAAAACACTTACCACTTTTTTAAATTTTAATTGTAAGTCCCATGAAATAATTTAACTAAATTAAACATAAAATGGAATGATAATAAATAAATTCGTGATATTACATTTCAAATTGGTTGTATATACACCTAATAAAAGAAGATAGGTACATGACATAACATATGTCTCAAAGAAAGAAAATTGAGAAAAAAATATCTTATAGATTTGAAAACTTTTGAACTCTAAGACTCATGAAATAGAGATACTAAAATGTATATGGAAATACAAATAATTTTCAGGATATTAATCATAAAATTATTCCATGGGTATTATATTCACCACATAAAAGAAACATGTGGTGAATGTGTAATGTGGCACAAAAAAAGTAAAAGTGAGATGAAAATCTCTTTCCATAAATCTTGACTTCCATTATACATGTTAAAAACATATTTATAATAAATATAATTTTACAATAAATATATTAAATAAATATAAATATATATATCATATGATATATTATTTCCTTATTACCTTTTATTTCCCTTTTATTAACAATTTCATGTTAAAGTCATGTTTTCGGGTAATAACTACTTTGTTTTCATGTATGTTTTGTTTTGGTATTTTAAGTATTATTAAATTGATCAGTGTTATGTATTATCTATAATTTTTCCATGATATAATTTTAATTTATATTCATTATACATTTATTTATAATAATCAATAAATTTTACAGACATAAAATGAAATACATTATTCAGGAAGATGGTAGGTCGTACGTACGCATGAATGATGTTTCCATTTTCTCAATGGATAAATTAAGATAAAGGTAAATAATATATTAAATTTATATAATCTTTTTAGTTTCATATATATCACATGTTTTTATTTAAACCTTCCCTTATTAACATCCATGTAAAGTGTATGTGAAGAAAGAGTTACAACACTTCGTGATCCAATAGAATATAAAGAAAGAATATGTGATATAATGATCAAAAATTAATAATAATATCATAAATATCATAAATAAATAATAAATCCCCCATTTTATGAATCCTAGATATGTGGTTATGTAAAATGATTAACATCGGTCCATGTGGTTGTAGTGTACCATACACGCAAATGAGGATTTCATAAACAATTTGATAGAAGAAGAGAAGGGTTATGATGTTAAATTACCATAACAAAATAAATGTATATATAAGATAATAAGTTTATTATATCATCATGGTTTGATAATAATTTAATTATTTTTAGTAAGAATTAACATAAAATGATCGATTAGGTACATTGCCTCTTCTTCGGGAAACTTCTTTTGGTTTTCACCAAAAGGCTTCATAGGTAGGATTTTTGAAAACAATAAAGCTTATATGATGATATTATTTATTTAGGTCAGTTATTATGGTATTTATTGGATGAAAAAATGTGTTTTTAATTGTGAATAAAAGAGGAGACTTGTGTCCTTTCATTAGTGAAGTGAGTGGAACACGTGTAATTGTTGAATATAAAAATGTGTACTCCCATTTGTCCCATTTTAAAAGTTTCAAAGAAATGGGTGATTATCAAACATTATATTTTATAATATCTAAATATTGGAATAAAATTAGTTTTTAATAAGTTTATAGGTCATTTTACCCCTTATCCTTTTAGTTTAACCCCCAGTAGCCAATTTTCACTTCCATCGTGGTAATTAATTTTTAATATTTTTAAAATTTATCATGGTAAAAAATGAATTTCGCCTTATTATATAATATAAATTATTCATATTCAATTTTTTTAATCTATTTTACCAACTTATATTTATATAAGTTCCAAATATTAATTTAAAATTAATCCCACATATGTGATGAAAAAGCATTTTTCTAAAGATAAAATATTCCAAAGTTTAAATTGTTTTTATATAAAAATCCAATATTAAGTTTATTCCAAGGAACTAAATTGTATTATAAGATATATTATTTATATTATTTTACTTTTAGACCCATATTGATGATGTTTTTAAATGTTTTAAAAGTAATAATAATTCCTAATAAAAACCAGATTATTTTTACTATTACTCTAAAAAATAATCTTTTTAGAATATTATCAAAAAATAACAATAAGATAATTTTTACATAATTATTTGACAAATTAATTTCATTTTTTAAAATAAATTTTCTTAAATTGGAAATTTTTAATTTAAAAATATTTATGAAAAAGGCAAAAAAACTTTTTTTTAGAAAAAATACATTTTTTAATAAAAGAATGGATTTATTATTATCTATTTACAAGAAAATAAATAAGATAAATGTTAAAATATTTATATAATATACATATATATATCATTAAAATCATTAACCAAAAGTTATTTGTTTAATTTATTGATATAAAACACGTTTGTGTGTATAAAAATGGTTTTTTGGAAAAAGATTTCCATTACATTCAAAATGATCTTATTTTCATTTCTAATTAATTGGTTATTAAATAAATCATTATATTTACATTTGTAAATCATATATTTTTTAAATTTATTTAATCATATCGATGCCCATCATTCCAATGGCTAGGTGATAACAATCTTATTAATAAATAATATTTTAATAATATGTAAAATTCTATTTTATCACAGTGTTGCATGTAGCATAAGATACACTCATTATTGTGTATAGAACAAGATAAATTATTATTATCATGTAATTAAAGATAAAATATTTTTTTTAATTAAAATTATCAAAAATATTTAATTCATTTGAAAAAAATATTTCAAAAAAATTTAGGGTGTTACACGTTTGGAGTCAATATCTTATTAAAATATTTTCCCAAACTAGATGTGGATTGATTCCATATTTAGTAGGATACATATTGACACCTTTATCTCCAATGTGAGGAAAAACTATAAATCCTATTGTTTCCCTCCCATTTTTTTGGAACCCCTTATCACACATCAGATCTTAGTGCCTCTAGGCATACCAATTTTGTGTGATGATCTGATAGAGGCGGTCCAAGATTTATGGCCTTACAAAATATTTGAAAACTCATGTGGTGCTGAGCTGTGTTGATTGTCACTTCACATGGGGTTTATAATACCTTCTCTACCACACAATATCTCTAAACAATGCAAGAACTATAAATGTAAACTAGCATCCCTGGTGAAAGTGTCATGACCATAAAATGGTTTCAACTTGTTGTGGGAATGTTTGTTTAGTGAAACGACTCCTTAACCATTGTTCACATTGGGTTTTTTCTCTCCCGCGCACCATATAGACCTCTTCAAAACTCCCCTTTTCTTGGGTCTAATATCTATAAACTTATACAATCTTCCATGTTACAAACATCATGACATTAAAATATGTGAAAAAATTCACACATATGACTCTAGGTGTGTACCTATCTGGTTTGAATTCAATAAACCTAAAGTTCTAAACGAAAGAGGCAAAAATTCATTATAGGTTTAAACCATGTAAAGGAAAATCTGAGAAAATGTTTGGATATCATCCACAATGTCACTCCTATGATTTGGGAAACTTTCAGGGGATAAGTGGAAAAGGTAAATATCCCATGAGGCCCTCCACTAGGAATTGGATAAAACCTAGCTAATCTTACTGGACCCAATGGTTAAGGAAAAGGTGAGAGAAAAAACGTAACATCACTTTTTCCCTCTTCAAAAGATCCTCTATAAGGTACCACCCACTATATTACCCATTTGTGAATCCTACAATTTAGGTTGTCTGAATTTTCTTCACATCAGCTCACGTTTCTTGGTTAGAATATTTAAAACGGTGTGTTACATGTCCTGGCCAAATGACATTAATCCTTATGAAAAATTTCTAGGTCACATGACATTAAAATATATGACACTTCATCCTCATCATATGATATTAAATTTATCATCAAAAATCCATACCAAAAGGTGTTAAATTTCTTGTCACCCATCCTCATTTCATAAAATTGATAAATGTTTTCATCTTCGCTTGAGAAGGTCTTCCCCCCCTATGGTTCTAGTCACCTATAGCACCACTCAACTTCCTTAGGCATCTCTTCAAAACCAAGGTTATGATCCATTTGGGAGGTGATTCTATATTTCTCTTATACTAATACACCCACTCAATGTTCTCAGATCCATGGTGGCATAATTCCCAAAGTGTTGAACTCTACTTTAAAATTTCCTAAGCTTTACCCCATGATTATCATCTTCATTGACTTAGATCACAACTATCTTCCACATCCAAATTGACTCCTCTAATAGTTTAATTTCTTATCTAAACAGTCATACCTATCATCCTAGGAATATACATTATGGTACTTCTAAAAACAAATTAATGAGACTCATGTTTGGAACATGGTCAATGGTAAACACTCACTTGTTTTCCCTCACACTGGTCATAGAGATTGTGGAACCGTTGTTTCTAACATGGTTGGAAATCATTATCATTCATCCTGTCACCAGTCCTTTTATTCCAAGTCCCTGATTTATTTCTTTTCATCCTTTGTTTTACCATTTTTAGGAAGAATTTAGTGCCCTCGGAATTACCGCACTCATGTACTCGTGTGAGTTTAGGAAGAGAAATGGATGTGTAGATTCTCCATCTCTATAAAATTTATTTCTAGTTGGGACACTCCTAGTGGTTGATAGGTTATTCTGACCCCAACCATTCATTCCTTTCTTGACACACTCATATAAATGTGTGATATTATATTCATCTCTTATTCTACCACAACGATCATGACTCATGTGGGCGTAGTGGTTTATAGTTGGTCTTCTTGTTAATATGATCAAGATGCAAAAAAATTAAAAGACTATAGATGTTGGAAAAAAATATTATTACTTCAAAATAAGTTGAAATAAGTAGGGTCCTCCACAGGTTGGATCCTCACATTTATTAAGATTAAAAAAATTAAAAAAATTCCCTCAAGGCTTAAACTAAGTAAGGGATATCCCCATCTCAGCCAACCCATTCATGGTAGCCTCAATGTTATGCCACCATCAAGAAAGATCTACTACCTCCTACTATGCAATATGGTTAACATGGTTATCTCAGAATTACACTGGACCATGTTCATCTATGCACTAAACTTCCATGGATGAAAATCCCATTCCTTCGTCCTCATCCATTCCTAGTACTTCCCTTCAGCTAGATAATGATCTCTCATTTAATATCTATGATGGTCTCATGTTGTTGTGCCTTCCCCTATAGTAAAATGATCTCTTATACATCCTCTCAGACTTATTTGGTTCCCTCTATGGTATACTTGTACTAGGTGATGTTGGAATTGTGCTACTCTGTATGAACCCATTCAAAGAGGAAGTCTCAGGAAAACTTTTAGAGGCCACAAGAATCCACCATGATGGTCCCCAGACTTCTCATATAGTTGTAGATAGGCTCCAAAAAACATATAAAATCATCCCATATAGTTTGGGTGATAATTTTTTGGATTATCATCAAACCCTATATTGAACCACCCAGTTATCCTTAGAAAAATTATAACTAGATTCTTTGAGATACCCATTTGGAGTGGGATCGAACTTGGGGAGATCCATAAGAATGTAAGTAGTAAGATCTACCTCATGAATCTTCTCAAACATGATGGTATCCATGTATAGTGGATGTTCAATTATTTCAAAATTATAAGCCTTAGTATCCACCTATGACATGTTAGGATTAGACTTGACTATTACATCCTCTGAAGCCACCCCTATTGAGGGTCATCACCAACATTGTTGTAGTCTCCACCTGGATGATTATTACCAGCAATAGTTGAGTCCCCAACATGTAAAGCACTTATATTTAAATACAAGTTTATTAAAACCCAAATTGTGAAAGAAAAATATAAAATATGGTAAAATAGGGTGAATACTTATAAGAAGTGTAAAATCTAGTAAAAAATATGAGATGTTCACCAAAGGATCACTTGGAGATGGAATATATATATAATTTTATGCCTTTCCCTCCAAATGTTTCTCTAAAACCTGGAAATATTTCCCTGATTAAAAAAATAAAAATGTTATATCAAATAATAAAAATGGATTTTTTTTCAATTTAGAAGTAAATAAAGTAGATTGGATGTTACCAAGTGGCCCACAAGGCATTCAAGTCACCACTTCAGCGGAAAGCAGCCTCTCGATGATGGATGGTCAGCCGTCTATGACCACATCATCGAGGGGAGGTGACGTGATTTCTCTTTCAAGGTTTGGGTATTCCTCATCCTCTATCAAAGATTCATCATGAATATATCCCTTCTTTATGTCTATCTATCCTAGGAAAAGTCAAAAGGGTATGGGTCAAAAAATATTAAGGATTAGAAATATGATCAAACCAATAATGTTTAGAGACTTATCTCATTATCATGTGATCCTTCTTCATTAGAGATGTCTAAGAAAGCATCATTCCCCTAGGACTCATCGACTGATCCTTCCACCCTAATTTCAATTTTTACCGGTATAACCCCTGAGAGGTCATCGGGATATGTCATGCACAAAAACATCCTTACCCAATCGATTATAAGTCATGCCACACCATAGGAGTGGAACACATCCTCCATATCATGCATATAATGTATGGCCTCCACATGATAATACTAGAAGTCTGTCTTGGCATTCCCTAGTGTGCGGAGTAAAATCCCATCCATCGATATTTTTATATAGGTAACCTAGGTGGATCAATGAGGGAGTATCCCTCACATTATCTAGCTATCCGAGAATACTATGTCGTCAGGTATTTACAAGTCTCGGAATGGGAACTTACATGGATCAATAGCACTTGTAACTTCCCAGTTCCGGAAGCCGCCCAGAGGTTCCCCATACCCAGCTGGTCAAATGTCCTCAAGCGCATTTCCCCGAATGCCAGAGGCTACTGACTAATAGCGAGGGCCTTGGGTGTGATAGTGGGGAAACTATACCATCATTGGCAGAGTAACGCGGTGGAGATAATAGATATACAATAGCAGAAGTAGTAAAAGCAAGCAATAAGTAAATAATGGAAGACTGAAGAAATAAAAAACTGGAGCATATATATATAATGATTCATGATGCATATGTCTAGGAAAGAATCCAAACAAGTCACAATGTTGGAATATAGTAGTAAACCAAACTTCAAAAGAAAACAGAAAAACTCTAACACCATCGCAAGCCTTGTCTTGGTCCCATGCTCTCCAGCTCCACAGTAATCAAGTACCTGAAGTAGAAGGGGACGTTCCCTTATCTACACCTGCAACAATATAATCAGTTTGGGCCCAAAAGCATGACCCAAACAGGGTGTGAGATGAATCCCAGTAGGTAACCACTTAAAGATCTGTACCTAACAGTCAGTGAAAATATATGGCAGGAAAAATTCAAAATAATTAATAAACATGGAAGTACTAAAAAATAAACACTCCTTAATATTCAATTAAAATCAATTTACATTTAACAATTTATCCAACCAGTTACAAATAAAAACAACCCTCTAGGAAAGTTCTCACAACCTATCCCCTCTGGTTCAACTAACTATCTTAAGTAACCATCTTGGTAGTTCTCCCATCCCAACCCCTCTAGTTCAATTTACAACATGGATATAAGGAAGACTCTCTAAGGAAGCACTCACCATCAATTCCCTATATAGTCATGTATAATCAAAGAATCTTTGAGGAAGAAATCACCATCAATTCCCCATGTAGTCTTTTAATGGTAAACTAAAGACACTCTGAGGAAGCACTCAATGTCAATTCCTTATGTGGTCTCATAACGTAACTATAGACACTCTGAGGGAGAACTCAACATCAATCCCCCCTATGGCCTCACAGTGTGACCATTATAACAAACACTATGGGAAATACTTCAATGTCAATTTCCCTTAGGGACTCACTAAACTAGGTTTCCACAGCCCTGTGTAAATAAATCACACACAAATGATAATCTGAAGACAAAGAAAACCTCAAAGTACTACTTAGCTAAAAACCTAAAAGGCATGGCACAACATATCAGATAAAATCACTCCAACCTAATAGTACTAGGAATGGAAACAAAGTGGCCTAACAAGCAAGTTATACCAAATGGTCAATAAAAAGTAAACATGGGAAAAACATCCATATAATGGAAAGGTTAATCATATTCACAACATTTAACCTATACCAAAAGAAACAAGGAATAACATGCAATAACAAGGAAAAAACCATAAACAAGAAATACCTCGAACAAGGGTATTGTCACTTTTGTACATATAACTCAAGAAATATCTAGGGAAAGGCACTAACCACCTACCTCAACATTGTATATATGATATACATGAACCATGGGCCTTGAATATCCCTATAATTTCATAGATCTACAAAAATTATTAAGACATGTAAGTAAGGATATCTTGCAGAAGAGGAGAAATCAAAAGATGATGTTTAAGAAGAAGGGATAACACACCGATGCAATTCAAACACAATTGATGGAGTTCAAATAGGAGAACTGATGGTGAGTCATGGGATCAGAGAAGATCTCTGGTCATAAGGACACCCCTAGACAAGACGGAAGAAGAATATTAACTGTGTTCTGTCTGTCAGACGTGGCCCCAGTCCGTTTAATGAAAAAAAAGTACATGGTATGTTCTTTAAAAGTACCCGGAATTTACATTACTTTTCTAGCCTCCGATTTATGTGGTCTCTAAGTCACCACACATGGACATGTGTCCATGCATTACATGTCCCACACATGGTCACCTGCGGCAACCGGGTACACGACGTGTACTTAAAGTACACTGTGTGTACTCTTGAAATTTCAAAAACTCCTATTTTTCTCAAAAACTACCAAAAAGAAAAAACATACCTAAAAAGAAGATCTGGGTTCTTACAAACATCCCCCCTTAAAGAAATTAAACCCCAAATTTCCCTAACAAGGTGGTGTAGAAGAAGAAACCTCAAACAGCTCTAGCCACTGTGATCATACATCAGCCTCCCGCTCCCAAGTCTCGTCCTATACTCGATCATGCTTCCATAACACTCATACTAGAGGAATATAACAACCATGGAGAACCTTGAAACTTCAATCAAAAATCTAGATAAGATAATATTCAAATGAAAAATTCACCTCTAAATCATCATCTTCGAGTATATAAACATGAGACAGGCTTGAGAAGTAAGGTCGAAGCAGAGAAACGTGAAAGTCTTCATGCCTAACTCGGTACCTCTGAGGTAACTACAACTGATAAGAAATCGGCCCAACTCTCTCCAAAACCTTGAACAGTCCGAAATACCTCGGTGAATGATTTCCATGTATTCTAGTCCTCTTGAATCCCAACCTCATTGAGACATGAAGAAAAACCTGATCTCCAACCTCGAGCTCCAAAGGTCGTCTCTGTCGATCAGCATAATAATTTTTTTTGACTGTGCAGTATCCAACCTCTTCCGAATCAACACTATCTACTCTGTGGTCTCCTGGACATATCAAGGTCCCATCATAGCTACCTCTCCTGCCTCCAGCCAGCATAAGGGTGATCGGTATGGCCTATCGTACAAGTCCTCATAAGGTTCCCTCTGAATAGTATCTTAAAAACTATTATTTTAGGAAAACTCCACAAGAGGTAAGTGATTCTCCCAAAAACCTCTAAAATCTAGGACGCATGCTCGAAGAATTTCCTCTAGCGCCTGAATCATACACAAGGACAAGCCATCTGTCTGGGGATGATATGTTGTACTCAAAAGTACCTATGTACCCAAATCCCTCTGAAGTCCCTTCCAGACCTGAGATGTAAAATTGGCATCCCTATATAAAATAATGGAGTGTGGAACCCCATGTAGAAGTAAATTCTCTCGGATGTATAATCATCATAGATTATGAACACTGAAGGCCTCTTTGATTGTTAAGAAGTGAGAAACCTTCATGATTCTATCAATGACAACCCAAACTACATCATTCCCTTGAGGCAACCTCGGAAAACCTGTCACGAAATCCATCACGACATAATTCCATTTCAACTTGGGAATGGGTATCTTCTAAAAAAGCTCTACTCATCACTGATGCTCTGCCTTCTCCTGTTGACAGGTGGAACACCTCATGATTAAACAAACAACATCTCTCTTCATACCTATCCACCAATACAAACGGTGTAGATATCAATACATCATGGTGACACTAAGATGAACTTCCCAAACTGAGGAATAAAAGTCTCAGATGAACTCCTCGTGTATGTCTGCTGGAACCCACACGTGTCCATGAAAATTCAAGATCTCATCCTCGCCTACTATCCATCTAGGAATAGGGTCCTCTCCTGAAACACTCTCCCATAGGACTTGGCCTTCAGAATCTGATAGTCACCTTGTACCCACTCGATCAAGAAGAGTAGAGGAAACAACCATAGAAGAAAGTAACATCTACCCCTTATTGTCATGCACCTATAAATGAATCTTAGAGAATAGATCCATAAGATAATACTCACTACTGGACTCTTAAACTACCTGTATCTGAGTCCTCCTTCTCAGTGCATCATCCACAGTATTTCCTTTCCTGATCATGTAGGCAAGCTCACGGTCAAAGAACTGAAGGTACTCAACCCACCTTCACTATCTCAAATTCAGATTACGCTTAGTGAAGATATAATTGAGAATATTGTGTTCAGTAAAACCCAAAATATAATCTCCCAGAAGATAATGCCTCCAACAGTGTAATGCATGAACAACTTTAGCCAGATCGAGATCATGTGTCAGGTAGTTCCTCTCATGTGGCCTTAACTATCAAGAACCGTATGCAACGACTCCTCCCTACATAAGCACTCCTCCTAGCCTGATACCTGATGCATCAAAATATATAGTATATCTCATGTCTGGCTCTGAAAAAACTATCATCGTCACTAAATTCAACCTCCCTTTCAGATCCTTAAAGGCTGACTCACAGGAATCTGACCACAAGTACTTCACACCCTTCTTAGTCAGGCCCATTAGTGGTGCTACTAAGCATGGAAATTCCTGTATAAAACACCTCTATTAACTATCCATCCCTAGAAAACACTTTACCTTAATGACATTCTTTGGATTCTACTAGGAAACTACTACTCTCACTTTCTCTAGGCCTACTGATACTTCTATTTCTAAGATAACATAGCCCAAGAAGTGAATTTGGTCCATCAAAAAGTGGAATTTTGAGAGCTTAGCATGTAACTGATGCTCTCTTAGTGTACTCAAAATGATCTGAAGATGTGTTTCATAGTTATGTAGATTGTCAGAGTATTCCAAGATATCTTCTATGAAGACCACCACTAAAAAATCCAAATTTTTATGGAACACTCGGTTCATCAGTTCCATGAAAACTCCAGGTGCGTGCGTGAGACCGAACGGCCAAACCACATACTCATATAGACCATACCTACTCCAAAAGGATATAATATGTATATATGATGGTATAATGTGCAACTGATGATATTCATATCTCAATTCAATCTTCTAGAACACCTGGTCTCCTCGAAGATGATCAAAGAGATCATCAATCATCGGAAAGGGAAATCGGTTCTTGATGGTAAAATGGTTCAACTTCCGATAATCCACACAAATTCTGAGGGTTTTGTATGCCTTTTTCACAAAAAGGAATGGATAACCCCAAGGAGAAATACTAAGTCATATGAAACCCTTTTCCTGTAACTCTTCCAACTGCTTCTTGTGTTCTAGTAACTCTGGTGTATCCATCTAATAAGGAGTAATGGAAACTGGTGCCGCTCCTAGAACAAGAACAATAAAAAAGTACAACTCTCACTTCAGAGGAAAACTCGAAAAGTCCTCTTGAAATACACACATAAAATGATCCACCACTGGAGGAGGAAATTACATCTATGAAGTACCCTAGTCGTCTACATATAGATGAGAAAACTAGGCTATAACTCTTCCCAACCCATGATACATGGGTCCCGCTATCCTCTCTTGGAAATCCCACATGCCCTTGTAAAGAAATGATCCACCCTATGGCGATGTGAAACTCACCCTATAGTGGAATCAATCAACCTCTACCTGGAAGGGAACTAATCAGTCCATTCAGAGAATTATATCATAGCATGTCATATCTAGGACATAGAGGTCCCTAAATAAGTGACACCCACCAACATCTAGGGGCACTCCTTTCACTATCACACACTAGTCGTTCTTTTCCCCAACAAAGTGTCTAATGTCATGATATCATCAGAAGAAATGATACAGATCCCAAGGCTCTCCACAACCAAAATAGATATAATTCTATTAGAATCCCCTGTATAAAAAATTGCAGAAGCTAAAACTAAAGCAACTTGGATCGTACCTTGAACTATAGAGGGTCATGGATCCTGATCTTGCTCAGTCTGCTCCAATGAAAAAGTATGACCTACATTGCGACCTTGTGACCCTACCTGACCACCCTGAGCTAATCCACCCTATTGTGGCTAAATTCCTAGAAACTGGCTACCATGACTGTGACCTCCACGTCAGCCTGAATAGCTAGAAGATCTTCATTTCCCAGACTGGTGAGAAACTGGTGGTGCTGATCCTGAATGAGGAGTCAGAGAAGAACCCCTCTCACCAGCTGCTAGTGAGAAGATCTGATAGTAGCGTTGATGATGGCCCATCATTCCGCAAGATATGCACTGCATTGGGTCTCTCGGCAAATGTGCCCTAGTATGCCTGACCTTCCCACACTAGTAGCATACCACCTGGCTACCTAAAGGTGCATCCTGCCTACTCGGATATCCATTTATAGACTCCCTGCAGTGCTTCCTGCTATCATCCAGAGAAGCACTAGCTCTGGATTCGGAACCACCCTCACTCATAGCTCAAGAATCCCTCGGGTTGCATTATGTGATCAGTGTCTTGTTGAAAATGGAAGATATTGAAGTCAACCTGAATATGTTAACCAAAGACTGAATATCCTGCTTGAGACCATCCTCAAACTTCCGTGCAAGGAATAACTCATATCCTCCTAGAAAGAGTGTAAAGTGTTGCATCTCTATGAAGCGATAAGAATATTCCATGACTGAAAGAGTACCCCACAAAAAACTCATTAACTCTGAGGCTCGATTAGCCCTCAAGGTCTCTGAATAGATGTATTCGTATAAAGTACGTTAAAACCCATCCCACGCCATAACCTGCTAGAATCCTGCATGTGAGATCACATCCCACCATCTCTTGGAGGAATCCTGAAGCATGTGTGCAGCGAGATTGACCCTCCACTCCAGATGCATCTCAATATGCTCAATGATCATCAGCATGGCTTCTAGCCATGACTCTGCAGCCTGAGGTCCTACATCGCCTGAGAAAGTGGGAGGATGCTACTGCTGAAAGACCCGTGTCAATTCTACAATCGACGAGGTAGGATGCAGTACTCCCTAGATGGTCTACATAAACCTCAAAAATCCATCTTGGAACTGTTCCTCGACACCAATATCCAGAATGAAGGCTGGTGCTAAGATTGGAATAACTGGAGGATCCACTGGTAGTTCTTGATTAGCCATATCCAGTGTTTGATGATTTCCCTACAACTGAAGGAAAACTAGAGGATGTCTCGGTAGCATGACTCTGCAAGGTCAAGCGCACACCTTAGATCAAGATTAACAGGGAATGAAACTTATATATGTAACAAGGTAATAATATAAAGAAATCATTCAAGTTTTTAAAAACATGGATACAAGGTGAGTATAATTCTTACATGGCATGTTCCCTTAATCTTTCACATGGGTGTATACATCGACTAACCCAGGTTGTGTAACACCCCATACACATGGCGTGTTATCCTAACACATGGCATGTACATGAATCTTATTCCCCTGCTCGAGTTCTTGTACATGGATAATCCACATGGTTGTCCTAGAACTAGACTACATGGTGTGTTAGTTCCAAACACAGCCTGTACTAGACAAGCTTCACCGGCCCATGTTGTTTGTTACATATCTGGTTACATGGCTCACTCTACACGGCATGTCCTTGATGGACACAATGAGTAATAGGAAGATTTCACCACCTCATTTTGTTCGTTACATGGCCGGATACAAGCTTCACACTACACGATGTGTTAAATCTTGACACGGTGTGTATAACCTAATTTTATCCATCTGTGTCATTAGTCACATGGGTGGACACATGGTCTACACAACCCAGCATGTAAAACCGATAAAGGGCGTGTTCCCCCAAATATTTCCCAACCCCTTATCTTTGCCCAAACAACCAGTGAAATAGTTAAAGAATACAAAGCATGTACATATTATACACAGTGTGTACTTAAGAAAAACATTTGTTTCTTGAATATAAGGACACATGGCATGTATTCATTATTAAAAGTTGTGTATTTAGGGTTATTCTAGACAATAAGCCTCAAAAACTACTCTGGAACCTAGAAAACACTAAAAAAACCTTAAGGTGCCAAATTTCGATCTATGAGGGCCCGTACTCCCCGTGAATCAAATCTTGGAATCTTATACATGTCATTTTCAAGTATAACAGTGTAATGATCCACCAAATTCTGATCCACGAGGGCCCATAACACCTCAAGAACCAAAGTTTAGCATTCTTTCAAACAAAACCTTCCACAATTCAATACCATATCAAAATCCAGTATTCTATCAAGGCATCTATCACAACAGCATGCATATCTTGCACAATATCTATCACAACAACATGCAATCACTAATGCACCCTAAATGGCCTGGCAGGAATGCATGATATGTGATTTATAACAAGTACTTATATGATTCATGAGATGGAATGTTGTCATCTCATCAAGTTGCAATAGAAATAGAACCGTAATAATATCAATGATAATAGTAAAAAGTATGTGAATCATCAAATGGTGAAATCAAATCAACTGTAATATTAAAAAACCAGAAAAATTTCAATAACCAGGTAGATCGGATTTTCCCTATACACGGGTTAGCTACTCATGGGAACAACAAATTACCAAGTACCTATTCCTTCAAATCCTTGGATATAGGCTCCAAACAATAAGTCAAGATGAAAAGAATCCCTCTGATACCACTTTGTAACATCCCGGTTCCAGAAGCCACCCAGAGGTTCCCTGTACCCAGTTGGTCATATGGCCTCAAGCGCATTTCCCTGAACGCCAGAGGCTTCCAGCTAGTAACAAGGGCATTTGTTGTGATAGTGGGGAAACTATGGCCTTACTAGCAGAGTAATGCAGTGGTAATAACATATATACAATAGAGGAAGCAGTAAAAGCATGGAATAAGTAAACAGTGGAAGACTGAAGAAATAATCAGCTAGAGTACATATATATAATGATGAATGATACATATTTCTAGTACAAAATCTAAACAAGTCACAACACTAGATTAAAGTAGTAAACCAAAGTTAAAAGAACGTAGATAAACTCCAGCAGCATCTCAAGCCTCATCTTGGTCTCATGCTCTACATATCCACAATAATCAAGTACATGAAGTAGATGAGCTCTTGAACTTATCTATACTTTCAACAATATAATCTGTTTGGGCCCAAAAGCATGACCCAAATAGGTTGTGAGACGAATACCAGTAGGAAACCACCCAAAGATTTGTGCCTAACAGTCAGTGAAAATCTATGTTATGCAAAATGAAAAAGAAGTAATAAACATAGATGTACTAAAAAGTAAACAGTCATATCAATTCAATTACAATAAATTTAAATTTAACAATTTAGCCAACCAATTACAAATACAAGAAACCCTCTGGGATTGTTCTCACAACCTATCCCCTATGGTTCATCTAACAACCTTAAGTAACCCTCTGGGTAGTTCTCACAACCTAACCCCTCTGGTTCTATTTAAAAAAGGATATAATGAAGACTCTCTGAGGAAGAACTCACCATCAATCCCCCTATAGTCATGTATAATCAAAGACTCTATGAGGAATAACTTACAGTCAATTCCCCCTATAGTCTTTTAATGGTAATTTAGAGACACTCTATGGTAGAAATCATCATCAATTCCTCTTGTGGTCTTGTAACGTAACTATAGAAACTCTAGGGGGAACTGAATGTCAATCCCCACTGTGGTCTCACAGCGTGAAAATTATAATAGACACTCTGGGAATGCCCTCAATGTAAATTTCCCCTATGGTCTCACTACACCAGGTTTCCATAGACCCGTGTAAATAAATCGTACACAAAAGATAATCAGCAGGCAAAGAAAACCTCAAAGTACTACTTAGCTAAAAAGCTACAAGGCATGGCACAACATATCAGATAAAATCAATCCAACCTAACAGTACTATGCTTGGAAAAAAGCATCCTAATAGGAAATCTAGACCAAATGGTCAATAACAAGAAAACATGGGCAAAACTTCCATATCATGTCAAGGTTACCCCTATTCACAACAATTAACCTCTACTCAAACAAACAAGGCTTAACAGGAAATAACAGGGCTAAAAACCATAAACACACAATACCCCGAACAAGGGTATTGGAAATTTTTCACATATAACTCAAATAATATCTATAGAAAGGCACAAAACACATACCACAATGTTGTATGAATGATATAAGTGAATGTCAGGCCTTGAATCACCCTAGAATGCCATAGATAAAAAAATTATTAATATGTTCAACCGAGGATATCTTGCGGAAGAGGAGAAATCAGGAGATGATGTTCAAGAAGAAGGAAGAACTCACCAATATAATTCCAACGCAATAGAAGGAGTTTGAATCGGAGAACAGATGGTTAGTGGGGGGCTTGGAGAATATTTGTGGTCATACGGATGCTCCTGGATGAGATGGAAGAAGAAGAAGAACTATTTTCTTTCTGTCAGACGTGAATCCAATCCATTTAATGGTAAAAAGTACATAGTGTGTTCTTTAAAAGTACACAGTGTGTTCTTTAAAAGTACACAGAATGTACTTTCCTTTTCTGTCCTCCTCTTTATGCGGTCTCTAGGTCACCACACATGGCCATGTGCCCGACCATTACACGGCCCACACATGGTCACCTGCAGCAACCAGGTACATGGTGCGTACATAAAGTACATGGCGTGTACTCCTAAAATTTACAGAAACATCTCTTTTTATAAAAAACAACCAGAAAAGAAGATCTGGGTTCTTACAGCACCCTCGGGGATGCTTCATAGTGTCCCCATACTCCTGAATCCACTTTCCTAGGATTCATGGGACATCCATTGCTTCTCCCTTATAAGCCACACCCTATTCATATTAATGAACCGATATATCTACAACCACAACTCCACCAACTATTCCATCTCTCCATCGGCATCATTCACCCCCTTCTACAACACACCCTTAACCATGTGGTTATGGGCCTTCATCTGAGTCTTCATGGATGGTCAAAACCTAAATTTTTCTCTAGGGTACACAGTCTCCTAGTTTTTCATGTAATTATGGAAGAGCCTATAGATATAAGCTCTTAGTAGAAGCTTTATACTACCAATTTTTCCCTCCCATGTGATCTTGTTTCATAGCTATCGTATGACCATCTGGTGGAATTCTAAGAACACCCTAGTGTAAACCTTCAGTATGAGCCTTTGAAGATACCATAATTGGAGAGTGAACTAGTTTGGGTCTTATGATTAATAGACCACCGTATAGTCCACCCATGCAACCA
Organism: Viscum album; assembly: GCA_963277665.1. NCBI lineage: Eukaryota > Viridiplantae > Streptophyta > Magnoliopsida > Santalales > Viscaceae > Viscum > Viscum album. The sequence continues at coordinate 367,392,180 of OY728131.1, forward strand.
ATAATCCACCTCAAATGACCTATAGTTATGATCAATGCTCTATCATCCCCACATTTTCATTGACAATGGTATTTCATGGGAGGTGGAATGGATGAAACATGAACTACTCTGACAGCTCAATTATTTCTAGCACCCCAATCCACTTTATCTACAAAGTGAAAATCTCAGGGATATTTAGTATCAACAACCAAAATTTGTGGCCAGGATGGTAGATGGGGTCTGAATACTCATGCCCTCTATCTATTCGATGACCCAACTATATAGAACATAAAATACACTACACACATGAAAGGGTGGTATTCCACCTACTTATGTGCCTCTTCAGTTTATACAAATTCTCTAACTCCAGTGCCATTAGATTAATGTGAATCCCCATAACCATTTTTGATCCCATGATGAACATGCTCAGTCTCACCCCCACATGTGAATCATGAATTAGGAGTATCCACCCATATAGGAGTGTCATGATAAACCCTACCATTTTGAAAAAAAGGGAAAGGTCCTTCACATTGTACCCCTATATGATAAATTCGATCATCTATAGGATCCCCTAGTAAGAGTTATCCTTAGCCTGTTGTGATGAACTTGGGCAATGGATGGGTCTCTCTAGAATCCTCTTAATAGGTTTTTTTCAAAATGATCCCAAAATATTTCTTGAATTTTATATCTTTCACTTTGAGAATCCTTGACCTCTCTCCCTGCCTCATGTTTAGTAGAGCCTTATCTAACATCAGAAACTACTCTCAGTCACCTAATGCTTTCTCAGTATAGAGTTACCTTTCATTCAACTACTCCTAAATCAAAATCTCACCAATATAGTATAGATCCTACAGGAATATTTCAACCTCCCTATGGTGTAGATGATAAGTATTGGTCCATGGTGACCATCTACTCAGTAACTCATACATGATATCTAGGTGGTGGTAAACATGGAATTGAGAAGTCCACACTAAATCAAATGACTCTACTCTCTTAAAATCCCCCTTAAACTCATCAAATTATTTTTATAAACATTATTCCCAGGCCCATTTGTCTATGAAGTTGTATCCCTGGTGTAAATCCAACTCCTCGGTCTATCCTTGAAGATGGCCGTTCAAGATCACCTTCATTATCATCTCATATTATGGTGGAGATGATTCTCCATTTATATCCTCCCCATTAATCATCTTCATGATTTTCCATAGATATTGAATACTGATTGATGTATAGTGCACAAAATAATGGATTAATATATCTATGTACCAGCTGTATTGTCCTAGAGAACTCTTGAACTCGTAAAGAGGATAACCATTATTATCACTAGAGGTATCCACATCTTCCCTCATCTAAAATCCATACCGAGGTAACCTCTTATAGAGTGGGTAATCCTTTCGGTCCTGTGGAAATAGTTTCGGGAGAATATCGTAATCTGGTATATTTCTAAATCTCTCGCTGATCATGAGGTTCTCGGCTATCTTCTGTATTTTAGTAGTGGTATATCCACCACCCTAAAGAGTCATCTCAAAGGATTTGAAAATTCATGGAATCTTGTTCATGAGATACTAGTCCTGAAGATTTTCCCTTCACAAAATATGTTCTTCACAAAAAAAACATGATCTTGATAAAGTATTCATAGAATATTATTTAATGGAAGTAAGAACTATCACGAGAACTAAGGATTTAAGTCACAAAACACTTGTGAAATATTTGAGTTTCATGAAAATAGGGGGTTGGAAAATATTCCTTAAGAATATTTTCTTCCACCATAGGGCTCCATCGAATATTTATAGGCTAAGGGTGGGATGATTTTTTCAAATCATACTTCCTTCAATATTGGATTTTGGATTTTGTTTTCCTCATAATTTGATCATTATCTCCTAAATAAGTTATCATTATGTGAGATACATTTACTGACACTGAAAAACACATGTTATGGGAGAATTTGAGGAGTTCATGGATATTTATATGTGAATATAGGCTGAAATAGGGTCAAAACCCACCTAAGGGACTAGATTCTGGAAAGATGAATACTTCATGAAAGGGAATAAAACTCTATCATTCATGAAGACAATAATATTTTTTTCAACATAGCCTCAATCTTTATGAAACCTATAAATACACCCATTGTCCTTAATTAAATGGGAACATGACATTTTCACTTCAGTTAGATGATTTCACTTCACAAAACTTCATCCTTCATGAGCCAAAGGAAAAATAGATGCCTACATGTGACCATATTTATTGAACAACCTCTTATGATTTCTCTAAAACATATTAGAATGGTAGAGATGAAAAATATATTTTATTTCACCCTTATCACTATATTCAATTGACTATTACCACATAGGCTTTCATGAAAGATTTTTATTTTTTAAAACCTACCCCATTAGAACCAATACAATACCTCTAGGTAAAGAATCTGTGTTTTGAGAAGGCATGACCCTCATGAACACTGCTTTTCAAAGTCCAAATACTTCACTAAACCCACCTATCATAGCCCCAATATGATGCCTCCTTTAATTGTAACGTGATTCTTGAATTTTTTGTGTTCATCGATCGTTTTCTTATGTAATCTTGTTTTACTCGTACCTCGATCATCTATGCAACTAGATTCATAAACCCATGTGTCCAAACCCTTTACTAAAAAGAATTAGGAAATCATTTTTATTATTTCTCCTAATAATAGGAACCCTAACTGAATAAACCCATAAATTTGACCCACCAATGGGGTCATCCTCAAGAGAAGACAATCACTTTTCCCTTTGAGGGAAAGTTTTGTATTATCTTATCCTACTACCCTGACTAATAATGGGTAGCTCTTGGTGTAATCCCCATCAATGTGAGACATATAATAATTAAGACTACATAACATTCATGTCTAAGATATGAGACTTTAAAATACATATCACTCACATCTGAGTTGTAAGACATTAAACTATATTTCCCAACATCCAAGTTGCATGGCATTGAAATATAGAACAATATACTCAGTGCATAAATTTAAACTATTAACTTACCCTATGAGATAAACATAGAACACCTCATGTGATAAGACTAATAATTTTCTCCATCTTCCCAGCATATTCAATTTATTATAACCACACCATCACTTGTTGTCACTCAATCCCTGACACAATCATCCTAACCACATGACGTTAACTACATGGACCATTCCTTCTACATGACCTTAAACCATACACTAAAACTAGGTTTTTTTAATTCCTTTATCCAAATAAGGTACATAGGAAACTTCCCTAATGTTCAATACCAACACCACCACAAATCTACCAGTCTTACCTCTAGGAGGTGACAACATCGAAGTGTGATCATCCCCCCTTGGAAAAAACTTAACCTTATCATCCAAACATGAGTTCCCCAATAGACCCTAACATCATCCAGTGATTATAACCTCTATTTGGCTTGTTACATGACTAATATATATGGTTAATATATCCAAAATACATTAAACTTATGATCAAGTCCGGATAATACATTAAACATATAGACATATCCCCATAAGACCGTAAATATTAGATCTCTCATAATACATCATGATCTTTACCTCATGAGAAACAAATGAGATGCCCAAGGCAATAATACATCGATGTATTACACCACTGGTTCAAGTTTATCTTTGAAGATCTTGAGATACCTTGGGGTCACACTTAAGATCCCCCATATATTAGATTCCATTGACACTAAAAGATGAATACTTTTACAAATTCATAGTATTCCCTACATCCATAGATGTCTTGACATGTCCAACATCATTATCAAGTCAGACCATAGGTATCTAAAAGTATCATAATTAACAAATTCCACCATGATATGGAATCAGGAATGATATTCACAAACATGTGTCAAATATATGAGGGTAGCCTAGACTTGCTAATGAAATCCAAGGAGGAATCCATGGAATGAGAATCTAGCATCACATCATCCTCTTCCGATCAAGGAGAAGAAATAATAAACTATGGTGGTAGATGCCTCCCACGTTTAGAAATAAAATAATGTGTGGAACACCCAATATGATGGTATAGGACCAATCCAAGGATGCAGAACACTCTAATAGTGACACAAAATCACATCATCATACAGATGAACATGCCCTTGTAAGAAGCGTTGAAAAAAACCACTTTTAACCATTCATCACCATACCATTCCCTAAACACAAAGTTTAACAAATATCATTACAACTAAAAAGAAGATGAAACAATGTTATAAAACCACTTCCAATAAAAAAATTATTAATAGAATAATCCAATCAGTGAGAAATGAAAGACACATCAATGACTACATTACCAAACTTTTACAATATTTTATTTCAAGTTATTCATTTCACATCAACCACTTACTTACCCCATGTCATCTAAATTACCAAAATCCATTAAACACCAATTTATTTTAATAGTATTAATCAATTTATTTTTTTTATTTAACCAATTACATTCTATTTACCAATATTAAATACCAAAAAAACAAAATAAACTAAACATCCCGCACCCCCTCACTATAGAAACCACAAAACATCCCAACCAAAAATCCTAAATATAATAAAATAATAAATAATAATCATATCCCACTAAAATCCTAATGAAAATTATTTTGGGAATGAAGTGGACACAAAAAACATCCCCTTTAACAAACTCAGCATCACACTACCCCCAAAATGATTCTTTCCTAGCCTTTTCTGCAATACACTAACTTTTTAAACCTTCACTTTATCATACATCTCCCAACTAAATCGTCCCAATAAATTATGATAAGGAAGACAGAAACCAAACACAAATATATATTAATTCCAAACTAAACAAGACCTATACCAAGATTGTAGCATGACAACATAACCACTAATGTGAAACAAAAACCCCTATAGTGTACGACCCAAACTTTTATCAATGAAAATTCCTCTTGATCTAATTAAATGTCTTATTATGTAGAATGGGCATATAACATGTTCACTTATTTGGTTTTATGATTTTGGAATTCAAAATACCATTATGAATTGTTACCATTTCTAATATAGTCATTTAATATTGATTACATGATTATTATAAATAGAGGGTTTTAACAAATCTAATTTACTCAGACAAAGGATGTGATGGCCTCATCCAGTAGAATTGCTCTGTACGAAGAAAATTTTTCGGAGATCAAAAAGGAGATGGAAGCATTGGGCTTATCTCTTGACCAAGACCAAGCCAAGCTTCAACATGTTATGCTCGAGTGGAACCACCTACAAGGGAAGTGGAAGTTTATAGAGATTACCACTTGAGAGATGTTATCCAAGCCACCCCAAGAGTCTGTCACCATCGCACACCTTACCATTATGTCTTATGTGGGTGTTATAAGGGGTTATGTAATAAGACCCTAGAACTATGATTATTTACATTATGTTTGTATATAGAATAAACTTTTCTTTTTATTATTGTTACTTAGTAAAAAGTTTTTTAACGTACAAATAGTATTTTTTGTTAATATTCAATTATAAAATCTATTTTGATGAATTGATGAATTTTTGAATTAAATAATATTTTATTGAAATATTGTTACTAAATTATTTTTTATTAAATATAATTGATTGTGTAATTTTTATGAATACAACTGTAATTTTTATTATGCTGTTAATGTTATTTTTGTCAAAACCCATGAATTTTCGATAAATGTTGGTTTTTATTTTAAATATAAAAATTCTAATATTTATAAAATTATTTAAATAAAATTCATTTTATTCATGGAATTAGGATGTCGAAATTATCCAATGGTTATTTTTTCATAATTTTCTGAGACAGTCAAATTTTTTGTTAAAAATTAAATACCATTTAAATATATAATGGGTTTCATGACATCATAATGACCCAATAGTGATGTAACAAAAATACTATTCAAATTATGTTCTTCTAATATATGTTTTAAAATTAAAATAATGTTATTTGAGGTTTTTTGATTTATTTTACAAAGCTTTAGTGGATCCTCCAAGACTTATAAAATATTTTAACTTTTTTAATTGATTTTTTAAAAAGTATGACCCACCTCTACATAAAAAGGCCATATATTGTAATAATTTAGGCCATTTTCATTATAAAATAATTTTTTATACTCCCCTTTTTAAAAAAACCATGGGAAATAACCATTTTCTGGTTTGTGGTTTTGATTAGCTTAATTTGTCATGTACAAAACATAAATAATAAAGAATTCCCTCTCCTTTCCAATATAAATCCACCTAGCCTCCCACTTCCAATTCACTAAATGAATTTGGAGCTCAAGAAACCTCTACCCTCATCTATATATAATCATGTCAAGGTTCCCCAATCTCCCAACAAGCCTCTCTCAAGCCTCTCCTAGACCTTTGGTATCACACTTCCAATTAAGGGATTCCTTCCTCTCTTATTTTTATCCAAGTTTATTTATGTTTTAATACCATTTTAAATTCAATTAAAAAATTTGGGGTATGATTTAACACCTCTCTTATATTCACCACAGTATGTTTTAATTGATGATATACCTCTTTCTCTTTCATTAGTGCCTCTCATGCACACCTATTACTTTGCTGAAATTCGGTAAGGAATTTCTCTCTTCTCATTTACATTCAAGAAATTATTTTGTATTATGAATATAAATTCCATTACATATTTTAGTACATGAATATATATTAAAAAATTACTATCCATTTCATGTACATGTGATGAGATGCAATTTTATCTCTCATAAACCATTTTTATTAATCCTTATGTAATGTTGTTATGCAGTTGAAATTACACCACAATTTTCTAAGCTAAAGTAATTATGTAGTGAATACCATACCCATTTCTCTGTCAAGGGTACTCACCTTTATGCACATTTACTTATTGGTTATATATTTTCATGTATGCATTCCACACCTTTTATTCATGGAATAAATTATGATGTTTAATGAATCCATGTTGTATGATCCATGTGGCACATTTATGAATGAAATGTAATGTTAAGAATGGTGTTCCCTGATAGCACTCCAATTCATTGGGTAAATATTAGTATTATGATATGTGAATTGAAATGAGGGTTTACTAATGATAATTCATGTTCAATGAGGTCTTACTCATGCTCCATGTGCAATGGGCCTTGGCTCATGCTAAAATCATGTTAAATGTTGTTTCCACATTTCCATGTTATGATCATGCCTTTATGTTCATGTTTCTATTTTTCTCCATTGATATTCCTATTGCCTAACCTATGTTGTATTCTTCATGTTATGCATTTTTACTCCCTTACTGGGCTTTATAGATCTCCCTCTTCTTATTCATGTTCTTATGTTATCCCGTGAAATGATAAGTACGAAGGAATGTAGAGGTCATGTCAATGAAGTTTTCAATAAATATATTTTGTTTTTATGTCCTAAGTTGTTATGTAATGCTCTTAATTTTACAAAAAACTAGAACTCTCGATCCTCAAAGTAGATTTAAGTGACATTTTATGTAAAAAATCATGTTTATGTTTTTAATAAAGATTATTGTTGTTATAGTTGGTATCAAAGGATAGGTTTAGTTATTTTTGGGATTAAGATTAGAAAACCCTAGAAAGGACTTAAAAATAAGAATAAGTATAATAAAAACATCCATAAGTTTTGTTGAGTATTGAGTAAGTGGTTTATTAAGAAAATAAATCCCTATCTGGAAAGAATAAGGTAGAGGTGGCATTAGAGCAGATGTACCTAGGATTGAAAACTCTGACAAGGAGTTTCATGCTTGACCCATGATATCCTAGTACATGACAACATCCTTTCTGCACTCTTGGTTACGAAACTCCTAGGAGATATGATTTGGTAAATTTATAATCTTAGTATGAACCATTGTTATGGGAATAAAAAATATTCCCTAAGAATAAATGTTGGGAAGTAGATCATGGATAACATATATTTAAGCCTATAGATTCATAAGTTAAAGAAATAAAAGATATTTATAAGTCATCCAGTTTTGTCCTTGGATTACCCTTTATGTGTTACCCCTAATTTTTTTTATTCTAGCCAATGGTCAGTAAAAGGAGGACTCGGGCTAACAACCAATGTGATGACGTTTCTAATGAGATTCCCAATCCAATGGGAGTGAGAATTGAAAAAAAAAATTGTGATACTCTATTTGTTAACTCAAGATTTGAATAGAATCATTGGTCATGAAGAACATTCAACCCCCCCCCCCCCACCCCAAGAACAAACAAGTCTCAATCGAGAGATTCATGAGACAAAGGCTTCCTACTATTAATAGATCATCCTATCCCTCAATTGTTTAATAATGTATCATATCGATTGATAATATATTCTCAATAATTCAATGTTATGAACAAGTTAAGGTTCTTCTAGATGCTTATCGTATAGAGGGTGAAGCTAGTCAATGGTGGACATTGATCAAAAATATAAAGCCTAAGGAAGATATCGAGGCGTTGAACTGGTAGGATTTCCAAAAAATGTTTTTTGACAAATATTTTCCTCGAACCCTCTGATTTAAGATGAAAATGTAATTATATTCCCTCAAGAAAAAAGGCGTTGAATCCATCAGATCATACAAGGAAAAAATCACAAGGCTTGCATGATATTCCTCCAGCTTTGTTTTCACCCCCGAATGCAAGGTTGGCCGCTTATTTGGTGGGCTGAAACCTAGCCTACGGAAATCCCTTGAGATTTTTGAATGAGATAGCTATGAGGAAATTGTCCAATGTGCCCTCAAGGTCAAAATAGAGATCGGATAATCCTAATAATATCATGGGGATAAGAATGTTAAGGTGGACTTCAATTCTGGAGGTCCGATGGATAAATCCAATGGTGCTTAGAAAATCCAGCACCCCACTTGCCAAAGGTGCAAAAATAAGCACCCTGGATATTTCCTAAATGGGAAGAGGAAATTCTTTAGGTGTGGAAGAGAAGGGAACCTATCCATTAAATACATAAAAGAAAAACCCACAGTTGCGATAGAAGAGGGGAACACTCCTTTTGACCCTAAATGCATTGTTCATTGCTTCAATTGCAATGAACCAGTGCACCTTGCAAATCAATGCCCTAAGCCAATGGTTTTTGGAGGAAACCAACAACCTCCAAGCCAGAAAGGGGGATATTTTTCCATCACTAGCACCGAAGTTAACCCTAAAAATGAATTGGTGGCAGGTATACTAGTTACTCATTCAAGAATAGCAAACATACTTTTTGATTCTGGTTCAACACATTCTTTTATATCCAAAAATTTTAGTATAAAATTATCAACACCACCAAAAATCATGGAAGTAAAGATGTCAGTGAGTATGGAAAATGGGGAAATTGTTGTAACCCATGAGTTTAACTCCTCCCCTATTATAATTCGTGGATTTTACTTCCCGTAGAACCTCTTCATACTCCCTATAGTGGAATCTGATGAAATTCATGTCATGGATTGGATTTCCTTATATAGAAAAAACATGGATTGAATGAGAGAGAAATCATTCTCCATATGGCGAATCAAACCCTGATTCTATACAAGTGCAAGGAGAAGGATGAATCCTCATTAGCACCATCATCCCAAGCATGGATATTACTTCCCTATGTGAATGTGTATCTAGATCAGATGATTATGTCTATGGAAGAAACCATCCTTGAATACATGCATATTGGGAGGGAATTTGTTGAAGTGTATCCTAAGGAATTTCCTGGTCTTACTCCTGTAGGATATATTGAATTCTCAAATGAACTTATACCTATGGGAATTTTTAATATCCAAGACTCCATATTGAATGTATGTTGTAGATCTTGAGGATCTAAAGAAACAAGTATAGGAGAATCTGGATAGAGGGTTTATACTCCCAAGTGCTTCACCATGGGGTGTACCAGACCTCTTTGTCAAGAAGAAGGATGGGCCAATGAACCTTTGCATTAATTATTGTGAGCTCAACAAAATCCCGATAAAGAACAAGTTGCATATACCACAAATTGATGAATTGTTCGATCAGCTACGTGGAGTACAATACTTCTCCAAGTGGATTTTTGGTCTCTATATTACCATTTAACGATGATGAAGGAGGATTTCCCCAAGACTTCTTTTTGTACCAGATATGGGCACTATGAATTCATATTAATGCCTTTCATACTCACTAATTCTCCATAAATCTTCATAGACTTTATGAATAGAGTCTTTAGATATTACATCAAAAAATATTTGATAGTCTTTATTGATGATATTATAATATACTCCAAAACCAAGGAGGAGCATGAGGGGAATCTAATCATTGTACTAGAGACCTTTTGAAAGGAGAAGCTCTATGAAAAGTTTAGAAAGTGTGATTTCTCGTTGAAGGAAGTCTCAATCTTGGGTCATATCATCACAAGTAATGAGATATTTATGGATCCCTCAAAGATAGTTGCAATAAAGGGATGGTCAAGGCCAACATTGGTAGCGTATATTCGTAGATTCCTGGGGTTATATGGATACTATCACCGATTTGTGAGAAATTTCTCATGATTGTCCAACCCTCTTACAATGTTAACTCAGAAGGGAGTAATGTTTTCTTGGATTATTGAATGCAAAGAGATTTCCAAGAAGTTAAAAGGAGTCTTATCACAATGCATGTGCTCACACTACCCACAAGTGGAGATTTTTTTTTGGTATTCATTGATTCTTTGAAGAGGGACTTGGGTTGTGTGTTGATTCAAAATGACAAATTCATTTCATATGCTTCAAGGAAATTGAATGTTCATGAGAAAAAAAATCCAACACATGATTTGGAGTTGGATGCAGTGATCTTTGCTTTAAAAATTTTGTGACATTGCCTCTTTGGGGAGAAGTGTGGAATATATATGGACCACAATAGAATCAAGTATACATTCACATAGAAAGATTTGAACATGAACTAATGAAGATGGTTAGAGCTGATCAAAGACTATAACTACTCAATCCATTACCACCCTGGGAAAGCGAACAAGGTGGCAGATGCTCTAAGTAGAATGGTCCACGTGATTATATCATTAATGAGAATCTAAAAGGATCTAATCTTTTTAGATTTGATGAATATAGACATGGAAAACATAAATAAGGGATCATCATCAATAATTTTAAAATTGATTTATCAACCATCTCTTTTGGAAAGGTTAAAGGATGCTCAAAAGGATGATGTGGGAATTTATAAGAATTTGGAAACTATCAGAAAAGGTAAATCATTAGAGTTAAATGTTAATGAAGAAGTAATTGTGAGATTTGGGACAAGACTATGTGTTTTATAAAATCTGGAGTTAAATAATGAACATTTGGATGATGAACATAGTTCAAATTTCACCATTCACCTAGGAAACACCAAGATGTAGTGAGATCTCTGAGATAATTATTGGTGGGATTACATGAAGAATAAGGTCGATGAGTATAAAGTGCCTAGTATGTCAGCAAGTGAAGCTTGAGATGAATAAGTATAAGGGTATTATGCAACCATTACCCATACCATCATATTAATGGGAGAACATCACCATGGACTTTTTCACTAGAATTTTGAAGGCATCCAAAGGATAAAATGCTATTTGGGTTTTCATGAATCATCTTACAAAGACTGCACACTTCATTACAATTCGGGAGTATTTATCACTACATCAATAGGAAAGGATATACATCAGAGAAGTGGTAAGGATTCATGGAGTACCACTATCGATTTTATCCAATCAAGATCCAAGATTCACCTCTATGATTTGGAAGAGACTTCAACATGATCTGAATACTAAGATGAACTTTATTACGGCTTAACATCCTCAAACTGATGGCCAATCTGAGTGGACTATCCAAACATTTGAGGACATGTTGAGATAATGCTCAATGGACTTCAAAGGAGGATGGGATCAACATCTCCCTCTACTTCCTTTCTCTTATAACAACAGTTTCCACTCTTGAATCTAAAGGATCCTTATAAATCTCTGTATGGGAAGAGGTATAGAACACCATCATGTTGGGATGATGTTGGGGAGAGAAAACTCCTAGGTATGTAAATGGTTGAATAAATAGTGGAGATGGTTAAGACCATCCAACAACACATTAAAGATGCTCATAGTAGACAAAATAGTTATGCTGATAATCGTCGACGAGACCTAGAGTTTGTTATCAGATACATGGTATTCGTCTTCATATCACCATGGAAGATAGTTAAGAGATTTGTTAAGAAGAGAAAGAATAGTCAATGTTATGTAGGCCCTTTTGTGATCCTTGATCACATTGGAGTAGTGGCCTATCGACTAGCACTCACAACAAACCTATCTCTAGTACATGATATATCCCATGTATCATTTTTGAGGAAGTAGATACCTAAACCATTGAATGTACTCAATCCAGAGGTGGTAACATTAGAGAATGACTTCTCTTATGAAGAGAATCCAATGAATATCTTAGATCACTGGGAAAAAGTTATATGAAATAAGATAATGCCCATCGTCAAGGTGTTGTGGTGAAACCACAAGTTTGAAGAGGCCTTATGGTAATCATAAGATGTAATGAAATAGACATTCCAGCATCTATTTTAGTGTGGGAAAAGAAAATATTGAGGGAGAAGTGGGGAAGATTGTAATGACCCAAACATTTATCAATGAAAATTCATCTTGATCTATTTAAATGTCTTATTATGTAAAATGGTTATATAACATATTCACTACATTAGTTCTATGATTTTGGATTTCAAAAATACCGTTATGAATTGTTACCATTACTAATATAGAAATTTTATAATGATCACATGATTAGTATAGATATAGGGCTATAAAAAATCCAATTTACTCAGAAAAAGGAAGCGATGTAATCATATAGTAGAATTGCTCCATACGAACCCCATTTATCGGAGCTCGAAAAAGAGGTGGCATCATTGGGCATCGCTCTTAACCAATCCCAAGCTGAGCTACAACACATTAAGATCGAGTGGAACTTCCTATGATAGAAGTGGAAGTTGATAGAGATTACCACTCGAGCGATGTTATCCAAGACACCCAAAAAGTCAGTCACCATCACTGACATTACCCTTAGCTCTTATGCGGGAGTTATAAGGTGTTACGTAACAAGATTATAACACTATTATTATTTACATTATTTTTGTATATAGAATATACATTCATTTTATTATTATTATGATGGCACCAGAAAATGCCTCCCTAAAATATTTTGAATACTTCCATACATTATCCAAAATTGTAGCCTTTTTCGCAACTTCGATTTGGTAGGTCGTGGGGCCCAAACGAAGTTACAGATTTTGAGTTATAGACATTTGAAGTTGGATTTGAAATCTTGTTTGAAAGGCCCATTCACGAAGCTCCCTTCGTGATCACAGAGAAATGGAACATGACTGGTGCCTCGGTGAGTGCTGCAAATCTTGATGGTGGTCAACTACATGGTTACGATGAACTTGAGAGAAGTTGACCGGAGCCTCTGCAAGCGTCGCGAAGCACGATGACGTTCGACTCTGCTGTTATGCTGAACTTGAGGGAACTTGAGCAGTGCCTCCATGAGTGCCATGAAGCTCAATTACAGTCGGCTCTGTGATTATGAGAAACTTGAGGGAGCTCCCTCAAGTTTCAAGTGAGATTTTCTTCGCGACTCAAATTTGTGCTACGTGGCGCACCTCGCCGACCTCCATCGCCTATAAATACCCGTCTCACCCCCCTTCATAAAGATGGTCATTCCTCCCTTTGGGTTTCTGATCTCCCATTTCACGGAGCTCCAGTGTACCACAAAGTGATTCCCTTTGTAAAGGGTTATGCGAGAGTCTTTGCTCCGCGAGACACTTTGCTCCGTGAGACTCCTTGCTCTGCAAGCAAATTTCCTTTGTTAAGATGCTCTACGAGCCCATACTCCGTGAGCATATTTCCTTCACAAAGCTGCTCCATGAGTCCATACTCTGTGAGTAGCTTTCTTCTGTGAAGCTACTTCGCGAGACTCCATGCTCTGCGAGAACCTTTCCTCCATGAAGCTACTTCATGAAGACTTATCCTTTTTGAAGCTTCTTCCTTCACTCCCACCTATCCATATCGCAGGGGTTGTTCCCCCGCACCCCCACTCAGGATCAGTTCTGAGCTGTGGTCCCTTTGCTTCCGTCACTAACCCCCATGAAAAATGGAGAGTCGCACTATGGACTTTTTAGTCCGAGACGTCGACATTTCCCATTGTGCCCTTATGGGCATCCACCATCCACCAATGGAATACCATGATTAGAGATACTCCTCCAAATTCCATGAAATACATTGTGTCAACATATTCCTCTTGGTCCCTTCCATATGTCATGAGTAGAGATTCTCATCCACAATTTCCAACTACATTGAGTCGGACCATTCCTCAAGTTACTCATACAAAACCCATCACATGACTCCTATGCCAGGTTGATCCAGAAAGGGACTATTACTCCAAACAAGAGATGCCTTATGCTCCAAGCATAAGATTCCAACTGTCCTTTATACATGACTCTAAACTATAGTTAACCCTATGTTCCAAACATAGGATGCCTCTTGCTCAAAACAAGATATGCCTTATGCTCCAAGCATGAGATGCAAATAGTCCTCTCTACAAGACTATAAACTATTGTACACTCTATGTGACAAATATAGGATGCCTCATACTCCAAAAAAGAGATTCCTTATGCGCCAAGCATAAGATGCCAACAGTCCATTCTACATGACTATAAATTTTAGTACTCTCTATGTGAAAAATATAGGATGCATATTCCTCCAAACCAGAGATACCTTATTCTCCATGGATGAGATTCCAACATTCCTTTCTACATGACTATAAACTGTAGTACTCCCTATGGGACAAATATAGGATGCCTCTTACTCCAAACAAGAGATGCCTTCTTCTCTAAGAATAAGATGCCAATAGTCCTCTCTACATGACTATAAACTATAACATACCGTATTATTCAATAATAGGATGACTCTTGTTCCTAATAAGAGATGCCTTATGTGATAATCATAAGATGCCTCTTTCCATGATTACAGTGGTGTAATTTCAAGAGCGTTGGAATCTGTTAAAACATTCCATCACTCCACCTCACACTTTGAATGTCCTTCATTCAGTTCTTTTTCCTATTCCATGTCTAAAGGTACCCCCTAACAGCCTGGTCCCATGCCGCATCAGCTCACCTACCGTCCTGGGCCAACACTCCTTTAGACTTTGGACGACACTTCGAGCCAGGTCATGTGTTTTGAACACGGTCAGTAGTCAACCCTCATTTTTATCCCCATTTAAGTCTAACATGATATGGATTCCGTGTTTTGAACACGGTTGACAGTTATCCTCCATCGTTACGCCACCATCACCACGTTCCAAATGCCGGGCATGTGATTCACAATTTTCTTCTCCCTTTGTTCGGACTAATTCCAACCCCTTGGTGTTATCCTGCTTGTGAACTAGTGCATAAGTGTAGAACTCTGTTATATGGCTCTAACCACCAGTGATTTGGGATGTCCTCATGGAAATACATGAGGAAGGAACTCGGGTATCTTCTAGTCGTAAGACCCATCCACCATAGTTGCTCCATAGCAGTACCCGGGGAGCTTCCTTTCTTAAGCCCCATTCAACATTTCCGATCTATAGCGACACCTGGGAAACTTCCTTGCATAATCCACATCCACCATTTTCTCTCCATGGCAGCACTCGGGCAGCTTCCTTGTGTCATCCCCATTAACTATTTTTGCTCCATAGCGACACCTAGGTAGCTTCCTTATGTAAGCCCCATTCTGCATTGTCGCTCCATCGAGACACCTAGGACGCTTCCTTGAGTAACCTCTATTAATCATTTCCCCTCCTTAGCGGTACCTGAGAATCTTCCCTGCATAAGCCCCATTCCCCATTGCCGCTCCATAGCGGCACCTGGGCAGAATCCTTGCATGAGCCTCACTCAACACCCTTCTTGGATGTACCTTTGTGTTGTGATTGTCAGGTGCGTGCTGCCACTTGTTTCTCATGCCAAACATGACTCGCGTGGGCTTAGAGTAGTAAGTATCAACTGTGAAATCCTCTCTAGGAATCCTAGAGTGTAAGAGCCAAACACTCTCATGAACTATGTGAACTACGATCCCTGAAAAGTCTAGGTATGTAGGAATCCTTTCTGAGGTTCAAGCCCACATCCATTGGTTCCGACCCCCTTCACATCGGTTCACACCTCCCAAACTATGTGGACTTTGATCCTTTCCAAGGAGCGGTACGTAGGAAGCCTCTGTGAGGTTCAATCCCAACAACCATTGGTCCTGACCACTTCACGTTGGTTCCCCAACACCATATCAAACTATTCGGACTTTGTTCCTTGCCAAGGAAGGGTACATAGGAAGCCTCTCTGAGGTTTAAGCCCAACAACCATTGGTCCTAACTCTCTTCGCATCGGTTCCCACCATTCAGAACTACGTGTTTTTTTATCCTTGCCAAGGCAAGGTATGTAGGAACCCTCCCTGAGGTTCAAGACCACCATCTATTGGTCCCTACTCCCTTCAATTCAGTTCACCAACACCATTCTGAACTACATAGACATTGATCCACCCCAGGGAAAGGTATGTAGGAAGCCTCCCTAAGGTTCAATACCCACACCCATAAGTCCTGATTACTTCGCGCATGTCTATCCCTGTCATACATGATGTTAAAAGGTACCCCACTTTTAGTCTTTCATGACACTGAACTGTCACCCCAATCAGTGGTAATCTGTTGTCAACCCCATTCATATATAAGCCTTTGTCAACCCCTGTCAGTGGTAAGTCATTGTCAACCACATTTGATGATAAGCTGTTGAAGTCCCCCAATCGATGTTAAGCTATTGAAGTCCCCAATCAATAGTAAATTGTCATCAGATGAACTACGTGGACTTTGATTACCTACCACGGGGATACATAGGAAGCCTCCTTGAGGTTGAAGACCATTTATCATGTCTCACCCTTATCTCTCCCTCAGGCCTTGTGTTTTGGGAAAGTCATGCCCCAACCTGGAGGTTCCACTTTATCTGGGTCCCATCTATGCATCCATTCTCATGGGTCACCTCCTCAAGTGTCCCATCGACTCACCGAACTATGCAGACTATGATTCCCTAACATGGGGACACATAAGAATTCTCTTCGAGGATCAATCCCAACACTAATGTCACCTTTACGATGGTTCCATCTCATTCCCCCTCTACTTCATTCAACTCTCTATCATCCATCCTGATTCTCACCTGGGCCTCCACATCCCGGTGAGGTTATGACATTCATCCCAGAGTCACTCCTTACAGCACCCAGGTATCTAACCATGAAAAATCCCCACTCAATCCATAACCATCCACCCAAGAGTATCCCTCTTGCGATGGCCCTATTTCCATGCGTAATCCCCAACATGTATCTGGGTTGTTGTGCTTTCTGTACACCCTGATTGATCACCCATTCGACCTACGTGGATTTTTATCCCTATCGTCTACACTAGGTAAGTAGGAAACCTCCATGAGGTTCAATCCTAGTGAATGGTAAACATTGGTGTTCCCTCATTCTAGGGTGAACACTCCCTGATCCGTCCTCAGTGGTTTCAAGATCAGCCTTTACGGTGGGACACATTCCCTTTAAGGGACACCCCATCTTGGGGCGGCTCTTATTGTGTGTTTTGATCCATCCACCCAGTAAACCTTCCAGGTGTTCCCTCTTAGGGATGTAAAAACTCGATCCATCTCTATGGGAAATTCTGAACACCCTCATTCCATCTCCGGAAGACGTTAAACTCATGGCCTACCTCGGGTTAAACATGAGATTCCTGAGGAAAACCTCAGAAGTCACACCTTTGGTGTAACCGTTCCACAAGATGTTAAACTCATGTCCTACCTCGTGTTAAACATGAGATGCCTGAGGAAAACTTCAAAAGACATGCCTTTCGCGTAACTGTCTCTGCAAGACATTAAACTCGGAGCATACCCTGTGTTAAACATGGGAATATGAGGAAAACCTCATAGAATTACCTCTAGCATAAGATACCCCATGACTAACGTGGGATGCCTCAGGTTCTGAACCCTTTAGATGCCCTCTAATGAAGAAGAATACAGGTTCCCCAATGTCCACGCATCCAGATATGCCCTGACATGCCTGAGGTTGTCATCTACTCTGGCCAAATGATGCTACCATGTCAATACCCGATGGAATTTATTGATGGAAGTAGTGTAATTAATTGTCATCCATAAAGATATGGCACCTAGTGCGAGATTCATGATCCACACAATAATATTTACGAGAGACCTGGACGAGGTAATGAGTTCCGAGGATGAATCTACGGAAGGAAGAACCAACATCCTATCATCACGTTTTGATCAAGGATCAAACATCCCTGAATAAGCAATGGATATCACCCGCCTTTGGAAAGTAGGAATGCTGGGAAATAGTTGTGTGTCCTCCACAGACGGATGCGTGCACCCCGACAAAAGCATCGAAAACATGTTACTTTGTAAATAGTTTTTTAAAGCGCAAATAGTATTTTTAATTAATATTCCATTAAGAAATTAATTTTGAGAATTAATCAATTTTTGAATTAAATAATATTTTAATGAAATGTTATTCATAAATTACTTTTTATTAAATATAAATTATTGTATAATATTTAGGAATACAATTGTAATTTTTATTATTGTTGAAAACTTTTTTGGTCAAAACCAATGAATTTTAGATAAATATCAGTTTTTATTTTACAATTAAAAATTCTCATATTTATAAAATAATTTATAAAAAATGAATAATATTTTTGGAATCAGGATGTCGAAATTATCCAACGTGGAATTTTTTATAATTTTTTGAGACAATCAAATTTTGGGTTAAAAATAAAATACTATTTAAATATATAATGTGTTTTGTGACATCATAATGACCCAATAGTGATGTAATAAAAATTATATAAACATTATGTTCGAAAAATATGTGTTTTTTCCATTAACATAATGTGATTTTAGGTTTTTTTTATTTATTTTACAATTCTGTAGTGGACCCTCCAAGACTTATAAAACAGTTTATCTTTTTTAATTGATTTTCTTAAGAGTATGACTCACCTACACATAAGAAAGACTAATATTTTAAGATGTTAATTAATTGGGATTATAAAATAATGTTTTCTACTCCAATTTAGAAAACAACATGGGCAAAACCATGGCCTGGTTTGTGAGTTTTGATTAGTTTAATGTGTGGTGTCCAAAACCTAAATAATAAAGAATTTTGTCTCCTTTCCTATATAACCCCACCCAAGATCCCACTTCCTCTTCACTAAAAGCCTTTGTATATCAAACAACATATTTCATACTCTCTCTAGAATCATCCCAAGGTGACCCAATCTCCCAAGAAGCCTCTCTCAAGACTCTCCCAAGCCTTTGGAATCAGGCTTCCAAGTAAGGGATTCCTTCCTTTCTTATTTTTATCCATGTTTCTTTATGTTGTAATACCCTTTTACATTCAATTAAAAATACTGGGGAATTATTTGTAAGCTCCCTTATACTCCCCTAATTATTTTTGAATTGATTAGAGACCTTTAATTTCTTATTAGTTCCTCCCATTCACACCTGTTACCATGTCGGAATTCTATAAGGAATTTCATTCTTCTCATTTACATTCAAGCAATTATATTGTCTTATGAATATGTATTCCATTAAATATGTTGGTACATGTATCTATATTACCCCCTTACTTTCCATTTATTTAAATATTATGAGACACCCCTTTATCTCTCATCAATAAATTTTATGAATTCTTATGTTGCGTCGTTATGCTGCTGAAATTGCATCACAATTTTCCAAGCCAAAGTCATTATGTAGTTAATACCATGCCCATTTCTCTATCAAGGGTATTAACCTTTATGCAGATTTAATTATTGATTAAATTGTTTCATGTATGTATTCCACACCTCTTATTCGTGGAATAAATTAGGATGTTTAATTATTCCTTGTTGTATGATTCATGTGACACATTTATGCATGAAATGTAATGATTAAGATGGGTGCGCCCTGATAGTGCCCCAATGCATTGGGTAAAGATTAATATCATGATAAGTCAAGTGAAATTAGGGTATATTCATTCTAATTAAAGTTCAATTATGATTTATTCATGATCCATGTGCAATGGGCCTTGGATCATGCTAAAATCATGTTAAATGGTGTTGTCACATTTCTATGTTATGATCAAGCCTTTATGTTCATGTTTCTCTTTTGGTCCATTGATATTTCTATTACCTAAACTGTGTTGTATTCTTCATGTTATGCCTTTTCACTCCCTTAATGGAATTTATATATCATCCTTTTTTTATTCATGTCGACTGGTTATCCCATGCAATGTTATGTATGAAGGAATGTAGTGGTCATGTAAAGGAAGTTTTCAATAAAGATGTTGTGTTTTTATGTCCAAAGTTATTATGTAATGTTCCTAATTTTACAATACACTAGACCTTTCAATCATAAAAGTTGTATTAAGTGCATTTTTATGTAATAAATCATGATTATGTGTGTAATAAAGAGTAGTGTTGTTATACACAACCTCTAACACACACAATGTAATCTATATTTAAACTATCATGTATGTTAATACAAAAAATGGATATATAATTTCCATTAACAATATAATTATCAAATTTAAATAATTAATCAAGTATTCAACATTAAGGGAATGAAAAAATCAAATCACAACAGCCCCCATAACTACAGAAAACTATCCCACTAAATTTTCCATAACTATAATAAGAATAAATAAAAAATAAAAGAAGCACCAATGTAAACAATAATAATAACATAAAAAACATAACAAATTTCAAATTTCATCATCCCCCTTTTTTCTTATGGTGTTTAAGTACTTATATTATTATTAAGGTGATAAGTTTCATCACTTATAATATGAAGAAAAAAAGTATATAAGTGAATATTAGACAGAAAGAGTCATCACATAGTAAATAGAATGAAAACTCATAAATTTAATGAAACCATATCAACCATTAAAATTTATTATTTCGGACACATTTTCTTTTTTTAATTCATTGTTTCTAAGGGCATTCCCCACAAGTTGTGTATTCCTCATAAAGAATGAATATATATTAATCTGTAACCAAATAATATGGTATAGAGAATATAATAATATCATTAGAATAAATAAAATCAAGTCATTTGGGTACGTCATTTCAAGTGATAGAGGAAGAGTTTATAAATCTCATGCCCTAATAAGTCCTGAATTACACCCCTCTAGTTGCAGAAGATCGAATGTGAAAGTTAACGAACATGAAATAATATTTCTTTCAGCCTATAATACATTATATCCCATAAAATAAGTTAGATATTTCCCATTAAAATAAAACACAATTGATATAGTAGCCTCACAAAAGTAATAACCATTAAATAAAGAGAAAGAGATAATAGAAAAGCTCCTCAAACCAAACAAGAGTTGGCTACATGTATCTAAGAACGAAATATTGGCCTCAAAAATCTTGAACCACTAAGAAGATGGCCTTAAATAACCTAGGGTTCAAGAGTGGTCAAAAAAATAAAGGTTAATCCAAGAGGGTACCAGAATTTATAATAAAATTATAAAACATAAGAATCAAGGTAAACTAATAAGGACAATGGTACAGTGATGTGAAGTTAAAAAAATCGATTAAAATCACATTGTAGTCTAAATATTTATTTATCCAAGACACTCATATTCAAATTACAAATTAAACTAATGCAATTAATGAATGTCACAACATGAATAGGGTGACCAGGTAGTGAAACACAAACTACTAAGGATAACACAATAATCCTCAACATTTTTCTCAAACCCAATCAACACCATACACACACCATGGAACAAAAATATTCACCACACTGTAGAAAACCCCAAGATATAAGAACCATGAAATCCCCATCCTAGGTCCTCGTGGTATAACAAAAAAATTCATAGTGTAAAGTCTCTAAAGTAATATTAAACTAAATCACTTATATAAATTAACTAAAAACAAATTGAGAACCATCACACCACAACATAAAGAACCATGTTGTCAAACACATCTTCGACTAAATAGAGAAACATCAAAATCTCCTCGCATCAACTCCCTTCTAGAATACATTCCTCATACCACAAGATTACCCCTCTTGTTGAAGCCTATTAGAATACTATAAAACCATATCATCAATGAAACTGACCACACCATATAATATATAGTCACATCATGATCCTCACCCCTAGTTGGGATTTATCCAAAAAGATACCTCTCTTATACCAATTGCCTCAAAAATTCCTTCTGAAAATCCAACTACCTAGGGAACACAAAGTAACAATCCAGAAAAAATTAGACCACTAAATTATATAACTCTAAATTTATTCTCATAATTGTGAATAAAAAAAACCAAAATAATTAATTTCTTGATGCCTAACCACAAATGGGAGAAACCTCTCAAACTGGATGAATGCACCACCAACTCATTCAAGGAAAGATATGAGCCACAACCCAACTCCCCAATAAGGAGAATAACACCTAGAAAACCTCACAACCATGGAAGATACCTCTCAAATAAGAGAATCACCATCAAAATAAAACAAATATAGCACCAAAAATTATTACTCACATCTAACTCCTTATGAACTACTACACTAACCTCAACCATGTTTCATAATAAGTACCATTTCAAAAAAATGTTTTTCCATTTTAAATACTTTTAAAAAAACATGAAATATTTATGATGGAAAAAAATTCACTTTATATTTTAAATATAAATCAAATAACACTTTAAAAAGGTTTTAAAATCCACCATGTAGGATTTAGTTAAAGGGTATGATACTATCCAAGTAAATTCCTTACTTCCTAAGTCACAGCTAGCTACCCACAAAAGACTAGGAAGCACACTTAACCTCAAAGATGTTACACTGATGATTCCCTCAAATAATAAAATATAAATAAATCCCCAAAACTAACACAATTCATATAAAAATGCTCAAAAAAATATCTTATACTCATTCCCAAGCCCGACAAGAATAACTCACTCATTACTTTTATGAACCTCGAGGCCCAAAAATCAAATCATTCATCTTAGCCTAGTGGAAAACCATAGAAGCACATTCATCGAAACCAATTTTTGTGAATAAACCTATCTCCATGACCATTTCTTTATATCTCACCTTTATTTAGATTTCAACTAAAAATAAAAAATGGATCATTGGATCTCTAGCATCAATGTGATCTCAAATTATTATTCTCTCTCTTCTCCACTAGATAAAAAATGTGAAAAAAACTAGTCAAATATATAAAATGATTCCTAAATATATGCATGTTGTCTTAACCCTACTAGATCTCCTTAATCTCCTTTATAAAAGAATTCATCTACACATGTGAAATAAAATTCTTCCTAGGTAAATCAAGAACAATATTTCCATGAAATGTTTTCCTAGTTTCCATGCTTCATACTTCACCATTATTGTGCCACCTTCTAGAAAAAAGTCATATTATAAGGAATATCAGAATTTTCTCATAGTATTTATTAACTCAATGGAATATTTAATAACTTATAACCATTCCTTATACTCGTGGTTAGATGCTCCACCAATGAAATCCAGTGCTAATTTCTACTGAATTATAATCAATGTGTTATCCTAGGATTCATCTTTTTTCTCCCCATTCCAAATGTCTTGATAATATTTCGTCAGTAGTTATTTAATTCAACACAAACTATTTGAAAACAAATTCATAAAACATGAAAAGTACATTAATATCATAAAAATGACAATTTATCATAAGAAATGCATCGACTTATGCACTACTACTCTCAACAAACACATCTTAGAATCACTTTAATCCACCTAATATCCAAATCATCACTTCCTACATCATTAATCCACTATCCATCTTCCATAAGAAAACTCTTTTCACAATATCCATCCCCCCTCCATCAACCACATCCATCACCCAACAAACACATCAAGATATCATTGGGAAATTTCATCATCGACACTTTTCAAATAAAAAAATTCAATTCAAACTAATTTCAAAATAAAAATATAAAGATTCCATGAATTGTTTTTATTATTATAAAACATCATATTAGCCAACATATAAATTGAAAATGTATGGCTCATAGAAGTAAGTTATCAAAAACTATATTAAAAATTCTAGTAAACATTCATTAATAAATACATTAGGAACAAGATTCATA
Source organism: Viscum album (assembly GCA_963277665.1). Taxonomy (NCBI): domain Eukaryota; kingdom Viridiplantae; phylum Streptophyta; class Magnoliopsida; order Santalales; family Viscaceae; genus Viscum; species Viscum album. Next base: position 367,416,252 of record OY728131.1, read on the forward strand.
TTTCTTTAATTTACATTCCAGTGTAATCATTGTACCTATTTCTTTTAATAACATTAATTGAAAATGATTTTAAATTATTCATTAAAAAATTTATCAAAATTTATTCTAATGCTTAAGGATTGAAATTCTCAAACAAAATATCCTTTAAATATTTTATCACTAATGAAGCATAATTTCCCCAAATATAAGGGGTGGCATACTTTTAGTTTCATAATTTATGTTCAAATTGCTCAACACAAAACTTTTTTAATGAAATACACATTAGTAATTAATGTAACATGTCACATACATTCCAGTATGTTTTTATAACAGTTGAAGAAAATTGCCTTTCAACGTTAAACATGATTTATACAATAAAAAATCCATATTTTACACTTTTAATGCCACATGATCATTCCTAGGTTTCACTATTTTATTTTGAGGATGATCGTTAATAATTTTGTAAACTGCACATGGAATATACATTAGATCAAACAATACAAAACTCTTAAAACATGATGTCAATATATTCCTTCCATTTATCAAAATGATATTTAATAATAAGTGGGCACTTATTTTTAAAGGATCTTATAGATTTTCAATCATGTACAACAATTTTTTCATACACATGATTTAATAAAAATTATAAACATAATGGGAGCATACTAAATTGATACAAAATTTAATAATGATAATGTAATTCAAGTTAAGGGGGAACATGTTGAAACAATCATGGAAACAAACATATTCAATAATCACAAAAAACATGACTTGAGAACTCCAAATAACAATAAATATTTAAACAAAATATTTATTCCAGTTAGAACCATTTTACATTTCCATAAGATAATATAATAATTTTAGTCGGATTGCTATAATTTATCAACAATAAAATCGTACATAATCACAGACACATAGATAAGAAATGGAATAAAAATGTTGATGAAACTAATATAAATTATGCATGTGACTTCCTGGGATTCCTACACTTTAATGGTTACACTTTCAACAAAAAGATGTTTTATATTTCATCATTATCTTGGCATCCGATCACAGGGGTCCCCAAACATCTATGTTATAACTGGCCTCTTTGTCCAAAATCACATATTAAGTATGAGTATCATTGTTTCCCTTACAACCCCAAGAAATCCTAACATGTTCCTAACTCCATACGCTAGATGAATTCTATACCAAATTTTTTGATTCCACACTATCATGACCCACACCCACTAAAACCCCTCGTGGGATTTAATTGAAGATGAAAGTGACCCTCAAATACCACATATAATAATCCAAAGGTTGGTGGCTATCACAAAGAATATAAAATTAACCATTGTGAAGAATTAACATTCTATAACCAAGGAAATATAAAAATGAAACTACAAATCAACTCTATAGATTCTCATTCAACAAATAATCCCCATAACCCAAATGTTACCCATATTTTGAAGTATGAAATCACCATAAAATAACAAGGAAGAATGAATTATTAAGACTAAAAATAAAACACAAAACTATAAAAAAATATAACCCTATAATAGCTCCATTCTCCCTAAGACTATCCTACAAAATATCCTAACAAACTATGGATGGGCGGGCACATGGGTGTACTTAGTATAATCTTCCTTTTAAAGAAATTAGAATCCATGTGAAATAAATATGCAAAAGTTGACATTGTTATATCAATCAGTAAAAACATAAACTGGAAATTGAAATAAGACAAACATAAGAATTATAACTCATTGAACTGTGCATTCCATCTTAGGATACCACACATTCTATCATTTTCTATATCACTTTCAACAACCTTCCCCAAATAAAGCATACAATAAAACATCCAGACCAACCAAGGATTTAAAATATCATAATCGATAATAAATAAATGAGAAATATAATCAACACCATAAACATCACCAAAACCAATAAAATAATAAGGTTAAGAATTTACCACCACTCTTACCTATTATTTAAATGTCTTATAAAACTCACAATTGGGTATCAAACCAATGTAAGACAACCCCTCACCAACATACTAAGGAGATAGGAAGAAACACCACCACCACCAAATCATCAACCATCTCTTATATCTGAAATTCAATCCCCACATCACATATCAACATACCATGTCATCCTAGACATAATCATAAATCCATTCCCACATAATGCACCTCCATATATCCTTGTGTCATAACTATATATTTATAGGATAATGTAAACTTGAATAAAATCAACCTTGTTCCCTCCTCCTCCCATGTATATCTCTCACCAATATCGACATACCCATATTATTCCCATCATAGTAGGGTATCTTGAATAAGAAAGAAAAAAACCTCATGAACCCCTCCTCTCATTCATGTCCCCCATTATTCATTACATCACTGCCACATAAAAGGAAATCTATCCTAAATTTACTATATCTCATTCATTATAACCATGATCTATTACCTCCCGTACGCACATAACCTAGATTCAATACACTATATACCTTTTATATATTCCATAACCTTGATCCATTACATCCCATGTGTCATGACCTCAAGACATTACATCCCTTGTTATACGACTCATCACCCTTTATAACCACACCACTACCTCAACACCAATATCAAAAAAACATAAAAATAATAATGAATAAAATACGTAATGAAACCCCCACTTCCAAGAAAAATAGAAGTAATAACATAATTCCATCAATGAGAAATGATAGAACAATCACTAACTACATTACCATATATTGTTCATTCTCTAGTTTTTTAGTTATTTATTCTACATCAGCCATGTATTTAAAATATTTCATATTAGTTACAAGAATATATTAACCACCATTTTATTTTAATGGGTTCAATTAGTTCCCAGCATTTATTTAACTAATTACCTTTTATTTAGAAACAACCCATACCCAAATAACCAAACACACAAATGTTTTCCCCTAATCACACTAGTAACCACTCAACTGCCCTAATCAACCACATTATACATAATAAAAAAATATCAATAAAATCCCAACACAAAACCCATGGAGAATACTTTGATAATAAAGAAGGAAATGACAATATCTTCTTGAATAACTTCAGTATCACACCACACCTTAATAATACTTTCCTAGCCATATTAGTAACACAATAACCCCTAAAACCTTCCCATTATCACTATAACATCACACTAACTCATCCCAATGAAATATAAGATGGAAGATAGAATTTAAAAACTTAATTATTCTAACCCTTCCATGACCAATAGCATTGCTTCGATTTCATCAATGCAACACCACTACCTGAGTGAAACAACATCCCTACAATCTCTAAAATTTATGATTTAATATATATTTAACCTATCAGAATTATTATTACGAAATTATGATTCCCACATTAAATTAAAAATCTCATTCCAAATCCATTTTTATTTTTTTGGTAATCCACATTATGGTTAATTGAAAATAACACATTCAACTTATCCAAATTAATCAAAAAAATAGTAAAAAAATAGAAAATATTGAATTAAAAATTAAAAAAAATAAAAAGAAAACAAAGAGGTGGGGATAATGGGAAAAAAACTATGATATAGGATAAGGCCTTGATAATTATGTATTGATCTGGGCAATGCCTCGTCCAATCATTAATGAATACACACCCATGCACCCTTAGTTTTGAAATTATGACCCACAAAAAACCAGTGTTAGTTATCCGGAGAGTCCCTTGAAAAGCCTTATCATTTAAGGTACCTTTAATAAAATCTCTTCAATTCTATAATTTAATCAAATCCATCATCTAAATCCACTTCATCATTTCCCCACATCAATAGCAAAGAAACATCATCAAGAGAAACCAAATCACTGAGGATCATATTATGACCACCCATTCAATCTAAGAAACAATGGTATGATCATCGTATCCTATAACGAGTAGAAACAAAACATCAAAACCCATTATTGTTGGACCATCACAACAACAATAATGAGAAAAATAAATGTAAACTCAAAGGAAGTAATGAAGCTGGTTAAGGATGTGACTCCTAGAACTATATACAACTCAAAAAAATTCCCAAAACCTCTTTGAAAACCACTTCACTATGCCAGACTAGTATAAGAACATTGGAACGTGAAGCATGAGGATAGTTTGAGTAGTTTAGGACTCAACATCAAGAAACATCCTTTTCCAAGACTGTCACTTCCTTCCTTCAATACCACCACCATATGTAGTACACTTCCTATAAGTTTCCACCTTAAAGAACCACTTGAAAACTATAATTTTATATAATTAAATCCAATGAGACCTGATACCAAATCAAGATAAATGAAGTTACTTTTAATAAAGTGAACTCACCCCTCTCATCGAAAATCACAATGAAAACTAATACATAATAACAAACAATTATCAAATGAGGTAGTATTTGTATAAATAATGGAGAGAGAATAAACAAGGACTTCAAGATCCATGAGATTAAAAATAAAAACCTCCATAAAATAAACCTATATAAGAATCAACATAATAACCTAAAAAATCACTATGTTTTATAATACTAAACCGCCTAAATTATCACAATGATAGACTAATAATAAGGATTATCGTGATGGGTGATACAGACTAAGTATACATAAGGAGAACTGAAATATCATATGTGAAGGAGACTACCCCAAAACATAATGAAACATCCAACCAAAGAAATTAAAAGAACCATAAAAATATGATAAATTTGTAAGGTAAGAAGAATAAATTATAGAAGGGGGGCAAGATGGTAGGTGGAGGGGTAGGCCATCACCGAGAATATTATTAGGAAGACTAAAAAAGAGAAAAAAAAGTGGGAGGAATTTCTAAACAAGTAATGTTAGAGTGCCATCACCATCTGAGACCCTTACTGGAAACCATAAATGGAAGAATGATACAAGAACATTGAGCATGATCGGAGAGTATGGATACATTTTGATCTAATCCCTTATTATTTTTTCAAATATAATTATCATATTTAAATCATTAATCAAGTCTAAAATATCATGGTAAATGAAAAAAGACATAAAACCACAACAACATCCCCTTTATAACCACAGAAAAAATGGTTCCACTATGGTTAACTTAACAATAATGAGATAAAATAATAAACAATCACATAATCAATGAAAAAAAGAATAATAACATTGATAACTTTACAGATTCCTAATTTAATAACCACCTTTCTATACCATATTTAAGTATTTATCGAATTATCAAGGTGACAAGGTTCATTGTATTAACTAGAAGTAAGATATCATAGTAGTAAATATCATTGAATAAGAATTAACACATACTAAATAACATGAAAACTCATAAATCACTTGTGATCATCTCTCTCTATAAAATTCCAAATGCATAGGTGTTTCTGATGCTTTTACGCCAGGGCGTGTGCGCGTCTGTCACGTGGGGGGAGGATGCACGGCTTGTTGCCCCGCATTCCCGCTTTCCAAAGGCGGGTGACATCCTTTCCTTGTTTAGGGACGCTTGCTCCTTGATCGAAACCGGGATGATGGGATGTCGGTTATTCCTTCCATGGATTCTTCCTCAGAGCTCATCACCTAGTCCAGGTCTCCCTTATAGATTTAAGACGGGTTCGTGAAGCTCGTTCCCAGCGCCATATCTGCATGGATGCCAGTTAATTACGCTACTTCTGTCAAGACGCTCCAGGGGGTCTGGTCGGGGCAACAACCTTCGGTGAGGAGAATGGTCATGCTGGGGTGTCGTTGGTGCACCTTGACGTTGGGGATTGGCATGTATGTCTTCTATCCATTATTATAGGGCTTCTCTAGGGAATGGAAGCCTGAGACATCCCACATCGAACGTGGGGAATTGTGTGCCATATGAGTTTTTCCTCAGCTTCCCATGTTTAACACGGGGTATGTCGTGAGTTTAACGTCTTGCGAAGATGGATCAGACTGATTGGAACACTGATAGTGGATCAGATTGAAGGACCCCCTAGGGGGAGCACCGATATTGGGGCCAGCACATGGGTAGCTTCCCAAATACTATGGAGTGGAATGAGGTGGCATGATCCCACCAGGATGTGGCGGCCTGGGTAAGGATCAAGATGGGTAATGGAGTGAAGAAGGGTTTGAATCTCATGGAGGCTTCCTACGTATCCCAATGGCAGGGAAACAAAGTTTGTGTAGTTCGGTGATACGGTGGGACACCTGAAGAGGAGACTCATGAGAATGAATGCATGGATAAGAGCCTGGACGAAGTAAGGTCTCTGGTCTAGGGAATGATCTTCTCGAGGCACATGGGCTCGAGGGAGAGGTCAGGATGAGACGTGGGTGTAGTGCATGGGGGTTGCGCTCTGAGACGACCAATGATGGTGGGTATGGGGCTTACGCTCTGAGGCGGGCCATAACGGTGGTTGTGAACCGACGCGGAGGGGTCGGAACAACGGAGTGATGGGATTGAACCTCATGGAGGCTTCCTACGTACCATGCGTTAGCACGGATCAAAGTCCACGTAGTTTGGGGCATACAGTTTTATGTCATGCGGGACGAGATACAATTTAACGTCATGTGGTATAGGATACAGTTTAACGTCATGTGGTACGGGATACAGTTTAACGTCATGCGGGACACGATACAATTTAACGTCATGCAGGACGATCAATTTGGGGCTTACCCTCTGAGATGGCCCAAAGTGTTGGTGAACCTACGTGAATAAGTTGGAACAACAGGGTGGTGGGCTTGAACCTCGTGGAGGCTTCCTACTTACCATGCGCTAGCACGGATCAAAGTCCCCATAGTTCGCTGGGATGGGGCTTACGCTCTGGGGCGGCCCATAGGAGGATGTAATGGTCGATGCTCGCTCTAATCCCACGTGAGTCATGCTTGGTGTGAAAAACAAAAGGCAGCAGGGTCCAGACGATCACGTCGCAAAGGGTGCGTCCGTGAAAAGTAGAAAGGGGCTTACGCGTTGAGCGGCCCAAAGAGGAAACATGGGCTTACGGGTGGTTTGCAGCCCTTAGTGCCAAGAATAACTCCATGATGGAGGCCCGTTGTGCGACAAGGCACAATGGGGGAGGGACTCCACTGGCCTTGGTAGTGGGGAAGAATGGAGGTGCATGGGTGCAACCTTCCGCAAGAGGGGCTAGGGGATTACGCTCTGAGGCATCCCTTCCCCCATGGACAAACGCCACTCTAAAAGGAGGATGTCATTCCATGTGAGGAAGATTCCATTCCCGTGTAGAAGAGAGGCATAAAGAATGTACAGGCTGGGGGGACCCTGTGTGTGAGGCATGGGCTCGGACCACAATTTAACGTCATGTGTTGAGGACGAGGTTTTTGGCAGTTTAACATCTGGAATCTCGGACGAGGTGGGTTCGCTCCACACCCCTAGGGCTTACATGCCCAACGCACTCTACCCCTTGTAAGAGGGAAGGCATTGGCAAGGCCATAGTGAAGGGGGGGCGCAGGGGAACCATCGAGGGGTCCACATTAGCGTGGCTATGCGAAGAACCAATAGCCGTTAGCGTGCCTATGTGAAGAAGCATATGGAAAAGCAATGCAACGGGAAACACCGCCCAAGGAACCTTGAGGTTACTTCGTATGAGATGGGAGGGTCGTACGGTAAAACAACGCATGGAGTGCACTCCCGGTATGGAATACATTGAGCGCCGACACAGAGAGTCACCCGGGGGCATCAAGGTGAGGGGTCCTGGGTTTTGCGCGCAAAGAGAAGGTTTGCGTGCAAAACACCGGGATGGCGCGCAATTGGGTAAGAGGACTACGCGCGGATAGGGGATTGTCTGCAAAGGTTTTGAATTGTGTGTGGGGGCAGTGGATGATCCCTAAGTCATGGTGACACCTAACAAAAGGGTTGCACACAATTTGGAAAGGATTACGCGCAATTGGAGGGGATTGCGTGCAAGGGGCAAGGATTGTGCGCAAAGAAAGAACCCGAAGGAGTTAGCAAATTCACTCAAGCCAGTGGGGTTGTGTGCAAAGGTGAACCCCAGGGCAAGGTTTCATGAAAAGGTGGATTACTTGGAAGATATATTGCGCACGCGGGAGTCCGAATTGCGAGCCCAGGAGTTGGTCTGAATTCCTCAACCCCTAAACGGTTGGGGTCACCTTCTATTTATAGGCATTCGCCCTCACAGAAATAGGGCGGCACGCGAAATCTTCCACGCCAGGACCCATCGGCGTGCAAGGCTTCCCTGCGCGGAACTAGGCACGCAAAATTTCATGTCGTTCCAGTTTCTTTTCGCGAATCCCGGGGGCCATTCGCGTGAACAACATTTTTTCGCGCGAGTGCCCTTTAATTTCGTACACCACTTCCAGGTCCTCTGGACCGGGCCTCTGAGTCTGAATATGAATTCGCTTCATCCGTTCGAAACTTCCTCTATGAGTTACAGACTTTTTTGGCATCTAAAAATTCCCCCCCTAAAAATTGGATCGGCGAGAGGTCAGAACGATTGGATTCTGAGGGAAACGGCGAAACGTCGAAGCGGTGCATCTCTTGTGCATTTTGCGTGCAAATACCCGACGGGCGCGCAAAACTTCAGCTTGGTGTGGAATTCTCTTTCTGCGTGGCGCGGAACCCTGGTCTTGCCTATAAAAAGGGGCGCTGGGTCCTACGTTCCCTACTCAAGCTTTTTCGTGCGATAGGCTCAACGCTCTCGTGCGCGAAATTGCTTTTGCGGATTTGTGCAAAAACGCTTTGGCAGCGCGTGATTCCCTTCGAATTTCGACTGTATTTACGTGCCTACTCGGGATATTCCATGCCTAGTGTGACGATTGCGTACCCAACTCCTGGATTTCACGCCGCAGCTTCAGATTTCACGCAAATCTCCCCGATTCTGCGCACTTCATCCTGATTTCACGCAACTCCCGAAATATTCGAGATGGCTGCAAACCAAATTGATGATGGTGAAGTCGCTGCTCGTAGAGCCGAAATGGCGGTGAATGAGGAGGTTTATGGTTCCAAGGTGATCATTTCCAACAACCTACCCTTGTTCAACCTACTGACCCCATCCCAGAAGGAGTATCCTCTCCCTGACAACCTATCGCTCTGGAAATTTGGCATCCGGGGGGAGGTTCTTCTGCCGGGCTTCGAGGTGGACATACCGCGGTCATGGGTGACCCGGGGGGACGAGCTTCCTCTCTACAACATCACCAACAATGGCCATCCTTCTAGGAAAACCAAGAACATGGATGTATATGTCCTGAACCCGAGGACCAGGACCATTACCGGGGATGAGCATGCTGCAGAGGATTCTCCAACCCTCTACGCAAGCACGTTCCGTCAGAGTATCACGAATGACACTAAGGGCTAGATGGAAGATTGGGACCTGCGGTCCGGGGGAAACTTTACCAGTGAGTGGGCCTGGGCATTCTAGGTTCTCCAAACTTGTGACTAGTTTGGGGCCGAGCTACGGCATATTGGCATGTTCGAGGCGGTATGGACATCGCAGTTCAACTTCCACCGTCAACCTGAGATCAGGCTGAAGCTATTCTCCCAGTGGTCTCCTGATACCAACACATGCCACCTTCACCATGGGGAAGTCTGCATCAGCCTCTGGGACATTCACTGCATCAAAGATATCCCACTGGAGGGCTACCAATATGACGAGTTCGTTCCTCCAAAGAACAACTGGGAAGACAGGTCACAGACTCCCATACTGACGTGGAACCTGTTGGATCTAGCCAAAGAGAGGTTAGGGGTCAAGGACTTCCTGAAGGACATAACCTGCAAGGGCCGGTTCAGCTAGTTCCTAGAGAAGGACCCAACGATCATGATGTCAGGATGGGGTAAACAGTGCCCAACCACGGCTCAGAGGAGCAAGGATGGGTCATATTAGAGGACCCTGAAGGTGGGACAATACCAATTGTGGGGCTACCGTGTCATTGAGTCCTGGGACCCAAACTTCCGGTACGCCAGGTTCCTTGCCGCCTTCCTGAGCGGGTGCCTCCTGTTGGTGCGGGATGTGAGGATGGGCTTCCGTCCAACAACACTAGTGATGGCGGGCACCATGACCACCAACAAAAGGTTCAACTTAGGGGTCCCCATTCTGGCCAAGCTGTATGCCATTCTGGGATGCATCTCATGAGGGGGGTCACCTCAGAGGGTATGTGGCCCCTTCAAGATCTTTCACGGTTGGGTGGCTGCTCATCTCGGTAGGTATACTTTCCCAAATGCCATCTATCCTCTGGGCAACGGCCTATGACCATCTGTACTAAACATCGTCGGGGTGGTGCTGATGACGCTCAATGAGGAGGGTGTAAGGATCCAAATTGGAAATCACAACAATTTCAACTTCAACCTGTTCCCCACCCCGGTCGGTCAGATGGTTGACAATGGGTGAGGCTCACTAGAGTAGCAGGAGTATTTCCAGAGCATCCGGGGCGTGGTGCTCATGGATCGGATCGATGGGAAGGTGATCTTAGAGCCTTACATGCCATCCCGATTCGCCAGGAAATTTGGGTGCCTCAAACGAATGCCGAAGAAGGTATTCACTATTGTCTGGGAGGAGAAGAATCCCTACGTCCTGCGCCAGATGTGGTTGATGTTCACCACTTTTGGCTCCAGCAACATCATTACCCTTCCTCCCACTGGGGTCGACGCCGGCTTATCAACCATGAATGAAAAACATTTGACCATTGCGTAACCTGAGGGGCTTTTATGAAAGCGAGTCAGGAAACTCGAGACTACCCGCGCGGAAACCAGGTGACGGGGGAGTAGGAAAGGTGCTGCTGGAAGGGGGGAACCAGGGGTGTGCCAGGCAGCGAGGCATGCAGAGGCCGAGACTTCAGTAGTAGGGACATCATATGGTGCATCCACGACCTCGTTGCCCATAGAGAGGTCACACGAGGCAGCCAGGGAACTGCCCAGGAAGCATATAATATACCTGCTCGAAACTTCCCAAGATGCAATTTTCCCGACACTGTGGTCGGCCTGGATGACCCTGCGGAAATCACTGAGCGTTGAAGCAGTCTGGCAGAAGATAATGTAGAATGGGATCCAGCTGCCAGAGGTCGGGCTCATTAGAGTTACCGACAGAGTGAAATTCCATCGGTGGCATGCCTATCTGATGGACATTGACACATACGCGCGCCAAAGGGGTCGACGTGTGGAGCCACCTTTCCTGGGGAAAGTGATGCTCGACCAAGAGCATGATCCGGAAGTGATGCACCCGGGAGAAGGAGACGGTGATGAGGAGTCAGGGGTAGAGGAGGAAACATGAGAAGATAAAGGTGAAGGAGATTATGAAGGCAGAGAAGGAGAACCCGGAGGTGAGGGTCGTAGGGGCGACCTACCAAGGGAGTCTCCGAGAGAGCGGCGAGACTGTCGGCTCTAATATCGACATAACCGAGATACTCGAGGTCTTTCTCTATCTTCATTAATTTTCATTCTTCGTCAATTCTCCTTTATAATTTATGATTCATCTCTCTACCACACTCAGGATCACCTATTTGCTGATCAGGCATCCCCAATAGAGGGGGGGAGAACTGGTGGGACAAGATGGGGCTCCAACGCCCATCATTGAATTGACAAGCGCAGAGGGTTCTCCAATCATGGAAGCTCCTGTAGCGGCCAGAACACTGGAGGCCGACGCTCTGGGTTCATGTAAGTCTCATGCTTCACTACTGGCACTTGATATCAAAAGATCCCAACTAATCAGGGTTCTCCTTGCATAGTGATCTCAACATTGGAGGCTCGTCGGTCTGCTGAGCCCGGGCCGTCCGTGAGCGGACCAGTGGCGGGCATACCACCTCATCCAGAACATTCTTCCAACACCGATTCGGCCCTGAAAATTAGTGATCAGGGGGTGGTAGACATCAGCGGCACTGTCCTTGGGGAGAGGACGGAAGCTAACGGAGGCACCATTACTATCGGGGTGAGAGAGGAAGGTCGCCCGAACGTCGGGGATCCTATTCCTCATGAAGACATCCCTGAGGCAGATCCTGCTGCTGACCGCTGGCTGCCTTTCCTTCATATTGACCCGTTGATCCTGAGGAGATAGAAAACTTAGGTTCAGAGGTGGCCGAGGAGAGCCGGATGACACAGAGCAAAGGGTGGAAGTGTATCCAGCGCTTTCTCAGGCGGCCCCAGTCGGATTGGATGAGGCGGATGGGATCACTCCAGACCTGGTTGCGCTTCCTGGCACCGGAGGGGCTGACGCTTAGCACCTTCATCTGATGGTCCGTGATTACATGGCCGAGAATATACACGAGAGCATCCGTTGCACCAACGTTGCCCAGTGTCGAGAAAGATCAGAGAGCACCCGAGCATTTCTGATGGCGGAACAGGAGGTCCGGCGCCTTGAAGGGAAGGCGGCAGAGAAGGAGGCCTTCATTGCAACGTGATCTGACCTCATGGAACAACTGACGGCCCAGTTGGATGATGCCCAAGAGAAATTGATGGAGGCGAATCACCAGATGGTCGTACTTCAAACCAAGCGGGCACAGGCACAGGCTAAGGTTGGCGAGCTGCGCTCTACGGCTGCTGATGAAGAGAGAGTCTTCAAGGAGAGAGAAGCAGTCCTGGAGGCTTCTATCCAATGGGTAACAATGTTGGAAAGATCAATCCAGCATGCTGATCCTTAAGGGCTCTTTTTTGGCCATCTTATGAACTTTTTTTCTTTCACTGCTCAAAATTTTGACCCAATGTATGGACCGATCTATTTATCTGTACCTTTGGATTAATATGCTCAACCATGATCTATCACTTCATGGGAGCGTCAACCAAGCTTTAGGAATTCGAAATCGGGCTTGGATTTCTGAGGAGAAGACCTCAGACCAATCGATATATCACCTTCTCAATGTGCTCTGACGCATGAGCGGGGAAATGACAGGGGCATTGAAATCCATCCGAACATAGGGAGATGAACAAGGTTAATCACGTTACCCGAATTCTGAACACTATAGGGGCGCGACGATGGAGGATAATTGTTAACCGTGGTGGAAACACATCATCCATATCGCATTGTCCTGAAATGGGGACAAAAAATGAGGGCTGACCACTAACCATGTTCACCACATGAGGAATAACTCAAATATCGTCGATCAGTCTTCCAGATCGCTAGCCCAGAACAGCAGGCGGGCTATAGGTCTATCATCCATATTGCTACAATAGGCGGACCAAAGTTCTATCATCCATATTGCTACAATAGGTGGACCAAAGTCTATCATCCATACTGTTAGGGGGTCCCATCAAACATGACCAGTCCTACGGACATCGGCCCAGGACAGTAGGCGGACCATGGGTCAATCATCTGTACTGTTACAATAGGCGGACCAAATGTCTATCATCTATATTGTGGCAACAGGCGGACCAAGGTCTATCATCCATACTGTTAGGGGGTCCTGTCGAACATAAAAGAGGATGAGGATCCGAATAAAGGGGCACACAAAGCATGGAAAGTGGAGTGGTGGTTTGTTCGAACAGAGTCCAAAACTCCCAAATTTGTGCCACCGTGGTGGAGGTGCATTAGGAGGACGTACCAACCTGGTCACGGATCGTACTGATTCTCAGACATGACCTATCTGGTGAGAGAACCGTCACTTCCTACCATCACTATGGGGCATCCCGAACTTATTTGGGGTAGATGTTGCTATTATACCACTCCCCAAGAAGTCAGGCCGAGGGGCCGACAATAAGGAGGGACGAGATTTGGTAATCCCTGGGGCTGGACCCAAGAGGAAATGTCCAGGCGTTCCTACGTATCTCATAAGGATGAGAATCAATCCAAATGTAGTTCTTAAGAGATCTTAGTTTATGGTCTTAGATCTCGGACCAAGGATCAGTATGAAGGGAAGGAGATGCACAGTAAAGTAACCAAAGAAACCCAATGTGAATGAGGACGGGGTCCTACTTACCATGCGTTCCTTGGAAAAGTGTTTAGGTCACGGGACCGAACACAAAAGTTAGGATAGTTCTGTGGGGAAGTACCCAGGCGCTCTTACGTATCACATAAGGATGAGAATCAAGCCATACATAGTTCTTGAGAGGTGTCATGGCACAACATGGCGCCTGCGCAAAGGAAGAGGGAGATGTGCGGGTCTAGCCCTCGCACCAAAAGAAGTGGCATTTGATATATCTTGTTTTTTCTTGAAGGTGAATGTTTTTTATTTTGTGGAGAGACCGGCCTAGGGAAAGAATGCCTGACATTTCCATAATAATCAATCCATAACAGGAATTGAAAAATGGTATGGAAATTGACCAATATCCGACGTGATGTCCCCTATGGGGAGGTCACCACAATGCAGTTCCATTTTTTGTCGTGCGGCCAGGACGATATCATCACAGTTTATGGTCATGTGGTGAGACCAAAAAGCATAGTTTAAGGTCGTACGGATTGGAACTGGGGAATACGCACAATGCGTTGAGGCATACCTGGTGTGGATGAGGGAATTTCCTCATATCGTCACCGCAGGCGATTCCAAGAGAGGGGTCTTAGGCCAAGGGGCCTACGAGGGTCCAACAATCAGGGGGCAGTAGAGGCTAGCTTCCCACTGAGCTGGTCTCGGGATGCAATGTCTAGGCGACTCCTCGTATCCCATGGGGATGAGGTTCAAGCCATGCGTCTCTCCTAGAGAATACCCAAGCCTCTAATCTTAGTGCTCGAATTGCGGGATCCCCAAGAAACACTGTAACGCAACTTTGTCCGTCTGACGTGTGGAAGTGAAATGAGGGTTAGTGCAAAGAGTGTCGATATTCCACCTTGACAAGGTGGGTTTGAACATAATGTGAATCATGCAACCAACATTCAGGGCCCGAAGGAGCCGGCGTGACAATTGAGGATTACTGCTGACCATGTTCACAACACAGTATCTTGTCGTGTTAGCCTAAAGATAGTGGAAAAAAATGAACATCAACCACTGACCATATTCGCAACGTGAGATTTGTATCAATTTTTTTCCCGAAACCCTCGGGGGTATTGGCCCGTGATGGTGGGAGATCCCTTAGGCATTGTATCTAGGCTGTTTTTTGGGGGTCCCTCCGCGTACGTAAGATATTAGGGGCCTGAATGAAGGGGAGCATGATGCTTGAAAAGTGGACAAAAACTTTCCTAAGTCGAATCTGACACTCCAGGTCCTAGACCTGAGTACTCTGAACACATTAGCAGACCACTGGAATGTGTCGAAGGGCTCAGTCTGAGAGCAGCCAACAGATGGAGGATTCCCGGGGGAAGGGGGCGTAGTGCCAAAAAACCTGTACCACACCTATATATCCCCCTATGGGGGGGGGGACAGGCCAAGAGGCCGAGGTGACCAAGAGATGGTGGGAAATATTAAGTGATGGGGCTGGACCTGAAATCTAGGTGTTCAGGTTGTCCTACGTATCCCATAAGGATTTGAATCAAGCCGCACGTAGTTCTTAAAGCATAGTTTAACGTCATGTAGGACGATAAGAGGTATTGCTTCCAGGGAGTGCACATGGGGTGGTGGATAACCTTTTGTGAATGAGGGCATGATCCTACACCGCACCACACGCTCTAGGTGAAGGCAAGGGTTGAGAGGCCCAAGAAGGTCAACGGGCCTGAGGCTGGGCCTTGGTCGGGGATGCCTAACCAGCATGCATTTTAGCATCTTGAAGTGAGGACGGGCATGAAGTTTAGGGCCATGCTAGACCATAAGAGTCTTAGTTTAAGGTCTTAGAACTCGGACTGGAGGGGCCCAGATGTGGGGCCAAGTGTAGTTTAAGGTCATGCTGGACCGTGTGCAGTTTAGGGTCATGTGGGATCGGGTGCAGTTTATGGGCATGCAGGACCCTGAAAAGATCTTAGTTTAAGTTCGTAGAACTTGGACCCATGGGGGCTCATGAAAAAATACCTTTTGAGGAACCTGGCGTTGATGGGGGGAGTGGCACGCTCGCCATCCATAGTCACCAGGGAATACGCATGATTGGGATAAAACTTACGGACAATGAAAGGTCCCTCACATTTGGGCTCCAATTTGGGTGGTTTCCTGCCGGGAATCATTGGCGTTCTGAGAGCCAGTACCAGGTCACCTTTCAGGAAAGATTGAAGGCAAAACTTCTTGTTGAAAGCTCGAGCCACCCTACTCTGATGCCTTTCCAAGTTATGTAAAGCCCAAAGCATATTCTCGTTCAGTGCTTCCAATTTAGCTAGGCAGACTTAGGCAACTCTATCCAGCACTTTTTGGTCGTATAATGTTGTGCGCAATGAGGGAAACTGAATCTCGATAGGTAGGACGGCCTCAGCTCCATACACCAGGGAATACAGAGTCACCTGGGTGGAATTGCGAGTCGTCGTCCGATAAGCCCAGAGAGTATTGGGGAGCTTGTCTGGACAACATTTCTTGTTCTGACCAACCATATTTTGCAGAATGTTAGGGAGGGTTTTGTTAAACGTCTTGATCTTTCCATTTGCCCGCACGTGATAGTAGGAGGTATGGTTAGAGCGAATGTTGTACTTGGCATATAGTTTCTTCAGCCCGACTGCTTGGAAGTTGGTTCCGTTATCCGTGAGGATATTGTGAGGTACTCCAAATCGATAGATGATGTTGGAGCTCATGAAGTCAGCGATAGAACTTGCTTTGACTTCCTTAAGAGGAATTTCCTCTGCCCACTTGGAAAAGAAATCCGTAGCGGTCAGAATGAACCGGCACTGGCGGGCCATCACCGGTGGGTAAGTTCCTATGAAATCCAACCCCTAGACTGCAATGGTCCAAGAATACATGGTAGTGTGGAGAGTCTCTGGTGGCCGATGCATGAAGTTAGAGTGAACTTGGAACGCATGACAACTCTTGGAAAACTTGATGCAGTCATAGATCATGGAGGGATAGAAGTACCCCAGCCTTCGAATATGGTGGGACAACTTCGACCCGGCCTGATGGGCGCCACGGGAACTAGCATTAACTTCTTTCATGACCTGAGGGATCTCGACTCCTTGAAGGGAACGGAGGAGAACACCATCAAATCTGCATCTATAAAGGAGCTGCTCAAGTCTGGGACCGCTCTGAAGGGTAAACTGTAGCGCGCGGCATCGGATTCACTCACGCTCGGCTTGGTCCGACGGTAGATTGTCATGTTGGAGATATTCAACCAAGGGCGTCCTCCAGTCAGGAACCATTTTGATTAGCACATCTGAAGTCCCTGTGGATCCTGACGTTGGGGCACCAGCAGTAAGGTGGTTCACCCACATGCCAAAATCATCCTCCAAGATAATGGGAGAAATGACTCTCCGATGTTCCACGTGGATAATCTGGTCTTCCGGTTCATGCTCTACAAGCGACGCGGCCAGGCTGGCCAAAGTATCTGCTCTACTGTTCTGTGACCGGGGAATATGAGCGGCCTCTGACTGAGAAGTGGACTTAGCCATTAGACGGAGGGTTCACTCTAGCAATGGCACGAGTTCTGGACTTCTAACAATATAGTCACCATTGACCTAATTGATGACTAGCTCGGAGTCCCCTTTCACATGCAGATGGGGCACGTCAATCTCGGGAGCCAACTCGAGGCCAGTGATGAGGGCATGATATTCTTCCTCGTTGTTGGTGCAGCCTTCTGATAATAGGAATGAATACGATAGAACATCTTTCTCCGGGGTGATGAAGATGACACTCAGGCCCACTCTGTTAAGCCTAGGATCGTTGAGCCTTCTACCGGTGGGGCACCGGGAGGCACCGTCAAAGTGCATCTGCCAGCATGGGATGGCATGATCGACTGAGAGGGTTACCTCATCAGGAAATCCTAGATCTAGTGGCTGATCCATGGAGGTTGGATGAGCAGCTAAGAAGTCTACCAACGCTTTTCCTTTGATAGCCTTCTGAGGTACAAACCTGATGTTGAACTGTTGGAGGATCACTGCCCATCACGCCAGTCGGCCAGTCAACATAGGTCAATTTAGGATGTATTTCAACGGGTCTACCCGAGAGACCAGTTGTACCTCGTGGTGCTGTAAGTAGTGTCGCAATTTTTTTCACAGCAAATACGAGTGCCATGAAGCTCTTCTCTATGAGATAATATCTAATTTTTGTATCAAGGAGCATGCAGCTGAGGTAGTAAAGGCTATTATCTATTCCCTTATTGTTCTTTTGGGCGAGAAGTGTACTGAGGGATCCTTCCAGGGCAGTCACGTAAAGGACCATCAGCTTTCCGAAAATCGGTGGCATCAAGACCAGAGGTTGGAGTAGATACTTCTTGATTTCCTCAAAGGCGATCTGACACTCTTCGTCCCATTCATAGGCGGCTCCTTTCTTCATGAGCTGGGAAAAGGGCTTACACTTGCTGGCCAAATTCGCAATGAATCGGCGTATATAAGATAAGTGGCCTTGGAGGCCTCTAAACTCCCGAACATTACTCGGGGGAGGCATATGGCTGATGGACTTGATCTTCTCTGGGTCAATCTTGATGCCTTAGTATCTGATAAAAAATCCAAGAAGCTTTCCGGAGGTGACCCCGAAGGCGCATTTCAACGGGTTCATCTTCAGGTGGTGAGAACGAAGGAAGCCGAACACTTTCTCAAGGTCTTTGAGATGGTCTTGATGCTGGCGAGATTTAACCACCAGGTCGTCCACGTAGCATTCCACCAGTGTCTCGATAATTGGCTTGAATATGCGATACATGGACCATTGATAGGTGGAACCTGCATTTTTCAGGCCAAAGGTCATAACCTGGTAGCAGAAAGTACCTTGGGGAGCCCTGAAGGTAGTGAACTCTTTATCATCAGGGGCCATCCGGATCTGGTTGTACCTGAAATACCCATCCATGAATGAGAGGTCTTGGAACCCATATGTGGCATTGATCAACAACTATGTCATTAGAAGGGGAAAATCATCCTTCAGATAGTGGTGATTGAGGTCGCGGAAGTCGATACAGACCCTGATCTGTCCATTATTCTTCCTGAACTGCACAATGTTGGCTAGCCAACGGAGGTAATGAACTTCTTTGAAGAAGTTGGCTTTGATGAGATTATCAACTTCAGCCTCAACCATGGCACTGTGAGAAGGGTGCATCTTTTTGGGAGGCTGGTTAAACCCGCGATGGTTTGTCGGAAGGCCAAGGCGGTGGATGGCTACCTGAGGATATAATCCTGGAATCTCATTGTAAATCCAAGAAAACACATCACAGTGTTGTCTAAGAAATTCTACGTACTGTTTTCTCTCCTCAGGGGGCATAGCGGCGCTGACCAATATGGGTCTTGGGTCTGCCTCGCTACCGAGGCTCACCTGCACTAACTCATCGAACGTGGTGGAGACGCCATCCTCAAAGGCAGGGGTGCATCTTCCATGTCCTCCTCCCCACTTGTGGAGGGATCATCCATGGGGGGAGCCATTTCGGGGCTGCCAGGCCCTGGTGGGAAGCTGGTGCTTGCATAGGCAGCAGTGGTTGTCACGTCAGGATACTCATGCACTATAGAGACCATGGTGACAAAGGCGGTTGATCCAATCCCATCTGGCCTTTGGCCCAAGGGGCCATGCTTTATGACATCAAAGCAGTAGTGGCGCGTTGGCTTGATCCGATCAATTCCAGCCCAGTGAAAGAGACACGTATGACATACTTCCGTTACCATGAGCCTAACATCCCGATATCGTATAGGGGTAGGAGGCTTAGGGATCACTTGAGCCTGGTTGGTGTAAGAGTAAGAGGTGATTTCCCACCACCGCTTGGACACAAAAATATGCCTTCCTATGGTACCAGAAACAACAAAGCACTGCCCCATGTCGGGGTTTGTGGCCTCTAACCAATGGATTGGGAATACATAAGCATCATCCAAACCTACCCAGGGATCACTTGTGACAGTGGCGGGCTCGACCTCACCTGCCAGGATCTGCTTGTCCTTGCTCTTGTAATAGTCGGCGTCCAGATAACGGGCTTCACAAGAGGCAAAAGGAGAGGCATCTCCTTGGAGCATTCCTACTCGACCATTAAGGGAGTATTTGAGGAACTGGTGATATGATGAGGGGACCTCTGTGTGAAGGTGGAGCCACGACCTTCCCATCAACACGTTGTAGGCGGTGTCCTGAGAGACAACCATGAATTCGGTGTTGGCAACTAGGCCACTGAAATGGGTCTTCAAGAGAATATTTCTGAGTTGAGTTTTCTCGGTCATGTCATACCCCTGGATCCTGAGGTCCGAGGGAGTTAAATCGTCCTCAGAAAACCCCAACTTCCGCAGCATCCGAGTTAGGATTAGGTTAATCCCAGAACCCGTGTCGACAAGATAGCGTCAGACTTCAATGCCATTGAACTGGTCGGGGATGTACAGTGGATGAATGTGCTCCTTTATGGGAGGGTTTTTGTCTTCACCAAATAACGAGATAACCGCCTGACATTCGGCATTCTCAATCGCCTCGGCGTGGAAGGATTCCGCAGCCGCTACCTCCGTCTCAAACTGGAGGGGGCTCCTTAGGGCCTCGGTGAGCGTCTCACGCATTTTGGATGATAGGAGAAGAGCCTAAAGGATAGAAAGCCTTGCTGGAATGTTGGCCAGGTGCTTCAGAACATCATACATTCGGGACAAACACGAGCTTCTGCTTAGAGGAGGCCGCTCTGTGGTTGGAGGCATGACGGGCCTTGCCTGCTGGACCGGTGGCTGACTGGTACTAAACATTTCTATCTGTTCACTAGTCAAATCTCGAAGAGTGGCTTCCAGATTTGGACCAAAGAGCTGGGGTCGGCTGGTAGCAGGGTAAAGCTGGTCGCGGCACAGCTGAGGCAGTTCTGCCTAATCCAGTAACACAAACGGTGGTGGAGGCGAACCTGTCGACACCAGATGAATGGGCCGCGTGTGATGAGCTCTATATTGGGCTTACTGTCTAGTTTTAGCAGCGTGTACGGCCTAGCTCGAAGTGCCAACTATCGTGCCCCAGTGATTCGTGTAGTTGCTGCTCTACCGATGTCGGCAACGGCTGGGGACATCGGGAAGGTCCACCTGGCGTTCCTCATCATCGGGAGTCAAAAAGGGATTTACCAACTCTACGGTGTTAACCAAATCATACCCCAAAAATTTCCTCGAGGAGTCATCCACTACCAGACGGAGTCTCGGAGGTATCCCCATTCCTGGGGGCATAAAATCGCCAAGAGTGAGGGAAAACAACAGCATTGGCAGGGCGCGTTCTTTCTTCTTGCGCCGCCGCTTGCTCTTCTGGGAAGAGTTAGGATGGGACGACGATGTCGAGGTAGCGCTCGAATATTCTGAGGGCTCTGGATGATTCAGGTGGGCATGGATGATTCCATGGGCATAGGAGACCATCTTGTGGGCCATCCAGTCACTGTACTTCTGGGACCCATGGTCGGAAACCTGCTGCCACTCATCCTCGTTGGCACTTCCGCCATCTGATCTCACAAAGACACCCGCTACTTGCGTCGGGGCTAGGCCCATCCATACTATGTTGTTGTCAATCTGGTCTTGGAGCTAGACCTTGAACACGTAGCATCATTGGATGGTGTGCCCCAGGGTCCGGTGATAAGGGCAGTAGTTGGGGTGATCAGTGAGATGTGCCTCTTCTGGCTTCCGGCACTCAAGTAGCCGCACTATTCTCTGCTCTAGAGCACTACAGAGTAACCAGGAAACTGGGCCTCATCAAACGAGTAGGTCTGGTTCTTTCTATCTGGAAAGGGGGCTCTCGGAGGCTGGCCCTGATGAGGGGCCATAGGAGCATGCCGAGGAGGTGGATCCTTATTATCTATCGTAGGTGGTGGCAGTGTGTTACGCGGAGGCACCTGCTGATTTTGAGGTGGTCGCTATTGGGTCGGAGGTTGTGACCATGGTGGTGGACCCCTATGTGGATATAGAGCTGGCCTCCCTGGTAGAAACTCTAGCTACCTGGGGGCCTTTATCTGGGCCACAGCAGTAGGCTCGGCTCTAGAGAATCTCCTTGTCGGGATTACAGGAGGCAGTGGGCATGCCTGACTGGCCTTTTGCATGGATTCTTCGAGGCGCTGAGCCTTGTCTGAGAAGTCCTGGAACCCTCCGGGGTAATTCTGAGTGATCAGAGAAGAAACTAGGTCTTCCTTGAAGTTCCCTATGCACATTTTTAGTAATTTATCTTGAGTCAGTGGCATGTAAAGGGAGTATATGTGCCCCTTCCACCGGGCAACGATATCCGCGACTCGCTCATCGGGCCTTTGTTTCCACCTGAAGAGTTATGCGATGTTCGTCTTCTGGGTTGTGGAACTAAACTGGTAGAGGAATTTCCTATGAAGTTCCTCCTAGCTAGTCACAGATCCGACCAGGAGATGGTTGTACCAAACGAATGTTGGTCCTTCCAGTGTCAGAACGAAGCAACGGAGCATGGCAGCCTCCTGCTGTGTCAGAGTCCCTAACATAGGCCCAAACCTCGAGTTGAAGTGGGCCAAGTGTTGTGGCGGGTCTCCAGTCCCATTGAAGGGGGAGAAAGTGGGGTTCCCAAATCCCAGTGGGGCTGGAATATCATCCACCCATGTTGGGTATGGCTTGCCATCCAGTGGGATTGCCACCTGTCGAGTTTCCAAAGCCTCTAAGTGGGAAATGAGTGCTTCCATCGGATCGTCTGGACGTGGGTCCCTATCCAAACAAGGGTCTTTAACCACTAGCGCATTACCGGGCTCTTCAATCCAGTAGTCAAGCTCAGCAACTCACGGGGCAGCTAGCGGGGCGACTCTCGAGGCAGCGGGAGGAAACCGAGCGGGGTACCTCAGGTGATCATGCCGCTCAGAGGGGGTCGGTGAAACGTATCACGCCCTCCTGCCATGAGATCCAGCCTCTCCTCTGTCGGTGAACACGGCATGATCTCGGTTGCTCGGGAGAATCTCATCAAGGGGTAGTTGCTCCTTCCCCTGTTGTCCTGGCCTAGGATCACTGTAGTCAGGTCGCCTCTCTACAATTTGTTCGGCCAAGAGCTCATCAACCAACCTCTTCTTCTCAGCAAGCTGTTGGTGTAGTGTGGCCTTCTCGGGATCCTCTCCCTTCTGTATTGAGGCAGATGGTTCGGCGATCTTGACAGCCCCGACGTGGTCTTTACCCTTGCCGATTTTTTGGCTTAGTGTTAAGGCTTCAGTGGGCGTGGGGAGTCCAGGAGGTTCCTCTACTGGCGAGTAATTATCCCAGATGGGTCCAGTAGCGGCTTTTCCTTGGGGGGGGGGGGTGTCCCCATCGAGAAGTTCCACACCGTTTCCCACTCCCGAAAGGTCGGTCATGTTAACAGCCACTACCCTTGGTGGTATTCATTCAGATCCGCCCAGTGAGTCAGGTTGTTAGTGAATCGTGCTGAAAATAAGGGCAGCGTACTACCACCATACATGGACATGCGTGTGGGGGGTGGCCTCCTCGATAAATTTTTGGAGTACTTGAAAACTCTAGATGCGTTGTTGCTGGAGGGCCCTATGGTGGCCAAGTGACTCGAGGTGCCGAACCGCGGGGAGAGTGGCCAGGTTGACCCAACAACATTGCTCATCGATATCCTTGATATGTGATTGACTCCTGGGATAAGGCGCTCGCTAATGGCGAAGACGGGAGTGATTCACCCGAAGATTCTGGAGGAAACATTCAAACTATCCTGGGGTGAGCGACTCTGGTATATCAAAATCCAATCCTACGACCAGCCAAAACGTCTCAGGGAAGTGGCCTGCTATGAGGACGGTCCAGAAGCTCCACGACTCTGGTTTGGGATCTGGCCATTTATGCCCCTGATCATCAACCGAGAATGGCCGGGGAACTAGCAGTAGTGCCAAGGTAGGCCACGGGGCTAGTGGGCTGGCCGGTGGAGAATATGGAAAATAGGCCGATTGGCCGCCGATCCCTAAGTCTCCCTCCAAGGGCTACAGTGTCCTGGCTTCCATGTCACGATAGGATGGGCTGGCGAACATGCCTCCTATCATAGTGTCGGTACTTGCTGAGAGTGTGTCACATTGCAAATCTTCCATCGGTCCCCAGAAATGTTCCCTACCCTCTCTGAATGAGGTGGAAGGTGCTTTCGGGGAGTCCAACAGTAACTGCAGGTTTGACCCCTGGGGGTATGCCAAGTCCTCGTCCTCCTGGACATACCTTCAGAGGGAGGTGGTAATCATGCGGATCTCGCATTCAGGGAGTACGAGACTGGAGCGTCGCGTCCCCATCCCTACCCTCGACTCAAAGGGTTTGGGGGAAGGCTCCATCACGGAGTCATACATTGCCTCAAAGTCCAAGAAATAGATTGGTTTGATTTATGTATGGACTTCCCTGAAATTCCTCTTACGGCGACGACGTCCCGCCTTCCTGCCCCATGGAAACTCCTTAGGGCAGGGCTGATTTCTGTCATGGAGTCCTCTGGCCGCAATAATGCTGGGGCCAGGAGGACTGGAGTCCGGGGTGCGAGGATCACCGGGACAAATGTCAAAAGGGACATGGGGAGGACCTCCCTGTGAGCGAGTGACCAGATATGCAACGACTCCATACTCACGGCCAGCGATAGAGGAAGTGACCACGTACCCTGTTCAGTGGGCACTGGAAAGAGCCATACCCAGAGCGTAGCTATCATGAGGAAATCTTGTTCTTTCCAGATCAGTGGCACGGAGTGGTACTTCACGCTGGATGGCCCTACCACGACTTGGTCCGCGGTGGCCATTGTATATGCCAGTGACCAGGAGATTCGACCCAACCTGCCTGTGGGGCGGTCAGGGCCTCGATCCGGGTCGGGCATGTAACTGCCCCTACTCAACACGTGTGGGGGTCTTGTAATAGGGGTCAGTAGTGTCTCGGGCCACAATGGTTGCAGATGTTGGTGCCCCAGGGCGGGCATTCTCTTCCGCTCATGCCCGACTCTGGCGTCGGGTCAGTTGTCCTAGAGCTGGTGGTGCGGGCATGGAGATTGCCTACTCCTCATCCCGGGGAGTCGGGCGGCAGCGTCGACGCAGCCTAGCGGGGGCCCTTGCTGTGAAACCCTGGGACGGGTCTCCGATCGGGCGAACCTGGACATCCCCTACCACACCAGCATAGGGGAGGGCGGTGTTGAGTCATTCCATGGATCGGCTCCCGAAATAATTAAATGTCGGAGTGGGGAGCGGTGGCTCCCTGCGCGGCCCTCGGGGGCGGCAATGGTGGTGTGGTGCAGATTTCTCTAGATCTAAACGGGCCATGTCCCAAGTGGGGATTCCCCCCTCCTCCTCATACATACAAACCAGGTTGTTGATCACCCTTCGATGGATGATCTCGGATAGGGAGAGGGGGCGTAAGCGCCCGACAGTCGCGGAAGTCGGAGCCAGAGTAGATTTGGAAAAGGACGGACCACGCGGGGTGGCAGCATTGATACTGCCTCTGCCCCTACGCCGGTGGGTAGGTGGTGATCAAGCTCTGGATGCAGCAATCTGATTCCTGGAAGCAGGGAGATGAACCCATTAGTGCTAATAGAAAAATAAATTGACAACCAATTGCCCAGCATCATTCTGTCTTTCATGGTAGGCGAGAGGGATCCATGCTGACGACGTCACAGAACGGAGTTCTAAACATCCTGACTGCCTCAACCCCTGGCGGGTCTCCCGTCTCGACGCTAGGTGCCCAGACCTAGTGACATGCTGATCTTCTAACACCTCGAATGCTACCATTCCCCATATTGAGGAGAAGATATTCACGTCGGGATCACCATTTTCTGTTTCTGACGCTTTTACACAGGGGCGCACGTGCGTCCGTCACGCGGGGGGAGGATGCACGACTTTTTACCCCTCATTCCCACTTTCCAAAGGCAGGCAGCATCCGTTCCTTGTTCAGGGATGCTTGCTCCTTGATCGAAACTGGGATGATGGGATGTTAGTTCTTACTTCCGTGGATTCCTCCTCGGAGCTCGTCACCTAGTCTGGGTCTCCCTCATAGATTTAAGACAGGTTCGTGAAGCTCGTTCCTAGCGCCATATCTGCACGGACGCTAGTTAATTACGCTGCTTCTGTCGAGACGTTCCAAGGGGTCTGGTCGAGGTAGCAACCTTTGGTGAGAAGAATGGTCACACTAGGGTGTCGTTGGTGCACCTTGACGCTGGGGATTGGCAGGTCTATCTTCTGTCCCTTATTATAGGGCTTCTCGAGGGCGCCGAAGCCCAAGGCATCCCACATCTAATGTGGGGAATTGTGTGTCATCTGAGGTTTTCCTCAGCTTCACATGATTAACACGGAGTATTCCGTGAGTTTAACCTCTTGCAGAGACAGATCGGACTGATCAGAACACTGGGAGTGGATCAGATTGAAGGACCCCTAAGGGGAAACACCGATATGGGGGCCAACAGGTGGGCAGCTTCCTAGATACCATAGAGTGGAATGAGGTGGCATGATCCCCCCGTGGTGTGGCGGCCTGGGTAAGGATCAGGATGGGTAATGGATTGAAGAGGGGCTTGAACCCCATGGAGGCTTCCTACATATCCCCATGGAAGGGAATCAGTGTCCGCATAGTTCGGTGATACGGTGGGACACCTAAAGAGGTGACCCGTGAGAATGAACGCATGGATTAGAGCCTGGAGGAAGTATGGTCTTCGGGCTATGGCATGAGCTTCCCAAGGAACGTGGGCTTGATGGAGATGTCAGGATGAGACGTGGGTGTTGGACATGGGGGTTACGCTCTAAGACAGCCCATGATGGTGGGTATGGGGCTTATGCTCTGAGGCGGCCCATAACAGTGGTTGTGAACCGACTTGGAGGGGTCATAACAACGGAGTGATGGGATTGGACCTCATGGAGGCTTCCTACGTACCATTTGTTAACACAGATCAAAGTCCACGTAGTTCAGGGCATGCAGTTTTACATCATGCAGGACGGGATACAGTTTAACGTCATGCAGGATGGGATACAATTTAACATCATGCAGGATGAGATATAGTTTAATGTCATACGAGACGAGCAATTTGGGGCTTACGCTCTGAGACGGCCCAAAGTGTTGGCAAACCGACGTGAAGAAGTCAGAACAAACGAGTGGTGGGCTTGAACCTCGTGGAGGCTTCCTACGTACCATGCGTTAGCAAGGATCAAAGTCCACGTATTTTTCTGGGATGGGGCTTACACTCTGTGGTGGACCATAGGAGGATGTCATGGTTGATTCTTGCTCTAATCTCACGTGAGTCATGCTCTATTTGAGAAACAAGAGGCACCAGGGACCAGACGATCACATCGCAAAGGGTGCGTCTGTGAGAAGCAGAAAGGGGCTTACGCGTTGAGTGGCCCAAAGAAGAAATAAGGGATTATGCGTGGTTAGCAGCCCTTAGTGTCGGGACTTACTCCAAGATAGAGGCCTATGGTGCGACAAGGCACAGTGGGGTAGGGACTCCACTGGCCTTGGTAGTGGGGAAGTATGGAGGTGCATGGGTGAAACCTTCCGCAGGAAAAGCTAGGGGCTTACGCTCTGAGGAAGCCCTTCCCCTATGGAAAAACACCACTCCAAAAAGAGGATATCATTCCATGTGAGGAATATTCCATTCCCATAGAGACGATAAGCATAAAGATTGTCCGGGCTGGGGGGACCCTGCGTGCAAGGCATGGGGTCGGACCACAGTTTAACGTCATGTGATGAGGACGAGGTGCCTATCAGTTTCACGTCCTGCAGCTCGGATGAGGTGGGTTCGCTCCACACCCCTAGGGCTTACATGCCCAATGCCCTCTACCCCTTGTGGGAGGGAATCCATTGGCAAGGCGGTAGTGAAGGGGGGCCGCAAGGCGAACCCTCGAGGGGTCCACGTTAGCGTGGCTATGCGAAGAAGCAATAGCTGTTAGCGTGCCTATGTGAAGAAGCATAAGGCAAAGCAAGGCAATGGGAAACACCACCCAAGGGACCTTGAGGTTACTTCATATGAGCGGGGAGGGCCCTATGGGAAAACAACGCATGGCGTGCATTCCCCGTATGGAAGACATCGGGCGCCGACGTAGAAAGGCACCTGGGGCGTCAAGGTGAGGGGTCCTAGGTTTTGCGTGCAAAGAGAAGGTTTGCGCGCAAAACAACTGTATGGCGCGCAATTGGGTCAGAGGATTGCGTGTGGATAGGGGATTGTGCGCAAAGGGCCTGAATTGCGTGTGGGGGCAATGGTCGATCCCTAAGTCATGGTGAAACCTAACAAAAGGGTTGCACGCAATTTAGAAGGTATTGCGTGCAATTGGAGGTGATTGAGTGCAAGGGGCAAGGATTGCGCGCAAAGAAAGAACCTGAAGGAGATAGAAAATTCACTTAAGCCAATGGGGTTGTGCACAAAGGTTAACCCTGGGGAAACGTTGCGCGAAAAAGTGGATTACCTGGAAGACATCTTTTGCACGCGGGAGTCCAAATTGCGAGCATGGGAGCTGGTCCGAATTCTTCAACCCCGAAACGGTTGGGGTCGCCTTCTATTTATAGGCATTCTCCATCGCGAAAATAGGGCGGCATGCGAAATCTTCTGCGCCAGGACCCTTTGGCACGCAAGGCTTCCCCGCGCAGAACCGGGCATGCAAAATTACGCATCGTGCTAGTTCTTTTTCGCAAATCCCGGGGGCCCTTCACGCGAACAAAATTTTTTCGTGGGAGTGCCCTTTAATTTCGATCAGCACTTCTAGGTCCTCCGGACTGGGCCTCTGAGTCCGAATATGACTTCGCTTCATCCGTTCGAAACTTCTTCTAGGAGTTACGGACTTTTTCAGCGTCTAAAAGAGGTCATCATATTCATTTAATTCATTCTTCTTTAAAGGAATTATTTGCAATTTTTTCCTTTCCTACAAACCATGAATATTTAAAAATCCATAATGAAATAATTTGGTACAAATAATATAAGAATATCATTATAATAAATCATATCATGCCATTTGGGTATAATATTATATGTGGTAGAAGAAAACTTTAGAAATAACACATCTCAATAAATCTAAAATGAAACCTCTATAAGAGAATAGTATTGATTATTAATGTTATTTAACTTGAAAAAATATTCTCTTCAACCAATAACACATAATCTTCTATAAAATCAATTAACAACTGCCTGTCTAAATTAAGAACAACTGATGCCATAGTCTCTTTAATGGAAAAAATAATTAAATAAACAAAAAGAAGATATAATCAACTCATATTAGAAAAGAGTCAATCATAAGAGGATAACACCTAAGGATCATATTTGGGAATCTCAAACCACCAATATAATAACCCAAGATCATATATGGTTCTATATTGGTCAAAGAAATATAGGGGAATCTGAAAGGGAAAATGAATTTATAATAAAACTAGAAAAAAATCTGGAATAATAATAAGGATCATAGTGAAATATTTACCGATCAAACTAATATCAAAAAATCAGGTCGTGAACCCACTTCTATTATCCATGGGATTCTCATCATCAAAATTCCTTAAAACTGATTCATTTAATAAAGGTTTTTGCATGACTAGGGTGTATGTGTCATTAAACTCAAGCTCTTGAGGATCAGAGCTGAATTATTATCCTTCTCCTTAGACCCAATCTATATTAGACACATGACACAATGTAATACATTTCACTAGGATATAGCGATCCCCAATATAAAGAACTAAAAAATTATCAATATAGGTCCCCATGGAACAACAACTAACATCATGACACAAAGTCCCTTATGCAAGATTCACTTAAAGCTCTTGTATAACCAAAAACCCATCAAGACCTATCATTCCACAACACAAGGAACTATGCCATGACACACATCCCCTATTTGAATATTGAAACTCATAAATATCATATCCTCAACTCCTTATAACAACAAATTACTTACACCCACAAGAGTACCCCTCATGGTGTGGCCTATTAGACAAATAAAGACCCTTTCTTCCAAGAAACCGACCACATAATAGCATATAAGTTTACTAAATAATATTTTCCCATATTGGGAATTTATCCAAAACACTACCACTATTCTACCACTAACCTCAAAACTTATCCCAACACTCCTGATGCCTGAAAAAAATCAATTTAAAGGCCTATAAAAGTCCATAATATTACACTTGTTATTCCTATTAATTCTTTACTCTCCAAATCAAGATATTATATCATTATTAATAGATTTTAGGATACAATAAAGAGATTTTTTTGGTAATTTTATAATAAATAATGGGCATAATGAAGGGTGAAACTGTTTAAATATCATGCATGATTTATAGTTTTAACACTCACTAAAAGTACCCAAACTCATTTCTCTTAAATAGGTTTTACTCGAAATAACTCCCCCTTTACTATGTGATTTTTTTTTATTTTTATAACCATTATTTTTCAATAAGTGGTGTTATATTTTTAGATTAAAAATGATTTTTGTGAACTATCCTTAAATAAATAAAAATATCTTAATATATTTATCACCAACCAACCCGGGATACCCCAAATCAAAGTACCCAAGTTAGCTTATGTCATAACCAAAAGCACATTCCTAATCACTATATGCTAGAATCTAGTGAATGGGCATAAACTAGTTCACAAGTAGGACTATTTTATCTTAATAAAATAAAAATAAATAAAAGAGCCCTTCCACCTATAAGTCCAGAATAACCATCCAATAAATAATAAATTAATTCATATAAAATTAAAAATCAATAATATATAAATAAATACAAGTCATAAAAATATGACATAACTCATCAATAATAGGAAAATAAAAATAAATATATTCAAAACATCTAAAAATGAAAAATAAATACTAATAATTAATTACAATATTGACATATCTTGATACATCAGATGAAAAATGTAACAAAATAATTTAAAGACCATAACCATTCATCTCCATAAAACAAGTTAATCAACTTCACTTTACCCCTCCAACATACCCAAACCAAAATCAAAATATCACCTCATAATTAAAATAATAACCTGTATTGGACTTCAAATATGATTGGCATGAGAAAATAATTCCAAATAGGTAAACTCCTTAAATACTATGCACAACCATTTAATGTAAATCCATTTTATGCAAATTTGATATCCAAGTAGAAAATAAAGATTCACCTTTTTATTTAAAGAAATTAACATAGAGTAGTCATTTGAATCTATTCTATCAAAAACAAATATACCAAAATTTTTAACAAAAACAATATTTAGGTATTTCATGAAATAATATAATATTGAATGAGGGGAAAACATGTTTAAAGTTCATTTTCAAAATACCTTAGTAAAATAAATTACCCAAGATTTAGTAAACCTTTTAAAATAAATGAAGTGAATTAATGGAAGATTAAATTATATTAATAGAATAAATACATTAATGAAATAATCTTCAACACAATATTCAGAACAATATTAATGAGATGCTAACATAAAATTTCAACAAATTAACTACCACAGAATAATAAAATTACAATCATCCAGAAAATTAATTGAATCCCTTGAGAAAATATTGGTAAATGAAAATATAATATCCATATAATTGGTTCTTTATGTGATTCATCTACCAAATTTTTTTTATTCTATATAGCCTAACATGGAGGTGAAATGTGTTTATCCTGATGTGATCCACATGTGGGACCACTAGCTAAAGTGTCATCACAACTTGTGTAATATTATCACCTTGATTTCCCCCAAAGATTCCATTTATTTCATATGACATTAAACAAAGGAGATAAATATATAAGATAACTATCATATCATATAATAAATAAGATTCATAACATTGCCTTTCCTATAAACACCCTTCATAAAAGTATTCATTTTATCAAGAATTGAAATATAATAAACATGTCCTATAACATGGACTTTTTAATCTATTTTTCACAATATAAATATCGCATTATATTTTTCAAAAAAAAATATGTGGTTCGATTCATGTGTATACTCATTTCAAGCAATCCCTTTTTTATCAAGTTAAAACTAGGCCTTTAGAATATCTTTGAAAAACAAACCAAAGAAACATCATGAAAGCATCTAAATAACCTTTTTAAGAAATAAAACACACCCTTAGTTTATAAAATATTCTTTAAGAAGATGATTATAATTCCTTTTAAATCATTTTAGAATCAATTCACCCCTTTTATCATCAAATTTTATTAGAAAGGGCCTTTAAGGTAGTTAATGAAACACATTTATTTAATAGTAAAATTATTAAAATTCAAAAACTACGAAAAACATGAAACCCATTTAAGACAAGTGATATTTTAGATGAATCAATATTTCATTTGATAATCCTTAGATATAATTATTACAACTTTTAAAATCAATATAAACAAGTACTATAAACAATCAAGAATTCAATATCATTTTTATGAAGAGTTATACACGGAGAAATATGCCCCGATATGATTAAATCACAAGTCATGGTGTTATTAAATAAATATGGGGAATGAGAACCCTTGAAATTCAATTTCATAGCATAACATAAAAAACCAATTAAATTCAAGAAACAAAAAAACCTAGGTTTACATGTCCATTTTAGGGTATGAAAATAAGATGATAAGAAAGAAAAATAAGAAATGAAGGGGATTAGATCACATTATGTTTAATAATCTACCACTAAAGATAAAATAATACCATGGGGAAACCTGATGAGGGAGAATAAAATGATATGGGGAATAGATTTGGGTATATTGATATTTAGTATGATAAAAGAAATATCCCCAGGGTATAAATTCATGTTAGGGTACTGAGTTAAATTTACAACTTCTAAAACATGAAATAAGGCACAAAGGTGTGACCCCATTGTTCATGGTGGAATTACCATACCAATAACATCATATCATACCATGTCATTACCCCTTTATTCAGTGTGTAACCTGCTCTCTTGACTTCTACCCCCCCCCCCCAATCGGGAATTGTTTGGGACCCATAAACAGAACCCCAAAATAACCTTACATATCACTAGATATAGCCCTTATATATCTATTAATTTATCCATTTTCAAACCCATATATTTCAAATAAACCCTTAAGCATCCCACATTTGACTATTTTCAAACCCTTATTCATAACATTAAACCTTACACATCATAAGAGATCCTCAAACTTATCAAATTTTATGAATGGGGAGCTTATGTAAGTGGCCCTTACACATGAGGTGTTAACAATTTTACATGAATGTTTTAACCCTTTTATATAGAGTGACCCATTTGTATTATGGGGGTTATACTTTATGAATCACATTTGGATCCCAACAATTTACTGATTTTTGAATGAGCTATGTAGATTTACACATGAGACTACCTATACATATTTGGTGTTTACCCTCATGTACTATAGGGTAATGTTTACACATAGGACATAGTTGATTATCTATAAAGGGGAACCATCATCTATTTTAACCCTTAAAATTAATACACATCCACTTTTCCAACCTAATTATTCTCAATACCCATCACCTCATGACACCCATTATCCATAGCATGAATTTTCTATTCAATTCTGGTCAACACCTATCAGATAATAATGAAATTAAACCATGGAGTGACCAATATTGAACCTTAAAACAATTATTTATATAAAACACTCATCATGCCATAATTCCCATAGGCCACACTGTGACCTAATGTTTACCTAAAATACATTCATCTTTTTCAATTCTCATCACATTATGAAGCCTTTAGTCTATGGAATGACTTTCAGTTGACATAGAATCAAATTTGAAATCATATTACCCATCACATAATAACTCTTTTAGGTAATGGAATAGGTTATAACTATCCCAAGATTGTACAACATAAAAACACTGATAATCAACTCACACTCTAAATGATCTCAAAATATTACCAGGACTATATAAATTCAGGACGAAATCAAGAAAAGTGATTAGAATAAAATTTTTAATAAAATAATATGGAAAATTAAGGTTAGGGTGTGAAAATTGTGGGTATGTTAAACCCATTTCCATTCATTGGATCTAATTCAACAAGACAGAGTTAGTCAGACATTCCATTGTCTATGGGTTCAGATAGTTGTGTTAGGGAAATAAAATAGTGAACTTTTTTGTGTATTTTTCAAGGGTAATTGTCTTAATAGAATGAGAATATATATCAATAATGTAACTATAATAGGGGTTATTCACTTGGATAATTGGTCGTATTCATAGGGTTACTATATATTGATAATTACCATTATAAATAGATAGAACTCTATAAATATAAAATGTCAATAAAACTAGTTTTACTGGATGGATTCTTCCTGAAAATGATACTGTTGACATTATTCATAGTAATCATGGAGTCAGAATATTGATTTGAACCTAATAGAGGATTAAAGAATTACATATGATTTAATCTCCTTAATTAATTCTTAGTGACTATTTTTCGGTTGAAGTGTAATTATAATAACATTTTATTTTAATAAAAATAGTATTTTTCTTTCTGCTATAGATATATGAAACATTTCTTGAAGCATATTAATATTTTCTTGTCCTTTGTTTTTCATTTTTTTATTGAATGTTTGTGAGGGGCGAGTTTTCTTGAGAGTGTATGATAATTGATTTGGTGTGGTGAGTAAGGTTAAAAGATTCCAATCTTTTGAAACACCAAGCTCAAGGGAAACCATATAGATGACCTATTTTTTGTTTTGTATAATTATCTAGTATGTTGGATCCAGTGATCAAATGTGGGGTGGATTCCTTGAAAATATTGTCAATTTTTATTTTGGTTCAAATTATTTGAATAATTCTCTAAGGAAGACTAGGTAATGATCAATTTTACCTTGACGTTATTTCAATTTTATTGGTAATTTTATATAATTATAAGGTATTATATTAGACAGAAGTAATAAGATCTATAGAATATATTTTTTATTTTAGACAATTTATATAGAGGAAAATTTTAATCAAAAATACCCAAAAGTTCCAATATAATGAGTCAAATCAGATAATATAGAGAAAGGGTAATGGGAACAATTGGATAGTAAGACACTTGGGTTTCTGTAGATTTCATTATCCTAAAATTTAGACTTTAAGATATAGGAGGAAAATACAATGGATTATCTCATTAAGGAGTTAGATAATATACATGAGAAGATAATGGAACTTAATAAAGTGTTCATGATGTAGAGGTTATTCATCAAGAAGCTATCATAAGGTAGACTAGTAGCAGATCATGTGAACAATTTCAATATGATATAATGATAGATGAATTAGTAAAGGTGAATTTTTTGTATAATGTATGGGATCCTATACTATTGTCAAAAATTATGGATTTATGGGACAAGATGGTAACAAAAGTCAGTTACTCTTATGTAAAAACAAATTTGGTGTTTGAGGATGATGGGAAATTGATTGAGAATAAATAACTCGAATAGAGGGAAGTCTGAACATTGTCATTAAGTGAACCTAATACTGATGGATATGGATGTTCACCCCAAAAGAGAAACTGGATAAAATACTCAAATGGTAAATCAGGAGATAGAATCTAAGAAAAATCATCTAGAATTGGTCATTTAATCTATTAGTGTGGTAAAAGGGGGAATCTATGAATAATTAAAAGACCAAAAATAAATTTTTGGTGGGACTTCAACTTCTAAAATTTTAAATTCTTTGATTTTAGCTAAGGGAGGAAACAACATATTTCTCACTACCAAAATTCTAGTGGATACATGGGTTACGGACTTAGGATCATTGTTCAATTATATGTAAATGAAAATAGGAATGGATAATTATGTATTAATAAATTTTGGCAAGGTTTCATTTATGGATTATAACCCTCTAGAGATTTTTAATAAGGGTTATTATAATTTCTAGATGAATAATGGTAGTTTCATGAATTCTAAATAAGTTAGACATATATTAGGGCTATGAAAAAATATAATTGTTTAGGGTACCTTGGGGAGTATAGAAAACTAACATGGGTTGACCCAAAATTTTATCCAATATATCTCACCATAATGTCTCTATCATTATTATCCATATTCTAGTGGAAAATAACTAGTAGTGAGGATCTAAAAGACATGGTGGGGAGACCATACCCTTTATTATAGTAAAATAAAAGAAGAAGTTACAAAAAAATCCATAAGGATATATATTAGAGTATGCATTATAAATAAACACAATTATAGTATGGTTTAATAAATTAAATTCAGTATACATTCATTCAGCCTCAAATAATTCTAATATAATTGATCACCCACTAGACCAATCATATTTATAGAACAAATAAAAACTAAAAATAAATACACAAGGATCTACTGCCAACACTGATTTGAACCACATAATGAGTATCCACAATGGTAGTACTTCTCTAGCACAAACCTCAAACTCTACATGATATGCTCTTCTAAACCACGCAACATTAGGCCTTATCCTTATCCATTGTGCACCCTATGATCAACCTGAAATTGGAAAAAATTTCTATAAGCATACCAGTGGGCATGTATATGTGGTGATGAATATATCTCAGTAAGAAACCCCTAGTGGAAAAACTAAAATTTATTTTCATAAAAAGTGTATACACATGTGTTAAGACCATCATAGTTGAAAAATAATAACATCTAGAATAAGAAAAACTATATAATGTAAAGGGGTCTGAAAAAAAACAAATAAAGTAGTGAACACTAGTATCTCAAGTGATACCCAAGTTAAATCCATACCCAATCCTACCCCAGTCTAAAGGATTTATATCACATTAATCACCCATACATACAATATATGTTGAATCTTTTAGATCAACATTAGAGATCCAAGATATCTAAAACACAATTTGTATCAATTTTATACCCCTTGGATCTCATCTTGAGTGCCGGAACCACAACACAAAACTCTACGATGTTATAGGAATCCAATATAATGATAAAAACTGGCTAGAGGAACTCTAATAACATTAATAAAACTAAATCAAATCCTGATAGTACTTTAAAAATAACTAGCTATATAAATATAAACATAAGGAAGGGCATTTCCCATAACTCCTGTTCATTAAAATGTATTAGACCGTGGACACCTAACCACAAGCTAGGTAAAATATCTATTGTCATAGGGGTTGTACTCATCCAAATCATACATAACCTTCCTAAAATATTCTAACAACATCCATACAGTAGAGGGGAGGACCAGATATATCTCAATGCCAACATCCAATCCAATGATATCCGAAATGTCTTCTCATACGTCCAAACAAAGAAAAACTACCTCAAACATCATATGCATAATCCAGAAAATCAAGGGTTTATCAAATCTTGAACCCATCATCAATCATAGCTACAATAGTCTCAAAAAAAAAACAGGTCTATGGGTTATAAGGTTACCCTTGATGTCTCCAAATACAAAATAAACAAAACTCACTTGTGGTCAATATAACATGGGGTTCCTCATGTCACATTGATCACATCTATCTCAAAGAAAGGGTCACTCCCTATAATTGATATCTCAACCAACAACTAAACACCCAACCCAATCACAACCATCAACATTCGCAAAAGGGAATCCATAAAGGTAAAATAGGAAACTATATAAGGGGATCATCTATCATATCTAATCCATGAGGCAAGAACAGTATAATAAAAATATCTAAAAAACCCTCAAAGGACAACCACTAATACTCAATCAATAATTTTCTTGGAAGGGGATCCAAAATCATAATTATATTTAAGAGGTAATTCCCAATAATCAACTATGACATCCAATGATCACTAATAAGAAGATCAACACACAAGGGAATCCTAGAGAGTCCCTCAAATTCTTCTCAACATTTACTCGATGTAACCCTATTGTACCCACCATCCCACATTGTCAACCCAGCCGAAATGATCCAATCGATATGATCCTCACACAAAATATTCAAAACTCAATTGCTTTAACCTTGAGAAAGTAATCCCCACATCTATGGACCATCTAAGATCTCAACATAAATACTACTTGATTCCACTATTGGGGAATCATCTGAAATAACCTCAAACAAAACCGACTTGGAATCTACTACCAAAGTAATAAAACAAAATCACATACTTTATTCAGTAATTGCATCACACATACCTACTTATATGATAATTTTATAATCAACACCATAAGGAAATCGTATTTATAAAACCTTCCCAATCCAAAACACCATCCAGATAGCCTCTCCATGATGAAAGGATTACATTATCCTGATATATATGGAAAATCACTCATAATGGAAAATTGAATGGACTTATTATAACTCCAGGGTGAGAACATATTCAAAAAAACCGTCAAAGAGGTAGTATATAGTGTTCACCTAAATTAAAAAGTGTGTTCCTATAGCCAAACCCCTTGGCTATGTTCCATAACCCACTAGGTGTGTGCTTTCCCCTACTATACACCATGTACCGAACATCCATGGTGTGTAAGTCACATGGGGTACTTTTCCATGTACCATACATAGGGTGAGTCCAAGTATCCTACAAGCTTCTGGCTATGTACAACACCAAGGGTTTGGTCAGGTACCATACATGATCATATGCCTCAATATAGGGGGTCCGACCAAGTAACTAGTTTAACATTGATTTACCCCTACATAGAATATATATTGGGACTATATAACATATATTATCTTATTCCTCCCCTCCCTTGAAAATAATAACACATTGTGTGTGTCCTCAAAACTACAAGTGGTGTAAATGAGTTTATAGAACGTAAATCTGATGAGAATCCATTGAAACCCCCCAATTTACCCCAAAACATAGCACATGGGATCTAATGGCACCAATAAATACACACATATGGCTTTGAAATTTGAAAAACAATAATATGTGAGGATTTATGAATAAATAATTAAATTATGCCTACCTCTAGATGTAAAATTAAAAATCATCACTCCTAGATCTGCACCATGCACCCATTGTAACCCAATCTACGCTTGAACGATGAAGATGATGGGATCCCCTAATGCATATCCCTCTTTACCTCTCTCTCCTCTCTAAAAAAATCATAAAACCCATATGGATAGGATCTAGTTATGTAAGAATCCAAAGGGGAGGAATGAAAAATAAAAAGTTAAGAAAGTAAAAAAGGAAAAGAAAAAGGAGGAAAAACTGTTCAAAATCAACCATGATACTCATGACGGTTTTCAAACTCACCTAGTAAAAACCCCTATGTTTAAAAAAAGTTATATAGTCATAATCTAAATCTAATTCTCTCAATAAGATATATCACCATTTGAACACACATGAACAATTCATATTTAATCAATTTAATATTAAATATTCTTCTAAAATTTAGATAGCTATAAATTCCACCAATCTTCATTCCTTGGGTAATCATCCTATTCCAAGATCAATGAAGTGCTCAAAAGAATTATCTTATATCATTTAATATGAAAGTTCTCTATTTTCCACTAAAAACCACCCAAGACTAAAATTTCAAATTTTTACAAATTTTTTTCAACCCATAATAATGAATGTTGTTCAAAATCCCAAAAAAAAAATTCTCCCCCATATAACCCTTGGTGGTCAACCAACTATTATGATACCACTCCAAGAACCGGCACAATCGATGATATCATTACCATACATCGACTAAACCCATGGCACCATAACTCTCCAAGCATGAGAGACATTGAAATATGACCCATATAATGCTTCCCACCATAATAATATCATTATCATTACCCCATAAAAAATACTAGCCTCCATGGAACATGATTTATATACTATTGAATTTAATGAGTTTATATTGAAAAATTACTCATACTAGAGAACCAACATAAAAAGGTTGGCAACCACCCATTCATGGATTACCTATAAAGATGCCATCAATGTTGAAGAACACACATAAAATGGGGATCATATACTCCAATGGACATTTGTATGATACCCACCATAAGGCATTCCTAACACTGCTCCTTGAGTGCCATCCTCGACAAGTCCACCATGGCTACAACACTTGGGTTTTTTCTAATATCTGAATACACTCAAATAACCCACACATTTCCCATTCCATAGATCTATATATCAATCATCATTGTGAATAACCACCATGCAGATAGCCTCACACAACATGGCTTTATCTAAGAAGAAACACAAACCATAACTCTCCTTTATAATGAAAATTGATTCTCTAAGAACCTCTCATGAATCATCCTTATTGGACTCACTAAAAAGAAAAAATAGGCTCAATCTCACATTATCCAAGTTCTGATGACTAATGTTCCTAAAATCACTGACCAAAAACCTCACAAAATTCAGTTTTAACTAACTGGAGTTCCCTCGGTGTTCTGATTCAAAATTAATACATACCCCTCATTCCAAGATCAACTTCATGGCCACCCTCTAGTTGGTCATTGATCCAAAACCATGACTATCTAACCACACTCACACCACACCACTATAACTTAAACTATACCCAAATAGGCCCAGAAATCCAACTATCCCACATAGGAAAACCTAAAAATGGTAGCAATATAAGTGAACCACTTCTCAAACATCATATATCCTAAAAGTATCATTCTTATACAATAATCCCCCCCCCCAGTAATAGAATATTCTTAGAGACCCCACTAAATTGAATAACTACTATGAGCACCCAATTATCCAATAGATATTAGACACCTGGGACCCCACTATAAAACCTGGGAGATAACACATAAAAAAACACTCCCCCATTGGCACAAAACTGGGACTTTAGGGAAACCTCAACCTCAAGGAAACTCTTGCACGATCCAAAATTCTCTCAGTAATCCCTACCCAAATCGGTCCACCACTTACAATAAGGAATTAAATGCTCATACTGACTCATGGGGGTACCCATACATCCCTGGATGAAGGGACTACATTTCCTTCATTGATAGAAATCTCACCAAGAGATTCATATTACCTACCATTAGAAGAAAATAATTGTAGTTCAGTTGAGTAAAATTTCACCAAGGAGCTATATATGATAATATCATATTGGTCATTGGGTACACTTTAAACATCTAAAAATCCATTTTTAGTGAAAATATAAATAAAATGTATATTTCATTGGAATCCTACATTTCTATAATGGTGCATAAATATTGGCCTCTTTCCATCTATCCAAGACTCCAAAAAATAAAGGTTATCATACTAGGTGAAATTATAAAATCATGAAAATAGAAACCCATAATAGAAATCCAATTTCCCTATAAACTTGTACTTATTATCAATAAAGTGGTTTATAGAACACCATTTCAATATCCAATAAATTTTCTAACACATCCCTAGAACACATGCCTATTATATCCATAAATCATAAAACTAGACAGCACATATACCATCTTGTAATGAACTATCCTGGGATGAAAAGACACATCACCCAGTCTAGCTCACCACAAGTAATCAAGTGTGCCTCCCAATATTCTAGAGGCTATAGACTAGTAGAGAGGTTCAAAGAGATATAATGTGGAGACTGTACCCAATTTCGAAGTGAAATAAAAATAAAAATAATCAAAACATCCACAGTGGTAAACATGAAAGTGTGAATAATAAATAAACAAGAAAACAACATTCTATAATAAATGAATTGAAACATACTATTTTATAAAATAAATGAATGCTAATACAATAACTATGTTCCAACCAAGATAATAACATGTATAGAAAAAAGGAAATTAAAAAAAATTCACAAGGCTCCAATACCAACATTGTGTTGAACCACATAAATGGTGTCTATAGTGGTCAAAATGCTCTAGATCAAACCTCAAACTCTATATGAGTATCTTTGTTCGATCATATAACATTAGGTCCTTGGACCTATCAACTTTTCCCCATGTGATCAACTAGAAATAAAACATAAAGTCTATATGCACTCCAATGTGAATGTATAGGGGGGAGAAATAAATCTCAATAATCCACCCCCTACATTAAACTTATAATTTTCTAACATAATAAATGCATGGGAACACAATATTAATACCCTTGTAAAAACTAATAATAGATATAATAATATAAATAAATATATACATATAATAAATGAGGATTAATAAAAAAGGATACAGTAGTGAACCCCAATATCTCATTTGACACCTGAGGTAAATCTACCCTCGCTCGGGCCCCATGCTAGAGGATTTATAACATGTAGATCACCTATAAATACGATATCATGAGCTTACTCCAGATCTACACAAGATTTATAGGATTTCTAAAATGAAATGGGAATAAATTTCAGACCCTAGGATTTCATCATGGGTGTCAACAACCACAACATGCAACTTTACCTGGCTCTAACACTACAATGGAATTATCCAAACAAGAGAAATGAACTATACTAGCATCGAGAGAACACATGTAAACCATAGTAGTCCTAAAAAACAGAATGGGTCCAAAAAATATAAAATCAAGAAAGTTAATAGACCATAAAATTGGTTTATCAAAATATCTAGGACCATGGGCACCCATCCACTAATTGGGTAAAAAACCCACCGGCATGGGGGTGTACTCCTCCATAACATCCATTAGCTCCCCAGACCCATCATAAAATATTTATCCAATGAAGGATAGAACCATATGAATATCAATGATAATTAGTAGTCCAAATATATCCCAAAGGTATCCTCATAAAAGTAACCTGAGTAGAAACTACGTCAATTATCATGTCAATAGGTTATAAAAGTAGTGGTTGATCAACTCTTGAACCCATCATCGATCACAACTAAAGCAGGTTCAAACCACAGGTCTCTTGGTTATAAGGTAACACCCAGTGATTATATATCTTAAGAAATAATGAACCTCACATAGGGTCAATAACATATTGGATCACAAGGTCCTTGGATCATATTCATCTCAAAACATGGCCCACACATGATATAATAGATCTCAACTGGTGAATCAGAACCCAACCTAACAACAAAAAACTCTCCCACAATGATAATTAATAGTACAAATATATCCCAAAGGTATCCTCATAAAAGTAACCTGAGTAGAAACTACGTCAATTATCATGTAAATAGGTTATAAAAGTAGTGTTTGATCAACTCTTGAACCCATCATCGATCACAACTAAAGCAGGTTCAAACCACAGGTCTCTTGGTTATAAGGTAACACCCAGTGATTCTATATCTTAAGAAATAATGAACCTCACATAGGGTCAATAACATATGGGATCACAAGGTCCTTGGATCATATTAATCTCAAAACATGGCCCACACCTGATATAATAGATCTCTACTGGTGAATCAGATCCCAACCTAACCACAACAAACTCTCCCACAATGGTATCTATAAATGAAGAACATGAAACCCTATAAGGGGAAAATACATTATATCCAAACCATAAGATAATCCAATTATGAGAAACCTCTCCACGAATACCTCAATCACTGACCACTGATCCTTGATTAATAGTGTTCCCTCTAGGAAATCTAAAAGCATAACTATACTCAAAAGGGAATTCAAAATGGACAACTATGGTATCTATTATCACTAGTTAGAATAACTACTCACAAGGGAATCCTCAAGAGTCCCTCAAACACTTATCAACTTCTACTCAATGGTACCTGATTGAACCCTCCATCCTATAATTTCAACCTAGCCTAAAGGATCATTTTGATCTAATCCTCAAACACTTGATCCAAACCACAATTACTCTATCCATGAGAGACAAGTCCAAAATCAAAGAACCATCTAAGACATTCTAAAAATACTACCCAATACCACCTTCTATGAATCTTCTAAAAGAAAATTGAACAAAACTAACTTATCATCCACAATCCAAGACTTCCAATAATCTCACAACCCTCAGTCAAGCCTCAAATCACACATCATAGCCAACAATAGGATTTTGAATCCAACCCTTAAAGAATTCTTACTCTAAAACTCACCGACTCCAAAAAATCATCCACAAGTCCTTTTAATGATGAAATGATTACACTATCATGATATATAAATAAAAACACTCAAAATGGAATGCTAATTGTTCCAATTCTAACTCTAAGGTGATAAAAAGGGAAAAACACATCCAAGGAGGTAGTGAACCATGTGTACTTCATCTATATGACGTACGAATATAGTCGACCTCCCTAGAAATGTGCCACTGGATAATCTGCATGAACATGCCCCAACTACATGTTGTGTACCGAAC
Source organism: Viscum album (assembly GCA_963277665.1). Classification (NCBI taxonomy): domain Eukaryota; kingdom Viridiplantae; phylum Streptophyta; class Magnoliopsida; order Santalales; family Viscaceae; genus Viscum; species Viscum album. The sequence goes on from OY728131.1 coordinate 367,459,996, forward strand.
ACACAGAGAATGTAAGTCACACAGGGTACCTAGCCATCTACCCTACACTAGGTCAATCCTGGTACCTTACATGGATTCTATTTCTGTCCAACATTAGGGGTCTATCCATGTACCCTACATAGTCATGTTCTCTAATATGGGGTGTCTAGATAAGTTCCTAGCCACACCTCAAGACACCTATATAAGCCATTTTCACCAGGACTACATGACGTGTAGTTCCTTTTTCCTCACAATGTTAAAAATAAAAACACATGATATGTGTTCTCAAACAGACACATTTATTAACCAGTTTTCGATAATAAAAATGCTCTATTAATCCCCCAAAACCCTTAATTCACCATAAAATGCCCCATAGGGGCCATCATAGAACCCTGAACAACACATGTAGGGATTTAAAAACATAAAAAATTTATTTATGGGTATCTATGTCAATAACATTAAATAAGTCCAACTTATGGCCATAAGAAGATAAATCATAACTCTCAAATTCATGACATGCACCCACATAACTCAATCTCCATCTAATCAATGAAGCCAATGAAATTACCCACTCCCTCTTCAAATTTCTCTCCCTCTACCCCTCTCTAATGAAAAAAACCATAGGGGAGGAGATATTTTCATGATAAGAAAAAGGGGATGAATGAAAAAAAATGAAAAAAATGAAAGATAGAAGAAAATATAATGAAAAATTGTATTGGCCCAACCCAGGAACCTACAATGGGTTTATGCATTTCTTTAGAAAAAACCCCCATTTTGGGCTTAACCAAAGAGTCATAATCTCAATCCAAATATATAAATAAGAGATATCATCGTCTATCTAATGTTCCCCACCATTTTAGTATCATTATATTTACTCATTAAGAAATACACAAGCCTTTACAGCCCATTCTCTATCCATGGCCGAACATAATGATTGTACATTGCCAACCAACTCACACCAAATATCCAAAACAAAAATAATAATTATCTCCCATTCCTAGCTCACTAGTAAAGATATTCTAAATTCTAAAAAACCCACTTATAATTATTATCACATCCTCTTATCGCCGATGGCGGGCTCCCCACCATAAACATTTCCATACACTGCTCCTCAAGCCTCAATCTCAAAAGGCCCATTACAAATACACTACTCAAGTTTTTTCCATGACCCTAACAATCCCAATGGACTCGCACATGTCCCATTAAACTGATATATTGATCAATTGGTTACATGTATAACATATTCACACATTCTCTCTCACAACATGGCTTTATCCAAGTAGCCATTACAACCACCACTTTCCTCCTCAAGGTAGATTGATTTTCTTAGAACCTCTCCCAGGCTCTCATGCACCAACATACTCATAATCACCAGAGCCCAAATATGGAATAATTATCACATAATCCATGTCTTAAAAACATATGATAATGCACATAAACCCACTAGAAATTCTCCTCACAGGGGTTAGTTCTAATAAACTAGAGCACTGTCAGTGCTCCAATTCAATATCCAAGCATCTACCTCATTCCATGATCAACCACAAATTCACCCTCTAATCTTAAATCAATACAAACTAATTTGTTCCTAACTAAACTCTAATAATTCCAAAAAAAACATAACTAGAACCAAAAGGGGTATATTTCGAACCTACCCTCTCAAGCCATCCTTGAAACCAGGATCTCTCTCAGTGATCCACTTCTCTAACACTAAACATCCATAAAGGATCCTTCTTACAAAACAACACCTTGTTTTTATCATAATATTGTAGACCCCAAAAAAATTAAGATCATATACACCTACACAATTCTCTAAAATATATAAGAAACTTGATCCTCTACTGTTAGACCTAGTTGATAACGTGAGGCAAGAAGTTACTCCCTCTCCCAATAACTCAAACCGAGTACATCAAGGAAACCTCAAACATGGGAAAAATAAAGTACAATATCAACACCTCTTGGGAATATTTTCCCTCATTAATACACCACAATGAGTAGGGAATCCAATTCCCACACAGACCCATGGAGTCTCTATGCATCCCTGGATAAATGGATTGAATTTTCAACACCGAAAAACCTCTCACCATGAGATCTAACTAAACTATCATCAAAAGAAAATAATTATGGTTCATATGAGTGAAATTACACTAAGGTGTTATATATGATAACACCATAAATTTAATTGAAAAAAATTCAGACAAATAAACCTTCATTTTCAAAAAACACACATAAACATGAATATTTCATGTGAATCCTACATTCCTTGAATGATTTATGAACATTGGACTCTATCCATTAGTTAAGAGACAAAAATCACTATAAAAAATAAATATATTAACCAATTTTTTTCTGACTAGGTTTAATTATAAAATCATAAAAAAATATCAAGAATAATAATATTATTCCTTGTGCACTTGGAATTTTTATCGAAAAAGGTGTTCATGACACACTAGTTTGATATCCATCACAAGTTCTAGTTTTGAGTTGGTTCCTTAGACCTAAATCCTAAATGTATTATTATTTCTATTACATGTATAATGTTATATATATATATTTGTTTCTCTTACAATCGTATTATCATTACTTATGTATTTAATTTTTATATTGTAATGTCCCCATATTACATTTCCAATAAAAAGGTTATTATACTTCCTAACTATAATGAGAAACTCATGATATTATAACAATAATATTACATATTTTACATATGGTCTCGATATATCATAATAATATGACAACAATTATGTATATCTATTAGGTATCAGGGGATTATAAGCATTGAGACTTATTCTCAAGAAGTTTTTACTGGGTGATCTCAAGTAGATAAGATCAAGAAGACTTACCAACTAATAGGAACACCACATGTTATGAGTTTCATTACAAGTTCATATATATAATAATGTGTATTAGTCTCTTGACCTGAGACCATTATAAACATGTAACATTTTTTGCATACTTTTATTCTATTTGAAAACTATGACATTTATGTTTTGGCGATGTAGCCATTATTGGGTGTGTCATTAGTGGTATGACATTGGATGAATGAATATGATAGAACTTTTCACTTATAAAAGGGGGAGATATCTTGGGCCTAGTTAAATGGGATGGTAGTACCATTATAAAATCTACAGAAATGGTAGATGTAACACCATTATTTTTTAAGAGTTTTTTTTGAATAAATTAAATTTATTTGATAGACTGTGTTACATGCAACACTGAGTTTTAACGAACCCTGAAAAATTATTAGTATTTTTATTTAAACACACCCATTATTACCTATACCTAAACCTTGGAGTCCATAATATTAATAACCAAATTTTAAATAATAATTAAAATGGTTTTATATAAAGAAAATTTATTTATAAAAAGTACTTAATTTTTAGTAATATTTTTATATGTTTCTAAAATAGTATTTTCTCAAGAAAAATGTTTTTTAATTATTTTTGTGAACAATAATAAATTAAATTTTAAAACTTTTTTAAAATTAATCTAAAAATCCAAACTTATTTTTTTAATTCATTATATAAAGATTATACTGGGGTTAATTTTTGGACATTTTCTAAAAATATTATTTTTTCAATGAATTGTGAAAATACTTGTTGTTTTTAAAATTTTCATTGAATTTAAATAGTTTATAAGGTTAGTTTGTTTAAAAACTTGTTTTTAAAAGTAAAATTTGTTCAATTTAATATTTATAAATCCAATTTATTTTATTGATACAATTTAATATTAAATATTTATATAAATCCTTTTAAAACTTTTGAAAAATTTCTCTTTGAAAAATAGCTTTCCCATCGTGACTGGAAAATTAATATTAAACCAAATTTTTCCCCTTCTGTGAATGAAATTTATAAAAATGTATTAAATATTTAGGATCATAAATTTTTTTAATTTAAAATAATTATAACATAATTTTTTACCATAATGAACAGTAATAGAAATAAAAACTAATTATAATTATTAAGGTGAAAATGGGTTTACCATAGGTTAAACATAAAATAGAAGGGTTAAAAAGGACCCAAAACATTTTAAAATCCCATTTTATGACAATATTTTTTCTTATCGCCTATATGGTCATAAAAATATCTATTTTAGATATTTTTGGCCAGATAAAGTCATGGGTACACCTTATTCTTTTCCAAAATTACAAGTGTGTCACTCACCTCAGTTATAAAAGGCCACCCCCTCCAGTCTCCTCTTCAAACATCAAAAACCCTTTGGTTTGGTCAATACCTACTAAAATATCTTAATTTAATCCCTAAATTCATACTATAATCTTTATTTTTTTATAAATTAATCCTCTAAATGTTTTTGGTTCAAGCCTAAGGAAGTTGCACAAAGAATAGGTAACATTCTTCAATGAGCATTTTTATTTTATTTGTTCCTCCAAATCATTTTATTATTATTAAAACGAGATGATATAATAAACTTGGTATATTAAATATAATTATATATTGTTATTTTAAGTTAATTACCTATATCCATCTCCTCACCCCCCCCCCAAATGGAAAATTATAATGTCGCTTGTGTGTACGGCAGACTACCACCTCACAAACAGATGTGACATGTTTTCCATAAAAAACAACTCACGATTGTGAATAATAATGGATAATATATATATATATATATATATATATATTATTTTTAATATATCTATTATTTTTAAAATATACTATCTTATATGATTTCCCTACTTTTTATTCCATTGAGAGTGTGATAACAATGTTCGTGTGTACGGAAAACTACTACCTCCTTAAGCAACGTGAACTATTTTTCAATTATATTTCACTTGGAAGGTAATAAGAGAAACCCTAAAAGAATATATGTGATATATATGAAATATATATGATTCTTTAAATTTAATATATTATTTACCTTTCATTTTCTTCATCTATCAAAGAAATGGAAACAACATTCAAGTGTGCATATGGTCTACTGTCTCCTTGATCAACGTATTTCATTTTGTACTATAAAATTTATTGATTACTAAAAATACATATATACTGAATATATATTGTATTTATATCATTTATAACATATTTTATATGATTTAACCATGATAAAATTTAGAATACCAAAAATAAAAAATAAAAACATTCACGAAATTCAAAAACTTTATTACCCGAAACTTGACAATAACATGGAATTATTAATAAAAAGGTTATAATTGTCATAATTAAATAATATATGGTATGATATATATAATTTAGTTTCTTTAATATATTTATAAAAACTTATATTTATTATATAGTAGGTTTTAATGTGTATGAAGAAAGCCGAGACTTAAGGTAAGGGGTTTTTGTCTCAATTTTTCTTCTTTGAGACATATGTTATGTTATGAAAATTTATTATTTTATGAGTTTTATATACATACCCTTTGGAATGTTATATCATAAATATCCTTATTTTAATTATTTTTAATTTTTAATTTTTTTTAATCATTAATTGAACCTATGATTCAAAAGATACCAAGGTGGTAAAGCTTTTATGTTACAATCACATCGATTATCAAGATTGTTTATGAGTATGATTCTGATGATAAAATATTATGATCTATATCTCAATAAACTCATGAATTTTATTCTCCTTTTATTATTTAATAATAATAAAATTTTCCCTTCATTTTTCTCCCTTTATGTACTCAAGAGACTAAAATAATTATTTTAAGGAAAGTCATCTTTATTTCTCTCTTTGGTTGAAAACCCTTTTTATTCTAAAACCATGTTTTATAAAAATGTTTTTGAAAATGTTTTTAACATTATATAAATTTTTTATTAAATACATTTTTACTTATTTATATATTTTTACAAAATATTTTGAAATGAATTTCCATGTCTTTTTCCAAATCAAGGTCCATTTTTCTTTTACTGAAAATGTGAAAGAAATATTTATTTTAATGTATACGAAATGAATGGAATTTTCCAACTTCATAACCAATATTTTTTTCAATATTCAATTATAACTTTTCAAGTTTATTTTCAAATTAAATTATTTCCACAATTTTTTTTATTTTTGAAATTAAAAAAAATAATTTTCAAAGAAAAGTTCTTTTCATCAGGAAAGATTCCAAGTGATTTTTCTATCAAAATCATTTCCCATATAAGATGGTTTTTTTATGTTACTTAAGACTTACTAGGGATATGATCCAATTATATGATATTTATTCTTTCTATGGATGGATTATGTTAATGATGATAATATGTTTACGAACCCCATTTCTATTCTGTGGGTTATAACATAATAAAATACTTAAGAAACCTACTTCTTTTTTCCCAAGATATGCTTTGATGAAATTATGGAATGATTATTATACTTGTTTATTTTCAATAGGTTATGTTATAAGGAATATTTATGATACCCATTTATTTTAACATATTATGAAATAAATAATGTTTTATGATCTGGTGGAACACATATGTATAATCTTTAATTATGATATGGGTGTGACCTATATATCTCTCTAATGCATTGGGTAAAGAATGATATCTCATGAGATAAATTGGAATAGAATGGGTGGTCAAGCCAATTTAGTAAGGTACTCAATCCACTATGAAAATCTTGGGAGTGAACCTTGACTACTATGATGGTTTGGGGAGTGAACCCATTCTATTATGATATTCTCAGCAATGATCCTTGAACTTCCAAATAAATTAATTTTTATGCTTATGTTTATGCCACAATTCCATGTCTTATACAATTTTTATGGTCTCTTGGATAATATGTTTTTATTCCCTTATGATTCATGTATTATGAACTAAAATTATTTATGCCATGACCTAATATTATTATATCTGATACGCAAGTTATGGTTTGAAAATGACATTATCATGTTCTTATACCCTTCATATCATGTTATGTTTACATATCTCCCTTGATAACCCTTATTCTGAATTTGGGATCACCCTTTCTTATATATATTTTTCCCAGTTTATGAATAAATTTATTATATATGATTTTTCTAATAAGGGTTATCATTATGAAGAACTTAGTGGGAGATGATATATTTCATTTATAAACTAGTTTTATATGTTTTCACATTTCCAAATTCACTATACCATTATGATTATCAATAAGTTATTTATGTAATTTAATGAATTATATTATAAAAATTATGTAATATCTATTTTTGAAAAAGCCTAGGTCATTATAGTTGGTATCATAGAATAAGTTTAGTTAAAATTAGAAACTGGTATGATAAAAAATTTGGGATAACCCGCGGGACAATTCTATATATAGGGTAATAACCTAATGTTTTGGTAAGAAATAGATTGTGTGTTTTAGCAAGAAATATATCCATATCTTGATACTAGATGTGGTATTGTTTCTAGAATAGATGTACCTAAGGTTAATAAATTTGAAAAATATTTGTTGAGATTGACTCGAGCATTACCTAGTACATGACAACATTCCTTAATGAGCACCTAGTTTGACTCTCCTAAGAGATATACATTAGTTAAATAACATATGATTTATGAACCATTGTGAATGATTTGAATATAAGATTATCATGTATGACCTAGGTTAAACCCAATGTGTTGTAGATTTATAGTAAATTTTCTTGATTTAGATATCCTAAAATATTTTTCATGACTTTTTGGTTTTAAACTATGATTAATATTTCTCACACTATTATTTTTGGTTTTAGTCAACAGATGAAACCCAAATAAATTATGTTAATACTGAATGTAGTGGATAATACATTTATTTTTCTCCTATGAAACTGAATTTTATGGGATATGGAATACCAAATCTCCTTTATATGCTTATATAACATTCTCATTGTATAAATCATGATGGAATTCCTATTGAGAAAAGGAGGAAACAATATTTTGTTGAGTCTATGAGGCAATGTCAGTAATATTTCAGGGGGTCTTCTAATCCAATGGTTGTTAAGAAAAGGATCATCACTACTAAAAATATTTTTTCTATCCTATAGTGTTTATAGAATGATAAATTCACTTTGGTTTCCAACCATTTCAAATTTGTATCAAATAAATGGTGGAATCCTATCAAAAATATGAGGCAACATGATGATATTGTCTTCATGGGTTGGGATGAGTTAAAGAACATATTGTTTTAATAAGTAATTTCCACATATTCTTCATAAAAGGATGGATAGATAGCTCTTTCAAATAAATAAAATGGATGAAAAATCAATTAGTTCCTATGAGGAAAATTTTACCAGACTTACGAGGTACACTTCTGGTATTATCATCCAAATTCAACATATAGTTGATTAATTATTTAGTGGATTAAAACCATTTATCTAAAATATGTTATCCATAAGATACTTCAGTAGATATGAAGAGATTATTTAATGTGATATCAAGTTATAAATTGAGGTTGGAGTTATGAATCAATCTCAAGGTTTTGATAAGAAGAGAATTATGGGTTTCAAAGGAAAATCAAAAAACCCTAGTGAGAAGAAGATGATATTTCTTTTAGGCTCAAAGTGTGTGTTGAAATATGGAGGAAATTATCTTAAGGGGGTATTGAATGTTTTTATTGAGAGAATTAAGGTCTCCAAGAAATTTAATGTTCAAGTGATGAAAAAAATATAACTAATTATACCAATAGAGATAAGGCTCAACGGAATTATCAACCAAAATCTAGTGTTTCAAATGCAAAGTGTTTGAGAGCTATGCTAAACAGTGACCAAATATAAAGGATAGTGATGATGATCGTCTTTAAAAACCTCTTAAGCTGAGGGAATGGGGGAAATATCATGTGATCACTATTTTTTGATAAGGGATGTTATAACGACATGGTGAAAGGTACACTTACCATCCAATCTATAAAAAATAATGTCTTATTAGACTCTAGATATAATCATTCTTTAATATCTAAAGAATTTTATAAGTGTATCAAGATGAAAATCAAACAATTATATGTATAATTATAAGTGAAAACCCCTAATGGTATGATCATCACATCTCAATTATATGATTCCACTCAAGTTGATGTTTTTTACAATGTGCTTCCTATAAATATTTTCTTTCTTCCTTAGGTCGGATTCTATATTTTCATAGGTATGGATTGAATTTAATTACATAAATTGCACATTAATTAATGTGGAAGGGAAGTCATGTTTGATATTCCAAACCAACCTATAATCATTTATTAGTGCAATAATAAATAAAAAATTATGATGGAAATAACATCTATTGTATAGGTTTTGATTCATAGTTAAGAGTTGTGTTTATATTATATGGTTGGGGAGAAACTCTATATTGATGATATGCCTATTTTTTGGGAGTTTACTGATATCTTTATAGAATTATTTCCTAGACTTTAACCAAAATTTGAAGTTTAGTTCTCAATAGAACTCATACATGGTTCCATACCTAATTTAAATACTCTATATTGAATCGCCTCAATTGAGTTGTAGTAATTTAAAAATAACCTCTAGGATAATATTTGAAAGGGATTCATTTGGACAAGTGTGTTACCTTGGGGTGCACCTATTCACATTGTAAAAAGAAATTTGGATTGATGTAACTTTCTATTAATTATCATAAATTTAACAAGATCACAATCATGAAACAATATCCTCTACACCGTATTGATGACTTGTTTTATCAACTACACAGATATTATTACTTTTAAATGATTAACATTTATTATGGATATCACTAATTTAGGTTCATGAAGGTGGATATACCCAATAAAACATTTCATATATGTTATGCACGCTATGAATATATATATTTATCAATTTAGGCTTAAAAATTATCCTACTATATTTATGGATTTAATGAATTGGTTCTTTATATATTATCTTGATTAATTTGTAGTGGTATTTATAGAGGATATTCTTATATATTCAAATAGGAAGTAAGAGGATGAAGATCACATGGGTATTCTACTGAAGGCACTGATAAAAGATAATTCATATGAAAATTTTACAATGTGTGAATTTTGGAAAAAAATTATTTTTGGGTAATATAATATCAAGAGAGGGAATATCTATGATAAATTAAAGATAGAGGCTATTAAACATTGGACCATACCAATTATAGTGATTGAGATCTGAAGTTTTCTTGGTTTTTCTAGATATTATAAATGATTTGTGGAAAAATTCTCATAACTATCAAATCAACTCACCAAGTTAACTTGAAAGGGATCCAAGTTCCTATGTAGAAATGAGTGTGATAAAAGTTCAACAAATTAAAGATAATATTAGTCATTTCACATATTATTACATTACCCTGTAGTGGAGAAGGGTTTTTAATCTATATTGATGCATCCAAGAAGGGATTCTGGTGTGTTCTTATGACGAATTACATGGTTATATCTTATGCCTCAAGACAATTGAAGATTCATACAAAAATTATCCAACTCGTGATTTAGAGTTAGATTCAGTAATTTTTTTCATTGAAGATATGGATTCATTATCTTTATAGAGAAAAGTGAGATATATATACTGATCACAAAAGATTAAAGTATATATTAAAATATAAGGAGTTGAATATACACTAGGGATGATAGTTAAGGATGAATATAGAATATGATTTCTCAATATATTACCACCCAATGAAAGGGAACAAGGTGGCCAATACATTGAGTTGAAAAGACCGGTCTATCTTATCCTTGACGAGGATCACAAAATATCCAATATTTCTAGATTTTAAAAGGGTGGATCTAGAAATCCTAAAGGTGAGAAATCTTAGCTTGTTAAATTGAATTTTCAATCATCCATTTAACTAAATAGTAAAGAGGCATAGAAGGAATATATTGATCTGAAAAATATGGTTACAAATTTATTTGGGTTTAACCTTTATTATGATGGAATGAAAAGGTTAGGGAACCGGTTATGTGTTTTGTCCATAATAGATTTGAAGAAGGATTAGTTTTAGGTAACTAATATTTCGTTATTCTCTATTAATCCTAAAAATATATGTATAGATATTTTAATGATTATTGTAGTTGTGATATAATTTATAGAGATATCACACGGTTTTATATTAGTTCTTGGTATTTTATCAAGTTAAAGTAGTGAGAAAAAATTATAAGTTGATGTTACATGTATTGCCCATACCAGAATGAAAATGGGAAAACATCACCATGGATTATGTCATCAGAATACCCAAATTTTTAAAAGGGGATAAATTTTTATGGGTTGTATTACATCACCTTATAAAGATAAAAAAATTAATCATGGTTATATATGATTTCTTTTTGGATCATCTTTCTAGGATATACATTAATAAAGTGGTAAGGTTTCATATATTACTACATTCAATTGTCTCTGATCAAGATCCAAGGTTTACCTTGAAATTTTGGAGAAGTTTTTAGTAAAATCTTGATACAATGTTTAGTTTAATCACATTGTATCATCCTTAGACAAATGGATAATCTAATAGAACAATTCAAACCATAGGGGATATTTTGATATTTTATTCTATGGATTTCAAAGGTGGTTGGGATCAACACCATCCTCTAGTTAAGTTTTATAAAACATTATCTTTCACATGATTATTAATATGGATCCTTATAAATACATTCATAGAAATAAGTGTAAAAATCCAATGCACTATAATTAATTTGAAGAAATAAATTTATTGGAACCTAAGATGACTAATAAAATAGAAGAAAAGATTAGTGACATTCAGCATCACATATAGGTAGATCAAAGTTGATAGAAATGTTATGTTGATAATGATTCACATGATCTATAATTTCATGTTCTTAATAAAGTGTTTATATTAATTTATATATGGAATAGATAATATAAAACTAATACCTAGGTTTATCAATCCATTTTAAATTCTTGAAGGTATCGAGATCATATCTTATCACTTGGCACTTCCACTAAACCTGTCTTAGTTTCATAATGTGATCCATGTATCTCTATTAATAAAGTACATACCTAATTTATCACAAGTACTAAAATAACAGGTCTTATTATTGGAGTATGATCTTTATTATGAGGAATAACTAATGGATATTCTAGATTATACGTAGAATGTTCTTTGAAACAAGACTACTCACATGTTCAATTTTTTTTTGTGAAACCACAAGTTTGAGAAAACTATATGGGAACCTAATGATCTAGTGGATCAGTAGTATCCTAAGTTCTTTTTAGAAAAGTGACATATTTTAGAGAGATAAATTCATGTGGGTTGTAATGTAACAACCTAAGTTTTTATTAATTTTATTTGAATAATTAAAATTTCTTCAGTAGCTTATGTTATATAAAACACATAGTTTTAATGAATTACGAGAGACTATTAATATTATTATTTAAACACAGTCATTATTAAATAGATTTTAAACATGTAAAAATGAATAGTAATAACCATATTTTAGATATTATTTAAAATGGTTTTATATAAATACAACATATTTATAAAAAAGTGATTGATTTTTGGTAAAGTATTTATATGTTTCGAAAATACTATTTCCTCAAAAAAAATGTTATTTTTATTTCATTTTATGAACAATAAGAAATTAATTTTTGATACTTCTAGAAAATTAATTTGAAAAAATAATCATTTTAAAAAATTTAATGTCAAAATTACCATAGGGTGAATTTTTTATATTTTTCGGAAAAAATTAATTTTTAGATGAATACTGAAATTAATGGTTTCTATGGGAAACTTATCTTTTATTTAAAGTATTTATAAGGATTATTTTTGTTTGAAAATTAATTTAAAAATAAATTAGTCAAATTATATATCGATTAATATAATTCAGTTCATTGTAATCATTTTCATGTTGAATTTTTATATAAAAACTTTTTCATATTTTGAACATTTTTTCTTATGAAATCCACTTTCTTATCATGAATGAAAGTTTAATTTTAAATTAAATTATTCCACCTTTTTAATATAATTTTGAAAAATAGATTTCATATTTGGAATAATAATAATTCATATTATCTATTAATTTTAAATTAGTTTTTCCCCAATTAATAGTAAAATTAATAAAAATTAATTAACCCAATTTAGGTGAAAATGGTTTACCGAGGGTTAAACTAAAAAGATAAGGGTTAAAAATGACACAAAACAAGTAAAACACTGATTGGTTGGAAATAGTTTTACCTTATAACCTATAAAGTTCTATAATGAACCATTTTGGATCCATTTGGCATGATAAAAACATTGGTACATTTTTTTTCTTTTCAAACATTACTTGTGGTCCACTCACCTCACTTATAAAAGGACACCCCCTTTTCTCTCCTATTCAAACTTCCAAAAACATTTTTTTAGTCCGATACCTATAAAAATAAATTATTTAATTCCCTAATCTCATTATAGAATCCTTATTTTAATCAAAAAATCATCATAGGATGTTTCTTGGTTCAAACCCAAGGAGGTTAACCAAAGAATAGGTAATGCTCTAATTATTTATTCCCCAACGAGCATAAATCATTTTTAAAACATGATTATATAATAAAATAATTATCTTAAATATAATGATATTTTTTATGTTAATTTCATGACCTACATCCATCTCATATTCCCTCAAATGGGAAATGATTATGTCGCTCATGTGTACAGAGAACTACCACCTCACGGACTTATGTGACACGTTTTCCATCAAAACTTCTCCCAGTTGGGTATGGTGATGGATATAATGTATATATATTATATTCTTAATATATATATACTTATATAAATATATTACCATATATAATTTTTTTACTTTCTATTTTATAGAAAATATAATAATATCATTCATGTATACAACAAACCACCACCTCGTGAAGTGATGTGATCTATTTTTCACTTATGTTTCACATAGAAGGTAATAAAGGATAAATTTAATGAATATATGTGATATATGTGAAATATATATGATTTTTAAAACCTAATATATTATTTCCCTTTATTTTTATTTACCTGTTGAAGAAAGGTAAACAACATTCATGTGTACTTATGACCTACCTTCTCCATGAAAGATGTAATTCATTTTCTATCAATAACATTTACGTATTACTATAAATACATATATAATGAATATATATTTTATATTTATATAATTTTTGAAATTCTGGATATTATGGAATAATTATTAAATTGAGAGTAACAAAACTAAAAAATAAAAACATACACGAAAAAGTAATTATTCCCCAAAACATGACTTTAACATGTATTTTTAAATAAAATAGTAATAAAAGTTCATAAGTAAATAATATACTGTATAATATATATTATTTTGGATATATACTAAATTTATAGTAAACAATATTTATTATAAAATATTGTTGAATGTTTATTAAGGAAGTTGAGACATAATGTAAGGGATTTTGGTCTCAGTTTTCCTTCTTTAAGATATATGTTATATTATGCACCTATCATCTTTTATGAAGTGTATATAAAGCCCCTTTTACATGTTATACCATGAATATAATTGTTTTAATGATATTTAATGTTTCATTTTATTATAAAAATTAATTTTAATAATGATTCAAAAGATACCAAAGTGGTAAAAAAAATATGTTGAAATATAATTGATTATTGATATTATTTATGATTATAATTACGATGATGAAATATTATGATTTATCTCTCAAGAAACTTGTGGAAATTATTATCCTACATTTATTTCATGCTAATACATTTATTCACATCATTTTACTCTCTTTATTTACTAAAGAGGCCAAAATAATATTTTTAAGAAAAAATGTTTTCATTTCTCTCTTCTGTCAAAAACTCTTTTTCTTCCAAAACCATGTTTTCTGACAATGATTTCAATTTTTTTTTAAAAATTATAAAAATTATTAACTTAAGACATTTTTACCCATTTTTTAATTTTTTTAAAATATTTTAATCGAATCCATTTTCTAAAAAATGCCATGTGTATTTTACCAAAAATTGTGAAAGGAATTTTTATTTTAAAATGCATGGCATGAACATAATTTCCCAATGTCATGACCATTATTTTAATTAAATATTCATTTAAAAGTTTTCAAGTATATTTTAAAATAAAATTATTTCCAAAATATTTCTGGATTTTTTATTTTTAATAATGGATATGATCCCATGATTCTATATTTATTCTTTCATTGGATGGATTATTTTTATGATGAAAATATTTTAATTAAACCCTTTTTCCTTTCACATTTTATACCTTGATAAAATTATTATAAACCCCACTTCTTTTTCCATGGTTTATGCTTTGATAAACTGATGAAATGGTTATGAGACCTATTTATTTTCCACAGGCTATATTATCATTAATTTTTATGAAACCCATTTATTTTCATGGGTTCTGATATAATGAATTTTTTATGATCTTGTGGCATACATATGTATTATTTTTATTATGTGATGGTTGGGACCTATATCTCCATATAATGCATTGGGTAAATATTGATATCTCCTGATATAAATATGACTATCATGGGGAGTGAAACTTTTTCAGTAAAGGATTATGTCAACTCTTGTAGTCTTGGGACTAAACCTTAACTACAATAATGGTTTGGGGATTGAAACCATTCCACTTTGATGGTATAAGAAATTAGCATTAAACTAATAAGGAAATTATTTTTTATTCTTATATATAAGCCATTATTCCATGTCTTCTTCCATTTTTATTCTCTCATGGATCATAAATTTTGATTTCTTTTTTATTCATGTATTATGAACTACAACTCGTTATACCATAACCCAAGATTATAATTTTTATATATAGGGTATGGCTTTAAAAAAAATCCCATGTTCGCATACCCTTCTGTTCATGTTATGTTTATGTATCTTCATGGTTTACCCTTACTGAGAATTTTAGATCAACATTTTTTTTATTTTCCCTAGGTTATGAATAAATGGATTATGTATGATTTTTTAACAAGGGTACTAGTTATGAAGAACTTAGGTAGAGATAATACAGTTCACCTATAAACTAGATTTTTATGTTTCCAATTTTATGATGGATCTATACCTTTACGATCCTCAAGTGTTTATTTTTGTAATTTATTGAATGTTCGTCCAAAAATGATGTAATATCTATGTATGAAGATACTAGGTAATTATAGAACAATAATATAAGTTTTTCCACTAATGTTATAAAATAATAAATCAATATAGGATAATGATAATAAGTGTGCATCTTGATTTATGAGATATCAAAATATATAGAGATTATATTACATGGTGTGAGTTTATAGGAGGTTATCATTAATTTGACTATACATTATCTTATTAGGGTCTTTATTAGGTTACTATACTCCACTCCTATTCTATGATTATCACTCACTAGTATCGAGATAAGTTCCTAAAGGTTTATAAAAATGTGTATTCAAAATATTGGATAATTATAAAGAATATTAGGTTAGGAAATTGTAGGTTTTGTGGTCGGGATATGTCCAAGATTAAATGTTCATAAGAATGAAATAAATTCAAATTATTCTAGTTTATAATAATTAGTTTTTAATTTATTAAATTAAAGTACTGATATGTTATTAAGTGAATACTATAATAATGTTTTATGATTGCATATTTATTTATTCAAGGTTTGTAAAATATTTCTTTATAGAAGAAATTCATGATAATGGATCAGATTTTTTCAAATAAAATTAATTTTATGTTAAGACTATGTTATGAAATATTCATGACATTTTTGGAATGTTTTAAATCTCATTAGGGTCATTATTTTTTCTATTTGAAGAGTGAACATATATACGAGTCTAAATGTAATTAATTAAAGTTATGACCTAAGTATTTAAACACTTTAAGACCCTAAAATTATAATTACAAGAATTTTCATAAATCAAATCACCTCTCCACCTCTATCTAAAGTTCAATAGAGATAAATTGAATGGATTTTCAAGAACAGTTTGATCTAAGTTCAAGGGTTAATCATTATGATTTCGCATGATCATGATGACATTGAAAGTACCTTTTGATTCTCATTTCTATCACCTATATTGATAAAATCATCATTTGAAAAATATTTTTAAAATGTGTGTGTATGATCTAGAGGGTTCTGAATTCTGTGCCTTCAAGCAATGTCCTCCTAAGGTGAGTGCAACACCCATTCAATTAAAATTGAATGAGGTAAGATTTCAATTTTTATCCTTGTGATTAAATTAAATTTCATCTAATCCAAGGATGAATATGTGATGGGGTATACTATATTTGATGTTTAGACATTAATTTGGACTAAAAAATTATGAAATACCTATTTTCAGGCTTTTAAAAATCCACAATTTCCATTAATTTTTATAAGAGAAAAAATAAAATTATTTAATTAAAAAAAACAAGATATGATGATATTTGGGAAAAGGGTTTTGATATGGTATCAATGAAACTAAAATTGCATCAATTCAAGTTTGTATGGTGAAGATATGGCTAATCATATATTGATGATTTTTTTTGAAATATCTAAAATGAAAATTACATTTTTATTTTATGGTGCACTTTTATGGATACCATTGTATAGGACTACTGGCCAGAGTGCATCACCAATGCAATGCATATTGTCTGAAGATCTAGGTTACTGGTAGGGGAAGTTTGATAGAGGAAGACTTATTATGAAATTCTAAAGATAAGGATAAATTTTAAAAAAACTTGGTATGGGTATCAATGTACATGTAAATATAAGTGTGATTTGAAATAAAAAAAGGGATAAGGAATCATGCTTATAAAGGGATGGAATCATTTAGTACCCCCTTTAGAGGGGTGTCTCTTTCTGTCCCACCAACTTTAATGGGACAAGTGAAAAATAATATATATATATATATATATATTATAAATATAAATATTATATAGTGTGTGTTTATATATATATATATATATATATATATATATATATGGTACCCTAGATGGGATACACTGTCTTGACCCAACTTATTATTGGGTTACCATGACCAGGGTCGGGTTGGGTCGGTCCGAATCAGACCCACTATAATCACATTTTTAATATCTAGTGACTTTTGGGGTATAAAAACTTAAAAAATTGTAAAAAAAATAATAAATTAAATTTTATTCTTTGATAGACTCAAATATGAAGTTTTATTATAAGAAAAGGGGGAAGAGAAATAAGAGAGAAAGAGAGGAGAAAGAAAGAGCCTCAAGGAGACCCAAATTAGTTCAATTTAATGGAATCCCCATTAATGATGTTATTATAAAACAAGGGTATTTAAAAAACGTTATTTAAATTGATTAGAGAATAAATATGATTTTCTTTAGATGCTAAGAGGTCAACTTATTTGTTTCTATCGCACCACATGTGAAGGAGTTCCACATTCGAGTGTATTAGACTCTAGAATTTCTTGATAGTGTATGATTTACTCCAATGATATGAGGAGTTTCTAGATAAGTATTTTATGATAATAAAATGATCAGATTAAATTTTATCTAGGTTAATGTTTTTAAACCTACAGAGCATAACTCTAGTAATCATGGTGTATGCTTCTACTTAAAGGGAAGAACCCTCATAATAAAATGATGGAAATTAATATAAATAAACCATTTTTATTCCATATAAGGCCTATTACTTGTGTCATACTAATCAAGTAGGACCCATTGGTATTCAACTTGAACCCTATTAAATGGATTTCCAGCACACCCATGATCCAACACTTCTTTTAGTAGATACACCTCAATCTATAAGTATATATTAAAACCATATCATGGTAGAAGAAATAAGTTTTGATTCTTTTCACAAGTAAATGAGAAAAGAAACATGTACTAGGATCATAGGTTTTATATACCTAGTAGAAATGGAAATTCCCTAGTGGTGAGCTATATTTTTGGAGATCCATATGGCATAACAACCAATGAAGTTAATATTTTCTTTACCTTGGATGTTGGGGGAACTATTAGTGTGAACATTTAAGTAGGAATAAATGAATTGGTCCATAAAATTAAAGCAAACAAAAGTACCTATAATGAAATACCATATAAAAGATAAAAATTTACCTTTGATGAATATATGAGTAATATAATCAGTATTGAAATCCTTACAACACACACATTTAGAAGTAAGATTAATTCCATTTTTTTAGAATCATCCTTGGGAATAGCTTGATTTCTATTATTCCAAACCAGAAAATAGAGTTTGTTAGGAATTTTTTTACACCAAAGGATATTTCTCAAAGGAACATGTTAGTGACGAGTATGATTGAGGTCCTTGAAGGATGATCTTGTGAAAAAAAATTGAATTGGAATGATTTGAGTAGCATTTATATGTTTCATCATACAACAGGATGTTGTTTAATAGTTTTTTTGTTGTTCATTGAGAACTACCTCCATGATTTGTGGATAGACAAAAACCTTCTTGAAGGATAGGTCCATATCAAGTAAACTAGTAAAGTAAAGTGAGTAACCAACCTAATTTTCACTCCCAAAAGTAATTTCTCTACTTTCAATGATCAATCAAGATGACTCCTGAAAAAATCTTAGTGTATCATGGTTACCGCGCCAAAGATAAGAACTTGTGTGAATTTCCATCAACTGAACTAGGGAATTACTATAATAAATTTTGATTAATTGGGCCTAAATATATTGAATCTATATATTCTATAATTCTATTTTAGTCTTCATGATATAAATATTCTCATACAGGTTCTTGGTTTTAATTCACCATTCTTTAGAAGATCTTTACAATCTTATCTAGCTATCCAAGTGATGTCTTTCTTCATGATCATAATCCTAGATAAAGGAATTGAGATTCAGATCAATTTTTTTGTTAAATATTTCTAGATATTTCAAAACTAAGAGAACATGCATGGGGATTGAGGATAAAACATTTTTGGCCAACCTAAACCTTCCTCCAAAGGGGAGGAATATACTCTTCCGATTGGAAATCCTTGATGTCGTTTTGTTTCAAATATCATAAAATTGGATAATTTGGATCTTAGAATTAGAAATAATTGAACCAAGATAATCAATTTGAAAATGAAGTTTTGAGAATTCAAGTATGACTCAATTATTCTAGATCACCTTCAAGTACATGTTTTGAAAAAAAAGACACATCTTTTTTGACATTGACATTCTTCCAACTTTTACTAAAATAAGAATCTAAAATTAGCTTGATTTTTTTAATGGAATTTCATATCCCATTGAGAAAGAACATCATATCATTCATGTATAATAAGTGATATATTCCTTTGAAACCATAACTTCTTCGATACGGGTGAACCGGGACACTGGATAAAACAAAATTTATATTTCTCTTAAGAACATCATTTTATAGAATGAACAAGCTCAGTGAGATGGGATCACCTTGTTGTAGACCCCTAATATATTTGAAAAGGAAAAATCTCTTTCCCATTAATGATATAGAGAAATAAGTATAGGAAAATCAATAAAAAATGTAATAAGTTCATTTAGATAAGCTATAATAATTCAATTCCTTGATGATGAAACTACATTCAATTTTTTCATAAACATTTTCGATATCTATCTTAACCATGATATTAGATCCAAACAAAAATATATCTAGATCTGTAATAATTTCTTAGGTTAAAAAAATATCTCCATTAATACTTCTCCATTTAATAAAGCCATTTTATTCATCATAAATCAGGGATCCCAAAAAATGAGATGTCTTTTTATTGAGAATGGTGGCCATAATTTTGTTTGTGAAGTTCCATAATCTGATAGGCTAGAACTGGGAAAAACCAATGGGTTTTTTTCTTTAGGAATGATAAAAATGATATTGTTAGAGACTACTCTATTTAATGACCCTCCTTTATATAAGTCATAGAAAACACATATAACTTCATCCTTAACCATCACAAAAGTTAATAGAATTAAAGAAATTGGAAATCCATCAGGGTATAGATCAATCTAATGGCTGGGGGGGTTTTGATAACCTCTTTAATCAACACCTCCTATGGAATTATCTCCATCTAATACTTATCTTTAGAGTATTTGTACCAAGGAATGTTTTTGAAAATAGAGGGTCTTCAATCTATATTAATTCAACTTAGACCTACTATAATTTTGGACAAATGAGATGCTTCTAGAGGCCCTAAATATTCACACCATTGGAATAATTCCCATCTTCAAGTATAATATTGATCTTGCCCAGAAAAGTTATATCCTTAATGAAGGCTTGAAAATAGGTACTTTTTTGGTCCACCACTCTCAACCATTTTGCCCTAGATTTTTATATGGATTCCTTTTCTTCCCCAGGAAGTTCTATTATAAGAGTTTTTGTTTTTCAGAAATCAAGATGAATGTTTCATCATTATAATATATTTTAAGAAGAATATTTCTCTAACTAATCTCTTCATATATCCCTTTAATATTTACACCTAAAGGACCTTGACTATTTCTCCATTTAAGGATACCCCCCTTCAATCTCTGAAGTTTGTTTTAAAGGGACACTAACAGATGACCTGCATAGGGGTAGATAAAAAGGATATCAACATATCTTCCACAAAATCCATTTATAATAATCCACTAGTATAGAAGAAGCTTTTTTCTTCTGATTACTAGGGATAAAATTGACGGAGAAGAGGATAATGGTCATATAAGCATTGATCCTCGAATTTAATTTATGAATTTTGAATGCTATATATATCATTGAGGCTACCAAAAAACCTATAATGTATAATTTATATATTTTTTCTACCATTATTATTATTACACCAAGTGAAAGAGCCCCCAAAAAACCCTAGATGACGAATATTTTTGGATCCTAGACTGTTGTGAAAATCACCCATAAATATTCTTGACTATAGTCCTCCTACATTTTTATTTATCTAAATAATAATAATATTGATATCACTCTCAAATAACCAAGGTACATGATTGGGATTAAAAGAAGATATTTCTTAAAAAATAGACTCCATCTCCACATCATTACATATATCACAAATTATTGATCTAAGAATAGAAGTTTGGTTTGATCTAAACATAATTTTCAATTAATGAGAAGATACACCCATTTGTTCCACTTGGATGTAGCCCTTATATAATAAACAAATGTGGTTATTAGTGGGGCTTCTATAGAGTCTATTAATTTAAATTCTATGAGTAAAATATTTAATAATATATGCTCTATGCTTAGGTTCCAAAAAATCCAAAATAGATATATTTTATCTTTGAATAGTCTTTAGACGAAAGTTGATTTTTTATAAGGATCCAAATATCCTAGAATTTCATACCATGTAGCTGATCATGATGAGTGAAAAAAGGAGGAATTTAGTCCTTAACTATGTTTGTTGGGTAACAAGTATTTAATGGACTTGGATTGATTCTTACAATGAGGGTCCATGTTATTGAGGGTGGGTTGAAGGGAATTGGTTTTCTTCAACTTGGGTTTTCTAGGAAGATATTAGAATCGATCTTTAATAAATCTATTCAAAGAACTAAAATATTAATGGGATACTTATAATCCATATGGAAGGGAATTTCTTTGAACAACATTAGGACAGAAACTCAAACGGGCTCTAGATGCTGGCAGAGTAGAAGGCACTATATCACCTTGATTTCCATCATCCTTAACATCCAAAGTTGTTAAGTGAAGATTTAAATTTTATATCCTCATAAAAAAAATAACCTGGAGTGGGAGAGGTTAAGATAAATCCTTATTTACTCTAGAATGGAATTTCTATAAGGGGGGTTGAGTGTCCTTGGTAAGGCCATCATTCAAATCCATATGAGTTTTGGAAGAATCCATATTTTCACTCAACAATATAGAAGCTCAAAAATTTGGGGGAAAAAATCCATTTAAATCCTACAATAAAAAATATTAAATTGGATTAACTTCTTCTACCGTTGAGGTAAAAACACCCTTATAAGGTTTCAATACCACATTCTCTATAGGAGCATGGGAAGTACTAATTGACTTATGATAGGATCCTTCCAAGTTGTTGAATCATGATTTTTATCCATTGAACTGGTGAAGCCCCCACATGTCATGTAGATAGATACCTAATTTCTTTGATGAGAGAATAATGTAATGAACCTCAGGGACCTTTCAAATTGGAATCGTTTCCAGAAAGATGTTTTTAGCCAACTTTGATGAAGTCATGACTCAAAAGAGAATTATCCAAGTCATCCTCAACAATGATCTGAGAAACCATAGAGGATTCCATACTCAAGGTTACCTCATCCACACACAAAAATATCTATAAGAATCACTATTTTTATTAAATATTTCAATATTTTTTTATTAATAAAAATACCATTAATTCTTGTATATAGAGTGTATGGAGAATAGTATCATACTTTAATGACCTCTATAGACCACCTGGTAAGTAGAAACTTTTCCTATCCATATAACCTATACTCCCCCGCCCAATCCTGGGTAAATTTAATCTCTAAAAATAGATAAAGATAAAAGGATTTATGATTCAAAAAGGAAATGGACACAGGTCTAGCCAGACCCTAGGATTAACTGAATTGAGTGAATATCGAGAGAGAGGATTGATCTCTTGCAAATTTAGTAAGAATAATACATTTATAATATTCTGCTGATAAATCATAGTCCTTGTGGGTGATATAAAAAACTAGGTTCACATTCACCACTTTTGGGGGTGTTGTCTCCAAGTCCATTAGGGGCGTCACAGGTTGAGCAAGGCGTCTCAATGAAGAGGCCCCTCTAGAGACAACCACTTTATAAGAGTCAATAGGGAGAAAGGGATGATTGGGAAAAAAATAGGGTTCTACCATTATATGGATGAACTCCTAAGTTTAAATCCCACTACTATAGGTTGGGTGAGGAAGGGATATAAGATTCGAGGGAAAAATACTCCAGCAGGAAATGGTAGAGGCACTAGAATGGATTCTAGATTCGATGTGCAATAGAGAACCATCATATCCTAAAATCTTAAATTTGGGGGAGTTATATTTTATAAATTTTAATTTTTATTGTGAAATACAGTTTCATGTTGATTGATCAGGATCACAGAATGACCCATGCAAGATTGGTATTTATTTATTTTTTATTATCATTTCATTTGAGTTTTAAAATGTAATAATTAATTTTAAATTTTATGATCTACATATTAGCCCTCTATGTTTAAATTTATAAGGGAATATGTGTCCATATTTCCATATTAAAATATAAATTTTCATATTTAGTTCCCCTCACACATGTGTGATTACATCTAAAGATCAAAGGAGTTTTTGATAACGTGGTTTGTGTTGAGAGACACAGTGAAACAAAATAAGTGATATGCAAAAGACTTTGACATACATTGTCGTACAATACAACACACTGCTCAAGGTATTCCACTAGGGTCTTAGTTAATCCATCATTCACTTGATAGGTAAACAACTAGAGATAATGATCACTTATTTATTCATTTTTTTTATTTTTTTTATTTTTATTTTTTCTTGGTTTATTATTTTCTAAATTTTCTTTTACAAGATAACATGATATAATAATAAGGAATAATGCATATATAAATTTTTTTTAACATGAAATAAATTTTTTCTTTTTATACATGTTTTGATATGATCATAATGATATAGAGATATCATGAAAATAGAAATAGATTCATTCATCAAGATAAATTAAAATACCTCAGAGAAATATTATGTTTTATGCCTTCCACCACTTGACTTTAAACACAATTTTACATTTGATGTGATTTGTTAGCTTTAGTTACACGTGAATATTACTAATGGGGTGTTCTTATAAAAGTGTTGAGTTCACTTAACTAATTTCTTATGCAATAAAGTATCTATAACTATCTTGTTGAAACTTTAAAATCAAATTTTCGAGTAAATCAAGGTTAAATTTTTTAAAAGTTTGGATTTCTCTCAATAGTTTAAGGAATCACAAGTCATTTTAGTTTTTTGGTCAAAATAATACCTTATTAATCTTCTAGTAGTGGTTTTTTCATAGCTCAGACTATGAGGACGGTTCCCAAGGTTCGTTTCCACTAAAATACTCAAGGGACTAAGTATTCTTAATCTAATGTTAGATAGCTATTATGGTTTAATAAGAATGTGGGAGAAAAATAATTATTAATTAATTAATAATGTATATTGTTAGTAAATATAAATTACTAATATGATAAATTTATTTCTTTTAGATAAAAATGAAAACCCAACTATTATTTCGATATCACTATGATCAATATGCTAAAAATAGAATTAATAATCATCAATAACTTCTAAAAGTGGTGCAAGAACTTGTGAATAATATAATGATGAGATAGATAACTTTATATTATAGAATATTAACTTCCTACTCATTCCCCTATAGTATAAATCAAGTCTGATAAAGAAAATTATAAGAATAATTTAAATGATGAATTAGATGTATAGTGAATCATGTTATCATCTATGTCTGGTATGGTGTAAAAATGTAGGTGGAAAATATGCCAATAAATATTTGTCTCATCTCTATAGAATTATTATAAGAGAGTTTGGAAAGAAAGATATGATATATCCAGTGAACTATATAAGTGAAGACTAGCAGAAGGGTGTTTCTCAAGACCTCATGTACTGAAAATGATTATCTACATTAACACACTTAAATCTCTCAGGTTCATGTTAAACTAAGAGCTAGTTACTGATATTATTCTTTCCCCTTTACCACCAAAATTATTGACATTGATCATTAATTTTAACATGAATAACATGAAAAATATTATCCAAAATCCACTCTCTGTTCTCCATCAATTCGATAAGGATATGAAGAACATTAACTCTTCATTCCTTATGGTTAATAAGATGAGAAAGGGAAATCCTAAATCCTCAAAGACCAAGTATAATACCAAGATGTTGATACACCTACCCACTAATAAGACAATGATACAGAGGGTGAGAAACAAGCATGGGGTAGTCTTTTTTTATTATAGAATGAAGGCCCATTGAATGAAGAATTACTAATATGAGAAGAAAAGGTAATGTGATGCTTCTACCTCAGGTATATTTTTCATTGAATGAAACCTATATTTATATACATGTTTGGTATTGGATACAATGTTTGGGTTACACATTTGAATTCATATACAAGAACCATGTAAATTCTAGAAGATCACAATCAGTGTGGTGGATTTTAGGGTTGAAAATGGTGTGACAATAAAAGCCTTAATAGTCAGAGAATACCATCTCATTTTTACTAGGCTCCTGGTTCTTGAATTAAATAATTGTTATCATGTACCTTTTATTACAAGAAAAATAATCTTAGTATCAAAATTATACACTATGGGGTTTTATTTCATGATTGGAAATACATGTTTTAATTTTTATGAGGATATAATATTTCATGGTATGGAAAAAATAAATATTATATTTTATGTACTTGAACATAAAAACATTGTTTTGGAAATAAATCACAAAACTAGAGAGAATGACTTGTATCATACGTTCCTATAGAAATTTAGGCTAGGTGATATAAATGAAAATCATTAAAAAAATTCATAAAAAATAGTATCTAGATTTTATTGAGTTAGAACCCTTGGAAATATTTCTGTTTTTTGGAAAGGTAAAATGTTCATCGAACCTTTCATTTAAAAATGAGAAAGTGCTATCGAGTATTATAAATGATTTATATGGAAGTATATGGTCTATTTCTAGTTGAGGATAGGGTTGGATTTTCTTACTTAATATCTTTTACTGATAACTATAGTTGGTATGACTATATCTACTTAATGAGATATAAGTTATATTCCTTTCATATGTTTAAGGAATACCAAAATGATATAGAGAATCATTTTTGTATTAATATTATGAAGATTCTATCAGGCCATAGTGTAGAATACATAAATCCTGCATTCATTGATCACATAATGGATTATAGGATAATATCTTAACTCATTTCTCATATAAAAATATATGTAATGGTGTTAGTGAAAATAGGAATCATACCTTTTGTAACATGGTAGGATTGATGATGCGTTAACTGAATCTATCATTATCCTTTTAGGAATATGCATTGGAGAGAGGTGTATATACCCTAAACTAAGTATTAAATAAAGTAGAATATGGGATTCTTTATGAGTTATGGTGTGGAAAGAAACCCAAGATATCACACATACGTGAATAGGGATATAAGGATTTTGTAAAGACTATCTAGGGAAAATTAGTATCTCAGATTAATAAATACATATTTAGAGGTTAAACTAAGGAAACTAAAGGATATCACCTATATAATTCTTTATATCTAAAAGTGATTGTGGAAAGAAATGTTATATTTTTAGAGAGAGAGAACATTTCTAATAGAAATAGTTAGAGAAAGATCCACTTTTTTGAATTTGATTCTCAAAAATCACTACAGTTGGTATGGAAACAAACTCCACAAGTGAATGTGTGAGATGAAGATGTTATTAAGAAAAAATTATTCAATTATTCTACTAGAGAGGTTATAGAACCAGAGTGGTGTGGTTTTCTTATTTTTAGGTCCACTAGGTCAAATAGCCTAAGAGGTGAATGAATCAAGGTGTGAAATATTAAAACTCTTGACCCTTCAGATCTTATTTCGTTATTAAATAAAACACACTTCTCTCTTTCTTTGATAAAAATATATGAACAGAAATGAAATCATGCACATGAAACAACAATTTTACTTGGTTCACAATCACTAGGCTATGTCCAAGGAGAATACACAGATGATATACTGATGTACCAAATTCACTAAATATCACTACCAATTAAAAGGTTTGGGCTAGATCTTCAATGCCTAGGATCACTGCATTTACAATGTTTTAGGGTCCTCTCACTGAATTCCCAAGGTTCAATCCCTATGTCTCTTCCTCTAGCTCACTATCGGCGGGAAGGATCATCGTCTTACTCTTCATTCACTCAATAATCCTGGAAGGGATCTACTCATAGTTCATGTACTTGTAGGTCCCTTCATTTACATGAAAGAAAGAATCCTCGACTATTTGTAGATGCTCTGTTGAAGTTACATTTTCACCCATAGATGAAATCCACATTTCTATGTACTTTTAGGTTAATAGAAATTTCTTTCAAAAACTATTTTAGAGATTTTTCAAGCTTCCTTGAGTCCTCCATTAATCACTATACCTATTCCACATACCACATTTCTTCCTCCACGTACTGTGTAGCATGTATGGTATGTGGATCGCCTATTCTATGTAATGCCTACACTTTAATGGACTGATCTCCTTTATGGACTTCTTCTCCTTCAGACTGCCTCCACTTTTTTTGTCGCATACCTTCTTCATGTACTGACTCCATGAACTGCCTCCACTCACCACTTTCGCATATAACCCTAATTCTATAAGCAAGTTCTTCCTCCACAAACTTCCTTCCTTCAATGGACCCTTCTTCCTTTGTAGGATATATTACCTTGTAAAAACACTTCACTAGAATTTCTTTTGTACAAACCACTTCACCCTTTGCATAATTCTCACTCACGGACATCCTTCAGAATTTTCCAAATTATCATAATGATGATTTTCTCCAATGGAATTCACTAGCCTTAATGATTGGATTAGTACTCCTTATATTAAAAAATAGAACTGAAAGTCCACTAATCATAGTTTTACCAAATCATCAATGTGGAACTACCTCCACCACATACCTATTTGCCCACAAACCATTCTTCCATAAGCGGTCCATGTACTGTTGTTCCTCCTTCGTGAGGAACCAAATCACCATCACATTTTCACAAATGATGACCTTCTTAAATCCTTAGATCACCGCCTAATTTTTATTAATGGAAATCCATCCCATGTATTACAAGCCTTCCGTGTACCATATCGGTGAACTCTTTGCCTTTCATGAACCATTATGCATACCTCTTTTGTAATCTATGAAATAGACTTCATGAAATTGTACCATTCCTAGTACATGGTATGTGGTTTGTGTCCTATTCTATGTGGTTCCCTTCCTTTGCCGATTTCCTTCACCATTCCACATCTCATTCACCCCGTTTGAAGAAATCCTTCCATTTTGAAAAAAAATCTATTCATTTGAGGCCCACAAATTTGGAAAACACTGGGAAATTATACCACCCATAAAACCATCTTTTAGTAGAAACCATTCATGCTCATTTGAGGTCATCTGGCATTATCAACGAACAAAATCACATCTAAAAGCTACCAATAGGAATCATTGACGTATTTTTTCCCAACAATCTCCCCCTTGGGATTTGTTACAATTCCTCTCAAATTGATACCTTGTAAAAGATCCTTCAATATTCAATCAATATTCACTTATTGAAATTAAGAATTTGATCATAGATTTAATAAACATATACTCTAATCCCACATGAGACATTCTCAGTGTGAGAAAAAAGAGTATAATGTAAAGTTCATCAATGAATCATTTCATTCCATTCCAATACCACTCTTCTGCTTTCATCACAAACCTCAGCTATCGTGATATGTATCCTTTGATTAATCACATCTAGAATAATCAGATTTAATACTCCCCATATGTCACAACTCCCCATAATAGATTCAACTCCCCCTATCTCGCTGCTTTACCTATCAGTTTTTTCCCATTTCTTGATTAAGACATCATTTTCTCCCTTTTAATATCCATAATTTCTCCCCCTTTGTCATTAAACCTGAAAACATTCCTTTTAAATATATAATTTGGTAAATAAAACATATTAACACATTAGGGAAAACGAAAAATACCTCAATAAGAGGGGCCACATCCACACTTTTTAAAGTGAGGGTAGTTGACTGTGCTCCTAGATCTAGTCGACACCTTTCAAGTTCTTCTTTGGGAATGTTCGTTGTCAAAATGTATGCAACTTGTTGTTATGTTGGAACATACTCCATCTTCACAAATACTTTCTCCAATTTATCTATGATAAAATGATATTTTATTTCAATGTTCTTTGTCTCTAAGTGTGGACTTGATTTTTTCTAATATTTATAGCACTTTAATTATCGCAGTGGATTCTGATTGGAGACTTCACTTCAACTCAAATATCATCAAGACGTTGCTTCATCCATAATAACTATGTATAAGCTTGAGTGGCCACAATGTATTCAAGTTCTGTGGTGCTTAGTTAAATGTAATTTTTTTTCTAACTCAGAAAATAAATACACAACCCACCATGATATAAGGCACCGCCTGATATTGATTTCACGTCATTTACTAAACTGTCCCAACATTCATCTATATATTCCAATAGCTCCAACTAAGATTTATCACAATACATCAAACCAAAATCCATAGTTCCCTTGATATACTGAAGTATTCTTTTCACTATAATCATAATTCTTTTCTTGGGATTGAATTCATATCTTGTTGCTTGGAATGTGGAAAAAACAATATAAATTCTTGTCAATGTCAAATATTGTAGACTAAAATTTATTTTCATGTATTCTATAACATTAACTACATTGACTTCATCATCCCTTGATAGTTTCATCTGAGTAGCCATTGGATTCTTCAACTCCTTGGAATTATCCATTAAAAACCTTCTCAAAACCTCCTTAGTATATTTATATTGAGAAATGAATGTTCCATTTGTTCCTTGTGTTACCTATAAACTAATGAAAAACATCATCTCACCTATCATTGAAATTTCAAACTCACTTTTCAAGAATTCAGAAAACTATCTTCACTACAATTAATCTAATCCTCCAAAGATTATTTCATTGACATAAACCAGTATCATCATCCTTTGATTACTATCGTGGTTGAAATATAGATTGTAATCAACTCCATTATACTGAAAACCAAGATTATTAAGAAATTGGTCTATCCTTTAATACCATGTTCATGGTGCTTTTTTTAAACCATTCAAATCCTTCTTCAACCAACACACTTTTTCCTTGTCTTCATGAATTAAGAAAAAATATTTTTTTCAATGTAAAATTCTTCTTCCAGAACGCCATTTAGAAATAATGACTTGACATCCATCTAGAAAACCTTGAACTTTATTCTCACTACTATAGAAAAGAATAATCTTATTGTCTTCAGTCTTGTAATATTTTAAAATGTATTATCAACATAAATTACCTCTATCTGAGATTTCCCTTTACACACTAATCATGATTTATTTTGAATCAAAATTCCATTTTCATTCATTTTGTTTCAAAACACCCATTTTTTCGATGAAATCTTTATATATTGGCCTCAAAAAAATATCAAAAATTTGATTCTTCTCAATTTTTTCAACCTCTTCATTCATATCATGAACTCAATTCTCATCTCCAGCTACTTCACATACACATTTAAGACCAATCTGTGATTTGTATAATGCTTCATGAAGAGTCTTCATCCTCCTTGTCTACACTGATGATGTATGGTCACCAAATATGTTTTTTCAGTAAATTTTAGCTCTTCTGGATGGTATCTATGTAGATACTGATTTCTTCTCATCCTTTACATCATTTTAGTCTTCTTCTAAATCAATATCTAGAACCCGATCATCCCTTGATCTGATTATTTATTCATCACTATCCTCCTGAGACTAGTCATGCATTTGTTGAATATTTTCCTCATTATCCAAAATGGTTGCATCATGGATTTTGATAATATTTCCTAGAATTTTTTTTGAATAATTTATATCCTTTTCTTTTCATTGAGTATCCATGAAATATCCCTTCATCTCCACAGGATTCAAACTTCCTATGTTTTTCCTTATTGGGAATGAAACACATACTTCCAATGATTCAAAAGTTCTTCAACAGTGGCTTATTTCTATGACATAACTCATATGAAGTCTTATCTTCATTCGTACATAGTAATTCTCTATTTGATCTGTAGACTGTCGGCATCACTATTTCATTCCAAAATTTCTCTAGAAGGTCATTTTCATTGGGAATTATTTCATCCTTATTATTGAAAATCTGATTTCTTCTCTCAGATACTCCATTCTGTTGTGGAGTTTTCACCTCTAAAACTTTATTCCTTAACCAATTATTCACGAGATAATCCTCTACATGGAAATTCATGAATTCTATTCCATTATCTATTTGGATATCTTGGATTTTCTGACCCATCATCTTCTCAACTTCCATTTTATATGTTTTTATGAAAATGAATACCTTAGAGTTGTGGGTGATGATTGAAACCCATGCCATTCTTCTATAATAACCAATGAAGAGAACATAATATCTCCTCCTATAAAGATATATTGGTTATATTGATCCACACACATCAATATGAACCAACTTAAGAAATCTTGTTGAAATTTTATCTTTTTTTATATGTCATTAGAATGATCTTCTATTGTTGGCAGGAATCACACATATGTATATAATCAGGTCATAATCTAGGGATATCTCAAGTAACATCATATTTCACAATATCATCCAATTACATTTGACTCACATAGACTAGATTTATTTTCCACATCTTATTTTTTTTTCCTCGGACAGAGAGCATATATCTTCTTCTCTACTCACAAGGTAGATATTTCCTTTTGCTTTCTTTCCCTGCAACACAATAGTACCATATTTTTTCTTGATGACAAATAATTTCTTGGAAAATATGATGGAATGTTGTTTCTGACTCTTTCTCTAGGGCACATGCATCCGTCACGCAGAGAACACGTGGCTGTTGCCCTAAATTTCTACTTTCCAAAGGTGGGATGCATCCGCTTTTTATTCAGGGATTTCTACTCCATTATCAAAATGGGATGAAGGGATGTCAGTTCTTCCTTCCATGGATTCTTCCTCAGAACTCGTCACCTAGCCCGGATCTCCCTCATAGATTTAAGACACTTTTCGTAAAACTCTTCCCAATGTCATATCATCATGGACACCAATTAATTACACTTCTTTTGTCAGGACGTTCCTAGGAGTCCTGTCAGGAAACAACCTTCGATTAGGGGAGTAGTCCTGTTGGACACCCCTGGTGTGTCTTGACACTGGGGGATTGGCATGTCTATCTTCTGTCCCTTATTATAGGGATTCTCAAGGGTGTGGAAGCCCGAGGAATCCCACATCGGATACGGGGAAACAAATTCCAGGGTCATGTATCTGACATTTTCCTCAGCTTCCCTTGTTTAACACAGGATATGAAACGAGTTTAATGTCCAGTGGAGATGGATCAGACTGACCAGAACACTGATTAGAGTGGATCAGATTGAGGAACCCCCTGGAGGGAACACTGATATCGAGGCCAACACGTGGGTGGCTTCCCAAATGCTGTCAAATAGATTGGGTAATGGGGTGTCATGATCTCACCAGGATGGGGCAGCCTATGTAAGAATCAGGATGGAAGATGGCTTTGGGATTGATCCTCGAAGAGACTTCCTACGTATCCCCATGGTGGGGAATCAAAGTACGCATAGTTCGATGAAACGATGGGACACCTGAGGAGGAGACCCATGAGAATGGATGCATGGATGGGACCCAGAGGATGTGGAACCTCCAGGTTAGGGAATGATCTCCCCAAGACATATAGGCTCGAGGGAGAGGTCAGGATGATACATGAGTAATTGTATTGAAACTCATGGAGGATTCCTACGTATCCCTATGATAGGGAATAAAAGACCACATAGTTCTGATGTAGAATACAGTTTAACGTCATTCGGGACGGGGGCGAACTGACATGAAGGGGGTCAGAGTGACCATTTGGTTGGCTTGAACCTCGTGGAGGATTCCTATGTACCATGCCTTGACATGGATCAAAGTCCCCATAGTCTGGGATGGGTTGGAGATTACACTCTGAGGTGGCCCAAGGTGATGGGTTTTGGGGCTTGAACCTCGTGAAGGCTTCCTACGTACCATGCCTTGACATGGATCAAAGTCCCTGTAGTTCGGGATGGGTTGGGGCTTACACTCTGAGGTGGCCCAAGGATGTGGGTTTTGGGGCTTGAACCTCATGGAGGATTCCTACATACCATGCCTTGACTTGGATCAAAGTCCCTATAGTTAGGGATGGGTTGGGGATTAAACTCTGAGGTGGCCCAAGGTCGTGGGTTTTGGGGCTTGAACCTCATGGAGGCTTCCTACGTACCATTCCTTGACATGGATCATAGTCCCTGTAGTTAGGGATGGGTTGGGGATTACACTCTGAGCGGCCCAAGGTTGTGGGTTTTGGGGCTTGAACCTCATGAAGGCTTCCTAGGTACCATGCCTTGACATGGATCAAAGTCCCCATAGTTTGGGATGGGTTGGGGCTTACATTCTGAGGCTGCCCAAGGTTATGGGTTTTGGGGCCTAAACATTGTAAAGGCTTCCTACGTACCATGCCTTGACATGGATCAAAGTCCCAATAGTTCTGGATGGGTTGGGGATTATGCTATGAGGCGGCCCAAGGTGGTGGGTTTTATGGATTGAACCTCATGGAGGCTTCTTACATACCATGAATTGACAAGGATCAAAGACCCCGTAGTTCGGGATGGGTCGGAGCATAAACTATGAGGCCGACCAAGGTTGTGGGTCAGGGTCGGTGCTTTCTCTAAGCTCACGTGAGTCATGATCGATGTGAGAAACAAGAGATAGCACAGGTCTGACGATCATGTCATGAAAGGTTCCTCTGTGGGATGTGGGGTGTGGCTTACACGTGGAGAATCCCAAAGAAGAAACATGGGATTATGCATGGTTAGAAACCCGGGAATTTGGGGCTTACTCCAGGATGGACGCCCAAGGTGACATAGTGTAGCGGGAGAGGGATTTGGGACAGAAGAAATGATGAGCCTCGTTCCATATCATGCCCTCCGCTGGCCTTGGGGATCGAAGATAAAAGGATGAGTAGGGATGCTGCCTCCTAGATGGAAAAATAGGGGCTTACACCAATGTGGCTACCCTTCCCCGTGGACAAACGCCTCTTCGATAAGGATGATATCATCCCATGTGAGGGGTGATCCCATCCTTGTGGAGACGAGTGGGAATAGAGAATGTCCAAGGCGGGGGGACCCTGCATGTGAGGCGTGGGGCTGAGGCACAGTTTAACATCATGTGATGAGGACGATGGTGCTTGGCAGGTTAACATCATGTAGCTCGGATGAGGGGGGTTTGCTTCACACCCCTAGGGATTACATAATTGGTACCCTATGCTCCTTGTGGGAGAGAAGGCATCACCAATGTCGTAGCAAGGGGATTTCATGGACCGAACCATCGAGGGGTCCATATTAGTGTGGTTATGCGAAGAAACAAATCTGTTAGCATGCCTACACGAAGAAGAATGATGCAAAGCAACGCAATTGGAAGTATTTTCCAAGGGACCTTGAAGTTACTTCGTACAAGACTAGAAGGTCTCATGGGAAAACAGTGCTTGATATGGATGCCTGGGGCATGGAAGGCACCCGCGAATGGAATCCATAAGAAGGGCATCGATCACCCACGCAAGGAGGTGCCCAGGGAGCTCCGAGGTGAGGGGTCCCGAGGAATTGCGTGCAACCTTTGAGGCTTGTGCATGAAATAATTGCCCTACGTGAAAAACACCAAGTTGTCCTGAAATCGGTGATTCCTGCGTGTAATTGGAGCCGTGGTTTTGCGCGTGGCTAGAAGGATTTCGCGCGAAGTGCGGAAATGAATGCAAGTGGGAGAGACTGCGCGCAATGACTGGGGTGTGTGAAATGGAAGGGATTGCGCACAAAGGGCGGACCCTGAAAGGATCATAATTCAGTCTATGCTATGGGGATCTCACACAAAGGCAGACCCTGGGGTGACTTGGAGCGAAAAGAACCATATATGAAGGCCATCTTTCGCTTGTAGAAGCCTAATTTCGCACACAAAAGCCAGTTCAGATTTTCAGCCCCAGAGTAGAACAGGGTTGGCTTCTATTTATAGGAACCCAGGAGAACATAAACCAGGTCGGCACATAAAACTTGTGCGACGTAGGTGGTGGCGTAAAATGTCGACCGTGCTAGTCGGGGTGTGAAATATTTCACACCAAGCCAAAGGATTTTCGTGAATCCCGGAACATTCCACGCGGACCATAATTTTTTCGCGCACCTATGAATTTTTTTTGTACAACCCCTCTGAGCCCCCCAGACGGGGTCCCCGGGTCCAAATATGATTTCTCTTTGTTGTTTCGAAACCTTTTTCAGCACTACAGCACTTTTCAGCATCTACAAATTCCCCCCTTGGAATTGGATCGACAAGGGGTCGCAACGATCGGATTTCAAGGGAAATTTTGAAATGCAGGGCTCTGTGGGGTTCATATGCACAAAAATATAAAGCGGCACACAAAACTCAGAAAGGCACGGAGTTATTTTTTTGTGTGGGTGTGGAATTATCTTTTCGTGTGGGTGAGGAACCCAGACATTACCTATAAAAGTCGTTGCAGGTCCCATACTCCATACAACTATTCTCGTGCGACAA
Organism: Viscum album; assembly: GCA_963277665.1. Lineage (NCBI taxonomy): Eukaryota > Viridiplantae > Streptophyta > Magnoliopsida > Santalales > Viscaceae > Viscum > Viscum album. The sequence goes on from OY728131.1 coordinate 367,496,039, forward strand.
GCTTCGAGCTCTCGTGCGTGAAACGTTTTCTGGTCTTGTGTGAAAAACCGCTCCAGTAGTGCGTAATTCCATAGAGATCAGGGGTCATTTTATGTGCAAAATCGTGGTTTTTTGTGTTGCAGTCTGAAATTTTGCAACACTCGCTGATTTTACGCACTGCCCTCTCCTATTTCGCGCCAACCACACTAACACTAGTCTGAAGAAGATGGGCCCAAACCATGTAGAATCTGCTACTCAAAGTGATGAAATAGATGCAAACCCAGAGGTTTATGGTGCCAAAAGGATTGTCTCCAACAACCATACCCTCTTCAATATGCTAACCCCCTCCCAAAAAGAGTATTCTTTGTCCAAAAATATGTCGACGTGGGACTTAGGCATTCAAGAGGAGGTCCCTCTACCAAGCTTTGAGGTGGATATACCGCGGTCATGGGTGACTCGTGAGGACGATCTTCCTCGATAAAACATCACCAATAATGGTAATCCTACCTGAGAAACTAGGCACGTGGACATATATGTTTTGAATTCTAGGACTAGGACCATTGCTGGGGGTGACCCTATTGCAGAGAGTTCCCCTTCCCTCTACGCAAGCACCTTTCGTTATAGCATCACTGACGAGACCAAAGCCTGGCTGCAGGACTGGGACCTATAGTCCGGAGGCAATTTCACCGGCGAATGGGCCTGGGCGTACTGGGTTTGCCATACAAGTGACCAGTTTGGGGGCAGAGCTGCGGCATATTGGTTTATTTTAGGTGGTATGGACATCCTAATTCTACTTCTACCGCTAACATGAGCTCGGGCCAGAGCTGTTCACCTGGTGGTCCCCTGATACCAACACATTCCATCTCCATCATGGGGAAGTCAGTATCAGTCTCTGGGACATTAACTACATCGGGGGTATCCCATTGGAGGGCCATCAATACGATGAATTACTTCCACCTATGAACACCTGGGGAGATAGATCACGGACCCCCCATACTGACATGGAAAATGGTGGAGCTAGCCAAGGGGAAGATGGTGTTCAAGGACTTCCTGAAAGACATCGTCTACAAGGACTGGTTTAGCATGTTCCTAGAGAGGGATCTAGAATTCAAGATGCCATGGTGGGGGAGACAGTGTCCAACCATGGAACAAAGGAGCAAGAGCAGATCATACTGGAGGATCCTGGAGGCAGGACACTACCAGTTGTGGGGCTATAGAATAAACGAGAGTCGGGACCCTAATGTTCATTACACTAGATTTCTCACTACATTCCGGAGTGTGTGGCTCTTTCTGGTGAGGGACGCAAGGATGGGTGTCTATCCAGTGACTCTGGTGATGGGTGAAATCATGGCTGCCAACAAGAGGTTCAACCTGGGGCCCCCAAGCTATCTCAGTTATATGCCATATTGGGACACATCTCGAGAGCGGGATCACCTAGAATAGTATGTGGACCATTCTATATTTTCCATGGCTGGGTTGCAGCTCATTGTGGTGGATACACCTTCCAGAACGCCATCTGTCCTCCAAGAAATGGCATGTGACCCTCTCTACTGAACATTGCAGGGGTCATGCCGCTGATGTTCAATAAGGAGGGAGTAAGGATCAGAATTGGTAACCATGCCAAATTCTCCTTCTGCTCGTTCCCCACCCTGACTAGCTAGATGATAGAAAATGGGCAAGGCTCACTGCAGCAGAAGGAGTACTTCTAGAGCATCATAGGTAGGGTGCTTGTGGCCCGGATTAATGGGAAGATCTGCTCCAAGCCTTATGTGCCATCCCAGTTTTCCAGGTAGTTTGGGTGCCTCCAGCGAATGACGAAAAAAGTATACACAGATGTCTGGGAGGAGAGGCATCCTTGTGTTCTTCGTCAGCTGTGGTTGAGATTCGCGACCTATGGCTCTAGCGACATCATCACCTTTCCTCACACCGGAGTTGACGTTGGTATTTCAAATGAGTATGTCGAACATTGGGCCATAGCATACCCTAAGGGGATTTTGCGAAAGCGAGTTCGGCAACTCAAAGTCCCCATTGTGGAACCTGGGCGGCAAGAGAGCAGAAAGGGTGCCACAAGAGGGGGAAGATCAGAAGTGCATCAGGCAATGGGGCCTGCACAGGCTGGGACCTCAGCAGTGGGGGTGTTTCATGGTGTGGTTGCGCCCTCATTTCCTAGAGGAGGAGGGTCTCACAGAGCTGCCAGAGAACTTCCCAAGAAGAAAATAAGACACCTGCTTCAACCTTCTCAATATTCCATTTTCCCTACACTATGGTTGGCTTGGCTAACCCTGCGGCAGTCAGTGAGTACTAAAGTCCTCTGGAAAAAGATAATGTGAGATGGGATCCAACTTCCAAAATTCGGGCTTGTATGGGTAGTCGACAGAGTGAACTTCCATCAACGACATGTGTATCTGACATCCATGGACATGTACGCACATCAACGGGGTCGGCGTGTGGAGCCACCTCTCTTGGTGAAAGTGATACTCGACCCGGAGCATGATCCGAAAACGATGCCGCTAGGGGATGATGACAGTGATGATGAGTCGGAGGGCTGCGAGACAAAAGAGGAGGGTGAAGAAGGAGGAGGAGAGGGAGAAGATGAGCCCTAAGGTGAAGGGTCACAGGGGGCATCCCACCAAAGGAGTCTCCAGGAGAGTGGAGAGATCGTTGGCTCTGATATAGATGTGACTGAGCTGCTCGAGGTATGCTTTGACCCTTATCTACCCTCCTCCTTTTCTCCGATTTCCTTTGAAATCCTTGATCCAATTTCAATATCTTACTCAGGAGAATGTTGGTGCTGATGAAGCATCTCCCTCCAAATGAGGGGGGAAGCTCCAATGGATAAAGGTGGGGCACCTCCACTCATTATCAAGCTGATGAGTACTGAGGTATCCCCTACTATGATAGCTCCTGTAGTGGCCAAAACACTGGAGGCTAACGCCTTGGGTTCCCGTAAGTTCATTTCTTCGATACCGGTACATACTGTCGGAGGACTCAACTGATTAGGGTGCTCCTTGTCTGTACAGTGATCACGGAATTGGAGGCTTGTCAGGCTGCTGAACCCGAACCGACCGCGAGTGAGCCCATGGAAAATGTACCGCCCAATCCAGAACATGCCTCTCAAACTGAGTCGGCCCTGACAATTGGTGAGTAGGGAGCAGCAGACACCATTGGCGCTGCTGTCGGGGCAGGTCAGGTAGTTGAGGAAGGCGCCACCAGGGTCGAGGTGGGAGATAAAGGTCGCCCAGACGCTAAGGAGCCTATTCCCTTGGGAGGAATCTCCAAGGAGGACCCTAATGCTGTCTTGTTGGCAATCTTTCATGTCTATCGGCCCACTGACCCCGAAGAAATTGATGATTCAAACTCGAAAGCGGCTCAGGAGATCCAGATGACTCGATGAAAGGGGTAGAAGTGCATCTGTTGTTTTCTCATTCAGCCTCAGATGGAATGGTTGAAGCGGATGGGATCACTCCACACCTGGCTATGTTTCCTTTTTGTTGGAGGGGCAGATTCTCAATGCCTTCACCAGACAGTTCATGATTACATGGCCAAGAAGATGAGCAAGAGCAGCCAACGCTCCGACGTCACCCAGTTTCAGGAAGATTAGGGGAGTACCTGAGTATTTATGAGGGTGGAGTAGGAGGTTCGACACCTCGAGGAATAGGAAAAAGAATATTAGATATTGATCACAAACTGTTCTGAGCTCGTGGAGCAGTTGAAGGCCCCGTTGGAAGACGACCAAGAACAACTTGTGGAAGTGAGTCACCAGATAACTATGCTCTAAACTGAATAGGCACAGGCACAATCCAGGGTCAATGAACTGCACTCTGCAGCCACTGATGAAGAGAGAGTCCTCAGGGGCGGAAGGTAGTCCTGGAGGCCACCATCTAAAAGGTGGCAGCATTAGAGAGATCCATCCAAGAAGCCGACCCCTAAGGGCCATGTTTTGGTCGAACCCATAAACTTATTTCGCCTTACCGCTTCTTATTCTTTTGAACTGTATGTATGGAGAAATTTATTTACTTATACCTTTGGTATAACGTGCCAAACCATAATCCCAAAATAAATATCAATCCATTCCTAAGCTCACGTGGGCCGCACCCGATATGAGAAACAAGGGATGCTCATACTATCACTTCGTTTGATCGTGGGAGCGTCAACCAAGCTTCAGGCATTCGAAATTAGAATACAGGTTTCTAAGTAGAAGTGGGAGGCATGATCAAAGGAAGAGGACCTCAGACTGATCGATGTATCATCTTCTCAATGTGATCTAGCGCACGAGCGGGGCAATGCCAGGGGAATTTGAATTAGTCCGAACATAGGAGAATGATAAATGTGAACCACATTACCCAAATTCGAAACACTATGGGAGAGGTGTGGAAATAAAGGAAAAATGTTGATCTTGTTCAAAACATAGAATCCCTATTGCATCAGCATGAAATGGGGACAACAAATGAGGGTTGACCGCTGACCATGTTCGCAACATGGGACCTAACTCAAATATCTTCCATCAGTCTTCCAGAATGTTGGCCCATGACAGTAGGAAAACCATAGGTCGAGCATCCATACTGTTAGGGGGTCCTTTCAGACATGAAAGAGGATGAGGATCTGAATAAAGGGGCACACAAAGCATGGAAAGTGAAGTGGTGGTTTGTTCGAATAGAATCCAACACTCCCAAAATTACACCACCATGGTGGAAGAACATTATGCAGGCGCATTAATTTGATAATGGATCATCCCTACTTTTAGACAAGACCTCTCTGGTGAAGGAACTGTCACTTTCCAATGTCATTATGGGGCATCCTGAACTTTCTCATTGCAAATGCTACAGTTACGCAACTCCCTGGGCGGTCAGGACAAGGGGCCAACGGTGGGGAAAGGTGGGGATTTGTGATTCCCAGGGATGGACCCGAGACGAAATGTCTGGGTGTTCCTACATATTCCATAAGGATGGGAATAAAGCCACATGTAGTTCTAGAAGGGGTCTTATTTTAAGGCCTTAGAACTCAGACAGGGGATCGGTAAGGAATGTAGGGGATACATGGTAAGGTGTTTATAAAACCCGACGTGAATGAGGACATGAGTCCAAATTACCATGTGTTCTTTGGGGAAGTGTTTAGGTCAAAGGACTGAACACGAAAGGTTGGATGGGCCCGTGGGAAAGTACCCATGCATTCCTACGTATCCCATAAGGATTGGAATCAATCCACACGTATTTCTCAGAAGTAGCACGGTAAGGTACCAGTACAAAGGATGAAAGGGGTGTGCGGGTCTTGCCCTCACACCAAAAGAATCAGTATTTGATGTATCTTGTTTTTCCTTGAAGTTGAATGGTTTTTTTGTTAAGCGACTAGAATAGGGTTGAAATTCCTTCTATCACCACAAGAATCAAGCCATATACAGGCGTTGACAAATAGTATGGTAAATTAATGATACCCGACGTGATCCTCCCTATGATGAGGTCATCACAATGCAGTTCCGTTTTTCATCGTGTGGATGGGACGATTCTATCATAGTTTAGGATCATGTGATTGGTCCTAACAACAAATTTTAAGGTCATATGGATTGGACCTAAGGTAATGTGTATGACGCGAAAATCATACCCAACGTGAATGAGGATGAGGTCCACATCATCACCGTGTGCGATTCTTGGAGAGGAGCCTCAGGCCAGGAGATGAGTGAGGGTCAGAGGATAAGGGGCAGAAAGAGCTAGCTCCCAACTAAGCTGGACCCAGAAGCATGATGTCCGGGTGATCCTATGTACCTCATGAGAATGAGGATCAAGTTGCATATAGCTCTTAGAGAAGATCCCAATTTATGGTCTCAGTGCTTGGATCGCGGGAGCCCCAAAGGAAATCGTATTGGAGCTTTGCCCGCTTGACGTGTGGAGGTTCACCGAGGTATATTGCCAAGAGTGTCGAGATTCTACCTGGACATGATGGGGTGGAACATAATGTGAATCATGTAACTAATATTCAATCCCTGAAGGGTCTGGTGTGATGATATAGGATTACTATTCACCATGTTCGCAACATAGTATCTTGTCACGTTATCCTGAAATGGGGATAAAAAATGATCATTGACCACTGACCATGTTCGTAATGCGGGATTTGGATTGATTTGTTGTCTAAAACCCTCAGGGGAGTTGTCCTGTAATGGTAGGAGATCCCTTAGGCCTAGCATTCATACCGTTTTTGGGGGTCCCTTCTGGTTTGAAATATATTGGGGGCCCCAAATGAAGGGGAACATGAATCTTGACAATTGGATGGAAACATTCCCCAGTTGAATCCAACACTCCAAGTCCTAGAACTGAGTACTCTTAGACACATCAGAAAACCACTACAAAGGGTCGAGGGTCTCGTCTTTAGAGTGGTCAAGAGATGGAGGATTCCCAGGAGAAGGGGGGGAATGATGCCAAAAACTGAATGCGAAGGAGGGAATAACCCTGAATCACACCTATATATCCCCCTCGTGGAGAGGCACAGGCCAAGGGGCCTAGGTGACTGGGAGATTAGGAGATCTCTAAGAGATGGGGCTAGACCCAAAATCTAAATGTTCAGGCAGTCCTACGTATCCCATAAAGATGGGAATCAAGCCACACATAGTTCTTGAAGATATAGTCTAGCATCATGCGGTATGACATACAGTTTAACATCATGTAGGAAAACATACAGTTTAAGGTCATGTGGGCCGACATACAGTTTTATTTCATGCAGGACGACATACATTTTAACGTCATGTAGAAGACATACAGTTTAACAACAGGTGGTATGACATACAGTTTAATGTCATGCGGGATGAGCGTGCAGTTTAGGGTCATGCGTGGCCGTTAGTTTAAGGTTGTGTAGGACCTTAATCTAGTTTAAGGTCATGGAGGACCCGTAAGGTTCATGAAAAGTATTTTTTAAGGAACTTGTCATTGGTGGGAGGAGTTATATTCTCACCATACATGGTCACCAGTGAGTACACGCCGTTCGGATAAACCTTATGGACAATGAAATATCATTCCCATTTGGGCTTCAACTTGGGTGGTTTCCAGCCGGGTATCATTAGCGCTCTGAGGTCCAATACCAAGTCACCCTTTAGAAAAAAGCGGAGGTTAACCTTCTTATTGAAATCTTGATCCATCCTGCTTTGATGCCTTTCTAGGTAGTGCAAGGCACAAAGCCTATTCTCGTCCAGGGCTTCCAATTCTACTAGACAGACTTCAGTCACTCTATCCAGCACTTGATGGTCATATACCACTGTGCACAATGAGGGAAACTGAATCTCGATGGGCAGTATAGCCTCAGTTCTAGACACCGAGGAATATGTGGTTATCTGAGATGAGTTATGAGTCGTCGTTCGATAGGCCCAGAGGGCGTTAGGGAGCTTATCTGGACAGCTCTTCTTGTTCTGACCAACCATTTTCTGTAGGATATTAGATAGGGTTTTATTGAACGCCTCAATCTGTCAATTTGCATGAGCATGATAGAAGGAGGTATGGTTAGAGGGGATGTTGTCCTTGGCATACAAATTTTTCAACTCGGCTGCTTGAAAGTTGGTGTTGTTATCAGTGAGGATAGCGTAACGATCCCAAAACCGATATATGATATTGGAACTCACAAAGTCAACTATAGAACGGGCCTTGACTTACTTAAGAGGAAGTGCCTCTGCCCACTTAGAAAATAAATCTGTGGCAGTCAGAATGAATCGGCATTGGTGAGTCATTGCCGGTGGGCATGGTCCCACGATATCTAATCCCCAGACTGCAAAGGGCCAAGAGTACTTGATGGTGTGGAGAGGCTCCGGTGGTTGATGCACAAAATTAGTATGAACTTGGAATGCATGGAACCTCTTGGTGAACTCGATGTAGTCATAGATCATGGAGGGACAAAAACATCCTAGTCTCTAGATCTTGTGAGATAGTTTTGGCCCATCCTAATGGGAACTGCATGAATCGGTGTGAATCTTTTGCATGACCTGTGGAATCTCAACCCCCTGAATGCAATAGAGGATAACACCATCAAACCCGCGCTTATAAAGGATCTGCTCAAGACTAGGACCACTCAAGAGGGTAAACTGCAGAGCGTTGTGTCAGATTCACTCATGCTCGGCCCGGTCTGGTGGAAGATCACTGTGTTGGGGGTATTCAACCAAGGGTTTCCTCCAATCAGTGTTCCTTTTTATCACCACACCCGGATGACCCAAGGGTCTTGACGTAGAGGCACTGACAATAAGATGGCTTACCTTTGGGCGGTCATCGCCATCCGGGGTAACAAGAGATATGACTCTCTGATGCACCACATGGATAATTAGATCATCTTGTTTGGGCTCTGAAAGTGATGAAGATAAGCTGGCCAAAGCACCCGCTTGACTGTTCTGTGGCCAAGGGACATGGATAACCTCTGGCCAAGAAGGGAACTGAGCCATTAGCTGGAGAGTGCATTCTAACAATGGTTCGAGCTCTGGCTTCCTGACAACATAGACACCATTGAACTGCTTAATGACTCGCTCGGAGTCTCCTTTCACATGAAAATGGGTCACGTTGATCTCAAGGGACAACTTGAGGCCAGTAATGAGGTCCTGATACTCTTCCTTTTTGTTAGTGCATCCTTCTGATAGTAGGAATGAGTATGGCAGAACGGATTGCGTTGGGGTGATAAAGACGATACCCAGGCCCACTCTGTTGAGCCTAGGATCATTGAGCCTCCTACCAGTAGGGCTCTGGGAGGCACCATCAAAGTTCATTTTCCATCATGGGATGACTTGATCGACTGAGAGGACTACCTCATCAAGAAAATCCAGGTCCAGGGACTGGCCTGCAGAGGTTGTATGGGCAGCCATAAAGTCTGCCAATTCTTGTCCCTTGATATCCTTCTAAGGCACAAACCTGATGTCAAACTACTGGAAGATTACCACCCACCACGCTAGTCGTCTAGTCAACATGGGACGACTTAGGATGTACTACAATGGGTCTACTCGAGAGACCAGTTGTACCTCGTGGTGCTGCAGGTAATGCCGCAATTTTTGTATGGTGAATACGAGGGCAAGGTAACTTTTCTCAATGGTGGAGTACCTAATCTCCGTATTGAGAATCATGTGGATGAGGTAGTAGAGGATATTATTTTTCCCCTCATTGTTCTTCTGGGTGAGAAGGGCACCGAGGGACCATTCTAGGGTGGTGACATAGAGGACCAACGGCTTCCCGGAGATGGGTGGCATCAAGACTGGAGGCCAGAAAAAATATTGCTTGATTTCCTTAAAGGTGGTCTAACACTCGTTGTCCCATTCATAAGCAGTTTCATTCATCATGAGCCTATATAAGGGCTTACACTTGTCATCCAAATTCACAATGAATCAGCCTATATAGGCCATGTGGCCTTGAAAACCTCAAAGCTCCAGAATATTTCTCAGGGGAGGCATCTGACTGATGGCCTTGGTCTTTTCTAGGTCGATATCAATTCCCTGGTACCTGACAACAAATCCAAGAAACTTCCCATAGGTGAATCCAAAAGCACACTTCAATGGGTTCATCTTTTGGTGGCGGGAATAGAGGAAGCTGAACACTTTCTCAAGATCCTTGAGATGGTCTTGGTAGTGCTGAGATTTTATTACCAGATCATCAACATAGAAATCCACCAATGTCTCGATGATTGGTTTGAATATGTGGTGCATGGCCCACTGATAGGTGGCACCTGCATTCTTCAGGCCAAAGGGAATAACTTGGTAACAAAAAGTACCATGGGGAACCCTAAAAGCTGTGGACTCTTCATCCTCGAGGGCCATCTAGATCTAGTTATATCCAGAGTACCCATCCATGAAAGAGAGGGCTTGTAACCCCATCGTAGAGTCAATCAATAATTCTGTCAGTGGAAGGGGAAAATCATCCTTCGGAAAATTTCAGTTGAGATCTCGGAAGTCGATACAGACTATGATCTATCTATTTTTCTTCCAGACTGGTACAATGTTGGCCAACCACTTGGTGTATTGGACCTTCTTAACAAAGTTGGCCTTGATGAGCTTGTCAACCTCGGCATCGACCATGGCACTATGATAAGGGTGCATCTTTTTGGGAGGCTTCTTGAATCCGCGATGATTTGCCGGAAGGCTGAGGCGACAGACGGCTACCTGAGGATCTTGTCCCGACATCTCATCGTAACTCCAAGAGAATACAACATAGTGCTGTTTAAGGAAGCCTATGTACCGTTGTTTCTCCTCAGGGAACATGGAAGTTCTGATCAATGTGGATCTCACATCCGCCTCGCTTCCGAGGTTCACCTATATCAACTCGTCGACTGTGGTGGAGACGTCTTCCTCAAAGGAAGGGGGCATCCACTATATCCAATTCTCCACTTATGGAGGGATCCTCTATGGGGGAAGCTTCTTCTAAGTTACTAGGCCTTGATGGGAGGCTGATACCAGCTTGTGTGGTGGCGGTTACAGCATCGGGGAACTCCGGCGCTGCCGAGACCATAGTGATGAAGTCTTACGACCTGATCCCATATAGTCTTTGGCCCAAGGGGCCACGCTTGACAATATTAAAGCAGTAGTGGTGTGTTGGCTGAAGCTAACATATTCCAGCCTGACAAAATAGAAAGTGTGATGTACTGTCGTTACCATGATCTGGACGTCCCGATACTTGATGGGAGTGGGAGGCTCCGGAATCACTAAAGCCTGGTTCTTATAAGAATACGAAGTGATCTTCCAACACTTACTAGATTTGGGATCATGGTTCCCCCTTCTCCCAAAAATGACAAAACATTTCCCCATATCGGGGGTAGTGGCCTCCAACCGATGGATCAAGAAGACATGGCGTCATTCAGGCCTGCCCAAGGGTCGGTCGTAGTGGTGATGGGATTAACTTCGCTTTCTTGGACATAATTATCCTTTCTCTTATAATAGTTAGCGTCCAGGTAGTAGGCTTCACAAGAGGCAAAAGGAGATGCATCACCTTAGAGTACGTCCACTCGACCATTAAGGGAGTACTTGAGGTATTGGTGATACGATGAGGGGACCACCGCATGCAGGTGGAGCCATGTCCAGCCCATTAATTCATTATACGCGGTATCCTGGGAGACAACCATGAACTTGGTGCTGGCCACTAGGCCACCGAACTGGGTCTTCAAGTAGATCTTGCCTACGAGGGTCTGCTCGGTCTTCTCATACCCTTGGATTCTTAAATCATAGGGAGTCAGGTCATCTTCAGATAATCCTAGCTTCTGTAGTGTCCTTGTTGGGATGAGATTTATCCTGGAGCCAGTGTCAACGAGACAATGGCGAACCTCCACACCACTGAATTGGACGGTGATAAACAGCGGGTTGATGTGCCCCTGTACGGGGGATCCTTCATCCTCTCCAGATAATGAAATGATGGCCTGTCATTCGACATCCTCAACTATTTCATCATGGAAATCTTCTGCAGCTACTACCTCCGTCTCAAACTGGAGGGGGCTTCTTAAAGCCTCAGTGAGTACTTCACGCATATCTGGCGACAAGAGAAGGGCTTAAAGGATGGAAACCCTCACTGGGATGCCGGAGAGGTGCTTGAGGGTGTCGTACTTTTGTGCCAGGCATGAACCTCTACTTGCAGGGAACCACACTGTGATGGAAGGCATGGCGGGCCCTACCGGCCAGACCGGCGGCTGACTGGTACTGGGTATATCTCACTACTCACTAGTTGAAGCCTGGAGAGTAGCTTTTGGATGCAGACTGGATGATTGAGATCATCCAATAGTGGGGTGAAGCTGGTCGCGACACGACCGAAGTGGTTCTACTTAATCCAGTAGCACAAATGGTGGTGGAGGTGGACCTTTTGACACTAGATGAAGAGGCTACGCATGCTGAGTTCTACGCTGGGCCTACTACCTAGTCTCGGCGGAAAGCACAGGCTGGCTAGAGGTTCCAACTAATGTTCCTCGATGACCCATATGGTCACGGCTCCGCTGACATTGGCGTCAGCTGGGGATGTTAGGGAGGTTTTCCTGGCGCTCCCCTAGTCGTGAGTCATATTGGGGCTTACCAACTCAACGGTATTAACCAAATCATACCCTTGAATATCACCTAATGAATCATCTACCAATGGGTGGATCTTGGGGGGAATCACCATCTCCGGGGGCATAAAGTCACCGAAAGTGCAGGATGACGATAGCATTGGTGAGGTGCATTGCTTTTTCGTGCGCTGCCAATGCTTTCTCTTCGTGGAAGTGGTTGGCTGAGATGATGACATAGAAGTGGTGGTCAAAGCTTCTGAAGGATCTGGTTGATTTAGACATGCCTGGATGATATCGTGGGCGTGGGCGACCATTTTACGAGCCATCCAGTCGTTATAATTCTGGGACCTGTAGTCAGAAACCTACTTCCACTCACCTTTGCCATTGCTACTGATATCTGGCCTCACAAATACACCCACCACTTGTGCTAGGGACAGGCCCAACCTAACTATGTTGTTGTCAATTTAGTCTAGGAGCCATTCCTTGAACACATAACATTTCATGATGGTGTGCCCTAGGATCCGGTGATAAGGGCAGTAGTTGGGGTGATCAGTGAGATACACCTCCTCTAGATTTTTTCACTCATGGAAGCGTAAAATCCCTTATTCCAAGGTGCTATAAAAGTAACCAAGGACCTGGGCCTCATTGAATGAGTAGGTCCGATTTCTTTTGTCTAGAAAGAGGGCTCTAGGAGGCTGACCTTGGTGGGGGGCCAAACGAGCCTGCCGAGGAGGCAGAACTTGATTATCTTGCCTAGGTGGTGGTTGTGCGTTACGCGGGTGCACCTACTGATTTTGAGGTGGATGTTACTGGGCTAGAAGCTACGCCTGTGGTGATGGACCTCTTCGGGACTGTAGAATTGGCTCCACTGGTAGAAATTCTAGCTGCCTGGGGCCCTCCACTTGGGCCACCACAGCAGGCTTGGATTTGGCAGCCCTCCTTTCTAGGATTACAGGGGGTAGCGGACGTGCCTGGATGGCCTGTTTCAGGGCGTCTTCAAGGAATTGGGTATTATCTGAGAAGTCTCAGAACCCTCTGGGATAGTTCTGAGTGATCAGGGAGGGGACCAGTTCTGTCTTGACATTCCCTACGCACATCGTCAGTAATTTCTCTTGAGTCAGGGGGAATGTTAAGGGAGTACGTGAGCCCCTTCCACTGGGCGAAAATGTCCATGAGTCTCTCATCATGCCTTTTCTTGCACTTGATGAGGTTTGAGATGTTCATTTTCTAGGTGCTAGAGCTGAAATGGTAAAGGAACTGCCTGCAAATGTCCCCCCAGCTAGTCACAGATCCGACGGGGAGTTGGTTGTACCAAATGAATGTCTGCCCCTCCAGTGTCTGAACAAAACAGCGGAGCTTGGCAGTCTCCTACTGCACTGGGGTCCCTAGAATAGGCCCACACTTTGAGTTTAAATGGGTCAGGTGCTTCGGTAGGTCCCCTATCCCATTAAAGGGGTAGAAGGTGGGGTTTCCGAATCCCGATGGTACTGGCATGTCATCCACCCATGCCGGGTATGGCTTTCCATCTAGTGGGATGGCCACTTGTCGTGTTTCCAAAGACTCAAGGTGGGCAATGATTGCCTCTATTGGATCGTCTGAATGAGGGGCCCTTTCCTGACGTAGGTCCCTAACCATGAGCACATTGCCTGGCTCTTCAATGGGATAGACAAGCTCAGCGGCTTGTGGAGCAGCTGGTGGAGTGACCCCTGGGGCAGTTGGAGGAGCCTGAGTGGGGTTCCTTGGATTGTCGTGTCGTTCAGGAGGGTTTGGCGATACATATCGCGCCCTCTTTACATGGGCTTTGGCTTCCGCCCTGTCAGTGAATGCGGCATGATCAGGGTTGTCTGGGGGAATCTTATCGAGGGGTAGTTGTTCCTGCCCCTGCTGCCTCATCCTAGGACCACCATAGTCAGGTCGTCGCTCTGCAATGTGTTCAGCCAGAAGTTCATCGACTAACATCTTCTGCTCATCTAGATGCGGGCATAGTGCAGCCTTCTCAGGGTCCTCTTCCATATTTTTCACTGAGGTGGATGGGTTAGAGTTCTTGATAGCTCTGACGTGCTCCTTTCCCTTACTGACATTCTGGATGAGTACCAATGCCTCGGTGGGTGTGGGGATACCTAAGAGGATCCTCTGCTGATGAGTAATTCTCCCCAATGGGTCCAGTAGTGGTGGCACGTCCTCAGGTAGGACGTTCCCATCAAGAAGTTCCAGCTTGTTTTCCCCTTCGGATAGATGGGTCATGTTGACTGCAACTCTCCTTGTGGGTATGTCCTCAATGTCGCCTAGTGATTTAGGCTACCGGAGAATTGCATTGAAGAGTAGGGCAACATAATTCCCCCAACCATAGACTTGTGCATATGGGATAGCCTCCTTAATAACTTTTTGGAGTATTTGGACACTCTGAATGCATTTCTGTTGGAGGGCCCTGTGGTGACCAGGTAACTCAGGGTGTTGGACCATAGGGAGTGTGTCCAGGTCAACTAGACAACATTGTTCGCCAATGCCTTCAAGGTGCACTTGGATCCTGGTATAAGTCACTCTCTGGTGGAGAAGATAAAAGTGAGTCACCTAGAGGGTCTGGTGGAAACATTCAAACTCCTTTGGGGTGAGAGATTCTGGTGTACAAAAACTCGGTCCTGCGACCGGCCAAAACTTCTCAGGGAAATGTCCTTCTGCAAGGATAGTCCAAAAGATCCTCGACTTAGATTTAGGGTATAGTATTTAATTTCCCCACTCATCAATGGAGGGTGGCTGAGGAACTAGTGGCGGCACCGAGGCAGACCGTTTGGGTGGTGGGCTGACCAGCGGAGAATACAGCCAGTGAGCTGATTGGCCACTGAATCTTGGGTTGTCCTCCGAGGGTCGTAGTGATCTGGCTACTATATCACGATAGAATGGAATAGTGACCAAGGCTCCTGACACAACATCAACATCTTCTGAGGGTAGGATATGCTTTGGATCTTCCTCCATTGACCCCCAAAATATCTATCTGCAGTCTCTAGCTTAGGCAGAGGGCGCTTCGAGAGATGAAGGTGGCGACTGTGTGGTCGGTCCATAGGGACATGCCATGTTCTTTTCCTCATGGATATTACTTTGGAGGGAGGCAGGGATCCTATGAATCTCGCATTATGGGAGTACGAGGCTGATGTGCCTCATTCCTACCCCATCCCTTGACTCGGAGGGCTGAGGATAGGGCTCCTGCGCTGAGTCTCACTCTGCCTTGGAGTTTGAGAAGTGGACTGGTCTGATTCCTGTCTATCATTCCCCCAAATTCCTCTTGGGGCGGCGATGACCTGCCTTCCTGCCCATGGGTGGCTCCTTAGGGCAGGTCTGATTTCCAACATGGGGTCCTCTGGCCGCACTGGTGCTGCGGAGGAGAGGGTTTCCACTCGAGAAAGTCGGGGTGTGAGAAGCACCGGGACAAATGTTTAAAGGGACACATGGAGGACTTCCATGTTGGGTGTTGGTGAAGTGAAGTTTTCCTCCACCTCTCCGATCATTGTGGCGAGGAGGACCTTCGGCGATTGGCATGGGGACATGGGGAGGACCTCTATGCTGGCGAGTGACTGTACATGCAATGTCTACATACCCGTATTTTGTGGCTGGGGGGTGACCTCGTACCCAGTATAGTGAGAGGGGGAGAGACCCCCCATACGGAGTGTTGCTGTCATGGGGAAGACCCTCTCTTGGGTTGAAGGTGGCACGGGGCAGACCTCCAAGCAGAGGATGGAAACAGGGAGGGCTCGTACCTTCTATAGTGGTGGCACTGAGTGTACCTCACCACTGGATGACATTTTCGTGGATCAGTCCAGAGTGGCCATTGCCTATGCCAGCGACCGGGAGAGTTGACCAAACCTGCCCATGGGGCGGTTGGGGCCTCGATCTAGGCTGGGCGTATAACTGCCCATGTTCAACATATTCCAGGAGTCAGGTATATGAGTCAGTGGTGGATCAGGCTATAGTAGTCACTAAAATTGACTCCCCATGGCGGGATCCCTCTTCCATTTGCTCCTGATTCTATCATCGGGTCTGATGAACTGGATCCGGTGGTGCAGGAGCATGGCTCACATACTCCTTGGCTCATTAAACCAGATGGTGGAGCTGATGTGGCGCGGTGGGAGCCCTCACCGGGAGACCTTGAAGCAGGACTCTGATTGGGCCAATCCAGACATCCACTACCTCATCGGCGTAGGGTAAGGAGTTTTCAAGGCATTCCAGGGACAAGCTCCTGAAATGATTAAATGTTGGGGTGGGGAGCAGCGGCTCTCTGAGCAGACTTTAGGGGAAGCGTTGACGGCGAGGCGTAGCTGCCTCAAGATCAAAGTGGGCCATATCCCTGGTGGGGATGATCCCCTCTTCCTTGTAACTATGTACAAGTTCATTAATTACCATTCATTGGATAATTTCCAATGGAGAGAGGGGGTGTGGGTGCCCAACAGTCGTGGTGGTCGAAGACGTTATGGAAGAGGCAGAGCCACGTGGGGTAGCTGCATCGATATTGCCCATTCCCCTGCACCAGTGGGCAGGTGATCGGGCTTCAGATGCAACAACTTTGTTCCTGAAAGTAGGGAGATGAGCTCATTAACACTGGTAGGAAGAGAAATTGACAACTAGTGCCCCAGCGGAATTCCATCTTCTGTGGTCGGTAAGAGAGATCCACGCTGACAACGTCACAAAATAGAATACCCAATGTCCTGACTGTCCCAACATCTAGTGAGTTTCACGTCAGGACCGCTATTTTATTGGGGACCTGGTGCCGGGTGACTGGGTCTGATAAGAAGATAATCTATTGGTGCCTCAAATGCTACTAGTTTCCATGATGAAGATAAGATCTTCACATCGTGTTCACCAATTCTGTTTCTAACGCTTTCTCCAGGGCGTGTGCATCGGTCATACAGAGGACGCACGACTGTTTCCCCGCATTCTCACTTTCCAAAGGCGGGCGACATCCGCTCCTTATTTAGGGACATCTGCTCCTTGATCGAAATGGGATGAGGGGATATCGGTTCTTCCTTCTCTGGATTCCTCCTCAGAACTCGTCACCTAGTCCAGGTCTCCCTCATAGATTTAAGACATTGTTCGTAAAACTCTTCCTGATGCCATATCTTCATGGACACCAGTTAATTACACTGCTTCTCTCAGGACGTTTCAAGGAGTCCAGTCAGGGCAGCAACCTTTGATTAGGGGAGTAGTCATGTTGGGCACCACTGGCATGTCTTGATGCTGGGGGATTGGCATGTCTATATTTTTTCCCTTATTATAGGGCTTCTCAAGGGTGCGGAAGCACGAGGTATCCTATATCGGACATGAGGAATCGTATGCCATGGGCATGTATCTGAGGTTTTCCTCAGCTTCCCATGTTTAACACAGGGTATACCGTAAGTTTAACGTCCAGTGTAGATGGATCAGACTGATTGGAACACTGATTAGAGTGGATCAGATTGAGGAACTTCCTATAGGAAACACTAATATTGGGGCCAACACATCGGTGGATTCCCGAATACTATCAAATGGAATTGTGAATGGGCTAGCATGATCTCACCGGGATGTGGTGGCCCAGGATAGAATCAGGATGGACGATGGCTTTGGGCTTGAGCCTCAAAGAGACTTCTTACGTATCCCCGTGCCAGGGAATCAAAGTCCGCATAGTTCGGTGAAACGATGGGACACATGAGGAGGCGACCCGTGAGAATGGACGCATGGATGGGACCGAGAGGAAGTGGAACATCAGGTTTAGGGAATGTGATTCCAAATACACACAGGCTAGAGGGAGAGGTCAGGATGAGACATGAGTAATGGTCTTGAACCTCATGTAGGATTCCTATGTATCCCTGTGATGGGGAATCAAAGACCACAGAGTTCAGATCGTCAATACAGTTTAACGTCATGCGGGACGGGGGTGAACTGGCGTGAATGAGGTCGGAGCAACCCTTTAGTGGGATTGAACCTTGTGGAGGCTTCCTACGTACCATGCCTTGACATGTATCAAAGTCCCCATCATTCGAGATGGGTTGGGGCTTACACTCTGAGGTGGCCAAAGGTGATTGGTTTGGGGGCTTCATCCTCATGGAGGCTTCCTACGTACCATGCCTTTACATGGATCAAAGTCCCCATAGTTCGAGATGGGTTGGGACTTACACTCTGAGGCGGCCCAAGGTTGTGTATTTTGGGGATTAAACCTCATGGAGGCTTCCTACATACCATTCCATGACATGGATCAAAGTCCTCGTGGTTTGGGATGGGTTGGGGCTTACACTCTGAGGCGGCCTAAGGTCGTGGGTTTTGGGGGTTGAACCTCATGGAGGATTCCGATGTACCATAACTTGACATGGATCAATTTCCCTATAGTTTGGGATGGGTTGGGGATTACACTCTAAGGCGGCCCAAGGTTGTGGGTTTTAGGGATTGAACCTCATGGAGGCTTCCTACATACCATGCCTTGGCATGGATCGAAGTCCCCATAGTTTGGGATGGGTTGGGGCTTACATTCTGAAGAGGCCCAAGGTTGTGGGTTTTGGGGCTTGAACCTCGTGGAGGCTTCCTACGTACCATGCCTTGACATGGATCAAATTCCCCGTAGTTTGGGATGGGTTGGGGATTATGATTTGAGGCGGCCCAAGGTGGTGGGTTTTGGGGAATGAACCTCATGGAGGCTTCCTATATACCATGTCGTGACATGGATCAAATTCCCCTTAGTTCGGGATGGGCTGGGGCTTACACTGTGAGACGAACCAAGGTTGTGGGTCATGGACATTGCTTGATCTAAGCTCACGTAAGTCATGTTCAGTTTGAGAAACAATAGATAGCACATTCCTAACAATCATGTCGCGAAAGTTTCATCCATGGGATGTGGAGTGGGTCTTTCACATGGAGTGACCCAAAGAGGAAACTGAGGATTATGAGTGGTTAGCAGCCTACGAAGTCGGGGCTTACTTCAGGATGGAGGCCCAAGGTGACAAAGCACAGTGGGAGAGGGATTTCAGACTAAATAAAGGAGGAGCCCCATTCCCTATCATGCCCTCCGCTATCCTTGGGGACCAAAGATGAAAGGAGGCCTCTTAAAAGGAAAACTAGGGGCTTACACCAAGGTGGTTTCCCTTCCCCACAGACAAATTCCACTCTGGTAAAGAGGATATCATCCCATTTGAGGGGTGATCCCATCCACGTGGAGATGAGTGGGTGTGGAAAATTTCTAAGGCAGGGGGACCCTACGTGCGAGGCGCGGGGCCAAGTCACAGTTTAATGTCATGTGTTGAGGATGATGGTGCTTGGCAGTTTAACGTCCTGCAGCTTGGATGAGGTGGGTTTGCTCTGCACCCCTAGGGATTACATAACCGGTACCCTCTTCTCCTTGTGGGATGGAAGGAGTCAACAATTCCATAGAAATGGGATGTCGTGGAGAGAACCATCAAGGGGTCCACGTTAGCATGGCTATGCGAAGGATCAATGGTCGTTAGCGTGCCTATGCGAAGAAGAAAGAGGAAAAGAAACAAAATGGGTGGTATCATCCAAGGGACCTTGAAGTTACTTCATACAAGACTATATGGTCGCATGGTAAAATGGTGCATGATATGGATGCTCAAGGCATGGAAGGCACCTGCGAATGGAATCCATAAGAAGGGAATCAGGCGCCCATTCAAGGAGGCGCCCGGGGAGCTCCGAGGTGAGGTGTCTCGGGGAATTTTGCACAACCTTTGAGGCTTTCACGAGAAATAATGGCCCTGCATGAAAAACACTAGGGTAGTGCAAAATCGGTGGTGCCTGCACGTAATTGGAGCCAAGGTTTTGCGTACGACTATAAGGATTGCGCACAAAGTGAGGAAATGCACCAAGTGTGGGAGAATGTGCTCAATGATAGGGGTGCGTGCAATGAAAGGGATTTCATTAAAAGAGCGGACCCCAAAGGGATTGGAATTCAGTCTAAGCCATGGGGATATCACATGATGGTGGACCCCAGGGCGACTTGGTGTGAAAAGAACCATACCTGAAGGCCATCATTCACACGCAGAAGAAAAATTTCGCACATGAGAGCCAGTTCAGATTCTTCTACCTCGAAGTGGAAGGGGGTCGCCTTCTATTTATAGGCGCCTAGGGGCGCAGAAACTAGGTTGGCACATAAAAATTGCACGATGTTGGTGGTAGCGTGAAATGTAGACCACGCAAGTCGGGGCATGAAATATTTTGCACCAAGAAAAAGGTTTTTTTTCAAATCCTGGAACATTCCACATGGACCATAATTTTTTTGTGTGCCTATGAATTTTTTTGTGCGGCCCCTCCGGGCTTCCCAGACGGGGTCCCTAGGTCCAAATATGATTTCTCTTTGTCGTTTTGAAACCTTCTTTAACACTGGATCACTTTTTGGCATCTACACATGTCCTGAGTCAGACAATTTACATACACATAACATGTTGTGATAAAGACCTTCAACAACCAAGACATTTGTATGTCTCATGTCATTTCCTCCAAAATTTTCTTTCCCAGAGCCAATAAATTTTTACCCTTCATCATTTCCAGACCTTATGATACCTTTTTTATCATACCTAATTCATGTCACCAGATCCTTATTTCCTACCATACAGGAGGTACATCCACTATTAGTGATCCATATTCCATTGTGCTCTAATGATTTGAATCTAATTTCTGCAACCACTTCTTGCTCATATTATTTCTTTTTTATCCATGTTTTTGACTTCTTACCTAGTATGGATTGATACTCTTGACATTCCTCAGAATATGATGGACCAATTTTATCTTGTAGAGCTTCCAATTGATTTTTCATTTTCAGATCATTTGATGATACATTTCTTCATTTCATATATCCATCCTTAGTCTATTTTGGCACATTTCTTTATATTTTTGACATAAAATATATTTCTAGGTTTCTGAATCCTCTGCACTTGAAATAGTGACTATAAAATGATGACCTAGAAAATTGAGATCTATATGATTACCTTTGTTGGTTATTTTCTCATTTATACATATTTTATATAGAATAAACATTTTCTGAGTTTCCTATCTTTCCACAACAATAAAATATTATGTGGTGTATATTAATGTGTGGAAACAATGAACTATTAGTTGTCCCTTGGGTTCTCTAAATCTTCTTATTTATCTTTATACCCAAAATAAATATTTACTCTCTGAGTGGGTACTTGTGGTTTGACTTCAAATTTAACTTCTTTTAGTTTCCTATCAAGCCCCATTCAAGCCTTATCATTTTCATTTGACTATTTATTTTGTTCTACTAAACAACTATGATTCGCTTTTATTTTTTCCAGGACCTGTGTTTTCTTTTTTTCTAATGTTGTACTATGATTCAACAATTTTTCTTAATTTTAAATACTTTGTCACAAACCAATGGATTCCTCTTCATGTTCTTCGATATGTTTGATTTGATCTTTCCCAATTTTTGTCAAACTAATGATATCTCTTCTCTACACTTCAATTTTGAGTTTGTACTCAACCATCTTATCTGAGATTTCAAGCATTTGAAGACTTCATCTTTTCAATTTATTCCTTCATCTTAGAATTATACTCTTATTTCAACTCCATATAGAGTTTTGAATCATGAGAAACTTTATTAGATTTCTTTGTTTTGGCTCTCAAAACATCTATTTCTTCAATATCAGCTTCTAATTCCTTCTGAAGATCAACTTTTCCTTAAATTTCCTTTTCTTCATTATCACATTATTCTATTTTTAATAAATTTCTAACAACTTCCACCAAAGCATCTACTTTATGATCCCTATAGTTCTCCAACTCTTCTGCCTCAGATTCTTCTGAGATTTCATCTTTTTTCGAAAGTAGATTATTCTTTTTGAATAACTTTCTCATAGAACATATCCAACCTTTATCATTAGGTGAATACTTATTTTGGTGAATTTCATTATTTTATTCATTATCATCTTTAAACTTCTTAGTACACTTTACTACAAAATGTCTAATCTTTCCACATAGAAAGCATGCAAGGGAATGTTTACCTTTGAACATTCCTATTTATCTTTGCAAATTTGAAGAGAGAAATGGAATGACATCATCCAAACTACCATAATCTTAATTATCTTCAATGTAGAGATTATTCATGGCCTTGAAATCCACATCTTTATAATTCCCCTTTTCCATTGCATCGTTATTGACATTTCTCATTTCATATGTAATAAGGGTATTATTAAAGTTATCCATTTTTAACTCTTTTGGATCTTTATCTAGAAATAATGAAACATTCAAATTGAATAGAGGTGGATGGTTTCCCAAGATACACTTCACAATCCTTATATCTTCAATAACTTCTCCAAGACCCAGCATGTCTTCCGCAACAAAATTTATTGTGTAAAAAATGCATCAATAGAGACATTGGGGATCATTTTTAGATCCTTGTACTTGTTCTATAGAACATGTATCGTTGCTTCTCTTTCTTTTGAGTCTCCCTCATAAATATTCAATAATGTTTCCCACATAACATGTGATGTTTTAAATGAAATCCCATTCATATAAATTTCATTTGATACAGCTCCACATAAAGTATTGATTCCCTTAGCATCATCATCCAATTACATTATTTCAGCTTTTACTAAAGCACCACTATTGATATCAGCAGATATTCCATGCATTAAAGTTGTGAAGACATCCATTCCTGATGATCGGAAGAAGTGTTGCATCTGATTCTTCCAGAGTTGAAAATTGTTTACGTCAAAGATAAAAATTATTTTTTGATTGACCAAATCAATTTATTCTACTGATATAGAACCACTAACTATTAACCTTTCACTCTGATACCAATTTTTAGGTCTACTAGGTCAAATACCCAATGAGGGGGGTGAATAAGGGTATGACAGATTAAAACTCTTACCCCTTCAGATCTCGTTTCATCGTTAAACAGAACACACTTCTCACTTTCTCCCATATAAATATATGAATAGAAATGAAATCATGCATAGGACATAATGATTTTACTTGGTTCACCCTCACTCGGCTATGTCCAAGGAGCATACACCAGTGATCTATTGATTTACCAAATCCAAAAAATCTCACTGCCAATTACAAGGTTCGTGCAAGATCATCTATATCAAAAAACTCTACATTTACAATGATTTAGTGTCTACTCATTGCATTCCCAAGGGTCACTCCCTAAGTCTCTTCCTCTGTATCATTGTTAGTGGGAAGTATCACTGTCATCCCCTTCCTTCACTCATTGTTGTTTCAAAGGATCCAATCACATTTTATGGACTTGTAGGTCCCTTCATTTGCATGAAAGAATATATCCTCAACTATAGGTAGATTCCATATTTAAGTTTATTTTTCTTTTGTATATGAAATCCACTTTAACACATACCATTAGGTTAGAGTAAATTTCTTTCACAAACTATTTAAGAGCTTTTCAAAGATTCCTTGAGTCCTACACAAACTGCCTTTCCAATTTTGTATACCACATTGCTTCCTACACAAACTATGTAGTGGGTTTGGTACACAGATTGCCTCTTCCATGTACTGCCTTTGATTCAACGGAATGATCTACTTCATGGACTTCTAATCCCACAGATTACCTCTTCTTTCACTATCATGTACCGCCTTTGTGTATTGACTCTATGAACTTCCTCCACTCGCTGCTTTTACATACTGCCCTTCTTCTGTAGGTGAGTTCTTTCTCCATGTACATCTTTCATTCTGTGGAACCTTCTTCCTTTTGAGGCTAAAATGCCTTGCAAAAATCCATTTCTAGAATTTCTTCCACAAGAACCACTTCATCCTTCATAGAATTCTCCCTCGAAAACTTCCTTCAAACTTCGCTAAATACCTGGATCAATGATTTTCACTAATTGAATTTTCTCACCGTAATAATGGGATTACTGCACCTTATATAAGAAAAAAGATCTGAAAAATCCACTAATCTTAGATTTACTAAATCTTAAATGTTTTTTCATCTCCACTATATACCTCTTCACCCGCAAACTATTCCTTCCTACGTGGTCCACGTACTATCATTCCTTCTTTGTAACGATCCAAATCACCATCATTTTTTCGAAAATGATTCCCTTCACAACTCCTCAGATCACTGCCTCAAGTTTGAAAATGGAAATCCACCCCTCCTTCCAAAATACTTTCACATACTGCATTGGTGAACTCCTCGCCTTCTGTGAACCATTCCGCGTACCTCCTTTGCAATCCACGAAACGGGACTTCATGTTCTATGTACTGTTCCTAGTACATGGTATATGGTTCATATCTTGTGATGCGTGGTTCCCATACTTTTCCAATTTCCTTCACCATTCTATATCTCATTCACTCTTTATGTAGAAACGCTTCCATTTCCAAAAACAAACTCTTGATTAAAGGCCCAAAAATTTGGAAAACACTGGGAAACTGCACCACCTTTACAACCTTATTTTGAAAAACACCATTGATACTCATTTTTGGTTATCTAGATTTGTCAAAAAAAACAATCACACCCAAAACATACTGATGGGATACCTTGAGGTATTATTTCCCAACACTTGCCACTGTTTCAGGTGACACAATACTCCTTTAGTATAATGAACCTCTGACCTATAAGGAATCAGTAGATGGAAAGATTATTATTAAGTGGAAATAACCATCATTTTTTATATGGATACCATATATCATAATTAAGATTTAATTTTTACATCCCCTCCAACTAATGTAAACCCTAGAGAGTTTTAATGGGTGTTCAAAAATCACTATATATGGATGGTTAGATAAGTACCAATAAAGTATAACTCATTGTAAGAGGTTTCAAGAAACATTAATAAATAGACAATAATGATATATTATCACCAATCAAGATGCTAAAATCCATCAGAATATGTATTAAAATCATATCCATCCATGACTATGAAATTTTGAATATGGATTTCAAAATTTCTTTTCTAAATTGTGTGTTGGTTAAAAATTTCTATATGATACAAACTAAAGGTTTTATCATGTCAAAGAGTTCCAATGAAGTGTGAAAGTTATATAGTTCTATTTATAGATTAAATAAGGCATCATTATCTTGTAATTTTCATTTCGATGGGTCTATAATATAATTTATTTTCATTAAGAATAAATGTGGAACAAGTGTCTATAAGAATGTTAGTGAAATTTCCATTATTTTCCAAGTATTGTATGTTGATACAATATTTATAATTGGAAGTGAATAGAAAGTATTAAAGTCTGTTAATACTTGGTTAAATTAATGTTTCTCTATGAAATAATTCGGTGATGAAGCCTATATTATAGGGATCAAGATCTACTAAAATAAATCTCAAAGGATGATAGTCCTTTGTTAAATAACATATATTAAAAATATAATCTAAAGGTCCAATGTGAAATAACTCAAGATAGTGTTTTAATTGTAACACCCAAGAATGATAAAGGGTTAAATGACTAAATGATATAACTCATGTCAATAGTGTGAACCTTTCTTTTTAGGAGGATTCTGGATTAGAACTCCACTGTTAAGAATTCTTGTCCTAGAGTAGTGATCAAGATATGTGACCTTCTAGGATATTTTTCAGGGTGTGTGTGAGTGAGGAAAAAGAACATAGGAAATAGCTTGTGTTGGCCTATGGGGATATTCATTAGTCAAATGACCCATTTGGGCACATAGGTGGGTCCTATGGAGGGTGCCACATATCTGCAGGAAAATTGGTGGTGCCTAGTTGGATAGGACCATATTTCTATGTTAAGGAGGGGTACATGTGTTATTAGTGGGTCCCAATTGTTACATTTTCATTAGTAGAGAAACCAATCCTTAAATGTGGTGCACTACCTGGGTTTGGATGTAGGGTCCACAATGAGGATTTTGTGCTCAAAAGAGGGGGTGAATGAAACACCCAAGAATGATAAATGATCAAATGACTAAATGATATGACTCATGTCAATAACTTGGAAAATTATTTTTAGGAGCCTACCTTATTAGATCTTTATATCTAAGAGTTCTTGGCCTGGATTAGTGATCTGGATGGTTGACCTTCTAGGAATTTTCCTAGGGTTTGTGTGAGGAAAAAGAACATAAAAAATGACATGTGTTGTGGGAAAATTCATTAGTCAGATACCCAATTCAGGCATGTGGGTGGGACCCAGGGAGGGGACCACATGTCAGTGGGGAAACTGGTTATACCAGGAGGGCCAGGACCCAATGACAATGTTAAGGCAGGGCACATGTAATGTCGGTGGGGTCTAGTTGTTATAGTTGTAAATGCAATATGGTATCAATCTCTTCAAGAATATATTTCCAAAAAACCGGAGGATATTGAAAGTATAAGTAGTTACTCTTACAATTTAGTTGTGTGTTCCATCATGTATTTTATGTTATTTACTAGGTTTTGTATTACCTTTATTTTAATCATGATGGATAGATATTGAGCTAATTTAAGAGAGGTGAAATAAGTAGTTGTGGAAACTATAGTGAAGTACTTGAGACATACAGAGGATATGTTCTCGGTGTATGGAGGACATGAGAAACTAGTATTAAGGGTATAAATTAGTGTCAGTTTCTAAAGATATCATGATAATCTAAAATCTCAATAATTCTTTATCCTTTTCTAGAATGGTAGTGATATGCGATGGAGAAGCTCGAAGCAACCCACAGTCACTCATTCTATAGAAAAATATGAGTTTATATACACTTTTTATTCTATTAAGGGGGAAGCATGGATACATAGTTTGGTATTAGATATTATTGGTTTCCTAGTAGTGTGGACTCTATTATAGTTTATTGTGATAATTCTAATACAATGTTACTTGATAAGGAACATATATCATGCTAGAGTAGAAAGAATATATAACTGATGTTTCATATCATATGGTATTGTATTTAAAGAGGTGAGGTCATAGTTAGTAGATTTTCAAGAGAGAGTAATATGAAAAAAACCATTGACTAAATTCATATCTCAATAGAATCATTATTCTCATGTGAGATATAGCTGGTTAAGGGTTATTAATTGTTGGTTCTAGTGTAAGTGGGAGTGTTGTGAGTGTGTTCCCTAGACCAAACTTCTAAATGTAATTTGATTTCGATTACATGTATATGTTTTTATATATAAAAGTTTTTATCTTACCATCATAGTATCATTTTTTTGTATGTACTATGTATATTGTAATGTATTTATTTTTCATGTCATATCAAATGGTTATAGAAGCTCCCCTATATAATGATAACCTCTACATAATATGAATTTAATGTTAAATATATTTTTTAGGGTCTGAATATATCATACTGATAGGACATTGATGATCTCTGACTATTAGGTGTTGGGGGATCATATGTCTGTGACTTATTCTAATGAAGTTCACCCTTGGTAATCTCAAGTAGATGCAATCATGAAGACTAACCCAACAAAATGAACACCACAAGTTACCAGTGTCATTGATTATTCTAATTTTTAATCATGCCTATTGGTTGTTTGAATTTATATCATTATTAGTGTATACCATTTCATTGCATACTTCGATACTAGATTAAAACCATGACATTTATGTTGTGGTAGGGCAGGTTATGGTTGATGTGTAATTAGTGGTATAACATTGGTTGAATGATCAACATAGAATTTGTTGCATCCAAAAAGAGGAGACATCTCAAGACCAACTAACTAGGATAATAATTCCTTAATTAAATTCATCTCTGCATTATAATAAGGTAACTTTTTTTGGTAAGTTCAAAAAATAATAAATCAAGAAAGGTTGATTACATGAAGTGTGCATATAATTTTATGAGAAATCAAAAGATAAAGAAATTATATTACATGGTGTGTGTTCAAAAATGGGTTTTTGTTTCTTTTATTATACATTATTTCATTTGGTTCTTCTTTGGGTTTTTAGAATTTACTCTTTCTCTATTAATATATCTTTATTCTATTGAGATAATTTCTTTAGATGGTCACACACAAAGAATATTCAAATGTTTTTCCAATTCTAAATAATTAGAGCTAAGGATATGGTGGGCCTAATAAACAAGGTTAGGATATTTCCAAGATTAAATAATTATAAGAATGAAGTAAATTCAATATTAGTCTATTTTAGAATAATAATTATTTAATTTAATAAATTAAAATATTAACAATTTATTAATTGATTACTATAAACAAATCTGGAAAAATATTTATTTATTCAAGGTTTTTTTTAATATTTAATAGGATATATGAATCAAGATAATGGCTTAGATTTTATCACAAAAAATTACATTGATATTAAAAGTATGGGATCAGATATCTATGACCTTTTGGAACATTTTAAGTGTTATTTTCTTCATTATTGGGTATGTCTGAAGTATCAACTTCTATAATGGCCTAAATAAAATTTATGGAAGTTATAACCTATGTGTATAAACACATTAAAAACCAAATATGATTGTCCCAATAATTTTTATAGATTCCATCACCTCTCCACATCTCTCTTAATTTCTAGAGAGAGAAAGTGAATAGTTGTTTATAAAATATTTGATATGAGTTCAAGGATTGATCAATAAAATATCCCACAATCATGACGACATCAAAAGTTCCATCAATTCCATATACTAGTACCGAGATAGTAAAATTTTATGTTTGATAAATATTTTTAAGAATGTGTAGATTATATAGAGGTTTTATGATTCAGTTACATCATGTAATGTTCTCTTGTAGTGAGTGGAATAGGTACTTGATCAAAATAAAACAAGGAATGGTATTGGTTTTTAATTATAGTTTATATTTTTTTTCTCTTTGCTTAAATTAAATTACACATGATCCATGGAAGAATCTAGAAATTGGTATACTATATTTTATGTTTCAAAATTAATATGGACCCAATGAGTTTAAAATACCTATTTTTAAGTTTCATGAAATCCTAGGGTTCCATCAGTTAAGACACATATTTAGACCACCTTTCTACCAATTCTCCAATTCATAAAATCAAACATCTTTGATACCATTTTATAATGAACTATCCCATATTGAAATAATATGTCACCAGATTTGGATTTCCACAAGCCTCAAGTAGACCTCCATATATTTCATAGGGTGTGACTTATGATGAGGGTATAAAATATATTGTGGGGAGAATATACCATAATCCAGAGTAAAATAAAAGCATAAATAACTGAAATAAACACAAGGATATACATAAGAGTGTTCATAATAAATAAATAAAATAATGGAATAGTATAATAAATGAAATATTGTATACAATCATAGAGACTCAAATTATGATAATACAACACTTGATATCCCACCGAGCCTTTCACATATACTGAGTAAAATAAAACTAAAAATAATTACATAAGGCTATACTTCCAACATTGAGTTGAACCATATACTCAGTCTATACAATGGTAAAATTTCTCTAGATCAAACCTCAAACTCCACACAATTTTCTCCTCTCAATTTTGAAACACTAGGCATCATCCATATCTAATATGCACTCAATGATCATTCTAAAACAATAAATAAGTTCTACATGAACACCAATGTGAATGTAAAATGGATGATAAATAAATCTTGATAGGCCACCTCAATTGGTGAACTAATAATTTATTTTCATTATAAGTACATGAACATGTGATATTCCTAGACTAATTGAAAAATAATAACAACTGGCATAAAATAAAACAATAAATAAAATAATGGGGTTGAGATAAAATAGATAAATCATCAAACCATAGGATTTTTAGTAACCAAAAAGGTAAATCTACCCTTGATCCAACCCTAAGCCATAGGATTTATAACACGTGGATCAACCAACCACATGAAATCAAGAATGTTTTCTAAATCTATACAGGATATATAAGATGTCTAAAAGTCAACGACCATGATTTTTAGAGACTAGGATATCATCCTAGGGGTACAGACCAACTAAATAAACTCTACCAGGATTTAAGACTCTAATAATATGATCAGAATGGTCAAAAAAACTTTAATATCATTGAGAAAACCTATCTAAATCATGATAGACCTACATAACTAATTGTCTACATAAAATATAAAATTAGGGAAGGTAATCATCCGTAACCCAATTCTGTAAAAAAAAATAAGGACCACAAACACCCAGAACCTGTCTAGATAAATACTCAATTAGACATGGGTATTTCCCACCTTTGAATCACCCATTATCTCCCTAAACCCATTTAAAAGTAGTTAACCAATATAAGAGAGAGCTAGATAAATATCTAATCCAATTCCCAATCCAAAGATATCCCAATGATCTCCTCCCATATCTAACCTAATAAAAAACTATATCCAAAAGTCTCAAATATAGTCCATACAAGTAAGGGCCGATAGAATATTGATCCCATCATTAATCACATCCACAATGAGATCAACCCTATGGTCTCTATGTTATAAACTAACACCTAAAATCATTATCGTTAAAACATCAATGATAGAAACTCAGGGTCATTAGAACATGTGTCTCCCACAATCCCCTGAGTCACAAACATCTTAAAATGTGGTTCATGCTCGATATAAGAAATATAAACTAGTGACTCCACACTAAAACTAACAAAGACCATAAATTATCTCATAAGGGTTTCCATAAAGGTTAAACAAGACACACTATGAGGTTCTCCTATACCACATCAAAACAATGGGACACCACCTTCAACTAACCCCCAATTGATAACCACTTATCCTTGATCAATAGTTTTCTCATAAGGGAATCCAAAATCATTACTTCACTTGAAAATGAATTACCAATAGTCAACCGTGACATCCACTAATAACCTGTCAGAAGACCTTTTATCAAGGTAATACATGATATTCCCTGAAAATATCCTCAACATATATTTAATAGTTCATAGACATACCTATTTTCCCATTGTGTTAACATAGATCAATGGTTATCACCAATATAATCTTTTAAAATAGGATCCAAACCTCAACTTCTCTAACCTTGAGTAAATTTTCAGACATCCAAGGACCATCCAAGATATTCTTAGAGATATTACTCAATCTCAACTTTTGGGAATAAAATTATATAAACTAGAGAAAAATGAACTTAGAATCTATAATAAAATTCTTCCAACAGGCTCAGAAACCTCACTTGAGCCTTGTATCACACATTCCAGTATATAGGAGGATTCTCAATCAAAACCTCAAAAAAATCCTTTCTCCGAAACTCACAAAAACAAAAATACCAACAAGAAAACCTCTCCATGCCAAAAATATTTTACCATCACGATCTATGATAAAAAACACTCATAAAGGACTACTCATAGGTCCAATTATGACTTAAAGATGAGTAAATAAGAAAAAAAATATCCAATGAGGTAGTATATGATGTGTACCTCATGTACATGGCATGTACCTATAACCAGCCTCCCAAATCATGTGTTATAGCCCACTTGGAATAAACCAACCCTTACTACACACCATGTACTAAACACACATGACATATAATTTGTAGAGTATACCTATCCATATACCCGACATTGGGTCAAGTTAAGTACCCTACATGGGGTGTAGCCATGTCCATCACCTGGGGTCTAGTGATGTACCCTACATGGCCATGTGGCCTAGCACAAGGTGCCTGGATGGGTACCTAAATTCACCATGAGCCACCCGTATATGGCATGTCCATCAGGACTACATGGAATGAAGTCCCTTTATTACTCACCTCACCCAAAAATAATAACTCAAAACATGTTCTCCCTTAACTATACACCATTTAAATGGGTTTCTAAAATTAAAATCCCCTATAAAACCCCTAAACCCCGGAATTCACCCCAAAACACCCCTTGTGGGCTCTAATTTCACCTTTAACAACACATGTAGGAATTTAAAAACATAAAACAGCTTATTTATGGGGATTTTTGACTAAAACATTATATAGGGCCTACCTTTGGGTGTAAAATGCTAAATCCTCACTTCTAGAAATGCAACATGCTACCACTTCAACATAATCTACCTCCAATCAATGAAGCTGGTGTGATCACCCACTCCCTCTCCATGTCCCTCATTCCTTCCCTCTCTTATCCTATTTTAGAATGACACCCTCAAGGTGTGGGATCCCTATACTCAAAAATATAAATGCAATGATTGAAAAAAACATAAAAAATGAAAACTAAATGAAAATAAAATAGAGGAAATGGAGTTTGGGCATAGCCTCGACACCCACAATGTTTTTATACTTATTTTGTTGAAACCCCCCCATTATAAACTTAGCTTCATATTTTGGATATCAATATAATTCTTTGAAATAGTGATATCACTATTTGAACACCCATGAATAATTCATATTTAAATAATTAAATATTAGATATTTTACCAAAATTCGGACAACTCATAATTCCACCAAATTCATTTCCTAGGGTAAACTCTATATTTCAAGATCAAATGAGTGATCCTAAAAATTATATGAGGTCATATGATAAGATAAATTACTATTTATCCCATAAATACAACTTGAGAAGAAAGTTTCAAATTTATTCTGATTTTTCTCAACTCATAATGAGGTAGTTCATTATATTGAGGGAGACTATGGAATTATAATTTTAGAAAGTCTTTAAAAGGTGACTTGAGGAATCATAATGGCTGAATGAGGAGTAAGGCATGGGACCCTATATCTGACTAGAATATTTTATGGATATTTAATTATTGGTGTTTCAATTTATAATAGTCCAATGTTTTGGGATTGCAGTTTGGGACATCTCATTGAGAATAACATGATAGTTCTATCTGAAAAAGGAATGTTAAATATCAATCGAACTGCTATCATAATATGTGAGATATGAGTTATTAGGAAGACAAATATGGTTCCCTTTAACTTTAATAAATGGAATACTATATCCCATAGTTTAGATTTGGTTCACTTCAATGCTTGGGGACCTGCCCTAGTTTGATCTCATGGTGGGTCACTTTACATTGTGAATTTCATTAATTATATGATGAGGAAATTATGGGTTTATATCTTCATGAAAATGTTATATTTAATTTTTTTCATTCATTGAATAAAATACCATGTTAGTGAGAAAAATTATTAGATATTAAGATTTATAAGGTTTAATAATGGTAGAAGGTATAATGGATGAAATTTATAGAACATCCATTAAAAGAAAGGGGTCAAAATGAAATCTTCTATTCCTAACACACCACATCATAATGGTGTAGAAGAGTGTATGAATAATATGTTAACTGAGAAGGTGTGAATCATTAAGGTTCACTTGGGAATTCTTAAAGAAATTTGGGTAGAAGCAGTGAACACAAAAATATACTTGGCTAATAGTAGTCCATTTACTCCAATGGGACAGTAAGTGTAAGAAAATATATGTTTTAGTAAAAAATCATAAGTTATCAACCTAAAAATATTTGGTCTTATCACCCATGTTAATTTCACTACTAAGGATTATTAAAAAGTTGAGGTGAATTCTAAGAAAATTTTCCTCGAGGGATATAACAATAAAGATTTTGGATTCCAACTATGGGATGATGGAAAACAATGAATCATTATAATTAATGATGTTTTATTCAATGATATAGTTATATGGTAGGATTTAAAGTCATATAAGAATGAATTTGAGATCAAGGGATTAACTGACCAAGTCCAAGTTTAATTGAGTGGGAGTACCATATGGAATCATGTTCTAGAAAACGTATATAGAAGCACTGGAAGTTCATATGATAGAAATTCACAAGATGTGACTAAATTCTCTGGGTATTCAGATGAATTAGGTAATTCAATAGAAGATAGATCATTAATTATAGG
The DNA here is from genome assembly GCA_963277665.1 of Viscum album. Taxonomy (NCBI): domain Eukaryota; kingdom Viridiplantae; phylum Streptophyta; class Magnoliopsida; order Santalales; family Viscaceae; genus Viscum; species Viscum album. Next base: position 367,529,660 of record OY728131.1, read on the forward strand.
TTATCTAGAAGATATATCACTTGAATAATTAGTACTAGAAATATATAATCTATAAGTTGAATTGATAATATTTTCTAGATTCATATAATTAGTTCAATGGTTTAGAGATGATATTGAAATTTTACTTCTAATAGAGAGTGTTGATCTATAAATATAAGACAAGGTAGACACTCTTAGTGAGTTTTGATCGTGGGAGTTAGAAATTAAAGAAGAAATGAGTTTTTTGGATACCAATGAGAAATGGGAGTGGACTGAGTTACCATATAGTAAAATAAAACTAGAGAGTACATGGGGTTTCCATTTGGAGGAAGAAGATGATGATAGGAAATTTTACAAGGCGTGGATAGTGGTGTTGGGGTTTTCATACAATGAAGTAATTTTCGTATTGAGTCTTTTTCACTAGTACTTATCCATACTATAATCTGGATAATATTGATCATGGTTGCATCTGGGGAAATATACAAAAAATTTATTAATCTCAATATGGTCTTCCTTTATTGTGATTTAGAGGAAGAGATTTACTTGATTCAACAAATTTGTTTCACAGATGATGTGAAATGGAACATTGTGTGTAATCTAATAAAAAGACTCTATATCTAGAAGGGTGTTCCAGAGAAATTGAATCAAAATATTGATTCATTCATGGAGAATGAAGGATTTAGTTGGTGAAATTCATATCATTGTTTCTATAAGAAGTCATGGTATAATAGTAGCTTCATATTAATTATCATGTATATAGATTACATATTACTTGGTAGACCAAAAATTAAGAGGTTCAAAATTTGAATTAGAATTTTTACAGAAGGATTAACCTGAAAGATCTTAGTGGGAATACATTCTAAAAATCATCTAGGTGTTTGGAATGTCCTTATGTAATTAATTCTTCACTCCATTAGTAAGAAAATTCAATTTTTAGAGGACAATGATCCTAAAACATATTATGAGTATATATACATGGTGAAACATCAAATTTCATTGATGGTGGGATGAAAAAAGTATTTCATGATAGGTAATTGAATGGACATTACATTTTCAGTGGGATTTGTGAACTATTTCTTGTTGAATATGGGAAGGGGACATTGGGATTCAATGAAGTGGATTTTTTGATAATTTAAGGTATCAAAATATTCATCTTGTTTCTTTATGATGAATTATCCATTGTGAGGTTATGTTGATGATGAATTTTCTTGAGATTCAAAATATTGTAATAGAAACACTGGATTTGTGTTCACATATAGAGGAATGGTAGTCAATTGGATGTTGCGGATATAATAAGTGGTTACTTTTTTACAATGGAAGCAGAGTATGTGGATACAGTGGATGAAAGGAAGGAATTTTTATGGTTGATATAGATGTTTTAGGATCTTAGAAGGATATCAAAGTGTAGGGTGTTATTCTGTAATAGTCTAAGTGCAATCCATTTTTCTCAGAACACAGTATTACATGCAATGACAAAACACATCATCCTAAACTACCATTTCATTCATAATAAGTGGGAGTAAAATGTTGTGGAGTTAAAGAAGATATTTGGATGATAGAATCTAGATAACATATTTACTAAGGTGTTATTCCTATAATGTTTGAGGAAATTCTATACTTCAATGGGACTTGAGTGAAGAAATGAAAAATAGTGAACGCTCCATACTATGTTTAATGTGGAAGTTTGAGAATTTTCCAAAGTGTTAAAGAGTTTCTAAATATTTCATGAAGTAGTCTTCAAGTGGGATATTTTTGGGATTTGAATCTTATTTCAGTTCAATAGATGTAGTTTAATCAGATGGTTTCAGCCAAAAGTTACATCATCTATGGTGTCCAGGTTGTTGTAATAAAAATCTCAAGTGGTAAAAGGGAAATCATACGGTGATATTTTCAAATGGGTGTGTCCATGGATAATGGTCTACACAAAATGAGAATGGAAGTTACTGATGAAAGTGTAACCTGGGTTGTTCACCAGGATAAACAGTCACATTAAGAGGGCTACTAAAGATCATTAGTAATTATTTTAAATAATAGGGACACCAAAAACATAAGATTTTGGTTAAACTAGCTTGACTAATTGGATTCTTCCTTAAATGTAAAGTGGTTACCTCATGAATAGTAATCAAGGAATTAGAATAGTCATTCAAACCTCATGGTGGATCAAATATTATAGAAGAGTTGATCTCTATAATTAATTCTCACATAATTTGTTTTAATTGATGGGTAATTATTTTTAATTTTGATTGTAATGGAAATAGAGTTAATGTTTCTCTTTAGGATATCAGACAAATTCTCTAAACTAGGTAAATATTTTTGTGCCTATTCCTTCAACATTTTTCAATATAATTTTTGAGCGGGAAGGGGGGTATTTCTTGAATGTGTGATGGGATTGACTTGGTGTGGTGAGTAAGGTGAAATGATTTTTATCTTAAAATACTTATAGCTCAGTGTATTCATTTTGGATGACTGATTTTTTCACTGTGTGGAATTATATAAAGCATTGGTATGGGGATTAGATGTTTAGGTGGATTCTCAAAAAATATTCTCCCACCACATCACTTTCATACCTTATAAATCCCCCCATACATCCCTCTATGGAATATACATACTTTCATGTATATTAATATACTAGAGTCACTATCCACCAAATAACAAATATCAAAGGATTAAATTAAAAAATTAAATATTTCAAACCTAATATAAAAACTAGAAAACTACATAAACCAATCCCATAATTCAAAATTCATATAAAACTATTTATCATAAACTCTTTAAAATTAGTAATCAATGATTTAAAACTAAATAAAAAAAATTTCTTTCCCTAATAAATTTATTTTTAAAACCCAAAACCTGTGAAACTGTAAGGTCATGAAAAGAATGTTCAAATATTACTAAAATACAAAAAAAACAAAAAATGATTATTAATTTAATCAAAATTACCCCAAAAATTTTCCATTTCATTGCTTTTAAAATAATAATTATTTTATAGATTTTAAGTTGATTTTAAACCATCACATAATGAAAGAAATAAAAAATAAATGGTTTTATGACAAAACATCAACCAAAAAAGTCATATCTTTCTCAACCAAGAGATTTATTATAATAAAGTGTTGATTAAATAAAATATGATGCTTACCTTATCATTAGAAAAATTACCCCAAAATTAAGGTTCTCTAAGAAACTCAATATGACAAGTCTTGCAACAATAACCAATATAATTTCAAAATAATATCAGCTTCAACAACCTAAAACATTAAACTGTGTCATCAATGTAGAGGTTGAGTGTACAACCCTCACCTTCCACTCTCATACAAAGGTAACCTCGAGTGAATCCAGATCAAATTACTATAAAATACTAATGGAAATAAGGAAATGATAACTCATGGTGCTCTCCCCACCATATTATTAATTACACTAAAGCATTGATTCTCCAAAGATAATAGATTAACAGTAAATATTAATAATAAAAATAAGACCCAAAAAATGAAAAAGTCTTGGTAAATTCTCCACACAATCAGTTCCCACATCACCAAGGTGAGAATCCATTAGCAACTTAGATAATTCCCAATCATCATCACAAATGATTCAAAAATAATTTAATATGGTGTTATCCACAACTAGACTTAAACATGTCATCGAAATGAAGCACTCAAAAATTATATTACCTCAATTAAATGATAAATAAAATAAACCAGATAGTAGAATACAAAATATAAAATAAAATACCTCAATCAATCTCTATATTATCATTATGTTCAATATGTTTTACCATTGGATCTTCCAAAAATAGTTTTATTTCTACTTCATTTAAAAGATTCTCCACAATAGAATCATTATAGATAAACTAAACTATGATGGGTCATAGGAGATTCCTAACACGCGGTATTATTTTGGAATGACCCACTAAAATGATGATATACCAAGGTTTTACTCCAATTATAAATTGATGTGAATAAACTGGATGGTCTCTTAGTACAACTAACTACCTAATTAGACCTATATTCATTCCCTCTTCCACCTTTAGATTTTTTTTCAACACTTACATGTATAGAAAAGATATTAATCACCTCAATAACTCCCATAAATATTTCATTAGCGCTAACATATCACTTTACCACCACTATGAAAGAGGTTAGGATAGAGAAAGATACTTCTAATTGAATATCAGAATGAATTCCTCTTCTAAAATAATAATATTTTCAAGAATCATCCAAGGATAATTCTGGTAGATTTGTTAAAGTTTTGATTAAATGATGATTGTGCTCTAAAACTGATTAATCACTTTTCTCATAGAAATACAAATCCATTTCCAAAGTCGCATTCCTGATTTTAGGGAATTATTATTTAATAAAAATTCGTTGAAACCTTCCCATGAATAAAAATCATGTGGTCTGGTCTAAATTATTGGATTCCACCATAACAAACATAACCCCTTGAGTGTAAAGGTAGAAAACATATCCTTAAGAAACTATGGAAGTTAGAGAAGGGTGATGATATTCTCTATGTTATCTAACCACTCTTCTAATTCATGGGAATATAGATTCCCATTGACAAGAGGAATTATGTTTTGAAATTCGTAAACACAATATATAGGGTGATCAATTGGAGGGTTCACATATAGTGAATGAGCCACATAACCCTCTTAAAAATCTATAATAACTTGGTGAATACTCTAAAAGTGTAATAAATAAATAACAAAATCCTAATAATTATCAATAATAAAACATCGTAAAAAATAGAAACCAAATATTAAATCTGAAAATATCAAGATAAACCCAATTACACCAAAATAATAATCAATACTCATATTCCAAATTCCAAAAAATAAGAAAACCATTCTTCACTTACATTTAAATCATTTTAATTACCCTTAAATTAAATTTTTATCATGGAATTCCTTTTTAAAGAATCCACAATATTGACATTAAAATATTTAAAAGGAAACTTGAAAACGTTTAAAAGTCCAAGTATTTAAATAAACTCAAATGAGTTTTATTAAACCCCTCAATAAAAACCATAAAACACTTTACACCTTGCTTTAAATGAAAAATATTTTAATTATATCTTTAACCATGAGATTCAACCCTTTTTAAAAGAGTGCATTGAATAAAATAAATACCATTATCATCAAAATATCCCAAAAAACATCCTAATCCAGCCCAATTTATAATATAAAAGAGTATGATAATGTGGAATCTCAAAGAATCATAGTTGAAATTTTTTAAAAGTCATAATTTTGTATGGTTAAGCTACATAGTCTAGATAACCATGTACTAACCATGTGAATTCTACTAGAAGCTACTCAGATTGGTTTTCATGGTCTATAATTAGTCTTCCATACAATTTACCACATCCATGCGACAATGGGATCCTTCTCATTTTCCACACTAATTCATGGAGATTTAAAAAACTCAACAGTTTTCAATAGAAAACGTAAATACTCACATAGATGTATATCTTAATAAAATTGATAATCATGCTCAAATTCAAGAAACACACATACTAGACACCCATAGTAACTCAAGCATAAATTTGAAAAGTGTTGATTAGACACTAAATTTTATCCAAACCTAGAGTTCAAGTAGTCATATATTTTATCTACCAAGACTCCTCAAAAAAAAATTTTGTGATCTCATACCATTTTTCATAAATGAACCCAAACTGCCCCTGATTCGGGTACACAATTCAACCTGTAGAACAACCTGAAGATCATTATTCATCTTTGTATGATGTATAAAATATCTATTTATCAAATAATTAACAAGTATGAAAAATTTAACCAGATAAAATAATAACAAAAAAGGTGACTTCTAACATGAATTCTAACATGACCATGAAATTGGTCATAAATCATTGCATATAAAATAAATAGTTTTATTAATAATTAAATACAAACAAGCAATAAACATATGACATAAATCATCTAGCCTATGAAAATATAAGTAAAATATTCAATAAATCTAAAAAAGAAACAAAATAAAGACTAAACATTAATTACAAAACTAAAGTTTCATGATACATCAAATAAAAAAATAAAAACAAAAATAAAGACCACAACTATCCATTTCCATGCTCTTAGTGAATCCCCTCGGCTTATCACCTCTAACATACCCAAAACAGGATCTAAATATCACCCTAAACTTCTGAGTGGAACCTATACTAAACCTAAAATATGATAGGTTTGAGAAGAATATTCCCAGTATGTAACCTACCAACACCTCATGCATAACCTTTAAAATTAAATCCATTTTATACAAGTTTTAAGAATACATGTAGAAAATTCAGGTTTTATGTTTTAGTTAAATCAAGTTACATGAATTCTTCATCTGAATCCATTCTAACAAAGATAGATGTACCATACATTTTAAAATAAACATACATTGATTATTTCATGAAATCATTGAATTTGAAATCGGGTAAAACATATTTAAAGGTCATTTTGGAAATACCTAGGTAAAATAAAAAGTCTAAACTCTATTAAACAAGTTAAAATAATTTCATTCAATTCAATTAAGATTCATTTATGTTCTTAGAATAAAACCATCAATGAAATGGGAAACAAAATAATGAAAACATCGGTAATGAGATAATAAAATGAAATATCACCAAATCAACTACCATAGATTAATAAAATCACAATCATCATGGAAACACATTGGATACCTAGATAAATTTTTTGAAAACATAATTATAGAATAAATATAATTTAATATTTATTTTATTCCTCTACCTAACACTTAGTTTTACCCTATGTGTCATGACTGAGAGGTGAAATTCCCTAAGTAGGATATGATCCACCCTTTGGTCGCTGGCTAGAGTAGCATCATAACTAATGAAATACTATCTCGATGATTTCCCACCTAACCACCCTTGGTTTTCTACGAAATAAAAATTATTTTATCATCCAATAGGATAAATATCACAAAATATAATAAATAAGCGTCATAATATTGTTTCACTTTCAAAGACCCTTCACAGAAGCAGTCTATTTTATCAAGAATGATAATATAATAAACATGTACTCTAATTGAGAAATTTTCATCCATTTTTTCAAATTATAAATATCACATTATATTTTAAAAAACATGAAGTTGATCAAATAATTGCTATAATTACATCAATAAATCACTTTTTTATCAATTGAAACCTAATCCTTTAACCATATTTAAAAACCAAACCAAAGAAACAAAATTAATACATATAAACAACCCTTTGGAAAAACCAAACACACACTTAATTTATAAAAATTTATTTTAAAATATGATTTTCCTTATATATAAATCATTTTAGAGTCAAATCACCCCTTTTATCATCCAATTTCTTTGGAAAGAGTCTCTAAGTCATTTAATTTAAAACTTGGATTTAAGGTAAAATGACCTAAATTCAAAAAGTTGAAAAAATGAAAACCCTTTAATTAAAGTAAGATTTAAGAGAAAACTATAATATTTTGACAAATCATCCATATATATACTTATTAAATCTTTTAAATCATTTAAAACATGAAATGTAAATAAGAAATCATTACAGGTTTGAAGTTTAAAGAGTTGTGATGGGAGAAACCAACCTTAATACAATGAACTTGTAATCCATGCTGATATTCTACTAGTAGGGGTAATAAAAATATTAAAATTATATTATAAATCCTAAAATAAACAACCAATCAAACTTGAGACACAATAAACCATGGGTTTGAATGACCATTTTATGGGAAAAAATATGAGGAGAAAGTGGAAGAAGAAAGGAAGTAGTTTAGATGACTTCACACAGAATAATAAGCCCCCAAAGATGGAATATGACCATAGGAAATCAAATAATTTAGAGGAGAACAAGAGGGATAACAACTTAGGGGTACTATAAATTTAATGTATTGAAAGAAAAAACCCTAATAGTTAAGTTAAATTGAGGGTAATTGGAGAAATTCATATCTTATAAAACTGTAAAGAAGAAAACATTGTGTGACCCCCACCCTCAGTTCCTGATGTGATTACCCCTCTAGAAAAATCATAGAATTTCATGGCATTACACCTTGGTTTATGATGTGACATTCCCTCTAGATTACCATCCCCCAAAATCGTGAAAAGTCTATAACTAATACATTTTACCCTAAAATATACCCTTGTTCCACCAAAGAGAACCATCATATATCCCTGAATTTACTAATTTCTATACCACTATGTATTTGAGTAACCATTATTCATCCCATACTTTTCAATTTCCTAACCCTGACACATAATATTAACCTTTATGTATCACAAGGGATTCCCACACAAAGATAATATTTCTATTGGGGTATTTATGTATATATTCTCTAATGCATAAGGAGTTAACAATCTTTTCTAAATGAGTTAACCCTAACATACCGAGTGAAATATATGTATTGTGGGGGTTATCTATTACACATCACATAGGGATCCCTATACTTTACTGATTTCTGAATGAGGTGAGTACCTTTATGCATGAGACCACCCTTACATATTGGGTGTTTACCCTCAAGTAATACAAGGAAAACTTTACACACAGGACTAATATGATTCTATATAAATAGGGACCCAAATGTATGGGAACCCTTAATCTTAAGACTTAGATACATTTCTAACCCAATTATACTCAATAATCATCATGTCATAATGGTGCTTTTCCATGTACTGACTTTTCTGATCTATCATGATCCAGATTCATCACGTCATGCTACATTTAAGAAACATTTTTAACTACACCCAACCTAAAATAAATTCTTCCTATACATTACTCATAATATTGTGATATCCATAGGAAATTGTGTTACCTTTAACTAACCCAAAATCCACACTACCTGTGCATCACCCATCTTTTAATGAAACCTTTAAGATAGATATAACTTACAGCTAAACCAAAATCAACTCTTCATATGTAGTACTCATCACCCTATGTTTCCTATATAATAAGTAATGAATTATATCCAAATAAATCCTATAAAAAATAGAATCATGAGACTCAACTCACACTATAAATAATCTCAATACACTACCAAACCTACAACAACTCTGACCTGAATCAAGAAAAAAGATAAAAGTCAATATATGTGTAAAATAGTATTGAAAATTAAAGTTAGGGTGTGAAAAAATTTCAGATTATGTAATCTTTGACCATTGAAACATAGGTAACAAACCTCTCACAAACTCATTTTCGACTATAATCTTACAATTCATACAAGAACAAGGTAAGAAAAAATTTATCTTATAATATGGTTACCTAAAAGTTTTTACATAGGCTAAAAATAATAGATTCATATCTCTATATAAATAGAAATGTAATAAGCTATTAAAAAGTGTTAGAAACCTCTAGGGAATATGAAATTGATATTAGAGAGTACCTCATGTCACGGGTCTCTATAATTTTTGGAATTTATTTGAATATTTCAAAATTAAAATCATGGATCAATACACACTTCACCTTTAATTTAATTTTGAATATTTAAATTGAATTAGTTACTCACATGTGTCATGGGTTTCAAACTAACTATGGTACTTGATTTGGCTCAAAAATATTTTAAATTACTCATAAACCCAACAAAAAAAAGAACACATAAAATGTAAAATCCATGAATAGATCCCCCCCCCCCCCGCACACACACACGTCGTTCAAAAAATTCCCTCAATGAATATTTAAATAGATTATAAAAAATATTCATTTAATTTTAAAAGATAATAATTAAAAAGGTGCTGGAGATAGGTGACCTAATGGTTAACTTGTATTCATCCTAGAAGATTTTGATCTCCTCTATTACCTCTTCTAGAATGTTTCCATGGTATTTATTCAGTATTTGACCATTCATAATAAATAATTTCTTTTCATATCCCTAGGTGATTTCAAATACATCATAAGGTAACACGTTAGTGACTAAAATAGGGATTACTACTCAGAAAAAAAATATTACATATAATAAAATTTAATTTAGAATTATATAATAATACCTTTTTAATCCATTTGAATGTTCCCATTTGAGTCAGTTTTTCATGTTAAACTCTTTTCTTATCATTATAAATTCTTTAATTCACTCATTAATACCTTATATTTTATTCTAGTTCACGGATCAATATATTCTTGTTGTTTCCTACATATTCTAAATACAATTCCTTCTTAGTTTCAATATAGTATGTTCTCTGTTCATTCTCTAAAATAATTATATGGATCTGATTAAATGCTACTATTTATCGGAACATTCCAATGAAATTTTTATGGGTATTTTGATAATTCCACAATGATTCTTCCAAACCATAACACTTATATTTTTTTTTCATATATATTATTTCATAAAACCCTCTGCATCTCTTCATTTGATACTTTTTCAGGTTATTTTGATTGTGGGTGATATGGTATCTCAGTCTTATGGGTCACACAATACTACCTCATTAATGAATCTATGTTTTTTTGGTAAACATTTCCTTGGTAATGTCTATTTATATTAAATATATATATATATATAAGATATAGCACCTCAAGAATTCAAAATCATCATAAAATTCATCCCCTCTAGTGACCATGGAATCTTCCCACTTTGACACATAGTCTATAAATAGTAGTATATAAAAAAATCTACAATACAAGGAGAGTAACCAAATACTAGACATCAAAAATATAATAAATTTTTAGTGGGTTTTGATGATTTTCTAACATTTTTTATATGTTAAAAAAAATTACCATTATATATAGTTATTATAGAGTCCATGTGGCTCCTTGAAATGGGTAGGAAAATATCATGTTGGTTTTATCATTTTTCTTATTATTCATTGAGAAATAATATTTCTTCTACATTCAACTATGTGATAAAAATTTGTACAATTTTTTTTTATTTTTAGGTAGAAATCTTCGTATCTTTTGATCATTTCATGTCTTCTATAAGTATGGATCATCCCAACATATTACATAGAAACATATTTCATATTTAAATTTTTGGTTTAATGAAGAGTCACGGTGCATGGGAATTAATAATAAAACTCACCATATCAATATACTAGTAGAGTATACTAGAAATTTATAAAAGTTTCACACCTAATATTGTCTCACATAAAGGTTCCTTTTATAGTGTCTCTAACTCAGTTATATGTGATAATATGTTCATGGGGTTAGCTACAAAACTCATTATCCCATTTTTTGTATTTTAGTTCAATATTAAAATATTATAGTAAAAACTTTTTTATTACCAATCTTAGTTTTGATTCAAACTTTTTAATCAGATATATAAGGGTTATATGGTCATAATAAAAAGAAATGTTAGTTAAAAATAAAAATGATCTCAAATTTTAAAAATAAAAAAATTATATGAATTATTTTCTAAATTTTAATGTAGTTGGTTTGGGAAGTATCCAAAGTATCTAAACTATAAAATATAACACGAATCTTTCCATAAATATTCTATAAAAGAAATTCCCTTTATTCATTTTTTGATTCATTACATTTCAACTAAAAGGTAAGGTCCTAGTATAGTGGAAAAATGTTGACAGGTGTTTCTAGCATACTCTTAAGCTCATCAAAGTATTTCCTATTGGATTCATTAAAAAAATATAAATAAAATTATTAAATAAGTTAAATAATTCTAATTATATCATGTAGATGTATTTTATGAACCACTTGAGGAATCCTAAATGTCAATGGAATTATCTTATGTGTTTAACACAACTTAGATAAGTCAGAGAAGTGTTGATGACTATTTTAGATTTAATAACCACAATATTATATCATAATATCACAGGGCCCCGTATATTTCTTTTTAAAATAAGAAATATTATTTATTTTAGAATTCAAAATATGTTTTTTCTTGGTATATGTTTTCAAAACATTGGTCATATTTTAAATGAACTCCTAAAAATAAATTCCAAATTTTTTGAAATTATCTAAAAATACTTCTGATCATTTCTCCAAAAAATAAAAAATATACTCACCATGCATATTTGAAATTTACTATATTCATTCATAGTCCAAATAACACCATTTTGTAATTAATGGTTCAATAAAGATAAATTAAAGGTTTTTTCTCAAAGTTTTTAGGTATATGAATACCTGTAATTATCATGAGAATTTATAAAGAAATAAATTGGAAGATTTTATTACAAATATCTCAAAAATTTATAAATAAATAGTATTGTAAATTGATTCTACCTAGTTGTTTGGTTTAGTTTTCTATAATCAATATATATTTTCCAACTATTCTAAATTCTCGTAGGAACTAACTCATCATTTTGGTTTTTTATAATTGTTAAACCTAACATCTTTCGAACTATATGTATGGGATTGTCCCACTGTAAGTCAGAACATAGGTATATGATTCCTATGTTAAGAAACTTATCAACCCCTATTTTAAAAAACATCCATTATTATTTGGTTTATTCTTTTTTCATTTTATCATACGTTTTATTTTCAAATTTAAGCAAGATCTTTTCCTTGATATTTATAGAACGAAGCCTTGGAATGTCTTCAGGACACCATCTTATTGCATTCATATTTTCTTTTAAAAGACTAGTTAGATTAATTGCTTTTCTGAGTTATAGATAATGGGAAATAATCACTAGAAATTTCTCTTCACCCAATAGATAAACATATTTCAAATCAAATGGAATATGGTTGAGTTCCATATTAGGTGGGTTATTTATAGATGGTAGAATCATAGGTTCATTTACCTACGAAATATATACCTCAAGTATATAATTTGAACTATCAGTATATTTATAATTTGAAAATAAATAATCAAGATCATCATATATATCATCAATTACCTCATCTCAATATATATTCTTAGAATTTTCAGATAGCTTAGATCCCTCTTTTGCTTCAAGAACATTTTCATTATTTTCCCCATATTGTATAGTTCTTGATTTATTTCCCAAATTCATAATTTGTCTTAACAATTCATTACCTCCAAATGAATTGGGATCCTCTAAATGTGAATGTTTGAAAAATAAATGTTATTCAGGTGGATGCTTTATTTTTTATAGAATATTAAAATTCATTATATCTTCCCCAAATTATATTCTAAGTATATATTAATATACATTAATTATTATTGTGGTGGTTTTTAATGGGGGGTATGAGAACTTTTTCAATATTTCTCAATGTTTTTGATATAAAAATGGAAGGGTATAGGTTATTAAATATAACCAACACATCTATCAACACTATTATAGGGAATTTAGTGGCTCATTTTAGAAGTTTCACTACCACCCTTGTTGTATTTAATTCTCTAATTTATAAATTAGTATATATATATAATGATTCATAACATTAATTTATCCACCAGAATAAAAAATAGAATCATTGAATATTGAATTCTCTATTATACTATGTATTTTAAAGGATTCTAGATCTTGAAATTTTGAAGGATATTTTATTATAATCAAGGATGATATATTTATCCTCAGAATATCTTTTTTACCCTATTATATCCTTATCTTAATTTTTTATAGTTTATTAAGGAACTTGGTATACAAAATAATCTATTTGATATCTTAACAAAGAGGAATATTTATCTCAATATTCATGGAAGTGTCAAATTCCTATTTTGTTAGTATCTTTATAATGTATTATTTCATATTTTATTATCTCAGATAGAGAAATTAATGGAATGTATTTATTATCCTCTGAATGATTATTTTATATCTATTTACTAAGACTTTTTTTATTATCATTATACCTTCTTGCTCATTCAAGTTCTTTTCATAAGTTATTTCCTCCACCACATTATTTTGTTTAGGGAAGATTTTATCTTGGGGTTGTTGTTCTGGTTAAATTTCTTCCCCACACCTTATTATAATCATGGTCACATTTCATTTGAGATTAGGGATAAATTGAGATAGTAACTTAATAAATCTTTGATTCATGAATTTTTTTGGAGTTGAAAACAATTACTCTAACTTTACATTTTATGCATCAAATATGTTTTTAAAAAATTCATGGGTTGGAATTTTTGCATGGTCATTTTTTTTGTTGGAAACTTGTTTAAGGTTAGTGTTATACCATTGCTAAAAGGGAGTTAATTGGTAAATTTATCAATACCCTTTATAGTAATATTTTTGAAATGATATAATTTGTTTTTGTTGACTATAAAATCTATATTATAATTTAGAAATTTCCCTACATCATTGGTTATTCCTATTTGATGATACATAAAACTCTAAAAAACTCATGTAAAACAATTATTTTATTAAATTTAATGGAAAGAGTCTATATAATAATAATTTTATACAAAAAATACATAAACCATGGGAGGTTTTGAAGGATAATACTTCTGATAATGATCCCACTACCATACAATTTTTTTAGTTCATTATGTTTGTTTCAAGAATAGATGAGTTTCTAGGTCTTGAATGTTATACACCTTTGGTTATTTTACCTCTTGTTACAAATTAATGAGAATTATGGAAAGTATTATCAGTGATTGATTTAGATTTAAATAGATATTTCTTATCAAAGTTACACTTAATAGTTCATTGAAATGGTTATGGTTAGTATCCCATAAACCTTTAAAGAAAATATTCAAGAAAGTAATGTTCCACAATGGGATAATGTGTCTATGTTTCATAAAGCTTCTTAAAATTTTCTCAGTACTCATATAGTGTCTCTTCATTCATTTTCCTAATTCCATATATATATTTACTAATTTTAATTCCTTTTGAGTTAAAAAATAACTTATTCAAGATAATCCTCTAAAGGTTTTTCCAGTTCACAACATATCTTGGTTAAGAGTTATAGAGATATAATTCTTTTACTCCCTATAAAGATAAATGAAATGATCCTGGCATAAAAATATTTTAAACTATAACCAATGATATCAAATTGTTCTAAAAATGTTAAACTCTTTATGATTATTTTCTGGTTCCATGCCTAAAAAACAATGTAACTTTTAAAAAGTTACATTAACCATGTTTGATCTCAAAATAAGGTAGTAAATATGGATATTAAATATAGTTATTAGGATGGTTGAAATTTGGTTTATAAAATTATATTAAACTATTATTTATATATTCAATTTTTTGTACCATATTTTCTAAATGGGAATAAAAATGAACAATGATTTTTTCTTCACATCAGTTAGAAAATGAAATGTTTTCAAAATAAATATTTAAAATCTCAGTGATTCTCAAATTAATTTCAATAAAATAGATAGTTCTCCCAATATCTTGATATTAATCTATGTGGGTATCATTTCATGATATTGAAATATATTCAAAAAATGAATATAATATGAGTGGTTTTAAAAAAAATTAAAAAATATATATATTATAAAAATATATCCCTTGAAACAGTGTGAAAATATTTATTCAAAATTATCATCATCATGTAAAAAATAATATAAAAACCTATGAAATAATATATTATAATGTAAAAATAATTTTATCTCCCAATTATTCTTGAATATCCACTTCCCATTATTAGTGTCTCTTTTTTTGTATGTTTTAAAATTGTGTGTATGAATTGTATTGTGATTGTGTTTTTGGAGGGTATCTATCTTGAAATATGATAATATTTAATAAATCCAATATAAGCATAGATGATCAATAAATATATAAAATTATTATGTTATTATATTATAGTTATTCAAAATAATTAACTGTTCATCTTACTATTAGTCAATGAGTGAGCATATAATCATATATCACTCACCTTGATTTGAGTATAAATGTGTGCCCCATTCTTTCATTGATCATATTGAGTTAGTTATCTTTACTATAAGGTTTGTTCAATTATATAACACTATATTGATCAACCAATAATGAACCTGGTTCTTACTTCATAATCAAATCCCAATCAAGATATGAAGATTTAAAGTAATAAATAATAAGGACATTATTTTCCTATCCACATGCTAGGGATCACTGGTAACTCTCCATTTAATCCACCATATTCCATAATATATTGGATATAACAATATATGTAATTAATAATAAATAACACAAGTATTAAATATTTAAAATAATAATTAAGATATTAACAATGATATATTAAATTATTATTCAATTTAATATAAATTGAGAACAAGATATAGTAATGGAAATTTAAATGTAGTATAAGGAACTCAATAATATAATAATTTATCTCCTACTAAAACAACTAATTAAAATGATTCATCCCTCCATGAGTGATTTTATAAATAAATGGAATAAACTCTTGATATAACACCCCCATCTAGGAGCCCAAATCATAACACCCAATCGAATACACTACATGGACCCAATCTTGTCTGTTGGTCACCATATTTTGTTGAAATGCATGGAAGGATAAAAATAAAACTTGGTGAATAATTTATCCACTATTATAAAACATTAAACCATACATGATCAAGTAAATATCATTTGGATAAAACCCTTTAAAATAAACATCATTGGTATAAACTACTTGTCTTACAAAAATAATACAAATCTAGATGATATAACAAAAATGAAAAAATCACACCAATACTAAAGTCTTAATGCTCAAAACATGAGCTAATATATCCTTCATTTACATGTGTCATTACCAATTACATCAACATGTCCATCAAATTATAGATAAAGGTGATGGTTATAAACTCAATAGGGTTTCCCTAATATTCCAATACATTCCCATTAAAATGATAATTTCAAATTAAATTTCAAAAAAAAGACATGTTAAATAAAAAAAATTAAATACTAAAAAAAATTATTTAACAAAATTTTCAAAAAACAAGGAATTATTTTACAAAAATTTCATAGTTCATTAAAATATTTCATAAAGGAACAATTTCTAATAAATAAAAAAATAATGGTTTCTCCTAGAATAAACACATCCTTAAAACACCACTTTTTCTCAAAATCCAATAAAACTCACCATTTTAATTAAAGATGAGAATACTTATATTACCTAAAATCTATTGTACTCTCATATTTTCACCAAAATCCATTGTAAAATCCCCATTTATAATAAAAATAAAATCATTATGATAATTCTTTCTAAGAATCATCCAATAGAAAATATTTATTCTCAATATTTCCATCATTATAAATAATTCAAATGGATGAAATAATCAATAATTTATTTACACATACAAACCCACATCTTAGTGGTTCTGTAATTAGGTTTCCTTAATCCCAACTTATATTCACCATAATGCATGATCTCCAAGACACCCAACCCCTAAAAGTAAACTTAAATGTTTCAAGTTAAGGGCTCACTAAGAAAATTTACACACACACCCAATATTAAATTCATAAATTTTAATGTTCAAAACTATACATCGTAATTCCATTATGAAAATAAATTATCAAAAAATATTCAATATTTTCAATTAAATAAATTTACTTTAAAAAATATCCATTTGAAAAATGAATTTTTAATTAAAAAAGAAATACAGAAATTTCTCATTAAAGAAATCATTCCAATTTCTAAACTACACATTGATCCCCCTTTTTAAAACCTCAGTTTCCAAAAACCATGAAACACATTAATTCCCCATTTTTGGAAAATTCCATTTCAAAAATGCAAAATTAATTCAATCATATATTTGAACATATTAATTTCTAAATACCTAATTTATTTCCAAAAAAATTGTTATAAAAAAAACATCCATCAATCGTGGTTATTTTAAAATCTCTATTTTTCATAAATTTGAAATTTCATAGGAATTCAACCAAAAAAATACATAATGAATCATAGCCAATAAACAGAATGGAAATTATCCAAATATTTAATAATATCATAGCCACCAACTTATTAATATTGATCCTGATATTTTTTTGATTTCATAATCCAAAATCATTCCAAAAGTATGAGTCCCCAAATCCCTTTCAATACGAGAAAAAAATCAAAATCCAAGACTATAGATTCAATAACCAAATTTTCTTATGTTCAAATATGATTGATAGAATAATATGAAATAAGAGAGAAAAAGAAAGTCTATATTTTAACTATGATATGTCATCCAATATAATTATCCATGCCTTTGATCAATTTATGATCAGTTTTTAGATCACTAAATCCACCTTAATTCATCAAAGAAGACTTCCAAAGAAGTTTGGGGTAAAGAATGGGAAATTTTAAAGGACTTTCAATTATTAAATTATGGATTCATGTCATTTAAACCTAAAATCAAAGTCACCATATAAGGTATATCTAACCATGCAGGTACATTGTCGGTCTCACTTAACTAAAAGTAAAATTTATGGTCTTTAGAACCATACAGGTCATCCAACCTATATTTTTACTAGTATGTATAGTCATTATGACTATATAGAGATCATGAATCCTAGTAAAAATTCTCCAAAATTCGATCTAATATTAAAATTTACAAAAAAAACTTATATCCCTAGGTAGAAAAATCATTCTACATCCAATAGTAAAATAAAAATTCACATAATTAATCATATATAATCTATTCCTCAAAATTAATCATTAAAAATCCATTAAGCACTCTTAAGAACCAAAATTACATCTTATACACATAAAAATTGAAACCCCAAAACCTATGTAATGTAATTCTCTTAAAAATTAGAATTATCATAATTAAAATGTCACTAGGAAGTCTCATCAATGAATAAATTCATCCACTGTTATTGCATAGCATCCTATCTCTCCCAAGTCTCCTCTTAGATCATCTTTTTCTACCAAACACCCAAACTAATAGAATACTAAATAAACCAATAATACTATCTTCATCATCTATAGTTAAAGATGATATTGTAACATGAGATGCATATAGTTAAAACTAAACTGACTATCATCTGAAAATATGAGTTGGTTCCGGTTAATACCACTTCAATTTAGAAATGTGATGCTTAACTCTTAGAGAGATCAGTGGATGATTCTTGAACCCTAATCAAATGAGGGAATGTATGGACACTCCATTGATGATGATGAAGGTTAATTATTCTCATAATTATCATCCTTTAATTATGGATGTGGAACATGAATTTTATAAGATTTACATTGATATAATTTTTTTATTGATTATAGGAGAGTTAGTGGAGAATTTGTCCCCCTTTTAATTTAAAGAATGTTATCATGTATTCAAATTTTATTTAGTATAAATACTTAATCATTAATGACTCTTTTCTCTTTATTTTCATATAAATTTAAATATATATTGGGGTTTATACCATCATATGATTTTTAGTCTCTTGGATGCAATCCATTTTCTCATTCATCTTTCAAAGGAATAGGAATATTATATGTTTTGGTATGGGGTATCTTATGTCTTTACTCCAATGAATTTTACTCTTAAAATGGATTTTTAAAAATTATTTTCATAGAGGGATCCTCTTATTACAGTGTTCTAGGTTAGGTTTCATGATATTAAACTTCTAATTCATAATCCTTTGATCTAAAGATTTTTAGGTAACTTGTTAGATTGTTTATTCTATTTGAACCATTAAATCCAAACTCTTAAACATATTATAGTGGAAATGGATTATGTTGAGTTGAATATTTCTAATCATCTTCATGATGTTATTTTTATTTTTTATGTTAATATTATTTCAGGTAAAATTTTACATTTGAATCGAGTGTTGGTTTCTATAATGTGTTATAATTAAGATTATGAGTTGGATAAGTGTTAGAGGAATCCTAGTGGAACAAACTATTATCTTACCTCTATAATTTTAATGTATAGAGTAACAAATGTTGTAAAAATTAATAATATTAATGCCTCAATGATGTTCCATGTGAAGAGATCATCTATAGGTCCTGTTGTGTGTGATTTGGTTAATCCCAAGTATTACAAGCTTATGGTGAAGACATGTTCTGGGAGGAAATTGGGCATAAATAATAAATGGATTTAGATATGGGTGAAGATAAATATCCTAGATTAAAACATAATAATATTTTAGATAAATAAAATATTAAATAAAATCTATCATAGCTTTCATGAAAAGGTATACAATGTTTCATATTTTTACTTTTAGAAAAAATCTCAGATATTCTAGAAAGGATTCGTGTATATATTGAAGGTAGATTGGTGATTGTTTCTATGATCAAGGTAATATATAGGGTTTTATAGACTCAATGGTGAATATTACCATAGTAAATATTAATGTTGATCCTCAATATTTGGTGGATGATTGTTTCTTTCTAAGCCATGTTAGATACTGATGTTGATTCACACTTAGTGAACTATAATCTATCTTCTCCTAACCAGTGTGAATTTATTACTAAAGTTAAGACAGTGAAGAAGAAAAATATGTGTAAAAATATCGAGGAGAAAAAGAGTAATACTAAGGAGTTGAGTGTAGAATGAATTGGAAATGATGGTGGGCCCAAGCCCTAGGAAAACTGAAATAAATATAGGTTTAGTATGGTTCCCCAAAATTGAGCCCTCTCATTTTAATGTGCCTTCTTTTATACTATTTAGATTTATGAAATTTTAGACTGATGAATGGACTTTTCTTATATTTTAGTGTTTTATGGAGTTATTCATGGTGTGGATAATATAGAAATACCCATATATGTTTTTTTTCTATAGTACAATATAATGTGATGTTTAGATCTAGTGGAAAGATTTATTATAAGATTTAAAATATAGCTATATTTCTCATTATGGGTCCACAGGTTATGATTCTCCTTTAAAGATTAAAAATCAATTTGAATGATTTTTTAGGGATTAATAATAATATCTACAGGAATATACTTTAAAAAGAAAAAAATAAAAGAATTAGAAAATTCTAATGAATTAGGATTTGTTTGGGATCCCTTTAGAGTGAATCTGGAAACAATCCATCTAACTCAAGCTTTAGTAGGACCTAGATTACAATGTTTCCAAGGTAAAATGTAAGATACTCATGAAATAATATTTATTGAGTAAGTTTGGTTGTGTTTTATTCTCTTATGTTTTATTGGTTTACATTGATCATTACTTGTCTTAAAATTTAATTTTATAAAAAATATTGACTGAAAAAATATCTAGTCTTCTTTTCTAATCCATTAAATGATTTCCAATAGACCCATATATTTTAGAATAAAATTTTCTTATTTTTGAGCCATTTGTGATCCAATATAAGATTCAATTTTAAGATCTTGTAATCTATATTATCAAATATAAAGGATCTTCTTTAATGATAAATATAATATTGTTGTTGATTCTGAGAAAAAATCTTATATTCCTATATTGTTATCCCGGTTAAATACCCTAAGAGGGGGGTGAATCAGGGTATTAATGATTAAAATTACTACCCATTTGGATCTTGATTCTTTGTTAAAAACACTATTCTCCCTATTTACAATTTAAATGTATGAATAGAATTTAAATCATGCATGAGACATAATAATTTTACTTGGTTCACCCTCATTAGGCTACATCCAAGGAGCATACAATGACTTTGTGCCAATGTACCAAATCCACTAAGGCTCACTACCAAATTACAAGGTTTATTATAGATCACTTATATTCTCAGGATCACTACCTATACATGATTTAGGGTCTTCTCACTACATTCCCAATGGTAACTCCCTATGTCTCTTTCTTTGGCTCACTGCGGGTGGAAAGGATCATCTTCTTCCTCTTCCTTCATTCGCTAATCTTGGATGGGAACCATGCATAGTTTATGGACATGTAGGTCCATTCATTTTCAAGAAATAATGAATCCTAAACTACAAATATATTATATATTGAAGTCCATTTTCACCTATAGATGAAATGCACTTTTCTACGTACTATAAGTTAGCATAAATTGATTTCGCGAACTATTTAAGTTCCTTCAAAAACAACCTAATTCCTCTACAAATTGTGCTACACTGTGTACCATGTGTTCTTTGCATACCACCTCTCCTCCATGAACTACCCCAGCTCTATAGACTACCTCTGCTTCTATTTACCACATTCGTGTACCGCTTCCACAAACTGCCTCTCGGTACCGCCTCTACGTACAACCTCCACATACCAACTCCACTTCAATGTAATTACTTCATCCACATAATTCTTCCTCTGTAGACTACTTATTCTTCTATAGAATAACTCATCCTCCATGAACTACTTTCCTTTGCTAGTTTTTGATCCCCAAAAAACACTTTTGCGGACTAAACTCATGAACTACTTCACTTCACGGAGTCCTCCCTCGCAAACCACTTTGAACTATGCTGAATTTATTCCTTAATTTATGATTTTATCTAATGAAACTCATAATGATGTTATTAGAAATACTTATATACAAAAATAGATCCATAAAACCCACTAATCCATTTTTCCCAAACATTTTCTGATGTATAGACTTCATTCCGTACTGAGATTCCCTCATGAATTGTTCTTCCCCACATAGTCTGCATACCATTTTGATCCTCTATGGTGTCCAATATCTTCCATGAACAAAACCATTCAAGGATCCATAAATCAGTGCCTCCATTTCATGAATGATGAGCCTTCTCAAAAACTATGAAGCCTTCTGTGAACTTATTACCGCTAATGAACTACAAGCCTTAATATGAACCATTTTCCCTATGCGGTCTATATACCATTCTGTAGTCTGCATACTATCTTTCATAGTTTCCATACCATCCTTTACGGTATTCATATAATTTATATGTGGAAAACTTGACATTTCTGGTTATCCTTTTCCATTCTGTGAACTCTTTTTTAAAAATACATTCATTTTCCAAAACCAAACTCTTAATTTTGGGTGCCAAAGTTATGGAAAACACAGGGAAACATTCCCACCTTAAACACCTACTTAGACAAACACATGACATACTCATTAATTGTCATCTAGATTATTCAACAAAAAAATAACACCCAAAAACACTAAGAGGAATCCCTGAATGATTTTTTACAAACAATATCCCCCTTGGGTTTGTTGATAACTCTTTACAATTTGATACATCATTAATTCTTCTTCAAAATTATACCAGTATTAAATTCTTGCTATTAAGATAGCGATCAAGGATTTTCTCAACACATAATATAATCCCACATGATCTTTTCTTGGCATGAAAAGAAAGATTAATATTTAATGTTCGTCAACGAATCATTTCATTCCATTCTAACACCACTCATCTTCTTTCATCATGAACCTCAACTACAGTGATGTATAATCTTTTGATCGACCACCTCAAGCATTGTCAAATTTAATACTCCCCCTATGTCACTACTCCCCCTAAAAGCTTCAAATTCCCTTATCTCACTATTTCCCCTTAAAACTTATCCTTGTGTCTTGATTAAGACATTTTCTACCTTTTAATAGCCACAACATATCCCCCTTTTTCAATGAACCCAAAGGTCACCTCTTCATGGTATATCATAGGTTAAATAACACAGATTAGCACATTAGGGAAAAACAAACCACACCTCACAAAGAGGGGGTCCCAATCCACACTTTATCAAGTGTGGGGAGTTGAATGATCTCCCAGATCCAGTCGATGTCTTTCAAATGATTCTTTGGGTAAGACCTTCATCAGGATTTCTGCAACCTATTGTTCTGTAGGCACATACTCCAACTTCAAAATCCCTTACTCCACCCACTCTTTGATAAAATGATATTTATTTTGTTGTGATTTGTCTATGAGTGATGGACTGGATTTTTTCTAAGATGTATAGAACGTGAATTATCATAATAGATTATGACCAGAGACTTCACTTCAACTCCCATATCCTTAAGCTACTTCATCACCCATAATAAATGTTTACATGCTTGAGTATCCGTAATATATTTAGCTTCTATGGTGCTCAATGAAATTAAAACTTGTTTATTTCTTAGACAAGAAATACACAATCCACAAAGATGTAATGTATAAACAAATGTTGAGTTTCTATCATCTACTAAACCTGCCCAATCTTCATCTGTAAATCCCAATAATTCTTGTTGATATTTTTCATTATAAATAAAACTAAAATCCACCGTCCCCTTAATATACTGAATTATTCTTTTCACTATAATAAAATGTGATTCCTCAGTATTTATTTGATATCTTTCTTCATGGAATGTGGAAAAAAACAATATCATGTCTTTTCACTATCAAGTGTAATAGACAACCAATGATTTGCCTATATTCTATGATATTTACATTATTGAATTCATTATCCCATTAAAGTTTCAACTGGGTAGCCACTGGGGTTTTCATCTCCTTGGAATTATCTATTCCAAATCATTTAAGAACCTCCTTGGCATATTTGGATTGAGAAATGAATATGTTACTCTTTTCTTGTGCCACCTGTAAACCAAGAAAAAACATCAATTCACCAATCATCGACATTTAAAATTCACTTTTCATGAATTCTCCAAATTGCTTGAATTGATCTTAATTTTATCCCCCAAATATTATGTCATATACATATACTAGAACCATCATCCTTTTATTACAGTCATGATTTACATATATATTGTAATCAACTCCACCAAACTAGAAATTGAGCTTTTTCAAAAATAGATCTAGTCCTGAATACCATGCTCTTGGTGCTTTATTCAACCCATATATAGCCTTCTTCAACCAAAATATTGTATTCTCATCTTCATGAATGAGAAAACCATATGTATTCTCAATGTAAACTTCTGCCAGAACCCCATTTAGAAATGATGACTTGACATCTATCTAGAAAACATTGAATTTTTTTTATTGTTATGGCCAAGAATAATCTGATGGTCTTTAGCCTTGAAACGGGTGTAAATGTTTAATCAATATAGATACCCTCTATATAGGAGTATCATTTCCACAAAAGTCGTGATTTTTTTCTAATCACAACACCATCTTCATTCATCTTGTTATGAAAAACTCATTTAGTCCCAATGAAATTCATGTCAATTGGTCTTAAAATAGTCTTCCATTTCTAATTCTTCTCAATTTGGTCAAGATCATAATTCATAGTTGGGAACCTATTCTCATCTCCAACTGCTTCATCAAAACATTTAGGCTTTACCTGTGATAAGTAATATTCTTGTTGTAGAGTCTTCATCCTCATTGTTTGCACTGGTGCTATATGATCACCAATTATGATCTATCGATCAATTTCATCTCTTCTCTTCTACTATTGTGAAAATACTGAATTCTACTCATCCTTTTCATTATATGAATCTTCTTCTAAATCATCCTCTAGAACTAGAATATCCCTTTATCTTATTATATCTTTATCACTATCCTCCCTATACTGATCATGTATTTTTTGAATAATTTTCTCATTTCCTACTATAATAACATCATGGATTTCAATGACTTTTTCCAGTTACTTATTGAATCATATATATGATTTTCATTTCTTTGAGTATCCATGATATATCCCTTCATATCCATGGGATTAAAACTTCACATGTTTCTCCTTATTGAGAATGAAATACTTACTTATAAAGACTTAAAATTACTTCAACATTGTCTTATTTTCATATGATATCCCATATAGAGTATTATATCCTTTTATACACAATAAATCTCTATTTTATATGAAGACTGATTTCATCACTACTTTATTCCAAAACATCTCTAGTAGGTCTTTCTCTATTAGAATTTTTATAGATATGTTGTTGATAATTTTATTTCTTCTCTCAACTACGCCATTCTACTATGGAGTTCTAACTGGGGAAACATGGTTTCTTATCCCACATTTCTCAAGATGATCCTCTATATGGATATTCATGAATTCTATTACATTATCTATTTTTCTCTTCTATATTTTATAACCAATCGTATTTTCAAATTTCTGTCGATATTTTTAATGCAACTGAACACCTCAGACTTGTGAGTGATGATTGATACCAAATCCATTTTTCTAAAATCATCAATGAAGCTAACATTGTGTCTCATCCCATCAATAGCTCTTGGTGATATTGGTCTACACACATCAATATAAACCAAATTAAGAAATATTGTTGACCATTGTTATTTTTCATTATATGCCTTTTGAATGATCTTCCCTTATTGGCAGGCATCACATGTTTGGGTATGATCACATGATAATATAGGGAGATATCGAGTAGTATCATATTTCACAAGATCATACAAGGATATTTGGCTCAAGTGTACAAGATGATTATTACATAACTTATTTTCTTCATCCATTGATAGGAAGCACATATCTTCTTCTCCAATCAAATGTTATTGATTTTTTTTCAGGTTTTTTCCTTGAAAAACAATTACACCATATTTTTCCTTGATGACACGTAATTTATTTGAAAATATTATGGAATGTCTTGAGTCCCATGATTTACTGACACTAATAAAGTTATGACTTATTCCTTCAATAACTAGGACATCATCATGTCTCATGTATTTTCCCCAACACATGGATTTTCTTGAGCCAACAATCTTCAAGCATTAGTCATTTACAAATATTATGATATAATCCTTATTATACATGATTATGGTCACCCAATATTTAATACTTATCATATGATATGTGCATCCACTATCAATAATCCATATTCCAATGTGATCTAATTCTTTAAAATCAATCTATGAAACCATTGCTTGTTCAACTATCTTCTTCTTTTTCATCTATGTTTTTGAATTGATACCTAGTACATATTGATAAAAATGATATTCATAGATGTATGATAGAAAAACTTCATATTTCATTACTAAAAATGATTTTTTTTTCTATCTCATTTGATGATACATTGAATTTATTCTTATAACCATATTCATTCGGTTTCACACATTTCTCTACATTACTGATGAAGAATATCTTTCCATGTTCCCAAATGCTCCACACCGAAGATAGTGGACATCAAATGATCTAATGGAAAATTGAATTCTATATGGATTTATCTGTTGATCATGTTACCTTCATTACCTCTTGGCTATGGAACATATATTTTGTGATGGTTCAATCTTTCCATAACAATAACATCTCATGCGGGTTGCATTCTTGTGTTGAAATACTGTACCACTTCTTCTCCCATGGTTTCTCTAAATTTTCTAATTCTGATTCATTAATAAATCAATATTCAATATTTTAGTGGGAGCATGTGTTCTAACTTAAACTATTACTTCTTTCTTTTTGTGACCAACCCCAAAGTAGTTGTATCATTCTAATCAATCTTTTTTCTTTCTTGACAATCCTTTGTTTTCTTCACTGGAACTCTGAACTATAATTTTCCTTTTTCTATTTCTTGTGTGTCCTAATTTACTATAATCAAGAGTAACTCTTAATCATTCAATTTTCTTATCATACTAACAACTTCTTCTTCAAGCTCTTTGATATTTTTGATTTGATCTTTTCCAGTCTTAATCAAACTATCAATCTCTCTTTTTTGTTCTTACATTTGGAGTTTTTACTCAATCACCTTTTCTAAGATTTATTGTGTTGACGTCTTTAGTTTCTGAATTTCTTTATTCATCTCAAACTTATCTTCTTCATGCTACTACATATAGAGTTTTTCATCATGAACTAATTTTTTGTATTTCTTTTTTTGTCTCTCTAATCATCTATCTCTTCAAGATAATATTCTAATTCTGTTTGATGGTCGACTCTTCCTTCTGCTTCTCCCTCATCAACATCTCTTTCTTCCTTTATTTTTTAATTTCTAACAACTACCACCATATACTCTATATAATGATCCTTACATTCCTCTAACTAATCTACCTCATATTCTTCTGAACTTTTATCTTCTATTGAAATAAGATTCTTCTTTGTGAAGAAATTTCTCTTTGTAATTCTCCTACCTTTTACATTGGTTGAATACTTATTATAAGGAATTTCATAATTGTATCCATCATTATATTCAATATTTTTGTTACACTTTGATACAAAAGGTCCAATATTTCCACATAAAAATCATGTAAGTGGATATTTACCTTTGATCTTTCCTCTTCCTCTTTGTTGATTGAAGAGATAACTGACATGACATCATCCATATTTTATTCCTCATAATTATCTTTAACAAATATATTCTCCATGGACTTGAATTACACTTATTTGGAAATCCCCTTTTCCATAGAATCGTTATCATTATTCCACATTTCATATGAAAAAAGAGTACTATGCAAGTTAAATTTCAGCTTCTTTAGATTTTATCTTCTAATAAAGAAACATTCAGATTAAACTGAGGTGGATGATTTCTCAAGATGCACTTGAAAATATTTATATCTTCAATAATTTCTCTGAGTCCATGCATGTATTCCACAAAAACATTTTCCCAATCAAATAATTCATCAACAGACTCATTAGAGTGCATTCCGAGCTCCTCATATTTGTTCCATAGAGACTATATCTTTTATTATCTAATTTTTGATTCCCCCTCATAAATGTTTAATAGATTCTCCCAAATATCATGTGATGTTTTTCATGACATCACCTTTATATAGATTTCATTGGATAGGGCTACCCCAAAATAATTAATCCCATTAGCATCAACGTGCAATTAACTTCTATCATCTTCTGATAAATTCCCACTATCGATATTGGTTGATATTCCATGCATAGATGTTGTAAAGATGTCCACTATTAATGATAAAAAGAAGTGTTGTATCTAATTCTTCTATAATTGAAATTTTTTCCACTGAATATTAGAATCCATTTGTGATTGAGAACCTTTGTTTATTATACTAACAGAGAACCACTAACATTCATCATTTCACTTTTATACCAATTGTTATCCTGAGTTGGTTAAATACCCTGAGAGGGGGGTGAATCGGGGTATGACAGATTAAAACTATTGTCCCTTCAGATCCTTTTTCATTATTAAACAAAACACTATTATCTCTCTTTCTCATTAAAATGTATGAACAGAATTTAATTCATGCATGAGACATAAGAATTTTACATGGTTCACCCTCACGGGGCTACATATAAGGAGAATACAATGGCATTGTATGGATTTACCAAATCCACTGAGGCTTAATTCCAAATTACAAGGTTCATGTTAGATCACTTATATTCCCTACTTCACTGCCAATACAAGATTTATGGCCTTATCACTACATTCCAAAGGGTCAATCCCTATATCTCTTTCTCTAGCTCACTACTGGTGGAATAGATCATCATCTTTCTCTTCTTTTTCTCACTGATCTTGGAAGGGATCCACTCATAGTTTATGGACTTATATGTCCCTTAATTTTTATGAAAGCGCAAAACCTCAACTATAGATAGATTCTTTGTTTTCATCGGTAGATGAAATACACTTTTCTATGTATTGTTAGTTAATAGAAATTTCTTTCGAAAACTATTTAAGTCCCTTCATGATCAACCAGATTCCTCTGTGAACTGTGTTTCACCACATACCAAGAGTTCTCCATGGATTACCTATCCTTCACGGACTAGCCCTACTTTGCGGACTGTCTATGCTTATGCGTACCACCTCTGCATACCTCCTTAATGTGACACCTATAATTTTTTGGAATTCCTTCTTCTGTGAAATAATTCTTTTGCAGACCTCTTTTTCTTTCAGGGAACAAATCCTTCTACTCAGACAACTTTCCTTTGTGATCTGCAGATCCCTACAAGAATACTTTCATGGACTGTTCCTATAAACTAATTTACTTTACGAAATCCTCCCTCATGAACCAATTCAGACTTTTCTAAATTTATTCATAGAGAGATTATTTTATCTAATGAAATTAACTCTCCTTAATTACGGGATTATCTCTCCTTATATAGGACAATAGATCTAAAAAAATCATTAATCCATTTTACCCAAAAAAATTATGTGGTATAGCCTTCACCGCGTATTGAGCTTCCCCTGCAAACTATTCTTCCCTACACAGTCTGCGTACTATTTTTATCCTTTGTAACAGCTGATCTCTTCCATTAATGAAACCCTTCACAACTCCAAAAATCACCACCTCAATTTCACAAATTATGAGCCTTCCAACAAACCATAAATCCTTCCAAAAACATCTTACCTCTCACAAACCAAAATCCTTCCTGAAGACCATTTTCTCTATGTGGTCCCCATACCATGCCATGGTTTTCATACCATTATTCACGGTCCATGTACTATCCTACACGTTCCACATAGCAATTATATGTGGAAAACCTGAATTTTGAGATTTTCCTTTTCCATTCTGTGAACTCTTTTGTGGAAATACATTCATTTTCTAAAAACTGAGCTCCCAATATTGAGGCCCAACAATTTGGAAAACACTGGGAAACTGCACCACCTTCAACACATGCATCAGAAAACACCAACATTGCTCATTCACAGTCATATGTATTATTAAACAAACACAATCACACCCAAAAACACTAAGATAATGCCTTTACAGATTTTTTCCAACAAATATCAACTCTATCTATTTTTTCATGTCTTATACTAAAATTGATCCCACAAGAGTATTCTCACCTAATTTATCTAAACACAAGGGTGACTGAGATAGTCATCCATACAATTACACAAATTATTCTATAATAAGGATAGAACATAACTTTTACTGTACTCAAATTCAATAAATTGAAGATAATTTTCCCTAAAACTTATTTATTAAGAACTCATATTCATAGTATATTCTCAAAAACAACAATTATGTGATTCATCAGGAAATTAGTCTATGGAGGATATATGAACCCACATTTAACATCATCCTTATATATTTATGGGTCCTCTATAAAATCTAAATGTAAATACAAGATATCTATTTAAGAACATTAACTTTAAAATACAATAAATTCTAATAAAATTACTATATAAATATTGTAAAGCTCTTTAACTAAAAAATGTATCTGGAGAATGTATGAAATGCACTAAATTCATGATCTGAAATTGACTTCTAATCCATATGGTGTAAATCAACACCAAATTTCATTCTTGATTCCAAATAGGATATAATATTATGATATATAATCCTGATCCAAATAAGAACTCTATTCTCAGAAACTACACCTTCAATATATAATACACAATAGTCATTTTCCAAATGATGAATCCAGCACAAATTATACCACACCAATATTTATTATGGGATAAAATAACCATTCATTTCTTAAATTAAATGAATTATTATTGGTCCACCAAGAACCATTCACTGCAATGCTGGATTTTCCATCCTAATAAATAATTTTTTAATTTCAACAACATCATGAAACCTCTAGAAAATATACACCAAAGTTAATCCTTTATTTATCATGTAATACATAGAATATCTCGACAAGAATCATCACTAATACAACACATGTCTTTAATAGTTCTAGAATCAGTCTTTATCAACACTAGAAAAGTGCTGACTACCTTTTCATGGGTAAAAGTATATGGATTTTAGTAGAACTTATAAAAGAACTGACAAAAGAACCCATTTATCAATGATTTTATTTAGCATTGGTAAATAGACCCTTTATCAGTTCTTTAAAAAACACTGATAAATGTTTATCAGTGCTTTTAAAAGTGCTCATAAAATTATGATTTATCATCTCTTTTATTTGTGATGATAAAAGTATGATTTATCAGTGTTTTTTAATTCACTTATAAGGATATAATTTATCATCGCCTATATAAGCACCAATAAAGGTTTCCTTTAGCAGAAATTTTAAAATCACTGATAAAGGGTAGCTTTATTAGTGCATTTAGTAGCGCTGATAAAGATGAAAACTATAGTGTAATGCTGCAGCACACAACATCACCAAAAACATGTGTACTGTGTCGAAACAACATAGTACATCAGTATAAATAATAAAAAAAATTTCCAAAAAAAGATATGAATACTAAATTTAAATGAAATAAAATCTCTAATACAAATAAAAGAATAATAAAACACTATTATAAAGTATGTTAGTTGTTTTTTTACTAAAATTAATATAACTTTAGAATAAAAATGTGCACTTATAGTCATACTAATCACATTGTGAGTTGAATTTAGGTTTTTCTGATTCTTACATGTCACAAATAAATTATGGATCATTTTCCTAAAGTACCAAAACAATTGGAATGAATTTTCCCATTTTTGATTACGTCAGTTGTTTTTTTATTAAAATAATGTCATTTTTGAATAAAAAGACACCCTTGGAGTCATACTAGTAACATTGTGCATCAGACTGGGGTTTTATGATCCCTACACATAAAAAATGACATATGTATCATTTTACTAATGAAAAAAAACAATCCAAATGTGTTTTCTTGGTTTTGAGTATGTTAATTTTTTTTCAATAAAATTAGTGTCAATTTTCGATAAAAAAAGATGAACTTGGAATCATATCGGTCACATTGTGCTTTGGATTGAGGATCAGATGAATGTTACACATACCAAATACTGATGGATCATTTTCCTAAAGTATCAAGACAATCGGAATGTGTTTCCTTGGTATTGAGCATGCCATGTGTATTTTTAACTAAAATGTCATTTTAAATTGGAAATACATACTTTGAGCCATACAAGGGGAATCATGTGTGGGATTGACATGATATTGATTCATACATTTCACAAATGAATTATGAATCATTTTACCAATTTATTTGGATAATACAAGTGTTTTTTCTTATTTTTTCATAGTGAAATATATTTGTATTAAAATCTCAATTTTATACTCATAACAGACACTTTGAGTCATAATAGTCAAACCATCAGTCATATTGAAGTGTGGTTAATCACTATATGTCAAAAATGTTGTATAGATCGTTTTACAAATGTAAAAAAACAATAGAAATGTGTTTTCTTAGTTTTGAGTATATTAGTTGTTTTTTCATGAAATTAGTGTCAATTTTGAATAAAAAAGATGCACTTTGAGACATATTGGTCACAACGTGTGTTTTATTTAGTCATTTATGAATGATAAATGTCCTAAATGACTTATAAATTGTTTTCATAAAGTATCAAAACAGTATAAATGTGTTTCCTCAATTTTGAGTATGCCACATGTGTTTTTTACTAAAATGTCATTTTAAACTAAAAACACGTTCTTTGAGCCATACAGGTGTCATAGTGTGTGGGTTTGACAATATATTGATTCATAAATGTCATAAATGAATTATGAATCATTTTACCAAATTATCAAGACTTTCTGAGTGCATTTTCTCATTTTTTTTATGAGTGAAACTTTTTTGTATTCAAATGTCAATTTTAAACTGATAACGGACACTTGGAGTCACACTGGTCACAATGTGTAACAGATTGAGGTGTGGTTAGTCCCTACATATCATATATGATGTATGGATCGTTTTACTAATGTACCAAATCAATCTGAAATCATTTTCTCTATTTTGAGTATACCACATGTGTTTTTTACAAAAATGTCATTTTTAACTGGAAAGATGCAAAATGGATCTTATATTATGTGAAAAGTTTTTTGTGAATTTTTAAAAACAATATTAATCATAATCATTGTATTATCCTTATTTTAATTCATTTCACAACAATTAGTTTTTATTTTCAATCTAGCACTTCTTATCCTCCTCCTCCTCGTTCTTCACCTCTGACTCCTCATCCATGTCGGTCACTAAATCTGACTCTGCCTTTGAATTCTCCTTTCCCTCTGCCACTCCCATAACCTCTACCTCCACCTCTACCTCCACAATTTCAAAAAAAAATTGTTTTCAGGTCAGCACTTCTAAAAAAAATTAATTCTTCCATTACTCTTCTCATTTTGAAAGAGATCAAAAATAATTTATAAGCATTCTGACACTAATTCTTCACACCCCTAATATCTTTCAAAGGTCATAACTCATACTAGATCAAAATCATAATATATAATCACCAAAAAAAAATTATCGGCATACATTCTGACATAAAGTACAGTTACCAATCATCTCTAAACAATTTTATTTCTTCTTTTGAGTAACTTTATTACCATAAATCTTGATATTACTGATAAAATATAGAAAAAAAATATTATGAAATATATTTAATGAAATTTTAATTAACTTTAGAAATTACCTATTGGAGATATTGTTAATTTCATGATTTATAATTTCTCTCATAAATTATCAAATATAATATCCACAATTGATTTCATTATCTTGTTTCAGACACTGTAGAAACATTGACCAAAATAAGTAAATTGTTTTGAAGTGTTTTGATAGTTAAACATTTCTATATATACCTTAATTTGTTTCCATTTTTAGGATTCCATATGCTTTATCTTTTCATATTCTGAGTTAATGCAATGATCTGGCGTGTAATTAGTAACTTCTATATCATAAAAAAAATTCTCATTGAATCATGGACCGAACATATAATTAGAAGTTTATCTATAAAATATTGATTTATTGTATTACATATTAATAATAAAAATCATGTGTGGTCTATTGGTTATAAATCAATACATTGAATCCTAGAAATAAATATTCAATGTGTCTCTGTTGACTGCTATCATCATTTAGTGCTTCCTAAAAAAACAATTAAGTAATGAAAAAAATAAAAAAATATTTAATGTTATTAGAGCATAGAATTTTACCCTTTCATTGTAGTGATAAAAAAGTGTATGTCATCATATTATTTTTTATTAAAATATTTGAGTAACTCGTCTTTTTTGTTATTAATTTCTTCTTCATTCAAATTAATTTCTAGTGTTGAAATGATACAGGTATTAATGAATCCAAATCATGTTTTGTACGATCTTCCCTTTATATTGTGTTAGTATAAACTCTTGTTCAAAATATGAATAGTTATTAAATTTAATAAACATTTTTAGATCACTATTTTGATAGACATATTATGAAAATGTACCTTATGTATGTATTCACAACTGAGATGCCTTACCATTAATACTTGAGATTCTCAGTTAGACTCCCGAGACCAATTACATCTTTGAAGGAAGATTTTTATATTTCTTCTTCATATTCAGTGTAAGACATTATTTTATATTTAAACATGGTATATTCATGAAGTTTTAATGATAATAAATATTTATCTGGAACTTGTAAGTAAAAGGAACTCTCATAAGTTCGTTTTGTTTTCTTGGTCGATTCACTAGATTTTCTTGATTTGAACTTTTGTTTCTCCACCGCTTTATCCATCTATAATATCATACCTCACTTCAAACCTTTTATGATCAACCGTTACATGTTTTGCATATGAAAAATTTTGTTAAGAACATACCTCATGTATCTTTAGAAGATTATATGGCCATGATATGAAATCTCAAATAGTAGCTTCGACTATTGTAATATTCGGAGCATCGAATGGAACATGAAACTCAGTAGTTGGCTCATAAGCTACCTCAATATCCACTCTAATTTGATTTTTTGGGAGGGTTTGATTGTGTACCTAGTCTCCAATGATATTATACATTGTACCCATGGTAACATGGTGGTATGTGGGTGTTGAAAGATAAAAATTAGATACAAATGTACCCTATATAATTTTAGTAATATAAAGTTATTGAAAGTTGTTTGATTCACATTTAGAGTATTGAAACAATTGATTACCTCTGGTAAGTTATTTGGTTGGGGGAATGTCTAGCCTTAAATATTGTGGTATCATTTGGTTCTTGTGCATATCTTTGATCCACCACAATATTTCTTTGATCCTTTCTTATACATTGGTCTGCCACACCAAACCGCAAAACAATATCTTGTATTGAGTCTATTTATTTTTTCATTCATCTCATTAAATTAGATGTATCTTTAGGTGGTTTTATCTTCTCTAAATATGTTCGATGATAGACTCTAAAATATAATACTCTAATTCGGCCATATTTTTCAGGTCTCTTCAAAGCTTCTAAAAGTCATATTTCTTCTGGTATGCTTATTATTGAATCTTATGTCTAAACCATTTAAAAATATGAAAATATTAAATTTTATGTAATATTGTTATAAATCATAATGAATTAAAATTATTTCATACTTACACATTATTTCCATACTACTTTTGTGTTTTCATCAACTAATATACCATCCTTTGTTACACGATTCTCATTCCATAGCAAATCATGTGGGATGGAAGGGACTTAAGATTTTAATCCATCAATATGAATATAAATAAATGAACATATGTTGCTTCATATCACATAATTAAACTTTTTTTTTAACATTCATACCAATTTATTCTCTAATGAAGTTTACCCCATCCTTCCTTTGCGATAGGGGTATTCTATTTTTGATGCACATTATTTATTTTTATCACTCCTTTATTGTTTCATAAATTAACCATTTTGAATCAAGTTAGATAAAATAGATAATTTGAAATTTCATATTACTGACCGCAATGCACCTAAAATGATTTCTCATTGCGATGATTTCTAAAATCAACCCATGTTTCTAGCTTTATAATGTGTGCATAACTAAGTGGTGGGTGGGGATTTATATTCCCCTCAACATCCCTAAGATGTATATTCTCCAGAAGAGTCCATAATCCTATAAGATATTTTTTAGTAGCCATTAAGAAAAAATTATTATGGAAATTTTCTAAAATAAATGAATTCTAAAAGGAATAATAAAACTAGATAAACATTTAATTATATACTTTTTTAGTAATATAGAGAAATTATATTCTAACATTACCATTATATCATTCCAAAAAATTTCCTTCTCTACAGGTTGGATGCAATGCCATGAGTCAATATAAATCGGTACATTCATCCTCATACAACCCCAAGATAACTTATGAATATTGACTTTTTGGGGTCAAAAGATTGTCCATATTGATTCCAACCAACCTCAAATTTTATACCCAAGCTTCATGCCATGATAATACTATTCAAAGCTATGATGTTGTGTCATCATTGTTTTTTTTCATTTTTTTCATCAACATTTTTTCAATCCCATAATAATTCTATAGTTTTATCATCAATAGTTTGTTCTTGCTCGGGATTGGAAACATCATCATGTTCATAAAACATTGTTTGCTTGAGTTGTCAAACTTTTAATTCATCTTGAATAACAACAATGAAATAAACTGCATGCATAAAATTCCACAATTTCCAGAAAATTGTTTCTATCTTGAATAGAGATATAATACTTCAATAATATAGTACAACTAACCTACACATAATTTATTCAATCAGTCCTATAACACTTTATTTCCTTCCAACTCTTAATGATGTATTTGACGCTACACATTTCCTCTTTCAAACTAGCCATCCTCCCATCATTGTTTGAGAGGTATTTCATCTATGAAATTAGGAACCACAATGATGAGAGGAAGGATAGTTTGAAAGAGGGAGTCCAATACATCATCAATAGATGGAAGACATTCAAGCACCTAAGGTTTAAAGTGTCCTACGAACGTACACTAATGGAATCGCAAAAATAGTATCCTGAATTGAAGAGGCATTGGAATAAATCCACTCAAATGGTATTAAAGAAATTAATCTGACCCCACATATATTGGATATCATTTATTTATACTCATGTATTCCTAACCTTCCAATTTTGGATATTTTTTAATCCATCATAAGATCCCTCCATCTATATATATCCCTTAAAAGGATGAATTCTTCAACATATGCTCAATATTGATCTAGAATTTTGTTACTCTTATTAATAAAATGAATTTATTCAATGAAATCCTATGTTTATTATTATGATATATTACCATAAAATCATAGAGGAACCATTGATACCTCTCTTCATTAAAAATTATACCAAATATATTGAAGTAGATATACAATTACCATTAGTAATGTCCTACTCTAGGAATGATAATGATATTATCAGTTGTAAAATATTATATTGGAGAGATGTGTCCCCACAAAAAATTATTATATCATTTGAGGAGATTACACTAGACTTCAATCAAAAAAAATTTTATTGAGGACCCTTGATCACTGAAGGAGTGCTAGGGCCTTAAACTAGTGATAAACAGTTATCAAAAAGAAGAGAGGTTTGGGTATGGAATGAAACAAAATGTTAATTAAAATAGGGGATCATATCCCTTTATAGGGACTCTACATTTTAATAAAGAGTGCCTTGAGCATTGACTGTCTTCTCATAGAAACTGATTATTTCATCTTGTAAGAGTAATTATTTCATTGAGTGTTTCGATAGATGTTTCAAGCCATCAATTATGCTCCTTGTGATTTATAACTGATGAGAAACCATTTGGGAGAAGTATCCAAATTCATTCATACAAACTCATATATATAATTCCACACTAAAATATATATTTTTCATATTTCATAGATTCTAATAAAAGTATATATACTCTCAAATTTCCATTTATAATTCATAGATATCAGCATATATGATATATCTTTTTTGTGAATTCTAGACATGGATAAAAAAAATTTATGACTTATAGGACATAAATATCCAAACCATAAAATGTATATTTTAATCAATTTATTTTCACTCAATTGTTATTCCCTATGTTAGATTACTTTTCAAATTATTTTTTATCCTATGAATTAATTATCTCTCTATATTTATTAGTAAATATATTAATAATAAACATATCATAGTTTTTTTATCAACTATCCAACCATGGATAACTCACTTACTTTTTAGAAATACACTCTTTATTTGTTGTTTTTTATTTCTGTGACAATTTACTCAATGATTTCTTGACTCAATCCAATCTAAGAAATATTTAAAAAATTTATTGAGTGTACTTTTCACCAGGGAAACTCTCTATCACTCCTTGTAACCCATGTTTAAAGTATGATAATAATATTGAACTAATTAAAAAATAAAACTCTCACAACGTGCATCGCTAAAATAATTTTTTGAATGTGACTACTTAATTCAATATTTTATTAATTCAATAAAAAATTATTCATCAAAATCATAAATCTAAATAATCCATTTCCTATTTTAATAATTTACATGAATAACCAAAATCCACATAATATGTTTTAATGATTTTTACACTTACCTTGGTCCCTATATGTTCAGCACCAATAAATGAGGGCCAGAACATGGTACCCCCTAATTCTTAAAAATCCTCGTAATTAATCCTTTATAAAATTATAATATAGGATAAAAGATTAATTCAATTTTAGAAACTACCAATATTTTGGAACCCAATGTTATTAAAATTAAGAGAACCCCGAGGGGGGTGAGGGGTCTCCTTATTAATGTCAACAGAAGACTAAACCATCTATGTGTGTATCTTGGAAAAAATGGGTTGGACACTCAAATACTTATGAATAGAGAAAATGATAAAATAGAACCACACTCATTGTTTTTTAGTAGTGAAGAGAAGAGGTGTAGGGTTTGTCATGTTTAAGAACAGTGTAAAAACACAAAATGCGAAACCCAAAACATCAAACAATGATAGAGGAAGAGTAGAAAATAATATACATTGGATTATAGACTTGATTAATCTAAGGTAATGTAGAGGAGTCACGCCAGCAGTAGAGGATTTCCTCTAGAGCTTGAGAATCGTGAGTGACTCAGTTGTGGTTAGGGTTTTTTTAAATATATCGAGGACACTTTTAACTGCACTTTCAGAAAGGCACTGACAAAGATCACTTTTATCAGGGCTCAATTTATAATCACTGATAAAATAAATATTTATCAAGTCTAAAAAAATCACTAATAATTTTTTTGTAATTATAATTATTTAAATAATTTTATTATAATTTTATAATTATTTAAATCAATTTATTATAATTTTATAATCATTTAAATAACTTTATAATAACTTTATAATTATTTAAATAAATCTATTATAATTTTATAATTATTTAAATATATATAATTATTTATCTATAGTTATATAAATACTTATTTAAAAAAATAATTATTTATTTATAATAATTATAAATATAGTAAATATACATTTATAGATATATTTATTTATAAATATTTATTTATAAATATATTTTTAAAAATATATTTTTAACATTATTAATGGATATATTTTCTTTAATAATTTCATTTTAAAAATAAGTGAAATTAAATAATTCAAAATGAGTACACTCTAAAATTATTGAAAAAAATGAATAATTTTTATTAATTAAATATAAGTTATTAAAAAAATATGGATATATATATATAATCAAGTGGATGAATACATATTTAAAATACTAAAACATAGTAAATAAATATATTTATATATATAAATAATAGAAAATGATCAAATTAAAAAATAATAAAATAATAAAAAACATTAAAAATCAATATCGTAACTATAATATTAAAAAATTTACCAATTAAAAACATAATATATATTAAATGTATCATGTTATAATGAAATTATAAAATATACTAAAATTTGAATAAATTACATAAATATTAGGTGTATGTGTTTCTATATATTGTGTAAATATATTTGTGTGTGTGTTTGTGTATACAAATGCATTTACATGTGTGTGTGTGTGTACGTGAAATAAATGCAACACATTACTTTTGATATAGGTTAAATTGAAAAAACAAACTACATTAAAAATGTATAAAACATTAATATGTTTTTAATTATAATTTTATATATATTGTACTTATTCATTATATATATATATATATTTTTAATATATAATATTTATTAATATTTATAATCTATATATATGTATATTAAATTTATTCTTTTTTATCAATAGTTATTTAATTAAAAAAATGTTTCATATTTTTCTTAATTTACTAATTTTATTTTTATTTGTTTTATTTTTTCATTTTATTTTGGACCATTATGAGTGATATAAATTTTTTTTAATGAAGTGAACCATTTATTAGTGCTAAAAATAAAGCACTGATAAAGTTTTCCTTTATCAGCACTTATTTTAACACTAATGAAGATAAACATTATTAGGGATTTTTTTAGCCTTCATAAATTTTATCATTGTTATAGGCATGTTTTGTAGAAATTCATCATCCAACTATTGAAATAAAGGACTGAATCCACTACCACCAACCATCCCCCAATATTTATCCCAATATTTAAGGTTTCCATCATTCTTTAATATCCGTCATCAAAAAATTGAATCACTTTCACTTGCTCCACCAATGTAGATATCATTTTTAGGCATGAGTGTATTTCACAACATGTACTCTTTTTCACCTAAATGTGAAAGTATGAGAAAAAACTCCATCACCATCCACTACTCCACAACTTTACTCACTTCCTAAGTAAGATTTTTTCTACTTAAAGTATTATCCACTACATTCCCATTTTTCTAGTATATATATAATCTTGAAATCAAATTTTTGGATGTATTCCACCCACATAGGTTTCCTCAAATTGATATCACACTAGGAAGAAATGTATTTTAAATTAATATAATCCAATCTTACAAAAAAATCACATGAAAAATGGAATTTCATAAACTTTTCAGAGTATTAATAATAGTAGTTAATTATATATCATGCTAATGGTAGTTCATATAAGGGCATATCATTTTTTTAGACTGGAATATTGTAACCTTACATTTATCAAGGAGTATCCCAAGCCCATGCATGAATATTTGCAATGAACTATATACCTAATTCTTGATTTAGGGATAATCAAAAAAAATATGAAGTATCATCATATTAAATTACTAAACTTTTCCCTAACATTTCACTTTACATTTTAATGTTTCTCTACTTTCAGACATGGATTTTAAACCAATTATAAGAATAATTGAATGAATTTTTGATACTATCCATAATTTACCCCATTATTAAACCTAGCTCAACTACCTCAGTGTATATATCTTACACACCCCACTCTTAGGTATAATAATAACATGTTACCCCATGAAAATATTGTTTCTCTAAGAAATGATCACCCACCATCTCAAAAAGCACACCATATTTCTCTTTAAACTCTTGATCTATAAATACCAACATAATAATTTCTAACAGTCATATTTAGTTAGTTACTAAACATTCAACTCAAGTGTAACTTATCCACTTTCACTATGGCACTAATAGATAACCTCAACTACCACTGGTTTATATCTGACCAACTTATCAATATTATAATTTTAGCTTTCTTCAACTATGATATTTACACCCTCAAACAAAATTAAGGGTGCTCTCTCCACCATATGAATTCCTTTATCACAATTCCTTAGTTTTTAATATATGTGACTCTAAACTAGTGAATTTAATAATTATCATGAAACAATATCACCGCTTCTTAATAAAAACATCACGATACCCCATATTTAGTACCAAAATCTCAGCAATGTTCCCATCAACATAAACCAAAATTATCATGTATCCTTATTTACTTTATAAGCCTCAAACGGTTTCACTTCATTCTCCCATGCGGGTTAATGAACTCATCTCAAAAAAAATCTTCAAGAATTCTTATACATTCCATAATAATACAACATAGAATTAATATAACATATTAGGATATCTCATAATTTTATATTTCATTGTTTTGGTGTTGGAGGTGTTGAATAGAGGTTTGGTGCGAGTTAGAGGGAGTTTAAGATGGATTTTATACTTTTATCTCAAATCGTGCTATGATAATGGGAATTGTTCTATAATTAGTTATCTAGTAGAGAGAAGTTGGTGTAGTATTGTTCATTGTTCCATACAGATTTGGGTTTTCAGGTGAGGTATGTTTTTTCAAATGGAGGAGTATATATGTGATTTTGATGTTCCTCTATCTTGGAGTGGAAGGCTAGTTGTGGCATGATGACTATTGGCTGCATTATGAATTCCCTTGGGTTAAATTTATGTATGGTATGTTGTGGGGTAGTGTGGTGTGTTGCAGTCATGATGGTTTTATGAATTTTGGGGAAAATATTACATGATTGATATTATGGAATGACTAATCCTGTTGTATCGTGGAAGTTTCAATGGTTGATTTCCATAGTTCATTTACTTTAGGGTTTATTTCACCGTGGTGAGAGTCTAGGGGTTATCTAGTTTGGGTATGAGGTCATAGTGTATGCCATGAACCTTGGGAATATAGGATTATAGTGTTTATACCTACGTTAAATCATTACTGTTATTAATTGAATTGATTTGAAGCAGTTTTACCCTTGAGATTTTAGAGATATCATGTCATGTTCTTTGAATTGGGTTTGCATTGCAACATAAAGACCCATGTCACACTGTGATAATGCATTATTAATTTTTTATTATAAATTCATAGTGTTTCTCATATAAATTATATTTTCTTTGAATTCCATAAAAACCGTATCCTCTTATGGCTCATATTGAGTTCCCTTTGGTCATTATTTAGTGGCTCTTTTATTATTATCATTGTGTGATCAAGATAATTTGATCCAATATGTATTTCTCTCCCTATTTTTCTCTATTTATCTATTCCTACCATATATTATTTTTTGAAAAGTTTTTTAAGTGGAGTTCCATTGATTTTATATTTTTTTGGTTGAGCCTTTTTTGTGAGAGATTAATTTGGTTAGGTCTTTTGGTGTATCCCATTGAGTTTGGTGGGGTTTGATCATCAGTTCCTTCTCATACTTTTGTTGTGTTTGATGAACCACTAAGGAGATGTTGGGGATTAAAAATTGTCCTTCATTTAATTTTTGATATTATTAAAATATAATTTCTTTTCTAATTAGGTGAATAGTATGGATTAACCTAATAAAGATAATAATTGAACTAAAAAATTGGAAAAGGAATAGGGGTGATTTTAATGATTTTATACGTTATTAATCCTCTAAAACCATTTTTTAATTTTAAAAAATATACCACTTTTTTGTTGAG
Source organism: Viscum album (assembly GCA_963277665.1). Lineage (NCBI taxonomy): Eukaryota > Viridiplantae > Streptophyta > Magnoliopsida > Santalales > Viscaceae > Viscum > Viscum album. The sequence continues at coordinate 367,572,946 of OY728131.1, forward strand.
TGGGAACTCTTATATCCATTGACCAAATCAAGACACAACACCATGAATATACATTATGTAAAAAACCACAAAATAAAATTTAATATACAAAACCACTACCATGAACTATAAAACCAGCTGCAGTAATAGAAAACCAAAAAATACACAATAAATATTTAAGTATAGAGAATCGTATATTTATTTCCAAGCTAGCATACGGATGCCATGATCTGGATATACCACCATTTTTCATTAATAAAATATGTTATTAAATCATATACCACCATGTATTCATCAATAGAGAAAGGAACAATGATAAATTCTAAAAAAATAACATCAAGTTTTCATAGAAACCATTGGTAAAGTAATCTTTTTACAGCTCATAGATCTCTCTAATTCTTCACTTTTTCTAGTTTCGCTCGTGTTAGATATATATGAATATACTATACCTAATTTCAGTCATTAATAGTATCCTTAAAAAATATACCATGGACTATTTTCATCATTTCGGTGAATTCATGGGTAAAATAGAATTTGTGAATCATCTATCCTTCAAAGTCATCACCTGCCTTGTTTGACCATATTATGTTGGCCTCCATAGATGAGGAAAACTCTTAAATTAGAGGTACCTTGGATCATAATAAGGTAACATGCTGCAAATTTTGTTCTTAAGAAATGTCATTTTAGACATTATAACCCTACTCTTTTATTTAGGAGGCTTGTTTAGTCAACTATGTAACTAGTGACATAGTCACAGATGTATAATACTTTCGTGGTAATTACTTCTTTTCCAATATGGTGGTGAAGCCTTCAAGTCCTATATAGAATTATTTTATTTCAATGAATTTGACCAATATTTTTCCTCAGATTGTATTTCATCCACATTATTATAAACATGTGGTCATGTATCGCTCTTATCTGAGTCACTATCACCCATACACTCTCTCTTAGAGAACTTCATTCTAGGTACAAACTCAAGGATTTCACACTGAAGCTACTTCTTCCAATTTATAAACCATAAAAATTTCCACCCCTCATTCTTATCATTATCCACTTCACCATCTCCTAATTTCTCAAAATGGTTCTTAGGTTATGAACCATTGGAAACCCCTTGCTTTATTCCATTTGATTTACTCTATTACACCAAAATAGACATTTAGTGTCCGTTTTTATGGTGTTTTTGAAAACCGCTAGTAAATGTTTTCCTAGAAAAATATTTTTTAAAGGTGGTTTCTCAAATCGCAGGTAAATGTTTTTAAAAAATTTTGATTTTTTTTTTATTTTTTTCCAAAAAAACAATAACTTATTTACGGCGGTTTTTAAAAAACCATTGTAAAATAGTGGTGATTTTAGAAAACTATCTATAAATAAAAGGGAAAATTATAATTTATATATTTAATTATGATTTATGATTGATGATATATTATTTTTTATTTACTATCATATATAGTTTACATGTTATAAATTTAATTAATTATAATGTGTTAATTAATAAATATTTATAATTATTAGTTAATAATGATTTGAAAGTTAAAATAAATTTTCAATAAGTTAAAAATCAATCATTTAAATCAATTGACCAAATCTTTGGATCCAAGAGTCCATTTTAGCTCCAAAACCAGTCAAATTGAAGCTTGAAAAATTAAATAAACCCACATTAGAATTAAATTTTTTCATAACTAAAAGAATTAAATTTATTATAATTACAAGAAAAGTAAGAAATCAAACTTGAACTTCAAATGGCTATAACTTTTGATCTGGGTATCTGTTTCATCTCTACCACATATCAAATCAAATTTTGTGATGAGATCTATGTCGTATTGATGGGGTTGAACTTGGTCACTATTTTTTTAGGCTAAAAGAGGTTGTGAAGGCCTCCAAAATAGAGTTTTTAGTCAGGGTACCCCAATTTTTTAACATTCGATGGATTTTCAGCCTCGTTTAAGGGGGAATTATTGATTTTTTTGTGGAGACAAAATTTATTCCTAGGGATTGAATTCACATTGATATTATGGGTTTTAATTTTTTTTTTCACAATGTCGTTTTATTTATAATTTAATATATACATATTTTCTTATATTTACTTATAGAAAATCACTTGTATAAATACATATTTACATAGAAACGTGTCTTTAAACATATAAAATAAATGGAAATAAATATTTTTTTATTCAGTTCATTTAAAATAAATAACTATCAATTTTATATACCTTATTAAACACCATAAATTTTTATATATATACCTATACAAGTAATATTTATATATAAACATTTGTGTGTTAATAAAAAAATCTATATGTTTGTATATATTCTAATATCTGTAAATATATATATATATATATATGAAAGTATTTGTGTATATTTATATACATTTTTAGATATTTACACATATTTATGTTTATATATTTTTATATCATATATGTATATATATATATATTTATTTATTTATTTGTGTTTATAAATATATATGTATATATATATTAATATACAATTATATATTTGAGTGTGTTTATATATATTTGTGAAACATAAATGTTTTTTTATATATATTTATTTAAATTTTATTATATGTATATATATTTATAGATATTTATATCCATTTATTATTTTATAGTTTTATAATTTATAATTTTTTATTTTTTATTTTTTATTTTTTATTTATTAGTTATTGATTTCTTATTAATTTGTTTGTTTTTATTATTATTTTACTATTAAATGGTTATTTAATATTTATTTATCATTTATCATTTATTTATTCTTTATTATTTATTATCTATTAATTATTTATCATTTAATTATTATTTATTATTTATTTATTTATTATTTATTATTTATTATTTATTATTTATTATTTATTATTTATTATTTATTATTTATTATTTATTATTTATTATTTATTTATTATTTAATATTTACTATTTAATATTTACTATTTACTATTTAGTATTTATTATTTATTATTTATTATTATTTGTTATTATTTGTTATTTGTTTATTATTTGTTTATTTTTATTATTTATTGAGTATTTATTTAATATTTATTAATTTAATATTTATTTAATTAATATTTATTTTATTATTATTTATTTAATATCTAATTATGATTTATTTATTACGTACTTATTATTTTTTCCCTAGTTATTTATTTATTATTTATTATTTATTATTCATTTAGTATTTATTAATTATTAATTATTTGTTCTTCGTTCTATTTATTTATATATTTAAAATTTATTTATTTATTATCTATTTATTATTTATTATTTATTTATTTATTATGTATTTATTATTTATTTCATATCTATTTATTATTTATTATTTATAATTATTATTTATTTTTTATTTTTTATTTTTTATTTTTTAAATATTTAATTAATATTTATTTATTATTCATTTAATAATTTTTTATAATCTATTTATTATTTATCTATTATCTATTATTTATTAATTTATTATTTTTTATTACTTCATTGTTATATATTAATTACATATATTAATTTTTTATTATTATTTAAAACCATTATTTTTTTTATTTGTATATGTATAAGTTTATTACATACTGTTTACTCACTAGATGATGAGCTTTCTATAGTGATAAATTCTTTGTAGTATATCTAAGAGGTAAGGGGTTCAAATCTCTCTCAGTGCATAGATTTGTGAGATTTATGCATGACATGCATGGAATATGCATGCATGGTATGATAAATAATATGTAATAATAATAAATAATAAATAAGTATTAAATAATAAGTAATAAATAAATAATAATTAATAAATATTACTTAATAAATTAATTACATAAATATAATAATTAAAAAATTAAAACCAAAACCAAAACCTCTGCTAAATATTTAACGGGAATTTAAACCGCCGCCAAATGAAATGCCATGAAATAAAAACCCATCGCACAAAAAGTAACATGAAATGATTCTCAACATGCAAATATGCTGCATTTTTAGAATGTGTCGTGCATCATTTAGCAATAGTTTAAAATGATTCTAAATGCTAAAAACCTGATAGGAAACACCATGTTTTTTTGTAGTGCCATGTGATTCTCCAACCACTCTTTCCCCACTCCTGATTAGATCAATAAAATCATGACTATCAACAAGAGGAGAACCCAACATCTAGGTTTTATCCTTGAAATGATTCTTTCTTGGGGGAGAAAATGGGAAAATTATTAAGGAATTTTCACTAGGCCTGGCAATCCTCCCCTCAGCCTTAGTGGATTTTATACCTACAACCATTTATGAAGATGGAATCTAAATCACTACATCAGTATAAGAATGTTGGAAGCCCCATGAAATATGTTTTTCTTCACTCATAACCAATATGGAAGAAGAAATATCTTTATTGATTCTTCTTTTAATCATTGATCCATCAATATCCATAATCTCATTTTCCACACCAGTCAAAACAATATTTTATTTTTTGGCCACCCTAAAAAACATCTATGTAATCCTAAAAAAGATAAATTGGTTGGGCTTCACTTCCTCTACAATGGAAACCCTAGGTAATGTGACCTTAATGATTACAGGAGGAGAAAGACTCAAACCATAATTCATAGTAAATAACTTATTTGTAATGATTCTCTCCCTCTATTTCAATCTAAAAAATATCCAATTGGGGTTTAGAAACATCAAACTTGACACACATCTTTGGTTTGATAAGATGGTAGGTTGTCTTGGTCATGTTGTTTATTCTATTGATATTTTTTATTATGATATGGATTTATTTACTACCATTGAAGATATTGAATCATCCTTTATAAATGGTTAAACACATAAATATGGTAATGATGTCTTGGAAAAAATAAAAACTATTGTTGATATTCTATTTTATAAATTGTTCAATGAATATAAAAGTATTTTTATAGGAGATTTTTTTTGTGTTTTATTGATATATTTTTTATGATTTAATGTTAATGAATGGAGATTAATGTTTCATCCCTAAGACAACCTGAGAGAGAATGGGTTAAACCAATTATTGAATTTTTCTTTCTAATATATATATCTTTTACCCACATTTTTAGGAACCTATTAAATTAAAACAAATTATGACACAACCACAACAATCACAAATGAATAAATTAAAATACTAGAAATAATAATTTTACTTGGTTCACCACTAAGGGATAATACAAGTAGAATACATAGACGGTGTGTTAATCATACAATATTCTACAAAACATCATTAGTTTTAGTGGATTATAATTTTTATCATAGTTGTTTTTTAAGGATCATTTTCTTTATAATGAGTTCAGGTAAAGCACACTTCCTCCCTCTTATCACTTCCATAGACTCATCCTTTGCACACTACTCAAGATTATGTCTTTCTTAGTTTAACGACGTGAAGGTTATTTCCACATTATCATGTTAGGATGATTTTATTTCCATCATAAAAACATAATTTATAATCTATAATGTTCTCCCCAGTCTCAGAAATACCCATAGAAAAACACCATGTAAGAATTTCCTATGAAAAACTAAATTTTAATAAGGTCAAATGTGTAACATTGTTTACCACATACTGACCTTGTGATACTACCATACACACATCTCCTCCATAGACCACCTTTTTATTTCACCTTTTTGTACTACCTTTTTTAATATTCTTAGTTATAAAATCTTGTGTATTTTCCTGGTGAATTAACTTCATATGACTCCACAAAAAAACCCTTTATAAAAATTCCTTCACATACTTCAAGTCACAAAAAAACTTATCGAAACTCCTCAGCAGTTCACTTTCTATATATTTAATAAGAAAATATTCTTTGCCAACTCTTTTTTTGTGTGCCCATTGTGAAATTTCATTGCAGATTCTGCTTTAAAAAAAATTTCATTCATTTCAATTATAATTAATCTACCAAACTCTCTAATTTTCTTCTCATAATAATGACATCAATAGTGGAGTACTTAAAGGAAAAATTCATTAAAAACTAACTAATAACTAAAATTTTTATTAAACCCTTAACTAAATCTTAATCACATATTCCCTTCATGGTTCACCAAAAGTAGCATCACCTAACCACAAATGAAACTAATCATATGGGTGAACTATTCAGGATAGGGAACTACCTATGAAAGTGATTCTCCTGTATGGTTTGCATACCATCCTCACCACTGATCTATAAATTACCATGACCTTCTTGAATTATACTTTGTTTACCCTCATCCATGTATTCCCTATGTGGGTTGTGTAGGAGAGAATTGATCACAAATTTTCTATATGGGCCATTCAATGTGAACTACTTATGCAGTCTATATACTATCTATAAAAATAAATCCTTAACTATGAATTTTTCCACACCTAAAAATTTGGAATACATAAGGAATATGAACTATTAATTGTTTTCTATAATTACACTTCTACACTTTTCCTTGATGATATCAGAATGGATTGAACAAAAAACACAACACAAAAATAATCACAAGATCAAATCACCTTGGTTCAATTATTCTCCACCATTGATTTTTTGGAAATCCAAAGTGAAATTAAGTTTCTCACCAACACTTAATTATTCTAAAAAAATTTATAATTACACTTCCATCACTCTAAGTCCATATGAGAATTATTTTATGTAAAAAACCATATATCAGTATATAATTCAATGCATCATGATATTAATCATTCCAAAACTCTATCTATGTTCATACTATAAACCCCCAAGATAAGATAATCTCAACATAAGAACCACTTAATAGGAGAGTTACCCCTTTCACTAGTCCTAAAATTCACTATCCCTTCTCCCCCATTGACAATAACCTAGATAAAAATAATATATGATCATATTTTAGTGCAGTATAGCCCATGGATTATTTCTACCTATTATCTTTAACCACTTCACAAAAAGATAGATACATTTAAATTCATGGTATAGGGGTACCTACGAACCTCTTTAGGGTTAGAGAGGTGGTTTGATACAACAGTTGAATTGATGCTTCTCAAACATTGGAGTGGCCAACAACTTAGTTGTTTTGTCTACCAGTTTCTCATTAGATCTAGCATACTCCATATTGATCAGTCCTTGTTCCACATTTTCTATAATAAATTTATATGGGATCTCAATGTATTTGGTACTATAGTGTTCAATGGGATTATTTTTTAGTTTAATGAAACTCTTTTTGTTACAATAGATCACTATTGGCTTCTTCGCATCTTCAATAATATTTTCCACATATTTATTACACCATAAAATATAAGTACTTACCATGGTTATTGAGATATAATATGCATCCTCCATACTCAATGAGGTGATTTCGTACATCACATGCATATATCCTATACATTTTATTCTAACAAAGAATACACCACAACTATTATACTTCTCATCAACCACATCACAAGACCAAACTGTGTCAAAAAATGAAAATAAATAATGATCATTTTTTTATTAAAGAGAAATCCATAATTAAAAGTACCTTGAATCCATATCAAGATTATTTTAAATATTTTGAGGTTATTTTCCTTCAAATTGCGCTAGAAATAGGCCGGTAGACGTGTTCAAAAAAAATCATGAATACTTTAACAATAAAAAGATTATGAATATCCTCTTATATAAGGTAGGATCTATAGATTCTAAATTTTCATGATTCTTAATCTTGGTTCCGACCACAATCAAAGTCAAAATTAGTTTATAATAATGCATGTTAAACATCATTAGTATATTTCTTGTGTACTTAGACTGAGATAAAAATGTATGTCTCTTTCTCTAAACCACTTATATCCCTAGAAAATAAGTAGATTCACCTATAATGGAAATTTCAAACTCTTCACTCATCATCATAGAAAATTATTCTACATACTTATGTTTTCTTCCATCATAATGATATCATTAGAAAACACTGTAACCATGAATTTTTATTCTTCATATGTTTTCACATATAGATTATGGTCAACACCATCCCTTTTAAATTAATGTTTCTTAATGTATCATTCATTATGAGTGTACCATGATTGTGATTTCTATTTTAGACCATACAAGGACTTATTTAATATTCACACTTTGGTTCCATCATTTACAATTACAAAACCCACTAGTTGTTTAATATAAACCTCTTCTTAAAGAATACAATTAAAAAATGGTATTTTGACATCCATGTGATAAATCTTAATGGATCTTTGAATTACTATTTCTAAGAATAGATGGATAGACTCAATATGAACCGCTTTTAAAAATATTTATTCGACATCAACCCCTTTAATCAGTAGGTAGCTTTTAAAAACTTGACATGAATTATTTCAGATCATGTTTCCTTTCTCATTGAATTTATTCTTAAAGATATAATTTGTTTTGATGACATTATAATGTTCAGTATTCTTTACTAGTTCCCCAGTTTTATTTTTATTGATTTGATCTAGATTTTCATTCATATCCCAAACCCATTATTCATTCATTTTCACATCTTCAAATTATAATGATTTTACCATTAACGGTAGAGAAGTATTCTCAACATTCCTCGTTCTCTATTTTTGTGTAGGAGTACTTCTATATCCTATGATATTTGATTGATAAAATTATGTTATCTTTCTTCTTCTATGAAACACAAACTAACTCTCCTCAGAAATCAAATTCAATTATGATTCATCATAAAAATCAATATCATTTATAGAGATTTGACTATTTATAGGAGTGGTTTTTAATTTATCCACTTCATTAGATAATTTATCACATGTCACACTTTGTAAAATATTTTAATTTTTTCCTTAAACAACTTTTACATTGTTAATTTATATAATTTTATTCATCCTTTTTATGAAATTTTATACCTTACTCATTATATAGTATCCTAAAAACAATCCATTATTTACAGTATCATCATACTATCACTGATTACCTTATTTGTTGTTAATGTGACATTCAATTCTACAAACATAAAAAATCAGTGAGGGATTACATACATTCCACATCATAAGGTGTTCCTTTTTCCTAGCACTACCTAGTTTTGAGTTTACACTACTACTTAAATAGATTCCTTCTAATGATGGTGAGATTCATTACATTCTATAATAATTAATTTTACCTATTTTTTTATTTAAAGATTTTATCACTCTACAAATTAATTCTATTGTAAATTTATTTCTAATCATACCTCTTGTTTAATGTTGTGTTTCTAATAGTATTTTTCAAATTCAATGGATGTTTACTCAGTTCCATTTTCAAATCTAGATATCTTGATGACATTCCAAGTCTCATTCTCAACTCTTCCCTTATTGCTCTTTTTGAAGCCCATCACTTCCCTTTGTCTCTTTATGAATATAATTTAGTCCATTCTACTATAGTCATCAATAAAAATAATGAAATGACATTGCCCATAAATTCCTGATATATTCATTGGGATACAAACATAAATTTTCACCAGGTCAATGATATTAGATTCCATTTTTTCTTTGACTAGTACAAATTTCATATCATATTTCCTCACATATAGGTACCACATGGCTTTTCATGATCTAGGTTTATATTGGGGATATCCAACCTGGATAAGTTTGTAAAGTTTATCCATGATATTTTGGTGAATGTGTCCAAGCCTCTAATGAAAAAAGTCATCATCCTTAAAAATATTAAAGAGATGTGTATTTTCTTTATTATCCATCAAATATAAATTTCCATTAATCATCCATCCTCTCACAAGAGAGTTTCAAGATTTTCCTTTGATAGCACAATCCTTATAATTAAATGTAACCTGACGTATAAATTTACAGAGTTGAATCACACTCAAGGGGTTTTTTTATAATCCGTCCACATAGATCACTTATGTTTTCTTTAGTTAATCTTTATACATCCATGTATTATCACTACGATTTGTTTTCATTGTACCATCATTATAAAAATGCACTTTCTAATTAACTTTTCTCTTTATATTATTTAGTGGATTCATATTTCTAGTAATATGGTATGAGAACCTACTATTAAGGATTCCGGTGTTGTTATTCTCTATATCCTTGAGAGTTATATATACTATATTTCTTCTATATTTTATTCTTTTTTTTATGAGACTATGGGTTTTGTAGAGGCATATAAATTCCAATCCAATTTTACTTATATACATTTATAGTAAAATTCATACTCTTATTCTAATAGAGAGTATCTATTTTTATAGGGATCTTTCTTTATTGACCTTTATTCATTTATCTATAACTTCTATAGTTACTATTTCTACTTATTCATTTCCTACATTCAATGGATTTATTCTCAAAATCTAAGAAATAAAAACAATATCCACTGAAAGTATTTATATTATATGTTTATGGATATGGTCTCATCCTCCTTTATTGATTATCATGTGTTTCTACATTAAAATAGATCTATGCCTTTTCGTAGTAAGATATGGTGTGGCCAAGGAATATTAAACACTAAAAATTTTTAAGAGGTAATATATTCTCTCCTTAATTCCTCCACATGATCTCTATCTTCATGTATCTACTTGGTTATTGAATTTTTTTTTGGATTGTAGATTGTTTGTATCTCTTTGATTGCATTTATTCACAGGGATCATTATTCATACATCTAACAACATAGATTTAATACTAGAATCACAAACATTATACTTTCCCTTATTTAGATCAATCACTATTTATTCTTTCAAACACTCATCATAACAACCAATACTAGTTTTAAACAGAAAAAAAGATCTTAGTTCATTCAAAATGTGGTTGATATCTTCAAATCCTCACTTAAAACATTCTATCAATTATCTATCATGAACATATTTAGGTGAAGTTTATTCTATTAATCACTAGATTTAACTTCTAATTAAAGTTAAATTTTCAATGAAATAACCTATTATTCAAGGTACTCAACCTTATTAGTTATCTCTTTTGAGTTGGAATTAATTTCATTGATCACTTTATTCTATTATTAAATCTTCATATTGAAATTCAAAATTTCTTCTAAATTAACCTAACTGGAAGTATTATTATCTAACTATTCTAATAGTTAATCAATATCAACTTTGATATGATCCACATATTTGGAGGATTCTTTCAGTAATCCATTGGTATTTCAATTTTTGTTCAATTATAGATTGATATATTTGAGATATCCCTCAAGTTTCAACTTCAGATCAACCACACCATGTAGTCTTAATCATTATCTTCATCTTTTATTACTAATATCATCCTCTGATATTTATTTCCTGATGTTTTTTCTCATTTTGAAGTTTCCTTTCATAGGGAACATCTTTTGAGGATTTTGTATGATTCCTATTATACCTTCTTCATTATAAAAGTTTCTTGGACACATTTCTACAATGTTCCTAAATTTTCCAAATGTAAAGAATCTTATAAGATGCTTTCCTTTGAGTATACCTTTTATGTTCTTAAAATTTATTCCCACTGGAGTGAGGAATTCATCATCCATATCCTTTTTCTCCATTACCACCTCTATAGATTTTAAGTTTCTCCAAAAATTTAAAATTAATCTCCTTAGTTGAATTACTTGACATTCCTTTCATAATGAATCTCATTTTACAGGTTTACAAATGATTACAATTAAATACTTTTATTTTAAATCATAAAAATAGGTCTCAAAGTACACAAAAACATGAAGGAAAAGGAAAAAAAGAGATTAAGGGAGTCTAAAGTAATGAAAACCAAGATAATATGCATAGACTTAGCTGGCACATTTGGGTGGAAGGCTACCTATGATAGAGAAAATTGTACATGGGAGTGGCTCGGCCACTCCTAGTGGCGAAAAAATATAGGGCTTTATTACCTTATCTCCATGAAAGAAGGAAGATAACATGGTTATAAAAATACCTTTTTCTCCTCTAAATGTGATAAGAAAAAGGACTAGGGTTTCTTTATATGTCTTGGATAGAATTAAGGATCACTACAGAGTTGGTTTCAATAGTTGGAAGTAATTAGTTATTATAATGACACACCAATTGACCATTGAGAAGAACATTGGTCTCATTCATGATCAATTCTCTGAGACCATAAAAACTGAAGAACATAATATGAAATTGTACTCTACTATCCTAGAATCCTCTTCCTCCATTCATTACACCATGGTAGCATGAACCATACAATTTGAGTTTGAGAAAATTATTTTAAGGTTTCTAGCACAACCATATCCCTTGACTTGGTGAAACCTGAGGTCGGATAGAGGTCCTCATACCTTCCATGATCATCTATATAGATTAATTATAGTCCCATTTCTTAACTAGAAAAACCATCTCAACTGCAAGGCACATGGACCACAAATGTACTTCTAAAAAATTACTAAAAAATACATTGTAATTAGTTCTATTTCTATCACCCTGGATAATCTATAAACCCACATTCATCACAATAGTCCTAGACTAGCATTCAAGGCCATTCATTCCTGCATCTATATAGAGGAAATCAGTTCAAGATATTCAATTTTTGTCTAGGATAAGAAGTTAATTGAAATATCCCCAAACTTATAACGCCCAATCACTATAAAAATAGGTGTTATTTTAACTCCTTGAAAGAATTATGGTAGCACCAACACTTAGAAGAAAGGATGATCCTTATTTTTCTAATAACTTCTTCTATAGGAACACAATGGTTATATATCCTCCATTTCAAGAATATAAAATTTCTGGGTATTTATTTTCACCAGAATAAATTCGAACCACCAGCAAAATCATTAGATTTTGGATGCAAGAACCTATACAACTTGGTGGAGAAGACCCCCAATGGTGAATGAGTGAATAAAATTGATCCCTTTCATAGAAAGAGTAATGTGATCAAAGTTTTCACATTGCTTTTGATTTATAATGTCTTGGATAAATTAGGGGAACTGGATCTCTTGGGAAAAGGTGATGTTTAGAGATGTATACCTAGGAAAGTTGAGAGGATATCCCATGTAGTTAGTGAACCAGAAGTTGATGACACCACATGCCACAGTCCACCATGAGTAATACTTAAGAATCATATTGTTTACAGGAATTGGTTTCCACAACCATGAAACCTTACCCCTCTAAGACTCAAGATCATTCCCATATTTACCTGTGATTAACCTATTTTATAGGGATTTACCTTTAAGGACTTCCCATGCCATATTTTCTTAAAGAAATTCTATTGAAACCTCCGTACTGCAAAAGTTGATTCCTCTGTCATCTATTGGTATGGTCATCCTTTTCCATGAGGCCTAGTTATATCTAACCTCTCTATGTAAATCCAAATTGGGGGTTGATAGAACTTACTTGATAATATTCATCACCACTTTAGGATCCCAAAGGACCAACAATATGAGCATAGGGATGGAGGTGATGATACAATTTAGCATAGTTATTCATTCACCAAATTGTATGAAGTGATTCTTCCAATTGTTAATATTACTGGTGATTTTATTGAAAATCCCCTCAAAGAGATTTATCCATAACCTACCTAGAGAAAAAGGAACTCCCAAATAATAAAACGGGCAATGTTTCCTAAAAATTATCAACGAATATTCCCTAGTTTTAATTCATCTAACTAAATAGGACATTAGAGTGAAGATGTTACTTTTATCCTAGTTGATTTTCCCCACTCCATTTTCAATATTCTACCATCACATCATTCAGGCCCTTAATGGATATGTTCCCTCTATTGATGAATATAATCATGTTGTCTTTGTAAAGAAGGTGAAAAATGTCAATAAAGTGGTTCCTGGATTTGTAGGGGAGTGTGTTTCCACTATTAAGGCTTTTCATGAGGATCCTATGCATCGAGTCCTAGACTATAATGAAAATATATGTAGATAGGGGTTTCATTTTCTAAGTACATGAATCAGTTTGAAGAAATCACTTCTTATAACCAACAAATACACTAAGAATTAATGGGAGAAAAATATTTAGAAAAATAAATATCTCAACTAATTAGAAAAACCCATGAATTCCTTCACTCTGAGAATGAATTCTTGTTGAATTCTGTCATATACATTTTCCATATTTATCTTAACCACTGCATTATACCCATGATATTTTTTTAAAATTCCATCACAATTTATTGTGATATTCCAATAGGCGCTTGGGTAGATCTGCCTCTAATAAAATCATACTACTATATAAAAACCTAATCATGAAAACACATAGAAATCCTCATATTAATAATGCTATCTAGAATCCTATATGAGATGTTACACATTCTTATAGGTCTAAAGTGGTTAAGGTAAGACAAGTCATTCACCTTCGAAATAAAAATGTGAAGAGTATCACAAATCACCCAAGGTAATTCACCTACATGGAAGAAGTCCAAGATACATCCAATCAGGTCACTATAGATCAGATCCCAAGATTCAGCATAAAAGGATGTTGGAAAATCCATCAGGACCCATAAATCTATTTTGATTAAGAGAGTTGACTACTTCCCAAATTTCACCCTCAGCCTGGATAACCTTGAAAAAATAATTAATCATACCATACACCACCAGAGGGATCAAATTAAATAAATCATTATGTCCCCTTGGATATCTATGAATCATGAAATAATTATTTTCATAAATAAATGTTTTAAAATAATTGTCTTTCATACTTCCTATAATCACGGGATTGTTGACAAAAGATCCATCCTCCATACGAATATTAGGGGTTGTTCCTAGCCTATTTTCTTCAATAAAATCATTAGAAAAATGGTGTTTTTTATCACCTTCCTTTGTAAATGTAACACTTAACTTATCCTAATTGACCCCTTCTTATTCAAGAAACATATCACTAATAGGATTCTTTTTACAAATCGGGTCATTGAACTAAACTATATCACATGAATAGTGGTAGATAAAATTTTTATATCGACAAATCAAATGTGAGACCTCATATTGTTCTTATAAACCTATCAGTTACTTCAATATAATAGATAAACCCATTTTGAAAATATTTTTTTCTCAATAATATTATTCAAAAATAAAAAATTCATTATTTGTAACCAATACTGTGATACCACTTGTTAAAACCCAAGAAAACTTGAGAGGTGAGGGATGAATCAATGTGTCAAATTTTTATTTAAAATTTATGGATCATGTAACAAGTTTGTAAGAACCTATTAAGTATAAATTTATTAATCACACAACCATAAAAATAAAAAATATAGAAAATTAAAGTATTATATGCAACAATTTTACTAGGCTTTCCACGAAGGTCTAATCCAAAGAGCATATACTGATGAGGTGTTAGTCGTACCATAATCCACTAATATTCACTAGTGTAGATGGATAATTTTTTTTTGTCAAATTTAATATATTCTTGGCTCACTTCCTTTATAATGAATTTAGGTAAATCATACTTCCTCACTTGGACCAATTCCGCCAACTCCTCTTTTACACACTAGTTTGGATAAATTCTACCTCATTTTAATGACTTAAAGGTTATTCCAAATTATCTTGTAAAGATGCTTTGGTTTTCATTATGATATCATAAGTAAGATACTCCAATGTGATCTATAGTCTTTAAAATACCCACAAGAAAATACTATATAATTATTTCTTATGAAAGAATTACTTGCATGAACGTTCTATGTGGAACATTGTTAACTGTGTACTATCCTCTTAATGCACCCACATGCATTGATCCCCTAGGTTCCAGCTTTCTAGGAAACATTTATGTATCACCTATATGTGTCTCTTAAAATATATCCACTTCCATACTACCCTCATGAATCAACTTCAAAGTACTCCCTTTTAAAACACCATTTATAGACCCACCTTTTCATACTACAAATTGTGACCAAACTTTATAGAATTCCAAGTAGACCTGCTTTCTATGTACTAACAATGTAGTTCTCCTTCAAGATCTCAATTAACATTCTACCCGTTGAAAACATACTTTATGTATTCTAATTTAGGAAAAAAAATTTCTTTGGTTATATTCTAATTAATTCACTAAATTCTCTAATTTTCTTTAGACCCTAATGCTGTAAATAGTGAGATACTTATATGAGAAATCCTCTGAAAACCCTCTAATCACTAAAATTATTTTTCAACCATTCACTAAATCTCAATAATATAGTCATTTAATAGTTCAAAAAAATTATCATAGTATCCTATGATTTTAAAATAAAGACTATGCTCAACAACATGCAAGACACATAACACTGATCCTAAATGAACCATTAAATATTATTATTTAAATATGCAAGCTATAACCTAGTCATTAATTTGGATAGAATGAATAAGATTAAATTTTTTATGATATATATATATATATTAATTCCCCACTCAATATAAATTAATTGATAGATTCTTAGTAAATAATCACTCAATTTTTAGAATTCATTTTATTCTTCAAAAAAATATATTTTCTTCCAAAATGGTTTTTATTTATTTTTATGAGAGAATATTATAATTAATTTCAGAAACTTTTATAAATTTTATTTGATAAAAATGATATCATTTTTTAACCATATTTCCAAAACTAACATGGAGTTATTTTTTAGGTATTTTTTAGAAAAAAATTAATTTTCTCATGAATAGTGAAAAATAATGATTTTCATTGCAAACTGTATTTTTGTTTCAAGAATTCAAAAAGTTCCATTTTTTAAAAAATTATTTCAAATTAAATTTAATTATGTTATATTATTAAGAATCTCATTAATTTAAATGGAATCATTTTTTTGGTTTAATTTGGTATAAAAACATTGTTAAACTTAGAAAGGAAAATTTTTGATAAACTGTTTTTCTTTACATTTTTCATTGTAATATTAAATTATATTCTCCCAAATATGTGTATTGAATATTGAAAAATTTATTAAATATTTATAATCATGAAATCTGAATTTTTTAAATATGTTCCTTTTCTTTTTTGTCATTATGAATAGTAACCATAGTAAATAATTATCACCACATTTAGGGTAAATTGTGTAATTAAAGTTAAAAATAATATGATAAGGACTATATAATGACCCTAAAATTTTCCATAAAATTTTCCTTAATTTCATTATATGAGTTTATTAATCCATAATAATCAAATGTTTTTGTGTTTCCAATTATTTGTGATTTTTACCTTTATAATATTTAAGTAAAAGATAGTGTAAAAATGTAACTCTATTACTTTTAATATCTATAAAATTTTGTGATAGGGATAAAAATAAAATATGTTCATTTATAAATGTTAATTTTAAATAAAAATTAATTTTTCCTAATGGTAATTTATTTTTAATTTTCAGTGTTGAAATAATTATCTTAAATGCTTACACAACACTAAAATGATATTTATTCAATTAATAAAAAATTAAAATCATTGATTTTAAAAATATTAAAAGTAATATAATTTGAATTAATTATTATGTTAGACACATTTTTAAATTAATATAACATATTATGTATGTGTTAATTTTTTTTATTCATATTCCATTTTTTTCTTATTGTTTTCAAAGTCAAATTAAATGAATAGTTATAAAAATTACATTAATGATATTTTATAATAAATAATATTTTATTAAATAATTTATAATTAATAAAAATCATATATTCATCCAATTTATTAATATGTGGTTTAAAATACCAACCATGGTCTATTTATGGGAAAGTTTTTATTTTATATTAAATATCTTAACCCCTAAAAACTATAAAACTTGGTTATTGAGGTAATTTTCAAAAAGGGTTAACATGGGTTAAAATAAAGAGATGTTTATTTATTAAATGTTAAAACTCTCCCATATCAACCTATATATCTCTTTGATTTATTTTTGTGACCTCTGTTCATTTTAAATCGCTTTGTTAAGCGATTGATCCCCATTATGGGTGGGTTACTTTTCTCTGAGTGAGTAATCATTTCTTCTTGTTCATTAACTTTGATAATAATATCATTGTTGAATTTCATTATCTAATTCATTGACCCATCATGATGTTCCTTTGTTTTATTTATATATTCATTGTTCGATCTCATTCTCAGGATGTTTCCTTATTGGTCGTGGTGTGGGGGGTGTGTGTTCTTGAGGTATGTGTTGTTTCCTCTTCTCTTATGAACATTTTGTTAAATTGAATCAATTATAAGATGTGTATATTGATTCTAGGGACTCTATTATGATTTTTTGTTTCTTTTTTATTGGTGGATTAAATTTGGGGTGTGGGAAATCCATGTTTTTAGGTAGGTGGTTCTACCTCTATACTTTATTGGTTGTAATAACCTTGACCCCAGTAGCCTTGATTCAGTGGTTATTTTATTTCAATGGAATAGATACAAGAGATCACATCACCAAGGATCGATATGTTTAGTATACATGAAGAACTAGATATATACATGATAACCTTAATACATTGGTACATAAACATAGAACATAATAAAGGAAAATAAATTGCTTCCTTGAAACTTATTCAAAGATTCCATCTTCATAACCTAAGGAAGGAATAAAAAAAAAGGGTGAGCTCAAATGCTCAGTAAGGGTTAGGTATAATAGAAGATAACATGAATCACTATGTATAATCAAAATGATACGGTAAATAACTAAAACACACATGAAAATTAATAAAATAAGAATGAAAAATAATCCATATATTTTTTATAGTCAAAATCTCATGGATAGTAATAACTAAATATTGAATGAAGGGAATGCTTAATTATGGGATGTCATTTATTTGGTAGATGAACCACTACCTTCAAGACAGTTTATGTTTTTGTGTATAAACCCATCTAATTCTTCTTCCAAACAAACATGAAGGTTTTCCCCCCAACTAATTTCCTCTCATGATACTACTATGCATCAAGTGGTTATCTATAACTGTAACACCCCAAGCTTCTACGGTACGTTTCCCTTTGAATAATGCGATAGCGTGTGTTGTACGCAACCTCGAGTTCTAACACACACCACAACTAATTAAACTAGCCGTTGTGAATAGTAATACCTAATTTTTGAAATTATATATATTTTATATTTGAAAATGGACTTCATTTTTGGACTCGGAATATCGAATTTAGCCTAAGGTGAAATTTTGGTACTTTTCGGATAACTTTCATATTTTGATGAATAGTGAAAATTACTAGATTTTAATTAAAAACAACTTTTTTAATCAAAATAAGTAATAGTGATAAATTATGAATTTGAGTGGTTTTAAAGTATATTTAGAATATATTTTTACCATTTAATATAATGTTGGTCATTGGACATAATTTTACAATTAAACCGAACATAAACAAGTGTCAATCTTTTGATAGTTATTATCTTTTAAAAACACGCTTTTTGTTTTGACAGCGGGAATTAATTTTAAATTAATTTCTGCTACTTCTGTGTTTTGAATTTAGGAAAATGGATTCCATATTTGGAATCAGGATGTCCAAATTATGTAAATAGGTAACTTTTATTTTTACACATTTTGAATAATTACTGCGGTAAATATTTTATTTACCATGGTTAAAGGGTAAATCCGGTAAATAAGGGTTAAAAAAATAATATTATAATAATACAAAATTACCCTAGAACGTGTCCTAACCTTATTGGTGGACACATACCCGACCATGGGCATCCTTGGGTCAATTTGGGGACCCCTTGGAGCCACTTGTATGTGGTAGGGACACATTATATTAATAAAGTTAAAATAAAAATAAAAATGGCATAAGCTTACATCTTTTAGAAGAAAAATTTTTACATAGGGTTATACATGTTGGATTTTCGATTATAAATATTCATTAGAAAGCTAAAGAGATTTCCTACATAATGATGTTTTATTTATAATTTTTAGACATTAAATAATTTATTTTATTTATGACACAATGATGATGCAGTAATTACTATAATAGTGAAAAATTAAAATAATTGATATTATAAATACCCAAATAAATATAATATGAAACTTTTAATGAATTAAACTAATTTTCTAGGCTAATATGATATATTAGGATTGATTTAATGGACTTTGTTCGAAGTAATCAATCTGTTATGAGTTTCAAAAAAATCAACTATTGAATAGTGTCAAAATTGACATAAAAGAGTTCTTAAAACAAATATTATATTATTAATTGATATTAAATTCCTAAAAATCTAAGGTTCGGCCAAGAGACTTATATTATGATAGTTTAATCATTAATGGACCACTTGGGGGTCGCTTGGATGTATATAGTAAGTTTATTAACCATATTATATAAAAATGCAAAGAGACATTGTAAAAGTGAAACTAATTAACTTAGAGTTAATACTTAAAGATAAGGTTAATATAAGTACCCAAACCTGTCTAAATTCTATTGGATGAGTTGTTTTCGACCTATCCCCACCTCATCCTTTGAATAGTCAACTTTGGAGCCTTTGTAAACCGAATATGAATTTATTATAAATTAATATTTCTAACTTTTCCAAAGGTGCCCCTCACCCCTCTTATAAAAGGGCACTCCTCCTTCTCATTTCTTCACACCTTAAAAGCCTTTTGGTTCGGCCAAACTCTACCCAAATACTCTCCCAACATCCCTCACTACAACCTAGAGGCCTTAGTTTGATCATAAAGCCAACCTAAGGAGCCCTTTTGATCAAATCAAAAGGAAGAACCCGAAGAAGAGGTAATGATTTCACCACCCTTTTCTAAGTTCATTTCTTCTTCCACTTCTTCTTCCTTTGTTATTACCATTCTAAAATAATAACTCCAGTATCTCACATATACGGTGATGTTATTATAAATATGGTACAATCATATTCAGTATTCTATCCACCCTTTGAATAACATGTCACCATACGTGCGTACGTACGGCTTACCGTCTCCACGTCGTGGTGTAATTGTTATTCAATATAATATTATTTGGATGGGTATAATAATGATGTGTAACTCATGTAAATAATAAATATAACATGTTAATGATTTTTATATATGATATACCATCCATTTATATATTATTTTAATATCAAAAGAATGATATTGTCGCTCGTGCGTACGTACGGACTACCGTCTCCACGAACGTGATGAGATTCATTCTCCATCGTATCCATTCAAGTATAATTATCATTTGATGATTTAAAAATGATGTTTAAGGACTGTATATCATTCTGGATATGAATAAGATACAACAACCATGGCTTATGTAACAAAACATATAAAATAAAATGAGTAAGTTAACTCCCGAAACGACGATAATTCTAAGATATTATTAACAAATCAATGTTAAAAGATCATATATGATATCATATTAATATATATGATTCTTGTATAATTTAATAACAACTATTTTACCATTATACAGGAGGTTAACCTACCACAACCAAGGAAAAGTACAAGGTAAGGGTTTATTTCACAATCTCTTCATTATCCGAGGTTGTTTATACGTAATAATCTACTGGGATATCTTTATCATCCACATCCATGTTTCTTAAAAATGTATTTCAAAACATTTTTACTATTTACAAGAATATGGGTTAAAGTCATTTATACCTTTTTTTGACTTTTTATAAGAGGTTTATAAAGGAATCTTTCCGTCGTTTTCAAAACAAGGTCCTTTTTAACCTTTTCGACAGAATTGAGGTAAGAATTTTTTTTTTTACTTATACGGCGGGTGCGGTTATTTTATGCCGTTATAAAATCTTCAAAGCTTTCCTTACAAGCTTATAAGAATATTTTCAAAGAAAATGTTTTATTTTATATGGATCTTAAATGATTTCAAAATAAAAGGAGATATTTCTTTAAAAAGAATTTTGATTTCATCTATGTCAACATCCTTTGATAGATTTTAAGATTATTTGAAGTTGATTTATTATGATACAAAACTTCTATATTGTATTGAAGGTTTTGTGATATGTTTGACTATGGATGTGCTATTTTTATACCATTCATAGTTTATGGTGAAATTATTGACATTTCGTATGCTAGTTTTAATAAGAATGTTTATGTTATGTTTAAACCTTTTCATATGGGAATTCATTGGACTTAATAAGTGACGGGTGGAGCCCGCTATAGCTCCTCGATGCATCGGTAGGTCTCATGAGACAAACTAGTGTCTTGGCACAAGGCCTTGACAAAATCTTATTTGTAGTCTTGGCACGAGGCCTTGGCTATGTGGTTATGATAGTCTGGCATTATGCATTCCAACATTATGAAAGTGGTTATTTATTTTTGCATGTGATTATTCAATTAGTGGAATATCCATGTGAATAAGTAAATGGCATTATTTCATTTTATTTATGCCATACCATGTTGAAAGTTCATGTTTAAAAGGCTTTTGTTTTAGTTATACATTGCCTTAAATGTTTATTCTTATTGATGAAAGTATCCGCTATATTGTTATCCTTACTGGGCATTTGAGCTCACCCCTTTTCTATGTTTTATTTTTCCCAGGAAGTGAAGATGTAAGTTATGAATGACCTGCAGGGATATTATGAGGGGATTGTAGTGTGGACTGTGGAAACATTATGTTGTTGTAGTAGTTTTTGATTTTATGATGTAATGTAAAACTTATGAATATATCTAGTGTTTCCAAGGCTACTAAACCAATCGGTCTTTCGAGATTTGATCTTTCTTGTGATCATGCCAATGTTACGAAGTAATGCACCGACTCTAGGCAACTAGGGTCGGGGCGTTACAGTTGGTATCAGAGGAGGTTTAGTACAAACCTTGGAAGCTAGATTTAGATAAACTCTGATTAGAGCACGTAGACCTAAGATGAACTTTGAGGATTAGTATAGAAGAACTTCCTAGAATTTTGGTATTGTAGAGATTTTGTGAGTTTTCCAAGCAATACATCCCTGTCTGGATACGAGCAGGTAGAGGCGGCTCTGGCACAGATGTACCTAGGGGTAAAACCCGAAAACACCGCTTTGAGCTAGACTCGAACGGGAACTGGTGCACGACAACGGGCCTTGCTGCACTCTTGGTTACGACACTCCCGGGGGATATGCTTAGGATAACTCTCACTATCTTTACAAATCATTATGAAGGTTTTATGAGTATATACTTCCTCAAAGAAAACATTTTTATGATTATGGATTATATCCATAAATAGTTCAATTTATGCTAAGTGTTTTATAAGTATGGGATTATGTATTTTGATTCATAAACTGATCTAGTTTATGCCATTGTTTAGAAATGGCGCCTAGTGGAAGAAATGGAAACCGTATCAATGCACGCACTCCATGTAGGGATTGCCCTCCTGCTCAAGATAATTATAGTGGGGCTGGTGATGCAACTGGTGCCGATCAGCTAATCACCATACTGGGACAACTTACTCAGGTTATGAATAATAACCTTACCCGTATGGAGCACCCTGATCCGCAGCGTGGAGGATCAATGTTAGATCGATTCATGAGGCAACAACCACCAACGTTCAATGGGAATACAAATCCCTTAGTAGCTGAGCAATGGATATTTTCCTTAGAGAAAATATTTCAGGCTTTGGGGAGCAGTGAAAGGGAAAAAGTTATCATGGCAGTTTACCGCCTCACTGGAGATGCTGATCAATGGTGGTCATTGATTCAAAATACGAAGGAAGATGATGAAATATCAAATATGGAATGGAGGGAATTCAAAGATCTGTTTTTAGAAAAATACTTCCCTCGCGACCATCGAGCGGATATGGAAAGACAATTTCTGAGTCTGAGACAAAAGGAGGATGAGAATGTCACAAAGTATGAGGCTAACTTTACAAGGTTAGCGAGGTATGCTGGAGATTATATTCGCAACCCAAGAATTAAGATTGATCGTTTCTTTGATGGGTTAAAACCATTTCTCCGTCGAGCATTAGTCTCACAATCCTTTTCATCGTACGAAGACATTGTCTCATGTGCTATAAAGACCGAAAAGGAATTCTCTAAGTCTTATGACTTTAAAGCAAAGCAAGAGAAGAAGAGACCTGCTGATCAATCGGGGAATGGAAATAAGGGGAAGAAGGGAAAGGTTGAATATCCATCTTGTGGTAAATGCGGGAAGAAACATCCTGGTACTTGCTTGAAGGGAATGGGAGTCTGTTACAAGTGTGGTGAAAAAGGCCACCAAGCTCATGATTGCAAGGGGAAGAAGGAAGCTACCAACGTTCAGTGCTACAATTGCAGGGAGATGGGGCATTATGCAAATGCATGTCCTAAGCGTCAGGAGAACTTACCTCAGAAAAGGCCAAGGGATCAAGGCCAGGCTTATGCTATCACTGCTGCTGAGGTAGAAGCTCCGAAATACGTGGTGGCAGGTAATTTAATGGTTTCCTCAAGTTTAGCAAATGCATTATTTGATTCTGGATCATCGCATTGTTTCATATCTTCCCAGTTTGCTAAGAAAATTAGATATTTCCAATTTGATTTAATAAGGGAGTTGTCAGTTAAAACTCCTAAGGGAAGTATCGTTGCAACAAAGTTTTGTGAATCAGTCCCCATTAGAGCACATAAATTTTCTTTATCTGCTGATTTCATCGTCATACCTATGATTGAGTTTGATATAATCCTCGGTATGGACTGGCTTTCGGACTATGATGCGAAGATTTATTGTAAGAAGAAAGAGGTTACGATTCTTGATGATAATGATAAGGAGCACCTTATTTTTAGAGCAGAATCGTCACCACCTAATTCTTATTTAGATCCACCCCCAGTAGCTCAACTTAATTCAATTATTGGGGAGGAAGAGAATGAAATAACTGTCGGTGAGGAAAGGAATGTTCAAATAGAGGATGTACCTGTTGTGAAAGAATTTGTAGATGTATTTCCGGAAGATTTACCTGGACATCCTCCAGAACGAGAAGTTGAGTTTTCTATTGATTTGATTCCTGGATCAAGGCCTATATCGAAGACCCCTTATAGAATGGCCACTGTAGAGTTAGTCGAACTAAAGAAACAACTAGAGGAATTGAGTAATAAGGGATTTATTCGCCCTAGTGTTTCTCCATGGGGAGCCCCTATTCTTTTTGTTAAAAAGAAAGATGGATCTATGAGGTTATGTATCGACTACAGGGAGATCAATGCTATAACGATAAAGAACAAGTATCCCCTACCTCGTATTGATGATTTATTTGACCAACTGCATGGAGCTCAATACTTTTCAAAGATTGACCTTCGATCTGGATACCATCAGTTGTGTGTGAAGAAGGAAGACATTCCGAAAACAGCATTTCGAACCAGGTATGGGCATTACGAGTTTACTGTAATGCCGTTTGGATTGACTAATGCACCCTCTGTATTCATGGATCTGATGAATAGAGTTTTCAAGGAGTATCTCGATGAATTTGTGGTGGTATTTATTGATGATATCTTGGTATACTCTAAAACCTACGAAGATCATGAAAATCACTTGCGCATTATCTTGAAGACTCTGAGGAGGCATGAATTATATGGGAAGTTTAGCAAGTGTGAATTCTGGCTTCAGGAGATTTCTTTTCTTGGCCATATTGTCTCTAAAGATGGAATCTCTGTTGATCCTTCTAAGACCAAGGCAATCCAAGAATGGCCAGCACCTACGAGTATAACTGAGGTACGTAGTTTTATTGGTTTGGCAGGTTATTATCGACGTTTCGTCCAGAATTTTGCCCGATTGGCTAACCCATTAACGAAGCTCACACGTAAAGGGGTTAAATTTGTTTGGACAAAAGAGTGTGAAGAATGTTTCGAAGAACTGAAGAGAAGATTAGTCAATGCTCCTATATTGACTCTACCATCGGGGAATGATGGGTTCGTTATTTATAGTGATGCATCGAAGAAAGGACTTGGCTGTGTCCTTATGCAGAATGATAGAGTTATTGCCTATGCATCACGACAGTTGAAAATTCATGAACAAAACTATCCTACTCATGATCTTGAGTTAGCAGCTGTGATCTTTGCTTTGAAGATATGGAGGCACTACCTCTATGGTGAAAAATGTGAGATTTATACTGATCACAAGAGTTTGAAGTATATTTTCTCACAAAAAGAACTCAACATGAGGCAAAGGAGATGGCTTGAATTACTCAAGGATTATGATTGTACGATACACTACCACACGGGGAAGGCAAACAAGGTGGCAGATGCTTTGAGTAGAAAAGACCATGGAGTTTTGAACAATATGAGAATTGAAAGGGATCCAATTTTCATGGATCTAGTGAAAATGGACATGGGAATAACCAGGGAAGGTGAAACATCAATGCTTTTTCAAATGGTTGCCAAACCATCTTTACTAGAAAGGATTAAGAGTTCTCAGACCGATGATGACGAATTCCAAAAGAAGATTAAAGCTGTGAATGATGGGAGATTGAGAGACTTTGTGTATGAAGATGGAATTTTGAAATTCGGGAAGAGACTTTGTGTTCCCAATATACCTGATCTGAAAAGGGAATTGCTGGATGATGCTCATAGTTCCAATTTCTCTATACACCCTGGGAGCACCAAAATGTATAGAGATTTGAAGGAACATTTTTGGTGGGACAACATGAAGAGGGAGATTGCTGATTTTGTGTCAAGATGTATGGTTTGTCAACAAGTGAAAGCTGGAAGGCAACAGCCTGGAGGAGTCATGCAACCGCTTCCCATACCGGAGTGGAAATGGGACAATATTACAATGGACTTTGTCATGGGGCTACCAAAGACTCCTAGAAGGAACGATGCAATATGGGTTATTGTTGATCGTCTTACCAAGTCAGCACATTTTCTTGCTATAAGAGAAGATCTACCCCTAGAACGTCTAGAAAGACTATACATTAATGAAGTTGTGAGACTTCATGGAGTACCCCTATCAATTGTTTCGGATCGTGATCCCCGTTTTACTTCAAGGTTTTGGAAAAGTCTTCAGAAATCCCTGGATACTGAACTTCATTTGAGCACTGCTTACCACCCTCAGACAGACGGACAATCAGAACGGACTATTCAAACCTTAGAAGACATGTTGAGATCTTGCTCACTTGACTTTCAGGGTATGTGGGATCAATATTTACCTCTGGTAGAATTTTCCTATAACAATAGCTTCCATTCGAGTATTCAGATGGCACCATATGAAGCGTTATACGGAAAGAGATGTCGTACACCAACCTGTTGGGATGACGTCGGTGAAAGAAAACTTGTAGGTCTAGAACTGGTGGAGGAAACGATGGAAAAGGTAAAGGTAATCCAAAATCACATCAAAGCAGCTCAAAGTAGGCAGAAGAGCTATGCCGATAATCGAAGGAAGGATTTGGAATTTCAAGTCGGTGATCATGTTTTCCTAAAGGTATCTCCGTGGAAGGGAGTCATACGTTTTGGTAAGAAAGGTAAATTGAGTCCCAGGTACATCGGACCTTTCGAAATTCTAGAACGAATTGGGGCTGTAGCTTACCGATTGGCAATGCCGCCAAGTCTCTCCAAAGTTCACGATGTGTTCCACGTATCTCTGTTGAGAAAATACATGCCTGACCCAACGCATGTACTCACCTATGAGGAATTAGAACTGGAACCCGATCTGTCTTATTGCGAAGAGCCCGTCAGGATTCTTGATACGAGAGAACAAGTGCTGAGAAACCGGACGACGCGTCTGGTAAAAGTTTTGTGGAGGAATCATAAGATGGAAGAGGCAACGTGGGAACCCGAGGAACTTATGATGAAGAACCACCCGAGTCTTTTTATGCAGTAATACCCTAGAAATTGCGAGGACGCAATTATTTGAAGGAGGGGAGAATGTAACACCCCAAGCTTCTACGGTACGTTTCCCTTTGAATAATGTGATAGCGTGTGTTGTACGCAACCTCGAGTTCTAACACACACCACAACTAATTAAACTAGCCGTTGTGAATAGTAATACCTAATTTTTGAAATTATATATATTTTATATTTGAAAATGGACTTCATTTTTGGACTCGGAATATCGAATTTAGCCTAAGGTAAAATTTTGGTACTTTTCGGATAACTTTCATATTTTGATGAATAGTGAAAATTACTAGATTTTAATTAAAAACAACTTTTTTAATCAAAATAAGTAATAGTGATAAATTATGAATTTGAGTGGTTTTAAAGTATATTTAGAATATATTTTTACCATTTAATATAATGTTGGTCATTGGACATAATTTTACAATTAAACCGAACATAAACAAGTGTCAATCTTTTGATAGTTATTATCTTTTAAAAACACGCTTTTTGTTTTGACAGCGGGAATTAATTTTAAATTAATTTCTGCCACTTCTGTGTTTTGAATTTAGGAAAATGGATTCCATATTTGGAATCAGGATTTCCAAATTATGTAAATAGGTAACTTTTATTTTTACACATTTTGAATAATTACTGCGGTAAATATTTTATTTACCATGGTTAAAGGGTAAATCCGGTAAATAAGGGTTAAAAAAATAATATTATAATAATACAAAATTACCCTAGAAAGTGTCCTAACCTTATTGGTGGACACATACCCGACCATGGGCATCCTTGGGTCAATTTGGGGACCCCTTGGAGCCACTTGTATGTGGTAGGGACACATTATATTAATAAAGTTAAAATAAAAATAAAAATGGCATAAGCTTACATCTTTTAGAAGAACAATTTTTACATAGGGTTATACATGTTGGATTTTCGATTATAAATATTCATTAGAAAGATAAAAAGATTTCCTACATAATGATGTTTTATTTATAATTTTTAGACATTAAATAATTTATTTTATTTATGACACAATGATGATGCAGTAATTACTATAATAGTGAAAAATTAAAATAATTGATATTATAAATACCCAAATAAATATAATATGAAACTTTTAATGAATTAAACTAATTTTATAGGCTAATATGATATATTAGGATTGATTTAATGGACTTTGTTTGAAGTAATCAATCTGTTATGAGTTTCAAAAAAATCAACTATTGAATAGTGTCAAAATTGACATAAAAGAGTTCTTAAAAACAATATTATATTATTAATTGATATTAAATTCCTAAAAATCTAAGGTTCGGCCAAGAGACTTATATTATGATAGGTTAATCATTAATGGACCACTTGGGGGTCGCTTGGATGTATATAGTAAGTTTATTAACCATATTATATAAAAATGCAAAGAGACATTGTAAAAGTGAAACTAATTAACTTAGAGTTAATACTTAAAGATAAGGTTAATATAAGTACCCAAACCTGTCTAAATTCTATTGGATGAGTTGTTTTCGACCTATCCCCACCTCATCCTTTGAATAGTCAACTTTGGAGCCTTTGTAAACCGAATATGAATTTATTATAAATTAATATTTCTAACTTTTCCAAAGGTGCCCCTCACCCCTCTTATAAAAGGGCACTCCTCCTTCTCATTTCTTCACACCTTAAAAGCCTTTTGGTTCGGCCAAACTCTGCCCAAATACTCTCCCAACATCCCTCACTACAACCTATAGGCCTTAGTTTGATCAGAAAGCCAACCTAAGGAGCCCTTTTGATCAAATCAAAAGGAAGAACCCGAAGAAGAGGTAATGATTTCACCACCCTTTTCTAAGTTCATTTCTTCTTCCACTTCTTCTTCCTTTGTTATTACCATTCTAAAATAATAACTCCAGTATCTCACATATACGGTGATGTTATTATAAATATGGTACAATCATATTCAGTATTCTATCCACCCTTTGAATAACATGTCACCATACGTGCGTACGTACGGCTTACCGTCTCCACGTCGTGGTGTAATTGTTATTCAATATAATATTATTTGGATGGGTATAATAATGATGTGTAACTCATGTAAATAATAAATATAACATGTTAATGATTCTTTATATATGATATACCATCCATTTATATATTATTTTAATATCAAAAGAATGATATTGTCGCTCGTGCGTACGTACGGACTACCGTCTCCACGAACGTGATGAGATTCATTCTCCATCGTATCCATTCAAGTATAATTATCATTTGATGATTTAAAAATGATGTTTAAGGACTGTATATCATTCTGGATATGAATAAGATACAACAACCATGGCTTATGTAACAAAACATATAAAATAAAATGAGTAAGTTAACTCCCGAAACGACGATAATTCTAAGATATTATTAACAAATCAATGTTAAAAGATCATATATGATATCATATTAATATATATGATTCTTGTATAATTTAATAACAACTATTTTACCATTATACAGGAGGTTAACCTACCACAACCAAGGAAAAGTACAAGGTAAGGTTTTATTTCACAATCTCTTCATTATCTGAGGTTGTTTATACGTAATAATCTACTGGGATATCTTTATCATCCACATCCATGTTTCTTAAAAATGTATTTCAAAACATTTTTACTATTTACAAGAATATGGGTTAAAGTCATTTATACCTTTTTTTGACTTTTTATAAGAGGTTTATAAAGGAATCTTTTCGTCGTTTTCAAAACAAGGTCCTTTTTAACCTTTTCGACAGAATTGAGGTAAGAATGTTTTTTTTAACTTATACGGCGGGTGCGGTTATTTTATGCCGTTATAAAATCTTCAAAGCTTTCCTTACAAGCTTATAAGAATATTTTCAAAGAAAATGTTTTATTTTATATGGATCTTAAATGATTTCAAAATAAAAGGAGATATTTCTTTAAAAAGAATTTTGATTTCATCTATGTCAACATCCTTTGATAGATTTTAAGATTATTTGAAGTTGATTTATTATGATACAAAACTTCTATATTGTATTGAAGGTTTTGTGATATGTTTGACTATGGATGTGCTATTTTTATACCATTCATAGTTTATGGTGAAATTATTGACATTTCGTATGCTAGTTTTAATAAGAATGTTTATGTTATGTTTAAACCTTTTCATATGGGAATGCATTGGACTTAATAAGTGACGGGTGGAGCCCGCTATAGCTCCTCGATGCATCGGTAGGTCTCATGAGACAAACTAGTGTCTTGGCACAAGGCCTTGACAAAATCTTATTTGTAGTCTTGGCACGAGGCCTTGGCTATGTGGTTATGATAGTCTGGCATTATGCATTCCAACATTATGAAAGTGGTTATTTATTTTTGCATGTGATTATTCGATTAGTGGAATATCCATGTGAATAAGTAAATGGCATTATTTCATTTTATTTATGCCATACCATGTTGAAAGTTCATGTTTAAAAGGCTTTTGTTTTAGTTATACATTGCCTTAAATGTTTATTCTTATTGATGAAAGTATCCGCTATATTGTTATCCTTACTGGGCATTTGAGCTCACCCCTTTTCTATGTTTTATTTTTCCCAGGAAGTGAAGATGTAAGTTATGAATGACCTGCAGGGATATTATGAGGGGATTGTAGTGTGGACTGTGGAAACATTATGTTGTTGTAGTAGTTTTTGATTTTATGATGTAATGTAAAACTTATGAATATATCTAGTGTTTCCAAGGCTACTAAACCAATCGGTCTTTCGAGATTTGATCTTTCTTGTGATCATGCCAATGTTACGAAGTAATGCACCGACTCTAGGCAACTAGGGTCGGGGCGTTACAATAACTGAGCCCCAGACATAGGGATTACATTAACCGGTCCCCAACCCATTGGGATTGAATTAACCTATCCCTAACCCTTGTCATACCAGTCCAAAATATTCTTCATATATCAAATATTTGATTTAAATAATAAATAATATGACTTACAATCAAATATTCGAATTAAATAAAGGATATATATTTATCAATTGTTCCCCAGTTGATGAAATAACTATCAAGGTAAAATACGCTAGTAAAAGTGGTATACGGGTTGTAAAATCATCATATCCCTGAAATAATGGATTCAAAATAGGAAATAGTCATGATTTATGATAAATTATGTCCAACTAAAATAAAAACATGTAAAAATAATGTTTTAAAAAACATTATAAATGCGTTATTTCGGTGTGGTTTAAGGGAAAATATAAAAGAGATTTTAAAGTGACATGAAATAATTGTTTACATAAACCATAAATGAACTATAGTAGTTTTTTATGATAAAAATATTGAATTTGGAAAAATATTGGTGTCTTAAAACAGATTATGGAGTGTACATGAAAATTGATAAGAAATGGAGAAGTTCTCTTTAATTGGGCTTTCTTATCAGGAGGAATAGAAAAGAGAGCCTTCTAAAAAAATATTTATCATATAAGAATAATTAATTGATCTATTAACATAATTTAGGGATATATAAACATAATTTAGAATAATTATATAAAAATAAATAATAATTACATTGGGGTAAATAAAGAGAAAGCGTAACCCGAAAGAAAAATGGGGTTTCAGGGAGAATCCCTTACCACTTATTCACCAATCGAATTATATACCCCATAAAATTAATAATCATAAAAAGAAACATTTAATCCCATAAATATAATGGTATTTATGATATGATATATCAAAGGTCATAACACATTGATCATACCACGATTCACTGTTTCATTTTCACCCTTACACACTGTGCTAAACATATTTTGTATTGAAAATTATAAAAATAATAACAAATTAAACTTCATATTTGATTCCATTATTTTGTTTTTATCACTATTAAAATGGGAAATTTTATATGTTTTAATGATTTCAATGTAGTCGGAGATGATTTGGAGGGCCCATGATGAAGTTGATGAAAAATGGGCCAAAATTGCATGGATCCATGAAGACCTTTCCACTGTTTTCCCTATTTAGAAAATTTCATTTATTCAAATGGGATCATATTTTTTTTTCTGGTGCAAAATATAATGGTCTACAACTCTTATAAAGAAACCCAATCCCAATTTAGCTAGAAAGGGGCCCAACCAGCCTGATATGTCCAGAGCACCAAATTTGTGAGAAGTCAAAAGTGGTGTTCTGTAATTTGTCCTTATCTCCAGATCCACTTGTCCAATTGATGCCCAAATTTCATTGGAGATATTCAGGAAGTGGGGATACAAATTTCTAGTTTTTTCCAAAGGAAAATTCTATTGTATAATGTCCAAAATGTGTGGTATAATTGGTTTGAAGAAATTTCTGGGCCCAAAAACACCTTCCAATTTTTCTATAAAATGGCGCCTTGGGCTCCCCATTTGGGAGTTTGACTGGAGGAAATGTTATTCCATTTCTAGAACCCCAAAGGAGTCCTCTCATCGTCCCTATACGTTTTGGAGGCTATGGGAAGTTCTTCTTCAACATCTTCATCTTCCTCCCCTCCCATTAATTTCTAAACCCCTTGTGATCACCCGGGGAGGAACGTGATGTAATCCCAAGCTTTGTTCTTTTAATATTTGGATGGTCTTTTAAATTATAGGTTTTTGTGCTGTTTTTCATCATCCAATATTCTTATTTTATTTATTTATGTATTTTTATGTCATTCTCAACTCATATGATCATGTTTGGGGGTACCCATTCATGTGGTGTTTCACACACCATTCACCACTTCTTTTGCCCCTTTTTAATTGTAGTGCTTTTGGGGTTTATATTGCTTAATTGAACTCACATAAACACTACCATGTCCATGTACATTCAAGTCATGGTAAAAAATTGAAATAACATTCAAACTAAGACAAGACATTGATTTCTTCGTGTGTTTCCTTGGTGAGTTTTGGTTATGAAGTCGAACGCAAATCACCCAATCATTGGTGGTATCCGATGAATCATTGTTTGTTTCTAATAGAACCCTATGAGGTATCCTAGTATAAACATAGAAACATTCTGGTTCTATGTTTTAAAAACCAGGTGTTAAAATATCGTAACCTTTTCTCTTGAATCGATGAAGGATGAACATCACGATACTCCCCTAGGTTGTTCATGTTTAATTAATCTTGTTCATTTCTACTTTGTTTTATCACTTTAGTTTTTATATTTTAATATTTAATCATAAAACCCCATGTTTTATTAAATCCAATTATTCTTATATTTTCATAATCAAAACCCTCTTTTTCAATTAATGAACTAAGGCTCCGTCGAGAGATGACCTAGGGTTGCTGATATACTGCAGAAATTCTAGAAAAACCTAAACAAGTAACTTGACGCACTCGACAACGCAATCAAATTTTGGAACTGTTGCTGGGGAGACAATATCTTTTTTTTCTTAATTTACTTTTATTTATTTATTTTACTTCTTAATTATTACTCTTTTAAATACCCCACCCTTATTTGATTGTTTTCGTTTTGGTTTTCTATTTCTTTTTTTGGTTGTTTCTGTGTGTTCTTCCATTATCTCTCTCTATCTCTCTCTATATATATTCTTCTCCATATTTATCTCTCTATAATTATATATTATAACATTATATTCTTCTTTCAACCTTATTATGTGATTCTATCCATAATCAATCATAAAAAAACTTCACAACTTATTGGCATAAACAATTCAAAAATTTAACCTAATCAAACCCAAGAAAACATGGCTACAAATAATCAAGCTTTAAAAGAACTTACCACCCCAGATGTGGAGTACCAACCTGCGTACATCCAATATCATGAAGCATCCAAATTTGAGCTGATATCTGGCCTCATACACCTACTTCCTAAATTTTATGGTCTTCCAGGTGAGGACCCTCATAAACACCTTAAGGAGTTTCACATAGTGTGCTCCACCATGAAACCTGAAAATGTCTATGAGGACTTAATTAAGTTTAGGGTCTTCCCTTTCTCCCTTGATGGTGTAACCAAAGATTGGATATAATTTTTGGTTACCACAATTGGGGGATGGAATGACCTGAAAAGACTGTTTTTATAAATGTTCTTCCCTACCACCCGAACATCATCAATTAGGAAGGAAATTTGAGGCATTAGGAAATCACAAGTAGAGACCCTTCATGAATACTAGGAGAGACTCAAACGACTCTGCTCAAGCTTCCCCCACCACCAGATTAGTGAACAACTATTAATCCTGTAACACCCCGAGCTTCCATGATACGCTTCTCATTCAATAATGCAATAGCTTGCATTGTACGCAACTTCGAGTTCTAACGCACCGCGACTAATCAAAGTAGCCGTTATGAATAGTAATACCCACTTTCTAAAATTATAGAAATTTTATATTTCAAAATGGACTTCATTTTTGGATTCAGAATATCGAAATTAGCCTATGTTGAATTTTTGGTATTTTTCTGAGAACTTCCATTTTTTATGAATAATGAAAAATAATTAAAAACAAATTTTTTAATCAAAATAATTTATAGTGATAAATTATACTATTGAGTTGTTTTAGAGTATAATTAGAATATATTTTTACCATTTTATCCAATGGTGGTCATTAGAATTAACTTAACATTGAAATTGGGCATGAACAATTGTCAATCTTTTGATATAAATTGTTTCTTAAAAACACGCTATTTGTTGTGACAGCGGGAATTAATTATAAAATTAATTAATACAACTTATATGTTTGGAATTTTGTAAAATAGACATCATTTTTGAATTCAGAATATCAATTATTTCTTAGGGTGAAATTTTGGCATTGTTCTGAAAAACTTTAATTTTTGATGAATAGTGAAACCACTAAGTGGTAGTTAAATAACTGATTTTTCGTTTAAATGAAATATTACCACTTCTGTGATTTTATTTTCAAAAATCCGACATACATGGTTGTCATTAATAAGTAAAATTTGGTTCAATTAGATTAAAATAATTTTTAGTGAATAGTAACTTTTAAGTTCTTAATCGCGATTAGAGGTAATTAGTGTAGTTTAAGGTAAAAATAATGTTTTAATAATATGAGATGAGCTTGACACTTGTCCTACTCCTATTGGATGAGTCATGGCCGACCAAGAAAACCCATGGGTCAACTTGGGGACTCCATGGAGCCACTTTGGTTGGAAAATGACATTAATATATATTTATTTAATGTTAAAGTAAAAAATGACACAAACATGAAATGTTTTACTAAAAAAAATTTACATGGGGTTATACAAGTCATATTTTTGACTATAAATAGTCATTGGAAAGATACAAATATTTCCTAAATCATAGTATTTTTTTTATAATTTTTAGACATTAAATAAATTAAATTATTTACGACATCATTATGATGCAGCGATGACCTCATTATTTAACGATTTTAATAAATTTAAAAGATAATGTACAATCCAAGGCTTACACATGTCCAAAGACTATTGGATGGGTATATTTAGAACCCTTATCACCTTATCCACGAATTATATAAGTGTGGGACCTTTAGAATCCGAAAAGCATTGTATAATAATGTAAAATTTCCTTACTTTCCAAGAGTTCCCTTCCTCTCCTCTTATAAAAGGCCCCCACCTCTACCACCTCATTCACACATTCAAGCCATTTGGCTCGGCCAAACTCTGCCCAAATACTCTCCCAACTTCCCCCTCTTACTCGTAGAATCCTCACTTTGGGCAGAACTCTTCCCAAGGAAGCCTTTGGCTCAAATCAAAAAGAGTTACCCGATTTTGAGGTAATGTCTTCTCTAATGTTGTTTTGTTTTATTTTTCTTCTACAACCCCCTAAACTCTTTTTATTAATTTATTTTGTAACAACACCAGTATCCTAAATATACTAGGTTGTTTTTATAAGAAGGATTCGAGCTACACTTACACACACCTACATCTAATGGTTAATGAACATACGGTTTCTGTGGATGGTGAATTTCTGCCTCACGAAACGATGATTGTTCAACACTCATATAACACCTTCAAAGGTGGCCATTAAGATGTCACTATTTTTATATATGATATATAATATGTTTATGTTTTACTTATTCTTCTGTATTTCTCATTTATGGCATTCTTTATAATTTCCATTATGGGTAAAACGCGATAATTTCATTTTAGGAAGTGCGGACTACCGCCCCCTCAAAGTGATTTGAATCGTTAATGCCATATGTGGGATGTATAAAGGATGGAGTAAATGATATTATATATGATATTATACTGGAACTGTATTATACCTTTATATAATTATGATTTCATTCCATTAAATACGAAATAGAAATGAAAGTAGCGTTCATGCGTACGTACGGCTTACCGTCTCCATGAACGGTGCATTTCATTTCTTACCTCTAAATGTTACGTAATATTATGAATGAATGTATATACTGGATATATATGATATATATGACATCTAAATCATGAATATAATTCTGGAGATAATGGATATTCTACCACATAAACAACTTGTAATTATAAGAAGTTTATTATTGACTCAAGTACCAAAGATCGACAAAACGACCGTTATTAACTTAAATAATTACATAATGTTCATAACATGGTAATAAGTGATATAAAAGGAATAATGAACATAAAAAAGGATATTAAGTAAATAGAAATTAACTCTAGTTTATTATTCTGGAGGTTAAAGAACGGTCGAGTCAGGACAAGACGCAAGGTAAGGGAACTTCTTAACCCAACTTCCATTCTTTGGGTTAATCTCCTACTTTCAAATTATGTCATGATATTATTATGTATTATTTTGTATTTTTACTTTATTTATGTGTACCTATAGTGAATACACATAATATGTCTATTTTATTTTAAAAAATGATCTTTGTAAGGACTTCGTCTCAATCTCCTTTCATTGAGGCATATTTGGTTTTATACACAAATTTATTTTATACGGTGTATAAACCCCTTTGACTTTTACGTATATTCAAAAGGAATATTTTTTATACGAAGCGTTTACTAAATGAAAAAAGGGAATGTTTTTGTCGTACGTATGCGGCGACAACGACTTCTCCACCGCCGTGACCACTATTTGAGTTTCGGCTTCCTCTACAAGCCATACCTTTTTTTTAATGAAAAATAAATACAATGTTATACTTTTCTTTTCTTTTGGTATTGAAAATGGTTTTGAAAGCGTTTTTATTTTATCAATGTGTTGTATTGATATCTTGTGATTGAAATGTGGAAATGTTATGTTTCCTTTATACTTGTTTTATGTGATATGATTATGTTATGGTTTATGATATGTTTAAACATATTCATATGAGGAATGCATTGGACTTAATAAGTGATGGGTGGAGCCCGCTATAGCTCCTCGATGCATCGGTAGGTCTCATGAGACAACAAGACGTGGAATTGGCCGAGGCCATTTCCCAATTTGATTTATGGTTTTGGCCGAGGCCTTAATCATTTTAGACGTCTTGGCTGAGGCCTTGACAAAATGTTTCAGAATGTCTGGCATTATACATTCCCTCATTATGAAAGTGGTAATTGATATTGCATGTGATTATTCGACCAGTAGAATATCCATGTGAAGAAGTGAATGGCATTATCTCATTTTAATTTTGCCATATTATGTTGAAGTTCATGTTTAAAAGGCTTTTGTTTTAGTTATACATTGCCTTAAATGTTTATGTTTATTGATGAAATCTTCCGATATTTTGTTATCCTTACTGAGCATCTGAGCTCACCCCTTTCAATGTTTTAATATTTTCCAGGATGTGAAGAAGTATTTTATGAATGACCTGCAGGGATTGTCAGAATAGGATATGAGAGTGGACTATGAAGACCATGTTATTGTAGTTTGTTTACTTTTTGATGTAATGAAAGACTTACAAATGTATCTAGTGTTTCCAAGGCTACTAAACTAATCGGTCTTTCGAGACTTGATCTTTTGTGATCATGCCAATGTTACGAAGTAATGCACCGACTCTGGGTAGCTGGGGTCGGGGCGTTACAGTTGGTATCAGAGGCAGTTTAGTACTAACCTTGGAAGCTAGATTTAGATAAACTCTGATTAGAGAACATAGCCCGAAGAGAGACTTTAAGGATTAGTATAGAAGAACTTCCTATAATTTTGGTATTATAGAGATTTTGTGAGTTTTCTGAGCAATACGTCCCTGTCTGGATACGAGCAAGTAGAGGCGACTCTGGCACAGATGTACCTAGGGGTAAAACCCGAAAACACCGCTTTGAGCTAGACTCGAACGGGAACTGGTGCACGACAACGGGCCTTGCTGCATTCTTTGTTACGACACTCCCGGGGGATATGCTTTGGATAATTCTAATTTTCTTTATAAACCACTATGAAGGGTTATGAGTATATACTTCCTCAAAGAAAACATTTTTATGGATTATATCCATAAATAGTTCAATTTATGTTAAGTATCTTACAAGTATGGAATTATTTATTTTGATTTATAAACTAATATAGTTTATGACATTGTTTAGAAATGGCGCTTAGTGGAAGGAATGGAAACCGTATCAATGCACGCACTCCGTGTAGGGATTGCCCTCCTGCTCAAGATAATTATTGTGGAGATGGAGATACAACTGGTGCTGATCAACTTATTACCATACTGGGACAACTCACTCAGGTTATGAATAATAACTTTACTCGTATGGAGCACCCTGATCCGCAACGTGGAGGATCAATGTTAGACCGCTTCATGAGGCAACAACCACCAACATTTAATGGGGGTACAAATCCATTAGTAG
This sequence comes from Viscum album, assembly GCA_963277665.1. Classification (NCBI taxonomy): domain Eukaryota; kingdom Viridiplantae; phylum Streptophyta; class Magnoliopsida; order Santalales; family Viscaceae; genus Viscum; species Viscum album. The sequence goes on from OY728131.1 coordinate 367,612,010, forward strand.
CTGAGCAATGGATAAACTCCTTAGAGAAAATATTCCACGCCTTGGGGAGTAGTGAAAGGGAAAAGGATATCATGGCAGTTTACCGCCTCACTGGAGATGCTGATCAATGGTGGTCATTGATTCAAAACACAAAGGAAGATGATTACATATTTAATATGGAATAGAGGGAGTTCAAAGATCTTTTCTTAGAAAAATACTTTCCTCATGACCATAGAGCATATATGGAAAGGCAATTTCTGAATCTTAAACAAAAGGAGGATGAGAATGTCGCAAAGTATGAGGCCAACTTTACAAGGTTAGTGAGGTATGCTGCAGATTATATATGTAACCCAAGAGGTAAGATTGATCATTTCTTTGATGGGTTAAAACCATTTCTCCGTCGAGCTTTAGTATCACAATCGTTCTCAACATACGAAGATATTGTCTCATGTGCAATCAAGACAGAAAAGGAATTCTCTAAGTATTATGACAACAAAGTAAAGCAAGAGAAGAAGAGAACGGTGGAACAAGAGACAGATAAAGGGAAAAAGGGAAAGAAGGATTTTCCATTATGTGATAATTGTGGGAAGAATCACCCTGGTACTTGCCTAAAAGGAATGGGAGTTTGTTATAAATGTGGGGAAAAAGGTCACTAGGAGCCTGATTGCAAGGGAAAGAAAGAGGCTATCAATGTTGAATGCTACAATTATAGGGAAATGGGGCATTATGCAAATGAATGTCCTAAGCTTCAGGGAAACATACCTTAGAAAAGGCCAAGGGATCAAGGGCATTCTTATGCTGTTACTATAGTTGAAGCAGAATAACTAATGTATTGGTGCTTTTGGACTCATGGATTATATTCTGGTTATTAGAATAATGTGATATATATATAAGGATTGTACTGCAGTACTTGTTGATTTCAGTAAGGTTTTAATATGATGAAGGTAATTATATTTTTAGTATGTGACAACAAGAGAAACTTTACTTTGTTTGGGGAATCTGATAAATTGATTTTGGAATTAAGAGACCTTTTAGAGAAAGTCTGGACAGAGGTATTTTGGATAACTATAAAGGTTGGAGTGGATTAAGTTGATCTTTGGATAGTATTGTTTAAGGTTAAAAAATTTATGAAGATTATTTTTGGAATATTATGATACTATAGTTTTAGGAAAAGAAAAACATGCAGGGTGGGGCATAACCCGTCGCGTTGGACAAAGCTGCAGGAATCGAACCCACAACCATAGTGTGACAGGCCTTTATTACCTACCACTAGCCTACAGAAAGTCCCTGGTTATTACAAAATAGTTATACTAATCTAAATGGTATGTGTTAATATTTGGAACCTTATACAATTAAGATAAATAGAATATTTTTGAGTTCCGTTACAATTTTGAGTAAAAGATGGGTTTGTGGTAAAAATTTATTAACGAATGAAAGTATACATAACAAGTATGTATATTCCCGTACGTTCTTAGTAAATCTCCTAAATAAATTCCTCAACATTATAAAAGGTAACTTAAAACAAAAATGTTGTCGGTTAACTTTTCCAACTGGGGATTCAATGACCGTTTAACCAATCACAAGTTTGTGATTTTCTTGTAGTTAAACTTTCTCCTAATCCTGTTTTCTATAACTCTCCATCAGACCTTGATGGTTTGTTTCTACTCCATATCCATATTTTCATAGAATCCTAGAATGGGCTATATCGGGTGACCTTTGTACTTATCTTGCTTTCTTTTAATGTTATATATTTATTAACCTTATTTCCGATTTGGGTTTTCCACAAAGGTATTTTCTATTTTCAACCTTTTGTTTTCAAAGAAAAATTTCAAATTGCGAGGATGAAATTTATTGAAGGAGGGGAGAATGTAACACCCCGAGCTTCCATGATACGCTTCTCATTCAATAATGCAATAGCTTGCATTGTACGCAACTTCGAGTTCTAACGCACCGCGACTAATCAAAGTAGCTGTTATGAATAGTAATAACCACTTTTTAAAATTATAGAAATTTTATATTTCAAAATGGACTTCATTTTTGGATTCGGAATATCGAAATTAGCCTATGTTGAATTTTTGGTATTTTTCTGAGAACATCCATTTTTTATGAATAATGAAAAATACTTAAAAACAACTTTTTTAATAAAAATAATTTATAGAGATAAATTATACTATTGAGTGGTTTTAGAGTATAAATAGAATATATTTTTACCATTTTATCCAATGGTGGTCATTATAATTAACTTAACATTGAAATTGGGCATTAATAATTGTCAATCTTTTGATATAAATTGTTTCTTAAAAACACGCTATTTTTTGTGACAGCGGGAATTAATTATAAAATTAATTAATGCAACTTATATGTTTGGAATTTTTTAAAATAGACATCATTTTTGAATTTGGAATATCAATTATAGCTTAGGGTGAAATTTTGGCATTGTTCTGAAAAACTTCAATTTTTGATGAATAGTGAAACCACTAAGAGGTAGTTAAATAACTGATTTTTTGTTTAAATGAAATATTACCACTTCTGTGATTTGATTTTCAAAAATCCGACATACATGGTTGTCATTAAGAAGTAAAATGTGGTTCAATGAGATTAAAATAATTTTTGGTGAATAGTAACTTTTAAGTTCTTAATCGCGATTAGAGGTTATTAGTGTAGTTTAAGGTAAAAATAATGTTTTAATAATATGATATGAGCTTGACACTTGTCCTACTCCTATTGGATGAGTCATGGCCGACCAAGACAACCCATGGGTCAACTTGGGGACCCCATGGAGCCACTTTGGTTGGAAAATGACATTAATATATATTTATTTAATGTTAAAGTAAAAAATGACACAAACATGAAATGTTTTACTAAAAAAAAATTTACATGGGGTTATACAAGTCATATTTTTGACTATAAATAGTCATTGGAAAGCTAAAAATATTTCCTACATCATATTTTTTTTATAATTTTTATACATTAAATAAATTAAATTATTTACGACATCATTATGATGCAGCGATGACCTCATTATTTAACGATTTTAATAAAATGAAAAGATAATATACAATCAAAGGCTTACACATGTCCAAAGACTATTGGATGGGTAGATTTAGAACCCTTATCACCTTATCCACGAATTATATAAGTGTGGGACCTTTATAATTCGAAAATCATTGTATAATAATGTAAAATTTCCTTACTTTCCAAGAGTGCCCCTCCTCTCCTCTTATAAAAGGCCCCCACCTCTACCACCTCATTCACACTTTCAAGCCATTTGGTTCGGCCAAACTCTGCCCAAATACTCTCCCAACTTCCCCCTCTTACTCCTAGAATCCTCACTTTGGGAAGAACTCTTCCCAAGGAAGCTTTTGTCTCAAATCAAAAAGAGTTACCCGATTTTGAGGTAATGTCTTCTCTAATGTTGTTTTGTTTTATTTTTCTTCTACAACCCCCTAAACTCTTTTTATTCATTTCTTTTGTAACAACACCAGTATCCTAAATATACTAGGATGTTGTTATAAGAAGGATTCGACCTACACTTACACACACCTACATCTAATGGTTAAAGAACATACGGTTTCTGTGGATGGCGAATTTCTACCTCACGAAACGATGATTGTTCAACACTCATATAACACCTTCAAAGGTGTACATTATGATGTCACTATTTTAATATATGATATATAATATGTTTATGTTTTACTTATGCTTCTGTATTTCTCATTTATGGCATTCTTTATGATTTCCATTATGGGTAAAACGCGATAATTTCATTTTAGGAAGTGCGGACTACCGCCCCCTCAAAGTGATGTGAATCGTTAATGCCATATGTGGGATGTATAAAGGATGGAGTAAATGATATTATATATGATATTATACTGGAACTATATTATAACTTTATATAATTATGATTTCATTCCATTAAATACGAAATAGAAATGAAAGTAGCGTTCATGCGTACGTACGGCTTACCGTCTCCATGAAAAGTGCATTTCATTTCTTACCTCTAAATGTTATGTAATATTATGAATGAATGTATATTCTGGATATATATGATATATATGACATATAAATCATGAATATAATTCTGGATATAATGGATATTCTACCACATAAACAACTTGTAATTATAAGAAGTTTATTGTTGACTCAAGTACCAAAGATCGACAAAATGACCGTTATTAACTTAAATAATTACATAATGTTAATAACATGGTAATAAGTGATATAAAAGGAATAATGAACATAAAAAAGGTTCTTAAGTAAATAGATATTAACTCTAGTTTATTATTCATGAGGTTAAAGAACGTTCGAGTCAGGACAAGATGCAAGGTAAGGGAACTTCTTAACCCAACTTCCATTCTTTGGGTTAATCTCCTACTTTCAAATTATGTCATGATATTATTATGTCTTATTTTGTATTTTTACTTTCTTTATGTGTACCTATAGTGAATACACATAATATATCTATTTTATTTTAAAAAATGATCTTTGTAAGGACTTCGTCTCAATCTCCTTTCATTGAGGCATATTTGGTTTTATACACAAATTTCTTTTATACGGTGTATAAACCCCTTTGACTTTTACATATATTCAAAAGGAATGTTTTTTATACGAAGCGTTTACTAAATGACAAAAGGGAATGTTTTTGTCGTACGTATGCGGCGACAACGACTTCTCCACCGCTGTGACCACTATTTGAGTTTTGGCTTCCTCTACAAGCCATACCTTTTTCATAATGAAAAATAAATACCATGTTATACTTTTCTTTTATTTTGGTATTGAAAATGGTTTTGAAAGCATTTTTATTATATCAATGTGTTGTATTGATATCTTGTGATTGAAATGTGAAAATGTTATGTTTCCTTTATGCATGTTTTATGTGATATGATTATGTTATGGTTTATGATATGTTTAAACCTATTCATATGAGGAATGCATTGGACTTAATAAGTGACGGGTGGAGCCCGCCATAGCTCCTCGATGCATCGGTAGGTCTCATGAGACAACTAGATGTGGAATTGGCTGAGGCCCTTTCCCAATTTGATTTATGGTTTTGGCCGAGGCCTTAATCATTTTAGACGTCTTGGCCGAGGCCTTGACAAAATGTTTCAGAATGATTGGCATTATACATTCCCTCATTATGAAAGTGGTTATTAATATTGCATGTGATTATTCGACCAGTAGAATATCCATGTGAAGAAGTGAATGGCATTATCTCATTTTACTTTTGCCATATTATGTTGAAGTTCATGTTTAAAAGGCTTTTGTTTTAGTTATACATTGCCTTAAATGTTTATGTTTATTGATGAAAGCTTCCGCTATATTGTTATCCTTACTGAGCATCTGAGCTCACCCCTTTCAATGTTTTAATATTTTCCAGGATGTGAAGAAATATTTTATGAGTGACCTGCAGGGATTGTTAGAAGAGGATATGAGAGTGGACTATGAAGACCATGTTATTGTAGTTTGTTTACTTTTTGATGTAATTAAAGACTTACAAATGTATCTAGTGTTTCCAAGGCTACTAAACTAATCGTTCTTTCAAGACATGATCTTTTGTGATCATGCCAATGTTACAAAGTAATGCACCGACTCTGGGTAGCTGGGGTCGGGGAGTTACAGTTGGTATCAGAGGCAGTTTAGTACTAACCTTGGAAGCTAGATTTAGATAAACTCTGATTAGAGCACATAGCCCGAAGATAGACTTTAAGGATTAGTATAGAAGAACTTCCTATAATTTTGGTATTATAGAGATTTTGTTAGTTTTCTGAGCAATACGTACCTGTCTGGATATGAGCAAGTAGAGGCGGCTCTGGCACAGATGTACCTAGTGGTAAAACCCGAAAACACCTCTTTGAGCTAGACTCGAACGGGAACTGGTGCACGACAACAGGCCTTGCTGCACTCTTGGTTACGACACTCCCGGGGGATATGCTTTGGATAATTCTCATTTTCTTTATAAACCACTATGAAGGGTTATGAGTATATACTTCCTCAAAGAAAACATTTTTATGGATTATATCCATAAATAGTTCAATTTATGTTAAGTATCTTCCAAGTATGGAATTATGTATTTTGATTTATAAACTAATATAGTTTATGACATTGTTTAGAAATGGCGCCTAGTGGAAGGAATGGAAACGGTATCAATGCACGCACTCCGTGTAGGGATTTCCCTCCTGCTCAAGATAATTATTGTGGAGCTGGAGATACAACTGGTGCTGATCAACTTATTACCATACTGGGACAACTCACTCAGGTTATGAATAATAACCTTACTCGTATGGAGCACCCTGATCCGCAACGTGGAGGATCAATGTTAGACCACTTCATGAGGAAAAAACCACCAACATTTAATGGGGGTACAAATCCATTAGTAGCTGAGCAATGGATAAACTACTTAGAGAAAATATTCCACGCCTTGGGGAGTAGTGAAAGGGAAAAGGTTATCATGGCAGTTTACCGCCTCACTGGAGATGCTGATCAATGGTCTTCATTGATTCAAAACACAAAGGAAGATGATGACATATCGAATATGGAATGGAGGGAGTTCAAAGATCTTTTCTTAGAAAAATACTTTCCTCATGACCATAGAGCAGATATGGAAAGGAAATTTCTGGGTCTGAAACAAAAGGAGGATGAGAATGTCGCAAAGTATGGGGCCAACTTTACAAGGTTAGCGAGGTATGCTGCAGATTATATACGTAACCCAAGAGGTAAGATTGATCGTTTCTTTGATGGGTTAAAACCATTTCTCCGTCGAGCTTTAGTATCACAATCGTTCTCAACATACGAAGATATTGTCTCATGTGCTATCAAGACAGAAAAGGAATTCTCTAAGTCTTATGACAACAAAGTAAAGCAAGAGAAGAAGAGAACGGTGGAACAAGATTCAGATAAAGGGAAAAAGGGAAAGAAGGATTTTCCATTATGTGATAATTGTGGGAAGAATCACCCTGGTACTTTCCTAAAAGGAATGGGAGTTTGTTATAAATGTGGGGAAAAAGGTCACCAGGCGCGTGATTGCAAGGGAAAGAAAGAGTCTATCAATGTTGAATGCTACAATTGTAGGGAAATGGGGCATTATGCAAATGAATGTCCTAAGCGTCAGGGAAAAAAACCTCAGAAAAGGCCAAGGGATCAAGGTCATTCTTATGCTGTTACTACAGTTGAAGCAGAATAACTAAGGTATTGGTGCTTTTGGACTCATGGATTATATTCTGGTGATTAGAATAATGTGATATATATATAAGGATTGTACTACAGTACTTGTTGATTTCAGTAAGGTTTTAATATGATGATGGTAATTATATTTTTAGTATGTGACAATAATAGAAACTTTAATTTGTTTGGGGAATCTGATAAATTGATTTTGGAATTAAGAGACCTTTTAGAGAAAGTCTGGACAGAGGTATTTTGGATAACTATAAAGGTTGGAGTAGATTAAGTTGATCTTTGGATAGTATTGTTTAAGGTTAAAAAATTTATGAAGATTATTTTTGGAATATTATGATACTATATTTTTAGGAAAAGGACAACCTGTAGGGTGTGGCATAACCCGTCGCATCGGAAAAAGCTGCAGGAATCGAACCCACAACCATATTGAGACAGGCCTTTATTACCTACCACTAGCCTACAGGAAGTCCCCGGTTATTACAAAATAGTTTTACTAATCTAAATGGTATGTGTTAATATTTGTAACCTTATACAATTAGGATAAATAGAATATTTTTGAGTTCCGTTACCATTTGGAGTAAAAGATGGGTTTGTGGTAAAAATTTATTAACGAATGAAAGTATACATAACAAGTATGTATATTCCCTTACGTTATTATTAAATCTCCTAAATAAATTCCTCAACATTATAAAAGGTAACTTAAAACAAAAATGTTGTCGGTTAACTTTTCCAACTGGGGATTCAATGACCGTTTAACCAATCAGAAGTTTGTGATTTTCTTGTAGTTAAAATTTCTCCTAATCCTGTTTTCTATAACTCTCCATCAGACCTTGATGGTTTGTTTCTCCTCCATATCAATATTTTCATAGAATCCTAGAATGGGCTATATCGGGTGACCTTTGTACTTATCTTGCTTTCTTTTAATGTTATATGTTTACTAACCTTATTTCCGATGTGGGTTTTCCACAAACTTATTTTCTATTTTCTACCTTTTGTTTTCAAAGAAAAATTTCAAATTTCAAGGACGCAATTTATTGAAGGAGGGTAGAATGTAACACCCCGAGCTTCCATGATACGCTTCTCATTCAATAATGCAATAGCTTTCATTGTACGCAACTTCGAGTTCTAACGCACCGCAACTAATCAAAGTAGCTATTATGAATAGTAACACCTACTTTTTAAAATTATAGAAATTTTATATTTCAAAATGGACTTCATTTTTGGATTCGGAATATCGAAATTAGCCTATGTTGAATTTTTGGTATTTTTCTGAGAACTTCCATTTTTTATGAATAATGAAAAATGCTTAAAAACAAATTTTTTAATAAAAATAATTTATGGTGATAAATTATACTATTCAGTGGTTTTAGAGTATAATTAGAATATATTTTTACCATTTTATCCAATGTTGGTCATTAGAATTAACTTAACATTGAAATTGGGCATGAACAATTGTCAATCTTTTGATATAAATTGTTTCTTAAAAACACACTATTTGTTGTGACAGCAGGAATTAATTATAAAATTAATTAATTCAAATTATATGTTTGGAATTTTTTAAAATAGACATCATTTTTGAACTCGGAATATCAATTATAGCTTAGGGTGAAATTTTGGCATTGTTCTGAAAAACATCAATTTTTGATGAATAGTGAAACCACTAAGAGGTAGTTAAATAACTGATTTTTCGTTTAAATGAAATATTACCACTTCTGTGATTTGATTTTCAAAAATCCAACATACATGGTTGTCATTAAGATGTAAAATGTGGTTCAATGAGATTAAAATAATATTTGGTGAATAGTAACTTTTAAGTTCTTAATCGCGATTAGAGGTAATTAGTGTAGTTTAAGGTAAAAATAATGTTTTAATAATATGTTATGAGCTTGACACTTGTCCTACTCCTATTGGATGAGTCATGGCCGACCAAGACAACCCATGGGTCAACTTGGGGACCCCATGGAGCCACTTTGGTTGGAAAATGACATTAATATATATTTATTTAATGTTAAAGTAAAAAATGACACAAACATGAAATGTTTTACTAAAAAAAATTTTACATGGGGTTATACAAGTCATATTTTTGACTATAAATAGTCATTGGAAAGATAAAAATATTTCCTACATCATAGTATTTTTTTATAATTTTTAGACATTAAATAAATTAAATTATTTACGACATCATTATGATGCAGCGATGACCTCATTATTTAACGATTTTAATAAAATGAAAAGATAATATACAATCAAAGGCTTACACATGTCCAAAGACTATTGGATGGGTAGATTTAGAACCCTTATCACCTTATCCACGAATTATATAAGTGTGGGACCTTTATAATTCGAAAATCATTGTATAATAATGTAAAATTTCCTTACTTTCCAAGAGTGCCCCTCCTCTCCTCTTATAAAAGGCCTCCACCTCTACCACCTCATTCACACTTTCAAGCCATTTGGCTCGGCCAACCTCTGCCCAAATACTCTCCCAACATCCCCCTCTTACTCCTAGAATCCTCACTTTGGGCAGAACTCTTCCCAAGGAAGCCTTTGGCTCAAATCAAAAAGAGTTACCCGATTTTGAGGTAATGTCTTCTCTAATGTTGTTTTGTTTTATTTTTCTTCTAAAACCCCCTAAACTCTTTTTATTCATTTCTTGTGTAACAACACCAGTATCCTAAATATACTATGATGTTGGTATAAGAAGTATTCGAGCTACACTTACACACACCTACATATAATGGTTAAAGAACATACGGTTTCTATGGATGGCGAATTTCTGCCTCACGAAACGATGATTGTTCAACACTCATATAACACCTTCAAAGGTGGCCATTAAGATGTAACTATTTTTATATATGATATATAATATGTTTATGTTTTACTTATGCTTCTGTATTTCTCATTTATGGCATTATTTATGATTTCCATTATGGGTAAAACGTGATAATTTCATTTTAGGAAGTGCGGACTACCGCCCCCTCAAAGTGATGTGAATCATTAATGCCATATTTGGGATGTATAAAGGATGGAGTAAATGATATTATATATTATATTATACTGGAACTATATTATACCTTTATATAATTATGATTTCATTCCGTTAAATATGAAATAGAAATGAAAGTAGTGTTCATGCGTACGTACGGCTTACCGTCTCCATGAACGGTGCATTTCATTTCTTATCTCTAAATGTTACGTAATATTATGAATGAATGTATATACTGGATATATATGATATATATGACATCTAAATCATGAATATAATTCTGGAGATAATGGATATTCTACCACATAAACAACTTGTAATTATAAGAAGTTTATTGTTGACTCAAGTACCAAAGATCGACAAAACGACCGTTATTAACTTAAATAATTACATAATGTTCATAACATGGTAATAAGTGATATAAAAGGAATAATGAACATAAAAAAGGTTCTTAAGTAAATATAAATTAACTCTAGTTTATTATTCAGGAGGTTAAAGAACGGTCGAGTCAGGACAAGACACAAGGTAAGGGAACTTCTTAACCCAACTTCAATTCTTTGGGTTAATCTCCTACTTTCAAATTATGTCATGATATTATTATGTCTTATTTTGTATTTTTACTTTCTTTATGTGTACCTATAGTGAATACACATAATATATCTATTTTATTTTAAAAAATGATCTTTGTAAGGACTTCGTCTCAATCTCCTTTCATTGAGGCATATTTGGTTTTATACACAAATTTCTTTTTTACGGTGTATAAACCCCTTTGACTTTTACGTATATTCAAAATGAATCTTTTATATACGAAGCGTTTACTAAATGGAAAAAGGGAATGTTTTTGTCGTACGTATGCGGCGACAACGACTTCTCCACCTCCGTGACCACTATTTGAGTTTCAGCTTCCTCTACAAGCCATACCTTTTTTTTAATGAAAAATAAATACCATGTTATACTTTTCTTTTATTTTGGTATTGAAAATGGTTTTGAAAGCGTTTTTATTATATCAATGTGTTGTATTGATATCTTGTGATTGAAATGTGGAAATGTTATGTTTCCTTTATGCATGTTTTATGTGATATGATTATGTTATGGTTTATGATATGTTTAAACCTATTCATATGAGGAATACATTGGACTTAATAAGTGATGGGTGGAGCCCACTATAGCTCCTCTATGCATCGGTAGGTCTCATGAGACAACTAGATGTGGAATTGGCCGAGGCCCTTTCCCAATTTGATTTATGGTTTTGGCCGAGGCCTTAATAATTTTAGATGTCTTGGCCGAGGCCTTGACAAAATGTTTCAGAATGTCTGGCATTATACATTCCCTCATTATGAAAGTGGTTATTGATATTGCATGTGATTATTCGACCAGTAGAATATCCATGTGAAGAAGTGAATGGCATTATCTCATTTTACTTTTTCCATATTATGTTTAAGTTCATGTTTAAAAGGCTTTTGTTTTAGTTATACATTACCTTAAATGTTTATGTTTATTGATGAAATCTTCCGCTGTATTGTTATCCTTACTGAGCATCTGAGCTCACCCCTTTCAATGTTTTAATATTTTCTAGGATGTGAAGAAGTATTTTATGAATGACCTGCAGGGATTGTCAGAAGAGGATATGAGATTGGACTATGAAGACCATGTTATTGTAGTTTGTTTACTTTTTTATGTAATGAAAGACTTACAAATGTATCTAGTGTTTCCAAGGCTACTAAACTAATCGGTCTTTCGAGATTTGATCTTTTGTGATCATGACAATGTTATGAAGTAATGCACCGACTCTGGGTAGCTGGGGTTGGGGCGATACAATTCCAATACTTCTATGAGGGAATTATCCCCATAGATCATGGAATGATTGATATAGAAGCTGGTGGTGCCTTGGTTTATAAAAATCCATCTGTCACTCGTGATTTAATTTCCAATATGGCTCAAAATGCACAACAATTTGGTACACAAGCTATTGCACCAACCCAAGAAGTTCATGAGGTAAGTCATTCATCCAATGAACAAAAGGAATATAAAAATCTTGATGATATTAATACCCTTCTAAGGCAATTAGCTCAAGAACAAGGTAACTCACAATCTCCTCTTATTCCATTAAATTGTAGTATTTGTTTGAAAAATACTCATTTTTTCCGACCAGTGCCCACAACTTCAAGATTCAACTGAGTCTTGTGTAGCCATGTTCCCAGGGAGTCCATTCCAACAAGAACCACCCTTAAATCATCAAAAATTCAATTAAAATCCAAACCATAGGTGGCAAGCACAACCCCAGTACTAACAAGGGGTAAACTCAAGCTTCCCCAAGAAGAATTGGTATCCACAAGGCCAAGGTATTCAACATTATTATCCGATAACTTCTCAGAAAAATCATCCTCCTCCTTCCAAATCTATACCAAGCCTTGAGGATATGGTGAAACAAAGGGCAACCCAAATCCTCCAGTTTCAAAAGACCACATAATCAGCAATTCAAGACCTACGAACTCAAGTGGGATAATTGGTGAACACCATCGGTGAGATTAAGATGCAAGGTTCTGGACAACTACCATCTCAACCCATTGCCAATCCAAAGGACAAAGGTAATGTATGTGAAATTACACTTCATAGTGGTAAAGAAGTTACTCATTCTATAAATTCTATGTAATAGTTATGTCCCCCTGTTGAAAACACTCTTTCTCCATGCATAAAAGATTCCAATGAAGAAAAACAAAATAAAAAGGGAAATAAAATTATCATTGATGATTCAAATGAACAATCAATTCCCCTTCCATTCCCCCAAAGACTCTTTAAATCTAATAAAAATATGATAATGGGATTGATAATGAAATAATGGATACATTTAAAAAAGTTCAAGTTATTATTCCTTTATTGGATGCATTCAAGAAAATTCCCCGTTATGCCAAATTTCCTAAACAACTTTACACCCATAAATGAAGGCTCAAGAGTAATGAGAGAGTCAAATTGGTAAGGAATGTCTCGACCATGACTCAACCAGAAATGATAAAAAAATGCAAGGATCCTTGCCCCTTTACGATACAGTGTACCATAGGGGAGACCTTCTTTTCTGGTGTTATGCTAGATTTAAGTGCTTCCATTAATTTAATGCCTCACTCCATGTATACTTCTATAATGGTTGGAGATATTTAACCAATGGGCATTTTCATAAAACTTTACAACCGAAGTTCTACGCATCCAATAGGAGTGATTAAATATTTCCTTATAAGAGTGAAGAATATCATCTTCCCTGTTGATTTCTACATTCTTGAGATGGATGATACATGAACCCAAGGATATTCCCCTCTCATACATGGGATTCCATTCCTCAAAATAGAAAAGACGATCATCAACATTCACAATGGTACGCTATCCATGTATTTTGAAGGAGAAAAGGTATGTTTTAACATCCTTGAGGCTTTGAAACACCACATTGAAGAGCACTCCATTATTCTTGTCTATTCAATAGAAGTTATCTCAAATGATACACACTCAAAATTCTCTCCTTAACTCATACACTGATTCATTTTCATATTCTTCACCTTTGGATGATTTGAGTTCTAATTCATGTTTTGAGTGTTTTGTGGGTTCTGAAAAGTGTAAATTTTGTTCTTTAATTGATGCGTGTGTTCATTCTAAGGTACCCATGATCGTTGATGATTCTGAAAATCTCATTTCAATAGATTCTCTATCCTTGGTGAATAAACATGAGCAGATAGACTGTTTCATGGAGCTCGCTCCCCCGAAAACACCTCCCTCAGTCCAAAAACCCCTAACGTTGGAATTAAAACCACTTAAATATAATTTAAAATATTCATATCTTGAGGGTATTGACCAATTTCCCATCATTATTGCCAATAACCTCTCTCAACAACAGGAATCAAAATTTCTCAACCTTTTGAGAGAGTGTAAAAGGGTAATAGGATGGACACCGGTTGATATTATCAAGATTATCCCATCTATTAGTACACACCAAATACTTTTGGATGATGAGGCTAATACCATGAGAAAATCTCAACGCTAATTGAATCCAACTCTCCTTGAAGTAGTAAAATTAGAATTTTGTAAATTACTTGTTGCGGGGAACATTTATCCTATATCTGATATTAAATGGATTAACCCAGTGCAAATTGTTCCTAAAAATAGGAATAATAGTTGTTCCAAATGAAAGGAATGAATTGGTTCCAACATGTGTGAAAAATAGTTGGTGAGTCTGTATTGACTACCGTTAACTAAATCAAGCCACGTGGAAGGACCACTTTCCTCTACCTTTCATTGACCAAATGATAGAATGATTGGATGGTAAGTACCATTATTGTTTCCTTGATGGATATTTGGGTAATTTTTAAATCCATAGATCCCCTATGGATCAAGAAAAAAACATTTACCTGACTGTTTGGCACATTTTCATATAGAAGGATGCCTTTTGGTCTATGTAATGCTCCCGGTACTTTTCAGCAATGTATGTTGAGTATTTTTTTATGAGTACCTAGATAATTTCATGGAAGTTTTTCTGGATGATTTAACGGTTCATGGAACATCCTTTGATGACTATTTGGATCACCTAGGTTCTATCCTCTATAGATGCATAGAAAAAGATCTTGTATTAAATTATGAGAAATGTCATTTCAGGGTTGAACGTGGGATAGTTCTTGGGGATTTTATTTCAAAAGATGGAATTCAGGTGGATAAATCAAAAATTTAATTAATTTCAACCCTTCCATATCCAAAATGTGTTCGTGAGGTGCAATCTTTCTTGGGTCATGCTGGTTTTTACCGCCGATTCATTAAAGACTTCAGTAAGATCTCACTTCCCTTGTCCCGGTTATTAAAAAAGAATTATGAGTTTGTGTTTGATAAAAATTGTGAGGATGCATTCAATTCACTAAAAATGAGTCTCATTTCACCACCCATAATTATACCACCAAGGTGGAATCTCCCCATTGAGCTTTTTTGTGATGCCTCTAACTTTTCAGTTGGGGAAGTTTTATCACAAAGGGTTTAGAAGGCTCTTCATGTCATTGCATATGCCTCACGTACCATTGACCCTACCGAGGAAAACTACACAAACACTGAAAAAACATCTTTCTATTGTGTTTTCCTTAGAAAAATTATATTCATATCTTATCGGGTCAAAAATCATTTTCTTTTCTGATCATGTTGCCCTTCATTTTCTCCTAAAGAAACCTAAAGCTAAACCCTGCATCATTCAGTGGATGCTCCTCCTCTAGGAGTTTGACCAAGATATTAGAGATAAGAGAGGAGTGGAAAATGTGGTAGCTAACAACATTAGTAGGATTTCCCCACCATTTTACCATCATGTTAACTCACCCCTCCCCATTGGAGAATTATTCCCTCATGAGAACCTTTGTGATGTTGTGGACCTTACCCCCAGGTATGTGGACATTTTGAATTTTCTAAAAACATCTAGGGTCCCCAATGATTTCAGAATTTCACAATCCTAGATAATTAAGCATGATTCTCATTGGTACATTTACGATGACCCATATTTGTGGAGAATTTTTGGTGACCAAGTAGCTCGTCAGTGTGTCCCTGACCATGAGTTCACCTTTGTTTTGACCTTATGCCACACCTTAGCTGTTGGGGTCCAATTTGGCTCTCAACGTACAGCTCAAAATATCCTTGACTCAAGACTTTATTAGCCAAAATTGTATAGGTATTCCCATAGATTTTTTAATTCGTGTAGTTTTTGTCAATTCAGAGGAAATATCTCTAAGATGAATGAAATGCCCCAAATTCCCATGTTATTTTATGAGATATTTGATTTATAGGGAATTGACTTCGTAGGGTATTTTACAAATTCATTGGTCTTTGTGCACATATTATTGGATATTGACTATGTATCTAAATGGGTGGAATCAAAGGCCACCTGGACCGATGACTCTAGAGTGGTTGATGATTTTGTGAGGTCACAAATTTTTAGTCTAATCGGTTTTCTGAGATTCATCATTAGTGATCAAGGTTCCCATTTTTTCAATCACAACATGAAAAATATTCTTCATAAGTATGAAGTTGATCATAAATTCTCTATGTAATATCACCCCTAAACTAACGGACAAGCTAAAATCTCAAATCAGGAAGTTAATAGAATCTTGAAAAAAAATGGTACAGCCCAACAGGAAAGATTGGATTTTGTGCTTGGATGATGAAATTTGGTCGTACTATATAACTTTTAAAACCTCAATCAGAATATCACTATATATAATTGTGTTTGTAATAGATTGTCACCTATTTGTAGACGTAGAACACCATCCATATTGGGATATTAAACAAAGTAATATGAATCTTACAGATTCGGGTGGGCATAAGAAGGTGCATTTTCAAGAGTTGGAAGAAATTTGACATGATGAATATGAGACCTCTTGAATCTATAAAGAGAAGACAAAAACTATCCATGATAGTATGATTCATCAGTGAAAGTTCTATATTGGTGAGAAGGTCCTCATGTACAATTCCATGCTAAAGATGCACTGAGTTAAGCTTCATTCCTGATGGCTCGGTCCTTATACTATTACTGATGTTTACCCTTTTGGTGTTGTATAGGTTTTTCATGAGAAGAGTGGACAGAGGATTACTGTCAATGGACAGAGGCTAAAACACTTCTATGAGAATTTTCCAAAGCATGTCGTGGAAGAAATCCTACTGATAGATTCCACATATGACACCACTTAGCAGGTTGTCCCTTATCCCCGCCTTTATTTATTTTATATTTATTTAACATACTTTCATTGGGGACAATGTAACTTTTAGGTGTGGGGGAGGGTGACATGTCATAGTTAGGATTAAACAAATCAAAAAATATTAAAAAAAATTAAAAATAAAAATAAAAATGTGTCATTATTTTTGTTTTCTTTATTTTGTGTTTTTATATAAAAATTGATGTTAAAAAGAATATCCAAAATCATTTATAATTCTTGAGTTGATTGTGTGGAAAATTTCATTGTTTTTTGGAAAAATGTTTTTCAAATGAATGTTGATATGGAACCTTTTTCAATAATTTGTATTTTCAAATAATTAATATGTGTTTAATAGATTTTTGAATCTCGTACCTCATTAACACTGGCCAATAGTTTAATCCCATACCTGAGAGACATTATAAGTTTCATGACCCATCCCCTGGGGCCCATGTTGTGACTACCCCAAGCCCTCCTTCCACGGGCTAGGGGTTGGTGACTAACACTGAAGGTGTATTCCCTAAAACTGGGAAGGCATTGCCTTTATAACATGTAAGAACATGTAAAAAAGCACACAGAAAGATACGAACTCAAGTAAACTTAATAGTAAACAGAGTGAGTGCAGTAAGTAAAAGGGGCCAGAATACAAGCCCAACTAGAAAGTACAAGAAACTGAAAGTACAAGTAAACTGGAACATCTCATGTGATCACCCACCAAGGATCCTACCTTAAGGGTAGGTATAGCTCTTGATCGGTCGTCTCTACGGTATTCCTTGTATAACGTCCACCTCCTAGCTACCTCCAGTCCTGGTACTATCGTCCTCAGTCAGTGTTGTCTGTCGTCTGCACCAAACACAACGAAGTTCAGGCATAACCTGTGTAGGGGTGAGTATAACGATACTCAGTAGGGACCCCAAGACCCTCAAGGTCTCACAAAATCCCCCTAGGATAAACCAAAAAACATGAAATAAACTGAAAACACTACTTAGGTATATTCCAATACATATACCTAAGTTATCATGTATACCCATCTCAGTCCTGAGGAAACATGGTATCCAAATAAAAAGACCAAAGCTCAAGTGTTCCAAAAAGGAAGGAACACCACGAAGGTAAGTACCACACAGGTATGCCACACAGAAGAATACCATAAAGGTACTGATTTAGCTCACACCAGGTATAACATAGGTACAGAAGTACAAATGATTATATGTAACTACTGAATCATCTGACTCTATTAAGAGGCTCTGCTGCTGACCCACATAGGATCGCTTGGTTCTGACCCACAGAGGATTGCTCTTTGCTGACCCACATAGGATCGCTCACTGCTGACCCACACAGGATTGCTCGGTGCTAACCCACATAGGATCACTCAGTGCTGACCCACACAGGATGGATTGGTGCTGACCTATACAGGATTGCTATCCATTCTTCTCGTCACAGCCAACTACTGGGTTCCTTCACTAAGCTTTCTCATCTCCGAGAGGGCCCGCTCCGCAGACCACTAGTCTATACTCCAACTACCACAAAGTCCCACAAAAAATTATCCCAAAGAACAGTCATGTC
Organism: Viscum album; assembly: GCA_963277665.1. NCBI lineage: Eukaryota > Viridiplantae > Streptophyta > Magnoliopsida > Santalales > Viscaceae > Viscum > Viscum album. The sequence goes on from OY728131.1 coordinate 367,630,409, forward strand.
ATAGGGGTCCCAACGCAACAGACAATGCGTCAATCGGACGCCCGGTCTGTAAGTTATTAGAGTTTTAATCCCAAGGGCCCGGTTGGATTCATGCTCGATCCCACTCGAGCATATCCAAACATTATCCAAATCGCATGTGGGGTATAAAAAGGTATCTTCTCGCTCCAAGTATTACAGCACCATTGACGGTTTTTCAAATAGACGTCTGGTGCCAAAGTTATGGCTGATAGAGCGAAGAGATCATAACTGGTCTGGGTCTGGTCCGACTCGATCGGTCCGACCTGGTATAGGCTGACCTGACCCAGTTTGGGTCGACCCAACCCACGCTAGGTGTAATGGGGTCTGCATAGTGGTGCGATGGCGGCACGGCGGCCGCGGGGTCCGTGAAGGGCAACAGGGCGGTGAGGCAGTGGGGGTCGCGAGGAAACGAGACGGCGGGGCCGCGGGGGCCATAGATGGCCACGAGGTGGTGAGGCCATGGACGACCACGAGGAAGCGAGGATGTGGGGGCCATGGAGGGCCACAGGGTGGTGAAAGTTGTGGACTGTGTGAGGACGTGGGGCGGCAGATTCCGCAGACAGCGGAGTTCGCGAGGCGGTAGAGGACGCGGGGTGGCAGAGGCCGCGAGCAGCGCGGTGGCCACAGGACGACGCTGTCACCTTCATCGTATATGGTGGTGGGGTCGGCCGCCGTTCTCATGCCCCACCGAGGTTGGTTGTCATCCTCCTCCATCATGAAGAACACAAAAATTAAACACAATGTTTGCGGAGAGATTAGGCTATGTTTTTTTGGCCTGCACTCTCCGCGTTTGAGAGGAAGAAAGTGGCTATAATCTCTTCCGGATTTTACAATGAATTATCAAGAATGGGTAAGGGGAATAAATTCAAACAAACACCCTACAATGATTATTTCCAGCCCGTAAAAAAAGAAATCATCTGCAGATCAACTATTTAGAGAGTTGATCCATGTTCTTTGTTTAGAAGGGAAGAACATGGGAATCCATAATCACACATAATAAAAACCCTACCTCGAAGGTTCGTTGATGTTGGCACGATAAAGAATTTGAAGATGTCGACGTTCATTGCACCCAACACACCCTCTGATCCTAGGATCATTCGTCAGTTCATCTTATTTGAAGACATTCCTTGTTGGAAAGAGCGTTCTTTGTTGGAGGATGGGTTTATCCATGATTCTCCAAAGCTTCTCCCTTTGCCAACAGTTTCCCCAATTCCACCAAAATGAGTAATATCCAACTTATTAATTTAAATTAAGTAGATTGATAATTTTGGCACAATTAAAAATGCTAACACATTTCATTAATTATTGGTTGGCTCTAACAATTAAATGGGGTTTTGGCATATTTAATTGTATCAATTTAATTGGCTCAAATTAATGGAGGAAAAGAATTAATGGGGAGTTGAGTGGTTTCTCTCCCATTAAGAGGGTTTGGGTGGTCCCTGACATTAATTTCAAATTAGAAGGTTTAAAATCAGGTGGTCCCCACCTTTATTACATTCACATGGGAGTTTCAAATAAAAATTAAATGTTAATCAATTTTATTTTTATTCTTCCATGAAAAATTAAAAAACTAACTTCTACCCTCGACCTACTACGGTCAAGGTGAAGGTCGCCTTAAGAGAATATTGGTGCTGCGAGTTCAATGGTGCCCTTGAATTTTAATTTTGAGCACCGGTTTAAATGTTACAAAAACCCGCTCAAACGTTTAATGAATGTACCCAAAAAAAAGTTCATAAATTCATTCCGGGCACTTCGGGCCTCAGAATCACGCACCGTCAGTTTTCGCGAACTTGAAAAATTACCATTTTAAAAAAATTACATGGAATTTCAGGGACTTTACATTATCCCCACCTCATGGCTTTACGTCCTCGTAAGACACATCACAAAACTAGGAAAACAAGTGGGGGTACTAAGCATGTATTTGAGCCTCCCACTCCCATTTTCTCTCCTGGAGGTTCTCGTGCTACCAACGAATGCGCACCAGAGGTATCGACTACGCATGAAGGACCTTCTCCTATCAATCCTCAATCTCATATGGAACCTCCATAAAAGTTACCCCATCATCGACGTCCATCTCTCCATAGTCGATGATGTGAGAAGGGTTGTGCACCTATATCCTCAGCTGGGATATGTGGAAGACGTCATGCACCAGGTGCAACTAAGGTGGAAGAGTTAAGCAGTAAGCCACCTCCCCAACTCTAGTGAGGACCTGGAAGGGTCTGATGAACCTCGGAGATAACGTTCCACCTTGGCCAAATCTCCACAAACCTCATCAAAGTGAGACCCATAGAAAGATGTGTTCACCATCCTCGAACTCTAGAGGTCTCTATCTCTTATCGGCATAAGACTTCTGCCTACTCTGTGTAGTCTTCATCTGCTGTTGGATGATCTACACATTCTCTATGGTATCTCATATCATCTCTGGTCCCACTAGTGCTGACTCCCATGGGTCAGTCCCGCACAAAGGTGATCTACAAGGCCGCTTGTACAATGGATCAAAATGTTCCATTCCAATGGTGGAGTGATAGTTGTTGTTGTATGAAAAATCCACCAAAGGAAAGTGATCCTCCTATCTATGAACAAAGTCGAGAACGCTTGTACGCAGCATGTCCTTGAGCGTCTGAATGGTCTGCTCAGTCTGGACATCCGTCTGCGGATGGAAGGTAGTGATCAAATGAAGCTATGTCCTAAAAGCCTCCTGCAACACCTTCCATAGCCAGTAAGTAAAATGTGCATCACAATCAAAGACAATCATCGAGATTAATCCATGTAGCTTCACAATCTCCTACACATAGAGGCATCCCAATCTCTCTACTGAACCCTGCTCTCTGGTCGGTAGGAAGTAGGCTGACTTGGTGAGTCAGTCGATGATCACCCAGATAGAATCATGACCTCTAGATGTACATGGATGTCTTATCACGAAGTCCATGGATATTCCATCCCACTTCCACTCTTGGACCTCTAAAGGTTGAACCAAGTCTGCTAGTACCTGATGCTCTACCTTCACTTGTTGACAAGTGAGGCACTAACAGACAAATTGTGCTACTGTTTTCTTCATTCTCGGCCACCAGTGCTATCGTCGGAGATCTTGGTACATCTTTTCCAATCCTAGATGTACCACTAGAGGGGAAGTGTGGAACCCCATCATCGCTTCCTATCGAAGTGACATAGGTACCATGGTACATCCTCTGAAGAGGATGACGTGCTCCCCACCTTCAGAAAATCCATCAGGTGCCTGACCTGTGGATGTCTGAGCACTTTGATCCTCATAGCCAGCGTCCCCACACTGCACATCCCTAACTTGCTAAAGGAGTGGTGGAGTAATTGTAAGAGACTGAAGAATATCTGCTCCATCTTGATCCACAAAGGATATTTGTAAAGTGGCTAGCTGATATGTCACCTCACCTAGCAGTTGTATACCAGATCTCCTAGAGAGTGAATCTGCTACAACATTCCCCTTCTCATGAGTATAGACTATCTCAAATTCATAGTCCTGGAAGAACTCAAACCAACATCATTATCTCAAGTTCAGGTCCTTCTAAGAGAAGATATACCTAAGACTCTTGTGATACGAGTGGACTGTAAAACGCTCGCCCATCAAGTAATGTCACCACATCTTCAAGGCAAAGACCACTACTGCTAAATCCAGGTCATGGGTAGGGTAGTTCTACTCATTCTATCTCAGCTATCGAGAACCATATGTGATCACTACTCGCTCCTGCATCAGGAAACATCCGAGCCCATTCCCTGATGCGTCGCAGTAGACTATGTACCCTGCACCCTCTTCTGGATGCCTCATGATGGGGGCACTAGTCATTCTCCGTCTCATCTCTTGAAAACTCTGCTAGAATCTCTCTAACCACACGAAGTGTTGCCCCTTCTTCATCAAATCTCATAAAGGTTCTGTAACTATGGAGAAATCTAGTACCATCCTCTGGTAGTATCCAGCCAAACCCAAAAAACTTTGTATCTCTGTCACACTTCTGGGTGGCTCCCAATCATGTAACGCCTCATTATTCACTAGATCCACTACAAATCCAGCCTTTGATATGACATGTCCCAAAAGTGAACCTCTTGGATACAGAACTGGTACTTCGAGATCTTACCGTAGAGATGGTGCTCTTGGAGTTTGTCCAGAACTATCTGCAAATGATAGGCATGCTCCTCCTCAGAAGTCGAGTAGATCAGAATGTCGTTGATGAAGACTACTACAAAGCAATCAATTTATGGCTGAAATATCATGTTCATGAGTCCCATGAACACTGCTGGAGAATTGGAAACACTGAATGTCATAAACAAGAACTCATAATGGTCGTAATGACATATGAAAGTTGTCTTCTGCACATCCTCATCTCGTACTCTGAGCTGCTGATAGCCTGGTCTGAGGTCTATCTTTAAGAACCATTTTGCTCCCTTCAACTGATAAAAGATGTTGTTAATCCTCAGAAGTGGGTACTTGTTCTTCACGGTAACCTAGTTCAGGTGCCGATAGTGGACACAAATTCTCAAGCTCCCATCCTCCTTCTTGGCGAACAAAATCGGGGCTGCCCAAGGAGAAACACTGGGCTGGATGAACCCTTTCCTCTGTAAGTCCTCCAGTTGAACCCGCAACTCACAAAGCTCTATGGGAGCTATAAGATACATTGGTGTAGATATCAGTGTCGTCCCAGGGTACAAGTCAATGTAAAAGTCCACCTCTCTACGAGGAGGTAGACCCAGAACATCATCAGGGAAGAAATATGCATATTGGTCCACCACTACAGGATAACTCAGACTCTCCACATAAAATGCTCCAAGGGTAAGGCTAGATAACTGATGAGTGATCGGGTACACTCTCCTACGGGTAAGTCCATCATGTGCTACAAAGGCTCCCTTCTTTCCGGTGAAGGTAAACCTGGTCCCATCTGTGTGAACACACCACACTTTGCGCCTAATACCATCAATATGAGAATGGACTTTAGATAACCAATCCATACCCAGGATGATGTCTTACGGACTTGACGCCCCTACTAAGAGATCATAGCTGAAGCTCTCACCTCCTAGAGTAATCTCACACTGCCAGCACTAATGCGTAATCATCGAATCTGCTCCAGTTGGAGTCTCTAGCTGTAAGGATCAATCCAACGACTCCGTTGGAATCTCTAAGCTCTGAATGAGGGTAGAGGAAATAAAATAATGACTGGAACCTATGTCTATAAGTATTGCAGCTAAGGTGGAGTAGACACATATCGTACCTCGTATCATCTCTGAAGCACTGTGATCTTAGGCCTCAACTGCCTAGAGCTAAGTTCTCTTCTATCCTCCTACTCCCTATGGTCGGGGTGGACCACCTGGTGGTGGTGGCAGTAACATCTCGAATTGTCACCCACTGCTATCTGCACGACTAGCTCCTTTTTCCATGTCCGCCTACTCCATGCGTACCTCCTTGGTCGAACCTCTGTCTCTTCCTGGGTGTTCCTTTGACTGTCTGGTGATCATCTGTATGGTAGGTTGGATGGTCATGAGCCATGTGACCCTACCCGCTGCATGTTTAACATTGCCCGCTCCTCGTATGACTGGCTCTGCCTCGGGTTCCCCGTACAACCAACCCTAAATCATGTGGTCGTCCACCAGTAGGTCTTGTCCTCTTAGATCTCGGTGACATATGTCTGCTAACAGTTGGGTAAGACTCTTCTATTTGACATCCAGTGGTGTGTCTCAATATTGGTGACTGCTCAACAAGGAAACTCTACACTAAGAGGGATTTCTCTAACACCCCCGCCTATTTCAAGATACTGAGTGAGATCATTGAAGCCCTGATCTCTTGCCTGAGCCCCTACTCGAAGGTCTGAGCCCTGAAAAATGGGTCTCACACCATATCTGAGTAGTAGCATGAGAGGTCAGTGAACCTCGCTGAGTAATGATCTATAGTCATGTTTCCCTACTGCAGATGAAAAATCTCCTATATGCGCACTGCGCGAAGAGTCACTGGGACAAACTCTACCCGAAACAGGCTCTTAAAGTCTGCACAGAGAAGTGTCACCTCATCATGAACCTGGATCATCAAGCTCCACCATCTTCCTTCTGTTGCATGTAAAAGACTGGTGGCAAGGATCACCGTGAGATAAGCTGGTGTCCCTACCAGGTAGAAGACTCTCACTACAGCCTCCATCCAATCCTCAACCGCTTGTGGGTCTATCTATCTCCTGAACCTAGGTGGCCTCTGGAGATGGAACTGGTGCAACGTGCTCAAGCGGCGTGCACCCTCTACTGCTGGGGCTGGTGGAATCAGTGGCCCAACGGGTAATGGTACCGTTGGTGCCTCTATTGGTGCCCCTATTGAAAGGGGGCCCTGCACTAAGGCTCTGTCGCTCGGTGGGATATTAGTGCATACTATATCCGGAACCCTAGCTGGCTATCTACGTGGATGAATCTTGAAAAGAAACAGGTGAACCACGGTGAAAAAGTTTTATCTGGTGAGCTGAATCAAAGAGATCACAAAGAAAAACTCTTCAAAACACACACACAATCAGTATTTTTGTGCACTGAGTCAGAAATCATAAGTCAAGGTCCTGGTGTATGGATACGTCGGCCACCGCACCAACACTGGAATCTCTAAACTGATAACCACACTCACTATAATTAACACTAGAGCTGTTAAAAAGATCATAGTCTTATATTCTATAGTAGAACTGACTCCTCTGATACTAATTTGTCATGACCCGTCCCCCAGGGCCCATGTCGTGACTACCTCAAACCCACCTTCCATAGGCTAGGGGTTGGTGAATAACATCGAAGTCATATTCCCTAAAACTGGTAAGTCATTCTCTTTATAACCTGTAAACACAAACAACCAAGCACACAGCAAGATACAAACTCATGTAAACTGAATAGAAAACAGAGTTAGTGTAGTATGTAAAAGGGGCCAAAATACAAGCCCAACTACAAAGTACAAGAAACTGAAAGTATAAGTAAACTGGAATAAATCCTGTGATCACCCGCCAAGGATCGTACCTGAAGGTTAGGTACAGCTCTCGATCAGTCGTCTATGCAGTACACCTCGTCGAAGGTCCACCTCCCAACTACCTCTAGTCCTGGTACTCTCTTCCTCAGTCAGCGTTGTCTATTGTCTTCACCAGACACAAAAATGTGCGGGCATAGCCTGTAACACCCCAAGCTTTCACGATACGCTTCTCTTTCAATAATGCAATATCTTGCATTGTACGCAAGTTCGAGATTCTAACACATCGCGACCAATCAAAATAGAAATTATGAATAATAATACCCACTTTTGAAATTATATATATTTTATATTTCAAAATGGACTTCATTTGTGGATTCTTAATATCAAAATTATCCTATGTTGAATTTTTGCTATTTTTCTAAGAACATCCAATTTTTTATGAATAGTGAAAAATACTTAAAAACAACTTTTTTAATAAAAATAAATTACAGTGATAAATTATACTATAGAGTGGTTTTAAATTATAATTAGAATATATTTTTACCATTTTATCCAATGGTGGTCATTATAATTAATTTCACTTTGAAATTGGACATAAACAATTTTCAATCTTTTGACATATATTGTTTATTAAAAACACGCTATTTGTTGTGACAACGTGAATTAATTATAAAATTAATTAATGCATCTTATATGTTTTGAATTTTGTAAAATATACATCATTTTTGAATTTGAAATATAAATTATAGCTTAGGGTGAAATTTTGGCATTCTAAAAAACTTCAATTTTTGATGAATAGTGAAACCACTAAGTGGTAGTTAGAAAACTGATTTTTCGTTTAAATGAAACATTACCACTTCTGTGATTTGATTTTCAAAAATACGACATACTTGGTTTTCATTAGGAAGTAAAATGTGGTTCAATGGGATTAAAATAATTTTTTGGTGAATAGTAACTTTTAAGTTTAATTAATCACGATTAAAGATAATTAGTGAAATTTAAGGTAAAAATGGTATTATAAAAATATGAAATGACCTTTACACTTGTCCTACCCCTATTTTATGAGTCATGGACAACAAAGAAAATCCATGGGTCAACTTGGGGACCCCATGGAGCCACTTTGGTAGGAAAATGACATTAAAAACTTTTTATTTAATGTTAAAATAAAAATGTCACAAACAAGAGTTGTTTTACTAAAATAATTTTTAAATGGGGTTATACAAGTCCTATTTTTTACTATAAATATTAATTATAAAGATAAAAAGATTTACTACATCATGATATTTTTCTTATAATTTTTAGACATTAAATAAATTTAATTATTTATGACACCATGATGATGCAGCGATTACCTCATTAATTAACGATTTAAATAAATTGAAAAGATAATGTAAAATAAAAGGCTTAAACTTGTCAAAAACCTATTGGATGAGTATATTTCTAACCCTTATCACCTTATCCTCGAACTATATCATTTTGGGACCTTTAGAATCCGAAAGGAATTTCATAATAAAGTAACATTTCAATCTTTCTAAGAGTTCCCCTTCTCTCCTCTTATAAAAGGCCCCCACCACTCCCACCTTATTCACACCCTCAAGCCATTTGGATCGTCCAACCTCTGCCAAAATACTCTCCCAACATCCCTTTATTACTCCTAGAAGCCTCACTTTGGGCATAAATCTTCCCAAGGAAGCCTTTGGCTCAAATCAAAAAGACTTACCTGATTTTAAGGTAATGTCTTCTCTTATGTTATTTTGTATTATTTTGCTTCTCCAACCCCATAAACTATTTTTATCCATTTATTTTGTAACAAAACCAGTATACTAAATATACTAGGATGTTTTTATAAGAACTATTTGAGCTACACTTACACACACCTACATCTAATGGTTAAAGAACATACTATTTCTGTGGATGGTGAATTTCTGCCTCACGAAACGATGATTGTTCAACACTAATATAAAACCTTCAAAGGTGGCCATTAAGATGTCAATATATTTATATATGATATATAATATGTTTATGTTTTACTTAATCTTCTGTATTTTTCATTTATGGCATACCTTTATGGTTTCTGTGATGGGTAAACACGATCTTTTCATTTTAGGAAGTGCGGACTACCGCCCCCTCAAAGTGATTTGAATCGTTAATACCATATGTGGGATGTATAAAGGATGGATTAAATGGTATTATACATTATATTATACTGGAATTATATTATAACTTTATATCATTATGTTTCATTCCATTAAAATATGAAATAGAAATGAAAGTAACGTTCATGCGTACGTACGACTTACCGTCTCCATGAACGGTGCATTTCATTTCTTACCTCTAAATGTTATGTAATATTATAAATGAATGTATATACTGGATATATATGATGTATATGATATCTACATCATAAATATAATTATGGATATAATGGATATTCTACCACACAAACAACTTGTAATTATAAGAAGATTGTTGTTGACTCAAGTACCAAAGATCGACAAAATGACCGTTATTAACTTAAATGACTACATAATTTTCATAACATTTAATAAGTGATATAAAAGGGATAATTAACTTGAATACGGTTCTTAAGAAAATATAAATTAACTCTAGTTTATTATTCAGGAGGTTAAATAACGATCGAGTCAAGTCTAACATAAGGTAAGGGCACTTCTTAACCCAATTTCTATTCTTTGGGTTAATCTCCTACTTTCAAATTATGTCATGATATTATTATGTCCTATCTTGTATTTGTACTTTATTTATGTGTACTTATAGTGAATAAACATAATAGATCTACTTTATTTAAAAAATTGATCTTTTTAAGGGTCTTCGTCTCATTCTCCTTTCATTGAGGCATATTTTGTTTTATACACAAATTTCTTTTATACGGTGTATAAACCCTTTTGAATTTTACGTTTATTCAAAAGGAATCTTTTTTATATGAAGTGTTTTACTAAAAAAAGGGAATGTTTTTCTTGCTGTACATATGCGGCGACAACGACTTCTCCGCCGCCATGACCATTATTTGAGTTTCGGCTTCCTCTACAATCCATAAAATTTTTTAATGAAAAATAAATACAAAGTTTTAACTTTATTTTATTTTGGTATTGAAAATGGTTTTGAAAGTGTTTTTATTATATCAATGTGTTGTATTGATATCTTGTGATTGAAATATGGAAATGTTATGTTTCCTTTATGCATTTTTTATGTGATATGATTATGTTATGGTTTATGATATGTTTAAACCTATTAATATGAGGAATTAATTGGACTTAATAAGTGACGGGTGGAGCCCGCTACAGCTCCTCGATGCATCGGTAGGTCTCATGAGACAAACTAGTGTCTTGGCACGAGGCCTTGACAAAATATTATTTGTAGTCTTGGCACGAGGCCTTAGCTATGTGGTTATGATAGTCTGGCATTATGCATTACATCATTATGAAAGTGGTTATTGATATTGCATGTGATTATTCGACCAGTAGAATATCTATGTGAGTAAGTAAATGGTATTATTTAATTTTATTTTTTCCATATTATGTTGAAGTTAAAGTTTAAAAAGGCTTTTGTTTTAGTTATACATTGCCTTAAATGTTAATGTTTATTTATGAATGCTTCCTCTATATTGTTATCCTTACTGAGCATCTGAGCTCACCCCTTTCAATGTTTTAATATTTTCCAGGATGTGAAGTAGTATTTTATGAATGACTTGCAGGGATAGTCAGAAGTGGATATGAGTTTGGACTATGGAGACTTTTTTATTTTATTTTTTCACTTTATGATGTAATGTTACATTATGAATGTATCTAGTGTTTCCAAAGCTACTAAACTAATCGGTCTTTCGAGACTTGATCTTTTGTGATCATGCCAATGTTACGCAATAACGCACCGACTCTGGGTAACTGGGGTCGAGGCGTTATAGTTGGTATCAGAGGCAGTTTAGTACTAACCTTGGAAGCTAGATTTAGATAAACTCTGATTAGAGAACATAGCCCAAAGATAGACTTTGAGAATTAGTATAGAAGAACTTCCTAGAATTTTGGTATTATAGAGATTTTGTGAGTCTTCCAAGCAATACATCCCTGTCTGGATACGAGCAGGTAGAGGTGGCTCTGGCACAGATGTACCTAGGGGTAAAACCCGAAAACACCGCTTTGAGCTAGACTCAAATGGGAACTGGTGCACGACAATGGGCCTTGCTGCACCCTTGGTTACGACACTCCCGGGGGATATGCTTAGGATAATTCTCAATTTCTTTACAAACCACTATGAAGGGTTATGAGTATATACTTCCTCAAAGAAAACATTTTTATGATTGTGGATTATATCCATAAATAGTTTAATTTATGTTAAGTATTTTACAAGTACGGAATTAAGTATTTTGATTCATAAACTAATCTAGTTTTTGCCATTGTTTAGAAATGGTGCTTAGTGGAAGGAATGGAAACCGTATCAATGCACGCACTCCATGTAGGGATTGCGCCCCTTCTCAAAATAATTATTGTGGAGATGGAGATACAACTGGTTCTGATCAACTTATTACCTTACTGGGACAACTCACTCAGGTTATGAATAATAACCTTACTCGTATGGAGCACCCTGATCCGCAACGTGGAGGATCAATGTTAGACCGTTTCATGAGGCAACAACCACCAAAATTTAATGGGGGTACAAATCCATTAGTAGCTGAGTAATGGATAAAATCTTTAGATAAAATATTCCATGCCTTGGGGAGTAGTGAAAGGGAAACGGTTATCATGGCAGTTTACCGCCTCACTGAAGATGTTGATCAATGGTGGTCATTGATTGAAAATACAAAGGAAGATGATAAAGTATCGAATATGGAATGGAGGGAGTTCAAAGATATTTTCTTAGAAAAGTACATTCCCCGTGACCATAGAGAAGATATGGAAAGGCAATTTCTAAGTCTAATGCAGAAGGAGGATGGGAATGTCGCAAAGTATGAGTCTAACTTTACATGGTTAGTGAGGCATGCATCAAATTATATACGTAACCCAAGAAGTAATATTGATCGTTTCTTTGATGGGTTAAAACCGTTTCTCCATCGAGCCTTAGTCTTACAATCCTTCTCGTCATACGAAGATATTGTCTCATGTGCTATCAAAAAAGAAAAGTAATTCTCTAAATCTTATGATAATAAAGTAAAGAAAGAGAAGAAGAGAACAGTGGAACAAGTGAAAGATAAAGGGAAAAAGGGAAAGAAAGATTTTCCATTATGCAATAATTGTGGGAAGAATCACCCCGGTACCTGCTTAAAAGGAATGGGAGTTTTTTATAAATGTGGAGAAAAAGGTCACCAGGCTCGTGATTACAAGGGAAAGAAAAAGGCTATCAATGTTGAATGCTACAATTGTAGGGAAATGAGGAATTATGCAAATGAATATCCTAAGCGTCAGGGAAACTTACCTCAGAAAAGGCCAAGGGATCAAGGACAATCTTATGCTGTTACTATAGTTGAAGTGGAATAATTAATGTATTTGTGTTTTTCGACTCAAGGATTATAATCTGGTTATAATAATAATGTGATATATATAAGGATTGTACTGTAGTACTTGTTTTTTTCATTAAGGTTTTAATATGATGAAGGTAATCATATTTTTAGTATGTGACAATAAGAGAAACATTACTTTGTTTGGGGAATCTAATGTTACAATTGATTTTGGAATTTAGAGACCTTTTAGAAAAAGTCAGGACAGAGGTATTTTGGATAACTATAAAGGTTGGAATGAATTAAGTTGAACTTTTGATAGTATTGTTTAAGGTTAAAACATTTCTGAAGATTATTTTTGGAATATTATAATACTATACTCTTAGGAAAAGGACAACCTGCAGGTTGGGGGATAACTCATCGCGTCGGACAAAGCTGCAGGAATCGAACCCACAACCATAGTGCGACAGGCCTTTATTATCTACCACTAACCTACAGGAAGTCCCTGGTTATTACAAAATAGTTTTCTTAATCTAAATGGTTTGTGTTAATATTTTGAACCTTGTACGATTAGGATAAATATAATATTTTTGAAATCTATTACCTTTTGGAGTGAAAGATGGGTTTGTGGTAAACATTTATGAAAGTATACATGACAAGTAAGTATATTTCTTGACGTTCTTAGTAAATCTCCTAAATAAATTCCTTAACTTTATGAAAGGTAACTTAAAACAAAAACGTTTCTGGTTAACTTTTCCAATTAGGGATTCAATGACCGTTTAACCAATCACAAGTTTGTGATTTTCTTATGGTTAACTTTCTCCTAATCCTGCTTTCTAGAAGTCTCTATCAAACCTTGATGGTTTGTTTCTCCTCCATATCCATATTTTCATAGAATCCTAGTATGGGCTATCTCAGGTGACCTTCGTACTTCTCTTTTCTTCTTTTAGTTTTATATTCTTATTAACCCTATTTCCGATGTGGGTTTTCCACAAAGGTATTTTCTATTTTCATCCTTTTATTTTCGAAGAACATTTTCAAATTGCGAGGATGCAATTTATTGAAGGAGGGGAGAATGTAACACCCCAAGCTTTCATGATACTCTTCTCTTTCAATAATGAAATAGCTTGCATTGTACACAAATTCGAGATTCTAACGCACCACGACCAATCAAAATAGCAATTTTGAATAGTAATGCCCAATTTTTGAAATTATATATATTTTATATTTCAAAATGGATTTCATTTGTGGATTTGGAATATCAAAATGAGCCTATGTTGAATTTTTCGTATTTTTCTAAGAACATCCAATTTTTTATGAATAGTGAAAAATAATTAAAAACAACTTTTTTAATAAAAATAAATTACAGTGATAAATTATAATATATAGTGGTTTTAAAGTATAATTAGAATATATTTTTACCATTTTATCCAATGGTGGTCATTATAATTAATTTCACTTTGAAATTGGACATAAACAATTGTCAATCTTTTGATATATATTGTTTCCAAAAAAACACGCTATTTGTTGTGACAGCAGGAATTAATTATAAAATTAATTAATGAAACTTATATGTTTGAAATTTTTTAAAATAGACATCATTTTTGAATTCAGAATATCTATTATAGCGTTGGGTGAAATTTTGGCATTGTTCTGGAAAACTTCAATTTTTGATGAATAGTGAAACCACTAAGTGGTAGTTAAAAAACTGATTTTTCGTTTAAATGAAACATTACCACTTCTATGATTTGATTTTCAAAAATCCAACATACATGGTTTTAATTAGTAAGTAAAATTTGGTTCAATGGGATTAAAATAATTTTTTGGTGAATAGTAACTTTTAAGTTTAATTAATCGCGATTAAATGTAATTAGTGAAATTTAAGGTAAAAATGGTATTATAAAAATATGAAATGGCCTTTACACTTGTCCTAGCCCTATTTTCTGAGTCATGGGAGACCAATACAATCCATGGGTCAACTTTGGGACCCCATGGAGCCACTTTGGTAGGAAAATGACATTAAAAACTTTTTATTTAATGTTAAAATAAAAATGTCACAAACAAGAGTTGTTTTACTAAATCAATTTTTAAGTAGAGTTATACAAGTCATATTTTTGACTATAAATATTAATTAGAAATCTAAAAAAAGTTCCTACATCATGATATTTTTTTTATAATTTTTAGACATTAAATAAATTAAATTATATATGAAAACATGATGATGCAGTGATTACCTCATTAATTAACGATTTAAATAAAATGAAAAGATAATGTAAAATACAAGGATTACACTTGTAAAAACCTATTGGATGAGTATATTTAGAAACTTTATCACCTTATCTTTGAACTATATCATTGTGGGACCTTTTGAATCCGAAAATCATTTCATAATAAAGTAACATTTCAATCTTTCCAAGAGTGCCCCTTCTCTCCTCTTATAAAAGACCCCCACCACTCCCACCTTATTCACACCTTCAAGACATTTGGCTCGGCCAACCTCTGCCCAAATACTCTCCCAACTTCCCTATATTACTCCTATAATCCTCACTTTGGGCATAATTCTTCCCAAGTAAGCCTTTGGCTCAAATCAAAAAGAGTTACCCGATTTTAAGGTAATGTCTTCTCTTATGTTATTTTGTTTTATTTTGATTCTCCAACCCCATAAACTATTTTTATACATTTCTTTTGTAACAACAACAGTATCCTCAATATACCGGGATGTTGTTATAAGAATTATTCGAGCTACACTTACACACACCTACATCTAATGGTTAAAGAACATACTGTTTCTGTGGATGGTGAATTTCTGCCTCACAAAATGATGATTGTTCAACACTCATATAACACCTTCAAAGGTGGCCATTAAGATGTCACTATATTTATATATGATATATAATATGTTTATTATTTACTTAATCTTCTGTATTTTTCATTTATGGCATACCTTTATGGTTTCCATTATGGGTAAACACGATATTTTCATTTTAGGAAGTGCGGACTACCGCCCCCTCAAAGTGATTTGAATCGTTAATACCATATGTGGGATGTATAAAGGATGGAGTAAATGGTAATATACATTATATTATACTGGAATTATATTATACCTTTATATCATTATCTTTCATTCCATTAAAATATGAAATAGAAATGAAATTAGCGTTCATGCGTACGTACGGCTTACCGTCTCCATGAACGGTGCATTTCATTTATTACCTCTAAATGTTATGTAATATTATAAATGAATGTATATACTAGATATATATTATGTATATTATATCAAGATAATGAATATAATTATTGATATAATGGATATTCTACCACACAAACAACTTGTAATTATAAGAAGATTATTGTTGACTCAAGTACCAAAGATCGACAAAACGACTGTTATTAACTTAAATGACTACATAATTTTCATAACATTTAATAAGTGATATAAAAGGGATAATTAACTTGAATACGGTTCTTAAGAAAATAGAAATTAACTCTAGTTTATTATTCAGGAGGTTAAAGAACGATTGAGTCAAGTCAAACACAAGGTAAGGGAACTTCTTAACCCAATTTCTATTCTTTGGGTTAATCTCTTACTTTCAAATTATGTCATGATATTATTATGCCCTATATTTTATTTATACTTTATTTATGTGTACTTATATTGAATACACATAATAGATATACTTTATTTAAAAAAATGATCTTTGTAAGGGTCTTCATCTCAATCTCCTTTCATTGAGGAATATTTTGTTTTATACACAACTTTCTTTTATACGGTGTATAAACCCCTTTGATTTTTATGTTTATTAAAAAGGAATGTTTTTTATATGAAGAGTTTTACTAAATGAAAAAAAGGGAATATTTTTCTTGCCGTACATATGCGGTGACAATGACTTCTCCGTCGCCGTGACCATTATTTGAGATTCGGCTTCCTCTACAAGCCATAACTTTTTTTAATGAAAAATAAATACAAAGTTTTAACTTTATTTTATTTTGGTATTGAAAATGGTTTTGAAATTGTTTTTATTATATCAATGTGTTGTATTGATATCTTGTGATTGAAATGTGGAAATGTTATGTTTCCTTTATGCATGTTTTATGTTATACGATTATGTTATGGTTTATGATATATTTAAACCTATTCATATGAGGAATGAATTGGACTTAATAACTGACGGGTGGAGCCTGCTACAGCTCCTCAATGCATCGGTAGGTCTCATGAGACAAACTAGTGTCTTGGCACGAGGCCTTGAAAAAATCTTATTTGTAGTCTTGGCACGAGGCCCTGGCTACGTGGTTATGATAGTCTGGCATTATTCATTCCATCATTATGAAAGTGGTTATTGATTTTGCATGTGATTAATCGACAAGTAGAATATCCATGTGAGTAAGTAAATGGAATTATTTATTTTTATTTTTTCCCTATTATGCTGAAGTTCAAGTTTAGAAAGGCTTTTGTTTTAGTTATACATTGCCTTAAATGTTAATGTTTATTTATGAAAGCTTTCGCTATATTGTTATCCTTACTGAGCATCTGAGCTCACCCCTTTCAATGTTTTAATATTTTCCAGGATGTGAAGAAGTATTTTATGAATGACCTGTAGGGATAGTCAGAAGTGGATATGAGTGTGGACTATAGAGACTTTGTTATTGTAGTTTTTTACTTTATGATGTTATGTAACATTATGAATGTATCTAGTGTTTCCAAGGCTACTAAACTAATCAGTCTTTCGAGACTTGATCTTTTGCGATCATGCCAATGTTACGCAATAACGCACCGACTCTGGGTAACTGGGGTCGGGGTGTTACATAGCCCGTTTAGGGGTGAGTATAACGATAATCAATAGGGACCCTAAGACCCTCAAGGTCTCACAAAATTCACAAAGGATAAACCAAAAATCATAAAATCAACTAACAACCCTACTTAGGTATATTCCCATACATATACCTAAGTTATCTAGTATACCAATCTCAATCATGAAGAAACACAGAGTCCAACTCAAAAGCCCAAAGCTCAACTATTCCACAATGGAAGGAATGCCACGAAGTTAAGTACCACATAGGTACACCACACAGAAGAATACCACAAAGGTACTAACTCAACTCACACCAGGTATAACTTAGGTATAGAAGTACAAATGGTTAGATGTAACTACTGAATCATCGTACTCGGTTAAGAGGCTTTGCTGATAACCCACACAGGATCGCTTGGTGCTGACCCACATAGGATTGGTCAGTGCTGACCCACACAAGATCGGTCGTTGCTAACCCACACAGGATCACTCGGTGATGACCCACACAGGATTGCTTAGTGCTGACCCACATAGGATTTCTCGGTGTCGACCCACACAGGATAACTATTCATTCTTCACATCATAGCCAGCTACTGGGTTCCCACACTAAGCTTTCTCGTCTCCGAGAGGGTCTGCTCCTCAAGCCAATGGTCGATACTCCAACTTCCAAAAAGTCCCATGAAAAAATATCCTGAAGAACTTCCAAGTCAATGGGGTCTCAACATAATAGATGGTGCATCAATCGGACGCCCGGTCAGTAAGTTATTAGCCATTTAGTCTCGGGGGCCCGGTTGGATTCGTTCTCAATCCAACCCGACCGTATCCAAAATTTGTCCAAATCCCAAGTGGGGTATACAAAAGGTACCTTCTCTCTCCAAGGTTTATAGATCCATTAATAGTTTGTCAAATGGATGTCTGGTGCCAATGTTATGGCCGATAGAGCAAAAAGCTTATAGCTGGTCCGGGTCTTTACAATAAGCCCTTTATTACATATTATTCATTCTAATCACTTTCTTAAGAGTCTCTGGTTAGGTATAGAAACTATAACTTTCCTTGATTCTTTTTGAATCCATAATATTTAAGTATTCTACATTCATGAAAGAGGCAATCAATCATTGAAAATACCTTTGTACAATTAACCTCTATTTTTGGCCATCTTAACATTTTATCCTTCATAAGCCTTAGAGACCATGAAATGCCTATTAGGTAGCCATATTACATGCTAATATATCTTTACCTAACCATATCTTGTGTATATTCTTGTTTTATTTTTATCAAGTGTGGGAGAGAGGGTGTTTCCATGGTAATTATGGTGAGAGAGTCATTGTTATGGGTTGATATAAAGGGTGCCTACATTTTACTTGGGAAATGGGTTCAGAAGACATATTACATCATTATTTTACTCATGTTTCCCTATTTAGATAAATAAAAATATATTAAAAAATAGTTTTTTACATTGAAAAAATATAGAAAAAAATAAAAAAAATGGAGAAAATAGGATGTTTACTCATTATTATTCACTGCTTGGTTGTGACCCCCAAAAATAGACAATGGGGAGAGTGAGTTGGAGGTGATACACATTGTGAGGGGTTGAGTGTGTACATTAATTATGAACACTTGCTTAATTTTGACATTTTTTGTACATAAGATATTAAAAACTCCTCTTCTGCCTTAGATTTCTAAATATTAAATCCTACCAACCCTTGAACCTCATAACAACCTGTTGGAAGTCCTCTTGAGTAGCATACTAGTTTCTACAGGTAGAGAAATGAGAATCTTCGCAATCATATGGTAAGATCACAGGAACTCTAGGAAAAGAGAATAAATCCACATTAATATGTTCCTTGAGTGAAGAGGTAAAATTTTTAGGTGAGGTTGGTTGCGACATGTTGCATGGGTGAAACAAATGAAGTTGAACAAATTTGAATGTGAGAAAAGAAAATGATAGGAAAATTGATTCCATAAATGATACATAATGAATTTCATTTCAAAAGAATCTTGGATGTTTTACCACCTTTGAATTAGGAATCAGACATGATTAGGATATTATAATTTTTCCAGGAGTTCAAATTTTTAGGTGTGGGGGTGTGATCATACCTATATTCACTGTTTCATTTCCACCCTTACACCACTACGCTAAAATTGTTTTGTATTGAAAATTATAAAAATAATAATAAGTTGAAATTCATATTTGATTCCATTAATTTCGGTTTATCACTATTAAAATGGGAAATGTTACTTGTTTTTATGATATCAAGGTAGGAGGAGATGATTTAGAGGACCCCTGATGAAGTGGAATAAAAATGGGATAAAATTACATGGATCCATGAATACTTATCCACTATTTTTCCTATTTATAAACTTTTGTGATTCCAATTGGGCTGATATTTTGTATTATGGTCCAAAATATAATGGGATACAACTATTATGAATAATACCAAGCCCAATTCTACCATAAATTAGCCCAACCAACCTGATCTGTCCAGAGAACTGAATTTTTTAGAATTCAAAAGTGGCATTCTGTAATATGTTCTTATCTATAGATACACTTGTCTAATTGATTCCAAACATTCTGTGGAGATATTAAGGAAGTGGGTCTTCAAATTTCTAGTTTTTTCAAAAGATATATTAGATTTTAAAATGGTCGAAATTCATATAACAAGAGGTTTGAAGAAATTTATGTGACCAAAACCACCTTCCAATTTTTCGATAAAATGGCACCTTGGGCTCCTGATTATCATGTTAGACCAGGAGGAAATGTGCTACCATTTTGGAACCCCAAATGAGTCCTCTCATCATCCCTAGAAGTTCTAGAGGCTATGGGAAGTTCTTCTTCAACATCTTCCTCTTCCTCCCCTCCCATGAATTTCTAAACCCCCAGTGATCACCTAGGGAGGAATATAATGTAATCCCATGATTTGTTCATGAAATATTTGGATGTTATTTTAAATTATCGGTCTATGTGTTGTTTTTCATCATCCTATAATTTTATTTTATTGAGTTAAGTACTGGTATGTCATGCTCAACTCATATTATCATGTTTGGGGGTACCCATTCATGTGATGTTTCGCACACCGTTCACCACTTATTTCCCCCATTAAAATTGTAGTGCTTGTGTGGTTCATATTGTTTAATTGAACTCACATACACACTACCATGGACATGTACTTTAAAGTCATGGTAATAAATTGGAATAACATACAATCCTAGATAGTGCATCGAGTTCTTTGTGTGTTTTCTCAGTGAGTTTTGGTTATGAAGTCGAACGCAAATCAACCATTCATCGGTGGTATCCAATGAATCATTATGTGTTTATGACTAAACCCTTAGAGATATCATAGTATAAACTTAGTAACATTCGTGTTCTAGGTGTTACAAACCCAGGATTAAAATATTATAACCCTATCTCTTGAAGCAATGAAGGATGAACATTACAATACTCCCCTAGGTTGATCACGTCTAATTAATCTTGTCCATTTCTACTTTGTTTTATCGATTTTGTGTTTCTTTTGTAATCTTTAATCATCAAAACCTAGGTTTTATTAAATCAAATTACTTTTATATTTTCATAATCACAACCCTCTTTTTCAATTAATGATCTATGGCTCTATCAAGATACGACCTTGGGTTTCTACTATACTGCAGAAATTCTAGTAAAAACTAAACAACTAATTTGACGTGATCGACAACGCAATCACACATACATCACACACAAGGAATACATGGTGAATAAGTCATATCTCACAAAAATAAAAGTGATATTATAAAAACCTTACCATATGTCTGAAAGTATTATATACTTGTAGTTAATGTCATGGATAATGGAATTAGATTCATTAATAATTTAACTCATAAAGGATTCCAATTTTATTTTATTTATTATAATTTTTTTATGTTCATTTTTTACATTTTAGATTAGTTAAAAGATTCAATTTTTTCATTCGGGAGTGTTCATTTCCTTGGTTTTCATGATTGGTTCACTTGTATATTTGTTCGAAAGATCATGTAAAATGAGAATAGTTTTGTAGAATTAAAATTATATGTTATTAATGAACTTATTGATGATTAAATGGTCTTATATATATTTTTTTATAAATGAGGATTATTCATTAGATAAAATATTAATGATAATCATTTAGATTATTTGGGAGTTTTTTCATTCATCACGCACTAGTTTGGTTTGATTAATTAACCTAAAAGGTGCAGGCCCAGGCCGAATGCCCAGTCTCGTAAAAATTTATTATATAAAAAGATGCAGTACAAAGTACAAATCTAAGAAAACAAAATTACACCCAACAACACAGTCAATCAAAAGATGTCAAAATATCCAACATCACCATCCTCCGAGACGTCTGGATCTGCCGACTCCCACTCAGAATGTGAAGCATAGTGACAGAGCATATTGAGATATTGCTCCCTAAGATGTAAATCTCTTTCATTAAATGAGTTCCTGGTTATCGACTTACTATGTCCCTTCTTTACATTTATTTCTTTCCCTTTTTCTTTTTTGGCAGAGGACCTAATAGATACAGTCTTCGGCATGTTGGAGTAGTCTATCCTTGTCTTCTTCTTAGTTGGAGCAGTTAGTGCCCCCATGCTTACAATCCCATTTTTCCCATGCATATTGTCACCCTCACCATCAGAGGTTCCTTTATTTTCCCCTCGAACAATGTCACTATAAGAGAATTGAAGGACATCCCCATCATTTTCTTTACCTCCACTGGAGACATTTCCCCAGTTTCCAGGAGTTTCCATCGATCCATTAGAGCAGTAATTTCCTCCATCCTTTAATGTTGCAGCCATAAAAGATTTCCTATTATTGTCAATTGGGGTCAAACACTGATTTTTAATTTTTCTCCCATACGATTTTACTTCCTCATCCACTACAACCTCCAAAGGCATTAGTTGATCTGATTCCATGAAGGGTGGACTCATCCTCTATCAATTTTCCCACCATCTTGCCCAGCCCAGAATCTATCTGTAGTGGGTCAGACCAAGCACCTTCCGCATCTCCTGCACCAGCTTGAAGTTCTTCCGCTCCTTCCAGCACTGCAAATTGATTCATAGAGCAAAAATATGATCCCGAATTTACTATAAATGAATCAGAATCCTATGCACCTCCTGATATCCCATGTCTACGGCCCATGAATTGATGATATTTACACGCGTCATCAGCATCAACAGAGTGATTACTCTTCACCGCAACACCATCATACACCTGTACCATTGACCCTGATTCACCAGTCAAAGAGCTAAGACCTAGATCATTCCTTAACCGATCAAAAACTACTACAACAGAAGGCCCTGACTTCTCTAGAGAAATGTTCTTCATAGCTCCCAATGAACCTATGTTAACCGGTTCAGAAGGGACAGTCATAGAGGGAGGGTCAGCCTGTTTCATCCCTTCATTGACATAACCTGGAGAATTCTGCACTTGATGATGTTGATCAGCCCCAGCCAGAGAATCATGAGCATCATGCATCACTGATAGAGATCCCTCCCTATCATACTGCTTATTCGCAACAGGAGCATTTCATACCCCACCAAACATAACCGGGCCACATTCAAAACATTTGAAACACCAGGTTCAACAAGACACTCCTGTATTTCTTTCTTATGAAAAACAGATAAATCATGCCCTTGTTTGTGATAGAAGGAGCAGAATTTGATCCAAGATTCATAGTAGATGGGTTGAGCATACCTGTATTCCCCCTCAATGACAACCCACACCATCTCAAGAGGATTCTGGGATAGTTCTATTTCAACACAAAACCTTCCAACACTTGGATTATTCAGGGTAGCCATTTTCTGATCAAGACGTAGGAAACAACCAATAAAATTCCCAATTGATTGTAACAGTGATGGATTTTGGAAAGGTAAAGGAAAACCATGGATCTAAATCAAAATCACTGAGGTAGAAGAATCCCGGTTCATGTAAAAATAAAAAGACCCACGAAGAAGATGAAATCAAGAACCTTGAATAGATCTACTAAAATTGGACCAAGCCCAAGCCAGATCATCTTTATCAGCAAAATAAAGGAGGAAGTGACGTGGTCCTAAGAGGATGACAACTACCCGATGATTTAGACCCCATTTCCCATTCACAAATTTATCAAATACCTCCAACGAAGGCCACCTCCGCAAAAACTTTGCAATCAGGGCCGTGGAGAAAAGTGATGATGATTCAGTGAACTTTTGAACGGAGACCGGAACCACAGACTAACTGTTTTAGAGGCCAAGAACCTTCTGAGTGACCCTGATGTTGGGGAAAAAAGGAAGACCCGCCTCTGAGGGTAATCGAGAGTGACGATCAGCAAACTCGCAACCCAGAGTCCCGATGCCGATTTTCTAAGGCCCCTCTCCCAGGGGAGGAGGGGCTACCGAGGCCTCCATTGCAGCTAGGTTTTGAGAATCACCCAATATTCAGTACGACAAAGCGGCCTTCGTGCATCTTGGTTTTATTAATTAATATTTTGTATATATACTAGTTTTAGAAAACTAAATATGATTTAATATACATTTTAAAATATATTTTAACCATTATAACGTTTTTTTGACCTTCCTTGAAGGTGTTATTATAAATCATCTTCCCCGAAAGTGGTGAATGGACCCCGCTCATACTATGTTTTCATTTTTAGAATAAAAGGGGAAAGAAGAGAATTGATGGTGGATATACCATTAACGTAATAAAATCACATTATATATATTATACTAGAGTTATCAAGTTAATTTTTTTAGAGTATGTTATGGAAGGATTATAAAACAAAATAAAAGAAATTGAAAGAGAGAGAGATTGAGAATATTTTACCTCTTGTGTGTCGTCTCCTTGAGAACCTCCTCAAGGGACTCGAAAATGGTCTTTTGGTGAGACCAACAAGACCAGAACGTGGGGAAATAGGTTTGTTACATTAATTGAATAGAATATTAGTATGATACAAGTCTTATAAGGTGTGAGGAGAATATGTGGGGATGGTATGTATTTATAGTAGAGGAGATGAGTGTTTTTTGATTATTTTATTTATATGTTAATTATTTTGGCTCAAGATTATCAGTAGTGATGATACTTGTGAAACAATAAATTAAAGGGATAATTAGAGTTTGAAATAATGGTTCTTATATCATCCATACATCATAAATGAATCAAAAATTAATTTATTTACGAATAATGTTATATACAGTAAATTATTGTATTTCACTATTCATAAAAATTCAACTATTTTAGAAAAATCCAAAAAAATTACCCTAAATAATTTTCAAAATGTATAATTAAAAATAGACTCCATTTTTGAAACTAATTTTTCTAAATATGATTATTTTTATTTTTATTTAAAATAATCATTTATTCAAAAAACACAAATTTTAAAATTATAACTAATTTTAGGAAACATTGAAAAATTAACTAAGGTCTCATAAAATTATATTATAATAATAAAAAAATATTAATTTATGAATCTATTTTGTGAAAATAAATTTTATTTTAAATAATTATATCAATTTTAAAATTGTAAATAAACATTTATATTTCATAGAACTGCCAATACTTAATTTATTATTTTTAATACATTTATTTACTTATTACACGATATAAATATATCATATTTTCATTTATGAGATACATAAATTTTATTTATACTCTCATAGGTGAGATAAAATTCAAATCATAAATAGACATAATATAATGAAATTGATAGTTTTATAAAAATCATCATTTTTCACTATTCATTGGAAAATGAATATTTTCAGAAAAATAACAAAAATTAACCCTATGATAATTTTTACACACTGATTTTAAAAATTATGTTTATTTAATTAAATAGAATTTATAACTATTTTATAATTTAATTTTAAAATAAGTGAATCATTAGAAGGCTGTAAAAATGCCTTTATAAAAATACAGTGTTTTACGTATAAAATTTGATTTATTCTTATCTTATGCCTTGAAAAATAATTTAGAAGAATTTAAAAATATAAATTTCATAATGTGGTGAATATTATTCATTCACTCTAATTTAATGACTATGTTATAATAGTGACATTTTAAATAGTATAGCGTGGTTTTAAACTCGGTGTTGTGTGCATCATAACCTATCAAAGTTGTTAAATTTAAAAGAGACATACTATAAAATCATAGTGTGTAACATTATCTACTCCTTCAATAAATTAAATCCTATAAATTTTAAAAAAAATTGTAATCATGGAGTTTTCGTTTTATAATTCCCTTGTAGAAATCTAACATCATAAAAAAGGTTTACACAACTTCCTCTTAAAAAGAGGGTAAGGAGAATATGATGGTTACCACAAAACATGGTTTAACTATAGTAGAACATTAGTCAGATGTGAAAACATGGTCATGGAAAAGAAATATAACTATCAAGATTTTATGGATAGTGATATAGAACATGGTCATCATAAATTTAACATTCACAAGACCATACATTAGTGATTGTTTAAAAGACCATTAATTTCATAGAGAGAAAATTAAATGGATAATGTTTTTCTTCAAAAATATTTTTTCATAAGTTGGGGGATAATTTTAATATACAGATAGGAACTTGAGAAAATAAAATTACATGATTTATTTACATGTCATAAGAATAATCTAGTGCTTTGGTTGTTCTTTGATCTATTTCCACTTCATTTATTACACCAAGAGATGGATATTCAAGTTGAAATTTTGATGCCTAAAGCACTTTTAACAAATCATATG
This sequence comes from Viscum album, assembly GCA_963277665.1. NCBI lineage: Eukaryota > Viridiplantae > Streptophyta > Magnoliopsida > Santalales > Viscaceae > Viscum > Viscum album. The sequence continues at coordinate 367,656,310 of OY728131.1, forward strand.
GTCAACAAGTCATTCATTCATCCTTCAAATGTTTTATGAAACCAAAATGGTTATCACATGTTATCCAATATGATAAATCATACTTTAATCTTAATCAATAGTATCCTTGAACCGTTCCATAAATATTTAACCGTAAGACTCGTCCAAAATAAGTCTATCGAAATTCAAAGACCAAAACTAATTATGTGGAAGGTCACTAAATTTCCAAAATCAACTTCACATAATATTTCCCCAAATTATGTAGCTCTTATTTTCATATACCAAATATATTAATACCGTAATATCCTTTAAACCTTTATAAACCATTCATTCCTCCAATAATAAAATCTCAGGTTGTTGAATATATTCCTTAAATCCAAACATATAATAATTCCAGTATAACAAAGATCAGTAGATCACTATCCACCTTCATGGTCACCAATAATATTCCATAAAAATCATTTTACTATGATCTCAACATCAAGAACATATTTAGGGTTATCTTTCCCAAGTTAATAAATTATAACAGAATCACTTCTCTTGATTACTGGTGATATTCATTACATGCTTCTAATTATTTAATGAAGAAATAATGTAGTGAGATCCTTGTATATCTCATGATTCTTATAACCATAGAATTATTGATAAAATAATCAAATGACATAATTCTTGAATCCAAACATAGGTATATTAATCATTCCTTATTTGGGGTATATTTCTTTGATGCTTGAGACATTAATTTTTGTAGTGTCCTATCTCCTTGAATTCGAAGTATTACACATTGGAAACTTGTTTCTTACCATTGTAATCAAAAGAAAGGTGTTATTTTTCTCCTCACTTGTAGGAAACTCTCATTCCGTTTAAGCAAGTACCATGGTGTTTCTTTCTACAATTTTCACATATGGGATAATACTCCTTTATCTTCAATCATTTATCCAACTATTTCCTAAATTTCTCTTATTATCGTGCTTCCCTCTAAAGTCACAATAATTATAAAATTATTTATTTGTCATTTTAGTATATTATATTATATCCTCATATGATGAGAATGTTTTGTATACTTGTTAACTTAAAAAGAGTATCATAAGACCATAAAATATTTTATTTTCCTTACCCTTTAGATCATGTGCATTAGAGTGGTTCCCATTCCTTCTGTGAGGTGCCATTTATAATTGATTTTATTCACTAGATTAGACCCTATCATTATAAATAATAATGTATAATCCAAAAACTAGTGAAATAATTTACAAAAATTGAAAATTTTATGTGTAACTAATTTTATAAACATGGTTTGTTTGGGATGTTCATATATAGTTATCCAAAAAGTCCACATTAGGGTTATGATCCCAAATCTAGGATTTCCTAAATCTAGTTCACAAGGTTTATACTAAAATTTCTCAAATACCAACTATAAAAACCCCTACCCTGGTAGCCTAGATTTAGTGGTTATTTCATTATAATTGTATAGATACAAGAGATTATATCACCAAGGATTTATCAGTTTAGTAGTATTAAAGAACTAGATACATACATGGTACCCTTATTACATTGGTAATTAAAACTAAAACATAATAAAGGAAAATAAACCAATTCCTTGAAACTTATTTGAAGATTTCATTTTTATAACTTGTAGAAGGAAAACAAATAAAATGATGAGCTCAAATGCTCAGTAAGGGTTAGGAAAAATGGAATATAACTTGATTTAATAAGTATAATCAAAATTGTAAGTAAAATAACTAAAAAACATACTAATAGATAAACTAAAAATAAAAATGAATCCATATATTTGTTCATAGTGAAAATATGATGGATTGTAATAACTCAATGATGAATGAAGGGAATGATTAATTTTTGGATGTCATGCATTTGGAACATGAATCACTATCGTCAAGATGATTTAATTATATAGGTAGAAACTCATACTATTATTCTTGAAAAAAACATGAAGGGTTTACCGCTAGTTTATTTCATCTCATTAGAGAACATATGCATTGATATGTTATATATAATTGGGACCCATCTATAGGGATTGAATTAACCCGTCCCCAACCCATAGGTCTTGCATTAACCAGTCCCCAAACAATGTAATTCTAATCCAAATCATTCCAAATATATCAGATAATTGATTTAATTAATAATTTGTAACTCCCTAACCCTAGAAGTTCAAATTTGGTGAATTATTTTATTACATTGACATGATTACATGGAAACAAATCCAAAGGATTGATCAGTTTATCAGTCTTGTAATGATATATTTCATACATGATACCCATAATAAATTGGTAAATAGTAAAAAAATAATGATACATAAAAAGAAAATAAAATGCTTCCTTGAATGTTTATTCAAATAGTTATTCTTCATAATCAGGGGAAAGGAAAAATAATAAGGGTGAGGCCAAATGCTCTGTAAGGGTAAGTAAAGAGGAAAAAACAGTGAATAAATAAGAATAAATTAACATGTGAATGTAAATAATAGATAACACATTCCAAAAAAATAACTAGATAAGGAAATATCAATATATAAAGGTAATAAACTAAAAACACGTGTCATTTAATTAATGAACTGAAAATGAAATTCTTCAATAGATATATTGAATAAAAATCTCACGGATAAATAATAACTAAATTATCCACAAATGAAATTCTTAATTATTATATTTCATGTTTCCTAAGAAAATGATACCTTTACCATCAAGATATAGTTTAAACTATTTGGCCAACTAATTATCCTCATGAGACTATTGATTCATCAAGGGGCTTCCATTAACCAGTCCCTAACCCATAGGGCATGCCTTAAATGGTCCCCATCTTGTGAATTGCATGTCCAAAGCATTATTGATATATTTAATAAACAATGTGACTTATCAAATATCCATATTTAATATAAATAAGGATTTATCAATAATACCTCAATGTTGGTTAAGTAACAACAAGGTCTATTGACATGAAAATGTTCTTGAGGAAAGATAAACTTTAAATATTCCAAAGTGTCTCATACCAATAGAGTTAATTGAAACTTATAATATCATGAGACTAATTATATTCATGATATATCATGTGAAATGGAATTATATACACTAAATAAAAGTGAATTTCTTCCTAACAAAATAAATCATAATGAAATGTAAATTTAGACGAAATCTCTTACCTTATCCTTCCTTTTTGTTGTGACGTATTTAGCCTCCTTTATAGTGGTTTAAAATTTGTTACTAACTTATATAATAACCATAATAATTTTTATAATTCCATATATTAACTTCTTATACTATCTCATTACCTTTTTGTTAACAACTTTCATTAATTTTACTATTTTAGGTGTTAATTGTCTAGTTTTCTTGAGTAAGTTTTAACTTTTTATTTGTTATTATCGATAATTAGATTAGGATTTAATAATATCCAAAATGTAAAAAATGCCTTAATTATCATATATAATCCATATATATTTATTTATTATAGTCCATATTTTTTTTATTAGAAATTAAGTGCATCGTTCATGGAGACAGTAGGTCATACTTACGCATGAACACTACTTTCATTTCTTTGTTTTATTAAAAGGTTGAAAACTGAATGATATATATATATATATTATCATATATATGTTATATATGTTACATATTTTTATTAAAACCATCCTTTATATGTTCCATGTATGACATGAATGACTCATATCGCTTTGAGTGGGCAGTAGTCCACACTTCCTCAAATGAAATTATCTTATTTACACAAGATGGAAAGCATAAAAGTATGTTCTAATTACAAATTATAGAAGAATAAATAAATTATAAATATCTTATATAAATTATATAAATATATTTTACATCATAATGGGCACCACAATATGTGGTAAAGGAAAAATTAATAATCATCATTTTGTGAGGCAATAGTTCTCTCTACACAGAAACAACATGTTCGTTACCCATTGGATGGCGGTGTGTGTAAGTGTAGGTATAAAATTTTGTATAAAAACAACCTAGTATATTTAGGGTACTGGTTATGTTATATAATAATAGAATAAATATATTTTATGGGATTGATAATGTAAATGAGACTAGAGATCTTGAGAGAATATGTTACCTCTTAATCGAGTAACTTCTTTTGGTTTATACCAAAAGAATTCCTTGGAAGGCTTCCTGTCCCAATAGAGGATTAGAAGTATATGGGAACGATTTTGGGAATCTTTTTTGGCATATATTTTTTATCCTAAATGTTTTGATATGTGTGAGGAATTAAGAGATGTGGTGGCCTTTTACAAGGAAATGGACTCACTTGGAATTTTTGGAAACAAGTTTGGAATACACATGTTATTAACTAAAAAATGTCATCAAACTCTAAAACCTAAATAATGGAATTTTTATGGCCTCAATATACCCATAAAATGGGTTTTGGACATGTTTTTAGGTCATTTGGGCCCTTAATTTAAAGGTATAGTCCTTCATTAAGCTTGAGTTTGCCTTAATAATTGAAATTAATTTAAATTACTTTCCCTAATCCTTTTGGTCAAAAACAAATTTGACCTTATTATAAATTATAAATTATGATGATTATAAATATTTAATCTATTTTTCCAAATTATAATCATATAATTGGAAATAATTAATTTAAAAGTTCATCCCATAGGCGGGATAACAATGTAGGTTTTTAATGTAAAAATGTCCAAATGTTTGGTAAGTTTTTACATTCAATTTCTAAGTGAAATTGATCCCAATTACCTAAAATTTATTAATTGATAAAAATATAAAATAATAAAATATTAAGACCAATTAAAATTATAATTTAACCATACAAATAAATTATATGAAAAAATATTTTTGAATTAAAATTCAATATTTTTTCATATTCATTAAAAAATTAATCTTCACCAAAAAATACCAAAATTTCACCCTAACCTAATTTTTATTTTTCTATTTCAAATAAGAAGTTTTTTTTTATATATTAAATTTATATATGGGTCAAATTTTGGATTTAAAATGGGTTATCCATTAAAATCCGGCAAAACTACTTTTAATAAAAATATTGTAATTTATGTGAAATATTGGGTTTTTTCTTATCTTATGCCAATATAAAATATATTATATGGGTGTAAAATATTTAGTTTAATATATAATATAAAAATTTACTATATAAATTCTCCAAATTGTTTTTAATTATTTGGCTAAGAAAAATGTGACTAAGTACTATTTTTTTTAAATGAGGTGTAGTGTATATTATCAATAAAATATAAAGAAAGGTATGGTAAAGTCTTGTGGTACTACATTATACCCTACTAAAAAAATTCTTCCTAAAAATTTCATGGGTATAACCTTTAAAAATATTTGGGTTTTTCTCCTTCATATAATCCTTTATTTTCCATATTCCTTCCTCTATTTTTTTGATTTCTCCAGAGTAATTTTACTAGATGAGTTGTCTGATTTCTCAATACTTACTCTCTATAATCAAGAATATGAATGGGTTCTTCGCAATAAGAAAGGTCAGGTTCCAACTATATTTCATTATATATGATCACATGTATTGGGTCTGACATGTACTTACTTATAATAGATATATGGAACACATCATGTACCTTTGAGAGATTTGGTGGCAATTCTAAATGATAAGAAACTACTCAAACCCTTTCAAGAATTTTTAATGGTTCAATGTCCTTGGGACTCTATTTCCCCTTCTTACCGAAACTCATAACATCCTTCCATGGAGATACTATTATAAAAAAATGATATCCCACTTTTAATTCCAAATATTTTATCTGATTATCGGCATAAATGTTTTGACTACTTTGATCTATTTTGATTTGAGCCTGAATAGCTTCACCTTTTCCATCATCTCTCCAAAAAAAATTGGGACTACAAGTTTCCTTTCTCCATCTTCATCCCAAAAAGTTGGATTATGACACCTCTTTCTATATAATGATTCATATGGTTCCATTTGAATACTTTAATGTAAACTATTTTCATACGAAAATTCCACCAAAGATAAGTATTGATCCCACATACCTTAAAAGTCAGGTGAGCAAGATTTAAATATGCCCTCCATTGTTTGAATTGGTCTTCCAGACTGTCTATCAGTTTGAGGACAGTGGGAAGTGCTCAAATGAATCTCAGTGTCAAGAGCCTTCTAAAGACTCTTCCAAAATTTTGATGTAAAGAAGGGGTCTAGAACAGAGACAATTGACTCTAGTGTGCCATGAAGTATTACAACTTCATTAATATAGATGCACTTAAGAGTTAGGTCTTATCTTATAGTAAGGAAATGTGTAAATTTTGTTAGGAAATCGATGATAATCCATATTGAAACATTCTTTCTATGAGTCTTTATAATTACCCTAAAAAATCAATAGTAATTTCTTCCCTTTTCGTCATAGGAATAGGAAGAGGTTTTAGGACTCCATTAGGATGATTCCTTACAGCTTTCACTTGTTGACAGGCCAAACATCTGGACACATAATCCTAAATTTTCTACTTCATGTTATCCCACCAAAAGTATTCCTTCAAGTACCTTTACATCTTTGTGATTCTAGTATGTATAGATAATTTTGAGCAATGATAATCATCCAATAATTCACTTTTTAGCAGAGGTATAGATGGAACACAAATACTATTTCCAAATTTTAGAACACCATCTTCATAATTGTTTTTTGATAATTTCCCTTCATTCACGCCATTGATTTTATTATAAAATTCCTCATCATCATATTGATAATTCTTTATCCTCTATAATAAATATGTTTTTTAAATCATTTTAAATATAATTGGTGTCTCCCCTTCCTCAGAAATTCCCATATCTATCTTTACTTGATCCTTGAAAAAAATACCCTTCTCAATCCTTATTTGGGTTAGAACTCTATGATCCTTCATACTTAATGTATTCTCCACGTTATTTTCTTTCCTAAGGTGGTAGTGTATTAATAAATCATAATCCTTGAGTATCTAGAGCCATCACCTTTGTCTCATGTTGATATCTTTCTAATGGGATATGTATTTCAAGCTTTTATGATATTTGTATATTTCACATTTCTCACCATAGAGATAATGTATCTATGTTTTAAAAGAAAATATTATAGCTTCTAACTCAAGATCATGGGTTGGATAGTTCTGTTCATGAGTTTTCAATTTCCTTTATTCATATTCAATGACTTTATCATTTTTCATTAGGATGCAACCAAGTCCCTTCTTCGATGCATCCCTGTATAAGAAAAACCCATCACTTCTAGATAGTAGCATCAAAATTGGAGAATTAAATAATCTTTTATTTAGTTCATAGAATCATTCTTCAAATTCCTTCATCCAAACAAACTTAACCCCTTTTCATGTAAGATGGGTTAATAGGTTATCCAATTGGGAAAAATAATGAATGAATCACCGATAGTAACCTTTCAAACCAATAAAACTACGTATATTATTTATGTTTTTTGTGTAGGTCGTTATCTGACTACTTTTATCTTTACAGGATCAATTGATATTCCATATTTATAGATAATATGGCTATGGAAAGAAACTTATTGAATCCAGAAATAAAACTTTCTAAATTTAACATATATCTCTTCCCTTATAAGAGTCTTAATAATGATCCAAAAGTGATTCTCATGTTCCTTATGTCTTTTTTAATGCAACAAAATATCATCAATTAATACCACAAAAAAATAACCAACATATTCCTTGAATACCCTATTAATTAGTTCCATAAAAATAGAGGGATCATTATTCAATACAAATGGAATTATTGTAAACTCTTAATGTCCATAACTTTTCCAAAAAAGTGGTCTTTATAATGTCTTCTTTTTCACTCACAATTGGTGATATGCATAATAAAGATCAATATTTGAAAAATATTGGGCTCCATTAAGTTGATTGAATAAGTCATCAATACGAGGCAGAGGATACTTTTTCTTTATTTCAATATCATTGATTTCCCTATAATCAATGCACAACCACATAGATCCATCTTTCTTTTTAACAAAGAGGATAGGGGATCCCCGTGGTGAAACCCTATGGAGAATAAATCCCTTATTTCCCAAATCCTCTAGTTGTTTATTCAACTCTAACAATTAAATAGTTGTTATTGTATAGGGACTCTTTGATATTGACCTTACATCAGGGGTTAAATCAATAGAGAATTCAACCTCATGTTATAGGGGATGTCTAGGTAAATCTTTAAGAAATACGTCAATGTATTCCTTTACAGTTCACACATCCATGATTAGAAGATTACCTTCTTCATAACTAGAGGTTTTTTTCTCTTTTTCCCCAAGAATTTCATTTAGTAAAGCTACTAGAGTTAGATCTAGATAAGAATTATGTGAGAAAAATTCTTCTCTAAAGATGAAAGATTTAATATTTTCCTCAAAAATCATAACCTTCATTCTTTTGCAATAAATTTTGGCATCATATTTTTAGATACAGTCCATACCGAGGATTATGTAAAATTAAACAATAGGTATGATGATAAGTTCATCACATAAAGAAAATTTATGTGTCATAATTGGGACTGAAAGACACATCTTTATTGCAATGATACTTCCCTTAGGTGTTTTGACTGACAATTGTCTTATTAAATCAAAAGACAAATTTCTAATTTTCATGGAAAACTAGGTAGATATAAAAGAGTGTAATGATCCAGAATCAAAAAACACATTTGATAAATTTGAATATAGTATTAGTTTACCTTCCACCAAATCATTTGGAACTTCAACCTTTGTTGTAGTGATAACATACACCTTTTCATCTCACCTTGGCCTCTTTTGTAGTAAATTACCATGAAAATTTGAGAATTTATTTAAGTAGTGCCCCATATCCCTATAGGTGAAACATTAAATATCAGTTTTCTTCCTTCTTACCTTTGTAGTATTTAACATGATGACCCTTTTCTACACACTTAAAACAAACTCCCACTCCCTTAAAGCATTTCCAAGAGTATTGTTTCCCAATGTTCTCACTAGGTGGGAATTTCTTCATTTACTTATTCTTAATTAACACATTATATTTCTCATGTTGTTTAGATGACCTCTTATTCTCTTAGTTTCCTTTGAATACATATTATCTTCACAATTACTTATTTGACTTGATGGAACCTAAAATTATTTCTTCATGTGATGAAAAAATTTGAGAAACCAGTTCTTATTGGAGATTTGGATTAAGACCTTCAAATAAGTGGTCGATCCCACACTCTGTGTGGAATATATAATCTATTAAATTACTAGATAACCTTGTAAATGTATCTTCATAATCCAAAACACTCTGTTTTTCCTTTTACTTTTAGCTAAGAAACTCCCTCTTCATCTCAATTTTTTTATCATGAGGGAAGTATTTATTGAAAAATGTATCCTTAAAAGTCCTCCATTCCATGAGTTCGATTTCATCTTCCACCCTATTATTCTAGATCAGATACCAACACTGATTAGAATCACCATGGATATAATAGACCATAAGTGTAACTTTTTCTTTTTCCCTACATTCCAAGGCCATAAATATCTTCTCAAGAGACTTAACCCATTTCTCAACTATAATTGGATTATTAGTCCCACTAAACAATGGGTGCTTCTACTGCATAAAACAATCCAACACTGGAGATTATATCCATATTATAGGTTTTTCCATTCAGAAAATGTTATTTTTCATATCCTGATTAAGTTTCCCAAATATCACAATAATTTTATCTATTCCAATACCAGCTGTATTGGTTTCCTCAGGAGGATAAATCTTTACATTTTTCATGAGTATTGACATCATTCATCCTTCCATGCTCCATTTCAAAAAAAATCTTACACTAGATTAGATCATAATATATAATTCCAAATATTTTATAGACAATAAAATAAATTTATGCATCATAAATCTTAGAATAATAAACTTTGGTTACATTGGGGGCATATTTACTTTTAAATCCTTCTTAATGGTAGGTAAACCAATTGTGAATTATCCAAAGTATATCCCCTATGAGTTTCAAATTTGGTGCATAGCAAGGCTTGTTTTTAGGTAACATGTAACCCAAAGTCTGGCCCATGAAACCTTGTTAGAGTTATTACTCCTAGGTACATCTGTGCCAAAACCTCATCCACTTGTAGTATCTAGACAATTATGTATTTCTAATAATACCCACATAATCACTACCTTACCAAAATTCTAGGATATTCATGTATACTTATCCTAAATTTATAACTTAGGTTTGTTCTTTGAAATATATGTTTTTCTAAATCTAGTTTCCACGTTTTCTTCTAATATTCCTCTACTACCAACTATAATTCCCTAACCCTAGAATTCTGGAGCTAGTGCATTATTTTATTACATTATCATGATTACAAGAAATGCAATCTTGAAGGACCAATCAGTTTAGCAGTCTTGTAAATAAAAATTACATACATGATACCCATAATACATTGGGAAATAGGAAATATAACAAAGATACATAAAAAGGAAAATAAATGGTGTCCTTGAATACTTATTCAAAGAGTTCTTCTTCATAACCTGGGGAAAGGAGATATAATAAGGGTGGTCTCAAATTCCCGGTAAGGGTTAGTAAAGAAGATGAAATAATGAATAGATTGGAATAAATTAACATGGAAAGGTAAATAACTGATAACACAAGCCATAAAAATAACTAAATAAATAAATATCAATATGGAAAGGTAATAAACTGAAAATACCTTCCATTAAATCAATTAAATGAAAATTAAATTCATCTATAGATATGTCGATGTAAAATATCATGGATAAATAATAATTCAATTCTAAATAAAGGAAATGTTTAATTATCAGATTTCATGTTTCCCAAGAATATGATACCTTTACATTCAATATATATTTTAAACTATTTTTCCAAAAAATTCACCTCATGATACTACCAATACATCGAGGGTCTTGCATTAACCGGTCTCCAACCTGTAGGGATTTTCTTAAACTTTTCCCAACCCATTTATTGAATTTCCAAATCATTAATAATATATTTAATAAATAATGTGCCTTATAAAATTAAATATTTAAAAAATAATTTGGATTTATCAATAATACCTCAAAGTAGTATAAGTAATAATAAGGTTTGTTGACATTAAAACATTCTTGAGGAAAAAACTTTAAACTTTCCAAAGTGTCTTATACCACTTGAAAAATTTAAATCATAGGTCCCCGTGAATTAAATGAAAATTATAATATCATAAGAATAAGTAGATTCATGATATATCTTTTCAATGGTTGGTATATACACCAAATAAAATTTAATTGGTGTATAAAAAAGTAAGTCTCAATGGAATTTAAATTGAGACGAAATCCCATACCTTATCCTTATTTTTTATTGTGTGGTATTTAGCGTCATGTATAGTAGTTTAAAATATGTGAATAACTAATAAAATAACCATACTCATTTTTATAATACCATATATTAACTTTTTTAATATCTCATTTCCCATTTGTTAACAACCTTCATTAATTTTACTATTTTAGGTGTTAATTTCCTAGTTTTCTCGAGTAAATTATAACTTATTATTTGTTGTTATCAAAAAAAAACATGGTTTAATCATATATAGAATGTAAAACATTATTTATTTATCATATATGATCAGTATATATATATATATTTATAGTAGTTCATAATATATTTATATTTTAAATGAAGTGCACTATTCATAGAGATGGTAGGTCGTATGTATGCATAAATGTTACTTTCATTTCTTTTTTGTTTTAAAAGAATGAAAATAAAATGATAAATATTTATATTATAATTAAAATATCATATATAAGTTATATATGTGAAATATTTTTATTAAAATCACCATTTATATATTCCATGTATGGTATGAATGAGTCTTATCGCTTTGAGGGGGCGGTAATCCACACTTCCTCAAATGAAATTATCGAATTTAAACAAGATGGAAAGAATAAAGGTGTGTTTTAAATATAAATTAAAAAATAATGAATATACTATAAATATAATATATAAAATATATAACATATATAAATATATTTTCCACCATAATGGCCACCATGATAGGTGGTAAAGGAAAAATGAACAATCGTCATTTCATAAGGAAGTAGGTCACCATACACAGAAACAATATGTTCATTACCCATTAGATGGAGGTGTGTGTAAGTGTAGATAAAAAATTTATATAAAAACATCCTAGAATATTGAGGATTCTTTTTTATTACATAATAATAGAATAAATATATTTTATGAGGTGGATAATTGAAATTAAACTTGAGAGCTTGAGAGAAGACATTACCTCTTAATCAAGTACCTTCCTTTGGTTTGTACCAAAAGGATTCATTGGAAGTCTTACTACAAAAAGTTAAGATTTATGGTCAAGGGGGGGAATTTTGGGAATATATTTGTATAGATAATTTCCGAAGAAAAGTGGTTTGAGAGGTGTGATTAATAGGGAGAGGTGGAGGCATTTTATAGGGAAGGAAAAAACAATCACTTGGAATTTTTGGAAAAAAGTTAGGTGTACACATGTTACTAACTAAAAAGTCATAAAAACAATAATGGAAGGTTAATGGCTGATATATGGGAAAAAATGGTTTTTAGACAAGTGTATATGTCATTTGGGCCCTTTGGTGAAAGGTTTAGTCCTTTATTAAGATTAATTTTGCATTAATAATTGTAATTTATTTTAATTAATTCACTAATATTTTTTGTAAAAAAATAAGTTGAAATTATTATAAATTATAAATTATATTGATTAAAAATATAGAATCAACTTTTCCAAATTCAGATCATATAAGTGGAAAATTTTAATTTTAAAATTCGGCCTGCGGGCGGGATGACAATACAAATTTTTAATGTAAAATTGTCCAAAAGTTTGATAAGTTTTTACATTCAAATTCAAAGTGAAATTGATCCCAATTACCTATATTGTATTAATTTATAAAAATATTATCTAATAAAACTTTAAAAATAGTTAAACCTATAATTTAACCATATTAATAAATTAGATGAAAAAGAATTTTTGAATTCAATTTTAGTATTTTTCACAATTCTTTAAAAAATGAATCTTCACTAAAAATATAAAAATTTCAACCTAAACTAATTTTTATGTTTATATTTAAAATAATAAGTTAATTTTGATATATTAAATATATAAAAGTGTTAAAATTTGGATTTATATTGGGTTCTCCATCAAAATTGGCAAAACTGCATTTAATAAAAAATTATAGTAATTTATGTATAATATTGAGTTTGTACATATATTATGCATATTGAAAATACATTATATGGGTGTAAAAATATTTATTTGAATATATAATATATCAATTCTCTATATAAACTCTCTAAGTGTTATAATTTAATAGACTATGAAAAATGTGACTTAGTATTATTTTATTTAAATCATGTGTTGTGTATATTAGCAACAAAATCTAAATGAAAATATGGTAAATTATTTGGGTGATACATAAATAATATTCCTTATCATCAGATATATGTATTAAATTAAAGATTCAGATTTATCAATGTTTCCCCAATTAATCAAATAACAATCAAGGTAAAATACATATGTAAAAGTGTTTTAAGGATTATAAAATAATCATACCAATGAAATAATGGAATTCAAAATAGAAAATATGCATGATTAATGATAAATTGGGTAAAAATAAAATGAAAACATGTAAAAATAGTGTTTCTAGAAACTTTAGAAATAAGCCATTTTAGTGTGATTTAATGGGAAATATAAAAGTGACCTTAAAAGTAGAAAATGAATTATTTATTTTCATAGAACCAGAAATGAACATGGATAGTTTTTCATGATAAAAATACTTATTTTATAAAAATATTGATGGATTAAAATATATTATTGAGTGTACATGATAATGGGTATGGAATTTGGAAGTTCCCTTTAATCGGGCTCGGTTATCAGGAGTAATTGAAAAGGGAACCTTTTAAAAACATGTATTTCTCATCAAATAAGGATAAATTGATCTGGAAAAATATTTTTCAAACATATAAACCAAATTTTAAATAATTATATAAAAATAAATAAGAATTATGTTGTGGTAAATCGAGAGAATGTGTAATCTAAATGAATAAATTGGGGTTCAGAGAGAATCCCTTACCACTTTGTCATCAATCAAATCGTATGCCCCATAAAAAATAATAATCATAATATTAATTATTTAATACCATAAATATGAATAAATTCATGATATTATATATCAAAGGTCAGAACATATACACCACACACAAGTAACAAGTGGTTAATAAGGCACATCTCACAGAAATAAAAGTGAGATGAGAAAACCTGTACCTTTTGTTTGAAAGTGTTTCACACTTTCACTCAATTCACCAGATAAAGGAATTAGATTCATAAAAATTTAATTCATAACCTCTTCAAAATTTATTTGAATTATTATAATTTTATTATGTTCATTTATTGCCATTTTTTATGAGTTATAAGATTCGATTTCGTCATTTTGGAGTGTTTGCTTCCTTGGTTTTCATTATTGGTTCACTTGTATAAATGTATGAAATGTCATTTAAAATTGGAATAGGTGTCCAGAATTAAAATTATACATTATTAATGAACTTATAAAAGATTAAATGGTCATATATATCATTTTTTCAATATATGAGTATGATTCATTAGATAAAATGTTAATGATAACCGTTTAGATTATTTTTGGTGTTTTTTTATCATCACACACTAGTTTTGGGAGATTAATTTTATATAATATTATCAATATCAAAGTCTTATAAGATGTGATGAGAAGAGGTGGTGAGGGGTTGTTTTTATAGTGGAGGAGAGGGGTCTTTTTTGATTATTTTATTCATTTGTTTATTATGTAGGCTCAAGACATTAAATAGTGTTGATTCTTATGAATAAATACAACAAATAGATAATGATATTTCAATATAATGGTGTTTAAATAATCTATACATAATCAATGACACATAATTTTATTTATTAACTTATAATGTTAAATACCATAAATTATTGTATTTCATTATTCACAAAAAATCAACTATTTTAGAAAATTAACAACAATTAACCCAAACTATTTCTTGAGGTGTATAATTCAAACATGGACTCCATTTTTTAAAATAATTTTATAAATATTTGCAATTTTATTTTTAATTAAAATCATCATTTATTCAAAAAACGCTGATTTTAAAATAATAACTGATTTTATGACACATTGAAAAATTAATTTAGGTATCATGAAATTATCCTATAATAATAATAATAATAATAATTTATGAATATATCTTTTAAAAATTAATTTTATTCTAAATAATTATATTAATTATAAAATTGTATATATTCATTTACATTTCAAAGAAATACAAATAATTAATTTATCATTTTTAATGAATTTATTTAATTATTCCCTGATATAAATATATCATATTTTCATTTAATATATACTAATATTTTATTTATACTTTCATAGGTGAGATAAATTGAAAATCATAAATATACTTTTAATATAATGAAATTGATAGTTTTATAAAAATTGATATTTTTCACTATTCATTATAAAATAAATATTTTCAAAAAAATAACTAAATTTCACCCTAAGATAATTTTAAAACTTCAATTTTAAAAATGAAGTTTATTTTGTTCAATATAATTTATTAAAGTGTCAAATTTTAATTTTAAAGAAATTATACCATTAAAATGCTGTAAAAATAACTTTAAAAAAAATATATTCTTTTATGCATAAAATTTGATTTTTTATGATCTTATTCCTTAAAAATCATTTGGATGGATTTCAAATTATAAATTTCATAATGTGGTTAATAATATTAATTCCCCCCATATTAAAAACTAGGTTATAATGGTCACATTTTAAATAGAATATCATTGTTTTAAACTCAATATTGCGTGCAACATAAGCTATTGAAGTTGTTAAATTTAAAAGATATATACTATAAAATATTGAGGTATTACATAGGTAAAATTCATTTCTCTAGAAATTTTATAAATTGTTTTATAAATTAAATGGAATGATTAACATAATTTATTTCTTTGTGTGGGAAAGAATTTTTATAAAATATGGTTTCCCCAAGTTTTGTTAAATGGAAAAGGGTTTTCAACGAATAGTGAAATAGTTTTGTGAAATGGTTTTCAAAACACAGTTTGATGAAAATGGTTTGATGAATTTATTTGGAACAT
Source organism: Viscum album (assembly GCA_963277665.1). Classification (NCBI taxonomy): domain Eukaryota; kingdom Viridiplantae; phylum Streptophyta; class Magnoliopsida; order Santalales; family Viscaceae; genus Viscum; species Viscum album. The sequence goes on from OY728131.1 coordinate 367,672,382, forward strand.
ATAGAACAAGGGAATCCTTGGGTACTTAGGAGGAAGGTAGAGTAATTGTTCTCATCCACTATTGGGGGGTTTCCTCATGGTGATTTCCTCTTCTCCACATGCCTATTGTTCTAGGTACTTGTTATAACTATTAGGGTTCACTTTATTTATGTTCTTATAATATCTAGACTCAATGTATAATCCTAGTGGATTGATTTTCATGTAATTGTAAATGTTAGGTTTGAGTGTCCTAACTATCAAGACATAATGTGATCCTTCGTGTGATGTTACTTATTCTTTTGGATGATTTGAGCTATTTTGGTTTGTAGTATTTTGATTATACTATCATGGATTTGATATAACATGTGATACATGATTTTCATTGATTCTATGTATCTATTTTGATATATATATATATATATATGAAATTATTTGAAACAGATTTACTTTATTTTTTTGGAAATGTGGAAAAGGTAGAAATAAATTTGTTTTTCCCTCGATTTTGATATAAAAACTATAAAACTGTTATGATTTTTTTTCATTAATATTGATCATGATTGTATTATTGTATAGATTATTGTCATGAGAAACCTAGGTTAGATCATATTGAGGCTTTTATCTCACACCTTATGTACCCCTTAGGTGGTTTTTAGACCTTGTTATGTCTTTAGATACAGGGAAAGGTAATGCACCGTAGTGAGACAGTACAGTTTTCAATCATCTGGGTTTTAGGTAGCTGGTGGTGATATGGTTTTAGTTTTCCCATTCTATCACATGGAGATGATAGAGTAGATATTTTTTTTATAGTACTTTACAGTTTGACTTTCCTCCTAAATATTTTTTTCTACATCTTCAGCTTTATCTCATCCATTATTCCTTATCTTTTATGGAATATAATTTTATATATCATTTATTATTTCTCTCTGTTATGTGTATATATTCTATGTTTTCACTTCAGGTTTGAAAAAAAAAACAGTTCCACTGGTTTTTTTTCCTGGGTGCTAGACGCCATCCTGTAAGGATTGGGGACTCTATTTAGGTATATGGAAAATAAGTTCCAGTCCTATTATTAAGAGGGTATCCTGGTCTGTTTATTACAAAGAGTTATCAGAACCCCATGATGTATTTTTTCCATAAGATTCCTTATCTTGGGTCATTTTATAGACTAAATATTTAATTTTCAGGAGTTGAGAGGTATATTGTAGTGAGTGGCTGCCCATCTCTTATTGTGATGAGACTCAAGTTACCTTGGGATATTAGGATGTGTGTCTTATATTTTTTTTTATTATAATCTCAATTTTTTCTTATTGTTTTTTCTATTTTGATCAATGATTATCCTGTTTCTTATCATTTCTTATGTTTTAGTGTATAGTAGTATGCTTCTGAGACGTGTTCTTTGAGTTCCATAGGAGGGTGCAGTAGATACTCCTCAAGAGAATCCACCCCCTATTAAAAACTTTATGGAGGATATCATGAGACCAGTTCATGTTATTGACCATAATGTACCAAAAAATCATTTTGTACTTTTGGAGGTACAACTAGGATTTGTAGGAATAATATATTGATCATGGAAATTCTTACATGAGAATCCACCATCCTTTAAAGTTACAAATGGACCTTGATAGGTGGAGGAATGGTTTGACAAGATTGATCAGATATTTGACTTCCTTCATTGAGTTAATAGTATCAGATTTAAGTCTATAATGTTCAGGAATGAGGGTCCTAGAAAGTGATGGTAGGATTCTATAGTATAGGAATATAGTCATGTGGGATTGGATTATAAGGGTTTTAAAACTATCTTCTTCCAAATGATTTATCCAAAGTCACTTATGATAGAAAATTATTTGGAGCTCCTCTATTTGTAGTAAAGAGAGTGATTGGGGTAAGTTTACACCAATCAGGTCTCTAAGATGTTTTTTTTCACTAGAGGTTGTAAATAATAACTAACTGAAATCTCAAAAGTACCTACAGGTTTTGTAACTATATATCGGATTTCAAGTATTTATATTGAACATTTTGACCTATGTAGAGATAGTGGATAGGGCTATAATAGAAGTAATGAATATATAAGTCAAGGTTGGATATTTTTTCCCTTCTCTTACACCTAATGAAAACTTCAGTGGTGTCCTAGGGAAGAAGCTAAATTGATGAGATCATTATTGGAGAGGTGGAGGTGAGTCATGGCAGTAGGCCTCTTCAGAACCTCTAGTTGTATATAGAATTGTTCTTCTGACTTGATATCAATGAGGCAAGGTTGGACACACATGGGTTTCTTTTCTTCACCTAAAAATATGTGCAACAATTACAGATGTTATATTAATCTACAGTGTTTTGATCGGGCTATGTATACACCTTGATATGGTTATATATTATTGACTCCAAAGGATACTATAGGCATTAAAATGCTTTAATGACTATAGGTATTAAGTCACAAGCCTTGAAATTGAAGCACTTTCATGAGTTGATGATTTTTTTATTGTGGTAGAGGAAGTTCTAGTTATAGTGAATGTTTATATCTTTAATTCATCTTCATTAGTGGTTTCTTTATTTGAAAGAGGTGATTCTAACTTGTTTATATTTAGTTGTTTATTTTATATTCTAAAACTTCCAAAAATTCTCATGTCATTTGTTATGGAGTTAGTAAAGCCTCCTAGGACAAGGAAAGGAAATTGGTTTTAGTGTCCTTATGATTTATCGATAGATTATTCAAATTTAGGATGTGATTTTCTTATTCTAGATATGGATTTGTTTGATTTTTTCATCAAGATGGATTGGTGTTTTTATCATCATCTTGAGGTTCATTGATATCGTTGGAATGTCTCTTTTCTTATGGTCGATGAGAGCTCATGGGTGTTTCATAGAGAGTAGGATCTAAGGTTTGGCCATGCATAACCTTCCTACCCAGAGTTCAAGAGTTTTTTTTCACTGTAGCAGTTTTACCCAATGAAGTTTCTTATGTTGTTGATCTACCAATTAATGTTTGGGATTTTCCTAATATTTCCCCAAGAAATATTTCTGAGCTTCTTCTAGAGAGGGAGGTATATTTTATGATTGGATCAGTGTTAGGAACATAGTGGATTTTGAGACCTTCTTATTGTATAGCACTAGTCGAGTTGAAAGAGCTCATGATTTAGTTAATGAGTTAGTGGCGAAGGGTTTTATTTTCCCTAGTGTTTCCCCTTTGGCAGACCCATTTCTCTTTTCCAAGAAGGCAGATAGTCCACTCCAATTTTTTGTAGATTATCAAATGTTAAATCGATTAATGGTTAGAAAAAAGTATTATTTGCCTCATATTGATTATTTTTTTGATTAGTTAGAGAAAAATCCGTTTTTGAATATTGACCCTTGGTCACATTGTTATCATCTTAGAGTTCAAGAGTCTGATATACTGAAGGAAGATTTTAGGAGCGGCTATGGCCATTATGAATATCTTTTGATACTATTTTTTCTAACTAACATTGTTATAGTTTTTATGGATTTGATGAATCAGATATTCCATCAGTATCACAACACATTTTTGTGGTGTTCATGGATGATATTTTGGTTTATTAAAGATCTAATCATGAGAATGAGGACCATTTGAAAAATGGTTTTTGGATTCTTGAGATGTCACCATTTGTATCGAATGATTTTGAAATGCACTTTCTGGATTTAATAAGTAAAGTTCTTTGGGAACATGATTTCATTTCCAGGCTAATCACTTGATCCTAAGAAGGAAGAGGTTGTTTATTCATGGGATGAACCATAGAATGTCATTGAGATTCAGAGCCTCCTTGGTCTTTCTAGATACTATCAACGGTTCATCCGGGATTTATCAAAGTTAGCATCACCTTTTACTATTCTAACCAATAAAGGGGTAAAATTCACATGGGATGAAAAGTATCAATTGTTTTTAAACAAGTTGAAAGGAATTTTAACATTAGATCAAATTATAATCTTACTTGAGATTAGTAAGGGTTATTCAGTTTTCTATTATTCTTTAAATGCAAGTTTCAGTTGTGTGCACATGCACTATAATAATTTGGTAGCTTACGAATCTAATTATATTTGACAACATGCGAATAATTAACCCAATCACAATTTCAATATTATCTCAGTTATGAATGTTCTTAAGTGTTTGTGACATTATCTTTTTGGGTAGAGATTTATAGTCTTTTCTGAACAAAAGTGTTTGAGCTATATCTTTTCTCAGAAATACTTGAATCTTTGATATAGGTGATGGGTGGAAAACCTTCAAATTTTTTACTATGGTATTGTCTAAACCCTAGGGGAAGGGAATTTCATTATAGTCTCTCTTATCAGGAAAGTTTCATCACAATCTATTTTGGAATCGAATGAGGAGTGGATCCTTATGAAGATTTTTGATAAGTTACATCTTGTTGCTTAGGAGGATGTTTTAGGTATTGTTCTAACCAGTGTTTGGTTTTCATCATCTCTCTTTTAGTATATTCTATCGATTCATTAGTATGATGTTCAGTTAAAAGTAATTTGAGAAACCCTATATGGTGGGGAGACCCTTTGTGGTCAGTGTCTCTCTTCAAAAGGTATTCTCGATTTTGGGGATTATTTTTTCATCCCAACATCATTGAGGAGATCAGTTTTGTTTTATTGTCATATTTATTTTTCTTTCATTCATTTTGACACTCTGAATATGTATTCTTACATGATACGTTAGATTTGGTGTCTAGTTATGAAGCATGAAATGTTTGATTATATATCTTACTATTACACATTCCAATAAAAAAAGGCAGAGCATCTAAAACCTACTGGTTTACTCCAGCCTATTCTAATACCGGTTTGGAAATGGGATGATGTATCCATGGGTTTTTATGTTGGATTACCATGTAAATAAAAAGGGAGTAATTCCATTTGGGTGGTAATTTATTGGTTGACAAACTCAACTCATTTCATTAGGATAAAAATCACAAAAAACGTTAAAGATATGGGTAAGTTGTATCTACAAAAGATTGTGAGGATACATGGGTTTTCTTATACCATTTTTTAAGAAAATATTCATAGGTTTAAATAATGTTTCTAAAGAAGACTCCAAGAGGTGATGGAGACTTAGGTTTGACTGAGTGGAAATTGGGACTTAGGTTTGACATATTAGAGTTTATCATCCACTGAGAGACGGTGAGACAAAATCTTCTATTCAGATTTTGGAGGATATGGTTTCTGGCTGTGTCTTTTATTTTTGTGGATCATGAGATATCCATCTGGGATGGTCAATTTTTCTTATAATTTTTTTTATCATTTATAGATTAGAATGGATTCTTTTTTGTCTTTATACGGGTTCCTTTTCAGATCACCTCTTTGTTGGGAAGAGGTTGGAAAATCTTCTTTGGTGGGACGGAGTTTGGTTTAGGATACATATATGAGAATTCAGGATATATGTCAGCATATAAATACTGTGATGATTTGATATAAATATTATAAAGATCAATTACATCATACTTGGGATTTTTCCATAGGTTAATGGGTTTTCATCATAGTTTTCCCTTGATTGGGTCACTGTCGGCTTAGAGAACTGGGAAAGTTAGCTCATAGAAATGTTGGCCCATTTAGGATCACTGATTAGATTGGGGAGGTTGGTTCTCAGTTGGAATTAATAGTTTAGTTCACATGAATTCATGATGTTTTCCATATATTTTACCTTATGAATTACCATCATAGCCTCTCTCACATTCTAATTTGGGAAGATATTGAGTTAGATATAGGTGTTTCTATTCTTAAAAAGATAGTTCATATTGTTTACTTTCAAGTGAATTATTACAAGTTAAGTCAATTCCATTGGTCAGAGTGTTTTCATGTCATGGATAAGATTCTCATTAGACTAGGGAACACAAGTCATTGATGAGGGATAAATGTCCTCACCTCTTTACTGGACTAAATTTTCCTATATAATTTCCTGAGGATGAAAATTATTATGGTGGGGAGTTTTTAACATATTGTTACCCACTTTTAGGTAATTCAATCATCCTTTCTTATTTTCCTCTTAAATTTTCTACTTCATGGCACTCCCAAGGATGGAAAAAAATTTGAGATAAGTAACCTAAAGTTAATAGATGGATGTTTCTTGAATTAATGGAGTCTTGGTATAAACCAATAATGGATTTTTGGGTTTATCCTTGAGTATAGAGATCACCTGAGGTAGTATGGGTTTTCCTGTAAGAAACTGGTGTTTATACAGAAATATTAACTATGTAATGGGATTACATGGCATCTAAATTTTTTATGTAATATATCATGAACTATATAAATGGCATGAATGGAGTACACATCGTGTATAGGTTACACGCCATTTAATGTTTAAAATTAGGTTTTTAATAAAATGTAGATGGGTTGTTTGGAATATATGATTCCTATTGAGTATACAATGTGTAAACTTATTACAAGCCATGTATTTTTTCATGAATAGGGGTTTTAGGGTTCCATGAAAGTGATATGTTTATTCATTCAATGTGTAGCCTCTCCCCTCTCAACCTAGAGCTATCTTATGGAAATTTTGGGGGCCTTCGTTCATTCCGAATCACTTCATTCAATTTTTGATCCCCATTAAAGTTGGGTTTCATCTCTCCAAATGGGTAATCCTATATTCTTGTTTATTTCCTTTGATTGTGGTAACAATGTTTCAATTTGTTATAGGATCCACTAACCCATGGTGATATTCCTTTTTTTTCTTTATGTATATATTATTTTATCTCATTTCAGGGATCATTTTCTGATTGGTCATGGTGTGGTGGGTGTTAATTCTTTAGGTATGTGTTGTTTCCTATTATCCATTGACCCTTTTGTTAAATTAAATCATTTATGATATGTTTAGATTAATTATGGGGCCTCTGTTTTTGTTTTTTGTTTCTTTTTATTGGTGAATTCTATTATAGGTGTGTGGAGCCAAAATTTTGAGGTAGGTGTTTCAGTTTCTAGACAATGTTGGTGAACTATATTTCTATGGTTATTTAATAAATTTATTTATATATAAAATTTTATGATTAACTAATTTGATTTTTGTAAGTGGAAATGGTTTTTTTAAAGATGGTTTTACCCTATTTTGGTAAATTGAAAAGGGTTTTCAAATCACTATGAAATGGTTTGATGAAAATTGTTTGATGAATTGATTTTGAAAATAGTGAACATTGTATGCCATGTTTTCTTAGGTGAATGGTATAATAATAGGTATCTTCCATTGTTAGGGGGGTTCTCATGGGTATTTCCTCCTCTCCCTAAGCCTATTTTTCTTGAGACTTGTTAGAGATATAGGGGTTAACTTTTTGGGGTTTTTATTTTCTCTATAGACTTGATGAATATTTCAAGTGGATTGATGTAGATTCAATTATCAATGTAAGGTTTGAGTGTCCTAGCTATCCTGGCCTAGTGTGATCCTTGGTGTGAAGATACTTGTGCTTTTATCCAATTTTGGTTGTTTTCGTTGGTACTGTTGATTGTACTTCAATGGATTTGATATAAGATGTGGTACATGCCTTTATTTGATTCAATATATCTATTTGGATATATGTATATGAAACTATTTCAAGCCAATTTACTTTATTTATTCGTAAATGTGGAAAATAAGAGATTAAATTGTTTTTTCCATGACTCTAATATAAAAAATGTTATACTATTATCATAAATTATATTATTTAAAGATGAGCATGCTTGTATTATTGTATATAGACTTGTTATGTAACACCTATGTGTGGTCCTATTAAGCCTATTATCTCACACCATGTGCACCCCTTCAAAATTGTGTAGACCTTGTTATATTTTTTGATATATGGAAAGAAAAGGGGATGTAGTGAGGCAGAGATGACTTCTATCAGTTGGTTTTTTGGTTGATGGTGGTGATATGGATAGAGTTTTCCCACACTACCATCTAATTTATTATATTTTCATTCATTGAAAAATCATAATGTTATTCATGCGTACATGTGGAGTACCACTTCCATGAAGTGATATGATTCATTTTTCATTACTACATCATGTGGATGGTATATATAAGTTTTTTAAGGATATAATATGTTATTTATAACATAATGGTCATTTTTTAAAGATATAATAATACTTACATTCTTTCCATAATGACCATAGAAAAATGGAAACATTACTCATGCGTATGTATGGACTACCGTCTCCATGATTGAAACATAATTCATTTTTTATAACCATATTTCATGGTTGGTTTTAAATGTATAATTTTTTTATAAAAATGATAATTATGTCATGATTATTATTCTAAATATGATCTAATAATGACATCTTTGATCATAATTAACTTACAGAAGTCATTTTGGACATCTGGTCCTAGTATCGTCAAAACATCTGACATAAACATAATTAATTACATAATTAAATATAACATGGTAATAAATAGAATAAAAGTAATAATAAACATGAAATTTTATCATAAAAAAGTATATAATTAACATAAAATTATTATTTAGGAAGATAAATAACATATGTGAAGTCATTCTAAAGGAAAGGGAAACTTTACTTTCAAAAGTTATTTTAAAATATTCTGAATATTTATTTTCTAAATATTTTTCTTCTATATCCATATTGTTAAAATTATTTTATGGATATATTTATAAGGATATAAAATAATTATAAAAGAAATTTTATATCATTGTTTAATTTATTTTAAGGGTTTTTAAAATGAATCTTTTTACATGTCGTATATAGAATATTTTTACATTCTTCACAAAAGATAGAAGGAATGTTTTATTTTAGCATATATGGTGTCAATGATTTTTTAAACCACAAAAAAAATTATTTTATGTTGGTATTCCTTTAAAATATTTCATGTTTTCTTCATAAAAACCCTATTTCCTTTTTTTTCACACATAATCTTGTACATGTTATGATGGGTGCGCCAAGATAGTGTACCCATTCATTGGGTAAAGTTTTTGTCTCACGGGACATTATGTATGATATTAGAGAGTAAACCTAGTAAATAATGGGAATCCATCCACCATGTGATATTTTCAAGGAATTTATCCTTGACTTATGCTTATGTCATATTTTGTGTTACTTCCACATTTTCTATGTTTCCATGATCTTACGATATCATATTCTTTATTTTTTCTCTTACGTTACCTATATGACTTTTATATGCTTGTTAATAAGATTTCATGGAAATAATTTTATTTCATGAGTTAATATAATGGTATTTCTTTTAAGGAAGGATTATAACCCTATTAGGTTAAAAATATCTATTTTTAAGAAAACATTTTTCAGGGCCCTCAAGTTTTTTATGAAATCCCCATAAATACAATTTTTCCTTTATATCTTATTATAAAGAGTCATATAAACAAAACTTTGGGAAGTAAAGATAATTACATGTGTAATAAAACTATTATTTTAGCTCAAGGATTATTATGTTATAGAAAAACCCTATTTTATGATTTTTGGTTTTTTAAATGGACTAAGGGGTTATTTCTTATTTTATACCCCTTACTATGATTTTTGTGATCATCCTTTATTTTAAAATGTTTCTCATAGTGTTTTTAAGGGTGATTAAATATAAGGATGAGTTCAAGATGAATATTGTAAACATATTCGAAGAAAATAAAACTTTTTTATAAAAAAAGTTTTTTTGGGAAAATAGATACTATATTGAAGTTTACACTTTGTGATATAATATTTATTTATGTAAGGGTGATAGAATAATCCTCAAAAACTCTATATCATAAATATTATATAATGAAGAATAATTAATTATTCAATTAAAACTCAATATTATATAATGTTTAAGGTTTTATCCTTATAATTAATATTATAGGAAATGTTTAGATAACTTTAGAGATTAATATGTTTCATGAAAGGTTATAATAAGGGTTATCGGTACTATCATAGGTTTATAAGTTTATGTTTGATCATAAGTTTAAAGACTTAAACACCACTTTTAAGATTTATGTTATGCGATTTTGAGGTTATTAATGATGTTTATGGAGAAGTTTTATTGGGTTGAGGTATTTTAAACCATTAGGTTTAATGGGAAAGATTATTTTAGAAGAATTATTTTACAATTTTGGTTCATAATCTGAATTGTATGTGATAACCTTTGAAGTTATAAAATTATTAAATATTGAAGTCATAAAATCATTTTTAGTATATTTATCATATTTTTCTAAATATTATTGGAATTATATTAATATTGTTTTTTGTAAAAGGAAAACCGATGAGTCAGGTGAGAACCCATCACATCTGATAAGGTTGTGGGGCTTAATCCCATAACCAAATGGAGACAAGGTTGTAGCACATACTACTGGCCCATGTGATTTCCTGTTCAGTATGAAATTCTTTTCTACTTAAATTACTTTATAGATAATGGTTATGTATATTTTGGGAACATATGTTTATCATGTAGGTAACAATGGGATTGAAAAGTTATTTTGTGATTAATTGATTAATATTATTTTGGAATAATATCACTATTTTGGGAACCTTATATGATTAAGATAAATAAAGTATTATGGAATTTTATTTGAGGAATAAATAGCGAATTATCTTTTGGAAGCATATAGGATTATAATGTTTCCATTTTGGTGGTATAAGTTATTAATGGAAATTATTAGAATATTTTCGAGATTATATTCTCCAGGAATATGCATTTCGAGGTATATGAATTTATAAGTAAATAATATTGATTAGTCATAAATTATTAATTAATCTTGTAAGAATATGTGATTAATTCCTCCTACTTTTTGGTTTTCAAACATTTTTGGGAATACTTTTAAGAATTTTGAGGTTAGTTATTTATCAAATGATCTAAGTTGAACTTTTGGTGTTATTATTTAGACCTTGTAGATTAATAGTATATTTATTTGTATGAAGGTTTAATATTTAGTGGAATTATTTTACTTTTTGATAACCATTTTTTGTTTTGGTTAATGTATAAAGATAATAGGAATAGTTTTTTATACTTTTTTGTATTATTTAATCTATTAGAAGTGGGTTTTAGTGATTCAATCATGAAAAAATCATTTTAAATACTCATATCTTGGAGAAAATATGAGATTATGAAGGAATTTGATTAAAGGATGAAATTATACTTATCAAGTATATTTCATTATGTTCATAGTCTAGATTGTGAAGTAATTACTCAACTATTAGATAAGGATATTGAAATAAAAAAATGTTATCCTATTACCTTATTTTCCAATCAATCGATGGAACTTTTCACATCCTGTTGATTTATAGTTTTTTGGTCACTAATTTTCTCTTGTTCTTTCACTTTCTTATGATCAATGATATCTCTCACTCTCCAAAATTATTTAGACGTTATTATTTTCATCCATGTCCATATTTTCACTTTTTACTAATGTCCACCAATTTTGAAACCTAGTTATTTTTTATTCTATATAACCTTTATATTTCTCATTCCCTCTTTTCACATGATATTTTATGAACCATTTTTATGATGTGGGATTTCAATAAAGGTATTTTAAAATGAGAAATCCTTATTCACCAAACTCAATTTAAAATTACAAGGATGAAATTTATTAAAGTGGGGAATGTAACGTCTTAATATATTAAAATAAATACTATGTTTAATATCATATAATACATGCAACACTAATCCCAAACAAACCGTCAAATATTATTATTTAAATATGATGATCATAACTAAAATGTTAAATTGGTAGGCAGGAATAGGATTAAATAATATAAAAAATATATATTAATTTCATACGGAATATAAATTTATTGATAAATTCTTAGTAAATAATAACTCAATTTTTATAAATGTCATTTAATTATTCAAAAAATATGTTTTCGTAAAAAATTGTTTTTTTTAATTTATCTGAGAAAATATTGTAAATAACTTCTAGAAATTTTAGAAATTTTATTTTATAAAGATTATATCATTTTTTAATCATTATTCCAAAACTATAATGGAGTAAATTTTTGGTATTTTGTTTGGAAAAAATTGACCTTCTATTGAATAGTAAAAAATATTCATTTTCATTGAAATTTTTTTTTTGTTTCAAGCATTCACAAATTTGTATTTTTTTAAATGTTTTAAAAGTAAAATTAATTATATTTTATTAATAATAATTCAATTATGTTAAATTTAATCAATTTTATAGTTTAATTTTTTACAAAACATTTTATGCTTTAAAGGTCACTTTTCTAAAAAATAGTTTTTCATTATGTTATGCATTTTAATATTAAAATAAATTACTAAACTTATTTGAATTGAATATTTAAAAATGGATTTAATATTTAGAATTATTTGGTTTAAATTTGGTAAATATTTCACTTTTATTTTTTGGTCATTATGAATATTAATCATAGTAAATACTTATCACCACGGTAAAGATAAATAGAGAAATTAAGGTTAAAAATAATACGATAAGGACTATAAAATAACCCTAAACATTATTTAATTTCCTTTGATGAAAATATTTCATCCATACAAATTATATATTCTTATACATGACATTTTTCCATTTTTATATAATTTTTACCTTTATAATATTTATCTAAAAGATTACGTCAAAAATGTCACTCTCTTTATTATAATATCTATAAAAGTTTTTGATATAGATAAAAAACTTATATTCAGTTATAGATAGTTAATTTAATAAAAAAATTATTATTATTTGTCATGGTAATTTATGTTGAATTTTTTTTTGAATAAATAATTTCCTTAAATGCTAACACAACACTCACACGGTATTTATTCAGATAATAGAAAAATAAAATAAATAATTTTAAAAGTATCAAAATAATATAATTTGTATTAAATATTTTTTCCAATAATTTTTTATATAAATAAAATATTTTAGATGGATTATATTTTAATCCATTATTTTCAAGATGTTTTCAAAATCAAATTAAATGAATAGTTCCAAATTGACATTAATGATATTTGATAATAAATAATATTTAATTAAATGATTTAAAATTTATAATAATAATATATTTGGAAAAGGGATTGTTATATGGCTTAAAATATCAATCATGGTCCATTTATAGGATAGTTTTCCTTTTTATGTTAACTATCTTGACCCGTAAAGACTAAAAACTTGGTTATCATGGTAATTGTCAAAAAAATGTTAACATGGGTTATAACAAAGTGTAAGGGTAAAAACCCTAATCTAAACTTGTAAAAATATTATTTTATGATATTATTTTGACCTGTAATCATAATTATTCAAATTTTATATGTTTTTATCCTTTTTCCATGAGTTGTTTTATATTAATTTAATATGTTATGAAATTCCAAGAGTGCCCCACCCCTTACATATAAATGAAAAAATTTTATCCTCTTTTATTCACACTTAAAATCCATATATTTTAGAAAATATCTACCAAAATACCTTAATATATTACCTCCACTAATTATAAAGGTATATTTTTAGGCACAATACCAACCTTAGAGGTCTTAAGTGGTAAAGAAAAGGAAACTGTCCAAAGAAGAGGTATAGCTTTTACCGGAATATTTTAATTATATTTCTTCTTCCACATTAAAAAATATTCTTCAACAATGATGATATATTAACATCATTATATATAATATAATTTTACATTTTTATGTTAATTTAATAACCTATATCCTTGTCATATTCCATTAAATGGGAATTGAAACGGTCGTTTGTGTGTACAGATGACTACCGCCTCGCGAACCGATTTGATTCTTTTTCCATCATCACCTCTCACTAATAGATATAATAATGAATTTAATAAATATATGTGATATTAATAAAATATTTATTATTATTTATATATAATATATCTTATATTTTTATACATTTATATTCATTGAAAAATGATAACTTTGTTCGTGCGTATGTGTGGATTACTACCTCCATAAAGTGATGTGATTCGTTTTTCATTACTACATCACATGGATGGTGTATATAAGTGTATCTAAAGAAATAATATGGTATTTATAATATTATTATCATATTTTAAGGATAAAATAATTCTTAATTTCTTTCCATAATTATCATTTAGAAATGGAAACGTTACTCATTCATACAAACGGCCTACTGTCTCTATTATTGTAACATCATTTATTTTTTCATAACCATATTTCATGGTTGGTTTTATAGGTATAATTGATTTATAAAAAAATAATTGTCAAATAATTATTATTCTATATATTATGTAATAATTTCCACTTTGATCATTCTAACTTATTGATTTCATTTTGGACATATGGGTCAAATATCATCAAAACATATTATGTGAACTTAGTTGAGTAATTGATTAAATATAACATGGTGATAAAGAGAATAAAATAATAATAAACAATAAATATGATATTAATAAAGAAAATAATTATTATAATTGGATGTTTTAGGACTATGAAAAATATATGAGATGATTCCAACTCATGGTAAGGGACAGTTTACTTTAAAACTATATTTTAAAATGTTTTACAGATTAATTTTTTAAATATTTTTCATCCATATACATATTCTTAAAATTATTTTATTAATGTATTTAAATATATATATATATATATGAAATTTATAAATGAAATTTTATGTCACCTTTTAATTTATTTCAAAGGTTTTAAAAATAAATTTTTTTAAGTGTTTTATATGGAACATTTTGACTTTATTCAAAAAAGAAAAATGGAATGCTTTATTTTAATGTATACAGATTCAATGTTTTTTTAATCAGTAATTATGATTATTTGATTTTGGGATTCCGTTAAAATATTTAATTTCTTATTTATAAAATCCCTCTTTCTTTATGTGCCACTCATAATCCTGAACATGTTATGATAGGTGTGCCAAGATAGTGCTCACATTCATTGGGTAGATTTTTTTCATGTGAGATGTTATGAATGGTATTAGACAGTAAACCTAATCCATAATGGGAGTCAATACACCATGTTATATTTTCTAATTAGGTATATTTGACTTATTCTTATTTCATGTTTTAGGTTTCTTTGACATTTTCGTAGGTTTCCATGATCTTATGATATCATCTTCTTTATATTGTTCTCTCATGTTACCTATATGACTTTTACATGCTTATTAAAAAGTTTTTGGGGAAATAATTTTAATTGATGAGGTAAGATGATGGTAGTTTTATTAAATTATATATTATAACCCTTTTAGTGTAATTTAATTTTTAACAAAACATTTTTCATGGTTTCTCATGTTTTCTACGAAATCCTTATCACTATAATTTTCCCTTTATGTTTTCTTATAATGTTTCATATAAAAAAATTGGGAATTAAATCTCAATTCATATGTAACTAAACTATTCTTTGAACTCAAAGATTATTATGTTATCAAAAAACTGTATTCGATGATTTTAAGTATTTTAAATGGACTAACAAGTTATTTATTCTTTGATGACCCTTACTGAGTTTTTTTATCATACTATATTTTAAAATGTTTTTCATAGGGTTTTAAGGATTATTAAGGAAAAGGATGAGTTAAAGATGAATATTGATAATATATTTCATGAAAATAAAATTTTTATATCATAATAGTTTTCTTTTTGTAGAAAAATGGATACTAGGTGGAAATGTCTGCTTTGTGATGTAATATTTATTAATGTAAGGGTGATAGACTAATCCTCAAAAAAAATTGTAAAGATCCTAAAATGTAAGGGAATTAATTATAGAATTATAAGTAAATATGTTGTTACGTTTAGGGTTTTATCCTTATAATTGGTATCAGGATAAATTTTTTGAAAACTCTGTAGATTAAGATATTTCATGAGAGGTTATCATAAGAGTTATGGATAGTATCATGGGTTTATAAGTTTATATTTGACAATAAATTTAATGTTTTAAACACCCCTTTTTAGGATTTATGTGATGGGGTTTTGGGGTGATTAATGAAATTTAATTATATGTTTTATTGGGTTGAGGTATATGTTACCCTTTGGTTTAATGAGAATGATTATTTCTATAGAATGCTATTACATTTTGGGGACGTAAGCTGAAAATTATGTGATAACCTTTAAGGTTATAAACTTATATATTATATAATTTATTATGATTATTTTTTTGTATATTCATAATTATTTTCATAATGTTATAGGAATTATATTAAGATATTCTTTTTTAAAAGGACAACCCATGGGTCAGGCGACAACCCATCACATCTGACAAGCCTGTGGGGCCTGAACCCACAACCAAAGGGAAACAAGGGTGTAGTGCCCACTACAGTCCTATTTGATGTCCTATTTTGTATGAAATTATTTTTAAACTTAAATTATTTTATATATAATTATTAAGTTGATTTTGGGAGAAACTTTTTTAGCATGTAGATAAAAATGGGATTGAAAATTTATTTGGAGATTAAGTGATGAATGTTATTTTGTAATAATTTTACTATTTTGGGAACCTTAAATGATTAATATAAATAGAGTATTATGGAATTTTAGTTGAGTAAAAACGGATGAATTATCCTTTGGAATCCTATAGTATTATAATGTGGCTTTATAGTGATATAGGTTATTAATGGAAATGATTAGAATATTTTCGAGATGATATTATTATGGAATATACATTTCTAGGTATATGAATTTATTAGTAACTAATGATGATTAGTGATAAATGATTAATTCATCTTAAAATAATATGTTATAAAATCCTTATGATTTTTGGTTTCCAAACTTAGTCAGGAATATTTTTAAAAAAATTGAGTTTATTTATTTATCAAATGATCTAATTTTAGCTTTGGGTGTTATTATTATGACCTTGGAGATTAATGTTGTATTTATTCATATGATGTTTTATTCTTTTGAGGAATTATTTTAACTTGTGATAAACATTTTTATTTTGGTTAATGTATAAAGGTAATAGAAATATATTTTTATTATTTTTTGGATTATGTGATATCTTAAAAGGTGTTTTTAGTGCTTCAGGCATCAAAAATTCATCTTGAATACTCATCGCATTGAGAAAAAGATGATATTATGGTGGAAATTGATTAATTGATGAAATTATACTTATCAATTAATTATATTTCATTTTTTTCTTATTCTAGATTGTAAAGGAATTCTTGAACTCTAAAAAATGGATCTTGAAATAAAAAAAACTTTCTTATTACCTTCTTTTCAAATGAATCAATAGAATTTTTTAGATCTCATTGATTTGTGGTTTTATTCATTACGTTTCTCTTGATCATTCACTTTATTTTGATCAATGATCTCTGTCACCATACTTAATTATTTACACATTATTATTTTCTTCCATGGACATATTTTTACTTTCTACTAACGTTCACCTATTTTGAAACCTATTTATTTGTTATTCCATATATTCATTATATTTTACTTTCCCTCTTTCCACAATGAAGTTTTGGTAACTTTTTTTATTATGTGGGATTTAAATAAAGGACTTTTGAAATTTCAAACCCTTTTTTACCGAACTCAATTTAAAATTACAATGACTCATTTTATTAAATTGGGGAATGTAACATCCTAATATTTTAAAATAAATACTTTGTTTAATATGATGATCATAACCAAGCCGTTAAATTGGTAGGTATGAATATGATATACTAATTTTAGAAATATATATTAAATTTATACTCAATGTATATTTATTGATAAATTATTAGTAAATAATAACTCAATTTTTAGTAAAGTTGTTGATTTCTTCAAAAAATATGTTTTCTTAAAAAAATTATTTATTTTTGTGAAAAAATATTATAATCAATTTTTGGATCTTGAATAAATTTTATTTTATAAAAAAATTATCATTTTTTTAATCATCATTCCATAACTATCTTGGAGTAACTTTTTAGGATTTTTCTAAAAAAAATTGACATTCTAGTGAATAATAAAAAATAATGATTTTCATTGAAAAATATGTTTCATTCAATAATTCAAAAAGTTAAATTTTTTAAATGGTTTAAAAGTAACATTAGTTATATTTTATTAATAATAATTCAATTAATTTAAATTGAATTAATTTTATTGTTTATTTTTGTATAAAATATTTTTATACTTAAAAAGTCACTTTTCTGAAAAACTATTTTTCATTTCCTTCTGAATTTAAATATTAAAATAAATTCCACCACTTATTTGAATTGAATATTGAAAATTGGATTCCATATTAATAATTATGAGTTTTAAATTTGGTAATTATGTCTCTTTTTTGTCATTATAAATAGTTATCATAGTAAATAATTATTGCCACGATAAGGGTAAATCGGGTTATTATGGTTAAAAATAATATGATAAGGACTATAAAATGGCCCTAAAAATTTCATTAATTTTATTTGATTCTTATATTTCATCCATACTCTTCCAATATTTTTATATATGAAATTTTTTTTATTTTTATGTTATTTTGAACTTTATAATATTTTAGTAAAATACTAAGTCAAAAATGTCACTCTTTTGATTTTAATATCTATAAACATTTTTGATAGGGACAATAAAGACTTATGTTTTTTTTATAAATATTTAGTTTAATTATAAATTATTATTTTTTGTCATTGTAATTTATTTTTAATTTTTTTTGAATAAATAATTTCCTTAAATTCTTACGTAACACCGACACGATATTTATTTAGTTAATAAAAAATAAAATAAATAATTTTAAAAATATGAAAAGTACAATAATTTGAATTTATTATTATTTTTCAATAATTTTTTAGATAAATTTTATATATTAGATGTATCATATTTTAATTCCATTAATTTCAAGTTGTTTTCAAACTCAAATTAAATGAAAAGTTCCAAAAATGACATTACTAATATTTGATAATAAATAATATTTTATTAAATTATTTAAAATTCATAATAATAATATATTAGTCCAATTTATTATTATGTGGTTTAAAATATAAAACATGGTCCATTTAGGTGATAATTTGCCTTTTTATAACAATATCTTGACCTGTAAGGACTAAAAAACTTGTTTATTACGGTAATTGTCCAAAAAAGGTCAACATGCATTAAAAAAAGAGTAAGGGTAAAAATATAATCTAAAATTTTCAAAATTCTATTTTATGAAATTATTTTGTCCTATAATCATCTATTATCAAAATTTATCATCTTTTATCCTTTTTTCCATGAAAATTGTTTTATATTAATTTAATACTTTATGTAATTCTATGAGTGTTCATCCCGTCAGTTATAAATGGGCACATCATCTCATATTTTATTCATACTTAAAAATAATTTTATTTTTGAAAATATATACCAAACTAACTTTATATAAAACCTCCCCCCATTATAGATATATTTTTTATGAGTAATACTAAAAATAGAGTGCTTAAGACGTAATGAAAAAAAGACTATCCAAAGAATATGTATAGATTTTACCTAAATGTTTTAGTTTTATTTATTCTTACACATCCAAAAAATATTATTCAACCATGATTATATATTAACATAATTATATCCCATATATTTTTACAAAATTTATGTTAATTTAATAACCTATATCCATATCATCTTCTATCAAATGGGAAGTGAAACAATCGTTCATGTGTACGGTAGACTACCGCCTCACGAATCGATGTGATTAATATTCCATCGTATCATATCACGAATAGATATAATTATGAATTTAATTTATTTATATAATATTAATAAAATATTCATAATCATTTATATATAATATATCATCTATTTTCTTAAATTTCCATTGATTGAAAAATGACAACATCGTTCGTACGTACGTGTGGATTACTACCTCCATGAAGCAATGTGATTCGTTTTTCATTACCACATCAAATGGATGGTATATATAAGTGTATTTAAGGAATTAATATGGTATTTATAATATAATTATAAATTTTTAGTGATAAAATAATACTTACTTTCCATAATTATCATTGAAAAATGGAAATGTTACTCATGCGTACGTATATCCTATTGTCTCTATTATTGTAACATTATTCATTTTTCAAAACTATATTTCATGGTTGGTTTTAAATGTATCAATGATTTATAAAAATGATAATTATATCATGATTATTATTATATATATGATTTAATAATTTTCACTTGGACCATTTTAACTCAACGAATTCCTTTTGGATATATGGGTTGAATATCATCAAAACATCTGATGTGAACTTAATTGAGTAAGTGATTAAATATAACATGGTAATAAATAAAATAAAATTAATAATAAATAAAAAATAGGAACTTAATAAGGAAAATAATTAATATAATTTCATTATTTTGTAATATAAAGAACATACGATATGAGTCCAACTTGAGGTAAGGGACACTTTACATTAAAACCATTTTTTAAAATGTTTAAAAGATTTATTTTCTACAACTTTGTATTCCATGTCAATATTCTTAAAAAAATTAATGTATTTAAATATATATATATATATATATTAATTATAAATAAACTTTTATGTCACTTTTTACTTTCCTTCAAAGGTTTTGAAAAAGACTATTTTTACGTGTTCTATACAGAATATTTTATCTTTCATGAAAAAAGTCTAAAGGAATGCTTTATTTTAATGTATATGGATTCAACATTTTTTTACACCATAGTTTTAATTATTTTATGTTGGTATTCATTTAAAATATTTAACATATTATTTATAAATATCCCTCTTTCCTTTTTATTTCTCACATAATCATGAACATATTATGATGGGTATGCCCAAATAATGCTTCAATACATTGGGTAAAGTTTTTGTCTCATGAGATGTTATGCATAGGATTACTGATTAAACATAATCTCTAATTTTACTATATCCACCATGTCATATTTTCTTGGTAGTTATATTTTACTTATTCTTATGTCATGTTTTTTGTTTCTGCCACACTTTCTATGATTCCTTGATATTATGATACCATGTTCTTTAAGTTGTGTTCCAAAGTCACAAATATGAATTTTATATGCCTATTAATATGTTTTCATGGGAATTATTTTATTTCAAGTGGTAATATAATGGTCTTTTTTAAGGAATTATTATTCTCCTTTTAAGGAAAATTTCTTGTTTTTAAGAAAATGTTTTTCATGGGTTATCATGTTTTCAAAGAAATCCTTCAAACTATGATTTTTTCCTTTATATTTTATTATAAATTATCTTATAAAAAAATTTAGACAGTGAATATGATTTCAAGTATAAGTAAATGACTACTTTTTCTCAATGTTTATTTTTTAAAGAAAAACTCACTTTTATGATTCCATAGTATTTAAATGATCTAACAAGTTTTTTCTTATTTTATGTCCCTTACTGATATTTTTGTTCTCAATCTATATTTTAAGAAGATAATTCGTTTTTAAGTATGATTGGGGACAAGGATGAGGTCAAGATAAAACTTATGAAGATATTTCATGAAGAAAACATTTTATATCATAAAATGTTTTTTTGTGGGAAAAATTGATACTATGTGAAATTGTTCACTTTTTGATGTAATATTTATTTATATAAGGGTGAGGAATAATCATCAAAAACTCTAAAACTTTAAAATACTCCAATTTAAGAGAATTAATTATTTAATTAAAACTCAAAATTATTTAATTTTTAATCCTGGGTCATTATAGTTTGTTTCATAACAATGTTTTAGTTTACTTTTGAGATTAGGATGTTTTATGAGAGTTTGGCTTAAGAGTTATAGATACCTTCATGGGTTTATAAGTTTAAGGTTTATTATAAGTTTAAAGTCTTAGACACCCCATTCAAGGTGCAATATAAAGAGATTTTGAGGTTATTAATGATATTTTGGGAGAATTTTTATTGGTTTGAGGTATATGTGACCCTTAGGTTTAATGAGAATGATTGTTTTAAGAGAATGTTATTACATTTTGAGGATGTAAGCTGAAAGGTATGAGATAGCCTTTAATTATATAAAATTATATAATATTTAAGTTATTAAGTTTATTTTTTAATAGGTTTGGATTATTCTTGGTAACATTATTAGAATTATATTAATATAGTTTTTTGTAAAAGGTAACCCATAGTCCAGGTGGAAAAATGTCACATCTGGAATGGTCATGGGGACTGAACCCACAACTGAAGGGAGGTAAGAGTGTAGTGCCTACAAGTGGCCTTTATGAATTCCATTTTATTATGACATTATTTTTATACTTAAATAATTTAAAATATAATTATTAAGTCAATTTTGGTAATATATGTTTTATCTTATAGATAACCATGGGATTGAAAATTATTTAGTGATTAAGTGATTAATGTGTTTCTAGAATAAGTTCACTGGTTTAGGAATCTTATATAATTATGGTAAATATTATATTATAGGATTTTATTTGATGAATAAATGTTTAATTCCTTTGGAATCATATATGATTTTAATGTGGATTTATAGTGATAGAGGTTATTTATGGAAATGATTATTATATTTTAAATATTATATGATTGGGGAGTATATATTTTTGGGTATATGAGTTTATGAGTAACTAATGTTGATTGTAGATAAATGTTAAATTAATATTGAATGAATACATGATCAAATACTTCTGATTTTTGGGTTTTGAACTTGGTCAGGAATATTTTGGAGTATTTTGAGTTTATTTTGTTATAAAATGATCTTAGATTTACATTGGGTGTTATTGTTGAGACTTTGTATATTAATATTGTATTTATTAATATTAAGGTTTATTCTTGTGTGGAATGTTATTACCTTGTGCTATCATTTCTGGTTTTAGATAATGTCTAAATAATGGAGGAATATCTTGTTATCATTTTGTGCATTATGTGATCCATTAGAAGTAAGTTTCAGTGCTTTGGGAATGAAAATTTTATCTTCAAAACTCATCATTTTGAGTGAAAGATGACATTATACTAGAAATTGATTAAAGGATGAAATTATACATGTCAAGTAATCATATTTCATTATTTTATTAGTCTATAAGGTAAATGAATTCCTTAACACTAGGAAATGGATCATAAAGTATAAAAAATCCTTATTTTATAATGAATTTATGTTCTTTTTCACATCTCATTGATTTAGAGTTTGGTGGTTATAAACTTTCTCTTGATCATTCACTTTCTTGTTATCAATTATCTCTGTCACTCTTCGCAATTACTTGGAAATTACAGTTTTATTATATCTCTCTATTTTCACTTTTTTATAAGGTAACCCTAATTTTAAACGTAATTATGTGTTATTCTAGTTGACCTTTTTATTCACCTTGCCCTATTTTCGAGAGGAATATTTATTAACCCTTTTTATGATATGGGATTTCAACAAAGGTATTTTCAATTATCAAACCCTTATTTACCAAAATCAATTTATAATTGTGAGGATGAAATGAATTAAATAATGTAAAGAATTTAATATCCCATTATTTTTAATGAAATACTATGTTCGATAGGGTACAAGACACACAACACCAAGCCTAAACGAAGCATGAAATTGTTTTATTTATATATGATCATCAAAAACTATACATACATTAATGGATATGAATAGGATTAAATTAATTATTAAATATATATTAATTTCATACCCAATATAAATTTATTGATAATTTGTTTAAATAATCACTCAATTTTTAGTAAATACGTTTTATTCTTCAAAAAATATGTTTTCTTCAAAAATAGTTTTTATTTCTTTTAATGATAAAATACTATGATAAATTTCAAGAAATTTTAGACATTATATATAATAAAAAGGAAATAATTTTTGAAATCACATTTTCAAAACAATCTTGGAGTAATCTTATGAGTTTTTTTGGAAAAAAATGATTTTCCAATGAATAGTGAAAAATATGAATTTTCATTAAAAGCTGTATTTTTGTTTCAAGAATTCACTACATTACATTTTTTTGTAAAATGGTTTAAAATTAAAATTAATAATATTTTTTTATGAACAATCCAATTAAATTCAATGGAATCAATTTTATGTTTCAATTTGGTATAAAAATATTTTTATACCTAAAAATAAAATTTTCTGAAAAATTGTTTTTCATTGAATTTTGTGTTTTAACATATAATTAAATTATCCCATTTATTTGAATTAAATATTTAAAAATGTATTCTATATTTGGAATCATTATGTAAATATTTTTAAATATGTCCTTTTTAATTTTGGTCATTATGAATAGTAACCATAATAAATAATTATCACCACAGTAAGGGTAAATCTAGTAATTAAAGTTAAAAATAATATGACAAGGAAAAGAAAATGACCCTAAAACATTAATTAATTTTATTGTATTATCTTGTTTCATCCATAATCATCTAATATTTATATATATTACAATTTTCATTTAGTTATGATTTTTACATTTAAAATATTTAAGTAAAATATAAAGTCAAAAATATCACTCTTTAGTTTTCAAAATCTATAAAATTTTTTGATAGAGATAAAAAAAATTATTCTAGATTATAAATGGAAATTTTAATGATAACTTATTTTTTTATCAGGATAATTTAATTCTAATTTTTAGTGATTAAATAATTATCTTAAATTTTTACCCAATGTTGACACGGTATTTATTCATTTAATCGAAAAATAAAATAAAAGGTTGTTAAAATATTAAAATTGTAATAATTGGAATGAATTATTTTTCTAAATGAAATAGATCAATATAACATTTAAGGGATGTTTTGATTTATTATATTCAAATTCTATTGTTTTCATGTTGTTTTCAAAGTCAAATTAAATTAATAGTTCCAAAAATTACATTAATGGTATTTTATGATAAATAAATCTTTTAAAATGATTTAAAATTTCTAAAAAACATATATTTTCAAAATTTATTGGGTTATGATTTAAAATATAAACCATGGTAAATTTATGAGATAATTATCCTTTTATAGTAACTATCTTTACCCTTTTAAATTTAGAAACATGCTTTTTATGGTGATTATCAAAAAGGATTAATGTTGTTTAAAAAAGATATAAGGGTAAAAACCTAATCTAAATGTTTTTAGATTTTATTTTATGATGTTATTTTTACCCATAATCATTATATCATATAATTATATCTGTTTTTATTTTTTATTGTATGAAAAATAATTTATATTAATTCAATATTTTATGTAATTTCAAGAGTGCCCCTCCCCTCACTTACAAAAGGGCACATCCTCTACTCTTTTCTTCATAATTATAAATACTTTTAGTTAAACCAATACCTACCCAAATAAATTCTTAAAATACCCCCCCCCCCCCCACCATACCCATTTTAGTGGTTTTTTAGGTATAATACCAACCTTAGAGGGTTTAAAATGTAAATCAAAACAAAATTTGAAGAATAGGTATATCTTTTTACCAGTTGTTTTAGTTTTATTTATTATTTAAATTTATTCAAATATTATTAAATAATAATGATATTATAAAATTAGTTAAAAATATACTAAGATATTATAATGTTAATTTAATAATGTATATTCATTTCCTCCTTTATCAAATGGGAAGTGAAACCATTATTTGTGTGTACAGCGAACTAATGCCTCACAAACTGTTATAATTTGTTTTCCATCTCCATCTCTAGTGGATATATATAATGATGGATTTAATATATATATATATATATGATATTCATGAAATATTTATCATTCTAGAAATATATTATATCATCTAATTTATTACATTTATATTAATTAAAAAATTATAATGTCATTCATGTGTAAGTGTGGATTACCACCACCACAAAGCGATGTGATTGGTTTTTCATAACCACATCATGTGTATAGAAAATATAAGTTTATTTAATAACATAATGTGTTATTTATAATATAATTATCATTATTGGAAGATAGAATAATAATTATATTCTTTCTATAATGATTGTCGAAAAATGGTAATGTTACTCATGCATACCTACGACCTACCATCTCCATGATTGTAAAAAAATCATTTTTCATAACCATATTTCATGGTTGGTTTTAAAAGTATAAATTATTTATAAATATTATAAATATTTCATGATTATTATTCTTTATATGATTGAATAATGACCTATTTGACCATAGTTAACTTATTGAAGTCATTTTGTACATATGGGATGAATGTCAAAAAAACATTCAATGTGAACTTAATTGATTAAGTAATTAAATATAGAAATGTAATAAAAAAATAAAAGGAATAATAAAAAAGAAAAAGGTTATTTAAAAAAGTAAATAATTAGAATTTTTTAATTATTTATGAAGATAATTATCATACATAATGAGTTAGGCTCGAGGTAAGGTACACTCTAATTTAAAACCATGTTTTAAAATGTTTTAAAATGTTTTAAAGATTTATTTTCTAAATACTGTTATCAAATGTATATATTCATAAAATAATTCTATGGATGTATTTATATAGATATAAACGAATTATAAAAAATATTTTATGTCACTTTTTACTTTTTTCAATGGTTTTCAAAAGGAATATTTTTTTATGTTTTATGAGTAACATTTTTCCTTTCTTCGCAAAAGATAACAGGAATTATTTATTTTAACATATAAGAAATCAAAAAAATTCCCATCTCTATAATAGTTACTTAATTTTGGGATTTATTTAAAAATTTTCAGGTTTTCTTCAGAAAATTACCCACTTTCATTTTTATGGTAAACATAATTGTGAACATATTATGATGGATGGACCTAGAGAGAACTCCAATGTATTTGGTAAGCTTTTGGTCTCATGAGATGTTATGCATGAGATTACGGAGTAAAACTAATCCTAGATGGATCTTTTTCCACCATGTGATGTTGTCTAGGTAGTTATCCTTGACTTATTCTTATGCCATGTTTTGTGTTACTACCATATTTTTTATTTTTTCATTATGTTAAGATACCATGTTCTCTATGTTATGCTCTAATATTTTCTACTTGACTTTTATGTGGTTATTAATATTTTTTATGGAAATAGTTTGATTTAAAAAGGTAAGATAATGGTATTTTTTGTTTTATATAAGGGATTATTCCCCCTTTTAAACTAAAAATGTTTTTTTTAGTAAAGAAATCATGGATTCTCATGTTTTTTAATAAATCCTCTTAACTGTTATTTTTCCATTATGTTTTATTATAAAGTGTTTGATAAAAAAAACTTTGGGATGTGAAGTTGGTTTCATGTATAATTAAAAAATTATTTGAGCTCAAATTTTTTTATGTTAAATACAAAATCTCTTTTATGATTCCATTTTTCAACGTACTAATGAGTTCCTTCTTCTACCTTACTAATATTTTTTTCTCATCCCATGTTTTAAAATATTTCTCATAGGTTTTTAAAGATTAGTAGGGACAAGGATGATGTTAGGATGAAATTTGTGAAGATATACCATGAAAAGAAAACTCAATATAACATAAAAGCTTTTTTGGAAAAAATGGAAATTGCGTCAAAGTTTCGACTTTGTGATGCAATTTTTTTTATTTAATTATGATGACCTAATTTCAACACCATTAAATTTTAAAAATAACATTATGTTTCATGGTGTATACAATACATGATTCCAGTTTAAAAGAACCATGAAATTTATTATTTAAATATGATTGTTGTAACATTATTGTTGAATTGGAGGGTATGAATTGGATTAAACACACCAAATTATATATATATAAATCTCTTACTCAATAAAAATATATTAATTAATTTAGAGAAAATTAGAATGCCATTATTAGTAAAGACGTTTTATTTTTCAAAATATTTTTTCTTCATAAATGGTTTTTATTTTATTTTTTGTAGCTAAATATTATAATTAATTTGTTATAATTTTATGTAAATACCATAACACCAGTTGCCTAGATTTGGTTCCTTACTTTATTACAATGTAATATATACAACATTCAAATCCCAAAGGACCAATAAATTTAGCAGTTTTAGAAACGAGATTACATACATAAACCTTGAATTACATTTTAAAACATAAATTACAACATATAAAATCATTTGATAATACTATTATTCTGATAGATTAAATCTGAATATCATTCATAATATAAACCTTAGTATCCTGGTAAAAATAAAACATAAAAAAGGGGTGACCTCAAATGCTTAGTAAGGGTATGCTTACTGTGGAAGATATTATGAATAATAAGAATAAAAATTAAGGTAACATGTATAACAAAAACAAAAACCACTTAAAAATAAATTTGATCATAATATGGAAAGAGTAAATACTATAGTACTCTTTTTATCTAGAGTTAGGGTTTTAACAACACTGTTTAAAAATTATTTTAAACCCTCCCCCCCTCTCGACGATAGAAAGAAGCACCATTAAAAGGGGTCTTTAACACACTTTTTAACACTATTAAAGGGGTATTTAATTTCACTAAAAAAGAACTGCTAAATGGGGCCCTTTATCAGAATTTGAAAAAAACACTGCTAACCCCCCCATCATTACTAGTAAAAAAAGATATGATAATAGGAGTCTTTATCAATGCTTCTAAAAAACCACTGATAAAAGGTTCATTATTAGTATTAGTAAAAAAGTGTTGATAAAGGGGGATTATATCAATGATTTTTTAGAAGTACTGATAAAGATCCCTACCCCCTTTATTAGTTTTTTACTAGAACAGTTAAAGAGTATATTTCAAAAAAATATATTTTATTAGAAATAATATATTTATATATTTATATATTTTTACTGATATAAATATAATATATATATATATTTTAAATATGTTTTAGATAAGGCTAAATAAGAATTTACACATAATATATAAGTTATTTATTGAAAATGACTTATAACTCTAGAAAATTCCTATAAACCCAAACCCCCCCAAAAAAATTATAATAACCCTAGAGACCATTTAAACCCATAAAAATGCTAAAAAACCCTAAAAACACAAAAATGACCATAACTTTTGATTTGGGAGTCCTTTTTAGCTCTTAAAACAATAAAATCAATGGTTTTGAAATGAGATAAAATCACATGAGATTTAAATAATGTGGAAATCAAAGGAATGAAATATATTACAGTTTCAAAAAATTCAGAAATTAAAATCGAACATCAAACAACTATAAATCTTGATTCGGGTGTCCATTTAGGCTTCACTATATATCAAATTGAAGAATGTGACAAGGCCTATGTTTTGGAGGTCTACTAAAGAGATCATATACCTCAGGTAACATTTTTCACCACTATAAATGCCCATAAGTCCTCCAAAATAGAGTTTTTAGTCATTGTACCCTGATTCCTTAATATTCAAATTGTTAACACTTATAATATGAGTGTCTATTCAGCTTATAATGCATATAAAATCAAATATGGTGATAATATATATGCCTAGGTAACCCATGGGAACTCTCGATCGTCATAATCAAGGACAAATCTGAGTTTATAGTCATCATACGCTGCTTTTTCACATTTATGGCCTTTTAAACTACCATAACTTCGGCTCTGTATGTCTGTATGGGAAATAACACATATCAAATCGAATCTTGCATTGATATCTGCACCTAATTAACCCATCGGATCCCCCAATCACCAATTTGGAGGCCCAAGTTTCCTATAAGGCCTCCCAAACTGAGTTTCTAGCCTCTGTATCCCAATTTTTTAACATTAGATGGACTTTAAGCCTTGTTTAAGGGGGGTATTCTTGCATTTTTTAATGGGAACTTAATTTATTCCCTGGGATTACATTGATATTAACATTATGGATTTGAAATTTTATTGTTTTCCATAATTTACTCTTATTTATAATCAAATGTATAACAATATATAAATACATTTTTTATATATTCACACATAAAAATTTAATTTTATAAATAAGTAATTAAACATATTTATATATAAAATATATATCAATATATAAACCTTATCTAAATAAAAACTAATAAAAATTTTAAAAAATATAAATAATTAATTATTTAAAATATATATATATATATATATAAATATATATATAAACATATTCATAAAAAATATAATGAAATATAATGAAATATATGTATTTTTTCATAAAATTTAAAACAAAAAATTATAGGGAAGTGGAAAATGCGTTGGTGTATAAGTTGGAGGTCTAAGGTTCAAAAATCACTAGAGGTGGGGGTACGTGCTGGGGGTGGTTGAAGCACTAATCAAGGGATGGGGGTGGGAAGCGATGATAAAGGGGGTGTATAAAATTTATACCCTTTATTAGTAGGTCCTTTAACAGTGCTCTTAATGCTAACCCTTTAACATTTCTTACATTATAAGTGCTTCTATAGTGCTGATAAATCACTTTTACTAGCGTTGTTAAAGGCCTGATTTGCAGTAGTGAATAAATGAAAATAATATAATTATATATAAATAATCACATGAATATTTTATTAACTGAATAATCACATAAAATACTAATAAATAATGTCATAATTAGGGAATGCATAATGTTGGACCTTATAAACATACCGTCAAGGCTTCAGCCAACACACCATACATAAATGGGTAAGACATCAACCAATACCCAAACTTGTTTGTCTCATGAGACCTACTGATACATCAGGGGATATAGCAGACCCCTACCATAATGTACTAATTTGAATTCATTCCTCATATAAAAAGGGCGAAACATAAAAAACATAAACATTGGTATTGAAAAACAAGCATACGAAATGTTAATACTTCACTCATAAACCATGAATGTTATAAAAATAAAAAATTCATAGTTAAACTGATCATAAATTCTTCAATAAAAAATTGGTAGATATTATCATAATATATCAACCTCAATCAAGCATAATATCCAATAAAGGATGCTGATATAGATGAAAATACTAAAATAAAATCAATAAATATTTACCCACATAAATACCCCTTTTACATTGAAATAATTTAATTAAAAGGATTCACACTTTTAAGAGAATACATTTTCATTGAAAATAATGTGGTAAAATTGTAAAGGAATATTTAATAAATTAATTTTACATGATGACAAAAAAATATTCTCATGTCATATAAGTTATTAAAATATTCCTTTTGTATTTTTGTTATAAAATTCATAAATTGCCTCATTTGGAAAAAGAAAAAAAGATTTTTTCAAACCATTTTAGAAAAATTAAAACATGGGTAAAAATAATTTAAAAAAATTTAAGGTAATTGTAAAACTATTTTTGAATACATTTTTTTAAAAACATGGATATTGATAAAATATTCCCCAATAGATACTTAAGTATAAATAATTTCAGATAATAAAGAGATTGTGAAATTAACCCTTACATTGTATATTCCATTAGTTTAATGTGTTTATCCTCCTGTGTAATGGTTTAAAACAAGTAATCAATTTATACCATAACAATATTCATTTTTTTTAATATCATATATGATCTTATTATATTGTTTTGTTAATAATATTTTCTTATTACCCTTGTTTGGGGTGTTAACTACTTCCTTTTCCTATGCATTCTTTGTCATGTAAATCATGTTTCTTTTGAATATGAAATATAACTTTCATATAAAAATTATTATTAAGTTCATAGATACTGTATTTTCTCATTATATTCAATTTTTTAATCATTTTTGAATGGTTATCGTGGAAAATGAATCAACTCATGTCATGGAGATGGTAGTTCGTACATACCCACAAGTGACGATATCATTCCCTTAATGGTGAAAGAGAAAGGAATTGGATGGTAAGTTAGTTAAAAAGAATCAATATAATGTCAAATTAATTATTTATATCCATTATTTCCACCATTATACCCATCTGAATAAATTGGTGGTGAAAATAAATTACACTTCAGCGTGTAGATGGTAAGTCGTACGCATGCATGTGCGGTGCTTTAGTTTTTTACAGGAGTGATAAATCATGGAATATGGTTGTACCATAATCATAATAATATATCATAATATATATGATATCAGATTTATTAAATTATAATGTAAACAATATATAAATAGAAGGTTGAAGAAGAAAAGAACTTGGATGAGTTAGTAAAAACAATTACCACCTCTTCGACGGACTTCCTTTAGATCTCTTCTTAAGGGATCTAGGGTTGGTCTTTTGGAAGAAAAAACCTCTAGAACATGGATAAGAATTTTCTTAGGACATAGTTTTTAGGACTCTCTCAATCCATAAGGCTCAAATTTGTGTGAATAAGTGACGGGGGAGGTTTTCTTCTATAATTGAGGTGAAGTGCACTTTTGGAAACTCTTAAAATATTGAAATATAATAACGTTATTCTAGAGACAAATACTTAAAAATGTCCTATAAATGAATATTGAAAGAAATTTTTGAAATTATATTATCCCCTTTGAAATTAATTAATATTTTTATGGGTTTTAAATAATTTAAAAAAATATTAATCTAATAAAGTACAATTATTTTCAAATTTGGTACTGTTCTTTTAATTTGACTATAAATATATCAATACAAAGTGGGATTTAAGATATAATTATTTAAAACATATCTAATGTATATTATATATCTATATAATTCTTTAGACGCATTAAATCATCCAAAAAATATCAAAATAAATATTTTTAAAATTAATTATTTTATTTATCAGTTAATTAATTAAATATTGTTTTAGTACTGAAGAAGTTTTCAAGGTAATTATATAATTTATAAAAATTAAAAATAAATTTTTAAAATTAAATTAATTTCATTATGATAAAAATATAAATTTATTTTCGTTCATATATTGGTTTTTTACCAATGTGGACACATAAAATATATTAAATACAAAGAGAGTGACATTTTGTAACTATATTTTATTTAAATAATATATAAGTAATTTTTATGGATAAGTGTCCATTAAAAACTCTAATTCGGTGTTAAGGTGATAAGGGTATAATAAGATTTATCCAATAATTTTTTTACAGGTGTTTATTATTATTTTCATCCTTATATTTTTGTTTCAACCCTAATTTAACCACTTTAACTCTTACCGTGATGTCATGTATTTTATGAGTTAAGTGTTAATATAATTAATATAAAATTATAAAATACCAATAAATGAGTCATTTATTAAATTTTGAGACTTATTAAAATAATTTGAATGAATGTTCTATTTTTATATATTTTATATCATTTAATAAAATATTATTTAGTTTAAAATATGAATAATGTCAATTTTGACACTATTCATTATGTTTTCTTATAAAAAATAAAAATGACAAGATAAATTAATAAAAATACTTCTAAAACATTACTAACTTGTAAAAGTTAACAATAAAATTTTTGTATGATATTAACTCTCTCAAATTTTATTTACTTTAATATTTTTAATATTATTTATTTGATTATTCCATTAAATAAGTGATTATTGCACCATCATTATGTCACCATTATATTAGATTATTTATTTTATAAAAATTATATATAAATTACCATGATTTATAAAAAAATATTTATATATAAAAATAATATTTATAGTCAGTCATATCTTTTATATTACCCCATATTAAAAATATTTCTCTTGTTAAAAATAAAAGTGTGACAAAATTGACTTTTTCTTTGAATGTAAAATATTAAATGTCATACTCTCATACAAGTGGAATATAAATGTTATAATCTCAGAATAAGGATGATTTAAGTTGAAACAAACTCGTCCAATGAAATTAGTACAAGTGGTATTTTAATTTTTTAATAGTTATAATAGTATTTTTACCCATAATTGTCTAATTTACCCTTAAGTGTGGTAATTAAAATATTACTTAATTATCTATTGATATGCCCAAAAATGAAATACACATATTTATATGATTTTGATCCAATAATTACAAATATTAAATTAATTTTTAAAAATTCATAACATTTAATTTTTAATAATTAATTTAAAATTAATCATGTTGACCGAAAGAGAAAACGAGTTTTTAAAGTGAAAATGTACAAAAGATTTTAATGTTTTTCTATTCATATTCAATGTAAAATTGATTCCAATTTTATAAATCGTATTAAACTATATAAAATTAATATAATTATACATTAAAACCAATTAAAAATATAATTTAACAATATAAATTATTTAGATGGAAAAGATGTTTTCAATTAAAATGCAATATTTTATCACTATTCATCAAAACATAACACTTATCAGAAAAATAAAAAACCCAACCAAATTAAATTTTTATTTTACAATTTAAGATAGGAAGTTTATTTTTCAAATAGAATATATAAAAGTGTCAAAATTAGATTTAAAATTGGTTCTTCGTTAAAAGGGGTCAAAATTACGTTTTTAGAAAAATACAAATTTTAAGCATAAAACTGGACTTATTATTATCTTATGCCAATAAAATATATTTTATAAATGTTAACAATATTTTATTGAATAATATATATATATATATATTAATTTAATATAATTTATTAATAGTAATCAATTTAATTAATTAATACAAACTCTTTTGGGTTCATAAAAATAATTCTTTATAAAAACATTTTGTATATATTATGTTAGTTCATATATTAAAATATAATTAATTTTTAACCAATAAATTAAACCATATATTCTCATAAGTTAGATAATACTATTCATAACCTCCAACTTAACAACTAGTTTATATTATATTAAATAATAATATTTTAATAATATATTGTTGTTCGGTAAAACTCGGTCTTTCATGTAACGCAATCCAACTCATTATTGTGTGTAGAAAAAGCTTAACATGGTTTGGATTATAAATGAATCTAGAAAAAAATTAAATTTATTCAAATATGAAAATATTGTAAAGTCTTGGGGTGTTAAATTCTCCCCACCTTAGTGAAATTTATTCCTCATGATTTAAACCTAATCTCGGTAGTCTAGGGTTTAATATTTGAAAATAAACAAGTGTTGAAAAACCCACATTATAAATAGGGTTATTAACACATCTTATTAATAATAGGGAAAATTAAATGAAAACTTCACCACAAAACTAGGCATTCAAATAGGATAACTTTGGTGAAAACTAGTACATGGAATAAAAATATAACTGTCATGTTTAGATAGAGAATGATAGAGAATGTGTTCATATGAAAGTTATTGACCATAGAGCCATAACATAGTAGTGTGGAAATTGAAATTTATTTCATAAAAAATTATGATAATAGGAAAAAAATCAAGTCTACTTTCCAATAGTTGATAAATTCTTTCACTCTCTATTAATGTAAATAAATATAATTACATGATTTATTTCTATTTCATAAGTACAATCTTATCCTTTGGTTTTTCCTTGAACAATTCCAACATCATCTATTAGCACTGGTTGCATCATATGGTTAAGTAATACATTAACCTCTAAAAACCTCATCCATTGGTAAAATTATACCATTTAATAAATGGTTAATCATTCCAAAAGATCATGATCCAATACTTTATGAATCATTTCCATGCTGTTTAGTAGTATCCAAATTATGTTATCCATGTCAATCATCTATTTATCCAATATCAATATCTCATCATTAAGAACATATTTAGGGTTATCTTTCCCTCAAACATGTATTTTAAAAAAAGTTTAACATTATTATGAATAAATTTTCTTAGTACCATTCAGCATGTGATCTCAAATACTTAATAAAAAAGTACTACAATATAATCCTTATATATTCCATAATTCTTATAACTAGTGCAACATTCATAAAATACTCAAATGATATAATTAATGAATCCAAACATGAGTGCATTAATCATTCCTCTTTGTCTGTGGTAGTAGCATATTCTTGACCAAGATCTATTAGCCTCTTTTGGGATATATTCCATTGTCACATAATACATTGATTTTCATAGTGTCACATATCTTTATAGTGGAAGCACTACATAATGAAATTTTATTTCTTTCCCTTGAAATCACGAAATTGGGGGCTTTTTTCTCCACACCTATAACAAACACTCATTCCCTTTAAGAAAGTATTGGGGTGTTTCTTTCCAAAATTATCATATATGGGAAAATAATTCTTTCCCTTCTTCCATTTATACATCTTTTGACCTATCATTATTTTCTTTTCTTGATTTCCATCGAATACATAGGACTTCGATAATTCTTTACCCATATTCATAACACATGATACCATGTCCCCATATGATGAGGATGCTTAGGAGAATATTTTCCTTTGAAATATTGGCTTAAGGCCATAAATGATATTATCCTTTTTACTATTTGGATCATATACATTGGTGAGGTTCACATTCATTATACTATGAACCATTTAAAAATTATTACAGAAACTAAATTAGTTCATAACATAATTCATAATCCCAATACTAGGAAAATACATAACATAAATTGAAAATTTTATTCGAATCTAATCTAAAATTTATAAACATGGTTTTTTTAGGGTCATTTTTTAATTTAAAATCCTTCATAATGGTTTTTAAGGAAAATTTTAATTATCCTAAGCATATCCCCTAGGATTTTTGAACATGGTGTATAGTAAGGCCCTTTTTGTGTGCCCAGTTACACTGAGTAAGACCTGAAACACCTTGTTGATGTTGTTATCCATAGGTACATCTTTTCTAGAACCACATCTACCTGTAGTATACAGACAGGGACGTATTTTTATGAAGAACCACTTGATCTCTACCTTAGAAAAATTTTAAGATATCCTTATATGCTTATTCTCAAATTCTATCTTAGTGTTATGTTACCCAATCTGTGTTTTCTAAATCTAGTTTCTATGTTTTCTACAAAGATTCCTCTGATACTAACTGTAACGACCTTGAACCCAGTATCCCAGAGTCTATGCCTCACTTTATTACATTGGAATAGATACAAGATTCAAATCCCAAATTACTAATCAGTTTAGCAGTTTTGGAAACTATATTACATACGTGAACTTTATGTTACATTTTAAAACATAAAATATAACATATAAAATCTTTTGAGAATACCATTATTATCCGATATTAACCTTGTATATCAATCATAATACACACCTTATAATCCTTTGGAAAATAAAACATAATAAAGGGGTGATATTTGATGCCCAGGAAGGGTAAGTGTATAGAATAATCTATTATGAATAATAAGCAGTAACATTTTGACAAGGTGTATAACTAAAACAAAATCCACTTCAACATAAAATTGACTATAATATGGAAATAATAAATGAAAATAAAATAATTCCATATAAATAATCACATAGATATTCTAATAAAAAATTATTCACATGTTATATCAATATCTAATATAATAATGAGGGAATTCATAATTTCTGACATCATAAACATACTATCAAGGCTTCTTCCAAGTTTCCATAGATAAACGGGTAAGACATCAGCCAATACACAAAATAGTTTGTCTCATGAGACCTATCAATGCATCGAGGGGCTATAGCAGGCCTCTCCTATCACTTATTAAGTCCAATGAATTCCTTATATGAAAATTTTTAAACATAAACAATATAAATATTTGTATTGAACAAACTAGCATATGAAATACTAATAGCGCAACCATAGACCATGGGTGGTGTTAAAATAGCACATCCATAGTCAAACTAATCATAAAACATTAAATAAAAATATGGTATATGGTATCATAAGATATAAACCTCAATAAATCATAATATATAAGAAAGAATTTTTACATAGATTAAAATACTCTAATAAAGTCATTAAAATTTTCTTGAGAGAAATACCATTTTTACATTGAAATCATTTAATTAAAAGGCCATGTAATTTTAAAAGAAAAAGTTTTCATTGTAAGAATATTTTAAACATGTGAAGGAAGATTCAATATATTATTATTTCATAATGGTGGAAAAATAATCTCATGTTTTATACTTCAAAAAAATATTCCTCCTATACTTTTGTCAAAAAAGTCATAAAGTGCCTCATTTGGAAAACAACAAAAAGATTCCTTTCAAAATATTTTATAAAAATTAAAACATGGGTAAAAGTACTTTAAAGTTTTTTAAGGTAATATTAAAAAAATTTGAATACATTTTTAAGAAACATGGATATGGAAGATAAATATTCTTCAGTAGATACTTACGTATAAACAACCCCGTATAATAATGAGATTGTGAAATTAATCATCACCTTGTACTCTACTTAAGTTGAATATGATTTATCCTCCTATATAATGGTATAAAAAATGTTATTAACTTATACTAGAACATTATCCAGATTTATTATATCATATTTTATCTTCTTATATCATTTTTTAATAATATTTTTTTATTACCCTTGTTTTGGGTGTTAACTGCTTCATTTTCCTTAGCATGTTTTGTCGTGTAAGTCATGTTTCGTATGAATAGGACATATATCTTTCATATACAGAATGATATTAAGTTCATAGATATTATATTTTCCCATTTTATTTAGTTTTATAATAATTTGAAAATTTTTATCATGGAAAATTAATCTCATCGTGTTGTGGAGATGATAGGTCATACATACGCACAAGTGATGATATCATTTACTTAATGGTGAAAGGGTAAAAAATTGGATGGTATGTTAGTTATACATAATAAATATCATGTCATATTTATTATTTTTATCTATTATTTTCAACATTTTACCCATTCGAATAAAGTGAGGATGAAAAAAATATTACACAATGGGGACCCTCGATCACCTTTATCAAGGAAAAAAGTGAGTTTATAGTCATTATACCTGACTTTTTTCAAATTTAATAGCCTTTAAAGCTTCTATAAGTTCATATGTGTGTGTCTGTTTAGACAATACCACATATAAAATTTAATCATGTGATTATCTCTATACCTCATTGAACCATGAGGTCCCTCAATCACCTCTTCTAAGGCTAAAAAGGCCCATAAGGCTTCCAAAATTGAGTTTTTAGACTTCATATCCCAATTTTTTAATATTTGATAGATTTTAAACCCCATTTAAGGGGGTATTTTTTTATTTTTCGGTGGGAACTAAATTTATTCTTAGGGATTACATTCATATAAACATTATGGATTTGAAATTTTATCATTTTTCACAATATACTATTATTTAAAATCAAATATATAACAACATATACATAAATAGTTTTTATATATTCAGACATAAAAATTTAATTTTATAAGTAAATAATTAAACATATTTACATATAAAATATATTTATCAATATATAAATCGTATCTAAATAAAAAAAATATACTTTTTAAAAAATATAAATAAATATGTATTTAATATATATATATATAAACATATATATAAATATATATATAAACAAGTATAGAAATATATGGATAAAAAATACAACAAAATATATATATATATATATATATATACATATCATAAAATTTAAATCAAAACAGTATAGAGGAGTGGAAAAGACACTGGTGTATAAGCTGGAGGTCTCAGGTTCGAAACTCATAGGAGGCAGGGGTGTATACTGGGGTTGTGATTATATAAAGCATTGAAAAAGGTTTGGGGAAGTTCTAATAAATCTTTTGGGGTGGGAAGCACTAATAAAGGGGGTGGGGTATGAAAAAAAATGTATACCCTTTTTTAACAGTGCCTTTATCAATGCTAAAAAATGTGCTCTTAAATGCCCCCTTTATCAGTGATTTTTTTAGTGTTGTTAAAAATCTTCACTTTTTAGCACTATTAAATCTAACCCTTTAACGTCACTTACTGTATCAGTGCTTCTATATCGCTGATAAATCCCTTTTACTAGAACTGTTAAAGGCCCAATTTGCAGTAGTGAATAAATGAAAATCATATAATTACATATAAATAATCACATGGATATTCTACTAATCAAATAATCCCTTGGAATACCAATAAAAAATATCATAATTAGGGAATTTATAATGTTGGAGATCATAAACATACTATCAAGGCTTTGTCCAAGACCCCATACATAAACAGGTAAGACGTCATCCAATACCCAAACTATCTTGTCTCACGGGACCTACTGATGCATAGAGGGGATATAGTGGGCCCCACCCATCACATACTGAGTCAAATTAATTACTCATATAAAAAGGGTAAAACATAAAAATCATAAACATTCATATTGAAAAATCGGCATATGAAATATTAATACTTTAACAATAAACTATAAATTATATCAAAATATAAAATCCATAGTCAAACAGATCATAAATCCTTTAATAAAAATATGGTAGATGGTATCATAAGATATCAACCATAATTAATAATAATATCCCACAAAGGATGTTGATATAGAATAAAATACTTTAATAAAGTCATTAAAAATTTCTTCATATAAATTCTCATTTTTTACTTCTAACTCATTTAATTAATAGGGTGTGTAATTT
The DNA here is from genome assembly GCA_963277665.1 of Viscum album. Taxonomy (NCBI): domain Eukaryota; kingdom Viridiplantae; phylum Streptophyta; class Magnoliopsida; order Santalales; family Viscaceae; genus Viscum; species Viscum album. The sequence continues at coordinate 367,712,296 of OY728131.1, forward strand.
TAAAAGAATGCATTTTCATTGGAAAAATAATATTTTAAACTTGTAAATGAGGAATCAATTCATTAAGATTTCATGATTGATAAAAAATATTCTCTGGTTGTATAAGTTAAAAAAATATTCCTTTCATATTTTTGTTGAAAAATTCATAAAGCACCTCATTTGGAAAATGAAAAAAAGATACCTTTAAAACTATTTTTGAAAAACTCAAACATGGGTAAAATTATTTAAATTTTTTTAAGGTAATGGTAAAAATATTTTGGATAACACTTTTAGGAAACATGTATATAGATTATTAATATTTCCTAGTAGATACTTACATATAAACAATCCCAAATAATAATCATATTATGAAATTAAACGATACCATGTACTATCATTTAGATAAATGTGATTGATCCTACTATATAATGTTTTCAAACATGTTATTAATTTTTACCAGAACCATATCCATATTTATGATATCATATATTATATTCTTATATCATTTTTTTAATAATATTATGTCATTACCCTTATTTCAGGTGTTAACTGCTTCATTTTCCTATTCATGTTTTATCATATAAGTCATGTTTCTTATGAATAGGAAATATAAATGTCATATTCATAATGTTATTAAGTTCATAGATACTATATTTACTCATTATATACATTTTTATAATCCTTCATGAATGGTTATCATGGAAATTGAATCTCATCGCATCATGGAAAACGTAGGTCATACGTATGCACGAGTGACGATATCATTCATTTAATGGTGAAATGGTAAGAAATTGGAAGGTATATTAATTATACATAATCAATATCATGTAATATATATTATTTATATCTATTATTTACATAATTATACCCATTAAAATGAATTAGTGATGAAAAACAAATTACACCATGACATGGAGACGGTAAGACATAAGTACGCAGTGCGGTGCTTTAGTTTTTCACATGAATGATAAATAATAGAATATGGTTGTCCCATAATCATAATAAAATCTAATTATATATATTATATTGGATTTATTACTTTATAATTTATATAATATATAAATATGAAGTATAAGAATAAAATAACTTGGGTGAGTTAGTAGAAACGGTTACCTCTTCTTTAGAGGAATTCCTTTAAATCACTTCTTAAGGGATCTAGGGTTGGTCTTTTTGGAAGAAAAAAACCTATAGAACTTGGATAAGGATATTGGGAGAATAAATTGTTATGACTTAGTCTATATATAAGGCTTAAAGAGGTGTGAATAATTGAATGAAGAGGTTTCCTTTTATAATTGAGGTGAGGGGCACTTTTGGAAACTCATAAAATATTAAAATATAATTAGGATATTCTACATCCAAAGAATTCAAAATAGCCTATAAATGAATATTGGAAGACATTTTTGAACATATATTATCCCCATTTAAATTAAATAATTTTTTTATTACTTATAAATAATTTAATAAAATATTAATTCATTAAAGTATGCTTATTGTCAATTTTTGTACTATTCTCTTAATTTGAATATAAATATATCAATACAAAGTTGGATTAAAAATATAATTATTTTACGGATCCCTAATATATTTTATATATCAATAAAATTTTTTAATCACCTTAAATCATCAAAATTAATATTATTAAAATCAATTAATTTATTTACCAGTTAATTTAGTAAATATAGTTTTAGTATTGAAGAAGATTTTAAGGTAATTATATAATTTATAAAAAAAATAAAAATTAATTTATATAATGAAAATAATTTAATTAGGATACAAATAGACATTTTTTGTTCATATATTAGTTTTCTCCCTATGTGGACACATGAAATATTTTAAATACAAAAAGAGTGACATTTTATAACTATCTATGATTTAAATAATATATAAGTTATTTTCATGGATAATTGTCCATTAAACAACTCCAATTTTATATAAAGGTGATTATGGTAGAATAAAATTCATCAAATATTTTTTACATGTTTTTATTATTTTTTTAATCCTTATCTCTTTTTAACCTTTATTAACCCATTTCAATCATACTGTGATATCATGTATTTTATACATTAAGGGTTAATATAAATACTATAAAATTATAAATGACCACTAAATGATTAATTTATGAAATTTTAATTCTTATCCTAATTATTTATCATAATTTTAGAGTTTTATATATTTTATATCATTGAATAAAATATTATTTTTTTAAATGCCAATAATGTGAATTTTGACAGGATTTATTATGTTGTCTTATAAAAAAATAAAAAAAACAAGAGAAATTAGAACCAAGAATTATAAAACATTAATAGTATGTAAAATTTGTCAATAAATTTTTTTATGACATTAATCCTATGAAATTTTATTTATTTTAATATTTTTAATATCATTTATTTAATTCTTCCATTAAATAAGCAATTACTACACCATCATTGTGTCACTATTTAATTTAATTATTTCTTTCCAAAAAAAATATTTATAAATTACCATGATTTAAGAAAAAAAATTATATTTCTAAATAATATTTATAGTCAAACATATCTTTTATATTACCCCATATTAGAAATATTTCTCCTTTTAAAAATAGAAGTGTGAAAAAATTGACTTTTCTTTAAATATAACATAATACATATCATACTCTCATCCAAGTTGTTTCTAGAGGTTATAATCTCAACCCAATGATGATTTTCATTGACCCACACTCATATAAAGAAATTATTATAAGTTTTTGGTTAATTATTTAATATTTATAATATTATATTTACCCTTAATTTACTAATTTAACCCTAACCGTGGTAATTAAAATATTACTAAATTTACTTTTCATATGCACAACAATAAAGGACACCTATTGAGGTAATTTGTAACCAATGATTTCAAATATGGAATCCAATTTAAAAAATTCTTAATATATAATTTTTAGTAATTAATTTAAAATTAATCATGTTGATGGAACGAGAAAATTGGTTTTTAAAATGAAAACGTATAAAAGATTGTAATGTTTTTGTATAGAGATTCAATGTAAAATTAATTATAATGTCTAAAATTTTATTAAATGATATAAAATTAATATAATTATTCTATAAAACTAATTAAAAAAATAATTTATTAATATGAAAAAGATGTTTTCAATTAAAATGAAATATTTTATCACTATTCATCAAAACATGAATCTTATCAAAAACTACCCAAAAATAAACCGAAGTAAATTTTTATATCACTATTTATAATATAATGTTTATTTTTTCAAATAAAATTTATAAAAGTGTTAAAATTTTTATTTAAAATAGGTTTTCATTAAAAGGTGACAAAATTTCCTTTTTTGAAAAATACAATTTTTAAACATAAAACTGGACTTATTCTTATCTTATGTCTATCAAATCAATTGCATGAATTCAAGAAAAATTTTATTCAATATATAATATATATATATATTACATTAATATAATTTACTGATAGTAATTAATTTAATTTATTAAGACAAAACTCATTTGTGTGCATAAAAATAGTTCTTTATAAAAAAAATTTCCTACATATTCAGTTGATTCTTATATTAATTTATAATTAATTTTTATCCAATAAATTCAAACATATATTTCCATAAGTTACATAATACTATTTATAACCACCAACTTAATAGCTAGGTTATATTATGTTAAACAATAAAATTTTAATAATATATTATTGTTCTGTAAAACTTGGTCTTTCATATAATGCAAGCCAACTCATTGTTTTGTGTATCATAATCTTAACATGGTGTTTCATATAAATAAATCCACAAAAAAATTAAAATTATTTAAAAAAAATATTGTAAATTCTGGGGGTTTTACATTCTCCCCACTGTAATTAAATTGCATCATCACAATTTAAACTTGATCTCGGTAGTCTATGGTTTGATATTTGAAAATAAATAATTATTGAAAAACCCACATTGTAAATATGGTTATTAACATGTCTTCTTAATAAGTGGGAAAATCAAATATAAAGTTGACCACAAAACTATTCATTCAAATAGGATAACATTAATGAAAACTTGGATATAGATGAAAAATATAACAATCATGTTCTAATAGAGAATGATAGAAAATGTGTTCATGTGAAAGTTGTTGACCAGATATCCATAAACCAGTGGTGTGGATATGATCATTGATATCATAAAAAATGGTGATAATTGCACAGCATTTTTTTAACAATACTATTTTTCTATAGTTGATAAATTCTTTCACTCTCTAAGAATATAACTAAATTTAATTACTTTATATTTTTATTTTCATAAGAATAATATTATCCTTTGGTTGTGACTTGAGAAATTTCAACTTCACCTCTTATCATTGGTTGCATTATATAGTGAAGTAATACATTAACCTCTACAACCTCATCCAATGGTCAAATTATACCATTTCACTTTTCAATAGATCATGATATAACACTTTATAATCATTTCCATGGTAGTTAATAGTATCCAAATTACATTATCCATATCAATCATCTCTTTATACAACATCATAATGTTATAATTAAGAACACATTAAGGGTTATCTTTCCCTCAACCATGTATTTTCCAAAAAAGTTTAACTTTCTATTGAATAATTTTTCTTAGTACCATTCAACATGTAATCTGAAATCCTTAATGAAAAAGTATTGCAGTACAATCCTCATAAATTCCATAATTCTTATAACCAATAAATCCTTAATAAAATAATCAAATGAAAATATTACTGAATCCAAACATAAGCATATTAATCACTCCTTTTCACCTGTGGTAGTAGCATATTCTTGATAATGATCCATTAGTATGTTTTGGGATATATTAATTTTTCACATAAGATAATGATTTTCATAGTGTCCCATATCCTTATAGTGCAAGCACTACACATTGAAATTTTCTTTCTTTCCCTTGAAATCAAAAAATTTGTGTCCTTTTTCTCCAGAATTATAATAAATTTTCATTCACTTCAATCAAGTACCAGGGTTTTTCTTTCCATTATTATCACACGTGGTAAAATACTTATTTCACCTCTTCCCTTTGTACATTGTTTGACCTATCATCCTCTTTTTTTCTTACCTTCCTTCAAATCTATATGACTTGGATAATTTTTTACCCATCTTCTTATCACATGATACTATCTCCTCATAGGATGAGGATGCTTGGGAGAATATTTCACTATGAAATATTGGCCTAAGACCATAAAAGATACAATACTTCTTACTCATTGGATCATGTACATTAGTTAGGTCCCCATTCCTTATACTAGGTTCCATTTCAAAATTATTATATAAAATATATTATCTCATAACATAACATATAATCCCAAGACTAGTAAAATACATATCATATATTGAAAATTTTATTCAAAGCAAATCTAATGATAAAAAACATGGTTTCTCTGGGGAAATTTTTACTTTAAAATCTTTCTTAGTGGTTTGTAAAGAAAATGTGAATTATCCTAAGAATATCCTTCAGTAATGTTAAACTAGGTGCATAGTAAGTCCCTTTATCATGTACCAAGTTACAAAAATTCAAGACCAATGCACCTTGTGAAAGTTGGTACACCTAGGTACATCTATGCCATAACCATATCTACTTGTGGTATCTAGGTGGGGATGTATTTCTAGGAATATCCACATGATATATACCTTACCAAAATTATAGTATGTCCTTATATGATTATCATCAGATTCAATATTAAGGTTATTTTCCCCAATATATGTTTTCTAAATCAATTTTCAAAAGTTTCTACAAAAATTCCTCTGATACCAACTGTAACAAACCCGACCTTAGTAGGGAGGAGTTTGTGCCTCACTTTATTACATTGGCATAGATACAATATTCAAATCCCAAAGGACAAATAAATTTAGTTGTTTTGGAAGCTAGATTACATACTTGAACCTTACATTACCTTTTAAAACATAAATTACAACTTATAAAATATTTTTAGAACACCATTATTCTCCTAGATTAACTATATATCACAATCATAATACACACCATGGAATCCTAGAAAAAATAAAACATAAGAAAGGGGAGATCTCATATTATCATTATGGGTTATCTTACATTGTAATCTATTTTGAATAATAAGCATAAACATTAAGGTAATGTGTATAAATAAACTACACGCCACTAAAATATAAAATTGAGAATAATATGGAAAGAATAAATGAAAATCATAAAATTCTATATAAATAATCACATGGATATTCTAATCATCAAATAATCACATGAAATATCAATAATTAATCTCATAATTAGGTAATTCATAATTCCAGACATCATAAACATATCGTCAAGGCTTCATCCAAATATTATAGATAAATGGGTAAGATATCAAATATACGCAAACTATTTTGTCTCATAAGACCTATTGATGCATCTAGTGCCTATATTGGTTATTTTTCATCACTTACTAAGTCCAATGAATTCCTCATATTAAAATACTGAACCATAAATATCAAAAACATTCATATTGAAAAAATAGCATATGAATTGTTAATACTTCAACCATAAACCATGAATGGTATCAAAATAGAACATCCATAGTCAAACTGATCATAAAAACTTCAATAATAATATTTTATATGGTATAATAATATATCAACCTCAATAAAGAGTAAAATTCAAAAAATTAGTTTTACATAGATGAAGATAATCTAATAAAATCAATAAAAATTCCTTGTGAGAAATACCCCTTTTTATTTAGAAACCATTCACTTAAAAGGTCATGAAATTTTAAAAGAAAAAATTTTTATTTAAAAGAATATTGTAGACTTATAAATGAATCTTAAATACATTATTATGTCATGATGGTGGAAAAATATTATCATTCTATAAAAGTTAAAAAAAATCCTTCCATATTTTTTTAAAAACAATTCAAAAGTATCTCGTTTGGAAAACAAAAAAAATATTCCTTTCAAACTATTTTATAAAAAGTAAAACATGGTGAAAAATAATTTAACATTTTTAAGGTAATAGAAAAAAATATTTTGGAAAACATTTTTAAGAAACATGGACTTGGATGATAAATATACCCTAGTGGATTATTATGTATAAACAACCCTGGATAATAATGAGATTGTGAAATTAACCCTCAACCTATACTTTCCTTAAGTTAAATGGGATTTATACTTTTTTATAATGGTTTAAAAATTGTTATTAAATTATACTAGAACCATATCCATATTTATAATATCATATGTAATCTTATTATATCATTTTGTTAATAATATTCTTTTTTACCCTTGTTTTGGGTGTTAACTACTTCGTTTTCTTTTGCATGTTTTGGTGTGTAAGTCCAGTTTCTTATGAATATGACATATATATTTCATATAAATAATTATATTAAGTTCATATATTTTATAATTACTAATTATATACATTTTAATAATTATTCATGAATGATTATAATGGAAAATGAATCTCATCACATTGTGGAGACGGTAGGTTGTACATACGCATGAGCGATGATATCATTCACTTAATGGTGAAAGGGTAAGTAATTGAATGGTATATTATTTATAAAGAATAAATATCATGTAATATTTATCATTGTTATCCATTATTTCCATAATTATACCCATCCAATTAATATGGTGATGAAAAAAATTACACCACAACGTGGAGATGGAAAGTCGTACATATGTACTTGTGATACTTTCAATTTTCATAAGGATAAATCATGGAATATGGTTTCCCCATAATCATAATAACATATAAAAAAATTGATAATATTTAAATTGTTACTTTATAATGTAAAAAACATTTAAATAGGAAGTATAATAAGAAAAGAACTTGGATGAGTTAGTAGAAATGATTACTTCTTATTCAGGGGACTTCCTTTATATCTCTTTTTAAGAGATCTTGGGTTGGTACATTTGGAAGACCATAACCTCTAGAAATTGGATGAGGTTGTTGGGAGGATAACATTTTATGACTTAGTAGAGATATGAGGGTCAAAGTGGTGTGATGAAGTGAGGGAGGAGGAGCCTTTTTATAATTGAGGTAAAGGGAACTTTTGGAAACTATTAAAATATTAAAATATAATAAAGAGATTTTAGAGATAAATACTTCAAAATGGCCTATAAATAAATATTGGAAGACATTTTCAACCATTAATTCTCACATTTGAAATTAATTAATATTTTCATTATTTTTAAATAATTTAATAAAATATTAAATCAATAGAGTTCCATTATTGAAAAATTTGGTACTATTAATTTAATTCAACTTTAAATATATCAATACAAAGTGGGATTTCGAATATAATAATTTTAAAAAACTCTAATATATCTTATATAAATCTTATAATTCTTTATATACATGAAATCATCGAATAAATATCAAAATTAATATTATTCAAATCTATTATTTTATTTACGAGTTAATTAAATAAATACCCTTTTAGTATTGAAGAAAATTTTAGGGTAATTATATAATTTCTAAAAATTAAAAAAAAATCTATAATGAAAGTAATTTTATTATGATTAAAATAAAAATTTATGTTCATTCATATATTGGTTTTGTCTTAATATGGACACATAAAAGATGTTAAATACAAAGAGAGTAAAAGTTTTTAATAGTCTTTGATTTAAATAATATATATGTTATTTTCATGGATAAGTGTCTATTAAACAACTCCAATTCTCTATTAACATGACAATAGTCAAATAATATTCATCAAAAAAATTGTAAATTTTTTTATTATTTGTTTAATCCTTGTATTTTTTAACCTTTATTTATCCCCTTTAACTCTTACTATGATACCACTTATTTTATGCATTATGGGGGAATATAATTACTATAAAAATGATGAGAGACTAATAAATGAGTCATTTATGAAAATTTTAGACTTACCCCTATTATTTGGATGAATTCTATATTTTATACATTTTATATCATTAAATAAAATATTATTTATTTTAAAATATCAATAATGTCATTTTTGACACTATTCATTATTTTGTATTATACAAAAAAAACAAGATAAATTCGAACCAAGAATTATAAATAATTACTAAAATATCGAATTTATCAATGAAATTATTTTATAACATTAAATCTTTCAAATTTTATTTATTTTAATATTTTCAATATCATTTACTTGATTCTTCCATTAAATAAGCAATTATTCCATCATTATTATGTCACCATTTAATTTAATTATTTAGTTTCTAAAGATTATAAATAAATTTCCATGATTTATGTAAAAAAATCGATTTCTAAATAATATTTATAGGTAAACATATCTTTTATACTTCCCCGTATTTAAAATGTTTCTCTTATTAAAAACAAAAAGTGTGAAAAAATTAATTTTTCTTTCAATATTACAAAATAAATGTCATAATATCATCCAAGTGGATTCTAAAGGTCATAATATCATACCAAGGATTATTTTAGTTAACAAAAACTCATAAAATAACATTAGGACAAGTGTTAGTTTAATTTTCTAATAGTTATAATATTATTATTACCCTTAATTACCTGATTTAACCGTGGTAATTAAAATATTACTAAATTTACTATTTATATTGTAAGGACCCATAATTATATCAATGAAATTTTCTTTCATATATTTATAACATATATTATTAATCACATAAAATTACTTAGAGAAAACAATAAAAATGTTATAAATGAAGAATGAATGAAATAAAAGGTATTTCTAGAAGTTAAGGAACATATACCAATTAAATAGTAACTTGACCTTTAGAATAGTAATGTAACCATTAAGAATAGTAACATGACCAATAAAATAGTAACTTTACCTATTAATGTATAAATAAAATTTGGGTATCTTATAAGTGAAAATATGATATATTTATATAATGATATAAGAAACTAAATGTTCTAAAAATAATACATATGGTGTTTGTATTTTTGTAAGTCATAAATATTTGACTACAATTTTATAATTAATATAATGATTTAAAATAAATACAATTTCATAAAATATATTCATTAATTAATAATGTTTTTTCTTATGATTATAAGATAATATTATGAGACCTTTATTAATTTTTCAAAATGTTATAAAATAATTTATTGTTTTAAAATTGGTATTTTTCAAATAAATAATTATTTTATATAAAAAATAGATTTATAATATATAGAAAATTATTTTCTTAAAATGGAGTCCATTTTATTATTCTACAAATCTATAAATGGTTATCATGAAGTTTTGGTATTTTTCTTAAATAGTTGGATTTTTGTAAATAGTGAAATATGGTAATTTATGGTATATATATATTATAAGATAAAAACACTATTCTTGAGTAATGAAGGATTTAAGAACAATTATCTTGAAATTCCCTTCATTATTTAATATATTTATTAATAATTCTAAAACTATTCATATTCTTGAACCAAAATAATATACTAATGACTAAAATAATCAAAAAACACATCTCTCCTCCATTATAAATATCACCCCTCACCACTTCCTCTCCTCACACATTCCAAGCTTTGAGACTTGTCCAATTTCTACCAAATAATTTTTCCAATCACTTCCCCTATTTTTATGATCCTTTTTCTGAACAAAAGATAAAAACCAATCCCATTAAGAATGATCTCAAAGAGTAGAATTCAAGACGTTAAAATCGTCTTTCTTTTCTTTTTATTTTCTTCTCAATTTCTTTTCTTTTCTTATCCTTCCCTCACCAACCCAATAAAAAGTGACATGATAACTCCATTATCATTTATATACTTCAATTTTATTATGTCAATGTAAAATCCGCCATCAAGTCTCTTCTATTTTTCCTTTTATTTTAAAGATGAAAATATCATCCGAGAGGTGCCTATTTATCGCCTTTGTAGATGAGGTGTTTCCATTGTTCAATTACACCTTAAAATCTATTTATAAAACCATAATTATGGTTAAAAATATTTTATTATACATATTATATGTTATTTAGTGGTCTGTAACTAGTATATATACATGATATAAATTAATAAGAAAAAACTAGTTTGTGATGATCAGAAAAGCACCAAAATAATCTAAATGATTATCATTAAAGTTTTATCTAATGAATCATAATCATATCTAGGAACAAAATAATATATATGATGATTTAATATTATCTATTTTAATTAATAAAATATAATTTTAGATTTGGATAATTATTTCCATTTTACATGATCTTCCATATATGTGTAAAAGTAAACCGATCATGAAAATCACGGAAAAGAACACTCCCAAACGATGAAATTGAATCTTATAACTCATCAAAAATGCCATAAATGAACTTAATAAGATCATAATAAATAATATAAATGTAGAAAATATTATGAATTAATTAATTAATAGATTTAATCTTATTATCAAAGACATAAGATCAAGTGCAGAACACATCCAGACATAAGGTAAGGGTTTTCTCATCTCACTTTTATTCCTATAAGATATGCATTATTCAATATTATTTCTTATGTGTGGTGTATTTATACTAACCATTTATGTATAATATCATGAATATATTTATCTTCATGGTACTAAATATTTCATTTTCTAATCATTAATTTTATGGGATATAAGATTTGATTGATTACAAATTGGTAAGGATTTCTTCCTGAACATCCATTTCTCATTCGGGTTACACTTTTTCTCTCTTTACCCCAATGTAAATCTTATTTATTTTTTTATAATTCTAAAAAAATATTTTTATATGCTCCAAAATCAATTATCTAGATCATTTAACATTTTTTATGTGTAATTACATGTTTCATAAGGTTCCCTTTTCAATTCCTCCTAATAAGCAAGCCTAATTTAAGGAAACATCCCAATTTCTTACCCATTTTCAAGTACACTCCATAATCTATTTTAATCCACCATTATTTTTCTAAAATAACTATTTTTATCATAAAAACTATCTTATTTCATTTCTTGTTTTATGTAAACAGCTGATCATTTTCTTGCTTTAAAGACTCTTATATTTTCTTTTAAATGGCAACAAAGTGGCCCATTTCTAACGTTTATTAAAAATACTTTTTACATGTTTTTATTTAATTTAGAAATCATTAATGCATAAAACATAATTTCAAAGTCTTTCCCTTTTAATTTATATTATATTAATATTTTCAATATGATTTAATGTAAAATAAAATGATTTTCCAAAATAAATCTTCTTTTTAAATTAGAAGGGTATTTCCATTTAGAATTTATCAATGATTTTATTAGAGTATTTTTATATATGATTGTGATTCAAATATTTCAAATTATTCTGGGAAAATTTTATTTAAATATATCTTTTAAAATTAAATATTTAAAATATTAGGATTTCATTAGACGTATTAATTAATAGTTGGGGCCCGTTATAGCCCCTCGATGCATCGGTAGGTCTCATGAGACAAACTAGGATGGGTTTTGGCCATGGCCTTACCCATTTATATAGAATTATTGGACAAGGACTTGATTGTATTTTTATGATGTCTATAATTATACATTCCCTCATTATGATATTAGAAATTGATATCCCATGTGATTATTCGACTAGTAGAATATACATGGTTAAGTTTCATTCTCATGTGATTATTTATATGACATTTTTTATTCATATTTTATTCCTGCCATATTATTTCCAAGATTTTGTTTTAATGGAATGTGTTTTTAGTTATTCACCATGGATTATTGTTTAAGTATATTTTTTATAGATTCCTCTATATTGTTTACCTTTACTAAGAATCTATGCTCACCCCTTTCTTATGTTTTATTTTTCCATAGGATGTGAAGATGAAAATTTTAAATGACTTACAGAGATTATTAAGGAGTTATAGATGTTACTAATGAAATTATTATGTTATTTTTTCTATAAAGTTGTAATGTAAAACTTTTGTTTGTATCTGGTTTTCTGAAACTACTAAACTCTTTGTTCCATTGGGAAGAGAACACTTATTCATAGTACCAATTTAATAAAGTATGGCACCGAATCTGGGCTACTAGGGTTGCGGTCTTTACACTTGGTATCATAGAAAGTTTAGTAAAAACTTTAGATTCTAGATTTAGAAAAAATAGATTAAGTAAGATAACCATAAGATATAATTTGATGAGAAACATAGAATAACATCTTATAATTTTGGTAAGGTACAGATTATATGGTCCTTCCTTGAAATACATCAATGTCTGGATACTACAAGTTGATGTGGTTCTGGCATAGATGTACCTATGCGTAAAAACTACAACAAGGTGCATCGAGCTTGACATGGCATATCCTAGTGCACAATAATGGGTCTTACTGTGCACTTGGTTTGAAACTCCTAAGGGATATACTTAGTATAATTCAAATTTTCTTTAAAAACCTTTATGAAGGACTTAAAAGGAAATATTCCCCCAAATAAACCATGTTTATTATTATGAGATTAGCTATGCATAAATTTTTAATTTATGATAAGTATTTCACTAGTTTTGGTATTATACATTATTTTTAAAAAAATTATGATCTAATCTAGTGTATTCTATAGTTTAGAAATATCACCTAGTGGAAGGAATGGGAATGGTATAAATTCACATAATATAAAGAGTAAGAATGTTCATTTCCTCGATGGGTTTAATCCATTATTTAAAAGGGAAGTAGTCTTGAAAATATTCTCATAGTATGAGGAAATAATATCATGATATAATAAGAAAGGTAAATAATTATCCAAGAATTATGGATTCAATGGGAAGCAAGGAAAGAAGATAACAAATAGGAAAAAATTAGATAAAGGGAAGAAGGGAACAAATTATTTTCCCACATGTGATAATTGTGAAAGGAAACGCCTTGGTATATTCTTAATATGAAAAGTAGTTTGCTTAAAGTTTGTAGAAAAAGATCACCATGCTTATGATTTTATGGAAAGGAAAGTATTTTATAATGTTCGTTTATTAAACTACAAGGATATGGGACAATATGAAAATCAATGTAAGTGTCAAAGTAATATACACAAAAAGAGGAAAATAGGTCATGGTAAATCTTATGATACTTCCATTAATGAAGAGTAATGATTAATATTATTATTTTTGGATCAAAAAATTATTTTATTTGAGTATTTTTATCAATAATTATTTGGTTATAAGGATCATGAGATATATAAGGATTTTATTGTAGTACTTCTTTAATAAATTTGAATCATGTGATGAATAGCACTAGTAATCCAGAGAAGTGATTCTATTGTAAGATGAGATTTTTGAAAACACGTGACTTGTGAAAGAAAAACATAAATATATTCTTTATATTGATATAATATTAAATATATGTTTATGGGATAGTATTGGTGAGAATTAAGGTGGTTAGTGATCTGATGGTTTATGTTATGTTGTAATTATTATATGTTTATATTTATGGACAACCTAAGATTTTACTCTTTGAAGCATGCATGTTTCATAAAGGTCTAAAGGAGATTAAGGTATTCATATATTTGGAATGTAATATTAAGAGATACATTATTTTTAGAATCTTATGTTAAGTTGATTTTTGAAATTTAGTGACCTTCCTTCTAAATTTTTCATTGAATGTGGATAGATATGTTTTAAATGAGTCTAAATATTATCTACTTATGGAATGTGTCAAGTTAAACTTTGGAAATTATTATTCATTGATAATAAATGTTAACCTTTTTGGATTTAAGAAAAAATAAAAATTTGAAGGATTGACTTAAGGACCATTTGAATCCGTAAAAGTGCTTCAGGAATGATGAATTCATCTTAAAAATTCATTTATAGGTGTAAATGGTGATGTTAAAATATATTGAAGCACAAAAAATGGATGAGATTATTCTTATGACACGGAATGTAATCAATTCAGTTTATTTTCTCAAGTTTTTATCCAAATGTTAAAATTATCCCGAAACTTTAGGGAAAATATTTTAGAACACAAATGTTATCCATTTAATATTCTTTCTGAGAAATCATTGTCCTTTTAACATATAACAATATTTATAGTTTTTTGATTGTTAAATTTCAAATTACCATGTTTTCTATTACTCTATATCAGAACATAATAGTTATATTCTTCTTCAATGTCCATGTTATTTCTTCCCACTAATGATTTCCTACCCAAAATACTAGTTTTGTGGTGACCTTCTCTTTTTATTTTTACTCTTATTAAGACGATATTTTATTAACCATATTTTTGATGTGTTTTTCCACAAATAAATATTTAAGTATCAACCATTGAGTTTTAAAGTACAATTTAAAATTTTGAGGGTGAAATTTATTAGAGGAGGGTAGAATGTAACAACCTAAAATTATATCAATGAAATTTACCTTATCATAGTTATTTAATATAGTATGAATCACATAAAATCACATAAGGAATATAATAAAAACTTTAAATATTAATAATGAATGAAATAATAGGAATTTTTAGAAGTTAAGGAACCAATACCAATGGAATAGTAACTTGACCTATGTAATAGTAATATGACCATTAAGAACAGTAATAGGACCAATAGAATAGAAACTTTTCATATTAATTTTTAAATAAAATTTGGGTATCTTATAAGTGAAAATATGATATATTTATATCTTGATATATGTAAATAAAAATTTTAAAATTAATAAATAAAGTGTTTGTATTTTTTTTACGTCATAAATATTTAATTACTATTTTATAATTAATATAATGACTAAAAATAAGTTTATTATCATAAAATAGATTCATAATTTAATAATTTATTATCTTATGATTATGAGATAATTTAATGCGACCTTAATTAATTTTTCAAAGTGTTGTAAAATCAGTTATAGTTTTAAAATTGGTATTTTTCAAATAAATGATGATTTTATTTAAAAATTATATTTATGTTAATTTTTATAAAATGGTGTCTATTTTTTAATTCTACATGTCAAAAAATTATTATGGTGAATTTTTGGAATTTTTCTAAAATAGCTGGATTTTTTGTGAATAATAAAATATGGTAATTTACGGTGTATATATATATTATAAGATAAATACACTCTTTCTTGATTTTTAAATGATTTAATAACCATAATATTGAGCTTACTTAAATATTGAATTTATTTATTGATAATTATATAACTATTCAAAGTATTGAGCCAAAACAATAAACTAATGATTAAAATAATTAAAAACTCTCCTCTCCTCCACTATAAATACCACACCCCACCACATCCTCTCCTCACACCTTACAAGATTTTATCCTTGTCAAATTTCTACCTAATACTCTTCCTAAGATCCTCAACCACATCCCGGATCCTTCTGTCTTACTAGGATACCAGAACCAATCCCCTTAAGGAGGTTCTCAAGGAGGAGAATTCAAGAGGTAAAACTCCTCTTTCTTTTTTTTATTTTCTTCTCAATTTATTTTCGTTTATTATCCTTCACTCACATACCCTATAAAAATTGACATGATAACTAAATTATATTCTAAAAACTATAATGAGATTATTTCAATGTAAAATGCACAATCAAGTCTCTTCTCGGTTGCCTTTTATTTTAAAGATGAAAACATCGTCTAAGAGGTGACAATTTACCACTTTTGTGGATGATGTGTTTTAGTTTTCCAATTCCGCTTTAAAGGCTGGTTATAAAACCATAATTATGGTAAAATACTATTTTTTATACATATTATAAGTTATTTATTGTTACAAAAACATTATATATATACATTATATTGATTAATAAGAAAAAACAAGTTCGTAATGATTGAAAACCACCAAAATAATCGAAATGATTACCATTAAAGTTCTATCTAATGAATCATCCTCATATCTAGAAACAAAAAAAAATTATAATACCATTTAATATTATGTTTGTTAATTAATAACATAGAATTTTAATTATTTTTAATTATTTTCATTTTATATGATCTTCTATATATGTCTAAAAGTAAACCGATCATGAAAACCAATGAAAAGAACACTCTTGAACGACAAAATTGAAACTCATAACTCATAAAAAAGGCCATAAATGAGCTTAATAAAATTATAATAAGTAAAATAAATATATAAAAAGTTATTAATTAATTAATTAATATATTTAATCTGATTATCCATGACATTAAGACCAAGTTCAGAACATATTTGGACATAAGGTAAGGGTATTCTCATCTCACTTTTATTTATGTGAGATATGCCTTATTTACCACTATTTCTTATGTGTGGTATATTTGTACTTACCATTGATGTATAATATCATGAATATATTTATATTCATGATATTCAATATTTAATTTTATGATCATTAATTTTATGGGACATATGATTTGATTGATTATAAAGCGGTAAGGATTTCTTCCCAAACCTCCATTTTTCATTCGGGTTACGATTTATCTCTCATTGCACCAATTTAATTCTTATTTTTTCTATATAATTTTTATAAATTCTATGTATATTTTCCAAACTAAATTTTTTAGATCATTTAATCTTTATTTTATAGTTAATTACATGTTTTATAAGGTTCCATTTTCAATTCCTCTTAATAAGCAAGCCTCGTTTAAGGGAACTTCCCAATTTCTTACCCATTTTCATGTACTCTCTTTAATATGATATAATCCCCTAATATTTTTCTAAAATCACTATTTTCATAATGAAAAAAATATCTTAGTTCATTTATGATTTCATGTAAACAATTGAGCCTTTTATATATTAAATACTCTTATATTTTATCTTAAATCATACTGAGGTGGCCTATTTGAAAAAAAAATTAAAAACAATTTTTACATGTTTTAAATTAAGATGGAAATAATTTATGCCTCAAATATAATTTAATTTTCCTTCATTTTTAATTTATGTTATATTCTGTTTTTTAATCTGATTTTATGAAAATACAAATTATTTTCTAAAAGAAATCTTCTTTCTAAATTAAAAAGGGTATTTCTCTCAAGAATTTATCAATGATTTTATTAGAGTATTTTCATCTATGATTATGATTCTAATATTTCAAAGTGTTATAGGAAAATTTGATTTAAATATATCTTTTTAAATTGATTATTCGACATATAATGAATACATTAGACTTAGTAAGTTGTGGTTGGGACCTGTTATAACCCCTTGATGCATCAATAGATCTCATGAGACAAACTAGGCCATGTTTTGGCTGAGGTCTTACCCATTTCTGTAGACTTATTAGTTGAGGCCTTGATGGTGTATTTATAATGTCCTAAATTATACATTCCCTAATTATTATATAAGTAATTGATATCCCATCTGATTATTCAACTAGTATAATATCCATGGTTAGTTTCATTCTTCTATTATTATTTATATTGAATTATTTATTTAGATTTTATTACTTCCATATTATGATCAATAGTATGTTTTAATGGAATTATTTTATTTATTATTGATTCCTTATTGTTTATGTTTTTTATAGCTTTTTCAGTATTTTTTATCCTTACTAAGAATCTTATCTCACCCATTTCTTTTGTTTTGTTTTTCCCTAGGATGTGAAGATGTATATTATGAATGACTTGTAGAGATAATATTGGAGGTATGGATGTTACCAATGAATTTAATATGTTGTTTTTCCTTTCATGTTGAAATGTAAAAATTATATTTATACCTAGTTTTCAAAAACTAATAAACTCTTTTATCCTTTTGGATGAAAACACTTGTTTATAGTACCAATGTAATAAATTAAGGCACCAAATCTAGGCTAATGGGGTTAGGGTCTTTAAAAATATGCCCAGAAATAAAAGAAACCTATTTAGATAATTTTCACCCACTGATTCCAAATATGGAATCCATTTTTAAAAATTCAATGCAAAAATTTTTCCATAATTAATTTAAAATTATTCTCTTTGATGGAATAAGAAAATGGGGTTTTAAAGTGAAAACATACAAAAGATTGTAATGATTTTTTTAGGATTTTTTAAAATATTTATTTTCTAGAGAATAATGAAAAATAATGAATTTAACTGAAGACTGTATTTTTATTTCAAGAATTTAAAAAGTTGTATTTTATTTGTAAATGGTTTCAAATAAATATTGATATGAGAAAACCCTTACCTTTTGTCTGGATTTTTTTTGAAATTGATCTTAATGTACTAAATAATTAGATTAAATCCAATAATTAATTAACTCAGAACCTTTTCTACATGTATTTTATTTATTATAATTTTAGTAAGTTCATTTATGGCCTTTTTTATGAGTTATGAGATTCAATTTCATCATTTGGGAGTGTTCTTTTCGTTGATTTTCCTGATCAGTTTACTTTTACACGTATATGGAAGATCATGTAAATGGAAATAATTATAGAGAATTGAAATTATATGTTATTATGGAAAATAAATAATATTAAATGGTATTATATATTATTTTTCCCATATATGAGGATGATCGATTAGATAGAACTTTAATGATAATCATTTAGATTATTTTGGTGGTTTTTCGATTGTCAAGAACTAGTTTCTTCTTATTAATTAATATCATGAATATATACTATTTATAAAAAACTAAATAACATATAATATTTATAATAAAATAAATTAACCATAATTATAGTTTCACAACCAACCTTGAAGAAATAATTGAAAAATGAAAACATATCCTCTACAAATGCTGTAAATAGGCACCTCTCGGACGATGTTTTCATCAGTAAAATAAAAGGAAAAGGAGAAGAGCCTTGATGGTGGATTTTCCATTTATATAATAAAATTGAAGTATATAAAATATAATAGGGTTATAATGTCACTTTGGATAGGGGAGGTGAGGGAAGGATAAGAAAAGAAAATAAATTGAGAAGAAAAGAAAGAGGATTTAACCTCATGAATTCTTCACTTTGAGAACCTCCTTAAAGGGATAGGTTTTTATCTTTTGTTGAGAAAAAAGGATCCTAGACATGGTGGGGGATCTTTGGAAAAGTATTGTTTATAAATTTAACAAGTATAAAAGTATTTGAGGTGTGAGGAGGGGAAGTGTTGATGGGTGGTATTTATAATGGGGGAGAGGGGTGTTTTTTTATTATTTTAATCATTAGTTTTTTATTTTTATCTCAGAACTATGAATAGTTTTATAATTATAACTAAATAATTTAAATAATGAATATAATTTAGTGATAATTTTTCTGAAATAATTCATGAATCAAGGAATAGTTTATTTATCTTATAATGTATATATACTATAAATTACCGTATTTCACTATTCACCAAAAATCTAACTATTTTAGAGAAATACCCAAAATTTATGATAACCATTTTTAGATGTATGGAATTAAAATATGGACTCAATTTTATAAAATTAATTTTCTAAATAAGATAAATCTATTTTTTATATTAAATAATCAATTATTTAAAAAATACTAATTTTAAAACTATAACTGATTTTATAACACTTTGGAAAATTAATTAGGGTCTCATAAAATTATCTTAAGATAATAAGACAAAAAATATTAATTTATGAATATATTTTATGAAAATAAATTTTATTTAAATAATTATATTAATTATAAAATTTTAATTAAACATTTATGACTTACAAAAATATGAACACTTTATTTATTATTTTTAAAACATTTAATTACTTATATCATGATTTAAATATATTATATTTTCAATTATAAGATACCCAAATTTTATTTATACATTAATAGGTAAATTTAATATTCTATTAGTCATATTACTATTCTTAATGGTCACAATACTATTCCAAAGGTCAAGTTACTATTTAATTGGTATATGTTCACTAACTTCTAGAAATACCTATAATTTCATTTATTTTTTCATTTATAAAGATTGTATTACATTCTCTAAGTGATTGTATGTGATTTATAATATATTAAATAACTATAGGAATGAAATTTTCATTGATATAATTCTAGCTTGTTACAATGTGAATTGTAAATTTTATAATATTTTAGTTACCACAGTTAAGGGTAAATCAGGTAATAAGGGGTAAATATAATATTATAACTATTATAAAATTACCCTAAAACATGTTCTAATGTAATTGGATGAATGTGTGTCAACTAAAATCATCCTGGGGCTGATATTATAAACTTTTTAATCCACTTGGATGAAATTATGACATTTATTAGGTTATATTTAAAGAAAATTCAATTTTGTCACACTTTTGTTTTTAATAAGATAAATATTTTTTATATGGGGAAATATGAAATATATTTTCACCTATAAAAAATATTTATCAATATAAAATGTTTACCTAAATCAGGGTAATTTATTTATGATTTTTAAAAAGGAATAATTAAATCAAATGTTGACATAATGATGATGCAGTAATTTCTTATTTAATGGAAGAATCAAATATTGAAATTTAGAATATTAAAATAAATAAAATTTTAGAGAGTTATTGTTATAAAATAATTTTATGGATAAATTTTACATGTTATTAATGTTTTATATTTTCTCTTAAACTGCACTGACCTGGCATATTTCAAAAGTTTATTAAAAACTCTTTTTACAAGTTTTAAAATAAGTTAGAAATAATTTATATCTCAAACATAATTTCATTGTAATTACCTTTTAATTTATATTATATTCATGTTTCCAATATGATTTTATGAAAAATACAAATTATTTTCCAAAGCACTCTTCTTTACAATATGATTTTAAGCATTAAATACTCTAATATTCTTTAAAAGGGTGATTTACTGCCTTTTGAGGGAGAACCCTTTTTTAATATATTTTTTTAACTTTTATATTTTCCATTTGAAAAAATAAAATTATTTTTTATAATAGGTACATCAAAATTTACTTTGGGTAAATTTTTTGGTATTTTTCTGATAAAGTTCAATTTTTAATGAATACTGAAAAATACTGCATTTTAAGTCAAAACTATCTTTTCATTTAATTTATTTATATGATTAGATTGTCTATTTAATTGATTTTAAAGTTTAATTATATTATATTTGTATCATTTAATTCAATTTTGGTCATTTTAAGTAATTTCACTTTAAAATTGGACATAAACACGTGTCAATATTTTCGTATTTTTTACTTCTAAAAAACAAGATTTTTTGTTTTTGACAATGGGAATTAATTTTAAATTAATTTCTGAAACTTATTTGTTTTGAATTTGGAAAAATGGATTTCATATTTTGAATTTGGAGTTTCATATTGTTTAAATAGGTACCTTTTATTTTTATATATTATGAATTGTAACTTCAGAAAATATTTTATTTATCATGGTTAAAGAGTAAATCCAATAAATAAAGATAAAAAATGATATTATAATAATATTAAATTACCCTTACACATGTTCTAACCCCATTTGATGAGATATTTCCAACCATGGAAATCCTTGGGTCGATTTTAGGACCCCATGGAGAAACTTGAGTTTGAAAATGACAT
The DNA here is from genome assembly GCA_963277665.1 of Viscum album. Lineage (NCBI taxonomy): Eukaryota > Viridiplantae > Streptophyta > Magnoliopsida > Santalales > Viscaceae > Viscum > Viscum album. The sequence goes on from OY728131.1 coordinate 367,734,503, forward strand.
TTAATTTTTTTTAATTTAAAGTTAAGGAAAATATAACCTAAACATGTATCATATAGTAAAACAATTTTTATATGGGGTTATATAAGTTATATTTTAGATTAAAAATATTAATTAGAAATTTAAAAGGAGTTTCTATGTCATGTTATTTTATTTTTGATTTTTAAACATCAAATAAATAAATATATTTATGAATGAGTGATGATATAGTGATTACTTTATTAATGAAAGATTTAAATAAATGAGATTTTAAATATTAAAATAAATTTATTTTGAAACTTTTTATGTCATCCACGAATTTTATGGATGATTATGACTTTTTAACTTTGAATTAATTAAGTTTTTTAGAAATAATAAAGTTTTTATGGATTTTTAAACATTCATGATATGAATAGTATAAAATTGATATAAATGAGTTTTTAAATAAATTAATATTTTATTAAATGATATAATAGTAATAAATATATAATATTTGGCCAAATAACATATAAGATTCTACCAATTTCATTAATGATCCAAATTTCTGTTTATTGGCATTTTATAGTAACTATGGTAATCATATATTATAAATATATAAGAAGACAAGGTCAAAGTTAAATTAGTTTACTAAGGGTTGAAACTAAAATATAAGAATAATTTTATGACATAAACTTGTCTAAAATCCATTTTATTAGAGGGTTTCGACCCATTCCCATCTTATCTTAGAAATATATCACTTTTTGTTATTATAATTAAAAAATAAAATAATAATAAAATAATATTTTCAAATATTCTGAAAGTGCCCCTTCTCCCTTTTATAAAAGGACACCACCTATAACCCTTACTCACACCTCTCAAGACCCCTTGTCTCTTACAAACTCTACAAAAATAAGATAAAAACATCCCTATATTACTCCTAGAAGCCTTAAATTGAGCATAAAGAAATTAAATAAGGCATTTTATCTTAAATCAAAAAGAGTTACCCGGTTTGAGGTAATGTCTTCTCTTAACATTATTTAATTTATTTTTCCTCCACCAACCCCCTAAAATATCATTATATAATTATTTTATAAAAAAAATTATCTTAAATATACTAGGTTGTTTTTATGATAAGTAATCAAACTAAACATACACACACCTCCATCTAATGGGTATAGAACATACTATTTCTATGGACAGTGAACTATTGTCTCAAGAAACGATGATTGTTCAAACTTATCCTACCACCTCTTATGATGGAAATTCTTATATAATTGTAATTATATAACATATTTATGATATATATTTTATCTCTATGCTTCTATAATTTTAATTTAGAACATTCATTTATGCTTTTCATGTTGTATAAATATAATAATTTCATTTGAGGAAGTGTGGACTACCTCCCCCTCAAAGTGATATGACTCGTTCATGCGATACATGGAAGGTGTAAAGGATGGAATTAATGAACTTATATATGATATTATACTGTAATTATAATATAACTATGTATCATTTAGTTTTCATTTCTGTAAATATGAAAAAGAAATTAAAGTAGCGTTCATGCGTACGTATGACTTACTGTCTACAAGAATGGTGTATTTCATTTCTTATATCTAAATGTTATGGACTATTATAAATACATATATACTATATATATATGATATCTAAATCATGAATATCATTCTTGATATAATTTAATTTGGACCACATGGACTGTTTTTAATTATAACAAGCTCATTTTTTACTCAAGTTCCGAACATCAAAAAAATGTCTGATATAAACTCAAATAATTAAATAATTGTTATTGAAAGTTAATAAGTGATATAAAAGTAATAATAAATATGAAAAATTTTATGAATCAAGTATAAATTAACTTAAGTTTATTATTTAGTAAGAACAAGTAACATATGAGACAAGTCGGACTTGAGGTAAGGGACTTCATCGCAATCTCCTTTCATTGAGGCATGTTTTGATAATATACACCTCATTTTACAGGGTGTATAATAAACCCATTTAATTTTTAATTTCATTAAAAGGGAATATTTTATCTATGAATCATTTTACTAATCAAAAAAATTAATTTTTTTAACTTATGCACCGATAATGACCTCTCTTCCACCATAATCATTATTTGGATTCCTCTGTAGGCCTTAAGGTTTTTAAAAGGAAAAAAAGAAACCTCTTATTGAATTTTTGGGTGTTTTGGTATTGAAAATGGGTTTTGTAATGGATTGAGTATATTAATATCTTGAAATGTTTTCTTGTGACTTCAAATGAAATGTTATTAGTGAAATGTTTATATTTTCAATATTTTATGTGTCATGATTATATAATGACACTTGGACATTTGATGGGTGGTTACATGATAAACCAAATGAAGGGGGGTTCTGTGATAAAATATGGATGGGTGGTTATGTTATATCCTTCAAATAATTGGGTGTGGAAGTCGTCCATATGTCTCTTCCATTTGTAAGGATGATTTGTGGAAGTCGACCTGATGGTTATTCCATTTAAGTATGATTATGCCCCAAGATTACCTTTATATGTTATATATTTCTTTCATTGGGTTTTATGGTAATATTTTGGTTACAAAAAGGTAATCCATGAGCTTATATTCACTGAAGGGTTTTTTCTACTTCTTTAAAGTGAAAATTATTACTTTATGATAAAATATTCATGGTTTACATGTTGTTTTGAAAACTAACAGTTTTCCTTCATTGTGTATCCCTTACTAAGATTTTTATGACCATCATAAGTTTTTGAAAAAACTTTCATAGGACTTAAAGTAGAATAGGTTAAAGGATGGGATCATATAAAAGTCATGTTGTTTAATACATGTAATTAAACATGTTTCATTTTTTTAAGTGTTTTTATTTTATGAAAAAAAATGGATATTGAGAAGAAGTGTCTACATGAAATATTCAAGTTGTTATGTATAAGTTATGAAATATTTCTCTAAAGCACTAAACCTAAAATGATTCTCAATGTGAATTATTAACATAATTAAATATTAGGTAATATTTAAAGTTGGGGCCTTAAATTAGGTATCAGAGTTTGTTTTAGATAACTTTAGAGGTTGGGGTGTTATTTTATCATAAGTGACATAACCATAATGGTTAGCATGTTAAAAAGAGTCATAGTTATTTTAGATAAATTGAATTAGTTTAAGATAACATGAATAAGTATATATTAGTATTTACCCTCCTCATAATATATTATATGGTGATTTTACTAATACACTCACACTAACCATTTTTGTTTTAGTAAATGGCTAGATATAACATGAACCAAAGTAAAAATGGATGTGAAGGAAACTGTGGTGGTTTTCTGAATGAGCAACTGAATGAAATTGGAGCTACAATGAGAACTCTCATGGTTATTCTTAAACAAATATGTAGTGTCATTATTGACCACTTGAACCTTGATGATTTTTCTAAGGCATCATATATACGAGAAACAAATCCCAATAGAATTTCAGGTAATAATCATAATTTTAAGTATATTCAAAAACTTATGTGTCAAGGATGTGAAAAGGAACACCTAGAAAAATGATTCAAAGGGACGGGAAAATGTTTCAAATGTGGTAATAAAGGATATAAAACAATAACCTTCCATGGAAAAAGTAAGTATCCAGTTGACTCTAGGAAAGGGAAATATGTTCTTTTTGAAGGATTAGTTGAATGTTTTAAATGTGGTGTGCATGGTCATTATACAAAGAGATGTCCTACGAAGAAGGTTTAGGAGTGGGATCAGTAGGATCATACAAATTTATGTTTACTAATTCTTAATGTCAATCCAATTGAAGATGTGGAAACTTAAAATGACCTATGAAAGGTTTGGATTATTTCTTAGCTCATGTTTTGACATTACTAAAATATTAGGACATTATTCATGTTTTTTTTGTTGGAAATAAGTATAAAATAATAAGATATAAAAACATGGATAAAGGATCATGAATAATGTTTGATGATTAATATGACTAAATTTTAGGAATTGAAGAGTTATGTTGGATCTATGGATGATGATATGTTTAAATGTATTAATGATATGATTACTTTGGAAGACATTTTCTAGTATGTGTAACCCTAAAGATTGATATGTTAAATTATTATTCACGGAAGAATTATATTTTCTTTTGTGGATATAGTTATAAATAATCATTTAGGATTATATGATCCTTGAATTTGAGGCAATTATAAGTTATTACATTTTGGGATGAAAATTTGAGGTATGAGATAACATTTGTGGTTAAATATGTTATGGTTATTTTTTATGAATTTATATAATTTTTTGGAATGTTATAAAATTATATATTTTTTGAAAAAGGACAACACGTAGACCCTATGACAACCTTTCATGTCGTAAAAATCCGTAGGAATCAAACCCACAACCAAAGTGAGATTGGTATTTATAGTTTACCTTTGGAATACGTGAAGTCTCTGGTTAGTATAACTTATTCTTTTTTAGTTAAATGATTTTATGTATCAAGAATAATTTGATTTTGGAAAATTATGTTTTATAAAATGGATATCCTTAGTATAGGAAAATGATTTGATGATTAAGTGATAAAGGTTATTTTTGAAGACGTTTTCTCTTTTGGGAACACTATATGCCTAAGGAAAATTGAATAATTTGGTATTTCAATTGTGGAGTAATGGTGGAATTTTTATTTTGGAAGAATCTATGTTTTTATTGTAGACATATAACAATTTGTGTTATTTATGGAAATCATTAACCTATCATAGAGAATATGTTATTAGGTTAATTAATTTTCAGTATGAGACTTTAAGAGTAGTCGATGTTATTTGTAGAAAAATGTTAAGATTTTTGTGTAAGAAGATGTAATCAAATCCCTCTAAATTTTGGGTTTCAAACATAGTTTGGATTATTTTGAATAATTTTAAGGAAAATTGTGTATTGAATGGTCTTTGTTGAGCATTGGGTATCGTTTGTTCAATTTTTGAGATTAAGATTAGTATTTTTTTATAAAGTTTTATCCTTTTTTGGAATTATTTTCTCTCGTATTAACCATTTTTGTTTTGGTGAATGTCTAAAGATAGGGGAAATATATAGTTCATTTATTTAAATTATGTGATTCTATAGAAGTTTATTATATCACTTTAGATGTGACCAAGTCAACTTTAATACTCATCGTTGTAGAAAATATGAGTTTGTGGTAGAAATTTTATTAAAGGATGAAACACTACTTCTCAAGTAAGTATATTTCCTTATGATCTTAATTTATGTAGTAATAAAATTCATCAATTATATTAAAAGTATTTTGAAGAAAAAATGGTTTATATTTGATTTTATCATCAGACATTTACACTACTGGAAATTAGATCTTTCCCAACGCTTCTATACCAACGGTTTGCAAAAACCGTTGGTATAGGTCCCCTTTCCCAACGGTTTGGCCAAACCGTAGGGAAAGGCCCCCAAATTGGCCACTTTTCCCAACGGTTTGGCCAAACCATTGGGAAAGGCCCTCAAATTGGACACTTTTCCCAACAGTTTGGCCAAACCGTTGGGAAAGGTCTCCAAATATGCCACTTTTCCCAACGGTTTGGCCAAACCGTTGGGAAAAGTGGGCCAAAATTCAACATACTTCACAGAATGAAAATCAAAACCAAAGACTTATACCAACGGTTGTTAAAACCGTTGGAATAGGTCTATACCAACGGTTTTAACAACCGTTGGTATATGTACTTTCATTTTTTATCAGACCTTCGTCCCGAGAACATTATATAAATCAAAATTTAAAATATTTATGAGAATACATATATATATTTATGTAATTATGATCACAAAAGTCATGTTAGGTTAGTGGTTGACTCGTTCAATTATAAACGAGGGAACCTGGGATCAAATCCCTACGGATGTTTTATTTTTGGAATTTGTATACCAACGGTTCCATTACCGTTGGTATAGATTACATATTACCTATACCAACGGTTTCCAAAAAAGTTGGTATAGGTCTATACCAATGGTTTTTGGAAAACCGTTGGTATAGACCTATCCCAACAGCTTACTTGGCTACGGTTCTCCAAACCGTTGGTAAAGGTTAGATTTCCAGTAGTGTTACCCAACCACAAATTTATGGTATTTTGGTGGTTAACATTCTGGGATCAAGTTCCCTATCACTCTTTACTAATCTATAATAGTTATTTTCTCTTCCATATCCATGTTTTCCTACATGGAATCATAGTATGTGTTATCTTGAGTGACATTTTTTACTTCTATTTCTTTCTTCTAAAGTGATAGTTGTATTGACTCTTTTTCTGATGTGGGACTTTCAATGAAGTTTCCAAACCCAATTTTAAAATTGTGAGGATGTAATTTTCAAAAGGGGGGAAGGATGTAACAACCCTAATATTTATAGAATAATAATTTTAAATATATATTAATATTTATGAATAAGTTATTAATTTTATGTTAAATAGGAAAAATTGTTCAGTAGCATACTCTACACGCAACAACGGGTTTCTTTTAAATCTAATGTATCACACAACTTAGAGTTATATCGAAAAATAATATAATAATATTATTATTATAAATAATAGTTAATGCATAGTATTTCAATTATTGGGAATGAACATAACTAACTAAATTATGATTACATATGTTTTTTAAATGTCTTTACATTTATCCAATAAATTCTAGAGGCTTAAAATATGAATTAATCCAATTTTAAGCATGAAATACTCTAATATTATTTAAAAGGTTGATTTACCACCTTTTAATGGAGAAAACTTTCTAAATATAGTTTTTTCACTTTTATATGTTCCATTTGAATAAATAAACTTATTATTTAGAATCAGGACATCAAAATTTACTTTGGGTAAATTTTTGGTATTTTTTTGATAAAGTTCATTTTTTAATGAGTGGTGAAAAATACAGCATTTTAAGTCAAAATTGTCTTTTAATATAATTTATTTATATAATTATATTGTCCTTTTAATTGGTTTTAAAGTTTAAATATATTATATTTTTATCATTTAATCCCATTTGGGTCATTGGAAGTAATTTCACTTTGAAATTGGATGTAAACACATGTCAATATTTGGACAGTTTTTACTTCTTAAAAACATGCTTTTTAGTTTTGAAAATATGAATTAATTACAAATTAATTTATGAAAATTCTGAATTTTGAATTTGGAAAAATAGATTCTATATTTGGGATCAAGAGTTCCAAATTTTTGAAATAGGTACCTTTTATTTTTAGACATTTTGAATAGTAACTTTAGTAAATATTTGATTTATCATGGTTAAATGGTAAATCCGGTAAATAGGGGGAAAATAATATTATAATAATATTTCATTGTCCTAACACATGTAACAACCCCATTGTATTAGATAGGTCTAACCGTGGGCATAATTTGTTCAATTTTAGGACCCCATGGAGCCACTTGTGTTTGAAAATGTCATTTAATTACTTTTAATTTAAAGTTAAGGAAAATATAACCTAAACATGTAACTTTTGGTAAAAAAATTATATAGGGTTATATAAGTTATATTTTTTACGATAAACTGTTATTATAAATCTAAAATGATTTCCTACATTATGGTATTTTATTTATATTTTTTAGAAATCAAATAAATAAATATATTTATTACACAATGATGATATAATGATTACCTTATTAATGAAATATTTAAATAAATGAGATTATAAATATTAAAATAAATTTCTTTTGAAACTTTTTATGCCATATACGAATTTTAGGGATGATTTTTACTTGTTATATTGGAATTAATGAAGTTTTTTTGAAAGAATCAAGTTTTTATCGATTTTTAAAAAGTCATGATATGAATAGTATAAAAATTTACATTAATGAGTTTTTAAATCAATTAATATTTTATTAAATGATATAATAGTCCTAAAAATATAATATTAGGCTGACTAACATATATGATCTTAAAATTTTCATTAATGATCCATTTTTTTGTATCTTGGAATTTTATATTAACTATGGTCAACATATTTTATGAATATACAAGAAGACATGGTGAAAGTTAAATTGGTTTACTTAGGGTTAAAGATAAAAGTTAAGGTTAATTTTATGACCTAAACTTGTATAAAATCAATTGGATGAGAGGATTTTGACTCATAGTCATCTTATCTTCAAAATATATCACTTTGGTGTTATTATAATTCTAAAATCAATTAATAATCCAATAATAATTTCAAACTTTTATAAAGTGTCCCTCCTCCCTCTTATAAAAGGACACAACCTCTAACCCTTACTCACACCTCTCATGCCCCCTTGGATCATCCAAACTCGACCCAAATAATCTCCCAAAATCTCTATATTATTTCTAGAAGCCTTAAATTGGTAATAAGTAAATTAAATAAGGCCTTTTATCTTAAATCAAAAGGAGTTACCCGATTTGAGGTAATGTATTCTCTCAAGATTATTTCATTTATATTCCTTCTCCTACCCCATAAACTCTATTTATTCAATAATTTTATAACAAAAATAGTATATTAAATATACTAGGTTGTTTTTTAGAGAATTATTTGAACTAAACTTACACACATCTCTGTCTAATGGGTATAGAGCATACTCTTTCTATAGATAGTGAAATACGGCCTCACGAAACGATGATTGTTAAATCTTCTCCTACCACCTCTTATGGTGTCCATTATGATGGACCTATAATTATATATGATACATATGCTATTTATTTTATCTCTATTCTTCTATAATTATCATTTAGAACATACCTTTATTCTTTTCATGTCGTATAAATATGATAATTTCATTTGAGGAAATGCGGACTACCGCCCCATCAAAGTGATATGACTCATTCATGCCATACATGGAACATATAAAGGATGGAGTTAATGAACTTATATATGATATTATATTATAATTATAATATACCCATGTATCATTTATTTTTCATTCCTTTAAATATGAAAATTAAATGAAAGTATCTTTCATGCATACGTACGGCTTATTGTCTCCTGGAACGATGCATTTCAGTTTATATCCAACTACTATACACTATTCTAAATACATATATACTAGATATATATGAAATCTAAATCATGAATATCATTTTGTAGATAATTTCATTTTTACCACATGGACAATTTTTAGTTATAACAATTTCACTTTTTACTCAAGTTCTGAACATCGACAAAATGTTTGATATGAACTCAAATAATTAATTAATTGTTATAGCAAGGTAATAAGTGATATAAAAGGAATAATAAACTTGAAAAATATTCTAAAGAAAGTATAAATTAACTTAAGTTTATTATTTAGTAATAACAAGGATTATACGAGACAAGTTGTACTCGAGGTAAGGGACTCAATCTCAATCTCCTTTCATTAAGGCATGTTTTGATAATATACACCTCCTTCTTTTACACAGTTTATAATAAACCCCTTTAAATTTTACTTTCATTCAAAGGGAATTTTTTATCTGCAAAGCATTTTAATAAATAAAAAAAGTAATTTTTTTAATGTATACAGTTATAATGACCTCTTTTCTACCTTAATCGTTATTTGTCTTACTCTATAAGCCTCAATGTTTTTAAATGGAAAAAAGAAAACCCTTATTCTATTTTTTGGTGTTTTGGTATTGAAAATGGTTTTTGAAATGGATTGAGCATTTCAATATCTTGAAATGGTTTCTGGTGATTTAAAATCAAATGTTATTAGTGAAGTCTTGGTATTTAAAATATTTTATGTGTCATGATTATATAATGGTACATGGACATTTGACGGGTGGTTAAGTGATAAACCAAATAACAGGTGGTTCCGTGATAAACCAAGGATGGGTGGTTATGTTATAACCTCCAATGCATTGGGTATGGAAGTCAGTCGTATGTCTATTCCATTTGTATGAATGATTTGTAGAATTCTATGGTATGGTTATTCCATTTAAGTATGATTATGACACAAGTTTACCTTTATATTAAATATGTTGCATTATATGGGTTTTATGGTAATCTTGTGGTTTCAAAAAAGGGTAAGCAGTGAGATTATATTTAGTGAAGTGTTTTTTCTACTTCTTTAAAGTTAAATTTATTGATTTATGATAATGTATTCATGGATTACATGTTGTTTTGAAATCTAATAGTTTATCTTCATTATGTATATTTTACTGAACTTTTTATGCTCATCCCAAGTTTTTGAAATATATTTCACAGGACTTAAAGTGGAATAGGGTCAAGGATGGGATCAATGAAAATTCATGCTTTTTAAAACATAGAACTAAACATGTTTCTTTTTTTTAATATTTTTTATTTTATGAAATAAATGGATACTGAGAAGAAGTTTCTATATGTAATATTTAAGTTGTTATGTATAAGTTATGACCTATTTCTCTAAATCTCTAAACCTGAAAAGATCCTAAATGTAAATTATTTACTTAATTCAAGATTATGTAATGTTTAAGGCTAGCTCCTTACATAGTATGTGATGGTTTGGGACTACTATATACCCTCAATGCATTTTTAAGTATCATGATATAAACAAGATCGGGTTTTGGTTGAGTTCTTACCCATTTATGTATACTTATTGGTCGATGCCTTGATGGAATATTTTTGATGTCTGAAATTTTGAATTCCCTCATTTTTATATTAGAAATTTATAGACTGTATGATTATTCAACTAATATGATATCAATGGTTAGTTTCATTCTCCTATGGTTATTTATATGAAATTTTTTATTCAGATTTTATTTATACCATATTTTGTGCAAGATTGTGTATTAATGGAATGTGTTTTTAGTTATTCACCATGCCTTATTATTTAGGTTTATGTTTATTTTTTATATATTTTCATTTATTCCTTACCCTTATTAATCATCTTATGTCATCAATTTATTTTTTTTTTCCTAGGAGGTAAATATGTATATCACGAATTACTTGAAGAGATAATCTAGGAGTTAGGGATGTTATCGATGAATTTGATATATTGTTTTTTCCTTTCAATTTGTAATGTAAAACTTATGTTTATATCTAGTTTTCCAAAACTACAAAACTCTTTGGTACTTTGGGATTCGAACACTTGTTCATAGTACAATTATAATAAATTAAGGCACTGAATCTAGGCTATTGGGGTTAGAGTTTTAACACATATGCCCAAAAATAAAAGAAACCTATTTAGATAATTTGTACCCACTGATTCCAAATATGGAATCTATTTTTAAAAATTCAGAATACAAAAGTTACAGTAATTAATTTAAAATTATTCTCTTTGATTTTATGAGAAAACATATTTTAAAAGTGAAAAAATAAAAAAAAATTAATTTTTTTATATTCATATTCAATGTAAAATTTATTGTAGTGAATAATGAAAAATACTGAATTTCATTGAAAAATGTATTTTTATTTCAAGAATTTACAAAGTTATATTTTATTTTGAAATGGTTTCAAATAAATATTAGTTCAATAATACTATTATTTATCCAATTATATAATTTGAATCAATTTTATGGTTTAATTTTGTATAGAAAAATTCTTATACATAAAAATACATTTTTTTCTTAAAAAATCATTGTGTTTAGCGCTTTAATATTAAATTAATTTCTTCCAATAATATAAATTTAATCTTAAAAATTGATTCCATATTTTGAATCAATATATAAAAATTCTAAAAAAAATTCTTTTTTATTTTTCTTCATTGTCAATAGTAACCATAATAAATAATTGCCACCACGGTAAGGGTAAATCGAGTAATTAAGGTTAAAAATAATATGATAAGGAATAAAAATGGAACTAAAACCTACCTTTATCCAATTATATTAGTGTATTTCATCCATGTTCATCAAAATTTTGAAAATATGGAAAACGTTTGTCATGTTTATTTATTTTTTTCAATTATAATATTTAATTAAAAGATAATATCAAAAATATCACTTTATTTATTTTAACATCTATAATAGTTTTCAATAGGGATAAATATGAAATATGTTCAGTCATAAAAGTATATTTGAAATATTAATGAATTTTTTATCATGTTGATTTATTTTAAATTTTTAGTGATTGAATAATTGGTTTAAATTCTTATGCAATATCGAGAGAATATTTATTCAATTAATAGAAAAATAAAATAAATGATTTTAAGAATATTAAAAGTAATACGAATTGGATAAATTAGTATTTTACATGAATTTTATAGAAATATACGAAATTTTATAGATGTATGAAAGGATAATATTAAAATTATCACTTTTTATTGATGTATTTAAAGTCAAATTAAATAAATATAATCAAAAATGACATTAATGATATTTTATAATCAATAATATTTTATTAATTCATTTAACATTATTTAAAAAATTATCTTCATCGAAAAAATATTATATGGTTAAAAACATTAACCATGGTCCATTTCATGGTATTTTTTCCTTTTATCATAACATTCATTGCCCTTAAGGGGTAGAAAACGTTAATATTGTGGTAATTGTCAAAAGGGTTGGTGGTGGGATAAAACTGAAATATATGGGTGAAAACATAACCAAAACTTGTCCAAATTTTATTTAATGAGATTATTTAGATCCATCCTAAAATAATATGAAAATTATATCAGTTTGGATCCATTTATAATTACAAAATAATTTATATTAATTTAATACATTAACAAATTTCAAGAGTGTCCCTCCCCTCACTTATAAAAGGACACTCCCCTCTTTCCTTCACACCACTTTGAGCCATATAGATCAACCAAAACCTACCAAATTACCTTAAAAATGTACCTACACGTTTTTTAGAGGTTTTTAACCTTCCAAATGACCAACCCTGGTTCATTAATAAGAGATCTAAAAGAACTCTACAAAAAAAGAGGTAATCATCTTTTCTGACTCTTTTAAGTTTATTTCTTCATCTACTTCCTCTTAATATGTTTTAAACATCATAAAATAATAATTTAATTATAATAAATATACTTATATTTTATGATGAATATTATACAAACATTTTACATCTCTTTTACATCCTATAAAAAGAGAAAACATCATTCGTGTGTATGTATGGATTACTCCCTCCATATAGTGGTGTAATTTTCTTTTCATCCAAATTTAACTTGGATGGTTATAAAGATTTAAATAATTAATATATTAGATATTTATAAAAAAATATTTTTCTATAATTATAATATCATATTTACCTTCTTACCATTCAATCTATTGGAAAATGATAATGTCACTAGTGCATACGTGTGTACTACCACCTCCATGAAGCGATGTGGCTCGTTTTTCATTTCTTATTTACATGGAAGGTAATAAGGATAGATTTAGTGAATATATATTATATATATGATATTATATTGATTCTATAAAGTTGAATTAATATTTACCTTTCTTTTTTTCTATCTTTTAAAAAAGTGAAAACAGCATTCATGCGTACGTACGACCTATTATCTCCATGAATAGTATAATTTATATATTTTTTCAATATTTTATGGATGAATATAAATATATATATATATATTTAATATATATTATATTAATATCATTAATAAAATTCTGGAGATAATGGAATCATAGTCAAAGTATAAGTACTGAAGCCACATAACTCAAATTCTCATAAAAATGAAGTAGTCAACACCTAAAATAATGATAATAATAAAATATTATTATAAAAAAAGTGATAAAATGTTGTAAATGGATAATATATGATATTATATGTATTTAAAGTTTTCTGTTATATTAGTAAAATAAATATAAATTTATTATAAAGGAGTTTAAAATAACATATATGCAAAGTCAAACTTGAGGTAAGGGGTTTCTTAACTCAATTTTCTTTCATTGGGTTATATCACTTCTCTATTGATTAAATTATGTTAAGAATGTGTGTTAAATTAAATTTTATTATTTTATGATGTTTTTACACTTATCTTGTGTTTATTTTAATTTTTTACAAATAATCTCTTCATTGATTAATTCTCATTTCAATGATATGATATTTGTAAGGGGTTTAATCTTTATTTCCACTCCATTGAGACTTATTTGGTATTATTCATGTATTTAATTCTATATGGTGTATATAACTCCCCATTTATTTATTTAACATGAATATATATTTATTCATGATGATGATTCAATTTAAGGTAATATTTCAAGAGGAATTTTAAAAAATATATATATCTTATTTATCTTTTTGATCGGTTATATTTTTCTTCTATTCTTATATATTGAAAAATTATTTTACAATAGTAATTTTTATTCACTTGAATAAAATTTTAAGTATTCATTGACTTTTGAATAGCTTTCTAAGTAATACTTCTAATATTATACGAAATTTTCATTTATTATTTTCTTTACAAAAAATCAAATGGATTTTTTTAATACTTATAAGAAAGGAATCATAAGATAGGGTGACATCATTTGCTCAGTAAGGGTAATAAATAGAGAGACATAATAATGACATGAATATAAGGGTATGATAAATTGAACCTAAAATTTGAAAATCATACCTATCATATCAAATATTATAATATTTAGTCATGGAATAAATATTAGATGTTCATAAGACATGATTCATATGGGAATCAAAGAACATGATCTATGAGAGAATAAAATTGTAATAAGGAATATATTTATGGCATAAACAAAAATTTATTAAATTTTTAACAGGTTTAAATAGAGAAAGGTTCACTCATAAAGATAAGAACATGAAATCAGATCCTCTTATAAACTTATGGACATGAAACCAGGACCATGAATAACATCATGTACATGAAATATGGGTCTATGAATTACACTTTGAACATGTAATTAGGTTAACACATAACATTTTGAACATGTAATTAGGTTTATGAATAACATTGTGAACATGTAATCAGGTTCACACACAATAGTGTGAACATGTAATCAAGTTTACGCATAACACTATTAACATGTAATCAGGTTCATGCATAAGAGAGGGTGACCTCATAAATTTATAAAAGAGGCTGACCACATATACTCAGTAAGGGTAAAATAGAGATAAATAACTATGAAATTAATATAAGGGTATGATAACATGATCATAACATTTTAAAATCATACCTAGTGTATCAAAGATTATAACATTGAGTCGTGTCATAAATATTAGAAGTTCACAAGACATGAATCATATGAGAATCAAAGAACAAGAGCCATTATAGCATAAAATTTGAATTATACATATATTTTTGTAATAAACATAAAATTATAAAATTTTTGATATGTATAAATAGAGACATGTTCAATCATTAAGTTAAGGAGATGAAATGAGACCCTCTTATAAACTAATGGATATGAAACTAGGTCCATGAATAGAATTATATACATGAAAGAGAGGTCTATGAATAACATTGTGAACATGTAATCAGGTTCACACATAACATTGTGAACATATAATTAGGCTCACACATAACATTGTGAACATGTAATCAGGTTTACGCATAACATTGTGAACATGTAATCAGGTTCATGGATAACATTATGAATATATAATAAAGTTCACACATAACATTTTGAACATTTAATAAGGTTCATGCATAACATATTTACTCATGATTTATCCATATTTACCTAATTCATTAGAGGGAAATATAAGTCCCACCCATCACATAATGAAAAACATATGTAATTTTTCCACAATATTTTAAAACAATAATTATATCATGACCCATGAAATGAAATGGGTTTCATAAAAATTTTACCATATAATAATCTATAGAAAATAGATATGTTTCATAATCATTTCATCATTTCATCATTTCATCATATCATAACTCATGGAAAAAGAAGCGGGTTTCATAAGAATTTTTTCATGGTATAACCCATGGAAGATAAATTGGATTCATAAATATATTATCATGATAACCAATTATTTTAAAGAAAAAAATAGTATCCTTGGTTCATATCCCTATAAAATCATAATTTCCATCAAAGTATTTCATCATTGGTGGAGAATAATTTTGAAAGATCACTTGGAACATTTCTTGAGGAAAATAATTTTTCTTTGAAAATAATTTTTTAAAACTAAAAATTCATAAAAAAATTGAAAATAATTTTCCTTGAAAATAACTTTGAAAATTATAAATTAATATTCAAATAAAATAATGGTCATTATTATGGAAAATTCCATTCATTCTATAAATATTAAAATAAATATTCCTTTCACATTTTGGGTAAAAGACAAATGGGTGTTATTTGGAAAACAACTTGAATATTCATTTCAAAACATTTTGAAAAAATTAAAACATGGGTTAAAATTTATTTAATAAATAATTTTAAGAATGTTAAAAAAACATTGGAAAACATTTTTAGAAAACTTGGTTTTGGATGAAAAAGGTTTTCTGATCAAAAAGACAATTTTTCTTAAAAAAATTATTTTAAACTCTTGGGTACATAAAGAGAGTAAAATGAAGGGAAAATTTTATTCTCAATAAATTACCATTGGATAATAAAATACATTATTTTCTTGAGATATAGATCTAAATATTCAATCACTATAAGCATAATCATAAACAATCACAAAAATCAATGATATTGTAAGGTAAAGCCCTTACCACTTTGGTAACATTGAATCATAAGCCCTATGAGAGAATAAAATTAAATGAGACTTATAATGTTATGAGAATAAATAAATTAATGATATTAAATTTCAAAGGGTTTTTATATACACCTCATAAATAAAATGGGTGCATAGTATAACATATGTCTCAAAGAAGGAAAGTTGTGAAAAAAAGATCCTCTGCCACTTGGGTATCTTTTGAACTGTAAAGCACATGAAAGAGAGATCCTTGAATGGATATTTAAATCCAGAAAAATCATGTGAATAAATATAAAATACATTAATTTATATTATATACACAACATATAGTAAATAAGTGTTGAATATGGTGTGAATCTTATAGAAGTAAAAAATTGATATGGAGATCACTTATCGCTTTAGTAATCTTCTAAATCGTATAAACCAATAAATAATAACATCAAATGAAACTTTAAATATCATTAAAATTAGGTTATTAATTATATAACATATCAAATGGTAAGTATTACACCATACAAAATAAAGCAGAAGTAAATTTTCATATGCCTCCCAGAAATAAAAGAGAGAATAGAAATCTTTTACCGTAAGTCTTGACTTCCTTTGTACTCATTTGAACATCTGGTATAATAAATATAATTTTATTATACATAAATTATATAAAAATAAATATATATATTTCACCATATATTATTTACTTATGATCATTAATTTCATATTTATTATAAATTCTTTGTTAAAATCACATTTTAGATAATAACTGCTCATTTTTCAAATATGTTTTGCTTTATTATTTTTGGTCCACTTAATTTGATCATAGTTCCATAATCTATAGAATAATAATCATGAAATAATTATTATATTTATACATTAATTAAAATTTTAATACCAATCATTAATTTTTTTTGATAAATGAAGTATGTTATGATCATAGAGATGTTAGGTCATATGTACGCATAAATAATGTTTCCATTTTTCAATGATAATTATGAAAATAATTTAAGTAATATTTTTTCTTTAAATAATTATAATAATTTAATAAATAAAATATTATTACTTTAAAAATACTAATAAATTTTATTAATTTGGTGTGGTTATGAAAAGAGAGAGTTGTATCGCTTTGTGATGGTGGTAGTCTACACGGAAATGAACGACGTTATCATTATTCCATGAGAAAAAAGGTAAGAAATAATAAGATATATTATATTTTCATAATTATAAATATGCAATTAATATCAGAATTATGTTATTTATATCAAATATATTCATTAAATTTGTCCTTATTACCTTCCATGTAAATCATTAGTGAAAAATGAGTCACATCGTTTCGTGTGGCAGTAGTTTGTTGTACACGTGAGCAAAGTTATCTTATCCCCTATGGAATGAAAAGTAAAAAAAAATATATGACATAATTAATCTATTTTTATAATTATTTTATATCCATCATCATACCCATCCATGAGAGGTGGTAATGGAAAAATGAATGACATTAGTTCGTGAGGTGGTAGTATTCCCTACACACGAATGATGATTTTGAAACCCATTTGATAGAAGTGGAGATGGTTGTAGGTCATAAACCTTTCATAGAAAATTTTAAGTTTATTTAAGATATTGATGTTCTTATATCATCATGTTTTAATAAGAATTTAATTATTTGGATGATGAAATAAAATAAAAACATGCATTGATGAACAATACATCTTCTATGGGTAACCTCCTTAGGTTTGCACCAAGATCCTTCCTAGGATGGATTTATGACCAAAAAAAGGCTTCTAGGATGATAGGATTGAACTTATTGAGTGATTTGGGTAGTTAATTTTATAATCAAAATGGTTTTAAGTTTTTATGATATGAGAATATGGGCATCCATTTATAAGTGAGGTGAGTGGCACACTTGAAATTGTTTTTAAAAAAAGGTGTACCAATGATTTTAACATTATAAAAGGGTCAAAAATGAATTACTATTGATAATTATAAATTATATAGTATAAATAAGGCCATAAGATATATTTTAGAAAAGTTTTTAGTTCATTGTGACCCTTATCTTTTTAGTTTAACACCCCGATAAGTTCATTTTTACATTAACCGTGGTAATTAATTTTTACTATTTTCACTATTCATTTTGGTCTAAAATTAATTTGAAATTATTAGATAATATAATTTATGGTCATTAAAAATATGGAATTTATCTTTTAAAATTCCATTCACATAAGTGTTAAAATTTAATTTAAATATAATCTCGTAGATGCGATGAGAAAGCGGGTTTTCAAAGAGAAAATGTTCAAAAGTTTATAAGGTTTTAATATCAAAATTCAATATAAAAATTATTCCAGAAACCTAAATTGGATTAATAGATATATAATTTAACTAATTTTAATTTAAAATCAATTTAAAATATAATTTTCATTTTATAAATAATTTAAATTAAAAGGTTGTTTTCAATTAAAATTTAGTACTTTCACTATTCATAAAAAATTAATATTTTTGAAAAAATATAAAAAATTAACCCTAAGTTAATTTTAAAATTATGATTTCAAAAATTAATTTTATTTTTTAAAATAAAGTTTCTAAAAGTTTCAAAATAAATGTGCAAAAATCTGACAAAATTGTTTTTTTGAAGAATACAGTTTTTAAGAGAAAAATTGGATTTATTCTTATATGTTATCTAGAAAAAACATAAGAAGAATATAAAATAGTTGATTAAATACATACTTTATAAAATTAATTAATATCATTACCTAAAAGGGGTTTTTTTAATTTATTATGTAAAAAAATTGTTTTTTTTCATAAAAATGGATTTTCAGGGAACGATTTTCTTTATTTTCAAAAGGTTTTTTTAATTTTAATTTTTAATTAATTAGTTACGAAAGAATTAATTTTATATACATTTTTAGATCATATATTTTAATAATTTAGTTAATCTTCTTCATACCCTCAATTCTAATGGATATATGATTACTATCATATTAAATAATTATATTTTATTAATATGACGCATTTTATTTAAATTCGGTGCTACATGTAATGTAATATAAACTCAATGTTATGTGTGATAAAAACCAAACTCAGTGTTTCATATAATGAAAAATATCAGAAAGAATAAATTTATTTGAAAATATGTATTTCACAAAATCTCAGGGTGTAACATTTTATCCCCCTTAAAATGAATTTTTCCCTTGAAATTCATCTCAGTCATCAAAGGTTTAACATTTGAAAATCATTTCATAGAAACCCACATCATAAAAAGGGTTAATAAAACATCCACTTGTAAAATAAAAAGGGATGTGAGAAATTCATCATAAATTACACATAATTGGTTTCCAAATATATGTGAAGTGAAGATATGGGCATGAAATAAAAGTGTAAATAATTATAGAGATAGATGGATATTATTGAACACAAGAAAGTGGGTGATCCATAGAAGTTTATCGACCACAAAACCATTAACCAAAGAGGCATGAAAAAGGTTTTTGATATCAACCAAAATGATGATAGCAGGACAAAATATTATTTCAACCTCATTTTTCTAATATTGGGGAATTCCTTTTCCATCTAGACTAAGAGCATGTGAAAATGTACTTACATGATATCTTTTAATTTCATAGGCAAAATTTCATCCTTTGGTTGTACCTTGATCAATTTCCACTTTATCTATTACTCTAGGAGATAAATTTTTTTCACGAGTGAAGCACTAAATAAAATTTATAAAATAATGATAAGACATTACTTATGTCTATATTTAAAATAAATTTTTATATACTCCAAGTGAATATTATTATTTTAAAGAAAAATAACCTGTTTGGGTTAAGTGAAAACCCTCAAAAAATAAAATCTGATTCAGATACCAACATCCCACAAGTAAATTCCACTACAACATCATCACAAGAAGAATCCAAATGAAATGAACGATTCAAAAACCATCCAAACAAAAAAATAGTACAAATTAAAATTTCAAAGGACATGAAAAATATATCCATGGTCCATGTGTTCTACCACCGATCACCACCGTCATCATCGTACACCACCAGACCAATCATACATAGGATATGCCTATTAAAACATCGTCAAATACTCCGACAACACATCCCAAATCCTCATTAAATCCACCAAACCAGATCAAATTGAAATGTAGAGATGAAACATGAAGCCAGAGTAGATATGGAGTGAATTCAAGCGTCAACAGCGAGCCGCAACCTGTGTCAGGACCACCAAAACCCATCAAATACAAGGACCATCAACCTACATGCATTAACTCCTCAATCGAACCATTGGATGAAGCAGAGCACAAGAAAAACCAAAAAACCCCATTATATCAGATCAACAACAACCACCACAAACATAAAAAACAAAAACCATCAAAAGAAAAGAAATCGAAATCCAACACTAGCAAGACCAACCATGAGTCGCACCGCCCAAGACAACAACGATGCCTTAACCAGCACCTCCCAAACCATCCTGACATATCAGCGCTTTGAACCAACAAGATCAGAACACATAAATAGATGGTAGGAGTATAGAAGG
The DNA here is from genome assembly GCA_963277665.1 of Viscum album. NCBI lineage: Eukaryota > Viridiplantae > Streptophyta > Magnoliopsida > Santalales > Viscaceae > Viscum > Viscum album. The sequence continues at coordinate 367,755,459 of OY728131.1, forward strand.
AGGCAATGGAGACTTCACTAGGGATATGAGACCACACAAGAAAGACCAAGAGGGAAGAGAAAATGATGAAAACCCACTCAACTAAGAGGAAGATAAGACACTCGATGATTTGAGAAGTGGTGAACCATTTAGAGAAAAGATAAAGGCTATAGGGTAAAAACAATAAATTTTAAGAAAAATGGAATCATGAACCCAAATAAATCCAAAGAGGAAGATCCTTGTGGCATCACTGAAACCGGCCTTAAGGTCAATGTTGAACCGGAAACACTATCCATGGTTAGGATCTACATAGCTTCAAACACGTGAAGAGAACCAATATCGGGGGATCATAAACTAACAGTGAACTAATCAAAAGGAAACAATATGGAGGAGAAATAAAAATAGAGAGGACAAAGGTAAATAATGACCATGGAATACAACCACAAAAAGGAATGCAAAGTAATAACACCTGAAAGGAAACCAATGAGGAGATCCATCGAGATGGGATAGGGGAACAAGAACCTAAAGAGAGGCCCTTGATGATGTTGTTGATCAAACCCTAGTGAAGGAAGTGTAACAATAGATAGAGAGAGAGCAAATGGGGGAATGAAGATCCATATCTCTTAATTATTGACCAAAACAAAGGTTTCCATGGTTATCTAATATTGATAAATGTTTATATGGTGAAGTAATACATTAATCTTTAAAACCTCATTCAATGTTCAACTTAAAACATTCCCTAAGTGGTTATCCTTAAGACCCTACCTAAATTCAAAATTTATAAATAAGGTTACTAAATTTCCCAAACTCAAAATTAATCATCCAAATATCATTAAGCATATCTTAATAGTCACATGCTAAATATGTGAATACATTGGCCATATTATATTCTCCTCAAGTTTGGTAATGACTATAATTACCATAAATCCTTAATGAAAATTTCATTATTCTTCATTCCTTGAATAAAACCAAATATTATAGAACATATTATATAGATTCAATAATGTTGGAAACACATCAATAGTAACATAAACTATATTCTCAAAAAAAATACTTTATTAGTTATGAGGTCATCAATACTATCCATTTTACATTATCGATGTCAATTATCTCTTTATCCAAACTAAACACCATTTTCTCAAACTCAAGAACATATTAAGGTTTATCTAACCTTAATAATGTGTTTTCCATAAAATATTATGATTCCATTAAATCTCTTTTCTATTTCATTGGTACTATTCAACATATTCTTGAATATAATTAATGGAAAAATTATACTAAAAAATACTTACATATTTCATGATTTATATAAAAAAATTCTTGAATTCCAAATATAATCACATCAATATTCACACTTCCTTCTCAAACCATTAAATAAACTTCATAATCTTATTCCTTAACACTTATTTCCTCTCATATGTCATTTTTAGTCTCTTAATCATCACCAATATAACCATTACTTGTACAAACATTCTGATTCTCTTTATAAACATTCCCCTTAGGACATAGATTTGTATTATTCCTATACTTTCTACATTTAAAACATTCAATAGTTGATGATACCTTAGGGAGACCATTATTATAACCCATTTCATTAACCTAGAATTTCATTTTTCATTTTCAATTACTTTCACTATGCCTTTCTTTTCTACATTCTAAACATATTCTAGTCCATGTGAGATATTCCCTTGATTCATTATTTCAACATTATTGACATATAGTAAACTTAATATTCTTTCATACATGGTCTTCACTACCCAAACTCTCAATAAAATATATCTTTATCTTATTTGGTGTATCCAAGAGTTGTTTAAGGTGCACATTTTTAATCATGTTTTGGGGTAACTGATTAGGAATAATCACAATATCCTTTACTCTAGTCTCATCCCATTTGGATTATCATCATAAAATTTTCCATCACATTCAATGTTAATCCAGTTTGTTTAGGTTACTTCTATTGAGTAAAATCAAAAAACATAGTTTGAATAAAACTAATCATAATGGGATACCAAATAATCATTAAAATAACTTATAGGGTGTCTAAATCATGAATACTTCTTTTTAATATATGTCACCATAGGTTTATCCTAGGTCATTCCTAGTCATCATATATTTAAATTAATCATGATGGTTCATAAATACTTTTTGAATTTCCGAAACATATCATCTGGAAGTGTCAAACCAAATGTGAAGCAAGGCCCATTTTCATGCCCCATGTGATTATTGATTCTAGATTAATACTCGCTTTTCAAAGTAATTACCCCTAGGTACCTATGTGATAGATCCAAATCCACTTGTATTATCCATAAAAGGATGTAATTATTGGAAACTACTTTCTCTGTCCTTTACCAAAATTCTTGGAAATTTTCCTATATGTTGACTCATCCTTATACTTTTCCTTAGTGACATCCCTTGACATATCCTTAGAAATATCCATAGGGATAATACTAGAAATTTCATCCTACATTTCAAAGTTTAACTAAAACTTTCCCCTAATACCAACTATAGAGACTCAGGAATATTATTCATGTATATTACATATTTTTAGTAGGATATTCAATATATTACACAAATACATGCTTGTGGATAGAAATAGTTTAGAGTCTTTGGAGACTAGGTAGACAAACTTTTAGTTTGGTGAAATATCTTCAACATCTCCCATAAATATCTTACCCTTTAGTACTCATCATAATAATACCCAACTTAAAACCTTTTTTCATAACCTGGGGAAAGGAAACTTAAGATAGGGTGAGCTCATATTAGCAATAAGGGTAAAAAGGGAGATACATAAAAATAACATGAACATAAGGGTATAAGAACGTGATAATAACATTTTAAAACCATACCATGGATATCAAAAATCATAATATTTAGTAATGGAATAAATATTAGAAGTTAATAATACATGAATCAAGGGAATCAAAGAACATGAGCAATGACAGCATTAAATTGGCCTAATACTTTTATTTTTGGCACACACATAAGCTTATAATATTTTGAACGTGTATAAATAAGGATAGGTTCACTCAATAAGTTACGGACATAAAATCAAGGACTCTCATAAAATTATGGACATAAAATAAGGTCCGCACATAACATTATGGACATAAAGGATAGGTCCATGCATAACTCAATGAACATATAATCATGTCCACTCATAACATTATTATAACAACCATGATCTTTATTGAACACTTAAACATGATTCATTACATAAACTTGCACATAAGAAAACTCTGAGGATCGAGAGTTCTAGTGTCTTGGGAAATTAGGAACATTACATAACAACGTAGAACATAAAACACAACATCTTTATTGTATAATTATTTTACATGACCACAACATTCCTTCCTCCAATGGCCCGAAGGCTTTCATTTTTTTATTGATTTTTCGATAATCCACCTTTCAAAAGTTGAGGTGTAACCCTTACAAGGCTCGTAGATGTAAGTATTCCATGTCTTGTAGGCCATAGAGGAATTCATTACCCATAGGATTCAAACATTACATACAACCCAGACTAACTACTTATAACTACACCTCCCCAGCATCTTCATCGTGAAATAATCTCTCCACCTTTGCATGGTTATTCGGCTAGGCCTTCCTATGCATGAATAGGCTTGTCCTAATGGCAGGTTCCATACCCTCTCATTCTTGAAATTTTTTTAGCTTCTACTATGGTGAAAGTTATTTTCCCATCCTCCTTCTGAAGCATGTTCCTTGTAGGTTTTCTGGTTTGCATCTGCATTTAGGTGTCCAGAAAGCCTTAAAGTGTCCTTAAGGCCTTAAAGTGTCCCGAAGACCTTAAAGTGTCTTGAAGGCCTTACTGACCCAAAGCCCTGGGGGGATCGAAGGCATTAAAGGACTCGAGGACCAAATCGGTGCCTCGAAGGCCCAAACGGAGGAATATTCCCAGCAGCTATAGTGATAAACAGTACCTTGTATAGTTCCCACTACAATACTTGCTACTGTACTACTACAGTATGGCTACAGTGCTGCTACAGCACCCCCGAAATTATGCCTCTTCCTAGATTTGATCACAGGTCACCTGGATGCACTTAAGGAGTCCTCACCAACTGAGCTAAGGCTCATGTGTACCACAACATTCTTATATACATAGCATTGTATGGGATAACATGTGGACATGCATAAGAAAAGGGTGAGATATAAATCCCATTATGGGAGTAAAAAAACAATAACATGAAGAATACATTAAGGCCTCCAGGCCACCTCAACACCTTCTGGCCACTTTAAGTATAGATGCAAACCAAACGACCTACGAGGAACAAACTCTACAATGAGGATGAGCAAGGAGCTTTCACCACAGCAAAAGCTAAATGGATTGCAAGAATGAGAGGGTATGGAACCTTCCATCGGGACAAGCTTGTGTATGCATGGGAATGCCTAGCCAAACAGCCACATGAAGGTGGAGATTTGATTTCATGATGAATATATTGGGCAGGAGCTATTCCAAGTAGTTAGTCTGGGTTGTATGTAATGTTTTAAGTCTATGGGAAAATGAATTCCTCTAAGGCCTACGGGCCATGTAATACTTATGCCTACGGGCCTTGTAAGGGTTCCACATCACCTCTTGAAAGGTGTATTATCAAAAATCAATAAAAAATGAAGGCCTTCAGGATATTAGATGGATGAAATGTGGAAAAAACATTTAACATGGTATTGGCATGAGCCACGGCACATTGCACATGGAGCATGAGTAAACCCTAATTTAACTTGAATTATCATGAGTAAACCCTCATTGAAATTGAATTAGAATGAGTAAACTCTCATTAAACTTGACATATCATGATACTAATATTTACCCAATGCATTGGAGCGCTATCAGTGTGCACCCTTTATAAACATTTCATTTCATGCATAAGTGTGCCTCATGGATCATATAACATGAAGTCATTCAACATCGTAATTTATTCTACGGTGAATGAATTTGGAAAAAATATATGATATTATCATTCAATATGTGTATGTTTATAAAGGTGAATACCCTTAATATAGAAATAGGTATGGTATTCACTTATATGATGATTTTGGCATGGGAATTTTGGTGTAACTTCGGCAGTATAACGATTTCAAATAGAAATTTTAAAATGGGTTGATGAGAGACAAATGGGTATCTAATCATTTATACCTAAAATGAAAAGTCATGGGGTATTGGAACATAATATAACAATATATGTAATTTAATTTAGATGCATAATATAAAATAATTTTTTAAATGTAAATGAGGAGATAGAAATTTCCTTAGGGAATTTTGGCATGGTAATGGGTGTACATGGGAGGAATTAATGAAATATAAAGAGGTATCACATCATTAAAACATAATTAAGAATGATTGGGGGAGGCTCTAAATCATATCCCAACATTTTTAATATAAAATAAAATGGTATAACAATATAAATAAATTTGGAAAAAATGAGAAAGGAAGAGACCCCTTACTTGGAAGTGTGATCCCAAAGGTTTGGGAGAGGCTTGAGAAGAAATTATTGTGAGATTGGGGAACCTTAGTAGGATTATAGAAAGAGGAGGGTAAATTTTGGTTGAGATCAAAATGTTTTGATTGAAGAGGAATGGGAGATTTAGTGGGTTTATATAGGAAAGGAGAGGGAATTCTTTATTATTTAGGTTTTGGATACTGTACATTAAAATAATCGAAACAAAAAACTATCCCATGATTTTTTGCCATGATTTTTGAAAAATTAAAGTATAAAACAATATTTTATAAAGTAAATTTCTGAACTTATTAAAATATTATGTTTTCTTATGTGGAGGTGAGTCACACTTTCAAGGAAATCATTTCAAAATGTTAAAATGTTTTATAAGTCTTAGAGAGTCCACTAAGGCACCATAAAATTAATCAAAAAAATATAAAATCACATTATTTTAATTTTAAAACATATATTAGCAGAAAATCCCATTTATAGTATTTTATTACATCACTATTGGATCATTATGATGTCTTAAAACACATTATATATTTAAACATTTTTTAATTTTTATCCAGAAATTAGACTGTTTCTGAAAATTATGAAACATTCAATGTTGGATAATTTTGGTATCCTAATTCCAAAAATAATATTCATTTTATCTAAATAATTTTTAAAATATTTGAATTTTTACTTTTAAAATAAAAAACCGACATTTATCAAAAAGTCGTAGGTTTTGACAAAAACAGCTTTCAAACCTTAATAAAATTACAATTGTACTCACAAAAATTATAAGATAATTTTAAAAATTAATTATTAATAATATTTTATTAAAATATTATTTAATTTAAAAATCCATTAATTCATAAAAAAAGATTTCCTAATTTATTATAAACTAAAAATACTATTTGTACTTTAAAATTGTTTACAAAGTAACAATAATAAAATGAATGTATATTCTTTATTATATACAAAAAATGAAGCACATAATCATAGTGTTAGGGTCTTGTTACACAACCCCTTATAACACATGCATATGACCTAAGGGTATGGTGTGCAATGGTGACACTCTTGGGGTGTCTCGGATAACATCTCTCGGGTGGTAATCTCTATCAACTTCCACTTCTCTCGTAGGCGGTTCCATTTAAGCTTAACGTATTGAAGCTCGAATTGGGATTGGTCAAGATAGAATCCTAGGGATGACACCTCCTTTCTAAGATCTAACAAATAGGTTTCATATAGATCAATTCTACTAGATTAGGCAATCCCTTCCTTTGTCTGAGTAAATTGGATCTGTTAAAGCCCTATATTTATACTAATCATGTGATCACTGTTCAATAGTTATATTAGCTACAGTAACAATTATTAATTATATTTTAAAACCCAAAAACATAAAACCAAATAAGTTCATATATTTTATATAAATATCTTACATAATAATACATTTAATCAGATCAAGAGGAATTTTCATTAGTAAAAGTTTGGGTCATTATAATCTTCCCCCTTAAAAAATTTCTCCCTCGAGATTTTATTTTCCCAAACTAGAATAGATGAGGGTAACTATGCTTCATCACTTCCTCTTATTCCCATGTTTCTTATTCAAACTTTTGGTTTCACCACAACACCTTGATGAGCGGCATTGTGTTATTTTTTAGAACTTTTTATCTACAATCTAAGATCTTCACCAGTTTCTCTTAATAAGAGACGTCATACACGAATGGTACCACCCATAGATTGAGTACATGTGATGGGTCGGGTATTTACTTCCTCAATAGTGATACATGTAATACATCATGTACTTGAGATAAGTTTTTTGGGAGTTCTAGTCGACATGCCACTACTCCAATGCGATCAAGGATCTCAAAAGAGATGATGTACCTTGTACTAGGCTTTCCCTTCTTCTCAAATCTCATAACTCTCTTCCACAGTGATATGTATAGGAATACAATGTCCCCAACATCAAAATCTAGGTCTCATCAACGATTATTAGCATAGCTCCTTTGATGACTCTGGGTAGCTTTAATGTGTTGCTGGATGGTTTTAACCTTCCCCACCATTTCATCGACCATTTTTGGACCTAGGATTTTTCACTCCCCAACTTCATACCAACATGTTGGTGTTTTACATCTCTTCCCATAAATGGATTCATAAGGATCCATTTGGATTCTTGAGTGGAAACTGTTATTGTAAGAGTACTCAACCAGAAGAATATGTTGTTCCCATTCTCCTTTTATGTCCATTGATCATGTTCTCAACATGTCCTCAAGTGTTTGGATAGTCCGCTCAGATTTTCCATCAGTTTGAGGATGATAAGATGTACTGATGTTTAGCGCGGTATTCAGAACAAGTTGAAGACTCTTTAAAAACATATAGGTTAGTCTTGGATCTCGATCAGATACAATAGATAGTGGTACTCTATGAAATTTTAACACTTCTCTTATATATATCTTTGTCAATTGATCCAATGATAAATCCCCTTGAATTTCAATGTAGTGTGTAGTCTTTGTAAGAAGATCCACAACAACCCAAATAGCATTGTTTCCTTTAGATGTTTTCGAAAGTCCCATGAAAAAGTCCATGGTGATGTTCTTCCATTTCCATGTTGGTATGGGTAATGGTTACATCATCACCTTAGACTTCTACCTCTCATCCTTCACCTGCTGACATATCAGGAACATTATTGTTTAATCAGTTATCTCCTTCTTCATGTTATCCTACCAATAATTCTCTTGGAGATCTCGATACATCTTTGTGTTTCCTGGGTGAATGGAGAAATTCGTACTATGTGCATCATCCAAATTTTCTTTCTTTAACTTGATATTTGAAGGAATGCGTAGTTGTGACCCAAATCTCAAAATTCCATCTTCATTATCATTGAACTCTAAGGATTTCCCTTTTCTGATAGTTTCCACTTTCTTTTAAATTCCAACATCATCCTTTTAAGCATCCTTTAACATTTCGAAAATAGATGGTTGAGAAATAATTTGTGAAATGATAGAATATGTTCTTTTATTTATGATTCCCATATTCATCTTCATAAAATATATGAAGATTGGATCCTTTTCAATTATCATCAATGATAGAATCACTAGGTCCTTTCTAATTAGAGCATCTTCCACTTTTTCCGTTGTCCCATGGTAGTAATGGATTGAGTAGTCTTAGTCTTTGATCAGCTATAACCATCGTTGTTGGTGCATGTTCAACTCTTTTTATGTGAATAAAAACATGAGGATTTTATGATTCGTGTATATTTCACACCTCTCCCCATAGAGGTAATGTCGCAAAATTTTCAAAGTGAATATTACTACAACCAACTCCAGATCATGTGTTGGAAAGTTTTTCTCAAGAACATTAAATTTCCTTGAATCGTAGGCAATGACTTTGTCATTTTTCATCAACACATAGCCCAAGACCTTCTTTGAAGCATCACTAAATACCACAAAAAGTTCTCCACTTATGGGTAGTGTGAGAACGGGCATAATGATAAGCCTCTATTTCAACACCTTAAATCTCTCTTCACATTCATCAATCCAAGAAAACTTGACTCCCTTATGAGTTATCTTGGTAAGAAGGTTTTAAAATCATGATAAATATCTCACAAATCAGAGATAATATCTCGCTAACCCCAGGAAGCTACAAATATCTTTCACTGATGTTATGCTTGGTCATTCCTTTATTGCAGCTATCTTGGAGGGATCCCCAAATATCCCATTACTTGTGATGATATTACCCAATAATGAGACTTCATTCAACCAGAACACACACTTAATATACTTTTCATAGAGATTATCTGTTCACAAGGTATCTAATACATTGATTAGATGCTCCTCATGCTCCTCCTTGGTTTTGGAGTATATTAAAATATCGTATATAAAGACTACCACAAAATTGTATAGGTAATATCTAAATACTCTATTCATCAAGTTCATGAATTTTTCTAGAGCATTAGTGAGTCTGGAAGTCATTATTATGAATTAATAGTGTATGTACCTTGTATAAAAATAAATATTGGGGATATACTCCTTCACCCTTACTTGGTAATATCCCAACCGCAGATCCCCCTTGGAGAAGTATTGTGCTCCACGTAGTTGATCGAACAATTCATCAATTCAAGGAATAGGATACTTGTTCTTTATCTTTATTTTGTTGATCTCATTATAATCAATGAAAAGGCGCATTTACCCATCCTTATTCTTGATGAAGAGGGCTGGTGCACCCCATGGTGAAGCACTTGGGTGTATAAACACTTTATCCAGATTCTTCGGTAGTTGTTTATTTATCTCCTTAAGTATCACAACAGCCATTCTATATGGAGTCTTGGATATTATCAATTCCCCAGGTATAATATCGATTAATAACTCATCATCTCTTGTAGGTGGAAGACCAAGAAATTCCTCAAGAAACCCTTCAGTGAATTCCCTCACAATAGGCATGTCTTAAATGATTGTTTCTTCCTTAGACTCAATCATCTAAGCAAGATACACATTCTCGTATGGTAGGAATATCCATGCTTGAGTTGATGGTGCTAAAGAAGATTCATCCTCCTCCATGCACTTGTACAGAAACAGGGGTTTATTCTCTATATGGAGAGTGATTTCCCTCTCACGGAAATTTATGTTGGCTCTATATAGAGAAATTCAATCCATGCCAAGTATTGCATCAAATTCTACCAGAGGGAGTGTGAAGAGGGTCACCGATAAGTTCAATCCAAAAATTGTGAAAAGGGTGGATTTATACTCATGGGTTGCAATGATTCCCCCAATTGTTGTTCACACCGACATATTTACATCAATGATTTTGGTAGTGTTGGGATTGTTCTACTAAACTTTTGGGATATAAAAGAACGCGTAGAACTATGTATGATAACCCTACCTTTCACTTTTTGATTCCAGTTCTACTTCATCTGATATATACTTAGGGATGATTAATTCTAAACTGTTGAACACATAAAGGGGAATCCAATGAAAAAAATGGATAACTTATAAATTACATTTTTTTTTAACTTATTATTTTAAAGGATTCAATATATGTTATTCATGGTCTACTTCCAAACATATATATTCTTAGGGCCATTTATTATTCCCTTAATATTTGTTCATACTAAGCTTATGAATTTATCAAAGAATTTACCTTGGTGGTGTCATAACCAAGAGTGCATCAATGCTTGTTGTCATGCACCAGTTCCTGTTTGAGTCTAGCTCAAAGCGGTGTTTTTGGGTTTTACCCCTAGATACATCTGTTTCAGAGCTACCTCTACCTTCTCATATCCAGACAGGGGTGTATTTTCTTGATAAACCAATTACTCAATACTCAACAAAATTTTGGGATGCTTTTATTATACTTATCCTTATCCCTAAGGCTTTCACAGGGTTTTCTAATCCTAATCCCAAAAAATAACTAAACATATCCTCTCATACCAACTATAAAAACCCTCCTCTTTATTGTACACTTAAACATGATTTATTACATAAACTTGCACATAAGAAAACTCTAAGGATAAATAGGCCCAGTGTATTGGTAAATTAGGAACATTAAATAACAACTTAGAACATAAAACATATCATCGTTATTGAAAACTTCTTTTACATGACCACAACATTTCTTTGTACTTATCATTGCATGGGATAATCTGAGAACATGCATAAAAAATGGTGAGCTAAAAATCCCAGTAAGGAAGTAAAAAAGGCATAATATTAAGAATAAATTACATGTTAGGCAAAAGTAATATCAATTGAGAATAATAGAAACATGAACATAAAGGCATGATATATCATGATTATCATAACATGGAAATGTGGTAACAATATTTAACATGATATTAGCATGAGCTGGGGCTCATTCAATATAGAGCATGAGTAAACCCTCATTGCACGTGAATTAGCATGATTAAACCCTGATTGCGCTTTAATTATCATGAGTAAACCTTCATTGCACTTGACATATCATGATACTAATCTTTACCCAATGAATTGGATCGCTATTAGGGAACACCTTTTATAAACATTTCATTTCATATATAAGTGTGCCACATGTATCATATAACATGGAGTCATTAAACATTATAATTTATTCTAAAATGAAGTAATATGGAATAAATACATGAAATTATCATTAAATATGTATATTTGAATAAATTTGAATACTCTTGATAGATAAATGGGTATGGTATTCACTTACACGATGATTTTGGCATGGAAATTTTGGTGTAACTTCGGCAGCATAACAACATCAAAAAGAAATGTTAAAATGGGTTGAGGAGATAGAAATGGGTATATAATCATTTATACATGAAATGGACAGTAATTGGGTCTTGGAACATAATATCCTTATATATGTAATGGAATTTAAATGCATTATATAAAATAATTTCTTGAATATAAATGAGAAGAGGGAAATTTCCTTACCAAATTTCACTAAGGTAACGCATGTACATGGGAGGAATTACTGAGAGATAAAGAGGTATATCATAATTAAAAAAGAAGTAGGTATGTATTGGTGATGTTATAATTCATACCCAAACATTATTAATTGAAAATAAAATGGTATAACAACATAAAAAAATTTGGACAAAAATGAGAATGGAATAAATTCCTTACTTGGAAGTGGGATCCCAAAGGCTTAAGAGAGGCTTGAGAGGGGATTATTGGGAGATTGGGGCACATTGGGAGGATTATATAGAGGGGATGGAATAGTTTGGTAGATCTGAAAATGGTTTGAGTGAAGAGGAATGGGATATTGAGTGGGTTTATATAAGAAAGAAGAGGTGATTCTTTATTATTTAGGTTTTGGATTCTATACATTAAACTAATCAAAACTAAAAATCATACCATGGTTTTTTCCCATGGTTTTTGAAAAAGTGGAGTGTAAAATATTATTTTATAAGTCCAATGTCCGAAATTATTAAAAAATTAGGCTTTCTTATGTGGAGGTGAGTCGCACTCTCAAGGAAATCATTTTAAAATATTAAAATGTTTTATAAGTCTTGGAGGGTCCACTAAGGCACCATAAAATTAATCAAACAAATCTAAAATAAAATTATTTTAAATTTAAAACATATATTGTCTGAGCAACCCTTTTATAGTTTTTTATTACATAACATTTAGGTTATTATGATGTCATAATACACATAATATATTTAAATGGTATTTAATTTTTACCCAAAAATTCGACTGTCTCAGAAAATTATTAAAAATTCACCATTGGATAATTTTGGTGTCATGATTAAAAAAATAATATTAATTTTTTCTAAATAATTTTATAAATATTTTAATTTTTACTTTTAACATAAAAACCTAAATTTATCTAAAATTAATGGGTTTTGACAAAAACAGCTTTCAAACCTTAATAAAAATTACGATTGTATTCATAAAAATTATATGATAATTTTAAAAAGTAATTTAGTAATAATATTTTATTAAAATATTATTTAATTTAAAAATCTTTTAATTCATAAAAATATATTTCTTAATTGAATATTAACTAAAAATACTATTTTTTCTTTAAAAAATATTTACAATGTAACAATAATAAAATGATTGTATATTCTTTATTCTATACAAAAATAATGAACATAATCATATTACTGGGGTCTTGTTACATAACCCCTTATAACACCCATACATGAACTAAGGTTAAGGTCTGCGATAGTGATTGACTCTTGGGGTGGCTCAGATAACATCACTCGGGTGGTTATCTCTATCAACTTTCACTTCCCCCTTAGGTGGTTCCATTCAAGCTTAACATGTTGAAGCTAGGTTGAGGCTTGGTCAAAAGAGAAGCCTAGTGATTCCACCTCCGTTCTAAGCTTCAACAAATAGGCTTCGTATGGAGCAATTCTACTAGATGTGGTCATCACTTCCTTTTTTGAGTAAATTTGGTTTGTTAAAGCCCTATATTTTTACTAATCATATGATCATTATTCAATGGTTATATTATAAATGGTAACAATTATTTATAGTATTTTAAAATAAAAAAAATAACACCAAAGAAGTGAAAGTGTTTTATATAACAACCTTATATAATAATAAATTTAATCAGATCAAGAAAAAATTTCATTAGTAAAATTTTGGGTCGTTAAAATTATGAACATGTATTCATATTCATGCATAACATTGTAAACATGTAATCAGGTTCACACTTAAGATTGTAAATAAGTAATTAGGTTCACACATAACACTGTGAACATGTAATCATGTTCACACATAACATTGTGAACTTGTAATAAGGTTTGCACATTACATTTTTAACAAGTAATCAGGTTCACACATAACATTTATAACATGTTACCAGGTTCATGAAAAACGTATTTACTCATGATTTATCCATTTTTACCCAATTCATTTGAGGTTGATTTAGATCCCACCCATCACATAATGAAAATCATATGGATGTGTACCCCAAGATTTTAAAACATTAATTTTATCATTAATCATGAAATGGAATTTGATTCATTAACATTTCATCATATCATAAACTATAAAAAGAGACATGTTTCATAATCATTTCATCATTTCATCATAGTATAAAGTGTGGAAAAATAAATTGGTTTCATAATAATTTTATCATTTCATAACACATAGAAGAGAAATTAGTTTTGTAAAAATATTTTCATGCTGACTATTCATAGAAATAAAAATAATGATATCCAAGGATTATATCCCCATAAAATAATAAGTTATGTTACAGGATTTCATATTCGATGGGGAATGATTTGAAAATATCTCTTAGAAGATTTCTTGAGAAAAATAAATCTTTATTGAAATTTGCTTTCAAAAATAAAAATTAATAAAACGTTTTGAATGTAATTTTCTTTTAAAATAACCTTCAAAAACTTTTAAAGTAAGGTAAAAAAAAATAATGGTCATTATGGAAGAAAATTTCCCTCATGTTATACATGTTAAAACAAATATTACCTTCACATTTGTGATAAATTCCAAACGGGCATTATTTTAAAATTTACCAGAAGATTCCCTTATAAACTTTTTGTGAAAATTCAAAAATGGGTAAAAAAATATTTATTAAATAATTTTAATAATATTAAAAAAAATTTAAAACATTTTCAAGTAACCATGGTTTTGTATTAAAAAAAATTCGATCGATAGAAAAAAATTTCATAAAAATATTCTTTTGAACTCATGGGTATATGAAGAGAGGAAAATAAAGGAAAAAATTTAGTCTCCATAAATAAAAATATGATAAGAAAATACATGAGTTTATTTATATATATATCATAATATTTCATCATTATAAGAATAATCATAAACAATCCTGAAAAATGATGAGATTATAATATAATAACCTTACCACTTTGGTAAATTTGAATCATAAGACCCATGAAAGGATAACATTAAATTAAATTGAGAATATAAAGAGAATAAAAAATCATTATATTACATGTAAAATGGGTTGTATATACACGTTATAAAGAAGATAGGTTTATAAAATAACATATGTCTCAAAGAATGAAAATTGTGACCAAGATCCCTTACTGCTTAGGTATCTTTTGCACAAAAAACCATGTGAAAGAAAAATCCTATATTGGATATTTAAATCTCCATAATTTTCATGATAATTAATATAAATTACATTCACGGACACTATATAAACCACATATAATAAACAATTGGTGAATATGGCATGTATCTCATAGAAGTAAAAAGTGAGATGGAAATACCTTAACGCTTTAGTAATATTTTTAATCATAAGACTAAATAAGTAATAACATAAAATATCATTAAAATAAGAGTATTAATGATATAACATGTCAAAGTTTCATTATATACACCACACAAAATAAATTAGTGGTGAATTTGTATTTGTCTCCCAAAAATAAAAGAGAGAATCGAAATCCCTTACCTTAAGTATGGAATTCATTCATAAATGTTTGAACCTCTTGTATAATAAATATAAGTTTATTATAAATATATATTATACCATATAGTATTTACTTATGACCATTAATTACCCATTTATTACCAATTCCATTTTCAAATTACATTTCAGGTACTAACTGCCTTGTTTTTCATATATGTTTTAATTCATTATTTTCCATCGTGTTAATTTGATTATGGTTCCATAATATCAAGAATAATAATAATGAAATAATTGTCATATTTCTAAATAAATTATGCTTTTAATACAAATCATTAAGTATGTTTTTGAGAAATTAAGTATGTTATGATCACGTATACAATAGGTCATGCGTACGCATGAGTAAGATTTCAAATTTTCAATGATCATTATGGGATGGAGGTAAGTAATATTTTATATTTAAATAATCATAATAATTCCATCAATAATAATTTTTTAATTTAAATTTATTTATACATATCATCCATGTGGTGTGGTTATGAAAAGAGAGAGTCATGTCGCTTCATGAAGGTGGTAGTCCACACGAACATAAATGACGTTATCATCTTTCAGTGAGTGAAAATATAAGAAATAAAATGATATATTATCTTTTAAAAATGATAAATATTTAATTAATATCATAATTATTTCATTTATATCACATATAATCATTAAATTTATTCTTATTATCTTCTATGTAAATAATTCATGAAAAATGAATCACATCACTTCATAAGGCTATAATCCTCTGTACACGTGAGAAATATTATCGTATCCCTCAAGGAATAGAAATTAAAATATTTATGTATGATATAATGAATATATATTTACAATTATCTTATAAATATCATATATATATTTTATATCAATCATCATACCCAATTTTGAGTGGTGGTAATGGAAAAATGAATGGCATTGGGTAGTGGGGTGGTAGTCCACCGTACACACGAATGATAATTTCATAACTAATTTGATAGAATTTGAGATTTTTTTAGATAATTACATTAAAATAAAAACATTTAATCAAATTTAATGTAATTATATTATTATATAATCATGTTTTAAAAATAATTTTAGGAGGTAGAGGAAGAAATAAAATGAAAACAATTGTTGAATAATGTTACCACTTCTTCGGGAAACCTCCTTAGGTTTTCCCCAAAACCGTTCCTTGGTAGGATTTATACCCAAACCAAGGATTATATGATTCTAGGATGGAATTTGGGAAGTTATTTGTTTAGTTATTTTCTGAAACAAAATTTTTTGAAGGTTTTAAGAGGAGAGGAGAGGGGTGGTCTTTTATAAGTGAGGTGAGTGGCATAATTGTAATTTTTGAAAAGAAGAAGGTGTAACCACGTTTTTCACATGCCACAAGGATCCAAAATAGATTATTATTTATAATAATACATTATAGGGTCTAAATATGTCCATAAAATATATTTTATACATTTTTTTAGGTCATTTTAACCCTTATCTTTTTAGTTTAACACTCCCCCCCCTCCCCCTAGTAAGCCCATTTTTACCCCAATTATTATAATTAATTTTTACTTTTTCACTATTAATGTTGGTAAAAAAATAATTTTATATTATTAGGAAATAAAAATTTCTATAATTCCAAGTATAAAATACATTTTTCAAAATTTAATTCACATAACTGAAAATATTTAATTTAAAATTAATCCTGTAGATGCAATGAGAAAACAAGTTTTCAAAGAGAAGCTGTTCAAAAGTTTATAAGGTTTTTATATCAAAAATTAATATGAAAATAATTTAAATGACCTATATTAGAATAATATATATAAAATTGAATTAATTTTAATTTAAAACAATTTTAAAATATAATTTAACTTTATAAATAATTTAAATGAAAAGGTCGATTTCAATTAAAATTTTGTATTTTTTACTATTCATAAAAAACCTAATCTTTTCAAAAAATTCTAAGAAATTAACCCTAGGATAATTTTGAAATGATGATTTGAAAAAATAATTTTAATTTTTCAAATGAATTTTCTAAAATTTTTAAATTTAGTTTTAAAATAAGTGTGCAAAAAGGTAATAAAACATCTTTTTAGAAAAATACATTTTTAAGAAAAAAAATCGGATTTAGTCTTATATTTTGTCTAGAAAACACATAATATTAATGTTAAATAGTTTCTTGAATATATATACTACATAAATTTAATTAATATCAATCACCAAAAAAATTAATTTATTGAGGAAAAATGTGTTTGTTTTAATAAAAAAATCAGATAAAGATTTTTTTTATTTTAAAATTGTTTTTTATTTCCATTTTTAATTAATTGGTCACCAAATGATGAATTTTAAATAAATTTTTAGACCATATATTTTCATAATTTATTTAATATTATTCACAACCTCTATTTCAATGACTATGTGATAATTATCATATTAAAAAATAATATTTTAATAATATGACACATTTTGTTTTAACTAGTTGTTGCATGTAACACAAGATAAAATCAGTGTCATGTGTAATGAAAACAAAAATAGGTGTTAAATATAATGATAATTATTTAAAAGATTAAATTTATTTAAAAAGATATATTTCACAAAATCTCGGGGTGTTACAGATATCATGATGTATGAGATCATAACATCTAATATTAATCATTTCATTCATGGAGAATTATAATATTATTATCTATGATATTACTGCATTGATACTATCCATGAATGCATTTTGTGCTCATGTTATTGATTAAATGGAATATTTTTTAATTTATTTACCAGGTCATATTGATTATTCCTAATTTATTCATGATATATTCTATTTTATGTAACCCTTACTGAGTATATAAGATCACCCTTTATTTGTTTTATTTTTTCCATTAAATGAATAAATATTTTGTGAATAATATCAATGATTTGAAAATATTTTATATGATGTATATTTTATATTTTCAATTAAATATAGGAATAATTTATGTACCTAGTTCATCAAGACTACTAAACTAGTCAATTGTATGTGGTGAGATCCCTTATATATCTTGTACTAATGTAATAAATTAAACACCGACTCTAGGTTACTGGATCTATGGTGTTATAGTTGGTATCAGAGAAATTTTAGTTGAAACTTTTGGGAACTATATTTTAAATAAAAATAACTAAAATGAGAAATATGATCATACTATATAGTATATAAGAATTTTTACCATTCTAGGGAATTTATTTATAGATCAATATTCATGATTATTATGAGATAACTCATTGTGTGTCATTATTTATTAATGGATCCTAATGAAAGAAATGGAATCAATAAACATATAAAATGTAGGGGTTAGTCTACTGAGAAAACCAATAAGCATGGTGTTGTAAATAATAATATGATATCCATGTTAGTGAATATAACTCGGGTTATGACAAATAAACTTGTATGTATGGAACAACTTAGTGTTACACATCATGATTCTCCTATGTTGAGTCACTTTATGTGACAAAATCATATATATTTTTGTGAAACTATATATCCATTTGTAGTTAGGAAATGTATTGAATATCTCAAAAATATATTCCTAGTTTCGTGATGTAATGAAATTAAAAAATTTATTCTAGTAGTTTAATATTTAAAAGGAAATGTAGATCAATATTGATCATTAATATATAAAACTAAAGATGATGAAAAAATAGAAAGCATCAAATGGAAAACTTTTAATTTGATTTTAGTTGATAAATACTTCCCTCAAGAATAATTATCTGAATTGAAGAGTAAGTTCATCACCTTAAAGTTTAAGGAGGCAGAAAGTGTGGTGGAATATGAGGTTAAATTCAAAAGATTAGTTGGGAATTATTTAAAATACATACGTAACCCAGAAAGAAAGATTGACCATTTCTTTTATGGGATTAAGCCAAGTCTCTAAAGTGAACTAGTTTCTAAAAATGTTCACAATATTATGATATATTATCATGTCTTATTAAGATGGTGAAGGAATTTTATAGATCCTACATCTTCAAGGTAAATCAAGAGAAGAAGATCTTGACTAAGAACCAAGAAAAATAAAAGTGTCAAAGAGAAAGAGAGAACGAAGCACTTAAATCATGTGAAAATTATGGAAATAAACATCCTATAAAATGCATGAAGGGTATGGGAGTTTTTTATAAATGTAGAGATAATGTCCATATGGATAATTAATTTGAGGGGGATAAATAAATCAATGATGTCTGATGCTTAATCTATAAAGATAATGGTCATTATTCAAACCAGTTTCCCAATCATCAAGGGGAATTACCATTGAATAGTCCAAGGGCAAAAGAAAAAGCTTAAGATTTTGATACATAAAAATGGAATAATAAAATTTATTGTGTATTTGGATTTAAGAATTATGTTTATCAATGATATTTGGGTTATAAATATAATGAAACACATAAAGATTATAGTATATTAGATTTTCATTAATTATTTTAAAGAATATGTCGAATGGTGCTGATATCCAAGAAATTTGATTTATTTTTAAGGTTATATTTTCATATAATACATGATTAATGGAGAAATAACCTTTAATATGTCCTTGATGTTGAGTAAATAATGTTTAGTTGGGATAAAAAAAAATATTTACACAGATATAGTAAATGGGACGGTATTGGTGACTTCGAAATTGGTTATTGATTTAATGAAAAACTAATTTATGATGTAGTTTACTACATTTTTTTGATTTAAGAGATATAAGGAATAATGATAGAGTAAATTTTTAGAATAATTTAGGTTTTTATTGAGGTTTTATAGTGATTCGGGTTATTACCAAGTTTTAAGAAAATATATGATTAGGATATTCACATATTTAGTTTGTGAAATTAAGATATACTATATGTTGTTTGGGGAACTAATGTTAAGTTTTTTTTAAAAATTTAGTGAAATTCCTTCTAAATTTGGATTTTGAATTAGGTCAGACATATTTTGGAAGAGTTTTAAAGTCAACTGTTTATGGAATGAATTAAGTTAAACTTTAGGTGTTATTATTGAGGTTTTAGAGATTAATGTGTTGTATTTATCCATATTGGATAACTTATTATAACCATTTTGGTTTTGGAAAATATATAGAGATTTTAGGAATGACTTTTAATTCTTTTATAGATCCCATGATCTGTTAAAAGTTAATTTTAGTTCTTTAGGCATGAATAATTCATCATGAATACTCATCATTTAGAGAAAAGATGAGATTGTGGTGAGAATTGATTAAAGAATGAAATTATACTTGTTAATAAAGTATATTTACTTATGATCCTTTTTTATGATAAACTCTAGGAAAATTATCTTAAAACAAAAACTTTATACTATTATGAACATTTATTTTGAATCAATAGTCTTTTCACCCACTATATATTTATGTTTTTTTGTTTGTTAACTTTATCTTGGACATGTTCTCTATCACTCAATATTAGTCCATAGGAATTATTTTTATCTTACATGTCTATATTTTAACTTCCATTAATTTTCTTCTTTTTAGGAAATTATTTTTTCATTATTCCGAATGACCTTTATATTGCCCTTTCCCATTTTTTAAAAAGAAGTTTTATTAACCCTTTTTAAAGATATTTTTTTCCACAAAAGAATTTTCAAATGTCAAAACCTTTGTTATCGTAAAAAAGTTAAATTATAAGAAAATAATTTATTGAATTTGGAGACAATGTAACACCTTGATGTTTTAAAAATAACATTGTTCGATAGCATATACAATTTGAAATACTCAGATCAAACAAACCACAAAATATTATTATTTAAATATGATCATTATAACCTAGATGTTGAATTGGTAGGTATGAATAGGATTATCCATATTATGAAATATGTATATAAAGTTCCTAAAAAATAAAATTTATTGATTAATTCATAGTAAATTATCCCTCAATTTTTAGTAAATTTATTTTATCCTTCAAAAATATGTTTTCTTAAAAATTGGTTTTTATTTTTTATTATGAGTGAATATTATAATTAATACATGGAAATTTTAGGAATTTTATTTGATAAAAATTATATCATTTTTTAAATCATCATATCAAAATTATCTTAGTATGTATTTTTTGTTTCTTATCAAAATATTTATTTTTAGTGAATAGTGAAAAATAATAAATTTTACTAAAAACTGTATTTTTTTTAAAGAATTTACCAAGTAACATTTTAAAAAAAATTAAAAGTAAAACCATTTATATAACATTATTACTAATCTAATTAAGTTAATTATAATCTATTTTATGGTTTATGTTTGTAATAAAACGTTATAACACTTAAAAAGGCATTTTTCGAAAAAACTGTTTTTCGTTGCGTTTTTTTTTTTAATCTTAAATTAATTTCTAACACTTATATAAATTAAATCTTGGAAAATTTATTCCATATTTTTAATCATGAGGTTCAAATTTTTAAAATAGGTCACTTTTATTTTTTGGTTCTTATGAATAGTAACCATAGTATATAATTTTCACTATAGTAAGCATAAATCGAGTAATTAAGGTTAAAAATAATGTGACAAGGACTTAAAATAACACTAACACATGAATTTTTCCTATTTTATGAGTTTATTTCTACAATTTAGATCCATATTTATAAAATATGTGAATTTAGCGTCATATTTCTTTGATTTTGAACTTTATAATATTTAATTTAAATATAAATTTAAAATGTAACTTTCTTGCTTTTAATATCCATAATATTTTGTAATATGGACAACTAATACTTATGTTTATATATAAAAGTTTATTTGAAATATTAATGAATCAGTTTTGTCATTTTAATTCATTTAAAAAATTTAGTGATTGAATAATTGTCTTAAATACTTACCTAACATTGACACGATACTTATTCAATTAATTGAAAAATAAAATAAGTGATTTTAAAATTATTAAAAGAAATAAAATTCTTTAGATTATTATGTTACTTGAATTTTATAGATTAATATGAAATTTGAGGTATGTTTCAAAGGATTATATTAGAATTACATCTTTTTCTTGATGTATTTAAAGTCAAATTAATTGAATAGTGTCAAAAATGGCATTAATGGTATTTTATAATAAATAAAATTTTATTTAATGTTTTAAAATTAATAAAAAAATATTATATTTATCCAAATGAATGGTATATTTTATAAAACATCAACCATGGTCCATTTATTGATCTTTTTTTCTTTTATGGTAGCATTCTTGACCTTTCAAAGGTAGACAACTTTAATATTGTGGTAATTGTCAAAGGGGTTAGTGAGGGTTAAAACAAAAAGATAAGGGTGAATAAATAACTAAATATTTCTCAAATTTTATTTTATGTGTGTATTTAAACAAATAATACTATTATATTTAAATAATATTCACTTTTATAATTTTTTACATGGAAATTAATTTATAATTATTTAATAATTTAAGAAATTCCAATAATTCTCCTCACCTCACTTATAAAAGGACACCCCTTCTCTATTTTCTTTACATCACTTTGAGCCATCAATATTAAAAACAAAACTACCCAATTACCTTAATAAAAATCCTTATCCATGTTGTATATGTTATATCCCTCCCAAAATATCAAACCCTGGTTACCTTAAGAAGAGATATAAAGGATGTCTATTGAAGAAGAGGTAATCATCTTTACCAAATCTTTCAAGTTTATTTCTTCTTATACTTCCACTTAATGTGTTTTAACCATCCTAAAATAATAATTATAGTATAATAAATATACTAATAAGTCATTATTATTATGTTAAAACCATTTTCCATCTATATTTCATCCTACAAAAATCGAAAACATCACTCGTGCATATATATGACTTATCATCTCTATATAACGGTGTAATTCATTTTTCATCACAATCCTACATAGAAGGTTATAAATATAGAACTAATTAATATATATGAAATTTATTATATAATTATTTTTCCATAATTATAATATCATATCTACTTTCTTAACTTCCAATCTGTTGGAAAATAATAATGTCACTTGTGCATACAGGTGTACTTCCACCTCCACAAAGAGATGTGATTCATTTTTCATTTCTTATTAACATGGATAGAAATAAGAAAATATTTAATGAATTTATAAGATATATATAATATGATAATTATTCTTTAATGTTTAATTATTATTTTCCTTTATTTTTTCTCATCCATTAAAAAGTGATAACATTTTTATGTATATGTATGGCCTATCGCCTTCATGATTTGTGTGATTAATTTTTTTGTCTCTTTTTTTTATGGATGACTCTAAAAATATATATATTGAATTTATATGATATTTATATCATGAATAAGAAATTTTAAATGATTTAATAATAATAAAATTATAATGAATGGATCTACTGAACTAAAATTCTCATGAAAATTAAGTAGTTTAAACCCAAAATAATAATAATAATAATAATATACTATTAACAAATGGCTAATAAAATGCTATAAATGGATCATATATGATATTATAGATATGTATATGTTTCTATTATTTATTTATAATAAATCTAAATTTATTTTAATAGAGGTTAAAATAACTTATGAGGTAAGCCGAACATGAGGTAAGGGGTTTCTTAACTCAATTTTCTTTCATTGGGTTATATCACTTCTCCACTAATTCTATTATTTTGAGATTATATGTAAAATTAAATTTCATTATTTTATGCTATATTTCCACTTATATTATGTGTATTTACATTTTTTACACATAATATCTTCATTAATTAATTCTCATTTCAATGATATGATCTTTATAAGGGATTTAATCTCAAATTCAACTCTATTTAGATTTCTTTGGTTTTATACAACGATTTAATTATATATGGGGTATATAATGATCCATTAAGGTATTTAATATTAATATATATTTATTAATTATGATTATTCAACTTAAGTTACTCTTTAAAAATTAATTTTTAAAAGAAAAGTTGATCTAATTTCTCGTTTTGTTTGGATTTATTTTTCTTTTATGTCCATATTTCAAAAATTGTTTTATAAAATTACTTTTTAATTAATAAAAGGAAATTTTAAGTTATCCTGGAATTTTTAAAAGGTTTGATGGGAATATTTATAATTTTTTATGAAATTTTCATCTTCATATTTCTTTATTAAAAGTCAAAAAAAAATTAACATATACGGCATTAATGTACTTTCCCACCACCATAACTGTTTTATACCCTTTATCTTATTCTATAATTTTTTCAATGGTTTTATAAATAGAGATATTTAATGAATTATTATTTTAATTTTTTTCTTTAATTTTTTTTATTTCTCTACAGTACATTATTTTATTAAAAAACCTATATTTTTTAGGAATTGATGGACATTTCTTATCTCTTTTTAATTTTGAGGTCATTAAATTTCTCTTGAAACATTCACTTTCTTATAATCAATAGAAATTACATTTATCTTAAATATCAATATTCATTATATCATCGATAAGATTATTTCCTAAAACATATACCATTTTTATATATGATAATTTAATTTTAATGTTATTTAGTTGATAGTGGAAATATTTATATTTTGTATTATTTATTAAATACAAACATTTATTGATAAGAAATATTATGTATGAATTAAATTGAATATATGAGGAATGAATTGGACAAATAGTGACTGGTGGGCCTCAGAATTACATATCCCCTCGATGCATCAATAAGTCTCATGAGATAAATTAGTTGGCCAAATTAATTGGGTTTTCAGTGTATGTCTACCCATAGTTTAAACTATCTTATCATAAGGCTATGGTGGTAGAAATATCATGATCTTGAGGAACATGAATTATTACATTAAGAATCTATTTAATTGAAAATTATATTATTATCATCCATGAGATTAATAAATTGATATTTTCTATGGATTTATTTTTTTCTTAAGTTGTTGACTAAATGGAATGTGTTTTTAGTTATCTACCTTAACATATTGATTATGTATTATTTACTCATGATAGATTCTATTGTATATAACCCTTAATAAGCATCTAAGATCACCCTTTATTTTTGTTCTTTTCCCCAATATATGAAGAAATATAATATGAATAATATCAAGAATGTGAGAATATTTCTTATTCTATGTATTTTATATTTCCAATATAACATCTCATTACCCGCTTTTAGGTATTTCCCTTCACTTTATTCATTTTACTCTTTATTTCGGTGAATTTTTGGACTCCTGGGGATAGAGAGAATGTTATAGGAAAATTTACCTAATGTTTTGGGATTTATATTTATTTTAATTAATGTATTCCAGTTATAAATGTGTTATTGGATTTTTGGTGTTCTCCATGAGTTCAATGAACTCGTAAGGTGGTTTGGAGTTTTCTACTGAAAACTATAATTTTCATAGTTTGTAGGAGAAATTCATTCTATGTAATGGGATTACACACCATGTAATTTCTTCTATATAGAATCCATGAATTGTTTACATAGTGTAAAATTATTACACACTATATATTTTTTCACATCATGTAGTGATTAAAATCAGTTTTTTATAAAAATGAAACACATTTCTTAGAATTTTTGACCTTTGTAAATTACACAGTGTATAATGGGATTACACGCTATGAAATTATTAGTATTTTGGGTTTTTAGGGTTTCATATGATTTAATTTTTTATTCATTCATCAAAATATTTTAGATCTCAACCTAGAGGATCTCAGGGGAGATTTTGGAGACCTCTGCTCCTTTTGGAATGCTTTGTTCAATGGTTAATCTTCAAGTTTGTGGTTATATATATATCAGGGTAATAATTACATTTATTTATTCATTTCCATTTCTCATTATAGCCTTATTGTGCTAAGGTTTTAGATCTATTGATCTATGATGGTGATTCTATTTATTCCTTTCTACATCTGTCATGTGATCTTGTTCTAAGGGCTGATCTTTTATTGGTAGTTTTGAAGTGGGTGTTTGTTCTTCAAGGTATGTATGATCTATCCTATTTTCTAACTCTTTTTTTATAAATTTAATCAATTATAATATGTTTATGTTGATTTTAGGGCCTTCATTATTGTCATTCAGTTCTTCCTTATTGGTGGATCCCATTGTGGGCATGTGTTACCCAAGTTTGAGGTAAGTGGTTCTATCTCTAGCTTATATTGGAAGAACTTAATTACTTTAGTTTTGAAAAATTGTTTTATAAATTAAATATAATAATTTATTTATGTATTTATGTGTGTGAGGAAATTGTTTTTTGATAAAAGATGGGTTTCCCTTATTTTGGTAAATGAAAAAGGTATTTTCAAACCATTATGAAATTGATTTCTAAAATTATTTTCAAAGATTGGTTTGGATGGAATGGTATGGAAAATAAAGCACATGAAAAGCCTTGGGTACTTGGGTGGAAGGTGTATTAATAAGAACTTTCCATTGATACTATCAAGTTGTTTACTCATGGGGTGTTCCTCTGATCCCTTTGACTATTGTTCTAGGGACTTGATAGACTTTTTGGGATGTTCACTTTTTGGGATGTTCCTCTAATCTATAGATTCAATGCAGATATCTATAGGCTGGATGTATGTGATTGTCTATGTTAAGTTTATGAGTGGCTGAACTATCCTAACCTATTGCGATCCTTTTTCATGATGTTACTTATACTTTATCTTATACTATTTTATTTTTACTTCCATGGATTTAATAAATTATGTGATACATGTTTTTATTTGATTTTATATATCATTCTTGATATATTTATATGAAATGATTTGAAACTATTTTCCCTAGATTATTTTTGGAAATGTGGAAAAATGGGAAATTAATTTTTTTTCAATTATTCTGAAATCAAAATTGTAAACTATTTATCATGCATTGTTTTATTTAAAGTTGATAATGTTTAGATTATTATACAAATAATTTTTATGGAACACCTAGGCAGTATCCTACTATGCCTATTTTCTCAAACCTTTGACACCCCTTCGACGGTGGATGGACATTTGAATGAATTTTGATGTAGGGAAAGGCAAGGTTCCATAGTGATATGGTGAGGTTTTTGTTAGCTTTGTTGGGTAGCTGGTGGTGATATGGTGGGAGGTTTCCCATGATATCATACGGAGTAGTCAGTTTATATTTTATTTTTCCTTTGAGGTTGACTTTTACTTTGTGTTTTTTCGACTTCTTTGAGTTATATCATTTCCAATTTCTTCTTTCAATTATATCATATATTTATCTCTTGCATTATTTGTATCTATTATATATATATATATATATATTAAATGTTTTTCCTTCAATTTCGGTGAAATCAGTCCCACTAGTTATCATTTGATGCACAGGTGCTAGTCTCCAACCCATGGGGATCGGGAGCGCCCTTCGGGTATGTGGAAATTCGGGTTAGGTACAAGTTTGAGATGGTATCTGAGTCAGTTTCATCACAATTTGGTATCAAAGGAAGGTTTCCTTCAAGAGTAATTATCTTGGGATTTTTGGTGGACTAAATATAGGATTTTTGGAACTTGAGAGGTAGGTTTAAATGAGTTTCTAAACATATATTCCTGTGATGAGACTCAAGTTACCATGGGAAACTGGGATGTGTGTCTCCTTTTTTGAGTTCTTGAGGTTAATCTCAGTTCTAACTTATGATTTTCTAGTTTGAACTAAGATTATTCTATTTTATGGTCATTTCGTTAGTTTTGGTTTGTTGTAGTATGCCTATAAAAGATCTTTTACAGGTTCCTCAGGAGGGTGCAGCAGATTCTCCTCCTAGAAATCCATCCATAGATCAAAATATAATAGAGGCTATCATGTAGTTAGTTTTTTCTGTTGGCCAAAATGTACCTCAAGCCCAAAACATAGTTTTTGAGGTAAAAATAGGAGATAGAGGAGAAATGGGTCGATCACATGAGTTCTTTCATGAGAATCCAACATCCTTTAAAGGTATAAATGAACCTAAAGAAGCAGGGGGCTGTATTGAAAATAGTTATTGGATATTTTAATTCGAGGATACACCTAAGAGTATTAAGGTGAAGTGTGTGGTGTTCAGACATGAGGGACCCAATAAAATTTGAGGGGATTCCATGGTATAGTTAGATAGGCATGTAGTCTTGGAATAGAAGGGTTTTAAAACTCTCTTATTCTAGTAGTTTTGTTCAAAGTCACTAATCATGGTGATGTATCTGGAGTTCCCCTTTTTTTAATAGGGGGAGCGTTTGGTGTAAGAGTATACCAATAATTTCACAGAGTTTGTTCATTTTTTCCTAAATGTAGTAAAGAATTACCAGCTGAAGGCTCAGAAGTACCTGTATATTTTGCAATTAGATATCAGATCATAGGTATTTATACTGAAGTTTTCAACCTATGGAGAGATGGTATATAAAGATATGATTTCCAAGATGAATATAGAAGGAAATGTTTGTTATTTTACCCATTCTCTTCTACCTAGTGGTAGCTTTAGTAGTATGTAGGGGAAGTATAAGAACATGAAAGATCATCACAGGAGTGGTGGAGGTGGTTCTCAGTTGTAGGCCTCCTCTAAATCCTAAATTATTTCAAGCGGTGTGTGTATAACTAGGTATTAGTGTAGCATGGTCATACACACGTAGCATTCTTGTACTGCACCAACAAACATGTGTAATATTTTTGGATGTTATCGTTAACTACATTATTTTTTTAGGATATTTCAATTCCTCGATATGGTTAGGGATTGTAAACTCCAAAGACTAATATAGAACATTTGGATACTTCAAAGACTATAGGGATCTATCCATAGGTATTAAGAGTAAAGAACATTCATGTAGTAGATTATCTTCTAAAAGAGGTAGATATGGGTCCGACAATAGTTAGAGGTACTATCTTTATTTTATCCTTAGTACTAGTTGATTTATTTGATATCGGTTCTTCCCAATTTTTTATATCTGTATGTTTTATTGATATTCATAAACTTACATCATAAATCATGTCCTTTGTTATGGAGTTAGATGAATCTCTAGGGAAGAGGAAATAAGAGTGGTTTCAGTGTCCTTGTTCACCATTAATAGTTGATAGAGAGTTAGTCTGGGATTTTCTCATTCTCAGTATAGATCTATTTGACATCATCATAATTATAGATTGGATTTTATCCTATCATGATAAGGTTGAACGTTATCATTGGAATGTCTCACTCCTTGAGGATGATGTGAACTCATAGATGTTTCAGGGAGAGTGGTATCCAATTTCTAGTCATGTAAGACCTTCCCTCCTAAATATCAGGAGTTTTTTTTCTTCTATAGCAGTTGATCCTGATGAAGTTTCCTTATTTTTCAACCTTCCCACTATTGTTTGGGATTTTTTTAACATTTTACCAAACAATTTCTTTAATCTTCCTCCAAATATAGAGGTATATTTTATTATTTAATTAGTTCCAGGTATGCAACCGATTTCAATACCTTATTATCTTATGGAACCAGTAGAGATGAAAGAGTTCAAGATTCAGGTGGATGATCTAATGGTGAATGGTTTTCTTTGACTAAGTTTTTTGACTTGACGGGGTAAGTTCTCTTTTCAAATAAGGTGGATAGTTCACTCCGATTTTTTGTTGACTATCATAAGTTGAAATGGGTATTGCTAAATAAAAATTATCATTTTCCTCATGTGGATGATTTTTTTACCATTTAAAGTTGAAAAGGTGGTTTTCAGATATTGATCATTGATTGTGTTCTCATCAGCTCAAAGTTGGAGAATATGATATACCAAAGATAGATTTCAGAAAAAGATATGGTCTTTATGAATATATTTTAATGTTTTTTTGTTTGAATAACCCTCTTTCAGTTTTTATAGATTTGATAAATTGGATATTCCATTAGTATCTTGAAACTTTTTTGGTAGTTTTCATGGATGATATTTTGGTTTATTTGATATATGAGCATAGTCATGAGCACCATTTGAGTTTTGTTTTATAAATCCTGAGGTGTCACCATTTTATAGAAATATTTTGAAATGTAGTTTATGGATCCAAGAACTGAATTTCTTAGGGCATCTGATTTCTGATCATGGATTAGCAGTTCACCCTAAGAAGGTAAAGGTTGTCATGTATTGGGAAGATCCACATAATTTGATTGATATTTGAATTTTCCTTGGCCTTGCTGGATACTACCAATGGTTTATCGAGGATTTCTCAAAGTTAGTATCACCTTTGACAGATCTTTCCAAGAAAGGGGTCAAATTAATATGGGATGCAAAGTGTCAACCTACTTTTGATGATATGAAAATAATTCTTACATAAGCTTATATTTTGAACTTACCTAAGCATGGTATGTGGTATGTGGTTTTCTGTGATGCTTCAAGTTCTAGTTTGTGTTATATTCCTATGCAGGATGACCATGTGAGGGATTAAAACTCTTTTTATCGTTGAACATATTAGATTAATTTCCCCACTCATGATTTATAGCATTTTGTAGTTATGAATGCACTTAAATGTTTTTAGAGATATCTTTTTAGGGATATGTTCATAGTCTTTTCTGACCATAAGACTCTGAGTTATATCTTTTCTTAAAATGACTTAAATCTCAGATAGAGGTGGTAGGTGGAATACCTTTAGACATTTTACATTGATGTCACCAACACCCTTGGAAAGGGTAATGTCATTATAGATGCTCTTATTATGGAAATACCATTGCATGCAGTTCTGGAGTCAAAGGAAGAGTGGAACGTTATGGGGCTCTTCACGCAGTTTCACCTGGATGCTCATGATGATGTTTTAGGTATGGTTCTAGCCAGTTTTTAGTTGCCATCATCTCTCCTAGAGTCTATCTTATTGATTAAGAAACATGATGATGAGTTCAATTGAATTAAAGAAACCCAACACAGAGGGGGAGACTGTTCTTAGTTGGTCTCTCTCTTCAAATGCTATTCTCAGTTTTGGGGATCAGTTTTTCATCACAACATATGTGAGGAGCTTAGTATTTTTTGATTGTCAAGATTCTTCTTGTTCTATTTATCGAGGCACTATGAAGGTGCATTATGACATGATATGGTAATTCTGGTGGTCAGGTATAAACTGTGAAATTACTAATTATGTGTACAATTGTTATAATTACCAACAAATAAAGGCAATGCATCTAAAACCTTTCAGTTTTCTTTATCCTCTTCTAGTACTGGTTTTGAAATGGGATGATGTGTCCATGGACTTTTTTTGGATTTCCATGGACTGAATAAGGAATGAATTCTATTTGGGTGGTGATTGATTGGTTTAAAAAGTCATCTCACATCATTTTGGTTAGTGAAACCACTAAAGGAAATGATCAGGGTAAGTTGTATGCGAAGAAGATCATAAAGTTATATGGAGTTCCTTATTATATTGTTTTAGAAAGGGATCTTAGGTTTACTTTGAGTTTCTAGAGATTTATTCAAGAGGTGATAGGGACTCATTTCAAGTTGATTATAGCTTATCATCTATAAACCAGTGGTCAGACAGAGCATGAAATTCAGATCCTAAAGGATATGATTCATGCATGCGTCTTAGATTTCATTTGACCTCAGGAAATCCATTTAGGACTAGTTCAATATATTTATAAAAATAGTTATCAGTCATCAATCCGAATGGATCCCTTAATGGATATATATAGTCTCTTGTTCAGGTCAACTCAATATTAGGTAGAGGTGGGTAAAGCTTCTTTTGTGGGACCAAGTTTGGTTCAGGAGATGTCAACAAGAATTCAAGAAATACATTGGTATCTAGTTACAAATTAGACTTGATAGAAATATTATGCGGAACATTGGAATCATAATTTGGAGTTTTCATTTGGTGACTGGGTTTTCTTAAAATTTTATCCTAGGTTGGGTCACTATCAACTTGGAAAATAGGGAATGTTGGGTCCGATATAAGTTAGACTATTTGAGGTCACTTAGTGGCTTAGGAAGGTTGCTTATTGGTTGGAATTTCTAGTTCAGTTCATATAAATTCATTATTTCTTCCATGTATCATAGATCAAAAAATATTATCCTAATACCTCTCATATTCTAAGTTAGGAAGAGATTGAGTTAGAGATAGATGTTTTTTGTGGAGCAGCCAATGGAGATTATTGACACTCAAGTGAAATTTTTCCATGGAAAGTCAATTATATCAGTTCGATTCTTATGGAGGCATGGAAAATATTCTTATGATACTTGGGATAAAAAATCATTGATTATGGATTAGTCGCCTCACCGCTTTTCCAAACATCATTCTTTCACATGAATTCTCATGAATGAAAAGTCTTATAGTGGGGAGTTTGTAACATCCCATTACCCACATTCAAGTATTTCCATTCTATTTTTTCATTTTCTTATTTATTTGGGAGAGTCTTGGGACTCCAAAGGTTTGACAACTGGGGCCCAGTGACAGCACAAACACCCCGCCTTAACATGGTCGTTAGGTCCTAGCCTATAAGGTACCACCAGTTGCCCCGTAGACACATGGGGCCCACCCCAGGGTCCACCCACGTGCCTGAACAGTCATCTGACTAATGATAGTCCCCACAGGACAACACATGTCCTTTCGAGTGTGCTTCGTCTTCACTCACACACATCCTGGAAAACTTCCCAAAAGGTCACCCATCTTGATCACTACTCCAAGCCAATCACACTTAACTGTGGAGTTCTAATCAGACAGGCTCCCAAAAAGGAAGGTGCACCTAGTTGACATGAGTCATATCATTTAGTCATTTAACCCTTTATCATTTGGGGATGTTATAATCACCCCCTCCCCCCCCCAAATTCAAGTATTTCCCTTCTATTTTTTCATTTTCATATTTATTTGGGAGTCTTGGGACTCCAAAGGTGTGACAACTAGGGCCCAGTGGCAGCACAAACACCCCGCCTTAACATGGTCTTTAGGTCCTAGCCTACAAGGTACCACCAGTTGCCCCGCAGACACGTGGAGCCCACCCCAGGGTCCCCCCACGTGCATGAACTGTCATCTGACTAATGATAGTCCCCACAGGACAACACATGTCCTTTCGAGTGTGCTTTGTCTTCACTCACACACACCCTGGAAAACTTCCCAAAAGGTCACCCATCCTGATCACTACTCCAATCCAATCACGCTTAACTATGGAGTTCTAATCAGACAAGCTCCCGAAAAGGAAGGTGCACCTAGTTGACATGAGTTATATCATTTAGTCATTTAACCCTTTATCATTTGTGGATGTTATAATCACCCCCCCCCCCCCCCCTTTAGGTTCCACCAGTTGCCCTGCAAACACATGGGGCCCACCCCAGGGTCCACCCACGTGCCTGAACGGGTCATCTGACTAATGATAGTCCCCACAGGCCAACACATGTCCTTTCCAGTGTGCTTTTTCCTCACTCACTCACACCCTGGAAATCTTCCCAGAAGGTCACCCATCCTGATCACTACTCCAAGCCAAGCATTCTTAACCGTGGAGTTCTAATCAGACAGGCTCCCAGAAAGGAAGGTTCACCTTGTTGACATAGGTCATATCATTTGGTCATTTAATCCTTTATCATTTGGGTATGTTACAATCACCCTCCCTTTAGAGAACAAGCCAAACATGTTTAACTATGGAGTTCTAATCAGACAGGCTCCCGAAAAGGAAGATGCACCTTGTTGACATAGGTCATATCATTTGGTCATTTAATCCTTTATCATTTGGGTATGTTACAATCACCCTCCCTTTAGAGAACAACACCCTCGTTGTGGGCCCTACATCTCAACCCAGGCAGTGTACCGCACTTAAGGCTGGGTACCACCTCTGATACAAATGTGACAACTGGGTCCCAGTGACAGCACAAACACCCCAGTGCACTTAAGGCTGGGTACCACCTCTGATACCAAATGTGACAACTGGGTCCTAGTAACAACACAAACACCCCGCCTTAACATGGGCGTCGGGTCCTAGCCTACCAGGTACCACCAGTTGCCCCGCAGACACGTGGGGCCCACCCCAGGGTCCACCCACTTTTCAGTGTGCTTTGTCCTCACTCACTCACACCCTGGAAAACTTCCCAAAAGGTCACCCATCCTGATCACTACTCCAAGCCAAGCATTCTTAACCGTGGAGTTCTAATCAAACAGGCTCCCAAAAAAGAAGGTTCACCTTGTGGACATAGGTCATATCATTTGGTCATTTAATCCTTTATCATTTGGGTATGTTACAATCACCCTCCCTTTAAAGCACAAGCCAAACATGTTTAACAATGGAGTTCTAATCAGACAGGCTCCCGAAAAGGAAGATGCACCTTGTTGACATAGGTCATATCATTTGGTCATTTAATCCTTTATCATTAGGGTATGTTACAATCACCCTCCCTTTAGAGAACAACACCCTCGTTGTGGGCCCTACATCTCAACCCAGGCAGTGTACCGCACTTAAGGCTGGGTACCACCTCTGATACAAATGTGACAACTGGGTCCCAGTGACAGCACAAACACCCCGGTGCACTTAAGGCTGCGTACCACCTCTGATACAAAATGTGACAACTGGGTCCTAGTAACAACACAAACACCCCGCCTTAACATGGTCGTCAGGTCCTAGCCTACCAGGTACCACCAGTTGCCCCGCAGACACGTGGGTCCCACCCCAGGGTCCACCCACATGCTTGAACGGGTCATCTGCCTAATGACAGTCCCCACAGTCCAACACATGTACTTTCCAGTGTGCTTTGTCCTCACTCACACACACCCTGGGAAACTTCCCAGAAGGTCACCCATCCTGATCACTACTCCAAGCCAAGCACGCTTAACTGTGGAGTACTAATCAGACAGGCTCCCGAAGAGGAAGGTGCACCTTGTTGACATAGGTCATATCATTTAGTCATTTAACTCTTTATCATTTGGGGGTGTTACAATCACCCTCCCTTTAGAGCACAACGCCCTCATTGTGGGCCCTACATCTCAACCCAGACAGTGCACCGCACTTAAGGCTGGGTACCACCTCTGATACCAAATGTGACAACTGGGTCCCAGTGACAGCACAAACACCCCGCCTTAACATGGTCATCGGGTCCTGGCCTACCAGGTACCACCAGTTGCCCCGCAAACACGTGGGGCCCACCCCAGGGTCCACCCACATGCCTGAACGGGTCATCTGACTAATGAAAGTCCCCACATGCCAACACATGTCCTTTCCAGTGTGCTTTGTCCTCACTCACACACACCCTGGGAAACTTCCCAGAAGGTCACGCATCCTGATCACTACTCCACAAGCCAAGCATGTCTAACTGTGGAGTTCTAATCAGACAGTCTCCCGAAAAGGAAGTTGCACCTTGTTGACATAGGACATATCATTTAGTCATTTAAACCTTTATCATTTGGGGATGTTACAATCACCTTCCCTTTAGAGCAGAATTCCCTCGTTGTAGGCCCTACATCTCAACCCAGGCAGTGCACCGTACTTAAGGCTGGGTACCACCTCTGATACCAAATGTGACAACTGGGTCCCAGTGACATCACAAACACCCCGCATTAACATGGTCGTCGGGTCCTGGCCTACCAGGTACCACCATTTTCCCCGAAGACATGTGGGACCCACCCCAGGGTCCACCCACATGCCTGAACGGGTCATCTAACTAATGACAGTCCCCACAGGCCAACACATGTCCTTTCTAGTGTGCTTTGTCTTCACTCACACTCACCCTCGGAAACTTCCCAGAAGGTCGCCTATCCTGATCACTACTCCAATCCAAGCACGCTTAACTGTGGAGTTCTAATCAGAAAGGATTTCAAAAAGGAAGGTGCACCGCACTTAAGGCTGGGTACCACCTCTAATACCAAATGTGACAACTGGGTCCCAGTGACAGCACAAACACCCCGCCTTAACATGGTCATCGGGTCCTGGCCTACCAGGTACCACCAGTTGCCCCGCAGACACGTGGGGCCCACCCTAGGGTCCACCCAGATGCCTGAACGGGTCATCTGACTAATGACAGTCCCCACGGGCCAATACATGTCCTTTCTAGTGTGCTTTTTCCTCACTCACACACACCCTGGGAAACTTCCCAGAAGGGCACACATCTAAATCACTACTCCAAGCCAAGCACGCCTAACTATGGAGTTCTAATCAGACAGGCTCCCGAAAAGGAAGTTGCACCTTGTTGACATAGGACATATCATTTAGTCATTTAACCCTTTATCATTTGGGAATGTTACAATCACCCTCCCTTTAGAGCACAACGCCCTCGTTGTGGGCCCTACATCTCAACCCAGGCAGTGCACCGTACTTAAGGTTAGGTACCACCTCTGATACCAAATGTGACAACTGGGTCCCAGTGACATCACATACACCCCGCCTTAACATGGTCGTCGGGTCCTGGCCTACCAGGTACCACCATTTTCCCCGCAGACACATGGGGCCCACCCCAGGGTCCACTCACATGCCTGAACGGGACATCTGACTAATGACAGTCCCCACAGGCCAACACATGTCCTTTCCAGTGTGCTTTGTCCTCACTCACACACACCCTCGGAAAATTCCCAGAAGGTCACACATCCTGATCACTACTCCAAGCCAATCACGCTTAACTGTGGAGTTCTAATCAGAAAGGATCCCAAAAAGGAAGGTACACCTTGTTGACATGAGTCATATCATTTAGTCATTTAAACTTTTATCATTTGGGGATGTTACAATCACCCCCCCCCCCCCTTAGAGCACAATGCCCACGTTGTGGGCCCTACATCTCAACCCAGGTAGTGCACCGCACTTAAGGCTGGGTACCACCTCTGATACCAAATGTGACAACTGGGTCTCAGTGACAGCACAAACACCCCGCCTTAACATGGTCGTCAGGTCATGGCCTACCAGGTACCACCAGTTGCCCCGTAGACAAGTGGGGCCCACCCCAGGGTCCACCCACGTGCCTGAACGGGTCATTTGACTAATGATAGTCCCCACAGGCCATCACATTTCTTTTCCAGTGTGCTTTGTCTTCACTCACACACACCCTAGGAAACTTCCCAGGAGGTCACCCACCCTGATCACTACTCCAAGCCAAGCACGCTTAACTGTGGAGTTCTAATCAGACAGACTCCCGAAAAGGAAGGTGCACCTTGTTGACATGAGTCATATCATTTAGTCATTTAACCATTTATCATTTGGGGATGTTACAATCACCCTCCCTTTAGAGCACAATGCCCTCATTGTGGGTCCTAAATCTCAACCCAGGCAGTGCACCGCACTTAAGGCTGGGTACCACCTCTGACACCAAATGTGACAACTGGGTCCCAATGACAGCACAAACACCCCGCCTTAACATGATCGTCGGGTCCTGGCCTACCAGGTACCACCAGTTGCCCCACAGACATGTGGGACCCACCCCAGGGTCCACCCACATGCCTGAACGGGTCATCTGACTAATGACAGTCCCCACAGGCCAACACATGTCCTTTCCAATGTGTTTTGTCCTCACTCACACACACCCTGGGAAACTTCCCAGAAGGTCACCCATCCTGATCACTACACCAATCCAAGCACGCTTAACTGTGGAGTTCTAATCAGATAGGCTCCTGAAAAGGAAGGTTCACCTTGTTGACATGAGTCATATCATTTAGTCATTTAACCCTTTATCATTTGGGGATGTTACAATCACCCCCCCCCCCTTTAGTGCACAACGCCCTCATTGTGGGCCCTACATCTCAACTCAGGCAGTGCACCGCACTTAAGTTTGAGTACCACCTCTGATACCAAATGTGACAACTGGGTCCCAGTGATAGCACAAACACCCCGCCTTAACATGGTCGTCGGGTCCTGGCCTACCAGGTACCATCAGTTTCCCTGCAGACACATGGGGCCCACCCCAGGGTCCACCCACATACCTGAATGGGTCATCTGACTAATGACAGTCACCACAGGCCAACACATGTCCTTTCCAGTGTGCTTTTTCCTCACTCACACACACCGTGAGAAACTTCCCAGAAGATCACCCATCCTGATCACTACTCCAAGGCAAGCAAGCTTAACTGTGGAGTTCTAATCATACAGGCTCCCGAAAAGGAAGATGCACCTTATTGACATGAGTCATATCATTTAGTCATTTAACCCTTTATCATTTGGGGATGTTAAAAAAGGGGGGAGAGAATTTACTAGGAAAATGACCTAAATTTTGGGGATGTATGTTTTTTAAATTAATTTAGTTCGACTATAAATGTGTTAATGGATTTGCGAGGTTCTCACTGAGTTTGGAGAATGTATGGGGTGGTTTGGATTTCTCCACTAAAAATAGTTCTTTTCGTGGTCTTTAGGAGAAATACACACTTTATAATGGGATTAAATTTCATGTACTGTTTTTTGGGTATAATCCTTGAGTCTGATACACAACGTGAAATCATTACCTTTTGTGTATTTAGTTCATGTCCTGTAGTGATTAAAATTAAATTTTTATAAAAATTTGACATGTTTCTGAATGTTATCAGCCTTCACGAATTACACAATGTGTAATGGGATTACACGGAATTTAATTCTTGGGATTTGTGGTTTTTATGGTTTTTTATTCTTGATTTGTTTATCCATTCATCTATAGGATGTTGTCTCCCAACCTAGAGGCTCTCATGGGTGATTTTTCAGACCTTCACTCTTTATGAATCGAATTTTTATGTTATTAATCATCAGGGTTGTTGGGATACATCTATTCATGTAATAATTCCTTCATTTTCTTCATTTAACTTGATTTTGGTATCCCTTTTTTTCAATGGTTTTATATCTGTTTATTTGTGATGATGATTCTGTTAATTACAATCTAGATCCATCATGTGATCTTATTCCGGGGGTGATCCTTTTTTGTCTGTGGTGTATGGGTTTGCGTTATTCAAGGTATATGTGATCTATCTTCTTTTCTAACCATTTTTTATAGATTGAATCAATTATTTGATTTGTGGATTGATTCTAGGGCCTTCATTTTTTTTGAGTTATTCCTTGTTGGTGGATCTTATTGTGGGCATATACAACTAAAGTTTATGGTAGCTTGTTTTGTCACTAGCCTATGTTGGATGAACTCTATTGACTTGGTTTTGATAAAAAAAAAATTTAAATTAAATGTCATGATGGATTGATGGATTTGTGTGTGAGAGGAAATGGTTTTTCGATAAATGATTTTTTCCCTTGTTTTGGTAAAAGAAAATTTACTTTCAAATCATTTTGCGATATATTTGTGAAATGTTTTTCAAATAATGGTTTTGATGAAAAGGTTTGTAAAATATATCATATTGGAGGACTTGGGTATTTAGGACGAAGGTGTAGTAACAAGCATTGCCTGTTGATACTATCAGGGGGTTCACACATGGGGTGTTCCTCTACTCCATAATATTTTTGTTCTAGGGACTTGATATACTTGAAGGGATGTTCATTTTCTATAGTGTTCCTATATACACTAGAGCTTATGTATATATCTAGAGTATGTATGCATGAAATTTTCGATGTTGGGGGTACAAGTTTCCTAGCTATTGTGAACTAGTGTGATCCTTGGCATGATGTTACTTGTTCATTGGCATGTACAATTTTAGTTGTACTATTATGAATTTGATATGAGATGTGATACATGATTTTCTTTGATTTTATATAACTATCTTGATATATATATATAATTCTTTGAAACTATTTTACCTAGATTATTTTATAAGTGTGGAAAAATTAAAAAGTAAATGTTTTTCTAATCTTTTGATATAAAAAATTTAATTTTTTTTATCATGTTTAATTTTATTTGAAGTTGATCATGTTAAAATTATTGTATAGAGACTTTTTATATAACACTTGGGTTGGATACTACTGAGCCTCTTACCTCACACCATGCGCACCCCTTCAGTAGTGTGTAGAACAGTGTATGTCTTTTGATGCAGGGAAAGGTACGGTGTTGTAGGGAGGCGGTAAGGTTTTTTTATATTTATTGGGTAGTTATTAGTGATATAGTGGGATTTTTTCCACACTATCACATGGAGTTGTTAGTTGTTTTTTCAATTTTCATCTGATGTTGAACTCGTACTTGGATTTTTTTTACTGCTTTCAGTTTTATCATTTCCACTATCTTCTTTAAATTATGGAATATATTTATTTCTTCCACTATTTGTATCTATTATATATATTCCATGTTTTTTTGCTTAAAGTTAGGGGAAATCATTCCCTCTAGTACTTTTTGATACTTTGGTTCTAGTATTAATCCCATGGGGATTGGAAACCCCCTTCAGGTATGTGAAAATTATAGTAAGGTGCCGGTTTTAGAGGGTATCAGGGCTGGGTTTTTCACATCCAATGTAATATGGGAATCATATATGTATCTAGTTATTTAATATTTACAAACCAGTCAATCATATATGGAAATATCCCTTGTATCTTGTACAAATATAATAAAGCAAATACTAGATCTGGGTTATAAGTGTCAAGGTGTTATACTAATCCTATAAAATTATAAACTATAATGATCCAAAAATGTAAGAGAATGAATTATTGACTTAAAACTCAAGTTTATGTAATTTTTAATACCAGGTCCTTATAAGTATCATCACCTAACCACAAACAACACCTATCAGCTACATTAATTTTTCACGATTATAAACTCCCTATGTGAGTGACTATCCTATACAAACTGCGTACAATCACCACCACTAAGGCACAAATGATATTCACATTTATGATTTCTCATTTGTAAACCACAATCCATGTAATCCATTCATGGGTTATACAGGCACCATGCAGTCACAATTCTTAGAGGTGTGCCATCTTTCATGAACTGCCTACGCAATCTGTGTATTCAGTATACAGTCTCATGCTCCTAAAAAAAATCATCATTAACACTTTTATACACCCAAACTTTTGTAAGGAACTAGAAAATGGTTATATTAAAAAAATATACAATTATTCTACTATGTTTCTCCTTGATAAACCTATAATATATTAACAAAAAACATAACACATAAACAATATCTTACTTAGATTTCCTTAGTTCTGATATTTATTCTTATTAAGATTTGAGTAGTTATGTTTATGGGGTCTGTGGTTGCATTTAGGATGTTAGAATAGTATAGTGGTGGTGGTATAGTATATGTGTTATTAATATGAAGGGTTTATACGATCTGATATAGAAATATGATAAATGATGATATATTGGTTGTTTTTGGACGGTGTAGTGGTCATTAGCATGATTTTTGTGGTGGTCTATGTGGTGATGGGTTCACTTATTGTGGGTTTTGTGGTAGTTGTCCCAGTGGAACAGAATATAGCTTGAATTAATGAAACTGGTAATGTAGAATAGTCTTGAATTGATAAATGGATGTCTTTTAATGAAATATGATGATGGGATAAAAAGATAAATGTGGAAATAGATTAAAATAATTATTAATGGATGGTTTGATATTAAATATGGATAAATGAATATAATGTATTAGGTAAGTGGTAAATCAACAATTAATAAATAATGTGGTAAAAAAGGGTTGTAATTTATTTTGTGTAGTTTTTTCATTATTAGAGTTATCAAGTGTGATATGCTACTTCTGGTAGCGGTTTTCATTGCATGATGGATTTAATGAAGTGGCTTTAATGGATTGTAGAGATTATGATATTTTAGTTATTGGTTGACCCTTAGTTGGTCATGTGTGTCTTATAGTATCATTGTATTTTCTTGTTATTTTATAAAAATCACTACTAAGGTTAGGTAACCTTATTGATTCCCATATAAGGACATGGATTTCGAGTGGTTTCCCCAACATCCAGTATGTAGAGGAGAAAATGGTGGATTGTTCCTTCTTCTCTACACTCCCTTTTGATGTAGTATAGGATTTGATGGATCATTATACATAAATATATATTATTTTTAATGTCTTAAGTTTATAGTATATATATACTATCTGACATGGTTTTTTTGGTTGTGATGTGGATAAACGGTGGGGGTTTTCATTATAAGAGGAGGGGATTAGGATGTTGTCCTTAATTTTCATATTACCCTAATATGATGAGGATGTGATGTGTATTTGTGATGCATTATGTGGTGGATAATATGTGGTTATGGTATTTATGCGGTATTTGGCTATGTAGGTATATAGATATAGAAGTGATTGAAGTAAAAGAGATATGTATTTGGGAAATGAGAGTGAAAAGATCAGTAGGAAAGTGGTAAAATGGTACCTTCTTGATATATTATTTTAACATTTTATTATTAAACTTATATTTTTGGTGGGAAAGAACTTTGGTTAGTTATGGTGATAGTTGATCGTGCATAGGTGTGATTTGGTTCTATCGTTTATTCAATGCAGAATTAGTATGCCACTTCCACATTTTCATGAGAGGTTTTTGGTAGGATCTTACTTAATATACATGTATAGAACCCCTTATATATATATATATATATTATAGGTTTCTTGTTTATAGATGATAATCAGGTTGGATTATACCAGTTTGAGGTTGTATTGGTGTTCATGATTTGCAGCCTTATAAGTTTCATTTTGGTATTTCATTTTTAATGGCTTTTAGTTATGTATGAAATTTATCTATACTCTGAATTAAATTTTATTTTATTTTAAATGGAGTTTATTAGTAATTTTTCTTATGTTCATAGGATTATAAGGTTGATTCCTCCCATAAATGTGAGATTATTCCCTATGTGCTATTCTTCATCATGTGGCCTATTGGAGGTAGGATTTGGGGGTCGCTCTCATCTTCACTATAGGCCCAGGAGGGGTTCCTAATGGGGTGGGTCATCACAAAGTGTTATTAAATTTATGGTTGGGAATAAATATGGAGTTTAAAGTTAGGAATTGGTAAGGATTGAAATTATTTGGTAGGGTAACTATATCAAATGAACTTATCATGTGATATAGCAAGGGAGATTGACTAACAGTCAATAATTTAGGCCCCCCTATGATCTAATTAAGTAATTTAATCTTATAGAATGTACTATGTGTGATGGATCTTATTTCATGGTATATACCTAGGTGTGGTACATGCATCATTTTTTTTGGAATTTGTGTTTGAAATGAGGTAATTCTAGGAAAATGAAATGAGTCTAAGTAAATAAATTTAAATAAATTTTATTATTATCTTATTATGAGTTTCTTATATTTTTTAAATATGGTTTTTAGGTGTTTTAAAAATGTGATTTAGGCTACATATGTGTGGAAATATGATATGGTTAACCATATTAGGGTTTACCCAATAGGGGAGGATGGGTCTTAAAGGAAGATGTTGCATAAGTTTCAGTATCAAGGATTAGATGAGTCTAAGGGGAGTGTCTCTAATTAGGATATAGAGTGTTTCTTTTAGGATCTATAGACTACTTTCTATCTAATCCTTGTAAATAATTGTCCCTATATTGTTTTTTCTCTCATTCAGTTGAGAGGATCTGTGTGTCGTTGTTGGTTTTTTTTACTTATGGATGATCTAGAATAGTTTGAGGTATCATGGGATGGTTTTCATAAGTAGTTTCATGCCAAATTTATTTATTAGATGTTGAAGGTAAATGAGAAATTATATTTTATCACCCTTTATCAAAATATCTTGAGTGTGTGAGATCTTAGGATCTAATTCCAAGAACTCCTCTATTATATTCTCTATATTATTCTTGGTGAGAAGGTAAGGGATTTACATTTCGAGGTAATGTTGCATTATGTGATTCAATATTAGGTCACCTTGTTCACCTTACTTATGTATCTTTAGGTGTTGGGAAAGTCTGAGTTTATTTATAAGATACATGTATAGACCAAATCATCATTGGAGGGGAGTCTTAAAAACTTCCCTTGTAGTATAAATAAAGATGGGGGATCTTGTATGTTAAGGTATTAATGGTTCTAACTCTTATAAATTCAAACCTATACTTATTATTCATCTTTTTTCCTCGGTTTGAATTTTTTGAGATATTACCATGAGTTATGGATTTATGTTCTTTGGTTTTAGAAGGAATGTTCATAGATGGTTTTAGTGTCTGAATTTACTTTATTTTCAGCATGGGATGGGTGGTTAGCTTCTAGTTTAGCCTCAACAACAGCTCCCTCCAAGGACTTATCAGAAGTAGGGCCATCTGAATTTCAAAATGTATAGGGAATATGGAGAAAATAGAGGGAAGCCTTATGATTTCCCCCATCCTTAGGGATATAAGGATGATCATAGTTTCATAGGTGTTCATTGGTAGGGTTAAAGAGGTAGAATATCTCTACTTAGTTAACTATATTCCATTGATTTTTTAACTCCTAATAGACTAGAGATTGTTCAAGGTTCCATCTACTTATCTTATACCTTTTTTCTATGTTTTATTATAGATATTCACATTCATTTAATTCACCTACCTTGGATAATACTGTGTCACTCGAGGTGGATAGGCTTCTAGTTTCCTTGGTACTAACTATACTGGTTGGAGTTTAATCTATCTTTCTTGATGTGTGTCAGGGTAATTAATAGATAAATAGGAATCATTATACATTTTCTTATTTCTTCTTACTGAAAATATGACCGTATGATGTAATTCTTAGCATGGATTGATTGTACACTAGGTGTATGGTCATTGATTTATTATAAAGGATAATTTCATTCCTTGGTGTGGAATGAAATAATATCATTTTCATCGATGAGTAGGACTATTAAATAACCCATATTCATTTATATACTCCTTTTATTAGATAGTGGATTTCTTTTCGAGTTTATATAAGAGTAAGAATAGGTATTTTTTATATTTTTCAAGTATTTATGTGTTTTTTTCAAAATAGTTTTTCATGTTACACCCTCAACATGGTATTGAGTTTGGGATATAGTTATATCCAAGTGTATTTCTAATTTTTATGGATTTATATCAGATATAACCTTTAGAATTGTGAGAGTTGAGGATTAATATTGATGATTTGATACATAAGGGTCTCATTTAACCCATCATATCTCCATAGGTTTCTTTGATATTT
Organism: Viscum album; assembly: GCA_963277665.1. NCBI lineage: Eukaryota > Viridiplantae > Streptophyta > Magnoliopsida > Santalales > Viscaceae > Viscum > Viscum album. The sequence continues at coordinate 367,800,440 of OY728131.1, forward strand.
TTTTCCATTAAGGTAGATGGTAGTTTTCAGTTGTTCACATAATACCAATAGTTAAATCATGTAATAATAAATAATTATTAGCCCTTCCCTAGAATAGATGAAGTGTTCAATAAATTGAGAGGACCCAACTATTTTTTGAAGATTTATATATAGACTATATATCATCATATGAGTGTGAAAGAGAACTATGTCATGAAAAATGACTTTCAGTGTCATTATGGGAAATTCAAGTTCTTGTAAATATCACTCAATTTCATAAATACCCCCACTATTTTTATGGGACTTAGGAATTACATGTTGTTTTCTTAGTATGTTAGCTTCAATAAGAGGTGAATTTAAGTTTAAATAAAACATAAATTTTCCTCACTCAAGAAATTAAATTGTTCATAAGATATAATTTTCAAATTTATCAAAGTAAAATAATCAAAAATAAATACATATGACATAAAATAAGGCACTTAGAATTTATAAGCTTAATTGAGGTAAACAATTCAATTAGAAATAATCACAAAGTAGATAGAAACAAAATATAGAGTTCCAGATAAAAATATGTAAACTCTTTTAAGGGATATTATTAATAGTCCTAATTAATGGTAACTTTTCCCTTTTAATCAAAAAAGAAAGGGGGATCATTACCTAGATTCAAGGGATACAAGTTTCAAACATATAACTTTGTCAATCAGTCTAATTAAGAAATAAAAGTTTCATACTTTGAACATATTTAAAAAACATCAATAGTTGGAATATTATCCATGATCCCCTCTTAGGACCACTAAATCTGTAGTAATTCCTCACCTTAAACTTCATCAGACTCGCCATTTGGAAGATGTAGATTCCTATCCCTAGAATCTAATTGAACTCAGTGTTTGGAAGCACCCAAATTCCTAACCCTAAAATCTCTTCAATTAAGAAATATTAGAATCAATGATTATCAATATAAGACAAAAATATTTTATATTATTAACCTCATAAACTTAATCTCTAGGTATCACACTGAACACAATTATATGTGGAATCACTCAAAGTAATGATATGATATACATTTTCATAAATTTAATTTTTCTAGTACTATATAATAATAATATTTGCATATTCTATTCCTCAAACATTGATATCAATTTATAGAAATTTATGTAACAAACTCCCCAGAGTTATTTGGGTATGGTTGTAACAAAATCATAATCTGAAAATTCATCTTCCATTTTATATAATCAACCTAAATTCAAAAATATCTATAATTTAATGTAGTAAAATTAGTTTACTAGAATTTAGTGATTCAAATATTAATTTTACTTAAGAAACATATAACTAACAAATACACAAATAATGTATAAGTAAAAACATGTAGCATATTATGATTCATCAAAATAATAGATTTAGAATACTTCATTTCAAAAAAATGTCTCAATATTTTTTCATGAGTTCTTGGATTAGTTAATAGTAGTATTCATAAATGACATTCTTATAAACATTAAGTCAAAGGAGGATCATGATAAGCAAATGAGGATCATTCTAGGAGTTCTTTGTAAATCAAATATTTATATAAAATCATCCAAGTAAAAGTTCTATACCCATTAGGAATATTTCCTTATACATGTGGTGTATAAACAAGGGGTGTTGGTGGATACTTTGAATATTGGAGTAGTTTTTTCTTGAGAAACATCCAAGAATTTTGTAGAGGTTCAAAGTTTCCTTGGTGATGTGGGAAATTATTGGAGGTTATTTTTTTATTAATCTCATATTATAACCACTTTTATAGTCTTAACTAAGAAGAACCAGAACTTCATATAGACTAATCATTTCTATGAAACATTCAACTACCTGAATTTAATGTTAATCAGTGATCCTCTTCTTTATTTTCTAGTGGAAGGATTCATGCTTGAGGTTTTCTATGATGATTCTCATCTAGGATTGGGAAGTATTTTAATAATTAAAAGTGAAGTGATATCATATGATTCTAGTACATTACATCCTAAAGATAATAATTATTCCACCCATGATTTTGAGTTGGCAGCAGTGTTGTCTTCTCTGAAGTTGTGGAGGCATTGCCTCATTAGCGAATGCTTTATAGTCTTCACATATCACAAAATATTAAGGTGTATCTTCTCTTAGTGATATTTGAGTATTAATTAATAGAGGTGGATGTATTTATTCTAAGTTCATTAATTTTATATCTCCTATAAACTATGAAATGAGAATGTGGTTATTTATTCACTGAGTATGAAGCTATGGGGAGATGTTGTCTGGGAGTCTGTAGATTCATATAGAGTGATGCAAGAGATTTTAGTATTGAATATTATTATGGGTGAAGCTAGTGGTATAGGTTTTCTATACTAAATTATATTAAAATAATACTTGTTAAAATAAGCGGATGGGTCTCAATGGGGATGATTAGAGGTAGAACTGTTAAAATATCATGTTTTTCATAGTGATCCTCTTAAGTGATAATTAGATAATGATCAGAATTGGGTGTTGTTTCATAGAAATTTATTTATTTCTTCAGTAGTGTGTGAGGTTTTTATCTATTATTTTCATAGAAAGCACTTTTCTATATAAACTAGTGATTCCAATATGTATAATTCCATGAGGATTCAATTCTAGTGACTAAAGATAAATCTATTTGTAGTGATGTTTGTGTCATGGTGTTTTGTCTTTCAGTGAGTAAATGCATAGTGTCGAGTAACTGGAGGTTTTTGGTGTCCATTATATGTATTTTAATTGAATTGGGAGGAAATATTAGCCGATTTCATCATCATTTGTCTTGATATTAGGTATTATGTGATTTATTTTAGTTATCAGATATCAGTTTATGAATTCATATCATTTCTTGGTGATTAAGGATTATAGAGTTGTGGTTTATTTGGAAAGGAAATATATAGATGAGATAGTGAAGTTTCATTGGGTTATAAGGGTGATAATCTATGATCAAGATCCTCATTTTATCTTGAGACTATATAGAGGTATTTATCATGTTTTTGGTTATCAGTTATATCTAATCACCTTATTTCACCCCCAAAAAATGAACAAACCAAGAAGACTATTTAGAAATTGTATATATTTTGTGTGCATGTGTTCTAGATTTCAGAGGTCTATGGATAAATCAGTTGATTTTGTTAGGTTTTAACATAAAAATATTTATAAATCTTATATTTTCATCGATTAACTTGAGGTGTTGTATAGGGATCCTTTTAGATCTATATTACACTGGACTGAGGTTAGGGAGTAGGCAGTACATAGACCAAATGTGGTGTAGGGTATTATCAAGAAGGTACAAATGATAAAGGAATGGATTAAGGTTTTGTATAATCATTAGAAGTTTTATTTTGATTAAAGTAATATGCATTTGAAACTTGATGTCGTTGATCATGTGTTCATGAATGTTTATCCTCATTGTGGAAAATAATGTTTTGGTCAAGGGAGTAATCTTTCCACTCATTTTATCAGTACCTTCAAGGTGTTAGTGTATATTGGTGAGGTGTTTTATTGGTTAACTCTTCCTCTAAATCTATTCAAGATCCATGATGTCTTCTATGTGTTAAAGCTTGGTCAGTACCTTCATGGAAACTCTCATGTCATTGATTGGGGTGAGTTTTATATATAAGAGTATGTAGTTTTTGTGGAGAATTCAATCGATATTTTGGATCATTGGGAGAAGGTGTTTCATAGGTGGATGATTCCCTTGGTTCATGTATTATAGAGGCTTGGTGACTTATATAAGTGTATGTGGGAATGTGATTCGTAGATGTGTGCTCAGTATCCCAAGCTATTATAAACCTTGTTTCACCTTAACACTAAAATTCTTTATTTTGTATTAGTTTTATTGAGATTATTGGTCTGTGTTCTATTTTTTTCTTTAGAGATGGTTTCATTTCTATTTAATTGGAATATCTTAGGGATTTTTGGGTTTTATAGTTTTTTTCCTTTTTTAGGTTAGCTTTGATTATTGAGGATGAGAATTGTTTGAGTGGAATATAATTAAATAGAATAGGTTTTATTGAACAAAAAATTTGCATTCTGTGGGTGTTGGAGGTGTCAAGAGGAGGTTTAGTTGGAGTTGAAAAAAATTTAAGATTGTTTTTCTACCATCATCCTGAATCAAACTACGATAATTAAAAATTATATTGTGATCAATTTTTCAGTGGAGATGAGATTTTGTGGTATGGTTCATTGAACTGTAAGGATTTGGGTTTCAGTGTGATGTATGCATTGAGTCATGGGAGATGAGCCTTGTTATTTCAGTTTCACTCTATCTTAAAGTGAAATATTAGTTAGGGTTTGATAGTTATTGGTTATGGTGTAAAGACCCCTAGGTTAATCTTACGTATAGTATATTTGAATGTGATGTGTTGTGTTGTGGTGTGGAGTGTTTTGGGATGCCTTGAGATTAATCTTTTTTGAGTCCTATTGTAGAAAGACAATTCTCATAGCACCATGGAAGCCCAAGAGAATGAATTTTATATTTTTACAATTTTGGGATCATTTCATCATGATTGGTTGTCTTTCATCATAGTGAGACCATGTGGAGTTATTGAGTTTTAGGATGACATTGTAGAATACATTGTAAAATTTTAAAATCTTGGAATTCATCCTGACCACACAATTTAAAAGAGGTTTTACCCTTGAGATTCAAGAGATATCATTTTATAATTCATGAATTGGGTCTATATTGGGGTGTAATAACCCCAATTACACTATGATCTTGTGTTATATAATTTTAATTATAAATTTGTAGTGTATCTCATATTTTTTATTTTTCCTTAAAATTTATTCAAAAATGAGGTCTCTTATGAATAATATTGAGTTCCCATTTTCCATACTTTGGTCTCTCATTGATCATTGGCTTTGTGTGATCGAGATATTTTGATCTGAGGTGTATTTATCTCCCTCTTTTAATCTCTTTCTCTATTCCTTCCCTCTATTATTATTTATGAGAGGATGTTTGGTTTATTTTATAATAGGTTATTGATGTTTTTAATTATTTTGTTCAATACCTTAAAGTTCGGTATGGTTTGATCACTGGTTCCATCACATTCTTTTTCTATATTTTTTGAAGTACTAATTGAAGTAGGGGATAAAAAAATTATCTTTATTTACTTTGTGTGATTATTTAATTAGTATGTATTTTATATTATTGATTAAATGGTATGTATTATCCTAATTAATAAAATAAATTAAATAAGAAATTATAAAGTATTATGGGTGATATACATGAGTTTAAAAGTTCTTGTGTTATTAATGTATTGTTTATTCAATTGGTGGTTTCTATTGTGATAAGACATTTTTGGCAGCTATAGGAATAATTAAATCACCTTCCATAAAAATTTCATTGCTTAATGATGGTAATATATTGATTGCTTGGAAAAATATTGAAATTATTATTTATATTATTATACATAAAGTGTTGAATGAATATGAAATAATTATTAGGAGTGATTGTTTCTATTTTTTTTCTATATTTGTGATGATTTTGTACTAATGGGTTGAAGCACCCAAGACCCTCACTCCTAGGTCTAGTGATAATAACATATCCTTACAAACTATCTTTGATTCCAACTAAGATGACTGAAGTGTAACACACATATATTTTACATCATCTTTTTAATTTTAACATTACACCCCAAAAATACACACATAATCCTAGAAACAAATAGTTTAGTGTCTTTGGAGATTAGCTGCATGATCTTTTAATTTCACAATAATTCTTTAATGTTTCCCATAATATTATGTACACATGTTATCCTTCTATAAATATCATACCTAAAAATGTTTTTTATTTCTTAGGGTATGGAAACATAAGAAAACGGTGATCTCATATGCTCAGTAAGGGTAAATATAAGAGATGAAGACTTTTGATCATAAGTGTGAATAAGTCCAATGTGTAGTTATGAGAACATAACCAAGTTTTGTGGACCTAACATAAGATAATCATACCCCATAAGTCATATATCATAAATAATTATTCATGGAATAATTCTTTTGTAAAAACATAAGACATGATTCATTAGAGTGAAAACATGAGTCAATAATCATGATTCATGAGAAATTAACATAACAACATAAAAATGCGACATGAATTAGATATAATAAAAAAATTTAAGGCTAACAACATAAAAATTAATCACAAAATGGGCTAGGATGACCACCTACACATAATATTGTTGGCTTGAGTTAATAACTTGTTCACCTTTTTAAGCTTTGGCTAACCACACATATAAAGGTGTCGGGGCACATAGTGAAAGAAAATGGGTTAGGTATTTGAAAATTTTCATAACTATATTGATATAACTATGTCATATTTTGTGATAAAAAACCCATTAAAAAGTTCAAGGATCTCAAATAAATAAATTAAGAAAAAAAATAAAATTGAACAGTTACCTCGATCGATTTGAAGGAATGTTTGACAACCGCTCATATTTGGAAACCATTTTTCAAAGGAAACAAAGTCGGATCCCACTAGATCATCCATGTACACATTTAAAGTCTACAAGAATTTCTATTACCTATATATAGGTGTGATCATAGATATTTTATAAAGCCTTCGATGTCCTGATGATCATCACTATGTCGATCCTTTGATATATGAAAGAGATCTTGGATTAGTTTCTCGGATAAATAGGTTAACTCTATAGGGTGTGGGAGAGATTATAGAGAGACTCTCAAATTCATGCAGTGAATAATACCACAAATTAGATCCCCCTATAACTTATATAGTGTGGTATAAAATATCTGGAAGTGGCTCCACAGTCCCCGAATATGTTTTACCAACTAAATAATCTATAAATGAAATATTATGGTTGTTAAACTAAGTTATAATTATCATTTATATTTTTATCACTTTATTTTAATATAAACAAATATTACATGATAAAATTGAGTCATTAACTCAACTCGTTATTCTTATAAATATTAAATGAACCTTGAATATTAAAATAATATTCCTTTGTTAAATATTTTACCACGTATTCACTTAATATCTTGTGAAAACTATTGATAAATAAATTCAATAACAATTATTCTAAACTCAAATAATATGAATTTATTTATCTTATGGTGATCATTCAAATTTGGACATTAACCCGGACATCATGGTGGGGGACACCATGTGCTAAAATCCTATTCATTATAATATATAATAATTTTGAATATGCTAAGTTTGTGACACTCTAGGACCTTATATCGATGGTAGTGAATATTATTCATAGACCAAGAGAAGAGTATAGCAACCCATCAAGGCCTCTAAGGAGAAAAGGATCAATCATGGAAATTAAAACCCTTCCTTTGAACACTTTTCATGGAATATGATCTATTTATATCATGACATCTCATAAAGAAGGATGTACACTTCATGTTGTCATCCTTTCTTACTTTATTATTCATTGACCTTACTATATGTACTTACCTTCATCTACCATGGATATGTATTTAGTATAGGTACTACCATCCTAATCAACTAGGCCTAAGATATCAGTTCCTTTCAAAAGTGGTGAATTTTTTCTTGATTATTCAATCAATTTCAAACCATTAATGGCTCACCTAATTCCAGATACCTTTCCATGAAATAAATTTCTTGGTTTTATCATGTATCAAAGTACATAATTAAATAATATACACTGATAATATTCTCAATTCAAGAGACTGTTACGCGTGTTTAAATATAGGAACTACCAATGACACCTTAAACATATGGTGTTCCTATTGGTGGGTCAGTACTCATGTTCTCATCTACTCAAGATCACCAAGTGGGTACTTCATGTGAAGAATTATCAATGCTTATGATCCCATAAAACCTGATATCAATATATAATTTTTGTCTTGTTAGAATACTTTTCTAGATCATATGTCCTAAGTTTAAGATTACTTTCATGGTATCTTGAGGTTCTCATTATAGCCTTGAAACTACTATATCCTTTTGATATAACAAATAATATATGGAAATTACCATATATATAGTCAATGCAAAAATATCAATTCTAATATGGTAAGATTATATCATTTATAACTCATTGTATAGATGATATCGTAATAAAAAGAAGTATTATTCAAGTTGGGTCTAGGGAACCCACTTTTACAACACTCCCACTTTCACTATATCCAAATTTCTAATTATGTTTGTTTTCACTCACATGATAGGATCATGTTTCTACTGAGTTATGTATTTAGTCATTGAGCATGCCACATCTCTATTATGTGGCTACATTTTTATCTACAATTTCACCTCCTTGAGTAAGACTCCTTAAGAGATGATATCCCTATGTATATTCCTTTTTTCCTCTATCTAAACTTGACATCTTGGATAGTATAAATAAATTAGGATTATCATAATTTATATTATTATAACAATTTACTTACTCAGTGTGATTCCAAGATCCGAAACAAAACATTGTGTATTTTACTCTGCTTCTTTAGCTGAATCAGAAGATGGAATGCACTTTGTATTTCTAGATATTGCTACAACTAGATTTAATGAGATTATATTTCTCATTAAAGTGTCCTAACTACAATATTATATTATATTGATCCAAATTAATATTAGTTTGTGTCCATTTATAACTAGTGTTCTATCCTTTCCAAGGATCAAGAGCATATCTTATTGGAGAGATTTATTCCATGTGTCAATGGTTAGAGTTATCTCTCTAATTTTTTCAACTTTTATTTCCCAATACATTGTCATTATATATATTTCAACTTTTTATAAGTGAACCATTATATTTAAATTAGTAGATATCGTTACCTATAACATAGTTTTTTATTTTAAGTAAATATTTGGAGAGTTTATTTCATTCTAGTATTACCCAACTATAGGACCAATCAACTATTTTTCATATATTATTAATATATTTTACTTGTAAAATAGTGGTTCTCCCACTAACCTCTTGTAGAAACATGGAAAAATTCATTAAAAATAAATATTTTATGATATTGTTACTTACTTAAATCCAAAACTGGATTTCTATAAATTTCACCCCTTATTGGAATTATACAGTGTCACCAATTTTTTTTTTGGTTTTATCATATAAACACCTTCCAATAAAGGTGGTCTTGTCATACAATTCCAAATAAAATGATCATAGAAGTTATCTATGATAAGTAGAATTATAACAGTTTTAGGCATGAAAACATATTATAACCAATCGTGCCTTAGTGGTGTCATTATTGCATCGCCTGTGTATGGTATCTCTTGAATACCCACCAATGGATTTATATCAATTGAATAATATTCCAAAATACAGACATTATCTTGGTATATGGAATCCATTTTTTAATTTTAATTAAACTCTTTTATCTTAGTTTATTTCCATTTACATATTTCTTATAGGATCCATTATTCTTAATAAATAATGTATCACCATATTTAGTGAGTATAAAACATAACTATGGTTTTAACCTTCATATTAAATCTATATATTTGTAATAATCCTTTTAAAAAAAACTCTTGTGGAACTTATTCCTATGAAAACTAGTTGTTCATATTCATCCTTGAATTAACCCAAGTCAATATTGCTCCCAATATCTCAAATAGAGATGTTCACCCTTTTATAAAAATATAGTCTATTACTTGAATATCAATTTTCGATATTAGCGATTTCTATAATATTCATATATTAATTTAGAAAAATTACTTTAGATTTATATCTTGTTTTTCTTGATGTTGTTTTATTTATATCCTTAACAAACACTTCGCATATAAACATATGTTATTATGAAATGATGTATTATATCATATTATAAATTATATGATATCTATTTTTAAATATAGTTGGAATTCGGTTATGGATAACACAACCATTTTAAAAGCATGTCCTAAAATATAACAGAAGTTTCTCCAACGAATATGAGTCTCAACATTGATGTTCCTTTTACTTACATCATAAATCTGATGTGTATAAGGAAATGTGTGTTTATAAATTACTCCATGATATGTTTTATTAACCAATGTTGGAAATTTTAATTTCCATATATCATACGTACTAACATCATAACTTTGATGTGTATAAGGAAATGTGAATTTAGGAATAAATTTACTATATTTCATGATCGATGAATGCTTGGTCAATATATTTGTTGACACACATTCTTGAAATAATTCATATATGCTAACCATGAATATTTTATACTTCACTTTTACATTCCTTAAAACTCATAAAGGAATAATATGAAGTATATGAACTTACCTCTAGCTTAACATTAGAATAGTTCATCCTCTCTAACTAAAAAAATCTGAAATCTTTATGGACTACCATTATTTCTAAAGGTTTATTTATCCAAATCTAAAAAAGTAAATGTATTGATGATACCTAAGGTATTTATATCCAAATATTATAAACCCATAATGGGTATATCCTTTAAAAATAATTTGTTTTACTAGAGAAATAATTATCTTTCCACAACTTGTAATGAACTAGCTCGGGTTGACCTGACACATCATATGATCCGGCTCACCACAAGGTCTCAGGTATGCATCCATGAATTACAAAGGCTACCAACTAGTGGAAAGGGTATATAAGATAACATGGGGATACAATAACCTCTAGTCATAGTGAAATAACAATTGAAAATATCAAAAATCATGTACAAGTATAAAAATCAAAGTACTCATAATAAATAAACTAAAAATAAATCATTCTATAATATATGAAATGTGGAATATAGTCATATAGACTCAAATAATGAAAAAAAAAACAAAATATAAAGTCTCACACTAGCTCAATAACATCTACAAAATAAAAAAAACTGAAAATAAATACAATGACCTTTAATTCTATCTCCGAGTTGAACCACATACCCAACCTCTTTGATGCCTTAGATGCAACATCCTAATATTGAGTCTCCACACAAGTGGTTCCAATCGATCAATAAACACTAGGAATATGCCCCATCCATTGATAAACCTTTTATCCAACCTAAAAACAAACACTAGGTCTTCACGCACACCTAGGGTCATGTATAGGGGTGAGAAATAAATCTCAATAGGTCATCCCTAAAGGTGGACCTATAATCTGCAGTTATAACAAGTATATAATTACATGATATTACCATCCTATTTTAAGACTGATAATAGTTGGAATAAAAGAAAAATACCTAAAAAGGTGGATAAACAAAACAAGGAAAACATCCAACCACAGGTTTCAATGTGACAATCGAGATAAATTCACCCCCACTCTGGCCCATGCTAGACGATTTATAGAATGTGGATCGCCCAGCCATATGACAATCAGTGTGTCTACTATATCTAAATAAGAGCTCCAAAATGTCTAAATTTAAAGGTATGAATGTTATCCCCATGGTGTAACCATAGTCATCTACATGAAAAAGGGCATATACTCAACTCTAGGACTCCAATTTCATGATCTGAACTAGGGACAAGAACATCTAGGTCAACACAACTAGAGAACCTATGAGCCTCGAAGGTCCTGTATAATGAATTGGGAACCAACTATGGGCCCAAAAATACTTAGGATCTATATATAAGCCTAATATCACATAGGATACATGGGTCTATCAGTTCCCTAGCATCCTTGATATAAAAAACCCACTCCATGAGTTCCTCAGCACCTCACGATCCATAAGCCACTCTAGGTAGTGTGAATACTTAACTAGAGGAGGGTTCACTCATATATATTTTTCATTTTCTCCCTAAGGTTTTTAACCAAATCCATCTAATAGAGGGTAGATAAAGATCAAAACTCAGTTCCATCACTCGATCTAATATATCCTAAGGGTCTGCTCCCCAAACCAAACTCTTGAGAAGAAAATATCTTAAACATCACAACCAAAGTCCAACCAAACTTGGGATGGTCTAACCTCGAACCCACTATCCAAATAGATGAACTTAAATCACTGATTATATCTTATAAAACAAATAATGGGGCCTATCTATAGTCCCTTGGATCTTGGTATCCAAAAAAACAACCACCAAGGGCTTCTAATTACCTGCATTAGGTCCAAATCAAAACTCGAGGATCCCACAATCCTTGAGGTTACAACATAAACTGAAATCCAACTAGGGACTCCCCTACTACACCCAAGATCTTGAGCCATGATTGTCAAAATATCATAAAGAATATTAAAGTACATTGTAAGAAAAGTATTCCCTATTAGGTGTTCCTCTATCTCATCTAAAATCACATGTCACACCCAATGTAGAAACATTGTTAATATCCCTCAATGGCCTTTAACTGATCTTGATCAAGAATACACCCAAAGTGGAATCCAAAAGCACAATAATTCCTATATGGGAATCCCAATGGTCCTCATGAACATATCAAAAGTAGGAGCCTATAAGGGGTCCTTGGAACAATACAAAACATTCCACACAAGCATTCTTAACCTACCACTATTTCAACCATTGATCACTCTATCAGTAACCAGTCCTTAAGGGAATCCATAAGAGTCCCTTATACTCATCTAAGTATCTCATTGGATCTTAACTGTGACCTCCATCCCCTAACATAAACCCATACCAAATTATCCAATATCTTTGATCCTAAAATGCATAAACTAAACCTCAACTGTTTTAACCTACATCAATTGGTCCTGAAACGTAAGGAAAAACCATGATCTCCCCATAGATAATATTCGATCTTACCTTCACTACTAGAAAAGAACCTTATACCAATGTTTTTATACCATTTTTATAAAATATATAACCATTTTTACATGGTATACTAATGGTTCTATTAATCATGGGGTCTTAATCCATCACTATAGGGCTATAAAAACAGTTTTTATTTAAACTATTGGTATAGCCCATATGCAATTCTAAAAACCCATGGTCTATACTAAAGCATTGATATATATTTATACCAATGGTTGTGAACAAATTTTTCATAGATTGACCTCCCCTTCTATTTTATACAAACGGTTTCTATTGAAATTATTTTTATAGATATATACCAATGGTTTAGAAAACCATTGGTATAACTTTCTCTCCCTAGACCACACCATAGGCCCATCCAACACCTCTACACAATAAAAAAAACAATTTAACACCCCCAGGGTTTCAATTTAATGGTATTAATCTTATGGTTGTTTTACCCTTTGATTTTAGGGGGGTTTGGGTTGAGTTTTTGAATTTTTATGGTTTTCCAGGGGTCAATGATTAAGTTTCATGATTTGGTAACTGCTTTATAGAAACTGTATGCCTTTTTTACTGGGAAAAAGGGGAGAGACTGATTTTCACATGGTGAAGGAAATCATGTGAGAAAATTATGTGAGTTCTTCAGGTTTTGGAAATTGGTAGACACATGGTCAGTATACATTTTGTAAACCTTTTTGAATTAACCATGAGGCCTTCCCTAGTTGGGGTATTTTTTTTATTTCCCCTTATTTTTAATTGAGTATTCCACCAAAATCCTCCCCCATTCATCCCTCTTGATCTAACCTTTTATAAAGGCATCCTACCACCTTAATAAAGCTTCTCTAAGTGGTTTTAATATGGTTTCTTGGTGATTATTTAGCTAATTCAAGAGGTATGATCTTCTATTCTCTTCTTGTTTGGTTTTATCTCTTTTCTTTAAGCTCTTATAACCCTTTTGGTCATGCTTGTATGATTATCTTGGTTAGGGTTGGTTGGAATTGGGTATTTTGGTTTGAAATGGTTGTGATCCATAGTAGGAGTCCCTTTTCGATGAATTTTGTTGAAGGTGTAAAGGTTCAACCACTTGAGGTAGGTGTTTCCATTTCATTTGATTTTATTTAAGAGTTTCATTAGTCATTTATGGTTTAAATTCATGTTTAACCTAGATAATTATTGTGTGGTTTATAAAGGTTAGATTTGTTAAAAATTTCCTTGAATTGGTTTTGTTTTCATGTGGAAATTGGTCATAATTTCATTAATTAAATGGTTATTTTGTAGAAAATCCGATATTTTATTCATTCTACATGTTTTTAAAAAAATAGGATTTTTTCATTGGTAAATCACTTGTTTATTTGTGTTTTAATTCAAATAGAGTTTTCCAAAGAGAGTATCTCGTTGTTTTAAAAGTTTTGTATGATTTTATAAAGTAAATTTGGGTTCCCTTGGTTTATTGGTTATCATTTTTTATGTTTATGATATAATTTGAAATTGTGTGTGCATTAAAAATATTTTCAAAAAAATGAATTCCCAATTTTATATGATATAAATATGAAAAGTGAAGGACTGGTTGGCACTTTGTGATGTGATATTGATTGTTCTATTGTTGAGACCAGTTTTTCACTGATGATATACATGTTTATCCATGTGATAGATTCTTTGTGGTGTGATTCATGACATGCTTATGGGTTGGGTCTCATTTTAAGGGATGTGGGAGGTGGGAAGAATGTGATTGTTGTGTTAACAATTAGGGATTTTTATTATTATTATATGACATGTTTTTCATAGACCACGTCTATTACTATTCCATGGGTAAACCAAGCCTATTAAGTGGGAAGTATTAGTGCATTTTTTGGATAGTTTAGGATTAGTACTAGATAGTCTCCCCAGTTATACATAACACTAGTCTAGGGGAATTGTCACTAAGGATACTAGTTCGAGTGATTTGATTGATGGATGTGTCACCATTAACTTAATGATTGTGGGTTTTCCTATATGCATCTTATTTTGTCATGTTGGTCCTTTTAGTGTTTCCTCATTCTATATATCCATATTATATGATTTTGTTTTAATATTGGAATGTCTATTTATTATTTCTTGGATATAAATTATTGATTTGTTGATCCCTTTATGATTAGTCTTTATGTTGACTCGTTTTGTTCCATCGATTGTTAAGAATTATTTGGGACATCATGTGGTGTTGTTTAATTAAATTTTTCCTTGTTTCCTTATTTACCATTGAGTGGTTGCATGAAAGATCTCAAAGTAAAATGGGGAAAATTGTTTTTTTAAGTTTTATCCTTAGTTAGTTCTTTTGAAATATTTGAAACCATGTGTGGGTTTAATTTTAAAAAGTTTAGTGTTTTAAATGTAATGGTTTGGTTTTATTTAAAATTAAAAGTGTTTTGGAAAATCTGTAACAACCCAAAATTTTATAAGATATATTCTTTTTAATTTCTTTTATATCTTCTTTTGTACGCTACACCAAGATTATCTTGCTCTATACGCAATAACGTATTAGCTTGCAGTATACGCGACACTAATCTTTGATCATGTTACACACAATTTCAAGTTTGTTTGATAGTAGTTATTCAATGTATAAATGAAATATGGTTGGATTTTGTTATATGTAACAACAAAGGAGTCTTGCACTACACACAACCCTGACTTGGCTTACATTACATGCAATCACAACCTTCCTCGATAGCGTGTGTTGTATGCAATACCGGGTTTCACTAAACAACAATATATGGTTATAATATTATTATAAACTAGCCGTTATGAATAGTAGTAAATAAATTTTGAATTTTATGACATTATAATTCATCTTACACATTTTATAGAACATGTTATGAGAACAAAATAAATTTTTCGGGAAAAATAAGTATTTTTCAAAAAACGCATTTTTGTCGCCTTTTGATGGCGCACCCATTTTAAATATAATTTTTGACAAGTTTATAAGTTAAATTTTACAAAATAAACTTCTTATTTTGAATCAGGATATAAAAATTTACATTGGAAAAAGTTTTTATATTTTTCTGATAACTTTCATATTTTAATGAATAGTAAAAACACGCTATATTTTAATTAAAAACAACTTTTTCATCAAAATAATTTATGTGGTTAAATAATAATATTTAATTGTTTTAAATTATAAATAGAATATATTTTTACCATTTAATATAATTTATGTCATTAGAATTTATTTTACATTGAATTTATAGGTAAAATCATTTCAATCTTTTGCAATGTTTTACCTTTTAAAACTCGTTTTCTTAACAACAGGATTAATTTTAAATTAATTTCTGAAAATTTTGTGTATTTAATTTAGAAAAATGGATTCCATATTTGGAATCTGTGGGTCCAAATTATGTTAATAGGCTACTTTTTATTTTTGGGCATTATGAATAGTAACTACGATAAATTTTATTTACAGTAGTAAAAGGTAAATCGGGTAATTAAGGGTAAATATAGTATTATAAAATTACCCTAAAACTTGTATTAATATAATCTGATGCTTATAATTCGTCCTAAGGCATATTTTTGTCGAAATGGAATCCATTTGAACTCACTTGGAGGTGATTAAGACCTTTAGTTTATTTTATTTAAAGGAAAGTGAAATATATCTCACTCAACTTTAATAATTAAAGCATTTTTAATATAAGTTTATATAGAATACAAATTCGGTTATAAATAATCATTTGAAAGATAAAATTTTTTTATTTATAATTGTAATTTATTTATAATTTTTAATAGATATTTAATTACCTTAATATCTTATACATTAATGATGCAGAAATTATTTATTTAGTGAAAAATAAGTAATATAGTTTTTATTGAAATAATAATACCCATTAAAAGGATCACAAACCTGACCAAAACTTATTGTTAGTTTATATATATACCATAAGCATACAATGACCAAATATATGACTGTTTGGAGTCTTATAAAAGTGATTATGACACTTATATTATTTTATTTTAAATGATGTCAATGTTGTCACCTTCATAATTTAATAAATATAACATTTAAAAGTTTGGTGTTTTAGAATATAAATCTGAATAAAAGTATTATTATGAAATCTATAAGATTTATATTCATCCTGGTATTTTATTTTTAATATTTATGCAACAAATAGGAATATTTAAAAATTATGCAAAAATGTTGTAGAAATTATTTTATTAATTGAAGTATCAAATAAATGGTTTTACAAATAGTAAAATAAATAATATATGAACTATTTAATGTTCTCCACTAATTTTATAGTTTAATATGACATGTTAGGAACCTATAAAATATTTTATTTCGAATATATCCTCTCTGTGGATTTTATTTAAATTCAAATAAATGAATAGTGTCAAAATTGACACTATTGTTATTTTATAAAAATAACATATTATTAAATTGTTTCAAAATAACAAAAATATTTAAAAATTATAAATTTAAATTTATATAGTCTAAAATTTCATAAATTATCCAATTATGGAAAATTAACAACACATAAGTGATTATTTATAACCATTTAAAATTTAGAATTTTATTACCACAAATAAAATTAAATAAATTAAATAAGGATAAATCAAAATGATAAGGTTTAGAATAAGATAAAAACATTTCTAAATTTAATTGTTTGATGATATTAAAACCCTATATCATCTAATCCTCAAATTGATTCATTTTTGGAGGTTTTTATGTGGGTTTTTAATTTATATTAAACTAATATTTTTTAGGATTCCAAAGGTTCCCCTCTCCTTCCTTATAAAAGGGCACCTCCTCCCTCTCATATTTACACAACTTTGAGCCTTCAAGCTCCACCAACTCCTTCCCATATCCCTTATAAACGTTCCTAGAAATATTATAGAGGTCTTGGTCTTCTTCAAAGACCAATATTAGTGCCCTAAGAGTAGGTTTCAAAGAGGCGTGTCGAAGAAGAGGTAATATTCGTTACCGATTCTTTAAAATTTATTTCTTCTTCTACTTCCTCTTCTTTAGTTGTTTCATTATGAATTAATAACATCAGTATCACTAATATACTGATATGTTATTATAAATATGAAACAACTCTATTCCACCTTCTATCCATCCTATGGAAAATGAAATCACCGCGCGTACGTACATACGGAATACCGTGTCCACGCCGTGGTGTAATCTATTTTCCACCACCACCATACTTGGATTGGTATAATGGTTTAAAGAATAACTATATGTGATTATTTTAAATTTATATTGATTCTGAAATAGTATACATACACTTCAATACAATTCCACGATCATGGGAACGATATCATCGCTCGTGCGTACGTACGGACTATCGTCTCCACGAACGCGATAAGATTCATTCTTCATGTTAACCATTCATGATTGATTATAAAGTATATATAATGAATAATAATGAAATATATAAAAAAATAATGCTACTTTATTTATGTATATATATATATATGTATTTCATCTATTTAATTCCATTCAATTCAATAAGGAAACGAAAACAGCATTCATGTGTACGTACGATCTACCGTCTCCATGAACAGTGTATTTCATTCCATTTATCAATCTATCATATATATGTATATTCTGAATATTTATTATATATAAATCATGTTTTACATTCTGAAATTAATGAAATCAGGATATAAGTAATAATATCAAGAACAACAAGTCGAAACACGTATGATAAATGAAACGATTTTACCCAAAACGCTGCTTTAACATGGATTTACAAAAGAACGGGTAATATAAAGTCATAAGTGAACCATATATGATATCATAACAATGAATATGATTCTGTAATAAGTCAATGAAATTATTTAAATCATTATACAGGAGTTTCGGATATGTAAAAATCATATTATACCTAAGGTAAGGGATAATGTTGCAATCTCAATTGTTTTCTATCCGAGATTGCTTATACGTAAGTATTTACTGGGGTTATATTTATCATCCATGTAAAAGTTTTATAAAAATGTTTTCATGTGTGTTTAAAGTCATTTTTACTCATTTTTTACTTTTACTACATGGTATGTAAGGAATATTTTTTTTTTGTTTACCATATGAGGTACTTTTTGACTTTTCCGGCAAAAGTACGAGAAGAATGTTTTTTTAACTTATACAGCATGAACGGATTTTTTACGGTTTTATAACTCCTTATTTTTATGAATCTTACTCTACAATATTTCATGATTATTTTCAACAAAAATATTTTCTTTTAAAATTGAATGGCATTTTGTGAAAAGAAAATGATTTTGAAGAAGAAGGGATATTTTCCTCAAGAATTTATTTCAAGTGTTTTATCAAAACCATTTTCCATCTAAGATGACATTATTTCATATGTGTATGTTTCAAGTACAATTTCTCTATGATTTACATGGTTTCACTTTTCTTATGATGAAATGATATCCCTTTGTTTTATATGGATTATGTTATGATGGGATGATGTTTATGAAACCCATTTTATTCTTTGGGTTATGATGAATGATTTATGTTTATGTTGTGGCACACGTAAGAATGATTTCATTATGAGATGGGTGGGACCTATATCTCCCTCTAATTCATTGGGTAAAGATTTATACCTCATGATATAGACATGGCTGAAATGGAAAGTAAATCTGGTTCAGTAATACAGGGTTGGAACGGCAAGTAAACCCGGTTTAGTAAGGGACTTTGTCCACTAAGATGGTCTTGGAAGAAATGCCTTGGCTACTATGGAAATCATATCATGTGCTTAATGTTTTTCCATAGTTAAAAGTTTTATTCCCATGCTATTTTATCATTATTGATGTTCCATTATGATCTATGCATTACGTACTGCCATGTTTTATGTCATTTCTCAAGATCTTGATGTTTAAACATTATGTTCATGTTTTTAAGTTCAAATATATATGGTTTGTTTTATTTTATCCATGCTTACCCTTACTGAGCATTTGAGATCACCCTTTTTATGATTTCTTTTCCCCCAGGATTAAAAGAAAGGTTTTAGGTAAGGAAACAAAAAGGGGAAGATAGTTATGGGAGATATTGAAGATCTTTCAACATGATTAGAAGTTTATATTCTAAGTTTCCAAAGACACTAAACTAATACGGTCTTTGGGCGTCTGTTCTTGTTATGTATTAATTATTCTGAAAAAGTAATGTAATGTCCATGTACATCAAGCTTTGGGTCTCTACAGTTGGTATCAGAGCAAAGGTTTAGTTAACCTTTGGAAACTAGGATGCGAAAACTTTAGTGAGATCCCTAGAGATATTTCTAAGGTATGTTTAGGGATGTCCCTAAGGTTAATTATAAGTATAGGATATAGTCCTAGAATTATGGAAACCATATTAGAATTAAACCTAAGATGTTATATATTGAAGGTACTCCCTCTTTATTATGTTGTTTTCCTAGCATGATTTTTGCCTCTCACACTATTCTTTTTGGGTTTTAGAAAATGGCTAGAAACAGGAGGATTCACGATAATGGAGGATATGATGGACAATGGAATGATATTCTTCATGAGATACCAAATTAAATGGAATTTTGAAGGCGAAACATCGTTATTATGCCTAATCAGCAATCTCATAATATGATCAATAATCTCAAATTTGGTAAGATTCCTGACTCAGCTAATAAGAGAAAGATGGAGTTTCATGATGATCATAGAAGAAAGAAAGTTCAATTTCTCTCATGTAAGTCATGTGGGAAGAGGCATCAAGGAGAATTTTTCAAAGGAACTGTAAGATGATTTAGGTGTGGAAAATAAGGACACACAGCTAGTAATTGCAAAGGAAAAGGTTCAGTTCACACCATGGACAAGGATAAGTGTATTGCTAAGACATAAACAATGGTTAAATGTTTTAAATGTGGAATTTACGGGCATTATTCAAAAAAATGCCCTAAGGGAAAATCTCATGAAGAGAACCAGCATGGTCGTATGGGTAGTATTTATGTTAATGATGATGAAGAGACTAAAAATGGTATATGAGATGAAAGAAGTGTTGAGGAATACAATGATGATGCTTGGTCAATGGTTTAAGAAGGTAGTGGAATGATTTATGTTTATCAAGAGTTATGTTGTATAGGTAATGGTACTATGGAATAAAGACACATCTAAGGATTGTTACACTATTGCTTTTCCTAAGTATTTGATAGTATATGTTGAATGGTACCAGTAACCATGAAAGTTTATTTGAATATTTTTGGAAAGTAGATGATATTCTCATAATGAAGGGATAAAAAGAAAATAATATGTATGATAGTATTCATGAGCTCATGGCTGATATAAGGACAAAGTGATATCATGGTTTGAGTATATTGAAATTTTGGGATTTTGGTATGTGGAAAGAGTTAACTTTTTACAGCATTCATGTTTTCACTAAGGTTCAATGGGTATTAATTTTTCAATAGAATACATGATTAAGGTATTCACATGTTTGGAATGTGACCAACAAGATATATCGTATGATATATGAGGGATAAATAATGGTATTTACATGCTCGGTAGATAACATTGTTTTCTTTATACTATGAGATTGCACATAAGTATTTTGGATAAGCCTAAAGATTGGAATGGATTATGTTAGACATAAATTAGTATTGTCTAAAGCTATAACTTTTTTTCAATATTATTTATGGGATGTTATAATAATGTAGTTTTAGAAAAAGGACAACCTGCAGGATGGGCGACAACCCGTCACGTCGGACAAGGTTGCGGGAATCGAACCCATAACCAAAGTGCGACAGGGCTTTATCACCTACCACTGGCCTACAGGAAGTCCCTTGTTAGTAGAAAATAGTTTTACTTTATTAAGCGGTATGATAGATGAATTATAAGTCCATTTTTTGGAATCATATATGATTAACCACACCATAGATGGACTTATGTATATTTGATAACTTTTCTAACCTTTTGTTTGAAACATATGGAATGACTCATCATTCTATCACATGATCTACTAACACTTCACGAATGACAAATTCAACTTCATTTCTTTAAGAGATGAAGTGGAAATTGTTCAAGGCATGAAAAATGGTGAGATTCTACCAAAATCAAATAATTATTTCTTTTGATTCGAAAATTCTTCAACATTAGGGAAATGATCTTGAAAACCAAAAATGTTGTCCTAGTGCCCTCATATCTGATGAATCAGATGGTACCTTAGAACATCACAAATTTATGGCTTTGTGATTGTTGGATTTTTCATAGCCATGTTCTCTACCACTCTCCATCAGAACTTGATGGTTAGATTTTTCTTCCATAACCATATTTTCACCTATGTTCTCCTATATGGAAACCCAGTGATGAGTTACTTTGGGTAATCGTTATGTTTCATACTTTAGTTTTTAAAATTATGTTTTAGTATTCCTTTTTACGATGTGGGTTTCTATGAATATTAAACGATTTATAACCCTGATGAATTTCGAGGGAGAAATTCATTTTAAGGGGGGTATAATGTAACAACCCTAGATTTTAAAAGATATATTCTTTTTAATTTCTTTCATATCTTCTGTTGTATACTACACCAAGATTATCTTGCGCTATACGCAACACCGTATTATCTTGCAGTATATGCAACACTAATCTTGGATCGTGTTACACACAATTTCAAGTTTGTTTGATAGTAGTTATTCTACGCAACATTGAGTGTATATATATATATATATATATTCAATGTATAAATGAAATATGGTTAAATTTTGTTATACGCAACAACAAAAAAGAATTGCACTACATGAAACCCTGACTTGTCTTGCATTATATGCAATCACAACCTTCCTCGATAGCGTATATTGTACGCAATACCGGGTTTCACTAAACAACGATATATGGTTACAATATTATTATAAACTAGTCGTTATGAATATTAGTAAATACATTTTGAATTATATGACATTATAATTCATCTTACAAATTTTATAGAACATGGTATGAGAACAAAATAAATTTTTCGAGTAAAATACGTATTTTTCAAAAAAATACAGTTTTTCCATATTTTTCTGATAACTTTCATATTTTAATGAATAGTAAAAACATGATGTATTTTAATTAAAAACAACTTTTTTCATCGTAATAATTTATATGGTTAAATTATAATATTTAATGGTTTTAAAGTATGAATAGAATATATTTTTACCATTTAATATAATTTATGTCATTAGCATTGATTTTACATTGAATTTATAGGTAAAATCATTTTAATCTTTTGCAATGTTTTAACTTTTAAAACTTGTTTTCTTAACAACAGGATTAATTTTAAATTAATTTCTGAAACTTTTTTGTATTGAATTTAGAAAAATTGAATCCATATTTGGAATCGGTGAGTCCAAATTATGTTAATAGACTACTTTTTATTTTTGGGCATTATGAATAGTAACTACGGTAAATTTTATTTACCATAGTAAAAGGTAAATCGGGTAATTAAGGGTAAATATAAAATTATAAAATTACCCTAACACTTGTCTTAATATAATTGGATGATTATATTTCGTCTTAATGCATATTTGGGTTGAAATGGAATCCATTGGAACCCACTTGGAGGTGATTAAGACCTTTAGTTTATTTTATTTAAAGGAAAGTGAAATATGTCTCACTCAACTTTAATAATTAAATTATTTTTAATATAAGTTTATACAGATTATAAATTCGGTTATAAATACTCATTTATAAGATAAAATTTTTTTATTTATCATGGTAATTTATTTATTTTAAATGATGTCAAAGTTTTCACCTTCATAATTTAATAAATATAACATTTTAAAAGTTTAATTTTATAGAATATAAATCCGACTAAAAGTATTATTATGAAATATATAAGATTTATCTTCATCCTATTATTTTATTTTTAATTTTTATGCAACAAATAAGTATATTTAAAAATTATACAAAAATGTTGTAGAAATTATTTCATTAAGAGAAGTATCAAATAAATGGTTTAACAAATAGTAAAATTAATATTATGTGAACTATTTAAGGTGATACACTAATTTTATAGATGAATAAGACATTTTAGGAACCTATTAAATATTTTAGTTCCAATATATCCTCTGTGTGTATTTTATTTAAAGTCAAATAAATGTATAGTGTCAAAATTGACACTATTGTTATTTTATAAAAATAACATATTATTAAATTTTTTAAAAATAACAAAAATATTTAAAAATTATAAATTGAAATTTATATAGTCGAAAATGTCATAACGTATCCAATTATGTAAAATTAACAACACATAAGTGATTATTTATAACTATTTAGAATTTAGAATTTTATTACCACAAATAAAATTAAATAGATTAAAATAAGGATAAATCAAAATGATAAGGTTTAAAATAAGATCAAAACATGTCTAAATTTGATTGGTTGATTATATTACAACCCTATACCATCTAATATTTTAATTGAGTCATTTTTTAATTTTTTTATGTGGGGTTTGAATTTATATTAAACTAATATTTTTGAGGATTCCAAAGGTGCCCCTCTCCTTCCTTATAAAAGGGCACCTCCTCTATCTCATATTTACAAAACTTTGAGCCTTAAATCTCGTCCAACCCCTATCCATTTCCCTTCTCAACTTCCCTAGAAATATTATATAGTTTCTGGTCTTCTTCAAAGACCAATTTTAGTGCCCTAATAGGAGGTTTCAAAGAGGCATGTCAAAGAAGAGGTAATATCTGTTACCGATTCTTTAAAATTTAATTCTTCTTCTACTTCCTCTTCTTTAGTTGTTTCATTATGAATTAATAGCATCAGTATCACTCATATAATGATATTTTATTATAAATATTAAACAACCCTATTCAACCTTCTATCCATCCAACGGAAAACGAAATCACCGCGCGTGTGTACGTACGGAATATCGTCTCCACGTTGTGGTGTAATTTGTTTACCACCACCACCTTACTTGCATGGGTATAATGTTGTAAATAATAACTATATGTGATTACTGTAAAGTGATATTGATTCTTAAATAGTATACATACACTTCAATACAATTCCATGATCCCGGGAACGATATCATCGCTCGTGCGTACGTACGGACTACCGTCTCCACGAACGCGATAAGATTCATTCTTCATGTTAACCATTAATGATTGATTATAAAGTATATATAATGAATAATAATGAAATATATGACATAATAATTCTACTGTATTTATGTATATATATATTTATTTCATTTATTTAATTCCATTCAATTCAATAAGGATACGAAAATAACGTTCTTGCGTACGTACGGCCTACCGTCTCATGAACGGTGTATTTCATTTAATTTATCAATCTATCATATATATGTATATACTGAATATTTATTATATATAAATCATTTTTTACATTCTGAAATTAAGTAAATCAGGATATAAGTAATAATATCAAGAACAACAGGTCAAAACACGTGCGATAAATGAAATGATTTTACCCAAAACGCTGCTTTAACATGGATTTACAAAATAACGGGTAATATAAAGTCATAAGTGAACTATATATGATATCATAACAATGAATATGATTCTGTAATAAGTCAATTACATTATTTAAATCATTATATAGGAGTTTCAGATACGTACGAAGCATATCAGACCTAAGGTAAGGGATAATGTTGCAATCTCAATTGTTTTCTATCCAAGATTGTTTATACATAAGTATTTACTGGGGTAATATTTATCATCCATGTACAAGTTTTATAAAAAAAATTCATGTATTTTTAAAGTCCTTTTTACCCATTTTTTACTTTTACTACATGGTATTTAAGGAATCTTTTTTTTGTTTACCATACGAGGTACTTTTTGACTTTTCTAGCAAAAGTACGAGAAGAATGATTTTTTTTAACTTATACAGCATGAACGGATTTTTTACGGTTTTATAACTCCTTATTTTAATGAATCTTACTCTACATGATTTCATGATTATTTTCAACATAAATATTTTCTTTTAAAATTGAATGGAATTTTGTGAAAAGAAAATGATTTTGAAGAAGAAAGGATATTTTCCTAAAGAATTTATTTCAAGTGTTTTATCAAAACCATTTTCCATATAAGATGAAATTATTTCATATGTGTATGTTTCAAGTATAATTTCTCTATTATTTACATGGTTTCACTTTTCTTATGATTAAATGATATCAATTTATTTTATATGGATTATTTTATGATGGGATGATTTTTATGAAACGCATTTTATTCTTTGGGTTATGATTAATGATTTATATTTATGTTGTGTCACACATAAGAATGATTTCATTATGAGATGGGTGGGACCTATATCTCCCTCCAATGCATTGGGAAAAGATTTATATCTCATGATATAGACATGGTTGAAACGAAAATTAAATCTAGTTCAGTAATACAGGGCTGGAACGGCAAGTAAACCCGGTTCAGTAAGGGAATTTGTCCACTAAGATAGTCTTGGCAGCAATGCCTTGGATACTATGGAAATAATATCATGTGCTTAATGTTTTTACACAATTACAAGTTTTATTTCCATTCTATTTTATCATGATTTATGTTCCGTTATGATCTATTCCTTACGTACTACCATGTTTTATATCATTTCTCAAGATCTTGAAGTTTAAACATTATGTTCATGTTTTTAAGTTCAAATATATATGGTTTGTTTTATTTTCTCCATGCTTAACCTTACTGAGCATTTGAGCTCACCCTTTTTATGTTTTCTTTTCCCCCAGGATTAAAAGAAAGGTTTTAGGTAAGGAAACAAAAGGGGAAGATAATTATGGGAGATATTGAAGATCTTTCAACATGATTAGAAGTTTATATTCCAAGTTTCCAAAGACACTAAACTAATATGGTCTTTGGGAGTCTGTTCTTGTTATGTATTAAGTATTCAACAAAAGTAATGTAATTTCCATGTACGTCAAGTTTTGGGTCTCTACAAAATCAGCATATTCTGGAAATGGTTTTACAAATAGAACAGTTTGAGGAAGTTCATGCTTCATGATTTTCCTATTCTCATGTTTTAAAGTTAAAATTAATCCTGCTTTACCATGACTCATTTCCAAACTAGTATAATTGGTTTCTTTTATAAAATAAATGAAATGAAATCATGGTGTAATCCTACTATACTTGGATCACACACTACATACTCACATTTGTGGGTATGTGGTCTTCATGTCATGTGTAGGTGTCTTCAGGTTTGGATTTCTAGTTGGATATGGTTTCGACTTCCTTTGGAATCGAATGGTTGTTGGGATTAGGGTGGTAACTTAAGAGTCACATAGAGAGGGTGATCAGATATTTAGTTTCATGAAATCAGTTGGCTCCTATTTTGGTTTGGCCTCTTTGGTATTCAATTTGTTTTCCTTTTAGCTTCCATTTTAGTTTTTAACTTTGTATTATTTGGTTATTTATTAAGATTTCTATTTTGAATTTTACTTTATTTCTTCTAATTATTCAATTTTTAGATGCTTGTGTTTAGTATTTTGAGTGTGAATCTATCCCCAATTGTTATTTTGATACCCTTGATACTTATCATTATCTTAGGAGGATAAAGTATGATCCTCATGTAAGTGGCGGGAAAGTTCGTACACCTATTCAGATGGCAATCTAGGTAGGTTATGTAAAAAATGGTATTAGAGCCTATGTTTCTTGAAAAGGGGCCTATGTTATTGAGATTATTATTCTTTTTATTTGTTATATATATGATATAAAAGATATAGGACTATCAAAAATCTAGTTCTAGATCCAGGGAAGTTCTTAGACCACTCTTCCTTGTGTTGGATCTCAAGTTTCTATAGGTGTTTGGGAGTCTTGTTTTGGATTTTTGAGGTTATTGTGGCTTGTTCTTGATATGTTTTTTTTCATAGTGCTAATACTCTGAGTTGTAGGGAGATTTATGGAGAAATCCTAGGAAATTATAAATTTCATAGTGGAAATTGGAAGGGTTTCATAGGGTGAATGGTTAAGGTTCATGGTTAATCAAACCATACATATACCATATGGACCATTCTAGATACATTCCAGTGGCACTCGCATGGTTAGTGTAGGGTCTAAAAAACAATGAAACAAAAAAAATGCATAGTGAATAAAGTTGGGAAATTCTATTTTTACCACTTTTTTTATTTTTTATTACTATTTGGTTTATTTTGTTTGTTATAGTTGTTTTAGAGTATTTTCATGGTTTTAAAAGTTCTCAAAACAAGCTTTAATAAAATCAATGATTTATTGATTTTAATAGTTTTTCATGTTTGAGAAAACATTTTTTGGATTCATGAGTTACTTGAGGTAAGGGTTTTTTGAACTCTATCAAAAAAATTTGGGTAAAGATGGTTTTGAAAGGTATAATTTCATGAATCTTAAGTGATGAAAACCTATAATGTTTTGGGTGAGTGGGGTGTTTTATGGAATGTTTTAACCCTGATAAAACTGGTCTGAGAAAAGGATACTGAATTTGGGATCGTGTTGGTTTCAAAATTCTTTGGATGTTTGGTAAGTAATGTTCCAAATATGTTGGGTAAAATTTTGAGAATAATGTTTTTATTACCATTATTTGGGTTGCCTTGATTTTTTAGACCTTATGTGAAAGTTTTGGGGTGGTTTTGTAAATTTTTATGCCTTGGCTTGTTTGTAGTTATTCTATTTATGTTAAGTTTTTTAAAGTAGTTTTATTGGGTGTTTCTTTATTTTTTATAATGAGTCCCCTAGGAAATATCCAGAATGTTGGGAGGTGAATTCCTTGGGAATATGTCCTACTTATCCAAGATTTGACTTTCTCGTATCTATCCCTACTCAGACTATTGATGGAGTGGTGGAACCATGTTCTTCTCATCTTATAGATCTTGTGTGAGAGTTTATAAATGGGTATCCTTAAGTTTTATATGGTTATAAAGGATACCATGAGTCTATTGTGTGGTTATCCAAGATTGAAAATATATTTGACCTACTAAAAATTCTCGAAGGCTCTAGGGTGAGGTACATTGTTCCTTTATTTGAAGGATTGGGTTTTGAATAGTAGAAGCACAATATTCATTCCCAACTACTCTAGGATCTCTCTTAGGGATATTTCAAGAATTCATTCATCCAGTGGTTTTATCATGAGTAAGTGAGAGTCAAGAATATGATGAATTTTTTGGCTATTTTCTAGGGTGATAAGTCAGTGAGAGAGTATTTTGAATGTTTCATTGGCTTTGTGTATTTATCTCTAGAGATGTATGATAATTATTTGAAGAAGGTGTGATTCTTTTTTCGGGGCCTTCATCTGGAACTATGTTCATTATTGTTTCATTCTAGCCTAACAACCTTTTTGGAAGCATTTTATAAGGTCTTCATCATTAAGGTGATATTAGCGGGGTGGCCTTTGGTAAGAGATTCTTTGAATACCGCAGGATCTGTTAAGGATGATCCCATTATAGAGAAGGGTGGTGGTGATGGAAATATATCCTCACAACCTACTATTACCATTTCAGCCCATCCAAATACAGTGGTGTATTTTCAATGTAAATTCTGGGAATATTCAAACTTCTTATCAGACAACTCTGAAGACCTGGCATCTATGTGTTTTTTCTGGTCACGTTTAGAGGTTTTTTGAGATGATCAGGCACCAAAATAAGAAGTTTTGGACCAAGTTTGGATTATTCCAATGTTCCACATTGTTTCTTCCTTTGGAGATTTGGAATCTAAGCATTGGTTTGGGAGAATCCTCTCCTATAATTTTTCTTTTGGTTCATGGATTGTAAATTCTTTTCTGTATATGATTACTTTGCGTATAATGGTTATAAAAGGTGATTTTGACCCTTTTTATATATCATTTTAAGTTTTCATGCCTCATTAATTCTTATTTTCTATTAATGAATATTTTTCACCGGTTTAAACATGGGAAGGAAGTAAGGATGAATTTTTTTATACTTTGGGGTGTAGTTTATCTCTATTTGGGTTATGGATTCTACTAAGTTAGGCCTTCCATCAATATTACCATGAGATGGTGTTCTAGGTAGTTGGATGTGAACACCCTCTCATACCAGTTATGACTCTGAGGTAGAGACCTGTTATTTCTTAATGAGTCATGTATTTTGTTCTTAAACTTCTTGGTTAATATACACCTTTATTTTTTATAATTCGGTTTGTGTATCTTTGGTAAGTTTTGAATTTGTGCTCTTTATAGGTATTGTGTGCATTAACTTTAGACAGATTGAGAATGTGGTTGCTTTTTTATACTCTTATTACATGGAAAAAAGGTGTATGTTGTTTCACCATTGTAGATAAATTATAAATGGTGGGGAGACATTTTTCAAGCCTCTATGTGTTTCGTCTATTCTCATGGAGTGATCCTTTTAGATGCCTTTAGTTGGGATGTATTGTAGTTTGGGATTCATGACCATGAAAGTTTTGGAGGTAGTGTATCTATATTATCTTATGTTCTGATTTTGGGGGTTCGGGAGGCTCTTAGTAGCGGTGGTGGAAACATTGGTATTCTTGATATCAATGTCATATGAATGGCTATCCAAAAGCGTTTTATTTGTTTTATTTTTTCTTCCATTCAGGAAGTATTTTTCTTCTTAGAATTCCTTATGTATTTCTTATTAGTGATTCTTGAGTTTTTAAGTAGTGGTTATCCCAAGGATGGGGTTGTTTGTGTCTCATTCCCTTGGTTGTGAAGTTCTAGGAAGTTGGTTGGTGTTTGGGTTCTCCTCATAAAGGATGTAGTTTTTAGCATTCAATATTTCCCTAGGTTTCCAAGGATTTTTTGGGAGAAGAAAGTGGCATGGTGTAGAGTTTGTGACACCCATGTGTGTCACTTTCATGGTATTAATCTTGTGGGTTTTCCTCCTCTGAGTTAGGGGTTTTTTGGGTTGAGTTTTTAGTTTTTTTTAGGGATTTTCAGGGATGCATAGTTAACATGCATGGTTTGGAGACTATGTAACAAAAACTATGTATCCTGTGGAGTGGGAAAAAGGAGAGAACAAAGTTTTTGTATGGTTAAAGAAACCATGCAAGATAACTATGAGAATTTTGGGGTTTGGGTAGTGTAATATGCACAATCTTCACAATGTTTGGTAAACCGTGTGAGTTAACCATGTGACCTACCCAAGTTGGGATATTTTAGTCATTTACCTTAATTTTTAATTGATTATTAGACCCCAATAATACCTTATTCATCCCTCTCAACCTAAACACATATCAAGGGCTCATCCTACCTTCTTGAAGCTTCTTTGATTGGTTTCAAGGTGGTTTTTTGGTGATTCTTTACCCAGTTCAAGAGGTATGATCTTCTTTTCTCTTCCTATTTGGTTTTCTCACTTTATCAAAGTTACTCTAACCCAAGGGTCCATGTTTGTACAATTCTCATTGTTTTTTAGTTGTAATTGTTTATTTTAGTATAAAATGGTTTTGATCTATAGTAGGATTCCCTTTATGATTTATTTCATTGAAGGAAAAATGTTCGCTACTTGAGGAAGGTGTTTCCATTTTATTTTATTTTATTTAATATTTTAAATGGTGCTAGATGTTATAAATTCATGTTTAACATAGATAATTGTGGTTTGGATTATCTATGTTTTATTTTTTAAATATTTCTTTGACTTGGTTTGATTATCATGTAGAAATTGGTCAAAGTTTCATGTTTTAAATGGTGTTTTGTCAAAAATTGGTGTTTTATGAATTATACATGTTCAATAAAATTCCTAGGGTGATTTTTATTGGGAAATAACTTGTTCATTTTGGTTTTAATACAAAAGTGTGTTTTTAAAGATATTTTCCTGTAATTTTCAAATGATGGTATAGTTTTATAAAGTGAATTGGAGTTCCATTAGTTTGTTGGTTATGATTGTTGATGTTTATAATGTGCTTTGTAATTGTGTGTGAATTCCAAATTTTTGTAAAAAAGGAGTTTCCAAATTTATATGACATATAAATATATATATATATATGAAAATTGAATTTGTGATGTGATGTTGATTGATCCCTCATTGATCCCCTTTGTGTTCATGGTGATGTACATGCTTATCCATATGATGGATGCTTTGTGTTGGTATTCATGATGTGCTTATGGGTTGGGGTCATTTTAAATGATGTGGGGGGTGGGAAGGATGTGATTGTGGTGTTATACCTTGGGGATTGTTATTGTTATGAGATGGAATATTGTTCATAGACCAACACTATAACTATTTCATGGGGAAATCAAGGCTACTAAGTGTGAAGTATTGGGACATTATTGATCTATTTGAGGTTTACAACTAGATAGTTCCCCCTAGTTGTATGTAACACCTGGATAATTGGATTTTCATCGAGGAAACTGGTTAGAGTGATTTGATTTCCAGATGTGTGACCATAACCTGCTGGTATTAGGTCCACATGTATGTGTCCTATGTTGTCTTGTTGGTCCTTATGGTGTTTTCTAATGCAATATATATATATATATATATATATATATTATGCCATTATATTTTATATATTGAAATCTATATTTATTGTTTCTTTTACAGACATTATTAATCTATTGATCCTTTTATGGTTATTCTTGATGTTGACTAGTTTGTTTCCATCCATTACTCGGCATTATTTGGTACCTCCTATGGTGGTGTTTCATTATAATTTTTCTTGTTTCCTTATTCACCATTCAGTGGGTGTGTGATATATCTTAAAGGAAAAAAGGGGGAAATGTTTTTTTAAGATTTATCCTTAGTTGGAACTTTTAAAATATTTGAAACCTTGGGTGGGTTTAATTTTCAAAAGTGTTGTGTTTTAAAGGTAAAGGTTTGGTTTCCTTTTAAATTGAAAGTGTTTTTGGAAAATCTCAATATTTATGGAATGGTTTTGTAAATTGATCACTTTGAGGAAGTGTATGCTTTATTTTTTTTCATATTCTTGTGTTTTGAAGTGAAAATGAAACCCACTTTAACATGCCTCATTTTAAAACTAGAATATTTGGTTTCTTTTGTAAAATAATTGAAATTAAATAATTGTGTGATCCTAAAGGATTCATATCACACCCTATATACTCATATTGGTGGGTATATAGTCTTCATGTCTTATATAGGTTTCTTCAATTTTGGCCCTTGAGTTGGATCTGGTGTAGTATTCCTTGGGAAGCAGATGGTTGTCGAGAGCATGTTTGTGACTTGAGAGTCACATAGAGAGAGTGATTGGAACTTCGGTTTCATGAAACTAGTTGGATCATGTTTTGGTTTTTACTCTCCGTTCTTCCATTTTTTTCCTTTTAAATTCCATAGTAGTTTGTAACTCTATATTATTTGGTTATTTATTAATATTTATTTTGGGAATATTCCTTGGTTTCTTATCATTATGTTATGTTTAGATGCTTATTTTTAGCCTTTTGAGAGAGAAACCATCCCCAATGATTATGTTGATACCCTTGACACTTCTTGTCAGTGGGGGAGGGGGGTCATTTATACACTTTGGGTATGTTTCAAGATGATTCGGGCATTAATTTGAATGGAATCCCAGGTTGGTTCATTACACACAACATGTAAACAAAATACCAAGAACAATACATATTACATGCAGTACATATATTATATATTTATAATTCAAACAACAGATTACCTATCAATATTTTTCAAACCATTTAAAATACTATTACATAAATATAAAATCCACACAATTAACCAATTTTATTCATTAAACACCATCCAAACATTTTTCCCTTTACTGTCAACTCAAAAATGGAGGGGATCAATATCTCCCTCCTCAAAACTGATACCATCATAATAATCACCATTATCACAAACATCCTCACCGTCATTGTCTTCTTGTGCACAAACATCATTATCTTCAAAATAATAATCATCACTAGGAGTTTCATCACCCCGACCTCCACTAATACCCCCATTACAATCACCTGATGCATAATATAAATAGAAAATTATTCCCATACATGAATCAAAAATCATAGAATCATATGATGTAAGTTATGTACATAAATATATCATAGCTTTTAGGAACTTCATGGTGATTATTTTACCTATTTAACACTCATGTATAACTATTTTTTGACCTTAACTTCTTTTTCAAGAGCGTTTTGCAGCTCAGTGATGTTAGATCTTTAAGAGGAACTCAATGAGGGTCAATAAATAGTAGGGATGATGTTCTTACTAGGTCGACATCATACTCTCATCTGGTTCTACTCACCTAATACTTATCACAAATGATAATTTTTCCCAAAGTTATTATCTTCTTTCTCATCATTGGTGTAACAACCTGACCCCGGAATCTCAGATTCAATGCATTATTTTATTACATTGGAATGATTATAAGGAATAAAATCCCAAATAACCAATCAATATATTGGTATTAGAAATCCATATTACATACATGATGCCCATTTTACATTTGGAAATAGAGAATAAAACATGATACATAATAAAATGAAATAAAAATCCTCCTTCGAATCTTATTCAAAGAATTCTTCTTTATAACATGGGGATAGGAAATATAGTAAGGGTGATCTGAAATTCAAATTAAGTGTATGTAAAGAG
The DNA here is from genome assembly GCA_963277665.1 of Viscum album. NCBI lineage: Eukaryota > Viridiplantae > Streptophyta > Magnoliopsida > Santalales > Viscaceae > Viscum > Viscum album. The sequence goes on from OY728131.1 coordinate 367,834,429, forward strand.
GAAGTAATAATGAATCAATGAGAATAAATAAACATGACAAGGTAAATAAGTGATAAAACATTCAATTTAATCAATAATCTGAGAATTGAACTTAACCACGTATATTATAACTAAATTAATAATCATATTGAATAACAAGAAATGATTACATAATTATTGAATGCATAACTATAGATATTTAAAACATATCATCAAGTATTCATGCAAAGAATCTGATATTGTCAAGGATTCATGCCAAGAATCTAATACTGTCAAGGATTCATTCCAAGAATCTAATAAATGGGTAAGGCCTTGGCCAAAACCATATCTATTTTTACCCATGAAACCTACCAATGCATCAAGGGGCTATAGTGGGCCTTTCTCATCACATATGAAATCAAATGCATTCCTCATATATAGAATAATCGATTTAATTAATAAATAATGATTCTTATCATCAAATATCCATATTGAAGAAATAATATAGTTTTATCAATAATTCCCCATTGGAGGATAATTAACAACAAGGGTTGTTGATTTTGATGAATAGAAATACCATTTAAATATCATTAAAACATTATTGAGTAAAATAATCATTAAAAATTCCAAAGAGTACCATACCACTTTGAAACATTTGAATCATGATCCCCATGAAGGAATAACATTAAATGAAACTTATAATATCATGATAATAATGAGATTCATGATATAACACTTCAAATGTTGTTATATTCACCATATAAAAATGAATAAATAATTATCAATGGAATATAAATTGAGACGAAATCTCTTACCTTAAGTTTGACTTGACATGTGTGTATTTATATTCCTGAACAATAAAATTATGTTAATTATTTACTTTCTTTAGAAACTTTTTTATTTTTATCATTACTTTTATTTAATTTATTATAGTGTTGTTAACAACTAATTAAAAAATTAAGTTTATGTCGGGTGTTTTGACTGAATTCAGTTCATGTGTTAAAAATGAATTTGATAGGTCAACTATGGTAAAAGGGATCATTATATAAACATCTTCAAAATGTAATAATGAAATAATAGTTATATTTTTAGATAACTTATTCTTTTAAAACCAATCATTAAATATGGTTATGAAAAATGAACCAACGTTGTAATCATGGAGATGGTAGTTCGTACGTACGCATGAGTAACGTTCCCATTTTTCAATGATTATTATGAAAAGAAGGTATATAATAATAAATTTTTATAGAATTATCATTATATCATAAATTCAATGTTATTTAATAATATATACTTATATATATAATTATTATGATATAATATGACTGACATCGCGTTGGGGAAGTAGTAGTTCACATGTCCATGAACAACGTTATCAATTTTTAGTTTGTGAAAATAGTAATAAATAAAATGATGTATTATATTTAAATAAATATAATTATTTCATTAATATCATATATATTTCATTTATATCACATATTTTTAATTAATACCATCTTTAATATCTTCCATGTAGTGTGTGAATGTATCACATTTCTTTGAGGAGGTGATAGTCCACACTTACACAAATGATGTTATCATATTTAAACAAAATGGAAAGTATAAAGGTGTGTGTTATAAAAAAATACATAAGCATAAAGACATGATAAATATCATATATATAATATATAAATATTTTTACATCATAATTCCCAACCATGAAAGGTGGTAAAATAAAAATGAACAACTTTATTTCATGAGGCGATAGTTTTCCGTACACAATAACTGTAAGTTAATTACCTATTAGTTGGAAGTGTGTGTAAGTTTAAGTAAAACCCTTAATATAATAACATATTAGTATATTTAAGATACTTATTATATTATATAATAATATAATAGTAAGATATTATATAGTGTGGAAAGAAATAAAACTAATGTGGTCATTGAAGAACATTACCACATATCTGGTAAATCTCTTTTGGTTTATACCAAAATCCTTCCCTGGTTTGATTTCTTCCCAATTTGAAGATTCTAAGATAAGTGGAGGGAATATGGGAGATTATTTGGGAATTTTTTGGTTTATATATAAGGATAAAAGTGGTGTGAGGAAGTAAGATAGAAAGTTCCCTTTTATAATTGAGGTGAGGGGTTCTTTTGGAAACTCTCAACATATTAAATTAATATAAATTTATTTTCTATTAGAAAAGGATACAGAGTGATTTATTTAAAATATAATATGATTATGAGTCAAAATAGTCTCAATAAAAATTAGACGATTTTAGGTCACATTGTTACCCTTATCATTTGGCATTAACCGTTTTTTAAACCTTTTAACTCTTACCGTGACAACTTGGCTTTTACTCTTTATGTTTTAATATAGTTAATATAAAATAATAATAATAATAATAAATAAGAAATTTAGGAAATTTTATACTTTATCCCAATAATTTGGCTGAATTTTAGATTATTATGAATTTTAGATCATTTAATAAAATATTATTTATTTTAAAATATCATTAATGTCAATTTGGAAACTATTCATTTCTTGACTTTTTAAAAAAATTCAATACACACAAAAACATCAAAACAAAACCTTTATTACACCCCTGATATGTCTAGGTAATAAAAAAAATTCATGTATGACATCAATTATATCACATTATATTTATTTTATTATTTTTCATATCATTTATTTGATATGTCCATTAATTAAATAATTACTACGTCATCATTGTGCTGGCCTTTAAATTAATTATTTCTTCCCTAAAAATTAAAAAAAAATATAATGATGAAAATAAAATAATTATATTTCCAATTATTATTTATATTTTAATATATATTATTAATAACCATGCCTAAAAAATTAATACTTATTAGAAACATAAGTAAGACATATTGGACTTTCCTAAGAATAAAATACTATAAAATCCTTAAAGTCATCCAAGTGGATCCAAGATCTCATAAAATAGGCCCAAATATTCTTTTTAGACACTAAATCATCCAATAAAATTATAAAAAGTGTTAATTTAATTTTATAATTATTATAATATTATTTTTACCCTTAATAACTTGATTTACTCTAAACTGTTATAATTAATTTTAATTACTTTTACTAATATTTTTGGTCAAAACTAAGTTTATATTATTATAAAAAAAATAGCATACGAATTAAAAAATTTATATCCATTTTTCAAAATTCAACTCATATAAGTTTCAAAATTAATTTTAATGTTAATCCCACAGATAGGACAATAAAGTTGGTTTTTAAAGTGAACACATCCAAAAGTTTGCTAAGTTTTTGTATCTAAATTTAATGTTAAATTGTTTCCAATGACATAAATTATCTTAAATAATATAAAATTTTTATAATTATACTTAAAAACCAAATCAAAATATGATTTAACTATATAAATAAACTAGAAAAAAATGCATTTTTGAACTAAAATGTTGTATTTTTTTACTATTCATCAAAAAATGAAACTTCTTAGAAAAAATACCAAAAATTAAATCAAAGTAAATTTTTATATTCATATTTTATATAAGAAATTTATTTTTTCAAATAAAATATATAAAAGTGTCAAAAATTGGATTTTAAATAGGTTCTCTATTAAAAGGTGATAAAGATGCCTTCATAAAAATACTGATTTTTATGCATAATATTGGGTTTGATATTATCTTATGCTTATCAAATCTATTGTACGAATGTAAAAAATATTTTTTAAAATATATAATATATATATTAATCTAATATAACTCACTAACTGTAATTAATATAATTTATTAGCATAGAACAACTTTGTGAGCACAAAAATAGTTTTTTATAAAAACACTCCCTTTATATTCAATTGGTTCTTATATTAATGTCTCATTAATTTTTAACTAATGGATTCAAACATATATTTTCATAAGTTAGTTAATAACATTCATAACCTCTAATTTAATGGCTAGGTTAAATATTATTATATTAAATAATAATATTTTAATAATATATTGTTGTTCGATAAAACTTGGTCATACGTGTAATGAAAGACAACTCATTATTGTCTGTAGAATAATATTAACATGGTGTTGAGTATAAATAAATATTGAAATGAAATTGTTGGACCCTATATGCTATAATAGTTTTCATAATCACAAATAATGTCAATCAATAGATGCTACTATTTCATACAGAACAAAATTTTTTAATAAGTCAATAACCTATATTTATGAATCAATATGTTTACAAGTGTATTTTTACATGTATTTTTGAATGTCACTTAATATAGTAATGTTCTGTGTAAGGAGGACCCTTCATAAGTTTCTTAGAGTTCTGGCACCAATAGTATGCTCGACACACCGATGTCCGACACACCGATGCTCGACACACTGATGTTCGACACACCGATGTTACACACATTGATGCCCGACACACCAATGTTCGTCACACCGATGCTCGACACACTGATGTTCGACACACTGATGTTCGACACACTGATGTTCGACACACCGATAGTGACAGAACGATGACAAAATGATTCTAACATACCGATGATGACAGACCGATGACAAACCGATGCTAGCAGATCGATGATGACAGACCGATGACAACCCGATGCTAACGGACCGATGACAAACCAATGCTAAAAAACCGATGATGACACACCGATGATGAAAAACTAATGGTGAAAGACCGATGATGACAGATCGATACTTATGACTCACCGATAGTCATAAATAATTGTTTCAAATTTATTAATTCAAATTTATTTATAATGGTCATATTTAGACAAATTAATGTTTCTGACATTATTTAATGTTTTCTGTAGGACTATCCGTAGACAGTACGAGGTACATGCACGTGGGGAGATCTTCATGCCTACTGGACCTTGAAGTATAAAAGAATTACAAGATCAACCTTAAAATGCACGCTGGGAACCCACTAGAAAAACAAAAAGTCTAGATGTGTGAATATGCAAGATATTAAAGATAGACGAACTCGAAACTTGAGAATACAATGAGTTTAATATTACAAGCAGCAATCTATTGAAGCTTGTTAAACATCCTCACATAGAAGAGCTAAACATTTTCACACCTGGGAGCTAGATTACAGAGACTATGAAACTCCTTTTTAGAGCCAACTTCCAAAAGAGGTCTTGAATATCATTTTCTCTACATCCATTGAGTCCAGACCTTTACTGCACAACACACAGAAATTTCTAAACTCTATTCTTCTTTTATAACTCTATTGTGATATTGTGTTTACTTTTTGAGCAGTGTGTGTATCTGTTTGCGTCACACACATTGTCTCCTAAGAAAGACTGAAGTATACTAAAATATCCTCACACTCAATCCCTTCTTCACTATAGTATCCCACGTAGAACTGTGGAAGAGATCATGTGTAATCTATTTGTTAGTTTTCCCTTGAATAACTATGTTAGAGGTCAAGTGTGACCTAGACAGTCCTATTTTCTATTGTTAATCCCGATCCAGGGTATGGATCAAAAGTTTATTAATATAAACTACTTAGTGTCAGGAGATCACCAATTAGAGAGGACTAAGTCTCATCTTGAGACTGAATCTCTTGTTTTTATCCACTGTATAGTTTGTCTTGTGTTTTAATCTGATATGTGTTTAATTCATTTCACATTAAGATAAACTGAACTTTGATAGTTAGTTTATAAAGTGTTTATATCTGTTTTGAATCAGTATATTAGTTTAAAAAGTTTGACTAATCTTTAGAATAGTAAATCTAATAACTAATCAATCTTATGAGAAATTAATTGAACATTCAGGACTTTTATAAATTCACTACAAAATAACTTTGATTGCATTATTCGGGGGGTATTCTTTTAAAGAACCAATTTTTAATAGAAATTTGTATAGATACTCAATTCAACCCCCTCTTGAGTGATCTACTCCGACCAATATTTGGTATTAGAGGGACAGAATTGAAAGTTATTGCCAGTTTTTTAAATCTTGTCAACTGTGATTATAGTTGTTTTTCAATGATCTCAAATTTTTTTTATTTCTAAATTTTTATCTCTTTTAAATTGTTCTACAATCTGTATCATGGAAAATAGATTAGAAGGAGATGCTACTAATAGACCACCTTTATTTAATGAAACTAATTATGCTCAGTAGAAGCTTAAAATGAAAATACATCTAGAAATAATGGGAATTGAAATATGGACTGCTATTGAAAGTAAATATACAATTCTTGAAATTGCTAGAAACACTTGGGATGAATATACCAATACCGCTTATAATAATAACTATAAATCAATTAATTCTCTATACTGTGAACTAGGAGATGAATATTTTAACCATATTTATTCTTGTAAAATTGCACATGATATTTGGGACACTCTCTCTATTTCTCATGAGGGAAAATCTAATGTTAAAGGGATGAGATTAAATACTTATACTATTAAATATGAAAACATCAGAATGAATCCTGATGAGTCTATTTCTGATATGTATCTCTGGTTAAATAAAATTTTGAATACCATGACTTATTTAGAAAGATAAGTAACAACCATAGAATAGATTATGCAAATTCTTCGATGCTTACCAGAAAGATGGCATGGAACATCTATGTCTATTAGGGAATTGTGCAATGTTGATAAAATTCCAGTGAAGAAATTGATTGGAAAATTAATGATGTATGAATAGGAATTTAAGGTAAATCAAGAAGACGATGAACCCAAATGAATGTATATAGATTTCAAGAAAACTGCATCTAAAAGTAAAGACAAGGAGAAAGTTCAAGCTGCTATTGAAAGCTCCAATAGTGAAGATGTAGCTTCAGACAGTGATGAAGAAATGGCCCAGTTGGATAGAAGATTCAATAAATTTTATAGGAAAATGAATTTTTTTCATAAATCCCAATTACAAAGCAATATATGATAACAAGGGCAATTGTAAAATAGATTGGAAGAGAAATGATAGGTAAGAAGAGATAATTTTCTGTGAATGTAAAAGTAAAGTACGTGTCAAGGCTGACTGTCCAAAGATGAAATACAATAAAAAGTATGAAAATAAGGATAGAAGGTATAAGAAATCAATGAAGGCCACCTAGAGTGCCTCTGAGGATAGCTCAAGTGAATCTGCCTCTTCTCAAAGTGAGAAGGATTATATGGCTAATATGTGTTTTATGACAAATACAACTGATGTAACCTTAGACACTCCTGTACATAATTCTTATTATTTTGAAAGTGAGTCAGAGAATATGACAAATGATTAATTATTTGAATATTAAAATATGCTAGAAAAAACATGTAATGAGTTGAAAGATAAGTATAAATCATTGAAGAAACATCATGATCTTATTCTGACTGTTAACTCTGAACATACAACTAAAAAAGTGAAAAATGATCAACTAATCAAGGAGAACAATGAGTTAAAAATGTCTAATGAGCAATTGAGGAAAGACTTGGAAAAGTTGACTAATGGTAAAAATACTCTTACTCAAATGCTTGGTAAACAAATAGCTCCTAAGTATACTTTCGGGATAGGATATCAACTAAGTCAAAGGAATTTATCCAAATTTCATTTTGTAATCGAATCTAGAAAATCTACTACCTCTTTCAAAAACCAAAATTTTACAGCAAGTTCTAGTTCCACGAATTCTTTTACTGCATCCAATTCTTCAAGACCAAACAGTTCTTATTTTTCAAACACTCTATATTCTTCATATAGGAATCCAATTAGACAATTGTGGGTTCTTAAGGCTTATATCACTAATGTATGTGGACCTAGACAAATATGGGTACCAAAGTCATTTCTTTGATGAACTATTTTGTAGGTAAACTTCCTAAAGAGCTCCCATAAAAAGTTTTGGTACTTGTATAGTGGTTTTTCAAGACATATTACATGGGATTATTCAAGATTTAAAAGTATTATCAAGATTGATGGAGGAAATGTCACATTTGGTGAAAATGGTAAAGGAAAAATCATCAACCTAGTCCTGATTGGTAACCCTAACTCTATTTCAATTTCTAAAGTATTGTTCGTTGATGGATTAAAGTATAACCTGCTCATCATATCTCAATTGTGTGATAATGGATTTAATGTTAAATTCAAAAATGATTCATGCCATGTTTTTTATTCCAAGAACAACTTAGTATTTACTACCTTTATAAATGATAATGTATATGCTATAAATCTAGACACACTTGCCTCACAGAATGTCTCTTGTCTAAATGCCTTTCAAAAAGAGTCTTGGATCTGGCATAGAAGACTTGGACATTGAAACATACACTCTCTTAGGAAGTTAACTAGAAAATGTTTAGTTAAATACTTACCCCAATTATATTTTCTAGACAATAAAGTGTTTAATCCATGTCAAAAAGGAAAGCAACATAAAATCTCTTTCAAACCAAAGAAATAAGTAACTACTTCTCAACCTCTTGAGTTAGTTCACATGGACTTGTTTAGACCATCTAGAGTTTTGAATCTCAATGGGAAGCACTATGTTTATGTTCTTGTAGATGATTTCTCTAGGTACACCTAGACCTTTTTCCTAGCTCACAAAATTGAATCTTGTTCACACATTACCTAGTATTCTAGGACTGTAGAAAATATTAGTGGACTTAATATTAAATCCTTAATAAGTGATCATGGTCGTGAGTTTGAGAATCAATATTTTGAATATTTTTTCCAATAAAATGTCTACAATCACAATTTCTTTGATCCTAGGACACCTCAACGAAATGGTGTGGTAGAAAAGAGAAATAGAACCCAATAAGAAATTGTCCGAACTATGCTTAATGAGTATTACCTACCCATTTACTTCTAGGCTGAATCTGTTAATACTGCTTGTTACATAATAAAAAGATTCTTAACCAGACCCATCCTTAAGAAAACTTATTATGAGTTGTGGAATAATAGAAAACCCAAATTAATTTATTTTAAAGTGTTTGGATGTAAAGTTTATATTTTGAACATTAAAGATAGTTTAGAAAAAAATTCCTCTAAAAGTGATGAAGGAATATTTCTTGGATATTCTACATCAAGAAAAGCCTATAGAGTCCTTAATAAGAAAACAAAATTTGTGGAGGAATCTATACATATCAAGTTTGATGAAGCAGATCCACATGAGCCCAAGACCTCATGAGAAAATATTGAAGAGGATATATCCCATATGGACAATAATGATAAAACCTCAAATCATCATGTGAATGAATCTATGAAAACTTCCAGTTCTAGAAATTTTCCAGATCCTAACCGTAATAAAACAGATTAACTTGACCAACCTGAAATATCAAGTCCTACCTTCTCTAGACCAACTAGGACCCTTAAGAATCATCCTCTAGATGTTGTTGTTGGAGATTTAGATAGAGGAACCCAAACGATAGTTTCCTTGAGAAACCAGGTTGAAAATCAATCTTTCTTGTCATAGATTGAACCTAAAAATATCAATGATGTAATCAATGATGAGTTTTGGGTAATGGTCATGCTAGAAGAACATAATCAGTTTGAAAGAAATAAAGTTTAGAAACTTGTAGATAGACCAAAGTATACTTTGACCATAGGAACCAAATGGGTATTTAGAAATAAAGTAGATGAATCTGGAAATATAGTTAGAAACAAAGCTAGACTAGTTGCACAGGGATATAATCAATAAGAGGGAATTGATTACGAAGAGACCTTTTCACCAGTAGCTATACTTGAAGCAATTAGGATCTTACTTGCCTATGTAGCACACTTGGAATTTAAACATTATCAAATGGATTTCAAAAGTGAATTCTTAAATGGTTATATAATTGAGTATTTTTTTTAACAACCCCCAGGTTTTACAAATCCACACTTTCCAAATCATGTGTTCAAATTATCTAAAGCTTTATAAGGTTTCAAACAAGCTCCAAGAGCATGGTATGAAAATTTGAGTAATTTTTGTATTTCTAAAGGCTTTACATAAGGACTTCTAGACCCTACTTTATTTAAAAAAAAATTTCAAAAAAAAATTTAATAGCCCAAATATATGTAGATGATATTATTTTTGGATATTATAAAAATAATTTATGTAATTATTTTTCAAAAAAAATTTAAAGCGAGTTTGAAATGAGTTTAATGGGTGAACTTAAATATTTTATTAGATTTCGAATATTTCAAAATAAAGAAGGTATTTGTCATGACCCGTTCCCCGGTGCCCGTGCCGTGACTACCCCAAGCCCGCCTTCCATAGGCTAGGGGATGGTGACTAGCACCAAAGGTGTATTCCATAAAGCTGGGAAGGCATTACCTTTATAAACTATAAACACACACAACCAAGCACACAGCAAGATACAAACTCAAGTAAAATGAATATTAAATAGAGTGAGTACAGTAAGAAAAAGGGGCCAGAATACAAGACCAACTGGAAAGTACAAGAAACTGAAAGTACAAGTAAACTGGAACAGCTCCTATGATCACCCACCAAGGATCCTACCTGAAGGGTAGGTACGGCTCTCGAATGTTCATCTATGTGGTACGCCTCATCTATGGTCCACCTCCGAGCTACCTCCAGTCCGGGTACTCTTGTCCTCAATCAGCATTGTCCGTCGTCTGCACCAAACACAATGAGGTGCGGGAATAGCCCGTATAGGGGTGAGTATAAAGATACTTAGTAGGGACCCCAACACCCTCAAGGTCTCATAAAATACAAAAAGGATAAACCATAAAGCATGAAAACAACTGAAGCCCCTACTTAGGTATATTCCCATACATATACCTAAGTTATCAAGTATACCCATCTCAATCATGAGGAAACACAAGGTCCAACTCAAAAGCCCAAAGCTCAACTGTTCGACAAATGAAGGAAATACCATGAAGGTGAGTACCACACAGGTACAGACTCTGCTCACACTAGGTATATCTTAAGCACAATAGTAGAGATGATTAGATGTAACTACTGAATCATCTTACTCTGTTAAGAAGTAGACCCATGAAGGATCATAGTACATCGTCAGACCCACACATTATCCTAGTACATTGCCAGTACATTGTCAGACCCACACAGGATCCTAGTACCTCTTCAGTCCCACACAGGATCTTAGTACATCTCCAGTACCTATTCAGACCTACACAGGATCCTAGTACATCTCCAGTACGTCTTCGAACCCACACAGGATCCTAGTACATATGCAGTATGTCTTTAGACCCACACAGGATCCTAGTATATCTCCAGTACATTGTTAGACCCACACAGGATCCTAGTACATCTCTAGTACATCGTCACACCCACACAAAATCCTAGTACATATCCAATACATCTTCAGACCCACACAGGATCCTAGTGCATCTCCAGTACACTGTCATACCCACACAGGATCCTAGTACATCTCCAGTACGTCTTTAGACCCACACAGGATCCTAGTACATCTCCATTACGTCGTCAGACCCACACAGAATCCTAGTACATCTATAGTATGTCATCAGACCCACACAGGATCCTGGTACATCTCCAGTACATTGTCAAACCCACACAGGATCCTCGTACATCTCCACATCCACCTACAGGGTTCCCGAACTAAGCTCGCTTGTCTCCAGGAGGGCTCTCTCCTCAAGACACTAGTTGATACTCCAACTACCACGAAGTCCCAAAAAGAAGTACCTCAAAGATATGCCACATCATAGGGGTCTCGACACAACACACAGTGCGTCAAACAGACACCTGATCTGTGAGTTATTAGCATTTCCACTCCGAGGGCCCGGTTGGATTTGGGGTTCGATATAACCCGGTCGTACTCCAACTTTATCTAAATCTCTAGTGGGGTATACCAAATTGAAGATCTCTCTCAAAGGTTTCTGGTGCCATATACATTTCATCAAATGGATGCCTGGTGCCAGTGTTATGGCCAAAAGAGCATATGGGTCGAAACTGGTCTGGGTCTGGTCTGACCCAGTCGGACTGACTCGGCCTGGGCAGTGGCCCGCAGGGTGGCGGGGCGGCCGCCGAGGACGTGGGTGGTGCAGCGACGTGGAGGCTGCGGGGACTATGGAGCGGTAGAGGTCTTTGGGGAGGCGGAGGCAGTGGAGGCCGCGGGCGGCGCAGGGCCATAGAGGCCGCTGAGGCCGCAAGCCGCATGGGGCAGCGGAGTCTGCGGGCAGCGTGGGGCCGCAGAGGCCGCAGGCGGCACAGGAAGTGCGGGGCCACAGAGGAAGCGGGCAGTGCGGGGCTGCGAAGACTGTAGGTAGTGCGGGGCCATAGAGGTCACGGGGCGGCAGAGGCCGCGGGGGTCGTGGGCGGCGCAGGGCCATGGAGGCCGCAAGGCCCAGGGGGTCGCGGGGCGGTGGAGGCCACGGTGTGGTGGAAGCCACGGGGACCGGAGGCCATGGGTGGCGGGGGGCCGCGGAGGCTACGGGCAGCGCAGGTGGCGTGGGGCCATGGGGCGGCAGAGGCCGTGGAGGTCGTGGAGGATAGGAGCGACGTGGGGCCGCTGAGGCCGCAGGCACCACGGGGCCGCAGAGTCCGCGGGAGGTGCGGGAAATGCGGGGCCATGGAGGCTGCGTGCAGTGCGGGGCTGTAGAGGCCTTGGGGCTGTGGAGGCCGCGGGGGTCATGGGTGGCGCAGGGCGGCGGAGGCTACGGCGCGGTGGAGTCCACGGAGTGGTAGAGGCCGCGGGCCGCGGGGGCTAGAGGCAGCGGGCGGCGCGGGGCCGTGGAGGTCACGGGCAGCGCGGGACCATGGAGGCCACGGGCGGCATGGGGCCGTGGAGGCCACGGGTGGTGCAGGGTCGTGTGAAGGCGGCGGTCCGGCAGGGTAGCCATGGTGCGGCGGGACATCAGCAGTGCGGCGGTCCGCCGCGGTTGGCTGAATGGCCAGTCGTCCTCTCTGTGCGGCACGGTCGCACGCCGCGCCTTCACCGGTGGTTGGTTCGACTGACCCCTCTTCGTTCTTCACCATGGCACAAGCCACCTTATTCCATCGCGAAGAACACACCATTCATGAAGAATGATAGAGGGGTCGGGCCATATTTGTTTGGCCTACACCCTCCACGTTAGAGCATTAGCAAGCGGCTCAAGGGGGATGATTCAATGTGAGGGGAAAATTTAACATTGATCAATTTTAAACACACCCCTACCTCGTTTGTTTTTTGATGTTGATGAGGAGGGAAGGAAGGTCTTTGATTGAAAACATCCCACGTTGGATAATGTCCCGATGAACAATTCGAAGATGTTGGAGAATGTCGGTGTTCTTCATTGGATAAGCGTTCTTCGATGGAGAAGAAAAATTCCTCCAAGTTTCTCCTCTTCCTATCCTTTCTTCCAATTCCACCCAAAAATAAAAGTATCCAATATGGTGTGTTTCATCAATCTAATAGTTGTCACAAAATTAAATTCATGTCATTAATTACAATGTGGTTGGCACCACTAACGTGGGAGGATACCAAAGTTTATCTCTCATTAAAGGAGAGTTCAAGAGTTATCTCCATATTAAAGAAGGTGTTCAGGGGGTTCGGGTGGTCCCCACACTTAAATTAAAATTGGGAGGTTTTGGGCTCGGTGGTCCCCACCTCCATAACCCATGTTGAGGGTTTTCAAGAATAAAAATAAAATGTTAAAATAATTTTATTTTTATTTTCCCATGAAAAGTGAAAAACTAACTTTCACCCTCGACCTATTGAGGTTGAGGTGAGGTTCTCCTTAAGTGAATATCGGTGTTGCGAGTTCAACGGTGCCCTCAGATTTTAATTCTGAGCACCGGTTCAAAAGTTAGAAAAGCATGCTCGTACATTTACTAAACGTACCTGAAAAAAAGTTTAGAAATTCATTTTGGGAACTCAAGGCCTCGGAATCATGCCCCGTTAATTTTCATGGACTTGTAAAATTCTCATATATTTAAAAAAATACATGGAATTTACAAGTCTTCACATTCTCCCCACCTCAGGGCTTTGCGTCCCTGAAATCCACATCACAAAATTAAGAAAACAAGTTGCGGTACTGAGCATGTATCTGAGCCTCCCGCTCCCATGTGCTCTTATAGAGGTTCTCGTGCTGCCAGTGAACGCGCATTAGAGGTATCGACTGCCCACGAAGGACCTGATCCTGTTGATACTCAATCTCTAATGGAAGCTCCGTAAATGTTGCCCCATCATCGATGTCTAAATCGACGTGGTCGATGATGTGAGAAGGTTCATGCACGTATCTCCTCAGTTGGGATACGTGGAATACGTCATGCACCCAGTGCAATTGAGGGGGAATTTCTAGGTGGTAAGCCACCTTGCCAACTCTGCTGAGGACCTGGAAGGGTCCAATGAACCTCGGAGATAACTTGCTGCCTGGGCCAAATCTCTGCAAACCTCTTCGAGTTGAGACCCGTATAAAGATGTGGTCACCATCCTTGAACTCTAGAGATCTTTGTCTCCTACCGTCATAAGACTTATGCCTGGTCTGTGTAGTCTTAATTTGCTCCTGGACGATCTGTACCTTCTCTGTGGTAGCTCATACCATCTCTGGTCCCACTAGTGCTGACTCCCCTGGGTCAGTCCAGCACAAAGGTGATCTGCAAGGTCACATGTACAACACCTCAAAAGGTGTCATCCCAATGGTGGAGTGGTATTTGTTGTTGTATGCAAACTCCACCAAAGGAAAGTGATCCTCCCAGGTGCGATCAAAGTCAAGGACACAAGCACACATCATATCCTCAAGAGTCTGAATCGTCCGCTCAGTCTAGCCATCCGTCTGAGGATGGTAGGCGGTGCTCAAATGAAGCTGCATCTCAAAAGCCTCCTACAACCCATTCCACAGCCAGGAAGTGAAACGTTTATCACGATCAGAGACAATCATTGAGGATACTCCATGTAACCACACAATCTCCTAAATATAGAGGTGTCACAAGCTCCCTACTGAAACCTTCTCTCTGATCGGTAGGATGTGGGCCAACTTGGTGAGTTGGTCGACGATCACCCAGATAGAGTCATGAACTCTGGATGTATGTGGAAGTCCTATCACAAAGTCCATGGATATCCCATCCCACTTCCACTCTGGGACCTCTAAAGGCTGAACCAAGCCTGCTGGTACCTGATTCTCTACCTTCACTTGCTGACAAGTGAGGCACCGAGAGACAAACTCTGCTACATATTTCTTCATTATCAACCACCAGTTCTATTGTCGAATATCCTGGTACATCTTCTCCACTCCTGGATGTACCGTTATAGGGGAGGTGTGGAACTCTCTCAACACTTCCTCCTGAAGTGACACTGGTTCCATGGTACGTCCTCTATAGAGGATGATGTGCTCCCCACCTTCATAAAATCCATCAGGTTCCTGTCCTGTGGATATCTGAGCATGTCATGCCTTGTAGTCAGTGTCCTCATGTTGCGCCTCCCTGACTTGCTGAAGAAGTGGGGGAGTGACTATAAGATACTGAAGAAAAGCTGCTCCATCCCGGTCCGTAAAGGATTTCTGCAACACGGTCAGCTGCTCTGTCGCCTCACCTAGCAGTTGTATACCAGATCTTCTGCTGAGTGAATCTGCTACAATGTTCCCCTTCCTAGGAGTATAGACTATCTCTTTGTCATAGTCCTGGATGAACTCAATCCAACGTTGCTATCTCATGTTCAAGTCATTCTGTGATAATATATACTTGAGACTCTTATGATCTGAGTAGACTATAAAATGCTCGCCCATCAAGTAATGTCGCCACATCTTCAAGGCGGAGACCACAGCTGCTAACTCCAGGTCATGGGTAGCATAGTTCTTCTCATATTATCTCAGCTATTGAGAACCATTTGCAATCACTTCTCGCTCCTGCATCCGGACACATCCGAGCCCGGTCCTTGATGTGTCGCAGTAGAATACGTACCCTACGCCCTTCTCCGAAAGCCTCAAGATGGGGGAACTAGTCAACATATGCCTCATCTCCTTAAAAATCCACTGGAATCTCTCCGACCACATGAAGGGTTTCCCCTTCATTATCAATGCTGATAGTGGTGCTGCAACTCTGGAGAAATTTGGCACAAATCTCCTGTAGTATCCGGACAAACCCAGGAAACTTCGTACCTCTGTCACACTCCTGGGTGGCTCCCATGCAAGTATCACCTTAATATTCACTGGATCCACTGAAACGTGTCCCAGAAAGTGAACCTCTCAGATCTAGAACTAGAACTTCAAGAGCTTACCATAAATCTGGTGCTCTCAGAGTGTGTCCAGTACTACCTACAAATGAAAGGCATGCTCCTCCTCAGTAGTCGAGTAGATCTGAATGTCATCAATGAAGACTACTACAAAGTGATCAAGGTATGGCTGGAAGATCATGTTCATGAGTCCCATGAACACTGCTAGAGAATTAGTCACGCCAAATGGCATAACCAAGAACTCATAATGGTTGTACCGACCTCTGAATGTCATCTTCTTCACATCCTTATCTCATACTCTGAGATGCTGATAGCCTAATCTGAGGTCTATCTTCGAGAACCACTATGCTCCCTTCAACTGATCAAAGAGGTCGTCAATCCTTGTGAGTGGGTACTTGTTATTAACGGTCACTTAATTTAGGCACTGATAGTCAACACAAATCCTCAAGCTCCCATCTGCCTTCTTAGAGAACAAAATCGGGGATGCCCATGGAGAAACACTGGGCTGAATGAATCCTTTCACATGCAAGTCCTCTAGTTGTACCCGTAGCTCACGAAGATCCATGGGAGCCATCTGATATGCTGGTGTAGATATCGGTGTCGTCCTGGGGTACAATTAAATGTAAAAGTCCACCTCTCTATGAGAAGGTAGACCCAGAACATCATCAGGGAAGACATTTGCATACTGGTCCACCACTACAGGATAACTCAAACTCTCCACATCAACTGCTCACTACTACAAAAATGGGCAAGGGATGCACTTCACTTTTATTAGTGCTAAAAAAATCACCGATAAAGGCCCCCTTTATCATCATTTGTTTTAGCGTTGATAAAGGCCCCCCCTATATCAGCGCTTTTTTTAGCGCTGATAAAGGGGGGATTTATCAACGCTTTTCCCAAGAGCTAATAAATGTTAAGTTTCAAAAAAATATATTTTTTCATGAAAAATAATATTTTGTTATATAAGAATATTTATATTGATATAAATACAATATATATTTTTTAAATATGTTACAGATATGTATAAATAGACTATTACCTTTAATATATAAGAAATTTAGTGAAAATGGCTTCAAAATATTTTAAAAAAATATGATTAATAAATAATTTTCTAATTATTATCTATTAAAAATAATTTAATAACAATTTTAGGACACAAAAAATCAAAACAATGAATAAAAGATCTAAAATATGTTGAAAATGTAACTCAAACTTCAAACGGACATAACTTTTGATCCGGGTGTCCGTTTGAGCTCTACAGCATATCAAATCGAAGCCTGTGATGACCTCTACGCGCAAGTGATTGAGGAATAGCCTCTTTTACATTTTTAAAGCCCAAAAAAGTCCCATAAGGCCTAAAAAATTGAGTTTTTAGTCTGGATACCCCGATTTGTTAACATTCAAACTAGTATAAATTCTGATCCGGATATCCGTTAGGTCTGTACCACATATCATATC
The DNA here is from genome assembly GCA_963277665.1 of Viscum album. NCBI lineage: Eukaryota > Viridiplantae > Streptophyta > Magnoliopsida > Santalales > Viscaceae > Viscum > Viscum album. The sequence continues at coordinate 367,851,864 of OY728131.1, forward strand.
AAAGATTATTTCATTTTCTTTGATTTTACTGGTTGTGGCACTGAAATGGGATTCTAGATTATAATTTATGGTCGTTTTAACATTCTATGGCTTTTCAAATACACATATATATATATATGTATTTATTCATAAATATATATGTGTATGTGTGTGTGTGAGTGTCTATGTGTGTGTATATGTGTTGTATATATGTATATATGTATGTATTTATTTATTTACTTATAAACACATATCAAAAACATATTTTTTCATAAATTTATTTAAAACTAATCTTACAAGTACATACTATGGCTTTTCAAATACACATATATATGTATTTATTCATAAATATATATGTGTTTGTGTGTGTGAGTGTCTCTGTGTGTGTCTGTGTGTTGTATATATCTATGTATGTATGTATGTATGTATGTATTTATTTATTTATAAACACACTTAAAAAACATATTTTTTCATAAATGTATTTAAAACTAATCTTATATGTATATATTAATGTTCAAATAAATATACGTATAAAAAATTATAACTAAAAATATATATATAAATATATTAATATACGAATTAATATATATATATACTAATTTATGAATAAATATATTTATATTCATATGAATATATATTAATATATGAATAAATATAACTATATATATAGATATATCATTAAATAGAGAACAAAACGAAATGGATTAGTGGTAAAGGTGCAGCCGCGAAAGGGGAGAGGTCCTGGGTTCGAGTTCGGGTGGAAGCGAAGGGGGTGCACGCGTTTGAGGATTCACGGGAAGGGAATCGTGCGGGAGACCTCCTAGCGCTGATAAAGAGGGTGTGGAGTGCTGATAAAAGTACTCCCCGCATTACTTTAAATTTTTTTAATTTTTTTTACCTTTATCAGCACTAAAAAAAGCGCTGATAAAGGCCCCTTTTATCAGCGCTAAAAAAAGCACTGATAAAGGATTCTTTTTGTAACACCTGAGACTTTTGTGTTATATAAATCATCAAAGGAATCTTTTTCTACAAAACACTTGTTTGACTTTCTTTACACGAAATCGCGACCTTCCTCGATAGCTTGCGTCGTACGCAATACCGAGTTTCACTAAATAATGATATACTATTAAAATATTATTAAAACTAGCCGTTATGAATAGTAATAACCACTTTTTGAAATTTTATAAATTTTATTTTTCAAAATGGACTTCATTTTTGGATTCGGAATATTGAAATTAGCCTAGGGTGAAATTTTGGTATTTTTCTGAAAACTTTCAATTTTTGATGAATAGTGAAACCACTAAGTGGTAGTCAAAAAACTGATTTTTTCATAAAACTTAATATTACCGCTTCTATGAGTGGAATTTCCAAAATAATAGAGACACGGTTGATGTCAGTAAGTAAAATGTGGTTCAATGAGATGAAAATAATGTTTGGTGAATAGTAACTTTTTACTTTTATTTACCACGGTTAAAAGTAAATAGGGAAATTAAGGGTAAAAATGATATTATTATTACCCTAACACATGGCCTAATTCTATTTGATAAGTTTAATTCGACCAAAAACAAACTTAGGAATAAAATATGACCATTTAGGCCCACTTGGATTAGATTAGGACATTTATTATTAATTTATGTAAAGAAGGGTTAAAATAGTTAAAATCAAAGTTTAATAACTAAATCAGTTTTAATATAGAGTTATACATAAGATAAATTAGACTATAAATATTCATTAGAAAGATAAAACGAATTCCTACATATTTATATTTTATTTGTAATTTTTAGACTTTAAATAAATTAATTTATTTATGACACAAAGATGATGCAGTAATTATCTTATTAATGAAATATTGACATAATTGATGTTATAAATACCCAAATAAATATAATTTGAGACTTTTTATGAATTACACTAATTTTCTAGGTTAATATGACATGTTAGTATTGATTTAATTAACTTTTTTTGAACCAATAATTCTGTTATGATTTTCACAAAAATCAATTACTAAATAGTGTCAAAATTGGCAAAAATAGTTTTTAAAACAAATATTATATTAGTAATTGTTATTTTATTCCAAAAAATCTAAGGTTCGTCCAAATGACTTATATAAGGTTATATATATTAATAATAAACAACTTGGGGTTCGTTTTGCTGCTTATAGTAAGTTTATTAACCTTATAGTATAAGAACACAAGAAGACACGGTAAAAGTAAAATTATTTAATTGAATGTTAAATCTAAATGATAAGGTTAAAATAGGAACCTAAACTTGTCTAAATTATGTTGTATGAGATTATTTCGACCCATTACCACCTTATCTTCTAAATAAATCAATTTGGAGATATTTAAAACCTAATTTGTATTTATAATAAAATAATATTTTTAGTTATTCCAAAGGTGCCCCTCTCCTCCCTTATAAAAGGGAACCTCCTCCCACTCTTCCTCACACCACTTTGAGCCTTAAAGCTTGGCCAAACCCGGCTAATTTATTCTCTCCACTTCCCTAGAGACATCCTAGAGGCCCTGGTCTTTTTCAAAGACCAATTTTAGTGCCCTAAAAGGAGGTCTCAAAGAAGAACTTCAAAGAAGAGGTAATGTCCGTTACCGATTCTTTCATCTTTATTTCTTCTTCCACTTCTTCTTATTTAGTTGTTTCATTATGAAGTAATAACATAAGTATCACTCATATACTGATATGTTATTATAAGTATGAAACAATCCTATTTCACCATCTATCCATCCTACGGAAAATGAAATCTCCGCACGTGCGTACGTACGGAATACCGTCTCCACGTCGTGGTGTAATCTATTTTCCACCACCACCTTACTTGGATGGGTATAATGGTGTGAATAATAACTATATATGACTATTATAAAGTGATACTAATTCTGAAATAGTATACATACACTCCAATACAATTCCACGGTCATAGGAATGATATCATCACTCGTGCGTACGTACGGAATACCGTCTCCACGATGTGATGCGACTCGTTCTACATGATCTTCATTTCATAATGATTATATAAATGAATTTAATGAATGAATATGATATATATTACACTAATACCATTCTGGAAATGAGGTATCTATAACCTAAAGAGAAGAATAAGAATTTATTCGACAAAACACGCATAAGAACAAAAAAGTTATAAACACCCGAATAACAAGTAGCAATGAAATATTACTACTAAGAAGCTAAGAATATGACCATATATAATATCATAAAAATAATTATGATTCTGGAATAAGTCAATAACATTATTTAAATCATTATACAGGAGATTCGGACACGTACAAAGCATATCGGACCTAAGGTAAGGGAAATATCACAATCTCATTTTTATCCGAGATTGTTTATACTTTGGCATTTACTGGGGTGTATTTTATCATCCACATCCATGTTTCCTCAATATTTAATATTATTTCCATCCACCTACAATTGTTTAAATCCAATTTTACCCTTCGGTGAGTTTTTAGTAAAGGATATGAAAGGAATCTTTTGTCATTTTTCGTACGAGGTACTTTTTGACTTTTCCGACAAAAGTACGAAAAATGTTTTTTTTAATTATACGGCATGAATGGATTTTTAAAACATTATTTCCAAGAAGATTCCTTTACAAGTTTTCAAGTTTATTTTTAATCAACTTCTTTTAGTTTATAATTGTATGAAATGTTAAGAAAGGAAAAGTGTTTTTGAAGTAGAAAGGATATTTTCCTCAAGAATGGAGTTCAAGTGTTTTATCAAAGTTATTTTCCATCTAAGATAATATAGGGTTCTGTTTCTATCCCTTTTATCACATGGATTTGATTATGTTGTGATGGTAATATTTTTTATGGATTCCTTTATCTTATATGAATTGTTTTATGATGTCATGTTGTTTAAGAATCCCATTTTTACTACATGGGTTATGCAATGATGTATGATTTATGATTTTGTGGCACACATAAGAATGGTATCATTATGAGATGGGTGGGACCTATATCTCCCTCCAATGCATTGGGTAAATATTTTATATCTCATGAGATAGACATGGCTGTAACGGTAGGTTATACCGGTTCAGTGAAACAGGACTGAAACGAGCAGTGAACTCGGTTCAGAAATGGACTTTGTCCACTAAGATAGTCTTGACAATGAGTCTTGACTAATAAGAAATGATTCTATATGATTATGTGTGTATTCCACAAAGTTTCATGTTTTAAGTTATGATTATTGGGATTACATTTCACTACTATGATTTATCCCATGTTATGAAATTATGATCTCTTTTGTAGGTTAAGATTTCCAAAAGTTATATGCTTATGTATATGATGTGATTGATATTTTTTTTACCCTTACTGAGCATTTGAGCTCACCCTTTTGTATGTTTTATTTCCCTAGGTCAGGAAGAAGGTTATTAAGTAGAATATGCCAAAAAGGGACTCTAGATATGATGAAATAAATGGGAGGCAAAGTAGATGCTTTATGAACCAGTTGTTTATGATTCCCAGTTTCTAAAGACACTATACTTATACAGTCCTTTCTTGGTTTTGTTATATGTTGTAATAAGTGTGCTTCAATTCTGAATTAATAACAATGTATGTAAAGTATGGGTCATTATAGTTGGTATCAGAGGAAAGGTATAGTCAACCATTGGAAACTAGGATGTGAAAGCCTTAGTAAGAACCCTAAGGATAAGTCTAAGCATAGAACACAATCTTAGTGTTTTAGAAATGGCCATGAATAACCTAGGATAAGACCTTAAGTGTGAAATTTTATTCTTGATTATGTGTTTTTCTATTATAATTAGTGTTTCTCACACTATTCTTCTTGGTTTTAGTCAATGGCTGGAACCTGAAGGAACTGTGTTAATGCGGAATGCGACGGGCAATGCAATGATTGTCCCCCTGAGCAACCAAACGTTATGGGAGATGGAATGAAAAATGTTGTAGCCATGCTCACACAAATTTCTCAAGCTATGAATCATGCAGGACTTCCAAACGAGCAAATTAAGGAGCAACATTCTGTTGAATCCTTCATGAGACAGCGTCCACCTTCATTTAGCGGGTCTACTGATCCATTAGTTGCTGAACAATGGATTAGTACTACTGAAAAGATATTTTCAGTTCTTCAATGTTCTGAGCATGATAAAGTCATCTTAGAAGTGTATCGTTTGGAAGGTGATGCTGATCAATGGTGGAATCTTATTAAGAATACGAGGCAAAGGGATGAAATTGAGTCCATGGAATGGGACGAGTTCAAGAACTTATTTTTCAATAAGTCTTCCCTCGTATTCTTCGAACAAAGATGGAGAAAGAGTTTCTTGAACTGAAGCAAAAGGATGATGAATCTGTTGGTACCTATGAAACAAATTTTACAAGACTTGCGAGGTACGCTTCTGGTATTATTATCCAACCTGAGAGTAAGATCGATTGATTCTTTAGTGGATTAAAACCAAGTCTTCGAAGGGCCTTAGCCATAAGGGACTTCAATAGCTACGAGGAAATCGTTCGATGTGCTCTCAAAGTTGAGATGGAGATTGGAGTAACCCATCAGTCATATGGGTTTGATAAGAAGAGGAAAATGGAATTCAAAGGAAAATCTAAAGAGCACACTGAAAAGAAGATGAGCTTTCCCTTATGCTCAAAGTGTGGAAAGAAACATGGAGGGAGTTGTCTTAAAGGGACAAGTAAATGTTTCAAATGTGGAAAGGAAGGTCATCGAGCATTTGACTTCCGTGATGATGGTAATAAGATGTCTAATGATGAAAACAAAGGAAGGGATCCACAGAATGAACCTACTACACTTCAATTTTTCAAGTGCAAGGAGGTGGGACATTATGCCAATAAATGCCCTAATCCAAGGGTTGATGATGATGGTCAACGTCAACAAACTCTTAAGGCTAAAGACAAAGGAAAGTCACATGATATTTATATCAGCAATGTGGAGTACGATAAAGATGTGGTGAAAGGTACACTTACCATCCAATCTAAAGTTGAAAATGTTTTATTTGATTCTGGATCCACCCACTCCTTTATTTCTGAAGAATTTTCTAAGGGTATCACTGTATTACCTCAACAATTAGATGTTGAGTTAGCTGTGACAACACCTAATGGTATAACAGTCGCATCAAAAGTTTATAATTCTTCTCCGATTGAAGTTTGTGGGAAAGTGCTTCCTACAAATCTTGTGATCCTTCCTATAGTGGAATTTGATGTGATTCTTGGCATGGATTGTCTTTCTCTACATGGAGCTCATATCAATTGCCAAAGAAGGGAAGCCACATTTCATATTCCAGATCAATCTATGATCGTCTATCGATGCAAGGATGAATATAACCTTCCAGTGGAAATTTCTTCCATTTTATGGGTATTGATTCCACTAAATGAAGGTTATTTATCTCAAATGGTTGGTGAGAAACTCACGATTAAGAATATTCCCATTGTACGGGAGTTTGATGATGTCTTTCCGGAGGAATTACCGGGTCTTCCACCGAATCGTGAAGTTGAGTTTTCAATAGAACTCGTACCGGGTGCTTTGCCTATTTCAAAGACACCTTATAGAATGGCCCCAATTGAGTTGCAGGAATTGAAGAAGCAACTCCAAGAGAATCTTGATAAGAGGTTCATACGCCCTAGTGCGTCACCTTGGGGAGCACATGTTCTGTTTGTTAAGAAGAAAGATGTATCAATGAGACTCTGCATTGATTATCGAGAACTTAACAAGATCACTATCAAGAACAAATATCCTCTCCCGCGCATTGATGACCTATTTGACCAACTATGAGGAGCTCAATACTTTTCCAAGATTGATCTTCGTTCAGGGTATCATCAATTAAGGGTCAAAATGGAGGATATACCAAAGACGACTTTCCGTACAAGGTATGGACACTATGAATTTATAGTGATGCCATTTGGTCTTACTAATGCCCTTGCTATCTTCATGGATCTGATGAATAGAGTCTTTAGATACTATCTTGATCAGTTTGTGGTAGTCTTTATAGACGATATTCTTTTCTATTCAAAGAGAAAGGAAGAACATGAATATCACTTGATAATTATATTGAAGACCCTGAGAAAGGAGGAGCTTTATGCCAAATTTTCCAAGTGTGAATTTTGGCTTCAAAAATTTACATTTTTAGGTCACATAATCTCAAAAGAGGGGATATCTGTGGATCCAGCAAAAACAGAGGTTATCGAAAGATGGTCGAGACCAACAACAGTAACCGAGATCCGAAGTTTTCTTGGTTTGGCTGGATATTATCGACGTTTTGTGAAAGATTTTTCACGATTATCTAATCCACTCACCAAGTTGACTCAGAAAGGAGTTATGTTTGCTTGGACGGAGGAATGTGAAGAAAATTTCAAGGAGTTGAAAAGAAGGTTATCCAGTGAACCTATGCTCACACTGCCTTGTAGTGGAGAAAGGTTTGTGATCTACAATGATGCATCCAAGAAGGGATTGGGGTGTGTTATTATGCAAAATGATATGGTGATAGCTTATGCCTCACGAAAGTTGAAAATACATGAGCAAAATTACCCAACTCATGATTTGGAGTTAGCTGCGGTAATATTTGCATTAAAGATTTGGAGGCATTATCTTTATGGAGAAAGGTGTGACATTTATACTAATCATAAAAGTTTCAAGTATATTTTCACACAAAAGGAGCTAAATATGCGTCAAAGAAGATGGTTGGAGCTGATTAAGGATTATGACTGCTCAATCCATTACCACCCTGGGAAAGAAAACAAGGTGGCAGATGCATTAAGTCGACAAGACCATGCCTGTTTATCCATGATGAGGATCACAAAACATCCAATATTTATGGATTTACCAAGGATGTATCTTGGAATTATAATGGAAGGGGAAAAATATTATCTTTCTCAAATGAATGTTCATCCATCTATACATGTGAAGATTAAAGAGGCACAGAAAGAATATGTCGAGTTACAAAAGAAGGTGAGAAATGTTCTTGAATTCAACCTTGATTGTGATGGGATAATAAAGTTCAGGAATCGGGTTTGTGTTCCTCCCATCCCCGAATTAAAGAAGGAGCTGCTGGATGAGGCTCATAGTTCTTCATTATCTATTCATACTGGAAGCACGAAGATGTATAGGGACCTGAAAGAGTACTTCTGGTGGGATGGCATGAAAAGAGATGTTGCTGAATATGTCTCTCGATGCTTGGTTTGTCAGCAAGTTAAAGCTGAGAGACAGAAGTCTAAGGGGATGTTACAACCATTACCCATACCTGAATGGAAATGGGAAAACATCACTATGGACTTTGTCACAGGAATTCCTAAAACATCCAAAGGCAAAAATGCTATCTGGGTCATAGTTGATCGTCTTACAAAATCTGCACACTTCATCGCTATTAGAGAGGATTTCTCTCTGGATCAGCTTGCCAGGATATATATAAAGGAAGTGGTAAGATTTCATGGAGTACCACTTTCTATTATATCTGATCAGGATCCGATATTTACCTTGAAGTTCTAGCGAAGTCTTCAGCATACTCTGGATACAGAGTTGAGTTTCAGCACTGCTTATCATCCTCAGACAGATGGTCAGTCTGAGAGAACAATTCAAACTCTAGAAGATATGTTGAGAGCTTTCTCTATGGATTTCAAAGGTGGTTGGGATCAACACCTACCTTTGTTGGAATTTTCTTATAATAATAGCTTTCACTCAAGTATTCAGATGGCTCCTTATGAATCTATCTATGGAAAGAAATGCAGGACTCCAACTTGCTAGGATGAAGTTGGGGAAAGAAAGCTATTAGGACCTGATCTCGTTGATGAAATGGCAGAAAAGGTCAGATCTATTCAACAACACATAAGAGCAGCTTAGAGTCAACAGAAAATTTATGCCGACAACTGAAGAAAAGACTTAGAGTTTGAAGTGGGTGATAAAGTGTTCTTACAAATATCTCCCTGGAAGAGGGTCATGAGATTTGGAAAGAAGGGGAAGTTGATCCCTAGATATATCGGTCCTTTCGAAATACTGGATCGTGTTGGGAAGGTAGCATACCAATTGGCGCTTCCACCGAATCTCTCTCAAGTTCACGATGTGTTCCATGTATCTCTCCTGAAAAAGTACATACATGATCCTTCACATGTACTCATCTCAGAAGTTGTACCGCTGGAGCAAGATCTTTCTTATGAAGAACAGCCGATAGAGATTCTGGATCGTAGCGAAAAAGTCCTACGAAACAAGACCACTCGCTTGGTGAAAGTTTTATGGAGGAACCACCAATTAGAAAAAGCTACATGGGAGCTTGAGGATATGATGAGGGAGAGTTATCCTCATCTGTTTGTTACAAAGTGACGAATTTCGAGGGAGAAATTCATTTTAAGGGGGGTAGAATGTAACACCCGAGACTTTTATGTTATATAAATCATCAAATGAATCTATTTCTACACAACACTTGTTTCACTTGCTTTACACGAAATCGCGACCTTCCTTGATAGCTTGCGTCGTACGCAATACCGAGTTTCACTAAACAATGATATACTATTAAAATATTATTAAAACTAGCCGTTATAAATAGTAATAACCAATTTTTGAAATTTTATAAATTTTATTTTTCAAAATGGACTTTATTTTTGTATTCGGAATATCAAAATTAGCCTAGGGTGAAATTTTGGTATTTTTCTAAAAAAATTCAATTTTTGATGAATAGTGAAACCACTAAGTGGTAGTTAAAAAACTGAATTTTTCATAAAACTTAATTTTACCACTTCTGTGAGTTGAATTTCAAAAATCCGAGAGACATGGTTGATGCCAGTAAGTAAAATGTGGTTCAATGAGATGAAAATAATTTTTGGTGAATAGTTACTTTTTACTTTTATTTACCACGGTTAAAAGTAAATAGGGAAATTAAGGGTAAAAATGATATTATTATTACCCTAACACATGTCCTAATTCTATTGGATAAGTGTAATTCGACCAAAAACAAACTTAGGAATAAAATATGACCATTTAGGCCGACTTGGATTAGATTAGGACATTTATTATTAATTTATTTAAAGAAGGGTTAAAATAGTTAAAATCAAAATTTAATAACTAAATCATTTTTAATATAGGGTTATACATAAGATAAATTCTACTATAAATATTTATTAGAAATATAAAAATATTTCCTACATAATTATAATTTATTTGTAATTTTTAGACTTTAAATAAATTAATTTATTTATGACACAAAGATGATGCAGTAATTATCTTATTAATAAAATATTGACATAATTGATGTTATAAATACCCAAATAAATATAATTTAAGACTTTTTATAAATTACACTAATTTTCTAGGTTAATATGACATGTTATTATTGATTTAATTAACTTTGTTCGAACCAATCATTCTATTATGATTTTCACAAAAATCAATTACTAAATAGTGTCAAAATTGGCATAAAATAGTTTTTAAAACAAATATTATATTAGTAATTGTTATTTTATTCATAAAAATCTAAGGTTCATCCAAATGACTTATATAAGGTTATATATATTAATAATAAACAACTTGGGGTTCGTTTGGCTGCTTATAGTAAGTTTATTAACCTTATAGTACAAGAACACAAGAAGACACGGTAAAAGTACAATTATTTAATTGAATGTTAAATCTAAATGATAAGGTTAAAATAGGAACCTAAACTTGTCTAAATTCTATTGGATGAGAGGATTTAGACCCATACCCACCTTAGCTTCTAAATAAATCAATTTTTAGCTATTTAAAACCTAATTTGTATTTATAATAAAATAATATTTTTAGTTATTCCAAAGGTGCCCCTCTTCTCCTTTATAAAAGGGCACCTCCTCCCTCTCTTCCTCACACCACTTTGAGCCTTCAAGCTCGTCCAACCCCTGAAAATTTCTTCTCTCCACTTCCCTAGAGACATCCTAGAGGTCCTGGTATTTTTTAGAAACCAATTTTATTGCCCTAAAAGGAGGTCTCAAAGAAGCACTTCAAAGAAGAGGTAATGTCTGTTACCAATTCTTTCATCTTTATTTCTTCTTCCACTTCTTCTTATTTAGTTGTTTCATTATGAAGTAATAACATCAATATCACTCATATAATGATATGTTATTATAAGTATTAAACAACCCTATTTCACCATCTATCCATCCTACGGAAAATGAAATCTCTGCACGTGCGTACGTACGGAATACTGTCTCCACGCCGTGGTGTACTCTATTTTCCACCACCACCTTACTTGGATGGGTATAATGGTGTAAATAATGATTTTATATGACTATTATAAAGTGATACTGATTCTGAAATATTATAAATACACTCCAATACAATTCCACGATCATAGGAACGATATCATCACTCGTGCGTACGTACGGAATACCGTCTCCACGATGTGATGCGACTCGTTCTACATGATCTTCATTTCATAATGATTATATAAATGAAATGAATGAATGAATATGATATATATTACACTAATACCATTATGTAAATGAGGTATCTATATCCTAAAGAGAAGAATAATAATTTATTCGACAAAACACGCATAAGAACAAAAAAGTTATAAACACCCGAATAACAAGTAGCAATGAAATATTACTACTAAGAAGCTAAGAATATGAACATATATAATATCATAAAAATAAGTATGATTCTGTAATAAGTCAATAACATTATTTAAATCATTATACAGGAGGTTCAGACACGTACAAAGCATATCGAACCTAAGGTAAGGGAAATATCACAATCTCATTTTTATCCGAGATTGTTTATACATTGGCATTTACTGGGGTGTATTTTATCATCCACATCCATGTTTTCTCAATATGTAATATTATTTCCATCCACCTACAATTGTTTAAATCCAATTTTACCCTTCTGTGAGTTTTTAGTAAAGGATATAAAAGGAATCTTTTGTCGTTTTTTGTACGAGGTACTTTTTGACTTTTCTGAAAAAAGTACGAAGAATGTTTTTTTTAACTTATACGGCATGAATGGATTTTTAAAAAATTATTTCCAAGAAGCTTACTTTATAAGTTTTCAAGTTTATTTTTAATCAACTTCTTTTAGTTTATAATTGTACGACATGTTAAGAAAGGAAAAGTGTTTTTGAAATAGAAAGGATATTTTCCTCAAGAATGGAGTTCAAGTGTTTTATCAAAATTATTTTCCATATAAGATAATATAGGGTTCTGTTTATATCCCTATTATTACATGTATTTGATTATGTTGTGATGGTAATATTTTTTATGAATTCCTTTATCTTATATGAATTGTTTTATGATGTCATGTTGTTTAAGAATCCCATTTTTACTACATGGGTTATGCAATGATGTATGATTTATGATTTTGTGGCACACATAAGAATGGTATCATTATGAGATGGGTGGGACCTATATCTCCCTCCAATTCATTGGGTAAATATTTTATATCTCATGAGATAGACATGGATGGAACGGTAGGTTATACCGGTTCAGTGAAACAGGACTGAAACGAGGAGTGAACTCGGTTCAGAAATGGACTTTGTCTACTAAGATAGTCTTGGAAATGAGTCTTGACTAATAAGAAATGATTCTCTATGATTATGTGTGTATGCCACAAAGTTTCATGTTTTAAGTTATGATTATTAGGATTACATTTCACTACTATGATTTATCCCATGTTATGAAATTATGATCTCTTTTGTAGGTTAAGATTTCCAAAAGTTATGTACTTATGTATATGATGTGACTGATATTTCTTTTGTTTACCCTTACTGAGCATTTGAGCTCACCCTTTTTTATGTTTTATTTCCCCAGGTCAGGAAGAAGGTTATTAAGTAGAATATGCCAAAAAGGGACTCTAGATATGATGAAATAAATGGGAGGCAAAGTAGATTCTTTATGAACCAGTTGTTTATGTTTCCCAGTTTCTAAAGACACTATACCTATACGGTCCTTTCTTGGTTTTGTTATATGTTGTAATAAGTGTGCTTCAATTCTGAAGTAATAACAATGTATGTAAAGTATGGGTCGTTATACTTTTATCAGTGCTTTTTTTAGTTCTGATAAACGTGGCCTTTATCAGCACTTTTTGGAGCACTGATAAAAGGTACCCCACTATATTAGCGCTGAGCTTTACAATGCTTTTTGAGCACTGTTAAAGCCCTTTTTTAGCACTGATATAGGTCGTTTTTGTAGTAGTGTATCCAAGGGTAAGGCTAGCCAACTGATGAGTGATTGGTTGCACTCTCCTCTGGGTAAGTCCATCATGTGTTGTAAAGGATCCATTCTCATCAGTGAAGCTAAACCTGGTCCCATCTGTGCGGACACACCGCACTTTGCACCTAATACATTCAATCTGAGCATGGACTGTAGATAACTAGTCCATACCCAAGATGACATCTTAAGGCCTTGACGCCACTACTAGGAGATCCCAGTCGAAGCTCTCACCTCCTAGAGTAAGCTCACACTACTGGCACCAGTGCATAATCATCGAATCCACTCCTGTATGAATCTCTATCCACAAGGATCGATCCAACAGATTCGTTGGAATCTCTAAGATTCGAATGAGGGCAGTGGAAATAAAAGAATGACTGGAACCTATGTCCATAAGTACTGAAACTAAGGTGGAATAGACACAGATCATAACTCGTATCATCTCTGGAGTGCCATTGTCATAGGCCTCAATTTCCTAGAGCTGAGCTCGCCCATGTCCACCTGGTCCCTTTGGTCGGGATGGACCACCTGGTGGTGGTGGCGTTCACACCTCGAATCGTCACCCACCACCAGCTGCACGGCCAGCTCCTCTACCACGTCCACCTGCTCCCTGTGGACCTCCTCGGTCGAACCTTTGTCCCTACTTGGGTGGTCCCTCGATCGTCCTCTGATCATCCATAAGATGGGTTAGACAGTCACGAGACATGTGACCTTGCCCTCTGCATGCGTAACACTTCCCTCTCCTCGCATGACTGGCTCTACCTCGGGTGCCCCACACAACCGACCCTGAATCATGCGGTCATCCACCTGCAGGTCTGGTCCTCTTGGACCTTTGTGACATCTGTCTGCTACCAGCTGCAGAAGACTTCACTATATGACATCCAGTGGCAGGTCTCGCTACTGGTGATTGGTTACCAAAAAACTCTCCACTAAGAGGGATCACTCTAACACTCCAACCTGCGTCGGAATGCTGAGTGAGATCATCGAAGCCCTGATCTCCCACCTGAGTCCTTTCTCAAAGGTTTGGGCCCTAAAGAATGGGTCCCACACCATATCAGTGGAGTAGCGTGAGAGGTCGGTGAACCTCACTGAGTACTGAGCCACAGTCATACTACCCAGCTGCAGATGAAGAAAATCATGAATGCACACTACGCGAAGAGTTACTGGGACAAACTCGGCCTGAAATAGGATCTCAAAGTCTGCCCAGAGAAGCGTCACCTCGTTATGAACCTGGAGAATCAAGATCCACCATCTTCCTATTGATTCCTGTAGAATACTGGCGGAAAGGATCACAATGAGATCGGCTGGTGTCCCTACCATTTGAAAGACTCTGACCACGGCCTCCAACCAATCCTCAGCCACCTGTGGTTCCATCTCTCCCCTGAACCTAGGTGGCCTCTGGCACTGGAACTCATGCAACGCGCTCAAGCAGCGTGCACCCTCTACTACTAGGGCTGGTGGCATCGGTGGACCAATGGGTAATGGTACCACTGGTTCCTCTGCTAGTGCCTCTACTGGAAGAGAGCCCTACATTGAGGCATCATCGCTCGGTGGTTTATCAGTGTGTACTAGACCTGGAACCTAGCTGTTTGTCTGCATGGAGGCATCCTGAAAAGAAACAGGCATCCCACTGTAAAAAAGTTATAACTAGTGAGATTACTCAAAGAGATCACAAAGTAAACTCTTGGAAACACACAAGCAATCAGTGTTTTCATGCACTGAGTCAGAAATCAGAATTTGGGGTCCTCATGTATGGATACATCAGTCGCGGCACCAACACTGGATTTCCTAAACTGATAACCACACTCATAACACTTAACACTATTTCTGTTAAGAGAAAGATCAGAGTCCTATGTTCTACAGTATAACTGGATCCTTTGATATCAATTTTTCATGACCCATCCCCTGGGACCCATGCTGTGACTACCCCAAGCCCGCCTTCCATAGGCTAGGGACTGGCGACTAGCACTGAATGTGTATTATCTAAAGCTGGGAAGGCATTACCTTTATAACTTGTAAACACACGCAAAAAAGCACACAAAAAGATACAAACTCAAGTAAACTTAATAGTAAAAAGAGTGAGTACAGTAAGCAAAAGGGGCCAGAATATAAGTCCAACTAGAAAGTACAAGAAACTGAAAGTACAAGTAAACTGGAACAGCTCTTGTGATCACCTGCCAAGGATCCTACCTTAAGGGTAGGTACAGCTCTCGAATGGGTGTCTCTACGGTACGTCTCATCTAAGGTCCACCTCCGAGCTACCTTCAGTCATGGTCTCTTGTCCTCAGTCAGCGATGTCTGTCGTCCGCACCAAACACAACGAGGTGCGGGCATAGACCATGAAAGTGGGAGTAAAATGATACTCAGTAGGGACCCCGAGGCCTTTAAGGTCTTAAAAAATCCATAAAGGATAAACCAAAAAGCATGAAAACAACTGAAAACCCTACTTAGGTATATTCCCATACATATACCTAAGTTATAAAGTATACCCATCTCAATCATGAGGAAACATAAGGTCCAACTCAAAAGCCCAAAGCTCAACTATTCCACAAAGGAAGTAAATACCAATAAGGTGAGTACCACACAGGTACAGACTCAGTTCACACCAGGTATATCTTAGGAATAGTAGTAGATATGATCAGATGTAATAACTGAATCATTATACTCTGTTAAGAGGCAGACCCATGAAGCATCATAGTACATCGTCAGACCCACATAGGATCCTAGTACATCGCCACTACGTCTTCAGACACACATAGAATCCTAGTACATCTCTAGTACATCGTCATACCCACACAGGATACTAGTACATCTCCAGTATGTCATCAAACCCACAGAGGATCCTAGTACATCTACAGTACGTTGTCAGACCCACACATGATCCTAGTACATCTCTAGTATGTCATCAGACCCAAACAGGATCCTAGTACATCTTCAGTACGTCGTCAGACCCACATAGGATCCTAGTACATCTCCAGTACGTTGTCAGACCCAGACAGGATCCTAGTACATCTCTAGTACGTCGTCATACCCACACATGATCCTAGTATATCTCCAGTACCTTGTCATACCCACACAGGATCCTAGTACATCTCCAGTACGTTGTCAGACCCACACAGGATCCTAGTATATCTCTAATATGTCGTCAGACCCACAAAATATCCTAGTACATCTCCATTACATCGTCAGACCCACAAATTATCCTAGTACATCTCCAGTACTTTTTCAGACCCACACAGGATCCTAGTAAATCTCCAGTACATCATCAGACCCACACAGGATCCAAGCACATCTCCACATCCAGTTATAGGGTTCCCGCACTAAGTTCGCTTATCTATAGGAGGGTCTGCTCCTCAAGCCACTGGTTGATAATCTAACATCCATGATTTCCCACAATGAAGTATCTCAAAGTTTTTCCACATCATAGGGGTCACAACGCAATAAACGGTGCATCAAATGGATGCCCAGTCTTTGAGTTATTAGTGTTTCCGCTCCGAGGGCCCGGTTGGATTTGGGGTTCAATACAACCCGGACACACTCCACCTTTATCTAAATCTTTATTTGGGTATACCAAAGGGACCTTATCTCTCAAAGGTTTCTAGCACCATAGATGGTTCATCAAACAGATTTCTGGTGCCAAACTTATGGCTAAAAGAGCATATGGTTCAAAACTGGTCCGGGTCCGGTCCGACCCAGCCCGGCCTGGGCAGTAGCCCACGGGGCGGTGGGGCCGCCGTGAAGGCCACAAGTTGTACAGGTCCATATATTCCGTAGAGTCCATGGGAGGCACGGGGTGGCAGAGGCCGCGAGGAAGTGGAGTCCGCGGGATCTTCGGAGTGGTCATGGCCGCGTGGGCCGCGGAGGCCGCGGGCGGCGCGGGGCCACGGATGTCACGGGTCTGCGGAGCAGCGGAGGCCACAGGGGCCGCAGAGGTTTTGGGTGGTGTAGTGCCTACATTCCAGCAGGGCAGTCGTGGTGCGGTGGTCCGACATGGCTGGCCAGATGGCCAGCCGTCCTCTCCGCGCGGTGTGGTCTTACGTTGTACCTTCACCAGTGGCATGTTCGGTCGGCCACTCTTCATTCGTCATTGTGGCACAGGCCGCCTTCTTCCATCACGAAGAACACACCATTCATGAATAATGGAAGAGGGGTTGGTCCATGTTTGTTTTTCCTTCACCCTCTACGTTAGACTGGTATCAAGCGGCTCAAGGGGGATGATTTAATGTGAGGGGAAAATTTAACATTGATCAATTTTAAACACACCCCTACCTCATTTTTTTATTGACGTCAATGAGGAGAGAAGGATGGTCGTCGATTGAAAATGTCCCATGTTAGATGATGTCCCAAGGAAGAATTAAAAGACATTGGAGAACGTCAGCGTCCTTCGTTGGAGAAGCTTTCTTCATTGGAGAAGAAGAATTCCTCCAAGGTTCTCCTCTTCCAAACTGTTCTCCCAATTCCACCCAAAAAGAAAAGTGGTCAATATATTGTTTTTCATCAATTTAATTGTTGGCACAAAATTAAATTGACGTCATTAATTATGATGTGTTTGGCACCATTAAAGTGGGAGGATACCAAAGGTTATCTCCCATTAAAGGGTATTTCAAGAGTTATCTCCATATTAAAGGAGTTTAGGGGGTTTGGGTGGTCCCCACTATTAAATTAAAATTGGGAGGTTTTAGGCTCAGTGTTCCCCACCTCAATAACCCTTGTTGAAGGGTTTTAAGAATAAAAATAAAATGATAAAATTATTTTTATTTTTATTTTACCATAAAAAGTGAAAAAACTAACTTTCACCCTTGACCTACTGTGGTTGAGGTGAAGGTCTCCTTAAATGAATATCAGTGTTGCAAGTTCAACAGTGCCCTCGTATTTAAATTCCAAGCACTGGTTCAAAAGTTAGAAAATTCTTCTCATATGTTTACTGAAAGTACCTGAAAAAAATTTAGAAATTCATTTCGGGCACTCTGGGTCTCAGAATCACGCACCGTCAATTTTCACAAACTCATAAAATTACCATATATTTAAAAAACTTACATGGAATTTCTGAGGCTTTACGTTATTCTTTTAAATTAAAGTAATTAAACTAATTATCTTCTGAAAATATATGGATTTGATAGCATTAAGAGTAGTGAAACCCCTATGAGATCTATATTTAAGATAGATCTTAATGAAAATGGAAATTACATTGATCAAATTGGTTACAGAGGAATGATTGGGAGTTTTCTATACTTAACTGATAGTAGGGTAGATATTATGTTTAGTGTGTGTATGTGTGCAAGATTTCAAGCAAACCCAAAAGAGTCACATTTAAATGCTATTAAAATAATTTTCAAATACCTCTAGTATACAACTAATTTAGGATTGTTATATTCTAAAGGAAAACCATTTTGTTTAGTTATCTATTCAAATTATGACTTTGGTGGATGTAAGTTAGACTGAAAGAGAACCTCTAGAACATGTCACTTTTTGGGGAAGTCTCTAATATAATGGTGTAGTAAAAAGAAAAATTCAGTTGCATTATCAATTTCTAAAGTAGAATACATTGCTACTGGTAGTTGTTGTGCACAAATTTTTTGGATGAAACACACCTTATTAGACTATGGATTTTAATTTACATATATCCCCATAAACTGTGACAACATAAGTGCTATTAACATTTCTAAGAATTCAATTTCTCATTCTATAAAAAATCATATTGATGTAAGACAAAACTTTTTGACCGATCATTATCAAAAAGGTGATATAACTCTTGATTTTATTAGGACTGATCATCAGCTTGCTGATATATTCCCTAAACCCTTAAACTCTGAGAGAATGAACTACATCAAACATGCACTATGAATGATAAATCTCTAATATGTTGTGAAACCAATCCTTGAAACAGATCTTGTGAAACTGATCCTTGAAACCAATCATATGAAACTAATCCTTAAAATAGATCTTATGAAACTAACCCTTGAAACCGATCGTGTAATATTGATTCAATAAAACCGATGTATTTAAGGATTCTTTTGTAATTCTATCTATTTTAAATAAAACAGCATTATTTTTTATTCTTTTTTCCGCATTTAAATTTTATTCTTTACGATTTACACTCCCTAAAAGTTATATTAAGATTAATCCATCCCGGCCTTTCACCTTCCCACTGTTGCAAAACCTTCTACCTTTTGTCACTCTATCTTTCAACCCTCGACCTCTCAACTTCTTTGGAATCCAAAAACCCAAAATAGCAAGGACCAAGCGCACTATGGAAGTTCTAAGAAAATCTCCATTTGCTAAATGTCAGAAGGGTGAGCCTAGTGGGACTGCAAAACTAAGTTTGGAAAGCCGAGTGGTTACAGTTGAGAAGGAAGTGTCTGCAGAGTGGATTCTAACAAGAAAGTCGTTTTTGTTAAGAATACTAGAATCTCAAGGGTGGCTAAGCTGGTTCTGTAATAATGAAAGGCCTTATTATCCTTAGCTAGTACATGAGTTTTATCAACATTTGAACATATTACTAGATGAAGCTGAGGAAGTAAAGATAAATTCAATGTTAAAGGGAAAGGAAATAACTTTTTCATCTAAGGAATAGGCTGACTGCTTGAAGATGCCTCATGAAGGTGTCTATGCTAATTATCAAGGTAATATTCCACCTTCCTCTGATTTGTTCTCTTATGAAGATGCTCTGAAGGAGGTGACTGTAAATGGAGAATCTAGGAGAACTATTGCAAGTGATTTTGATGGAGATGCAAGGTTACTTTTTAAGTTTATACAACATCAAATATTCCCAAGGAAGGGATATTTTTCAGTTGTGAAGTATCAGGATGTTTTCTTGATCTATCTATTAAAAATGGGCTAAAAGTGAACCTGTGTAGGTATCTAATGTTGTATGTTTTTGACATAATAAATTAATCCAAGAAGGAAACTTGTTTGTACTATCCCAGGATGATCTCTTCCATGTTAAAAAGGTTAGGTTGTTTGGAAGATAGAGATGAAGTGATAAGTTCATGTAGTGGTTTCTTCCTTCAAAAAGATATTTGTAAAAGGATGAAGATATTCTAGAACCCATGGAAGAAGTGCTGGGTAGGAGATGAGGAAAGAATGTATGAGGAATTCAATCCAATTGACCATCCTACTAGACTAAAGGATCAAGTTGATTCAGGTCTCAAACCCGAATAGAAACCTATTTATTCTGTTGAGGAAGCTGAGACAGAAGTACCAAGGGAAGAAGGATATCCTTTTGATGACAGGAGTAATCTTGATATTGCTAAAATCCCCAAATATATGTCATATGGATCTGTTAGTCCACCTTTGGACTTACCCTCAAGAGAACCATTTTTAGGTGATGAGGATGAGGAAGATACTGAGGTTACTGTAGTTGAAGGATATGTAAGTAAATTAGATGAGTATTCTGATGATGATGATGATGATGATGAAGGAGGAAATGGTGAGAATGTAGGTGATTCTTTAAAAGTGGAACAACAAGTTGTTGGAAGATCCAATGAGGAATATGTATATGGAGTCGGTGATGGTGTTGAGCATGTTTAATAGGAGGATTTTGATCTTATAGATATTGTTCATGAGGACAGATCACCCCATCCTAATGCTAAAAATAAAAGAAATAATTCAGGAATTGAATGAACTTATAGTTGGTGGCCATGAGAAAGAAGCTGAGGATCTGGTGCCTCAAATTGATGAAGTGCCTGGAGAAGTTGAAGTGGCTGGAGCACATATAGAACCTCAAGAAAAGTGCATACCAGTACCCAGAAATGTTATTACAGATAGAGGACAGGATGAAGAAGTTGATGAAGATGAAGTTGTTCATAAGCCTCAGGGAAGAAGGATCGGGATTGACACTATTGATCCAAGAGACTGGACCTATACTCCAGAATGGAATAATAATCTAGGATACATTCTTTTTGGGTTGGAATATGACTCAGATGAGGAGAGGGTGCCTCCTCCTCCTCCTCCACAATCCCAAGCTAAAGCAGAACCAGATTCACCTCTTCCACTAATTGCACCTACAATAGTAGAGCCAGTAGCACAGACCGTTCCTAGTGACTATCTCACTAAGTATGATTTGTAGAAATTCAAAAATGATATTTGTGAGTCTATAAAATCCTCTGTTGGATCCAGAAGTGAAGCCTCTACTTCAATAGTTATTTTGGATGTTGATGTAACAAATATTGCATGAATGGTGATCCAGTAGATTCAACCAAATCTCATTACTACAGTATAAACCATCATTAGACATAATACCTCATTGAGATAATAAGTAAGGAAGATGAGCAATGAGTTAAATTCTCTAACATTTGATTTCAAGACCTCCTTTAGTGGTGTACTAGAAGTTCTTATGAACTTGGTGACTCATCTACTAAGTGTAGATCTGAAGAAGTTGAAAGAGGAGCTTGGAAAAATGATTACTGGCCCATCCAGTTCTAGGAGTGGGAAAGGTGCTATTGCAGATTTGGAATCTCTCAAGGCTATGGTGAGATAGGAACTCCAAAATCTTCGGAGTGTTTCAGATAAAGAAACTCTTGAAAAGTTACCTAGAAATACATACCTTGTGTTCAATATGGTAAGGCGATGAACAAATGAAGCCTATGCTATCCAGAAAGAGATTAGAGAGAAAGTGGATAGGTACTTTACTAAGATTTATACCAAACATGATCTCATCAATAGCTTTTTTTTTTTAGCAGAAAATCTCAGAATTCCTCCAGTCACAGAAGCTTTCAATAAGTAAGTTACTCAATTGAAGGAGTTTACCCCTCTTGTGAATAAATTCATGTATAATAAGGATGAATTCGAGAAATCTATGAATTATGGTGGTGAAATCATTAATTGTTTCATCAACCTCATTAAGCCATATCTACATTTCCAAGATGAAGCAATTGTGGTTCCTCCTACTACTTCAATTGGTACTCCCTATCGGCCTCCTGATCCAATGATTGTCTCTTAGGCTCTTTCTCAGATTTGACCGGTCATTACATAGCAATCTCCATGTCACGTGTTGTCAGAGAGAAGACATATCCTTTCAGCCAATGTTCCTAAAGGTGTTACTTTTCCTGGTGTTATATTCAGACCACCTCTTCCCTCTTCCACTCCCAAACCTTCTCATCCTACTCTGGATCCTTCAGATAAAGGCAAAGCCCTTCAGAATCCAAACCCTTAGGGATGGATTGTGTCTTTGATAGGGCTTTGTCCTTTATTGTTGACTATACTCTTTTGATTCTTAATGGAACTCATTTTTGTCTTCTCTCTGTCTCTTTTTTTATATATTCTTTATTTTATTATGTTTTTCTAATCCCAAAAGGGGGAGAAGAAGAGTCATACATTATTAATTTCAGGTAGAGAAATTCTGGCATAGGACACATGGCATGTACTCAACATAATACATTTATTGAGGGGGGATTTGTTTTAAAAATTCAACCAAGGGAAATATTTGGTTATATTAACTAATCACATTCAATAAAGTATATTCTAATTTCATTTATTATTATTCCTTGTATTTACATGTATGTCATTATTTGTGATTATAAAAAAGGGGGAGATTGTTGGACCCTCTATGCTATAGTAATTTTCATAATCAAAAAAAATGTCAATCTATAGATTCTACTATTTCATGCAGAACAATATTTTTTAATAAGTAAATAACCTATATTTATGAATCAATATGTTTACAAGTGTATTTTTAAATGTATTTTTCAATGTCACTTAATATAGTAATGTTTTGTGTAAGACAGACTCTTCATAAGTTTCTCAAATTTATGGCACTGATAGTATGCTTGACACACTGATGTTCGACACACCAATTTTCGACACACCGATGTTCGACACACCGATGTTCGACACACCGATTTTCAACACACTGATGTTCTACACACCGATATTCGACACACCGATGTTCAACACACCGATATTCAACACATCTATGCTTGACACACTGATGTTCAACACACCGATACTTGACACACAGATGTTCGACACACCGATGCTTGACACACCGATGCTCAACACACCAATGTTCGACACACTGATGTTCAACACACCGATGATGATAGACCGATGACAAACTGATGCTAACAGACCGATGATGACAGACCGATGACAAACCGACCCTAACATACCAATTATGATAGACCAATGACAAACCGATGCTAACAGACCGATGATGACAGACTGATGACAAACCAATACTGACAGACCAATGATGACACACCGATGATGACAAACCGATGGTGACAAACCAATGATGACAGACCGATACTTATGACTCACCGATATTCATAAATAACTACTTCAAATTTATTAATTGTAATTTATTTCTAACGGTCATATTTAAACAAATTAATGTTTATGAAATTATTTAATTTTGTCTGTAGGTATATCCGTAGACAGTATGAGGTACATGCACGTGGGGAGATCTTCATGCCTACTAGACCTTGAAGTATAAAAGGATTATAAGATCAACCATAAAATGCACACTGGGAACCCTCTAGAAAAACAAAAAGGTTGGCTGTGTGAATATGAAAGATATTTCAAATAGAAGAACCCAAAGCTTGAGTATACAATGAGTTTAATATTACAAGCAGCAATCTGTTGAAGCTTACTAAACATCCTCACATAGAAGATCTGAACCTTTCCACACCTGGAAGCTAGATTACAGAGACTACGATACTCTATTTTAGAGCCAACTTCCAAAAGAGGACACAATTATCATTTTCTCTACATCCATTGAGTCTAGAGCTTTACTGCACACCACACAGAGATTTATAAACTCTATTCTTCTTTTATAACTCTATTGTGATCTTTTGTTTACTTTTTGAGTAGTGTGTGTATCTGTTTGTGTCACACACACTATCTCCTAAGCATAACTAGAAGATAATAAAATATCCTCACACTCAATCCCATTTTCACTCTTGTATCCCATGTAGAACTATGGAAGAGATCTTGTGTGATCTATTTTTTAGTTTTCCCATGAATAATTATGGTACAGGTCGAGTGTGATATGGAAAACCCTGTGTGCTGTTGTGAATCCTGATCCAAGGTGTGGATCAAAATTTTATTAATATAAACTACTTAGTGGCAGGTCATCACCAAGTGAAGAGGACTAAGTCTTAGCTTGTGACTGAACCTCTTGTTTTTATCTGTTGGGTAGTTTGTCTTGTGTTTTAATTTTATATGTGATTAATTCATTTCACATTAAGATAAACTAAACTTTTATAGTTAGTTTAGAAATTGTTTATATCTGTTTTGAATATGTAGATTAGTTTCAAAATTTTGGCTAATATTTTGATTGGTAAAGCTGAGAACTAATCAAACTTCTATGAAATTAATTGAACATTCAGGAATTTTGTAAATTCACGACAAACTGACTTCGATTACATTATTTAGGGGTATTATTTTAAAGAACCAATTTTTAACATAAATTTTTATAGATACTCAATTCACCCCCCTCTTGAGTGATCTACTCCAACCAACAGAAATTAAATTTATTCAAAAATGAAAATATTTTAGTCTTTGGGTGTTAATTCTCCCCGCCTTAATTAAATTGAATCCTCGTAATTTAAACTTGATCTCAGTAGTCTAGGGTTTTATATTTGAAAATAAACAATTGTTGAAAATCCAACATTGTAAATAGGGTTAATAACACATCTTATTAATAAGATATAAAAAATTCAAAGGCCACCACAAAAATAGGCTTTTTAATATGAGAAAATTAGCGAAAACATTGATATATATGAGAAGTCTAACCGTCATGTTATTATGGAGAGTGATAGAGAACATGTTCATGAGAAAGTTTTTAACCATAAAACCATAGACCAGATGTATGAATAGAGGTCATTGATATCATCAAAAATGATGATAATAGGACTTTTTTTTCAAGACCATTTTCCTAGATTTTATAAATTATTTCACTTTATAAGGATATAAGTAAATATACATACTTGATACATTTCTATAAGAAAAATCTTATCCTTATGCCTTGAATTATTTCTACATATTTTCTTGTCACATGTATCATCACATGGTCAAGTAATAAAATAATCTCTAAAACCTCATCCAAAGTTTAATTTAAACCATTTCATAAATTTCTAACCTTATGACCCTTCCAAGTATTATGATCCAAATATTTGGAATCGGTTCCAAGGTAGTTAGTAGTATCCAATTTACTTTATTCATATCAATCATACCTTTATCCAACATCATTATCTCAACATTGGGAAATCTTGGTCAGAGTAGGACACTCAAGTGGGTTTAAATTTAGTTCTTATAGAAACTTATTAAAAATTTTATTTAAAATATTCCCCCAATTTAAAATAAAAACATTCCAGTTAACCAAGGTAGTAAAATTTTAATAGTTTTACTATTCAAATAGTTTCTCCGAAGATTGATTAATTATCAGTTATACCAATATGATATGTTGATACAACTTTTGAAACTACTCTAATAGGGAAAAACATTTATAACTACTATCCAAGACTAACTATCAAAGTAAAATTTTGTTTTCTAAAATATTAGTTAAAACAGAGAATAAAAAAATTGAAAGACATAGGGGATAAAAAAAGTGGTTCAGTCTCAAGGTGAGAACAAATCCACTTTACTTAGTGATAACCTTCCACCAATAAATATATATATGCATAAATATTTAATCCACACCCTGGATCGGGGTTAACAACAGTACATAGGACTATCCAGGTCATAAGACCTATTCCACTATTCTATGTGGGAAAACAAACAACCAGGTCACTCAAGACCTCTTACACAATTATACATGAGTGAAACAAAGTGTAGAAAGATATTTGAGTGAGGATATCTTGTATCCCCTAGTTTAATGAAGGATATATAGTGTTTTTTAATACAGACACACACACTACTCAATAAGTAATAAAACAATACATAGTAGAGAAAAGATAATGATAAAGAGTTAGAAATGATCTGAGTGTTGTTCTATGTAGCTATGTACTTATAGGATGTAGCATATGTGATTTTTTTGTCCTATTAGAGAAACAGAGTGTCGCGAGTCTTGTGTTCTGGTTTAGAGTTTGATGAGATGTTTCTCTTCTCCTTCAAGTTGCTGCAAGGATGCTTTCAAGATGATTCACAGTAGGTTCTTCTTTGTTTGCATCAAGTGGCTATTGGAAGTTCTTCCTGGAGTGGTTCTTGCATTTATGGGTGTTCTCTATTTTCATGTAATCTATTGTTCGTCATATTTTCTCTAGTTCCACGCTTTTCTTTTATTTCGGGTGCTTGTGTTGGAGCCGATAGGATTCACTATCTCCATACCTCGATCCTTATATTTTTTGCCGATATGACTTCATAATAACATTAAGGATATCAGTTTAATTAAATGACTCAAATATGACTATTAGAAAAAAAGAACTTTTAAATTTAATTGAAAAAGATGGGAAAATGGTTAAGTATGTAATGGTGTCACAGTCGCGGTGAGACAGTCATAGAGAGACAATCACGGTGCCATATTTTCATTGAGATCTGGAACTGGTAGCATAGTTACAATGTTTGTTCCTTTTCAAAAATGTAGAATAGGTAGAATGTGGTAACAGTCTCAATATTACAATAGTAGATCCTTTGTCAGATTTGAAACCGATAGCACAGTCACAATGTCTAGTCCTGTGCTAAATCAGGAAATGGGGTCAAGTCCTTTGTCAAAATTCTGAAGAGTGTCTTGTTATGATGTCTTGGAAACAGTAGTAAGGAAACAGTGTCACATACTTTGTGAAATCTAGAATTGGTTACGGTGTTTGAGTCACGGTGTCTGGGTTACGGTGTCATGGATATGATGTCTGGGACTTTTCCAAAATTCAGAATCAGTGTAAAACTTACAGTTTCTCAGACTTAGCCAAATATCTATAAATTTTCTTAAGAATAAATATTCACAAAATAGATTAAGATTAAACATAATCATACTAAAACATAATAGAACAAGATTAACCATAGTTGACAAGATTCATATATGATGTGTGATTTGTTAAACGTGATATGTGAGCATTAAAACAAGATACATGATTTGTGATAATTAAAACCTGATACATGATTTGTGAGAATTAAAACATGAGGAGTCTAATAGGAACATATTAAGGGTTTCCATTTTTAATAACCATGTGTTTTCTTAAAAGTTCAACTTGTTACTGAATCACTTTTCTTGGTTATCAGTACCAATCAATACAAGCTCGTAAATCTTTGATGAAAAGGTGATACATTACAATCCTTATACATTCCCTAAAACTTATAATCAGGATATCATCAACAACATAATTTTACAACACTATTTAATGGTCTAAATATAAAATAAAATTAATCATTCCAATTCATATATATCAATAACATAAGATTGACCTTGATCTCTTAGATTATTCTAAGGTATGTTCCCTTGATGTTTGGGGAATTAATTTGCATAGTGTGCCATATACTTTTAATTGAAGCATTGATCATTATAAAATTATTTCTTTCCCTTGTAATCCTAATCATGGTGGCCTTTTTCTCCACACTTGATGAAAACTCATTTCACTTTCAATCATGTACCATGGCGTTTCCTTCCACAAAGTATCACATGTTGGAAAATTATTCTTCCCCCTTTTCCCTTTATCTGCATTTTTTCTCTATTATCCTCTTCTTCTCTTACTTTAATTTGATGCCATAAGACTTAGAGAATTATTTATATGACTTTATAGAACATAAAACCATTTAATTATATGAGGAAAATGTTTGAGATGCAATCTCCCTTTAGAGACTTGGATTAAGTCCTTCAATGAAATGATCAATCTTACATTTTGTGTTGCGTATAAAATATACAGCATACCTTGAAAACCTATTAAAGGTAGTTTCATACTTCATAACACTTTATTCATCTTTATTCTTTAAACTAATGAAATTACTATTTATCATAGTTTATTGATCATAAGGGAAGTATTTATTGAACAATATCTCCTTAAAAGTTCTCTATTCCATGATTTCTATTTATTCTTCCTCCCTAGTATTATGGATCAATGACCACCATTGATCGGCATCATCCTTGAGACAATAAAATGAAAGTGTAACCTTTTAATTTTCATTACATACAAGGCCATAAATATCTTATCTACAGTCTTAATCTATTTATCTACTACAATTAGATTAATAGTCCCACTAAATGATAGGGGCCTCTGCATTATAAAGTAATCCAACATTAGATAATCTCTGTATGGAACAGGTTTCTCCATCTTAGCAAGGTTATTTTTCATAACCTGATTAAGATTCCCTAGTATATCCATAACCTTATCAATTAAAAAATCAGTTATATTGGCTTTCTTAGTTGGGAAATATCTATATTTTCCAAGAGTATTGATACCATTCATCCTTATAGGTTCCATTTCTAAATAATGTCATATACTAGATTGGATCATAAAATCATGAATCATAATCTATAATTCCAAACATGGTGTAGGACTCAATATAAATTAAAAGTTTATGCATCATAAATATTAGAATCACGATCTTTAGTTTCTTTGGGGACATCTTTACTTTTAAATCCCTCAAAATGGTTTGTAAATAAAATGTGAATTATCCAAAGTGTATCCCCCAGGAGTGTCAAACCAAGTTCATAGTGATGTCTATAGTTGTGTATAATGTTACATCGAGCCAGGCCTGATGCACCTTATCAGGGTTGTTTCCCCTAGGTACATATGTTCCATAACCACATCCAATTTTAGTATCCAGATAGAGATGAATTTCTAGAAAGACCTGCAATCTCCACCTTACCAAAATTATTGGATGTTCGTCTATACTTATATTCAAAATCTATCCATGGGTTATGTTACCCAATCTATATTTTATAAATCTAGTTTCCAAGGTTTCTATTAAACTTCCTCTGATACCAAATATAAGTCCCCAACCCCAAAATCCCAGATTTGATGCATTATTTTATTTCATTACCATGATTACAAGGAATCAAATCCTAAAGGTCCAATCAGTTTAGTAGTTTTGGAAAGCCATATTACATACATGATACCCATTTTACATTAGAAAATTAAGAATAAAACATGATACATAATAAAAAAATGAAAATCCTCTTTAGAATCTTATTCAAATAATTCTTCTTTATAACATGGGGAAAGGAAACATAATAAGGGTGAGATAAAATGCTTGATATTAGTAATTAAAGCAGAATAAATAATGAATTGATGATAATAAATCAACATGGAAAAGGAAATAATTGATAATACATTCCATTTAATCGGTAAAATGAGAACTAAACTTAAACATGGAAATTGTAACTAATTGAATAATCACATGGAATAACAATAATTTAATACATAATGATTGAATTTATAATGATGTATATCTATAACAGATCATTGAGGTTTTGTACCAAGGATCTAATGTTGTCAAGGATTCATTCCAGAAATCTAATATTGTTAAGGCTTCATGTCAGTAATATAATAAATGGGTAAGGCCTTGGGAAAAACCTTATTTAGTTTGTCCCATGAAACCTACTAATGTATTAAAGGGCTATAGCTGGCCTCGCCCATCATATATGAAATCAAATGCATTCTTTATATATAAAATAATCAATTTAATTAATAAACAATGTGCCTTATCATAAAATATATGTATTGAATAAATAATATGGTTTTATCAATTCTTATCCAATGGAGGATAAGTAAAAATAAGGTTTTTTTATATTGATTAATGGAAATACCATTTAAATTCATTGAAATATTCTTGAGGAAAATATTCATTAAACATTCCAAAGTGTCTCATGCCACTTTGAAAAAATTTAATCATGATCCCCATGAAATAATAACATTAAATAAAACTTATAATATCATTATAATAAAGATATTCATTATATAATATGTCAAATTGGAGTACATACACCATATAAAAGTGAATAATTAAGCCTCATTGGAATTTAAATTGAGATGAAATCCCTTACCTTGATTCTGAATTGTCATGTGTGTCTTTATATTCTAGAATAATAAACTTATGTTAATTATTTTCTAGATTAGGAACCTTTTTTAGGTTTATCATTACTTTTGTTTAATGTATTAAATTTTTTTAAACAACTACTTAAACAATTAAAATTATTTCGAGTGTTTTGACAAAATTCAGTTCATGTGTTAAAAACAACTTTGTTAGGTCAACAATGGTTGATGGGGTCATTATATAAACATATCTAGAATATTTATACATAAATTATATTTTTAAAACCAATCATTAAATATGGTTATGAAAAATGAGCCAATGTTATAATCATAGAGACAGTAGTTCGTACTTACGCATGCGTAACGTTCCCATTTTTCAATGATCGTTATGAAAAGAAGGTAAGTAACATTAAATATTTTTATAATTATTATTATATTATAAATACAATTTTATTTAATCATATATACTTATATATATAATTGTTGTGATGTAAAATTAATTGCATCGTTTCGGGGAGGTAGTAGTCCACACATCCACGAACGACGTTATCACTTTTTAGTGTGTGAAAAGAGTAATAAAGAAAATGATGTATTATATTTAAAAAGGTTAATTATTTCATGAATATAATATATATACATATATATATATCATTTATTTTACATATTTTTAATTAATACCATACTTATAATGTTGCATGTAGTGTGTGAACTTATCACATAGCTTTGAGGAGGCGGTAGTCCACACTTCCACAAATAATGTTATTGTATTTACAAAAAAATGGAAATTGTAATGGTATGTGTTATAAAATAATTATATAAGAATAAATAAATAATAATTATCATATATATAAGCATCATTTTTATCATAATTCGCAACCATGAATGGTGGTAAAGGAAAAATGAACAACTTTATTTCATGAGGCGGTAGTTCGTCGTACACAAGAACGGTAAGTTCATTACCAGTTAGATGGAAGTGTGTGTAAGTGTAGGTATAAACCTTAACATAATATCATATATATATATTAAGTATAATTATTTTATTATATAATCATTTAATAATACGAAATTTTTTAGTGGTGAATGAAATAAAACTAATGTGATCGTTGAAGAACGTTACCTCTTATTTGGGTAACTCCTTTTGGTTTATGCCAAAAGCCTTCCTTGGTTTAATTTATTTCAAAATTTATGCTTCTAGTATGGGGGGAGGGGAGTTGGGAGATTATTTTCTCCTGTTTTTTTGGATATATAATTCTCAAATGGGCGTTAGGAAGTAAGGGATAAGGTTCTCTTTTATATTTGAGGTGAGGGGTACTTTTGGAAACTCTCAAACTATAAAATTAATATAAATAAATTTTATTTTTCAAATGTCCCAAAACTGATTTATTTATAATTTAAGATTAGTATGGGTTTACATACTCTAAAAAAATAATTTTTAGACAAGTTTAGGTTACATTATTACCCTTATCTTTTGGCATTGACCCTTCGTTAAACCCTTTAACTGTTACCATGACAACTTGGCTTTTTCCACATTAAGGTTTAATATAGTTACTATAAAATTAAAAAAGAACAATAAATTGTTCGTGTATAAAATTTTAAAAAAAATTCCAATTATTTGGACTAATTTTATATTTTTATGAATTTTATATCATTTAATAAAATATTATTTACTTTAAAATATCATTAATGTCAATTGTGACACTATTCATTTCTTGACTTTTTAAAAAATATAAATACACAAGATAGATTCGAAAAAAACATTAATAAACCTATAATATGTATAGTTAATCTATAAAATTCTTGGATGTCATAAATTATATAAAATTTTATTTATTTTAATATTTTTAATAACATTTATTTGATATGTCCATTAATTAAGCAATTATTACATCATCATTGTGTTAGGCTTTAATTTAATTGTTTATTCCCTAAAAATTAAAATTAAATTATCATGATTAAGATAAAAATTTTATATTTACAATGAATATTTATTATTGTATATATATTCTTAAAAAACATATATAAAAAATTTAATAATTATTAGAAACATGAGTAAGACATATTGGACTTTCCTTAGAATAAAATACTATAAAAGCCTTAAAGTCATCCAAGTGATTCTAAGAGCTCCAAAAATTAGCCCAAAATTTTTTTATGTCCACAATTACTCATCCAATAAAATAATTAAAATTTTTAAAGTAATTTTTTAATTCTTATAATATTATTTTTACCCTTAATTACTTGATTTACCCGTCACTACTGTAATTAAATTTAATTACTTTTACTAATCATTTTGGTCAAAAAATAAGTTGATCTTATTAGAAAAAAATGACATAATTATTAAAACCATTTAGTTATATTTTTAAAAATTCAATTAATTGAAGTGGAAAGATTAAGTTTGATGTTAATCCTATAGATGGGACGACAAAGTGGGTTTTAAAGTAAAAACATCCAAAAGTTTACTATGTTTTTGTATCTAAATTTAATGTAAAATTGTTTCAAATGACCTAAATTGTGTTAAATTATATAATATTGGTATAATTATACTTTAAAACTAAATTAAAACATAATTTAACTATATAAATAAATTAGAAAAAAATGCAGTTTTGAACTAAAATGCAGTATTTTTCACTATTCATCAAAAAATGAAACTGCTTAGAAAAATTCCAAAAAATAAAAAAATTTAAATTTTTATATTAAAATTTAATATATGAATTTTATTTTTTCAAATAAAATATATAAAGTGTCATAAATTGGATTTAAAATAGGTTCTTTATTAAATGACGGTAAAAGTGCCTTTATAAAAATATTGGTTTTTATGCATAATATTGAGTTTCTTCTTATCTTATACTTATCAAATATATTTTATGAATTTAAAAAATATTTTATTGAATATATAATATATATATATTATATTAATATCACTCACTAATTGTAATTAATGTAATTTATTAGGATAAAATAAATTTGTGAGCATAACAATAGTTTTTTTTAAAAACACCCCCTTTATATTCAATTGGTTTTTATATTCATTTATAATTAATTTGTAATCAATGAATTCAACCATATATTTTCATAATTTAGTTAATATTATTCATAACCTCCAACTTAATAGCTAGGTTATATATTATTATATTAAATAATAATATTTTAATAGTATATATTTTTCAAAAAAACTCAACCTTATGTGTAATGAAAGACAACTCATTATTGTGTGTAGTGTAATCTAAACATGGTTTTGGGTATAAATCAAGCTAGAAATTAAATTAAATTTATTAAAAAAAGAAAATAGTGTGAAGTCTTGGGGTATTACGGAGGGTTTCCATGGAACACTCTTGAAAATATAAATAATATATTTAATTATGAATTGCATATCAAAATTTTAAATACCAATAAAAAAACTTATAATCTTTGCTTACATTTTTTTTATTTATATAACATCCATCTTCTTCCTACTGATCGAGAAAAAAAATTCTCAAGGCACATATACTTCGATGCATAGTGTTGATTACTACAAATGACATTAATTACTATAAGACTATATTATTGAATAATATTTAATTGATAAACAACACTAAAAAATTGATTAAATTTCAATGAAATATGATTACTTTGGTTTTAGGATATCCAAATTATTTTTATTACATTTTTTATTGAGTCAAGTTGGATTGAATCAATAATTTAGTTTTAATAATTTTCATTTATTTTGTATAAATTAAACAAGGTTTGAGTTAGCTCTATTTAAAGAAACATTTTTTATGGTGATTTAATGCTTTTGTATCAGGATAAATTATGTATGGTTAAAATATTTTCATCTTGGTTTAATATAGGTAATTTCAGTTTGTTTTGTTTTATCTTAATTAAATTAAATTTGGTTTGGTTTTATTTGGTTCATTTTTTATGTGTTATTTGGTTTCATTTCTATTAAATTCAATTTGATTTTATTTGAATCTATTTTGTTTAATTTTATCCTCATTGAGTTGAATTTGTATAGTTTTTCTGGTTTAAGTTAGTAATTTTTCATCTAGTTTCATCTTGTTTGTTATTGTTCATATTTATTCAATGTGTTTTCATTCCTTCCACTCAATTTGGTTCTATTTATTTACTTTTCATTCATTTCATAATGATTCAATTTTTCTAATTTTCAATTATTTTATTTATAATAAATATAGTTTACATTATTTCACTTTCATTAAATTCATATAAATATATTTTTAGTCGATTTGATTATGTTTTTGGTAGGATGGTTTATTTTGGATTGGTTCGACATAGTTGAGTTATGTTTTGGTCATATCAATTTGATCCATTTAGTTGAAGGGGGAATCATTATATTTGGAAAAGGATCATAGATTTTTTTATCTTTTATTTTTTTTATTATATTTAAAATGATTAAGATATATATAGTTTAATTCAATATTGTTTTGTTTTTTTTTCTTTTTATTCCAACTCATTTAAAGGTGTGTTTCATTGGAAATGATTGGTTCAATTTTGATTATATAAGGTTTATTTGGTTTGATTAGGATTGATTCTACTTGGTTTTTATGGTTATTATTATATTATGCACTAGATGTTTTAGTTTATTATGTATGTCTTGATTTTATTCCATTTACTTAGAATAACTTCTCTTTACTTAATTTCAATAAATATTTGGATTTGTTCAGTTCTATAAGTACCTAGAAATACTCAGTTGGTGATAAAAAGAGCTTGGATCCTCTCATGATCCTATATTGTAGTTCACTCAAAAGTGTTCATATACTTCATAGCATCCTTGTTCATTTTTTTTCTTTTTGACACAACCTGAAAACAAAAATTCAATACAATTAATAAGAATTAAATTTTCAATGTAAACCATTAAAGTTTAATAATACCTTAAAGTCATTACTCTTCCAATAAATAATCATTTATTGATATTTTTTAGTTATACTATCATTGAATATAGGTACACCCACTAACTCAATAATGAATCTACTCTTCCAATCAATATATAACTAATTTTTATATAATCATCAAAATTTTCCATCAATTATGACAACTTTATTGCTTGACCATCGGTAAAGTTAAATCAAAATTTTGAAAAACTTATTAATTCATATAAACAAAATAATAATATATTTTTTAATTTAACGAATTTTCATACCCATATCTCCTCCCATGAATTATCCTTGATTTGATTACTGATATTACTCTATGAGACTGGTTACATTGAAATGATATCACTGCACTTGGTTATAGTTTCCATGAAACTTCAACATTTTATAGTATTTTTACCAATCATTTGATTATCTTCATTATGATCTATCATAATTTGTGTTTGATGGTTCGAGGATTCACTCATGTGGGTGTTTCTATGTCACCTATTAGAATATTCCACTAAATAAAATAAAAGAAAAAAGAAAAGTAGAATTAATTCATAGTAAAACTAAAGAACAAAAATAATGTGATATAATTTGACACACTTATAAACATAAACATGATCTAGGCTGGTCATTAGGATCTGATGGATACATGGGATGTTCTATATTAGTATCCTTTAAAGGATTTTCATATTCTAATGCATGCTCTAGGTCATCTATATGTGGTGTATTGGAAGTTGAATGAGTGTAGTAATTAGATCTTAGCTAGATAAGAGTAGGAAATAGTGGTGGTGTAGACATGGTAGGATAAGGATAGAAGGGATGTGGATACATCATAGGATATAGAAATGGTATATGATAAGTAGAGACAAAATAAAATAATGATGGGGGTATAGGTAGAAATATCCTTGGAGGCTCAAGTGGAGGAGGAAAAAGTGTGGTGTATGAGATGTTTATTGGTTGGTCTATGTGTGAACGGGTACAATGGGTGCTCTATGTAGCTCTAGTAACAACCCCACTCAATTTTCCATATTATTGAACCCTACTAATAGTGTGATTAGAGGTAAACTATGTTTCTGATAAATTTCCCTAAAATAAATTTGATAAATAATAAAAACACTATATTAAATGTAATGTAGAATAAAAATATTTCAATTGTTATACTCAACCAGGGAATTGGAGGAGGAAACCCAAGGTCCTATAGCCACCGATCATTATCAAATAGTCTCTTACTTAAAATTTTTTCAATATCATTCATAATATGAATAATAATGAAATATAAATTTTTTAAAATTATTTTTTAAATATTATGCATTCAAATTAGAATTCAAACAAGACATAAACAATATCATAACATCCTCTTGTATACACCCCTTTTAAAATAGTTTTAAGAACTGTATATAAACCTTTTTTGAGAAATTTTTTTCAAATAGTTTTAAAATACTATTTTAAATATTTTTATCTAAGAATTTGTTTTAGAAACTATAATTTAAAATCAACTTATACATGTTTTAAAAAAAATAAACCTGATTTTATGAATTCAGATAAATCTAATTAAATTCAACGAAAACAAAAAAAACTAAAACAAACAATCCATTCCAAACTGAAACCAAATTAAATTAATTACAGTAGTACTAACCATAGAAACTCATTCCAAGATAAATTGAATGAATTTTTAACATATGTATACATATTACCCACCACTACTTTAGGTACAACATCAATTATCACAATTATACAATTCCAGTCATCAAAATATAATATTTTGTTCAACACCAATGGGGAAATCAATGGTATAATTTTTTCCTGATGATCATCAAAAATATGTCTTGAGATTAATTCAATAATGAAACTATAATCATGTCTCAAATGATCTTTCAAACAAAACACATGTTTTCCATTGATGCCAAAATATATGGTTCATTGGTAGTCTAGAAGAGATTTATGTCAATAACTCCAAATCCATAATCATTAATAAACATACCATGAAAAAACATTGAATAAAACGATTTTCATTTCATTATAGTGATTATATAGTCCATTATTTTAGTTAACATAATGACATCATGTTGGGTTCTCATATTTTCCACTCGATCAGTTGTTATAGATTTATACCCCTTGATTATTAAAATTTTCATTCACAAACCAAAGAATTGGGACCAAAATCCAACAATCTTAATTCTTGATATATAGAGTCAAAATATAAACTCAATACCTAAAATATATATGTATAATAAAATTAAATTATTATCTATGTTTTAATTTTATTAAAGTAATGGTCATACCATTGATTTTAACCAAGTAGGAAACTCTTTTCTAGGAAAAGTATCTCTATTTTACAAATATAAAGAACGATTAACTCTTCTTATAATTTATTTATGTTACCTACATAAAATGATAATAAAATTTTAAGTTATGTGTGAAATTTCATAGTATTATATAACATATATATATTCAAATTAATTACATGATATAGTCATAAAAAGTACATTTAAACAAGAACATGGATGTTTCATAACCCACACTTCAAGGATCAATATAGAGAATGTATACGAACCATAAATTACTCTTATTTGGGGAAGAGATGTAAATTAGGTATCATTTTCCCCATATTTCGCATCTCCATTTCTCATTTTCTGGTTACTTCTAGTGCTCACATCATACAAATACATTGAACAAAAATCCATACATTCTTAATCTAGATAACCTCTCACAATGAAACCTTTAGTATGATTCTTATTTTAAACATAAGAAATCATTTTTCACATATAGATTTTATTAAGATACATCCACCTAAAAATAATGGATCCCCCAAAAAGTGTTACAGTTGGAAGATGGACTGTTAAATGCAACATACGAGTTAAAAATGATAGAGGAAAAAATTTCTTCATCTCATAAAAAAAATAATGATTCTTCTTGCATCATTATTATTTAAAAAGACTTGAAT
Organism: Viscum album; assembly: GCA_963277665.1. Classification (NCBI taxonomy): domain Eukaryota; kingdom Viridiplantae; phylum Streptophyta; class Magnoliopsida; order Santalales; family Viscaceae; genus Viscum; species Viscum album. Next base: position 367,889,695 of record OY728131.1, read on the forward strand.
AACCTTTTAGCACAAAGGTATCTAAAAAATGGAATAATCAAATCACCATCACCCTTACATTTTTTGATAGTAAATTCTATATTTCTATTGCAATGAATTCATGAAGAAGAATATGATAATCATGAGTTTTAGGTATTTTAGTTTCAAATATATTTTATTGACTCATTTAGATATATTTCTTGTATAACCATCAAGAACCTTAATATACTCCAATACTTATAGAAATTAATTTTCCTCTAAAGGTTAAATCACATAATAAGAACAAGTAACATTCCATTTATTTTCATCAATACGCACAAGATGCAAATCTGGTCAAATACCCAAATCCAACAAGCCCAGCTAAGATCGTAATTCATATTTGTTATTTCCCATGATATTTAGAATAATTTAAAGAAAAATTTCACATATATTTTTCTAAATTTTAATTACGTCAAAAAAATTATGTAAAAAATTGTTTGACCAATACGAAAACTCATACAATAAACTTTTATTTTCCCAATTTTAAGTGGATTCATGCCAACATTATTTATTTTTTTGGATTTAATCTACCCTTTAACTAATGAAAAACTAAAATATTTCAATTCATTAAGAACATCAGTTCCTAACATGAATTCAAGTGGTTATTCGGTGTCAATGGTATTATCAAACCTCATACAATTCATCCTGAATAAATGATCCATTGGTGAGAATCATTGATTCCCCCTGAAACTAAAACTACGATGATATTTGAGAATTATAAATCATGTATTCATCATACAAATAGGACATGATATTTTTCCATTAATTCCCTAATAGGAAATAATTTCATAATTAAGGAAATCATTTATTTTCTATATAAGGAAATCACACATCTGAAAAATAATTTTTGAAGAAGCGTCAAATGTGCACCCACCCACATCCCAAAGATAATTCAACTCTTTTATTAAAGTTTTGAAGTATAAATTTATTTCATTTAAAGGATAAAAAGGTTCATATAATAGTATACTCAAGAAATTTAATGGTTTTTTTATACACGTCCATAGAGGAAGATTATAAATGTGAATAAAAACTGACTACATACTGTGAGAATTAAGCATCTGACTGTATAGATTAAAACCATCACAGGATAGACCCAACCTAAAATTAAACACCTCAAATGAAAAATCAAGTTCTCATGCATCAAATTTTCTCCATGTTAATCCATCTACAAGATAAACTAATACATCATTATCCTTAATTCTATAAACATGGTTCCATCACATATTTATTGATATTTTAATAGATATTAATAGATTTTGAATCCTATGAATCTATAGAAAGTTATACATGAATTTTGGTGGAACATGAGATAGTGTTCTATATACATTTGGATTCCATATAGATATAACACTCTCTTTTAAGTCATTAAGTTCTACTATTTCCTCCTAGAATAAGAAACAATCTTCTGGGAAAGCATGAATTTTATTAGTAGAAAATAAAAGTTGGTTAATTAACATCCATGTCATATAATTATTTGAGGGAATATATGCATTATTAGGAATAAATTACTTTTAAAAGGTTATAATATAATCAATTGAGGTATTAGAAATTCCATACATGGTTTTCCAATGATATAACCACATTGAAAGTTCAAGTTTTTTAATCTTTGTAAATTTCTGAGATATAGGATTCCTGGTATCATCCATTAATTTTTTCACTCTATCAACATCATTATTTCCAATATTTTCCTCTTGTGTATTGATATCATTTCATTCTTTCACTAGAATAATATATGATTCAAAAATAGAAACCGATCAAATATAAAATTCTCTATACCACTATTTTCATTTCATTCATCAATAATAGAATATTTTATATTCTCTCCACTGTAATACCAAGCATAATAGTTTGTTTGAAATAAAAATTTTATTATATGTTATTTAACTTATTTCAAAAATAAAAAAGGCCTTACAATATAATTATAACATGAATAATGTATAAGAAATCCATCTGAAGCATTTTTAATTTAAAAATCTAAAAAATAATAAATCTATTGAAACTTGATTGAGATCTGATTGGTATGATACATCCAACATCTATCCATTATATTAGAAGAACAAAAGTTATATTAAAATCAATATAGTAAACCATAATTACAAAATTCATTTAAAATTTTTAATATGAAATTAATCAAATCATACTAGTAACTAGCCAAATAAAGAATAAGATAAATGACATGTTATAACTGATTCATACAAATAATGAACCAAACAAAGTATAAGACATTTAATGGGAAAATATTACATAATCCAATTAAATACATATTTCTTTATGAAACATCTATTTTTAAAAAAACTTCCTAGTTTTTGAAATTAAATAACCAAAAAACATGGTATAATAATATAATTTAAATTCTACCAAAAATGATATAAATATAAATAATCATTCGATCATAATATCATATGAACTAATATTTATAAAATAAAAAAAATCCAAAATGTGACAAGGAGATGGAATCCGAAAGTTGTATGATATATGAAATGTAATACAAATTTTGTTAGTAAAAATTACCCATCTCCAAGTGGAAAGAAAAAATGTATCACTTTTATCCTTCCATGATCTTTAATAATATCTAATGATCATATAATAACTCAAAGAGTAACATTCCACTTCCAACATCAAAGTAAATTGGTTCTACATACATATAGAGTGTGAATATGTGGCGAAAAAAGATAACTTCTACTAGGATTATACTAAATTATTCATTGTTACCAATTATAATATAATACATGCTATGATAGTTTGAAATAAAACTATTAAACTGAAATTTTAGTTTTCAATAAAAAACAAGAATAAAAATAACTTTTCTACATCTCTTCAAATACATTTGAGTTATCCACTTTTAAAACATATATGCAATTTGTTTCTTGATATTTAACAAAATATGGACATGTAAAGAAATTAAATTTAATTTTTGATGAGTCAAAGTGTCTTTTAAATAAAATATTAATGAGGATTAAGGAATATCAAGAGAAAGGGATCAAATTTAGATTCAAATAGAAACAAATTTGGGATAAATGTAAATAATAATTTCAAATAAAAACCCACTTTATATCCAATGGAAATGTTTATAGAAAATGATAATACCTTTTAAAATATGTTTCTTATTCATACATAGTGAATATAAAATCAATAGGAATTAATAATAAACAATGCCATTATAATGAACATAAGTAAACAAAAAAAATAATGAACAATTAGATTATATGAGAATAATTACATGAAATAAGTTCATATTAAGATAATATATCATAATAAAGTTTCACAATAAGGATCATGGGTAAGTACAAATAGATCCAAGGTTGGGAAATGTTTGATATATTTTAGAGAATTATTTCATTATTCTATATTTCCTTTGGAGAATCATGTCAGTATAGTTTATTTCATATTGGAGTTCCATATCATTGGGGTTTATTATCATGAGATAACTAGGTCTATATGGTTCAATTTTTATGGGAGAACCACATCCCCAAATTATTTACTCCATGGAATTGATATATCCTCATAAAAATCTATATAATAATTTAAATCATATCAAACCCAATTTCACATAGATGACTAACCAAGTATTTATCCAATAAATTATTCTATATTATCATAGGACATGTAATAACCCTCTAATATATTGATGGGTAAAAATAACTATATAAGTAATTTCATAACCCCCTAATAAATTAACAAAACAAAATATTACTATAATAATTAATTACATAATCTATTAATATATATTACAAAAAAATTATATTGGATTTATGTAAAAATAGATAATAACTAAATTAAAACACACACACAAACACACACACACATATATATATATATACTACAATCACATTTATGAAATACTATCAAAAATAATCTAAACAAACCTTTTTTCGAAGAATCAGGAATAATTGTGACCTAACAAGATCTCAGTTAGGTTTTGATAAAGATATATAATTGAAAACAATGCCTAGAAGAAGAGATGAAGGATTTGGAACTCACTAATTTAATGTTAAATAAGAATGTAATCAAAAAATCATTGAATGAGGGGAGATTATTATAGCAGAAAAGAGGGGATCCCACTTCTCAGGATATGGGAGATTAGGTATTGTGGGTGGGGAGGGGAGGAGGGGATGTTAAGGATGTTATGTAAATACCATATACCAATAGTTTTTTAAAAACCATTGGTATAGGTAGTTTTATACCAATTTTTTGTAAAAACCATTGGTATAGGCTCTTATATACTAGAAATTTGTAAAAACTGTTGGTATAGGCTTCTAGCAAAGAACCTATTCCAACAGTTCTAAAAAACCATTGGTATAGATGCATGGTAATTGCCTCAAATTTAGGTAGTGATTATGATGTTCTTCTAAAAAACTTCAAATAGATCATCATGGAACAATCCATCCAGGTCAATCACTAAGCTCACAACCCTCATCCGAGCCTCACATCTCAAAACCCAACCCCCAAGTGGATTTTAAAACCAAACCTTGAATAGTTCCTCCTGAAAACACCCTCAATAAAAAAACATTATCTAGATGACCACTAAATACTGAAAGGATTCCACCATCATGACCTATGTTTAAGAACACTTATAATGGACTCATACTGTGTCCAATGATAACTCTAGGGTGAAACACATGAAAAATGGACTAAGGTGGGAAAATTCCATGTTATGTACTTGGGTTACATAGTGTGTAAACCCAAAGGCCCTCCTTGGACATGTTCCACTAGCCTCTCAGCATGTACGTTTCCAATGTACATGGCATGTATGCCATGTACACGGTGTTTACCCCCCACATGTGTACCTTCTTGTGTACCCCATCCCCCACTCTATATGTACACAACATGACTACATGGAATGTACCTCCCCATACATGTTGTATACCCCACATGGGGTCCCCATGCATGTACCTATATATGTAACCACTCATGGAGGTCTATCCAAGAATAGTGCATGGCCACTAGATGTATACCTCACATGGGTCTTGAACATGTACCCTACACAACCATGTACCCCTGGAACACTTTGAGCCACCACTACATGATGTATACCCCTGATACATGGAATGTATTCTAAAAAATTCATCTTATCCAAAAATTAAGAGAAAAAAACATGTTTTCTCTGAACTATATTCCCTGTACAGGGGCTCTCTCAAATAGAAACCCCCCAAAACAGCCCAAAACACCAATTTCTCCCCTATTAAGACCTGATCGACCCACATGGGGTTTCCAATACCCAAAAAAGAATTTAAAACATAAAAATAGATAATATATTTGGATTTATAGAAAAAAATTAAAAACAAAACTACCTCCAATTACAAACCATTGAATCTTTACACTGGAACCACTCCACACACATGTTGAGCCTCAATATTCCCCCAAACAAGCTCCTCAGGTGATGCCTCCTCCCCTCTGTCCCTCTTCTCTATCTCACTCTTTATCCCTCTCTCTCCCTCTCAACCACACATCACAAGATCCCATGGGGGAATAATTGAGAATCCAAATAGTATAAAGGATAAAATAGATAAGGAAGATAAAAAGAAAAGGGAAGAAAAAAAATAAAAATAAAAATAAAATAAAAGGGGATTGGCACCCAATATAAGGTTATGCCTCACATAAGAAAAAACACATATTCTAGAATCAACCTCAAGGAAAAAATATCAATACGATTATCATTTTGAAATATGTGAATGAAATTAAATTCATGAATAAATTAATATTTAATTAATTAAATTTTAAATATTATGTGAAAATTTGAATGGATCTGATTTCCACTAAACTTTTTTCTTATGGTAAACACCCTATTTTTTGGACCAACAAAGTGGTCAAAAAAATTATCTAAGATCATCTCATTGGATAAATTACCATTTTCCCATAAATCAATTTTAGGAACTAAAAAGTTCAAATTTCCCTTGATATTCACAACCCATGATGATGTAAGGCATCATAAACTCCCAATGAAAAAATGCTTCTTGCCTCAAATAATCCATAATAATCAGCCATTATCCATGATCTACTCCAAGAACTGGTGTAACTGAATCTATCTTGATCATCCAATGACTGTACATCCCAACATAGGAGACATTATACCTTAATGAATCTATTTCTATCAAACATAATATTAATCTTATCATCTCTTCAGTGCTCAAATAGTAAAAAACACGACCCATGCTACATCCATCACCAAATACAATGGATATATGTGGACAAACTTCTCACACTTGAGCATCAGTATAAAAACTAAAACAACCCAAGAACACTCCCATTTCACTAAGAACAGTAACCTCAACACTCAATAAACCACTTAAAATGAGGTTTTCAACCTCCAATATACTTTGGTGTGCTCCGCACCATTAGTATTTTCTTAAAATTCTCTCAAAATTGTAGTAGGACTCACATTCACATGGGTCGAGTCCTAATAAAAAAAGGTTAATGCGCCTAAAACCACTGACTATACACCTCACATAGGATAGTTCTAACAAATTAAAACACCCTCAACACTCCAATTCAAAAATGAGGAATTTCCCTTATGAAAATATCAACCATACGGCCACCCTCAACTTGATTATTGATCCAAAGCCACAATCATCCAATCATGCTCTCGCTATGCTACATAAAGTGAAACCAAAATGAGAAATTCCAAGAAACTAACCAATACTTCTCTCTCAATCCCTTCACGAGATAGGGATAACTCCCAGTTATCCCCTTCTAAAAAACCAAGAATCCTCATGCTTAACCACACCATATTGTAAGTAAACCTAAACATCCACCCCAAGGAAGAATAGTTATGCCTACCCAATCCATCACCGATAGTAGGCACTTGGGCCCCACTGTAATACCTAACAAACAATACAGGGAAAGGAAAAATCCATCCCAAGGAACATGAACTTGTGACTTAATGGGAACTAATACCTTAGGGAAACTCAATATTGAATGAAATATCTTTCTAAAATCCTTTCCCTTATCATTTCACCAACAGGCCTCTCAAGGCCCATTACCGAACCACAAGGGTCTCCATGCATCCCTCAATGAAGGGAATTTATCTCTATCACCAATGAACATCTCACCCCAATATCTATATATATTTTCTTCAAAATAAAATATACACATGTGGTTTAGTTGAGATGAATGTACAAAAAAACTTATATGAGAAAATAACATATAAGTTGTTTCTAACACTTTAAAGAACTAAACCTCTATCATCAATAAAACTCCACATACAACCTTGTTATTTGAATCCTATATGCCTGGAATGATTCATGAACATTGGACTCTTTCCTACAGTCTAAGATTAAAAAACTAAAAGAAATTTTAAATCCATAAACCCAAGTGCATCACACTAGGTGAAATCACACAATCATAAAAACAGAAAACAAGAATAGTGATCTCATGCCATTGAAAGTTGGACTTCCTATTGGAAAAGGTGTTTATAACACACCAGTCTGATATCCATCATAATTTTGGACACCTTTTTAGACCACCTATTTACCAACTCCCCAAATCATAAAAATAAACATCTCTAATATCATTTTGTAACAAACTAGTCCAAGTCATCCTAACATTTTACCCAATTTGGCTTACCATAAGGCCTCAAGTGTGACTGCCTAAATGCTAGAGGTTTCCAACTAGCGGTGAGGGTCTAAAGGATACCATGGGGAGATTATAACCTTTGTTTAGAGTGAAATAATAATAGAAAATATCCAAACTCACACACATGGATAAACATCATATTACTCATAATAAATAAATTTAAAGATAATAATTCTATAATAAATGAAATTTAGAATACATTCATTTACACTCAAAGTATTCAAAACATATAATTGTCAGTTTCCTATTGGGCTTACCACATATATAAAATAAACTAAAAATAAATACAATGGGCCCTATTTCCTTATTTGAGACAAACCATGTACCCGGTCTCAATGATGATTGAGATATACCCACCCGATCTTGAGACTCCATATGAGTGGATCCACTCTATCAAGAAACACTAGGCCTCAAACCCATCCATTGAGAAACCTATGATCAAACCTCAAAGAATACATCATGTATTTGTGAACATTGAGGTTCACATACAGGGGGGTGATAAATGAATATCAGTAGGCCACCCCCAATAGTTGAACAATAATCTTTTTTCATGATAATTGAATGAACACATTGTATGCCCAGCGTATCCAAAGACTAATAATAGTTATCATAAAAGAAAACAACTACATAAAAAGGGTGATAAATAAAATAATGAAAATATCCAACCATTGGTTCTAGTCTGAAACCCGAAGAAAATTTTCCCTTATTATATCCTACTCCAAAGGATTTATAGCATGTGAATCACCCAGCCACATGAAAACCAGTGTGACTGGTATATCAACATAGGATCACAAATAAGTCTATATAAAAACACATGAATTTAGTACCCCCAAGGAGTAACCATAGGATTCCACAAACAAATCACGTCTATAGGGATATAGTAATCTAATAGAATGATCTTAACTAGTGATAGGAACATCTAGGTTAACACAACTTGAGAACATGTCGGTCTTAAAGGTTCTACAGAACAAAACGGGCCCTAGTTATAGAACCAATAACAGTTTAGATCCATATATAAACTCAAGAACACATAGAATCCTTGATGTTGGGAGCACAATAATATCCATGGTGGTAAAAGCCCAATTTTTGAGTGACTCAATACCTCATGATCCCAAATCCACTCTAGCCAAGTGAAATACTAAACTAGAGGGGGGGGGGTTCACTCATCCAGATCACCCATTAACTCCATAATTTGGTATAACCATAGCCATCCAACAGAGGGGAGAACAAAATCAAAACTTAGGGTTCGTGCTTGATCTAAGATATCCTAAGGGTCTCTTACCCAAACCAATGTTATGGGAAGAAAATGTCTCAAACTTCATGTACAAAGACCAACCAGATGTGGGATGATCCAACCTCAAACCCATTATGAAAACAGATAAACTTTCATTGTTGATCAAATCTCAACAAACAAAGAATGAGGCCTCTTTACGGACCCCTAGATCTTAGTATCCAAAAAAATAGCTACCATGATCTCCCAATGACCCACCTCAGGGCCAAACCAAAACGTGGGTCTCCCACAATCCTTGGGGTCATGGTAGAAACTCGCATCCAACTAGGGAATCCCCTTATACACCCAAGCTCTTGATCCATTCCCATAAAAATATCCTCAAATGGACCAAAGGATACTAGGAGAGTGTGACACCCTATGAGAGGTCCCTTTAGATCATCCAAAAGCACATGTTATTTCCAGTATAGAAACATCCCAAATTTACCTCAGTGGCCTCCAACTAGTACTAGATAAACTATACACACAAAGTAAAATCCAAAAGAATAAGAATTATTGTAAGGTAATCTTAATGGTCCCCATGACCATATCAAAAGCAAGACCCTATAAGGTATCCTCGACATAAGCCAAACCATTCCACACAAGCATTATCAACTTCCAACTATGGAAAACACTAATCACTCCATCAGTAACCATACCACAAGGGCATCCTATAAAGTCCCTTAGCTTTTCTCAGTAGCTCAATGGATCCCCACCATGACTGTCATCCCATGGAGTCTACCCAGCTCAAAGGCTCCAACAGATCTGATCCTCAAACATAGGATCTAAACCTCAATTACTCAAACATTGATCAATTGATCCCAACACAAAGGTAAAAACCAAAATATCATTGGAGATAATATTCAATCCTTCCTTCCAAGATCTATCCAAAAGAAACACAAAAAGATCGCCATGTCATAGTCGATCTAGGCTAATAACTAAGCTCAGAACCCTCACCCAGACCATACGGCTCACAACCCAACCCCCAAGATGATTCTGAAGCCAAACCTTGAAGAAGTCCTCCTATAAATTCCCTCAAGCCAAAACACAATCCAAATAGCCTCTAAATAATGAAAGGAGTACAGCATCATGATCTATAAGTAAAAATGATCAAAATGGACTCCTCTTATGTCCAATTATTACTCCAATAAAAAAAGGCTAAATAGGCCATGGTAGGAAAAAGTAAACAACATGTAACCCTAAAGGTCCTACCTGGTTGTGTGCCACTGGTCACTCTATGATTACTTTTCCAAAGTACATGGTGTGTATACCCTATGCACAGTGTGTACCCCGCACACAGGTACCTACTTGTGTTCCTTATCCCCTAATCAGCATGTAAACCATTGAAATATATGGCATACACCTCCTCATACATGGAATATACCCAACATGGGGTCCCCAGTGTCACGCTTCGTCCTCGGGGCCCGTGTCGTGACTACCCCAAGCCCGCCTTCCATAGGCCATGGGCTGGCGACTAGCACCAAGGCGTAAATCCCAGAAAAATGGAAGGCATTGCCTTTGTAAAGTAAACCAAAAACACCACAGAGCAAGCAGGCAGAAGTAAACACTAAGTAAAAACTGGTACAACAGTAAGTGCGGAAAAGTAAGTGGGCCACTATACAAACCCAAACTGAAAGTAAAGTACAACTGGAAAGGGAAAAACAGCAACTGAAAAGTAAAGCCGCAACGTCGTGCTGTCCATTGGAAATCCCACCTGAAGTGTGGGTACAGATAGCCTCCACTACTACTCGGGTCCAGTCGACCTCTCCGAGTACGTCTCGCCCAGTGGTCCACCTCCAGGTACCGTCCTGCTCCGCAAGCCTCAACCACGATCAGTGTTGTCTGTCGTCTGCAACCAACACAACGTAGTGCGGTCATAGCCCGTGCAGGGGTGAGTATAAGCTACTCAGTAGGGACCCCGAGACCCCCGAAGGTCTCCCAGAATCCGCAAAGGATAAACCACAAAGGAAAGATACAATCACGAAGTAACATCTGACACAGCTAAGGTATATGCCCATACATATACCTAAGTCATCAATTCTCGTTCGGCTCTAACATCCGAACCCAAGTACAACCCAGTCCACATAGGAAATCAAAACGTAAATCCGCACAGGATAGCACAACACAATCCACAAAGGAAAGAAAAACAGGATTCAGCTCACATAGGTACTTCTTCGTATGACAATAGAGATGATCAGATACTGCCACTGATTCATCTAAGCTGTCAGACCCACAAAGGATCGATATGTACTAACCCCCACAATGACCCACACAGGATCAATCATGAAGTTGAAACCATAGCTATTGGGAAACTCCTTCTCCATCAAGTTCAGTGGGTATGCCGCTACAACCAAGCGCTTCCCTCTAACCTTGGACTGCTGTAGTACTCCACCTATCGAGTACTGTGGGCCTGCTGCTACAACCAAGCGATTCCCACCATGGGTCTACCGCTACAACCAAGCGCTCCCCCTCAAAGCCCCTAGTGGTACTCCTTCTGTTGAGTACCATGGTTTGTCACTAAAACCAAGCGCTCCTCCACCATGGGTCTACCGCTACAACCAAGTGCTCCCCCATGCCGCTACAATCAAGCTCTCCTCCTTCGTGGGTCTGCCGCTACAACTAAGCGCTTCCCCGTGCCGCTACAACCAAGCGCACCTCCGTCGTGGGTCTGCTGTTACAACCAAGCGCTCCCCCTCATAGCCTCCAGAGGCACTCCTTCTGATGAGTACCGCGGGTCTGCCGCTACAACCAAGCACTCCTCCACCGTGGGTCTGCCGCTACAACCAAGCGCTCCCCACTGGGCTCTCCGTAACACACCGATTCGTTTGATCAGCAGTTGTCAAGTCTCAACCGGCTCTAGGGTTTCTGAACACAGCATGCTCGTTCTGGGAGGGTCCACTCTACGAGCTAAGAGGTCTATGCATCAACTGACATATAGTCCAGAGTTGATGTATCCCAAGATGTACCGTAGTGGTCACTGCCGAAAACATGGAGGATTCCCGTACTGTTTTCATCATCGTCACAGTCGCAACCAGCTCTAGGGTTCCCGCACACAGCAAGCTCGTTCGGGAGGGTCCGCTCCACGATCCGAGAGGCTGATACATCAACTGAAACAAATTCCGGAGTTGATGTATCCAAAAGTTCTGTATCGTCAACAGGAACTCAATGCAACAGACAGTGTGTCAATCGGACGCCCGGTCTGAGAGTTATTGGCTTTTTCGTCCCAGGGGCCCGGTTGGTTTTTAAGTCAAAACCAACTGGACCATACTCCACCTGCGTCCAAACCTCGGGCGGAGTAAGACAAAATATCTTTCTCACTTATAAGAATTCAACAAAGTCGACGGCACGTCAAACAGACATCCAAAGCTCAAGATATGAGCGTTTCCGCTCCGAGGGCCCGGTTGGTTTCGTGTACGAACCAACCCGGCCGAACCCAAAGTATTCCGAAATCTTGAGTGTGATATACCTAAATGACTGTCTCGATCCAAGTATCGCATCGCCGCTGACGGTGCATCGTTCGGAGTCCCGTAGTTCAATTTATGAGAAAAAGACCGAAAAGGTCCGGAAACGGGGGGTCTGGGCCCGGACTGACCCGGCCCGACCCGGGTCGATCCAACGCGGGCCCGGGTCCGACCCGGTTCGGTGCGACCCGGCCTGGCCAAGGAGGCCCAGCCCGGCCTGGGTGCGACCCGGCCCGGCCAGGGCGGCCCGGCCCGGCCTGGGCGCGACCCGGCCGGCGGGTCGGCTTGGCTCAGCTCGACCGAGCGGCCGAGCAAGGGAAACCGCGGTGGGGGGCATGCTGCCCCCGCGTGAAGAGAAGCTGTGGCCCCGTGTGGGGCCTCCCTCGCCAGTGGACACGGCCGGGATGCAGCGTCCCGCTCCTCTGGTCCCGCGCGGTCGCGGGACCGCGCTGCTGCCGCCGCGGCTTCAGCCGCGGCGGGTCCGTCTTGTGGCGTGTCGGGGCGCCGCCGCCTCCGCGCCGCCGGTGGAGTCCACGGGCCACCGGAGTTGCTTCGGTGGTCCGATTTCATTTCCATCTACGCCGTATCTCATCTCGGGTCCCGTTCTTCACTGCGGAATCAACAAATCGTCTCTGCGGCACATTTTGTCGTCGTCCACCATTCTGCACACCAAGAAACAAAGGGCGGTGGGTTCAGACTTGTTCGTTGGTCCGCACCCACCGCATTAGCGGTTTGAAACCACACCATAATTCACAGAAATTGATAAACCTCGACCCGCAATAATAATCCGCGGACCAACTTGTTAATTGGTTGGTCCGCGTTCTTTCCTTGGGGGAAAACAAACATGGGTATTAACATTTTCAAAATGACCCCTACCTCAACGTCGTCGTCGGACGCGAGTTCGTCGCGGAATTGACCATCGTGGAAGAAAAGGATCGTCGCGTCGCGGAAGGGCGTCGCTATCGTGTGGTACTCGGTGTCGCGTAGACAAACTCAAGATGCCAATCGAAGATTTTCACGGGGAAAGAACGTCACGGAAGAAGCGTCGGCGTCGCGGTACTTGGCGTCACGTTGTTGATCTCCGAGGGCTCGGGGTTCTTCGCATTCTTCACGTTCTTCGCGTTCTTCGCGTTCTTCGCGTTCTTCGCAAAGGAGGATGAAGATCTTTAGAGATTCTCCAAAGGTTTAACACAACAACCAGATAATAAAATAAGTCCTCATCTTATTTTATTATCAACTAAATAATTTGAAAAACAAAGATAAGTAACGAACAATTAATTCATAGAATTAATTGCAACGAACTAACCGCCCAATTAATAGGGGTGTTAAGAATTTAGAAAATGTGTCAGTTGACTTTCATTTAAAAGAGGTTTTCACAGGTGCGTTACTTAGCGGAAAAGAAACGGTGGGGCTCGTGCGGGCCCCACCTCAAAAATATCCTACCAAGAGGGTAGGATATTTTGGGTTCCACCATATCTGCTTCAACACAGCTTAAGCAGCTTTAAGTGGCTTTAAGCGGATTTAATTTAAATAAAATAAAGTTTTTCGTACCACATTATTTTATTTCTTAACTTAAAGCCCAAAAATTAAAAACCACACCTGAGCAAACGCAACTCCTGTAGAGGAGTTTCAAAGGAAAAACCGGCGCTGCAATTCCATTGGTGCCATCAGAATTTGATTCCGAGCACCGGTTCAAAAGTTAGAAAAACCCGCTCGTTCGTTCATTGAACGTACCCGAGCCAAACTTCGGAAAATGATTCCGGGCACACCGGGCCTCGGAATCAGGTGTCGTCAGAAACTGCGTTCTTGTAAAATTCCAAAGAAAATTAAGAAAAAAATTTCCTTGAAATTTACAGGTCTTCACATCACTCCCACCTCAGGGATTTACATCCCTTTAAAGATACATCATAAACTAGGGAAACAAATGTGGGTACTGAGCATGCATATGAGCCTCCCGCTCCCAAGTGCTCTCCTGGAGGTTCTCGTGCTGCCATCTGATGTGCACTAGAGGAATCGACCGTCCACATAGGACCCGCTCCTGTAGATCCTCGATCTCCATCGGGACCTCCGCAAAAGTTTCCCCATCATCAATGTTTAGCTCCCCATGGTCAATGATGTGCATCGGGTCGTGCACGTATCTCCTCAGCTGAGATACGTGGAAGACGTCGTGAACCCGGTGCAACTGAGGTGGTAGATCCAGACGATAAGCCACCTCGCCAAACCTGCTGAGGACCTGGAATGGTCTGATGAAGCGTGGAGACGACTTGCCGCCTCGGCCAAATCTCCGTAATCCATTTCGAGGTGAGACACGCCAAAAGACTTGGTCGCCATCCTCGAACTCTAGTGGCCTCCGCCTTCTGTCATCACAAGACTTTTTCCAGCTCTGAGCTGTCCTCATCCGCTCATGGATGACTTGGACCTTTCTGGTCCTACAAGAGATGCTGAGATTTATTCTTTACCGAGAAGAGAAATTTGGTCTCATCCCCTGGATGAACCACGTTCTTCGCCTAATACAGTCAATCCCATCATGGATGATACTAACCCATGCCAAGGATGACGTCGTAAGGCCTCGACGCTACTACCAAGAGATCCAACTGTTACTCTCACCTCCAAGGGTTGAGTCACACTGTCGGCATCAGTGTGTGGTCACTGGGTCTCCTCCAGTAGGTATCTCAAAGTGAGGGTCAAGTCAACAGTTTTTTAAACCGGAACCTCTTAGTAACAACATAAAGAGAGGACAGGAAGGTAAACGCCAAAAGAAAAGTGTCTTTTATAACTGCAGCTCAAAGTACAAAGACACAAAACATCTACAAACAAACATCAACAACGCTAGAAGCAGCATAAAAAAAAGTATCCAGGTCTGGAGCTAGTCTCTCTCCTGTCCATCTGCTCTCAGAGCTCCATGATCGTAGGCCTCAACTGCCTGAAGCTGAGCTCTCCCATGTCCACCAGCTCCCTGCGGTCAGGGTGGACCTCGTGGTGGTGGTGGTGGCAACACCTCGAAGCGTCGTCCACCTCTAGCTGCATGGCCAGTTCCCCTGCCACGGTCTCCTACTCCATGCGATCCGCCTCGATCGAACCTTTGCCTCTTCCTGGGAGGTCCTTCATTCATCTGCTGGTCATCCGTATGGTGGGTCGGACAGTCACGAGCCATGTGACCAACCCCACCGCAGGAGTAACACTTTCCACTCATGGTAGGTCGTTGTCTACCCCAAGTGCCTTGCACAAATGATCCTGCGTCACGCGGTCGACCAATGGTAGGTCTAGTCCTCTTGGACCTCTGTGTCATCTGTCTACTACCCGCTGCAGAAGACTCTATTGCATGCCGGCTAGTGGTGCATCCTGCTGCTGGAGACTGCTCAGCAAGGAAACTCTCCACTAAGAGGGCTCGCTCCAACACCCCTGTCTGTGTCGGAATGTTGTGAGAAACAACTGAAGCTCTGATCTCTCTCCTGATCCCCTGCTCGAAGGTTCGGGACCTGAAGAATGGGTCCCGTACCATGTCTGTGGAATAGCGCGAGAGATCGGTAAACCTCACCGCGTACTGGGATACTGTCATGCTGCCCTGCCGCAGCTGTAGTAGCTCCTGGATGCGCTCTGCTCGGAGGGTGGCTGGGAAAAACTCTGAGCAAAAAAGGCTCTCAAAGTCCGTCCAAATGAGTGATGCCTCATCGTGCACCTGGAGCATCAAGATCCACCATCTGTCTGCTACCGCATGCAGGAGGCTCGTTGTAAGGACCACCATAAGGTCTTCTGGTGTCCTCACTAACTGGAAAACTCATACAACCGCCTCCAGCCAGTCCTCGGCTACCTGGGGGTCCGTCTCCCCACGGAACCTGGGCGGTCGCTGGTGCTGGAACTCATGCAGTGCACTAAGGCGACGTGCATCGTCAGCGGCTGAGGCTAGAAGCATCGGTGGCTCGGCGGGTAGAGGTACCGCTGGTGCCTCTGCTGTCAAAGGGACCTACACCGAGGCCTCGTCGCTCGGCGGGCTGTCGTCACGCTCAACTCTCGGAACCCTAGATGGCTGTCGTCGTGGGGCCATCCTAAAAAGGAAACAGGTGCGCCACGATCAGAATAGTATACCTGGTGAGCTGATACAAGTAATCACAAAGAAAACTTGAAACACACATGCAATCAATGTTTTTGTGCATTAAGTCGGAAATCAGAAGTCAGGGTCCTGGTGTACGGATACGTCGGCCACCGCACCAACACTGGGCTCCCTGGACTGATAACCACACTCAATACGCTTAACACTATTGCTTCACATAGAAAAGATCAGAGTCCCAAGGTTCTGTGGTAGAACCGGACTCCTCTGATACCAATTTGTCACGACCCGTCCTTGGGGCCCGTGCCGTGACTACCCCAAGCCCGCCTTCCATAGGCCAGGGACTGGCGACTAGCACCAAGGCGTAAATCTCGGAAAAAGGGAAGGCATTTCCATTGTAAAGTAAACCACAAAGACCACAGAGCAAGCAAGAAGAAGTAAACACTAAGTAAAAACGGGTACAACAGTAAGTGCAGAAAAGTATGTGGGCCAGTATAAAAACCCAAACTGAAAGTAAAGTACAACTGGAAAGGGAAAAACAGCAACTCAAAAGTAAAGCCGCAACGCCGAGCTGTCCACTGGAAATCTCACCTGAAGGGTGGGTACAGATAACCTCCACTGCTCCTCGGTTCCAGCCGACCGCTCCGAGTACGTCTCGCTCAGTGGTCCACCTCTAGGTACCGTCCTGCTCTGCAAGCCTCAACCACGATCAGCGTTGTCCGTTGTCTGCAACCAACACAACGTAGTGCGGGCATAGCTCGTGCAGGGGTGAGTATAAGCTACTCAGTAGGGACCTCGAGACCCCCTAAGGTCTCCCATAATCCACAAAGGATAAACCACAAAGGAAAGATACAATCACGAAGTAACATCCGACATGGCTTAGGTATATTCCCATACATATACCTAAGTCATCAATTCTCGTTCAGCTCCAACATCCGAACCCAAGTACAACCCAGTCCACATAGGAAAGCAAAATTTAAATCCACACAGGATAGCACAACACAATCCACAAAGGAAAGCAAAACAGGATTCATCTCACACAGGTACTTCTTCGTATGATGATAGAGATGATCAGATACTGCCACTGATTCATCTAAGCCGCCAGACCCACAAAGGATCGATAGGTACTAACCCCCGCAATGACCCACACAGGATCAATCATGAAGTTGAAACCATAGCTATTGGGAAACTCTTTCTCCATCAAGTTCAGTGGGTATGCCGCTACAACCAAGCGCTTCCCTCTAACCTTGGACTGCTGTAGTACTCCACCTATCGAGTACTATGGGCCTGCTGCTACAACCAAGTGCTTCCCACCATGGGTCTGCCGCTACAACCAAGCGCTCCCCCTCATAGCCCCTAGTGGTACTCCTTCTGTTGAGTACCATGGTTTGTCGCTACAACCAAGCGCTCCTCCGCCGTGGGTATTCCGCTACAACTAAGCACTCCCCCGTGCTGCTACAACCAAGTGCTCCTCCGTCGTGGGTATGCCGCTACAACCAAGCGCTCCCCCGTGCCACTACAACCAAGCGCACCTCCGTCATGGGTCTGCTGCTACAATCAAGTTCTCCCCCTCATAGCCTCCAGAGGTACTCCTTATGTTGAGTACCGCGGGTCTGCCGCTACAACCAAGCGCTCCTCCACCGTGGGTCTGCCGCTACAACCAAGCGCTCCCCACTGGGCTATCCGTAACACACTGAGTCGTTCAATCAGCAGTCGTCAAGTCTCAACCGGCTCTAGGGTTTCCGCACACAGCATGCTCGTTCCGGGAGGGTCCACTCCACGAGCTAAGAGGTCGATGCATCAACTGACATGTAGTCCGGAGTAGATGTATCCCAAGATGTACCGTAGTGGTCACTGCCGAAAACACGGAGGATTCTCGTACTGTTTTCATCATCGTCGCAGTCATAGCCAGCTCTAGGGTTCCCGCACACAGCAAGCTCGTTCGGGAGGGTCCGCTCCATGATCCGAGAGGCTGATACATCAACTGACACAAAGTACGTAGTTGATATATCCAAAAGTTCCGTATCGTCAACAGGAACTCAACGCAACAGACGGCACGTCAATCAGACGCCCGGTCTGAGAGTTATTGGCTTTTTTGTCCCAGGGGCCCGGTTGATTTTTTAAGTCCAAACATACCCGACCATACTCCACCTGTGTCCAAACCTCGGGTGAAGTAAGCCAAAAGATCCATCTCACTTAGAAAAATTCAACAAAGTCGACGGCACGTCAAACGGACGTCCGAAGCTCAAGATATGAGCGTTTCTGCTCCGAGGGCCCGGTTGGTTTCATGTACGAACCAACCCGGCTGAACCCAAAGTATTCCGAAACCTTGAGTGTGATAAACCGAAACGATCGTCTCGATCCAAGGATCGCATCTCCGGTGAAGGTGCATCGTTCGGAGGCTCGTAGCTCAAGTTATGAGCAAAAGACCAAAAAGGCCCGGAAACGGGGGGTCTGGGCCCGGACCGACCCGGCCCGACCCCCCCCCCCCCTAGGTCGGCCCGAACCGGGTCGACCCGACTCGGGCCCGGGTCCGACCTAGTTCGGCGCGACCCGGCCCGGCTTGGGCGCGACCCGGCCAGCGGGTCGGCTTGGCTCGGCTCGGCCGAGCGGCCAAACAAGGGAAAGCGCGGCGGGGGGTGTGCTGCCCCCGCGTGAAGAGAAGTCGCGGCCCCGCGTGGGGCCGCCCTCGCCAGCGAACGCGGCCGGGCCACCGCGGCCCACTCCTCTGGTCCCGTGAGGTCGCGGGACCGCACTTCTTCCGTCGTGGCTTCAGCCGCAGCGGGTTCGTCCGGCGGGCCACCGGAGTTGCTCTGGTGGTCCGATTTCATTTCCGTCTGCGCCGTAGCTCATCCCGGGTCTCGTTCTTCACTGTGGAATCAACAAATCGTCTCTTCGGCACATTTTGTCGTCGTCCTCTGTTCCGCACACCAAGAACCAAAGGGCGGTGGGTTCGGACTTGTTCGTTGGTCCGCACCCACCACGTTAGCGGTTTGAAACCACACCATAATTCCTTGCAATTGATAAACCTCGACCCGCAATAATAATCCGCAGACCAACCTGTTAATTGGTTGGTCCGCATTCTTGCCTTGGAAGAAAACAAACATGGGTATTAACATTTTCAAAATGACCCCTACCTCAACGTCGTCGTCGGACGCGAGTTCGTCGCGGAATTAACCATCGTAGAAGAAAAGGATCATCGCGTCGCGGAAGGGCGTCGTTGTCGCGCGGTACTCGGCGTCGCGTAGACAAACTCAAGATTCTGATCGAAGATTGTCGCGGGGAAAGAACGTCGCGGAAGAAGCGTCAGCGTCGCGGTACTTGGCGTCGCGTCGTCGATCTTCGAGGGCTCAGTGTTCTTCGCGTTCTTCGCGTTCTTCGTGAAGGAGGATGAAGATCTTTAGAGATTCTCCAAAGTTTTAACACAACAACTAGATAATAAAATAAGTCCTCATCTTATTTTATTATCAACTAAAGAATTTGAAAAACAATGATAAGTAACGAACAATTAATTCATAGAATTAATTGCAACGAACTAACCGCCCAATTAATAGGGGTGTTAAGAATTTAGAAAATGTGTCAGTTGACTTTCATTTAAAATGGGTTTTTGCGGGTGCGTTACTTAGCGGAAAAGAAACGGTGGGGCTCATGCGGGACCCACCTCACAAATATCCTACCAAGAGGGTAGGATATTTTGGGTTCCACCCTATCCGCTTCAACTCAGCTTAAGCAACTTTAAGTGGCTTTAAGCGGCTTTAAGTGAAATAAAATAAAGTTTGTCGTACCACATTATTTTATTTCTTAACTTAAAGCCCAAAAATTAAAAACCACACCCGAGCAAACGCAACTCCGGTATAGGCGTTTCTAAGAAAAAACCGGCGCTGCGATTCCATCGGTGCCCTTGAAATTTGATTCCGAGCACCGGTTCAAAAGTTAGAAAAACCCGCTCGTTTGTTCAGTGAACATACCCGAGCCAAACTTCGGAAAATGATTCTGGGCACACCGGGCCTCGGAATCAGGTGCCGTCAGAAAATGCATTCTTGTAAAATTCCAAAGAAAATTAAGAAAAAAATTTCTTTAAAATTTACGGGTCTTCACACCTAGCTATGTACTTTTCCATTTACCCCACATGGGGTTTGGACAAGCATAGTTAATGACCACTAATCATGTACGTCACACGGGTCCTAGCCATGTACCCTACACAGCAATGTGCCCTCAGCACACCCCAAGTCGTCACTACATAAAATATACCCCCAATACATGGTTTTTATTCCCAAAAACTCATCTTCTCTAAATAGGAATAATACGCGATGTGTGTTCTCTAAACTACACACTGTATAGGGGTTCTCCCGAATGAAAAACCCTTAAAACGACCTAAAACCCATGTTTATCCTCGATTAAGACTAGATCAACCCATATGTGGTCTTCAACAACCCAAACAAGGGTTGAAAACTTAAAACGGGTATAATACTAGGATTTAGCAAAAAAACATTAAAAACAGGACTACCACTGGGTGGAAACTGCTGATGATTCACACCAAAACCATACCACGCACCCGTCGAGCCTCGATCTTCCTCTAAACAAGATCCCTGGGTGGTTCCTCCTCCTCCATATATCTCTATTTTTTTCATGATACAAGATACCATGGGGATATATGTGAGAATAAAAAGTGGAGAAAGGACAAAAGAAAATGAAAATTTGAAAAATGGAGAAAAACATAAAAAAGAAAAGAAAAGGGGAATGATCCCAACCTCATCACCCTATGAAAGTTTATTCCTCCCCTATAAAAAACCCCCATTTCAGACACAGCCATGGAGATGAAATATTAATATGATGATTCATTTTAAATATATCACCGAATGATCATGCATAAATAAATTAATAATTAATTAATTAAATATTAAATATTATTTGAAAATTCAAATGGATTAAATTTTCACCAAACTTCTTTATTATGGTAAAAACCCTATTTAGGGACAAACATAGAGTTCATAAAAATTATTTGATATCATATCTAAAGAGAAATTTCTATTTTACCCTGAATCACTTTTAGGAATAAAAATTTTCAATTTTATCCTCATTTTCAAAACTTGTGATGATGTGAGGCGTCCCACAATACGGTATAAAAGTGTCTTACATTTGATATTCATTAGTTATTACCAATGATTTAATCATTAATGAACTATTAGTTGAGTATTAGACAATATAAACAACATTTTTTCCAATAGAAACATCAAATAAATATTTTAGTAATACTTACAAAAGTTCAACAAGAACTATTAAACTTGGAAATTATAAGGTGAGTACATCTTGATGTTAAATTAAGATTCACCCATTCTTAGCCACTTGGATAATTCATATTACTTATGGTAATGTTTCTATTATCACATTGTTACTATATTTAAATACACATATATGAAAGTAATATTGTATTTAATGAATAAAAAGTATAGTAGAAACATCATATACAATGATGAGTATAATTTAGTTGAATCCACTACTTAATTCTACTTCAATTCATTGAATTTTATCTTCCACGGACTTATCTCAACACACACAAAGCAAATAACCTATAATTTAATGCCTTTTTTCTTTTCCTAAAAAGGATTTTTTGAAGGTTCCTTTTGTTTCCAAACTTTTCATCAGCCTTATTTACCTTTCCTTATAACTTCTCCACCATAAAAACTAAATATTAATCTTTCTTTAAGTTATTATACAATTGTAAAACCTTAACCTAAAGGTAATGAAGCGTTTTTCTCTATAATATTTCTTTTATAATTCTAAATGAAACTAGATTAATTATGTGATACATATATAGAAATGGGATGTATTGAAAGATTGTGATCGATATTTCAATTTACATATATTTAGTTCAATCATCACCTCATTCTTTTCTTGTTTAACTATCTCCTTGAAGGTTTCTCAGAGATGAGACAACATGTGAAACTATCCATGTCTTAATGTTGTTTCCACAAATCATTGGACATTGATGTAACATTTATGATAAAAACATCAAATGTGTCATACATGAGTCTCCTATAAGCATATTTATCAGCCTTGTTTCCTGAGGTGGATCAATAGGTAGTGGGAAATCTAGCACATAGAATTCTTATATTGTATTACTTTTCAAAATCACAGGTACTACACTTGTAAATTCATGCCGGTTAGACAGGTTATCTATATAGAACTAGTCACAGTGAAATTGTAGTATTAATTTTCATTCTACTATCAAATAATTTTTTATAAGATAATTACATTATATTTATTACCAATTATATATTTCTAATTAATTAAATCTCTAGATGTATCGCACAATTTTTTCAAACCCTAGTATCCCCCACTACCATATTTGGAATACTCAATTTCTTGAGTATTCTAGTGGAAAGGATCCCTGAAACCTCTCCTTATAGTTCAATATATGGCTATAACACTACTCAGAGAGTTTCAAGGTAGGAATTTGACTAGTCAATCGCATTAACTCGTGACTCCTTGAACTATTAACTGAAGTCTTAGATTCTAGAAATTGCATGATTGATTTACTCAACTCTTCACTTTTGAAGTGACAACAAGTTAAATATGGATACTTTTATTCATATTTAGTTAATTCGACCCATATCTTTCATAAGAACTCCCCAGTAATAGGTTGTGCCCTCAACTAGGGATAATGAGAACCTCGTAAACCCAGTTTTTCTTCAAATTCAAATGAAATAAGACCTTAAGACTTTATATTTCTTTGAGAGATTTATTATTTCTCAATAAATTAAATAATTTTCTATTTGATATTCATATACTATATGATCTCACTCACATCTTGATCATATAGTAAATTAGAAAAATATTCATCGCATCTTAATTTTATTTAATCTATGAATTTTAATTTATTATTTTATATGATAATGTAAACTTGAAAATTCAAAAAATAATAATAAATTATTAATAAATTAAATAAAATCATGATAGATATTTAGTATTTGGTATTAGTTGACCATTTACGCTCAATGGATCAATAATATCCCTTGGGGTAAAATACCTAAGTCGTTTCTGAATCATATTGCAGCTCACACCCCTTCACATTAGGATGGCCAAAATTACAATGGGGGTAACTAAAGTTGTAACTACTAAATTTATTTTATTTATTTATTCATTTCACTTTTCATTTTTAAAATAGATCCTCTTCTTATTTTATTAAGTTTTTTCTGTCTTAGCATGGAGTGTGGATAGTCTCCCCCTTTACCCTATTTTTTATATTTGTTTTATCTTCTTGCATTGTGATTCCAATGCTTATATCCATAGGTTGTTGTTTTTTTCAAACATACCCATGGAATAAAATCTCCTGCTAGAAACACTATTCCCTCCACTGAAATCCAGCCAGAATATTGGGTTCACTGGAATACTCTACCATAAGAAAAAAACACACATATATATTTATCTATATATATGTTATTTGTTTTTAAACTAGTAATAAATCAGTATCGATCTGATTTAATTATTCGGATATCCAAAACTCGATCATCCTTGATTGTATCAAAGCCTAGTTTGGTGTGATGTGACCATTGTGATTCCCTCTACACGAA
Organism: Viscum album; assembly: GCA_963277665.1. Lineage (NCBI taxonomy): Eukaryota > Viridiplantae > Streptophyta > Magnoliopsida > Santalales > Viscaceae > Viscum > Viscum album. The sequence continues at coordinate 367,913,635 of OY728131.1, forward strand.
TTTAATGAAAATTTTAATTTTTATTTGGATTAAACCATCACATGATCACATTAATTCCAATTTAAGGTGATAGAGTGTGTGTGGAAGGAGGTGGGATGTGGATTTAAAAAAAAAATCAATATATTAACATAAATATATCTTTTCCAGTGATGTGAGCCCTGATAAAAAGGAAAAGGATCTCATGTGAAGAAAATAAATTCAAAATAAAATCAAAAAATTACCTTGTCCGATTTAAAGGTGTGTTCAACAACCACTCATCACAAGCGATTGTTTCTAAAATTAATCAAATTCATATCCCTCTAGATCATCAACACACACTTAATAAGTATATAGTAATATAGATCATAAATATCCATGTGCTAGTGTGGAAATTTGATTAAGCCTTCAACATCCCAACAATCACTTCTATATTGATTATTTGAACCATGAAGGAGAACTCAGATTAGTTTCTTGGATCAACAACTTCTCTCAATAGGATATAGGAGAGATGAAAGAGAGACTCTCAAATTCATTCAATGAATATTACCTGAAATTAGAGCCTACTATCACTTATATGGTGAGCTATAAAATACCCAAAAATGGTACCTCGGCCCTCAAGTATGTTTTACCTACTAAGTAATCCATAAACGCCATCTTATGACTATTTTACTGAGTCGTAAATATAATTTATATTTTTATAACTTTCTTTTAATATAATAAATATATTATATGATAAAAGTGAGTCATTAACTTGACTTTTTATTCCAACAAATATTAAATGAACCTTTTATATTAAAATGATATTTGTTCGTTAAATATTTTATCATGTATTCACTTAATATCTTTTGAATATTTTTAATTAAAAAATTCAATATTATTTATTCTAAACTCAAATAATATGAATTTATTTATTTTATGGTGATCATTCTAACTCAGACATTAAACTGAACCCCATGGTGGGGCCTACTATGTGATAAACTCTTATTCATTGGAATATGAGAGGCTTTGGAATATGAAAAGTGTGTGCCCCTCTAGGACCTTATCTCTATACCAGTGAATAATATTCATATACTAGGGACAGAGTCTAGAAACCCCTAAAGGTCCCTAAGGAGATAAGGAAAATTCATAGTGATGACAACATTTACTATGAACACACGTCGTGTAATAGAATATCTTTGTTTCATGATATCTCATAAAGTAGGATGCACAATTCAGGTCATAATTATTTCTTTCTTTATTATTTTTAATGTTACTAGATTGACTTACCTTCTTCTACCATATCCATGGATTTAGTGAAGTTAATACCATCCTGATAAACTATGAATGAGATATCAATTCATTTTAGAAGCAACAAACTATTTCTTAATTATTCAATCAATTTTATACCACTAATGGTTCACCCAATTCAAGTTGGTCATCAAGATATAAATTTCATGGTTGTTGTCTTACATCAGAGAACATAACCAAATATAATACAATTATAATAATCTCAATTCAGGAGACCATTAAACATGTTCAAATATAGGAACTACCAATGAAACCTGAGACATGTGGTGTTCCTATTAGCGAGTCATCCCTCATGATCTCATCTACTCAAGATCACCAAGTGTGAACTTCACGAGAAGAAGTTTCAATGCTTATAAGACTCCAGCACTTGATAGTCACACATCATATGTATCCTATCAGTATGATGTTTTTGGACAATAGTGCATAAGTTTAAGATTTTTATCATGGTATTATGAGGTTCTAATTATAACCTTATAAATTCTCTAACCATTTAATATGACAAATAATCTTTGGACATTACTATGTAAATAGTGAATGTAAAAATATAAAAAATATTATGGTAAGTGTACATCATGCATAACTCACTATATACATGATATGGTAATCTAAAACCATTGTCCAATTTGGATCTAGGACACCCACTTTTACAACATTGTGTACCTTTTTAGGCTTGGGATAACCACTAGTGCACCTTTTTAAGCTTGGTATAACCATTTGTGTGCCTTTTTGTCCTTGGTGTAACCACTTGCGTACCGTTTTTATCTTGGTCTAACCAATTGTGTACATTTCTAGGCTTAGAATAACTACTTATTCACCTTTTTAGGATTGTTTTAAACACCTATGTACCTTTTTAGGATTTTTCTAACCACCTACATACCATAACATTTCAATCTTAGGCTCACCAATTGTGTATGTAACTACCCAGGATTTTTTATACTTTAAAATATATTATGTGTTCTATAGATTTTTTCACATGATACACTCAACATAAATGAACAAAAAAATATTATAAAGATTTTATTAATAAATATATAATAATCACTATGATGGTAAACCATTAATAATTATTACCTTTCGAAGATAAATAATTAACAAAGTTAATATTGAAAAAGGTGATTTTCAATAAAATTCATTTTCTCTATATTATGTATTTTACTTCAAAAAACTAAATTTAAAAATTCTAAATTTTAAATTTGATAAAATAAATTTCAATTTTTAATTCCTCACACAAAAATTTAGTTTATATAAATATTTTTTGTTTTTTCTAAAAATATTAATTTTTATTCGAAAATACTGTTTTTGTGAAAATTATAATTGTTATTATTTTATCATTATGTAAGCATATAGTAGAAGATTAAAAAAGTAAGTAGTAAAATATGTATTTAAAGAATAAATTTAGTAATTTTAATTTATATATTGATCTTATAAAACCTATTCCAAATGTTTTTAGAACTAAATTAAAATGTTATTTTAATAAAAAAATGTTTTCATCCTTTTCTTTGAATCAAGTATTTTCAACATGAGATTCTATTTTGGATTGATTTGAAACACACCTACATTTTTTTATGAAAAACCCACTTTATTTCCTAAAAATAATTATTTTTTATAATCTTATATTGCACGTGATTTTTTAAACTTAAAAACACACTTTTTCTAAACAAATATTTTTACCCGTTATGTACATTTATTTTAAAATTAAAATTTTAAAATCTTAAAAAACATTATTTGATAAAATTATTTAAAAATTTTAAATAATAAGGTTCAAATTATTTAAAATCTTAAATATTATTTATTTCATTAAAATTAATAACCAATGTTAAAAATTAATTACCAGGGTAAAAGTAAATTTGGGTAAAAGTTAAAAAGTTAAATGAAAAAACCCTAAAACACTCAAGGTTGTGGCCAAAATGAGTTTTTGGGGTAATTTTAGACCCATTATCACATTAACCTCCACTTTTTTCTATATTGTGTCCATTTACTAAGGAATAGTAACTTTATGTTTTGAAAAATGTAAGGGTTTCTTCCAAAACTACCCTTCTTTGCGCATATAAAAGCTAACACTCACACCAATTTAATAATCACCTTACCTTCAAATTTTTCTTTGAAACTACTAAAAATTTCTCCTGCTAGAACCCTCTACCACTTTAAAAATCCTCTTTTCACTATTAGTAATCATAAGGCCTTCATTTTAAAGGATAATTCCTAGAGAAAATTCAAGTCCCTAACGTGAGTATCAACTTCTTGTTAGTGTTTAATTCTTAATTTTTACAATCCTAACCTTATCTCATGTTATTAATATAATAAAATAAATATAATTTGTATGCTTAAATTTTATTATATTAATTTTAAAATTAATATTCGATCCTTTTCATCCACTAAGAAAATAAGATAACATCAATCACATGTACGTACAAATTACCACCTCCACGAAGCGATGTTATTAATTTTTCATAACCTCCTCTCAAGGTTGGTATAAATGATGGATTTTATGAAAAAATATGTTTTCTATTTCATAAATAAAATTATGAATTAATCATTTTTCATATACCATAATTTCATCCATTCATTGGGAAATGGGATTATTAATCTAGCATATGGTGGACTACCACCTCCAAGAATGACAAATTTCATTTGTCACCAATGATCATCTTGGATAATTCTAGTAATGTATTTAATAAGGATGCATAATAATTGTTACATGTTTAAAATTCTAAATATGTCATACTATCACTATCTAAAGACATTCACTTACTCCTTAAAACATTATAAAATGTTACTGTTTAGGTTTGTTTTACCACCTATGTGAATGATGTTATAATGTTTATGTCATGAATGATTAGGATCTTCAGGAAATGATAATTAATTTAATATTTATTAATAATTTTTTAAATGTGTTATTAATATTTTAAATATTTTTTAACATATCACCTTTTTATCATTAAACACATCGAAACTAGTTTATCACTTCTTCCATTTTCACAAACTGTGATAATTTATTTAAATTAATGAAAATAATACATAATTAATAATTATAAAACAATAATTATGGACTTATGACCTTGAAAAAACTTAGTAATAATAAACTCCATTAATGTAATATTCAAACAAGTTAAACAAACAATTGTTTTAACTTATGTTAGTGAAATAACTATAACTAAGTATTATATTTGAAATGAATGATTATAAATAAATATTATAAAGGGTAATAAATTTGAATAATGTAATTAATTAAATATTAAAGTTAGTTATGTTCATTATATGAGATGTTAGAGAAAGGCTGAGTTGGCAAAAAATCAAGGAAAGGGTTTTTTGTCTCAAATTTCTCTCTTAGCAACGTATTTTATATTATGAACCTAACTTATTTTTATGTGGTGTATATTCTACCTAATTGATATTTTAAGTCATTAAATTCCCTTTTGAATTTGAATTTAATTCTCTCTCTCTTTTAAGAGGTTCTGAGTTGAATGCTCCTCAAATTATAAGGGTTTCTTTGTCTCATTTTAAAATACAGGAGACATGTTGGATATTGCACACCATAATTTCTTTTATATGGTGTATTAACCACCCTATTGCCTTAAAATATAATTAATATCTCTCATTTCATTATATTTTAATTTTTATTTCATGGTAAACCTCTTATTCATACATTAACAATACCATAAGTGTTTTTAGAGACTCAATTGTCATTCATTGTGTTATTATTTTTCTTGAACATATTTCATATAAGTTGGGTATATTCTTCCCTTTTATTATATTAGGTGATAATTTCTATTTAATTTCTATGGATTTAAGTTTATACTAAAGAACACTTTTCTAAATATCCCTTGATTTATTCATTATGACATCTGTAAGAGATTTGGTTAACTCAAATTTCTTTTCTTTATGTTGAAATGTTTTTATTTTATTATTTTGAAACCAAAAGTTGTGTATACTTATTTGACTTAAACATTTATATTATATTATTTTTAAATGAATGTTTTAATACATATTTTATGATGTGGGTTTTCAACAAAGGCATTTTAAAATATTAAAATGGTTTTCCATCCTTTCATAATAAAATGTTTTATCTTCCACTCCACATATATTTTGATAACCTTTACATCTTTTTAAAGATATTTTGTTTAAAAATATTTATAATAAGGTTTTTAAAATTATTATATCTCCCTTAAAAATTATTTTGAAATTAATTTTTACTTTATCTTTAATAATAATGTTTTAAAAGTTTTTGTGAAATATTTTTTATTTTCACTTCTATTTACCCTCCAAGTTTTATCTTTTAGGAAGTAATGTTTTTATCAACCTCTATATATTATTATGATATGATTCATTTTTTGAAAATGAGACTTCTTATATAATATGATTTCTTAAGTTCATGTTATGTGATGTTTTTGTAATGGTTTAAGAAAATCATTATTTTTACATCGGTTATTTATTATATGATGAATGTTTGATTTTATATGGAGCTCATATGTATGGATGATGATGTGTGGGGTAATATATCTCTCTCCAATGAATTTTTTAAGTTTCATATCACATTATAAGATAAAATATTTCATGAATGGTATTTGGGAATCGTTTTTCATATGTTTTTCATGTGAATGAGATGCGTGAAACTTTGTTCATACATTTTTTGTATGAATGAGATGTGGGAAGCTTTGTTCCCATGTTTTTTCTATTAATTAGATACAGGAAGATTGTTGGAATCTTTATTCACAAGTTCTTGTGTGAATTTTATGTGGGAATAATTTTTCACAAGATTTTATATGATTGTTTTTATGCTATATTTTAAGGATATTCCATATTTTTATTCTTATTCTTATTACTATGTTATGCTCTCATGGATCATGTTTATTGGATCATGTTTTCACACTCTTTTGATTCATGTATTATGTTATGACAAGACTTATTAAAATATTTATGATATATGATTAATTTTATATAACATTCTTAATTATATGCTTGTGTTCATCTTATGCTCACTTATGATATTTGATTACTAACACTACAATTTACCCTTACTAAGTATCAGAACTCACCCCTTGCTTATATTTCTATTCCCCAAATTATGAAGATAATAAAGGTATTTAATATTTTGAATTTTTTTATTATTCACATAATTTTTGGGATGTGTTTCAGACTTTTTATAGATTAAGAAGTTTTTATCATAGTGTAAAAAAGTCCATTAGTTAAAAGGAAATTAGTTTTATTGTTAATGTTTGTCCTGATTACCTAAAACTCAAAAACTAAAAGGTATTTGGAATGTATTGTAATGAAATATTTTTTTTAATTCTTGTAATTACTGGAAAGTTATATTTGGGTTTTCATAGTTGGTATTATATCAAGGTTCATAAAACTTTATATATTATGATTTTATTAGTTGAAGATAATTTAGAAGTTAGACCTTTTATCAAAGTTATAGGTAACCCTTTAGGTTTATTGAGGTAATGTTGAATATTTTTAGGATTAGGATAACATAAATTTAGTGGAAAACTTAGGGATAATTCTAAGGTATAAGTTTAAGTATAGGATAACATCCTAAAATTTTATGAAGTAGAGATTATATGGTTGCCCTACTAATGACATCTCCATCTAGATACTGGAAAGTGGCTGTGGTTTTGGCACATATGTTCCAAGGAGTAATAACCCTGAATAGTGAATGTTGGGTATTAACTCAACTATTACATTGTTCATGCTAAAGAGTTCTTACTGTATACCTAGATAGACACTCTTAGGGGATATATTTTGGTTAATTTTCATGTTATTTATAAACCATTACAAAGGATTAGAACATATTTTATGAGGAGAACCTAATAAGGAAATTATTGTGGAACGTGAAGTATTGAATTAATATAGTCATAAGTTAAACCAAATATATCATATAGTAAAAAACAAGTGTTTCATTAGAGAATACAACTTTTGTTTAAGGTTTTTATATTCATATTTTGGATATTTTCATCACCATTTTGGTTTAGTTTTTGGTTGAAATAGGATCAACAAATAAAGATAAAAGAGGTAAATATCTAAAAACCTCTATGTCATATAGTCAAATAGGGTAGAATACTTAAATGATTAAATATTAGTATGTGATTGGAAATTGAGTCTCTTATGCTTACCTAAGGTGGTGAGGCCAATATCTTAATAGAAATTAAATATTGATGATTTTATATATTTTCATTAGTGAGTGATAGTTTTGTGTATTCAAAAAGTTTTTTAGGATTATATGAAAAAATTATTGATTTTTTCTTAAGTAATTTTATTTTAAAAGTTTTAAACATTTATTAAAAATTATTAGTACATTAAATATTGATTTAATATTAAGATCATATTTTTTTAGATAACTATTGAAAAATAGAGATTCATGATGGATATCTCATAGGTTTAATATATTCTTTATTTTTAACTAATAAAGTGTTGAGTTATTTTGGAAGAAGTGAGTAAGATTGTATTTTAAATCTTGGGATTGATAATTGATTCATTTTGTTTTTTAGGTTAATCACATTTTGGGATTATAGTATATTTAGTCTAGTATGTAATTTTATGAACTAGTGGTTAATACCATTTTAAGATTGAAGATAAAATTGTTTTTTGGAATAATATATATATATATATATTATGGTTTTTTACCTTTAATATATAGGTTATTTTGGGAATGAATTTTTTTTAGAATATATTATTAGGACATGTACATACCTGGTCATATGATTGTATAATGTCTTTTAAGGAAAAGAAAATTATTTAGATGTAGATTAAGAAATAAATATATATCTCTCATTAGAAGTTATATATTGATTTATAATTTCCCTATCTATCTTTATTATCAATCAATAATTTGAATTACAATGATGCAATTTATTTAACGGGGTAGAATTTAACGACCATATATTTTTTATCCTTTAAAATATATTTTATGCTTTATAACTTTTGTTACACACTACACCCAACATAAATGAACTGAATCATATTAAGAGAGCATTAATAATAAATCAACAATAAACAATAAAATGATAAAACATTAAAATTTATTACCTTTTGAAGATAAATAATTAATATGAGTTAATATTGAAAAAGGTTGTTTTCAATAAAATTTATTTTCTTTATATTATTTATTTTATTACAAAAAACTAAATTTATAAATTCTAAAATTTAAATTTTATAAAATAAAATTAATTTTTGAATTCCACATGCTAAAAATTAGTCTATATGATTTCTTTTTCTAAAAAAATATTGATCTTTAGTCGAAAAATAATGTTTTTGTGAAGATTATAATTTTTATGATCTTATAAATATGTAAGAATATCCTATAAGATTAAAAACCATTTAAGTAATAAAATATTTATTTAAGGAATAAAATTATTTATTTTAATTTATTATTTGAGCTTATAAATCATATGTCCAACATTTTTAGAACTAAATTAAAATGTTATTTTAATAAAAAATAGTTCTCTATCTTTTCTTTGAATCAAGTATTTTCAAGGTGAGATTTAATTTTGGATTGATTTAAAATTCACATACCTTTTACATGTTTTATAATAAACCATTTTATGTTATAAAAATTATTATATATGAAAATATTATATTTCACATACATTTTTTAAACTGGAAAATGAACTTTTTCTAAAAAAAACTGTTTTTAGCCATTTTGTATGTTTATTTTAAAAATAATATTTATAAACCTTAATTTTTTTATTGATAAAAATGATTTAAAATTTTGAAATTATAATTTTAAAATTAGGTTAAATTTTATATATTAATTTTTGTCTTTAAAATTAATTACTAAGGTTAAAAATTAATTATTAGGGTAATAGTAAATCATGGTAAAAGTTAAAAGGGTTAATTAAAAAGGACCTAAAACATAAAAAAATATCTAAAATGATAATTTGAGCTAATTTTGAATTCAACTCGCATTAACCTTCTATTTTTCCCATATTTTGGGTGTTGACCCTTAAATAGTAACTTTATATTATTCAAAATGTAAGGGTTACTTCTAAAACTACTCTTCTCTTCATTTATAAAAGCTAACACTTCCACCAATTCAATAATTGGATTAACTTATAATTTATCCATTTAAAATATTCCATATTTATCCTCTTAAAAATATATACCATTTCCAAAATACTCTGGTTACTATTAGTAAGAATAAGACTTTCATTTCAAAGGATAATTTTTAGTGAAATTTTATGTCCCTGATGTGAGTATCTACTTATTCTTAGTGTTTCCTTCTTAATTTTTACTATCCTTGAATTTTATTTTTAATATAATGAAATAAGTATCATTATTATACTTAAATGTAATTATATTAAATTTAAAATAAATATTTAATCATTTTCATCCACTAAGAAAATAAGATAAAATCAATCGTGTGTAAATGTAGATTACCGCCACCACAAAGTGATGTTGTTTATTTTTTATATCTACCTCTCAAGTATAGTATAAAATATGTATTTGAATAATAAATATTTTATCTTTTTCATAAATAAAAATCGAAAATGATAATTTTTTATATACCATCATTCTGTCCATTCATTGAGAAATGGCATCGTTAATCTTGTGTATGGAAGACTACTGCCTCCATGAATCATTAATTTTGTTTGTCATCACCACCCATCTTGGATGGTTCTAGGAATAAATTTACAAAATATATGTGATAATTATTAACATTTTAATATTCTGAATATTTCATACTATAATTATCTAAATACATGATTTTACTCATGAAAACATTATAAAACCTTAGCGTTTGGGTCAGTTTTTCCACCTATGTGAATGATGTTATAATGTTTAGGTTGTGAATTATTAAGTCATTTTATATAATGATAATTTCATGTAATAATAATTAATTTAATATATGTTAATTTTTTGGGAATTTTTTTTAAAATTTTTAAATATTTATTAACATATCACCTGCTGATCATTAAACATGTTGAAACTAGTTTATCACATTTTCCATTTTCACAAACCATATTCATTTATTTCACTTAATAAAAATAATAATTAAGTAATAACTATAAAAAATATATTATTCAATATTGAAAAATCTGGGAATGATGAAGTTTAAACCACTTAGTAATAATGATCTTTTTAACCACGGTATTGGAACAAGACAAACAAGAAAGCATTCTAACTTTTGTTAGTGAAAATAACTATAAATAAGAAATATATTTTTAATAAAAGACTATAAATAATGTTTATAAAGGTTAATAAATTTTATTATGGTCTTTAATTAAGTACTAAAGTTATTTATGTTCATTTTATAGTAGGTTAGAGAAAGGATGAGTTAGTAGAAACTCAAGGTAAGGGTTTTTCATCTCAATTTCCTCTCTTTGATACATGTTTTGTATTATACATATAATTTATTTTAATTTGTGTATATTATAACTAATTGAGATATAAAATGATTAAATAACCAAAATTATTGGTAATTTAAGTTTAATTTAAATTTCTTTCTCTTTCAATTGGTTTTGAGTTGAATTTATATCAAATTGAAAGGGGGTTTTTTGTCTCACTTTAAAATATATGAAACATGTTTGATATTTCCCATCACAATTTATTTTACTTAGTGTATTCACTTCTCTATTTAAATAAATTATAATTAATATCTCTCATTTCATGATATTTTAATTTTTATTTCATGGTAAACCTATTATTCTTACATTACTGTTACCGTAAGTGTTTTAGGAAACTCAATTATCATCCATTGAGTTATGATTGTCCTTATTGAACATATTTAATATAAGTGCGAAAAATTATTCCATTTGATTGTATTATGTGTTAATTTATATTTGTTTTATAGGTATTTAAATTTATACTATATAACCCATTTTTAAATGTCTATTGCTTTATGAATTATGACATCTGTAATGGATTTGGTTAACTTAAATTTTATTTATTTGAGTTAAAATGTTTTTCCTTTCTTATTTTGAAACAAAAATATGTGTATACTCATGTTACCTATATATTTCTATTATCCTATTTTAAAATGGAAGTTTTACTACCTATTTTATGATGTGGGTTTTTAACAAAGGTGTTTCATAATATTCTAAATGTTTTCCATCCTTAAAAAATAAAATATTTTATCTCCAAGTCCACATTTTTTTATAACCTTTATGAATTTTCAAAGATATTTTATTTGGAACTATTTATAATAACATTTTAAAAAGTATTATCTTTCCCATCATATTTTTTTTAAATTAATTTGTAATTCAGATAAATGGCCTGAAGTCTGTTTTTTTTATTATTTTGATAATCCACCTTTAAAGGGGTGAGGTGGAACCCTTACAAGGCCCTAAGGCTTAGAGACAATTACATGACCCATAGGTCTTAGAGGAAATCACCTAGAAAAGACAACTTGGAACTACTCCTCCCCAGCACATGTTATGATATCAGCACTCCCCCTTTACAAGGTCGGTCAGCTAGTTGTCATGTGTCGAGCTGCATAGGCCTAGTACCAATGGCAATGCCATACCCTCTCGTTCTTCCAATTCCGGTTAGCTCTTAACTGGTGAATGTGCCTTCTCTAATCCTCATCTGGAACCTTATCCCTTATGGTATGACTGGTACATTTGTATATTCATATGGCCTAAAGGCCTTGGGGTGGCCTAAAGTCCTTAAGAGACCATTGGCCCAAAGGCCTTGGTTGGCCTGAAAGCCTTGCAGGACCCAAGGACCAAACTAGTGGCCCAAAGGCCCAAATGTATTAATAGTTCTAGTTGCTACAATACTGAACAGATCTTACTATAGTACTACTACAGAGCCCACTACAGTACTTCTACAATACCCGAAAATATGTCTCCACCTGGATTTGATATCGGGTCTTATGGATGCACTTGCCGAGTCCTCACTAACCAGGTTAAGGCTCATGTGCAAAAATTAATTTTTAATTAACATTTTATAGTAATGTTTTAAAAGGTTTTGTGAAAACTTTTTTATTTTCACTTTTGTTTACTCTATGAGGTTTTTCATTCATGAAGTTATGTTTTTATCACCATATATGTATTATTATAATATGATATCTGTTGGAAAAATAATATGTTTTATATAATGTGATTTCTTATCCTCATGTTATGTGATGTTTTTGGAAAGTTTTAAGAAACCCATTTTTTCCATGGGTTATTTATGATATGATGAATGTTTGATTTTTTATGGCCCTCATATGTTTGGATGATGATGAGTGGGATCTGATATTATCCTCCAATTCAATGGTTAAGTTTTCATGTCATATGAGAAGATTAAATTTTGTCTGAATGAGATTTTGGATGCTTTGATCAAATTTATTTCCTGTGAATGAGACATGAGAATCGTTTTTCACATGTTTTTTATATAAATGATATGTGGGAAGATTTTTTCACAAGCATGTTGCATAAATTATATTAAAGAATATTTATTCACAAGTTTTTTGTGTGAATGAGATGTAAGAAAATTTCTTTAACAATTTTTTGTATGAACTTGATGTGGGAAGTTTTGTTCAGAATATTATCTTTACTTATTTTTGTGTTATATTTAAAATATGATCCATAGTTCTACACTTATTCATATGACTATGTTATAATATCATGGATCATGTTTATTGACCCATGTTTTCACATTATTTTGATTCATTTATTATGTTATGTCAAGACATGTTCCATGATTTATGATATATTATTTTTTTGTTATAACTTTATTGATTATACCCATATGTTCATCTTATTCTCACTTATGATATTTTATTGTTAACCATTGTGTTTACCCTTACTAATCATCAGAACTCACCCCATATTTTATTTTCATTCCTTGTGTTATGAATATAACAAAACTATTTAATATATAGAAGGGTTTTCAATACAGATAATTTTTGGGTGATTCTAAAGACTAGTTATAGATTAAGTAGTTACTCTCATAATTGAAAAAAAAATCCATTAATTAAAAGGGAATGAGTTTCATTAGTTAATGTTTTTCCTAATTATCTAAAACTTTAAACCTAAAAAGTCTTGGAATGTATTGTAAAGAAATATTTTCTTTAATACATGTAATTATTTAATAGTTAGATCTAGGATTTCATAAAGTACCCTTTATAAATCATGAGACATAAAAATTTACCTAATTCATTAGAGGGTTTTCATGGACCAACTTCGGGCCACCCTAAACCAGGCACCCAGAACAACACATAATAAACTCAAAGGGAATTACCAATCCACATGGGCTAGAACAAGTTCATAGGTATCTATAAAATACCATTTGGGAATATTTTTCCTAGATAAATGAAATTAAATAAGCAAAAAAAATTCTATAAATTCTAGCATGACCTATCTATAAGTTGGATGTCCATTCAAAAAAAATTAGCATCCCAAAATAAAATTTAAATAGAGAAGAAGAATAAATAGATATAAGTAAAATAAATCCCCTATAATCACCTTCAACTTCCTCACACACAATAACCATTGTATTATCCTCCATAACTCCCCATATATAAAACCCACTTCCTTTAAAATAAAAGGAAGAAATAATGGCATGTTTGAAAAATTCAACAAGATTGTAAGATATTGGGTTTTACTATGAGGTAAGGATATTTTAAATTTGAGTTTAATTTCTTGTTTTTTACTTAATGTGAATTCTTGATGCGGTTAGAGGATTTTTGGGGGTTTATCAAGCTTGTTTGGGGCCTAGAGCCTCAGTTTTTGGAAAAGAAAGTTGGGTCATATGGTTAGTAGAAAATGTGGCACCCAGGCTACATGGTTACTAATAACTATGCAAGGTCATTTAGAGGGAAGAACATGGACACATAGTTGGAGCCCCTCTCCTCCCTTATAAAAGGGAACCTCCTCCCCCTCTTCCTCACACCACTTTGATCCTTCAAGCTCAGCAAAACCCTGAAAATTTCTTCTCTCCACTTCCCTAGAAACATCCTAGAGGTTTTGGTCTTCTTCAAAGAACTATTTTAGTGCCCTAAAAGGAGGTCTCAAAGAAGCACTTCAAAGAAGAGGTAATGTCCGTTACTGATTCTTTCATCTTTATTTCTTATTCCAATTCTTCTTCTTTAGTTGTTTCATTATGAAGTAATAACATCAGTATCACTCATATACTGATATGTTATTATAAGTATGAAACAACCCTATTTCACCATCTATCCATCCTATGGAAAAATAAATCACCGCGTGTGCGTACGTACGGAATACCATCTCCACGCCGTGGTGTAATCTATTTTCCACCACCACCTTACTTGGATGGGTAAAATGGTGTAAATAATGATTATATATGACTATTATAAAGTGATAATTATTCTGATATAGTATACATACACTCTAATACAATTCCACGATCATAGGAATGATATCATCACTCGTGTGTACGTACGGAATACCGTCTCCACAATGTGATGCGACTCGTTCTACATGATATTCATTTCATAATGATTATATAAATTAATTGAATGAATTAATATGATATATATTACACTAATACCATTCTTTAAATGAGGTATCTATAATTTAAAGAGAATAATAAGAATTTATTCTACAAAACACACATAAGAACAAAAAAGTTATAAACACCCGAATAACAAGTAGCAATGAAATATTACTACTAAGAAGCTAAGAATATGACCATATATAATATCATAAAAATAATTATGATTCTGGAATAAGTCAATAACATTATTTAAATCATTATACAGGAGGTTTGGACACGTACAAAGCATATCGGACCTAAGGTAAGGGAAATATCACAATCTCATTTTTATCCGAGATTGTTTATACTTTGGTATTTACTGGGGTGTATTTTATCATACACATTCATGTTTCCTCAATATGTAATATTATTTCCATCCACCTACAATTGTTTAAATCCAATTTTACCCTTCGATGAGTTTTTAGTAAAAGATATGAAAGGAATCTTTTGTCGTTTTTCATACGAGGTACTTTTTGACTTTTTCGACAAAAGTACGAGAAGAATGTTTTTTTTAACTTATACAGTATGAATGGATTTTTAAAACATTACTTACAAGAAACTTCCTTTACAAGTTTTCAAGTTTATTTTTAATTAACTTCTCTTATTTTAGAATTGTATGACATGTTAAGAAAGGAAAAGTGTTTTTGAAGTAGAAAGGATATTTTCCTCAAGAATGGAGTTCAAGTGTTTTATCAAAATTATTTTCCATATAAGATAATATAGGGTTCTATTTCTATCCCTATTATTACATGGATTTGATTATGTTATGATGGAAATATTTTTATGAATTCCTTTATCTTATATGAATTGTTTTATGATGTCATGTTGTTTAAGAATCCCATTTTTACTACATGGGTTATGCAATGATGTATGATTTATGATTTTGTGTCACACATAAGAATGGTATCATTATGAGATGGGTGGGACCTATATATCCCTCCAATTCATTGGGTAAAGATTTTATATCTCATGAGATAGACATGGCTGGAACGGTAGGTTATACCGGTTCAGTGAAACAGGACTGAAACGAGGAGTGAACTCAGTTCAGAAATGGACTTTGTCCACTAAGATAGTCTTGTTAATGAGTCTTGACTAATAAGAAATGATTCTTTATGATTATGTGTGTATTCCACAAAGTTTCATGTTTTAAATTATGATTATTGGGATTACATTTCACTATTATGATTTATCCCATGTTATGAAATTATGATCTCTTTTGCAGGTTAAGATTTCCAAAAGTTATGTGCTTATGTATATGATGTGATTGATATTTCTTTTATTTACCCTTACTGAGAATTTGAGCTCACCCTTTTGTATCTTTTATTTCCCCAGTCCAGGAAGAAGGTTATTAAGTAGAATATGCCAAAAAGGGACTCTAGATATGAGGAAATAAATGGGAGGCAAAGTAGATGCTTTATGAACCAGTTGTTTATGTTTCCTAGTTTCTAAAGACACTATACCTATACAGTCCTTTCATGGTTTTGTTATATGTTGTCATAAGTGTGCTTCAATTCTGAAGTAATAACAATGTATGTAAAGTATGGGTCGTTATAGTTGGTATCAGAGGAAATGTATAGTCAACCTTTGGAAACTAGGATGTGAAAGCCTTAGTAAGAACCCTAAGGATAAGTCTAAGCATAGAACACAATCTTAGTGTTTTAGAAATGGCCATGAATAACCTAGGATAAGACCTTAAGTGTGAAATTGTATTCTTGATTATGTGGTTTTCCTATTATAATTAGTGTTGCTCACACTATTCTTCTTGGTTTTAGTCAATGGTCGGAACCCGAAGGAACCGTGTTAATGAGGAATGAGATTGGAAATGAAATGATTGTCCCCCTGAGCAACCAAACGTTATGGGAGCTGGAATGCAAAATCTTATAGCCATTCTCAAACAACTTTCTCAAGATATGAATCATGCAGGACTTCCAAACGAGCAAAGGAAGGATCAACATTTTGTTGAATCCTTCATGAGGCAGTGTCCACCTTCTTTCAGCAGGTATACTGATCCATTAGTTGCTGAACAATGGATTAGTACTACTGAAAAGATATTTTCAGTTCTTCAATGTTCTGAACATGATAAAGTCATCCTAGCAATGTATCGTTTGGAAGGAGACCCTGATCAATGGTGGAATCTTATTAAGAATACGAGGCAAAGGGATGAAATTGAGTCCATGGAATGGGATGAGTTCAAGAAGTTATTTTTCAATAAGTACTTCCCTCGTATTCTCCGAACAAAGATGGAGAAAGAGTTTCTTGAACTGAAGCAAAAGGATGATGAATCTTTTGGTAGCTATGAAGCAAATTTTACAAGACTTGCAAGGTACGCTTCTGTTATTATTATCCAACCTGAGATTAAGATCGATCGATTCTTTAGTGGCTTAAAACCAAGTCTTTGAAGGGCCTTATCCATAAGGGACTTCAATAGATACAAGGAAATCGTTCGATGTGCTCTCAAAGTTGAGATGGAGATTGGAGTAACCCATCAGTCATATGGGTTTGATAAGAAGAGGAAAATGGAATTCAAAGGAAAATATAAAGAGCACACTGAAAAGAAGATGAGATTTCCCTTATGCTCAAAGTGTGGAAATAAACATGGAGGGAGTTGTCTTAAAGGGACAATTAAATGTTTCAAATGTGGAAAGGAAGGTCATCGGGCATTTGAATGTCGCGATGATGGGAAGAAGATGTCTAATGATGCAAACAAAGGAAGGGATAAACAGAATGAACCTACTACACTTCAATGTTTCATGTGCAAGGATATGGGACATTATGCCAATAAATTCCCTAATCCAAGGATTAATGATGATGGTCCACATCAACAAACTTTTAAGGATAAAGACAAAGGAAATTCACATGCAATTTCTATCAGCGATGTGGAGTACGATAACGATGTGGTGAAAGGTACACTTACTATCCACTCTAAAGTAGAAAATATTTTATTTGATTCTGGATCCACACACTCCTTTATTTCTGAAGAATTTTCTAAGGGTATCACCATATTACCTCAACAATTAGATGTTGAGTTAGCTGTGACAACACCTAATGGCACAACAGTCGCATCAAAAGTTTATAATTCTTCTCCGATTGAAGTTTGTGGGAAAGTGCTTCCTGCAAATCTTGTGATCCTTCCTATAGTGGAATTTGATGTGATTCCTGGCATGTATTGGCTTTCTCTACATGGAGCTCATATAAATTTCCAAAGAAGGGAAGTCACATTTCATATTCCAAATCAATCTATGATCGTCTATCGATGCAAGGATGAACATAACCTTCCAGTGGAAATTTCTTCCATTTTTTGGGTATTGATTCCACTAAATGAAGGTTATTTATCTCAAATGGTTGGTGAGAAACTCACGATTAAGAATATTCCCATTGTACGGGAGTTTGATGGTGTCTTTTCAGAGGAATTACTGGGTCTTCCACCGAATCGTGAATTTGAGTTTTCAATAGAACTTGTACCGGGTGCTTTGCCTATTTCAAAGACACCTTATAGAATGGACCCAATTGAGTTGCAGGAATTGAAGAAGAAACTCCAAGAGAATCTTAATAAGGGGTTCATACGCCCTAGTGCGTCACCTTGGGGAGCACCTGTTCTGTTTGTTAAGAAGAAAGATGGATCAATGAGACTCTGCATTGATTATCGAGAACTTAACAAGATCACTATCAAGAACAAATATCCTCGCCCGCGCATTGATGACCTATTTGACCAACTACGCGGAGCTCAATATTTTTCCAAGATTGATCTTCGTTCAGGGTATCAATAATTAAGGGTCAAAAGGGAGGATATACCAAAGACAGCTTTCCATACAAGGTATGGACACTATGAATTTATAGTGATGTCATTTGGTCTTACTAATGCCCCTACTATCTTCATGGATCTAATGAATAGAGTCTTTAGAGACTATCTTGATCAGTTTGTGGTAGTCTTTATAGATTATATTCTTGTCTATTCAAAGAGAAAGGAAGAACATGAAGATCACTTGATAATTATATTGAAGATCCTGAGAAAGGAGAAGCCTTATTCCAAATTTACCAAGTGTGAATTTTGGCTTCAAAAAGTTTCATTTTTGGGTCATATAATCTCAAAAGAGGGGATATCTGTGGATCCAGGAAAAACAGAGGTTATCGAAATATGGTCGAGACCAACAACAGTAACTGAGATCTGAAGTTTTCTTGGTTTGGATGGATATTATCAACGTTTTGTGAAATATTTTTCACGATTATCTAATCCACTCACCAAGTTGACTCGGAAAGGAGTTAAGTTTGTTTGGATGGAACAATGTGAAGAGAATTTCAAGGAGTTGAAAAGAAGGTTATCCAGTGCACCTGTGCTCACACTGCCTTGTAGTGGAGAAAGGTTTGTGATCTATAGTGATGCATCCAAGAAGGGATTGGGGTGTGTTCTTATGCAAAATTATATGGTGATAGCTTATGCCTCACGACAGTTGAAAATCCATGAGCAAAATTACCCAACACATGATTTGGAGTTAGCTGCGGTAATCTTTGCATTAAATATTTGGAGGAATTATCTTTATGGAGAAAGGTGTGACATTTATACTAATCATAAAAGTTTAAAGTATATTTTCACACAAAAGTAGATGAATATGCGTCAAAGAATATGTTTGGAGTTGATTAAGGATTATGACTTCTCAATCCATTAACACCCTGGGAAAGCAAACAAGGTGGTAGATGCATTAAGTCGACAAGACCATGCCAGTTTATCCATGATGAGGATCACAAAACATCCAATATTTATGAATTTACAAAGGATGGATCTTGGAATTATAATGGAAGGGGAAAAATCTTATCTTTCTCAAATGAATGTTCAACCATCTATACATGTGAAGATTAAAGAGGCATAGAAAGAAGATGTCAAGTTACAAAAGAAGGTGAGAAATGTTCCTGAATTCAACCTTGATTGTGATGGGATAATAAAGTTCAGGAATCGGGTTTGTGTTCCTCCCATCCCCGAATTAAAGAAGGAGCTTCTAGATGAGGCTCATAGTTCTTCATTCTCTATTCATCCTGGAATCACGAAGATGTATAGGGACCTGAAAGAGTACTTCTGGTGGGATGGCATGAAAAGAGATGTTGCTGAATATGTCTCTCGATGCTTGGTTTTTCAACAAGTTAAAGCTGAGAAATAGAAGTCTAAGGGGATGTTACAACTATTACCCATACCCGAATGGAAATGGGAAAACATCACTATGGACTTTGTCACAGGACTTCCTAAAACATCCAAAGGCAATAATGCTATCTGGGTCATAGTTGATCGTCTTACAAAATCTTCACACTTCATCTCTATTAGAGAGGATTTCTCTCTGGATCAGCTTGCCAGGATATATGTAAAGGAAGTGGTAAGATTACATGGAGTATCACTTTCTATTATATCTGATCGGGATCTGAGATTTACCTCGAAGTTCTGGCAAATTCTTCAGCATACTCTGGATACAGAGTTGAATTTCAGCACTGCTTATCATCCTCAGACAGACGGTCAGTCTGAGAGAACATTTCAAACTCTAGAAGATATGTTGAGATCTTGCTCTATGGATTTCAAAGGTGGTTGGGATCAACACCTACATTTGGTGGAATTTTCTTATAATAATAGCTTTCACTCCAGTATTCAGATGTCTCCTTATGAAGTTCTCTATGGAAAGAAATGCAGGACTCCAACTTGTTGGGATGAAGTTGGGGAAAGAAAGCTATTAGGACCTGATATTGTTGATGAGATGGTAGAAAAGGTCTGATCTATTCAACAACACATAAGATCATCTCAGAGTCGACAGAAAAGTTATGCCGACAACTGAAGAAAAGACCTAGAGTTTGAAGTGGGTGATAAAGTGTTCTTACGAATATCTCCCTGAAAGAGAGTCATGAGATTTGGAAAGAAGGGCAAGTTGAGCCCTAGATATATCGGTCCATTCGAAATACTGGATCGTGTTGGGAAGGTATCTTACCAATTAGCTCTTCCACAAAATCTCTCTCAAGTTCATGATGTGTTCCATGTATCTATCCTGAGAAAGTACATACCTGATCCTTCACATGTACTCAGCTCAGAAGTTGTACCGCTGGAGCAAGATCTTTCTTATGAAGAACAGCCGATATAGATTTTGGATCATAGCGAAAAATTCCTACAAAGCAAGACCACTCGATTGGTGAAAGTTTTATGGAGGAACCACCAATTAGAAGAAGCTACATGGGAGCTTGAGGATATGATGAGGGAGAGGTATCCTCATCTGTTTGTTACAAAGTGACAAATTTCGAGGGAGAAATTCATTTTAAGGGGGGTAGAATGTAACACCTGAGACTTTTATGTTATATAAATCATCAAATGAATCTTTTTCTACACACAACACTTTCTTGGCTTGCTTTACACAAAATCGCAACCTTCCTCGATAGCTTGCGTCATACGCAATACCGAGTTTCACTAAACAATAAAATATTATTAAAACTAACCGTTATGAATAGTAATAACCACTTTTTGAAATTTTATAAATTTTATTTTTCAAAATGGACTTCATTTTTGGATTTGGAATATCGAAATTATCCTAGGGTGAAATTTTGGTATTTTTCTGAAAAATTTCAATTTTTGATGGATAGTGAAACCACTAAGTGGTAGTTAAAAAACTGAATTTTTCATAAAACTTAATTTTACCGCTTTTGTGAGTGGAATTTCAAAAATTAGAGAGACACGGTTGATGTCAGTAAGTAAAATGTGGTTCAATGAGATAAAAATAATTTTTGGTGAATAGTAACTTTTTACTTTTTTTACCACGGTTAAAAGTAAATAGGGTAATTAAGGGTAAAAATGATATTATTATTACCCTAACACATGTCCTAATTCTATTGGACAAGTGTAATTCGACCAAAAACAACCTTAGGAATAAACTATTACCATTTAGTCCCACTTGGATTAGATTAGGACATTTATTATTAATTTATTTAAAGAATGGTTAAAATAGTTAAAATCAAAGTTTAATAAGTAAATAATTTTTAATATGGGGTTATACATAAGATAAATTCAACTATAAATATTAATTAGAAAGATAAAAAGATTTCATACATAATGGTATTTTATTTGTAATTTTCAGACATTAAATAATTTAATTTATTTATGACACAATGATGATGCAGTAATTATATTATTAATGAAATATTGATATAATTGATGTTATAAATACCCAAATAAATTTAATTTGAGACTTTTTATGCATTACACTAATTTTATAGGTTAATATGACATGTTATTATTGATTTAATTAACTTTTTTCTAACTAATCATTCTGTTATGATTTCAAAAAAATCAATTACTAAATAGTGTCAAAATTGACATAAAATAGTTTTTAAAACAAATATTATATTATTAATTATTATTTTATTTCTAAAAATCTAAGGTTCGGCCAAATGACTTATATAAGGTTATATATATTAATAATAAACAACTTGGGGTTCGTTTGGCTGCTTATATTATGTTTATTAACCTTATAGTATAAGAACACAAGAAGACACGGTAAAAGTAAAATTATTTAACTTAATGTTAAATCTAAATGATAAGGTTAAAATAGGAACCTAAACTTATCTAAATTCTATTTTATGAGAGTCTTTCGACCCATCCCCACCTTATCTTCGAAATAAATCAGTTTGGAGCTATTTAAAACCGAAATTGACTTTATAATAAAATAATATTTTTAGTTTTTCCAAAGGATCCCCTCTCCTCCCTTATAAAAGGGCACCTCCTCCCCCTCTTCCTCACACCACTTTGAGCCTTCAAGCTCGGCCTACCCCTGCCAATTTCTTCTCTCCACTTCCCTAGAAACATCCTATAGGTTCTGGTCTTCTTCAAAGACCTATTTTAGTGCCCTAAAAGGAGGTCTCAAAGAATCACTTCAAAGAAGAGGTAATGTCTGTTACCGATTCTTTCATCTTTATTTATTCTTCCACTTCTTATTCTTTAGTTGTTTCATTATGAAGTAATAACATCAGTATCACTAATATACTGATATGTTATTATAAGTATGAAACAACCCTATTTCACCATCTATCCATCCTACAGAAAAAGAAATCACCGCGCGTGCGTACGTACGGAATATCGTCTCCACGCCGTGGTGTAATCTATTTTCCACCACCACCTTACTTGGATGGGTATAATGGTGTAAATAATGACTATATATGACTATTATAAAGTGATACTAATTCTTAAATAGTATACATACACTCCAATACAATTCCATGATCATAGGAACGATATCATCACTCGTGCGTACGTACGGAATACCGTCTCCACGATGTGATGCGACTCGTTCTACATGATCTTCATTTCATAATGATTATATAAATGAACTGAATGAATGAATATGATATATATTACACTAATACCATTCTGTAAATGAGTTATCTATAACCTAAAGAGAAGAATACGAATTTATTCGACAAAACACGCATAAGAACAAAAAAGTTATAAACACCCGAATAACAAGTAGCAATGAAATATTACTACTAAGAAGCTAAGAATATGACCATATATAATATCATAAAAATAAGTATGATTCTGGAATAAGTCAATAACAATATTTAAATAATTATACAGAAGTTTCGGACACGTACAAAGCATATCGGACCTAAGGTAAGGGAAATATCACAATCTCATTTTTATCCAAGATTGTTTATACTTTGGTATTTACTGGGGTGTATTTTATCATCCACATCCATGTTTCCTCTATATGTAATATTATTTCCATCCACCTAAAATTGTTTAAATCCAATTTTATCCTTCGGTGAGTTTTTAGTAAAAGATATGAAAGGAATCTTTTGTCGTTTTTCATACGAGGTACTTTTTTGACTTTTTCGACAAAAGTACGAGAAGAATGTTTTTTTTAACTTATACGGAATGAATGGATTTTTAAAACATTATTTCCGAGAATCTTCCTTTACAAGTTTCCAAGTTTATTTTTAATCAACTTCTCTTAGTTTAGAATTGTATGACATGTTAAGAAAGGAAAAGTGTTTTCGAAGTAGAAAGGATATTTTCCTCAAGAATGGAGTTCAAGTGTTTTATCAAAATTATTTTCCATCTAAGATAATATAGGGTTCTATTTCTATCCCTATTATTACATGGATTTGATTATGTTGTGATGGAAATATTTTTATGAATTCCTTTATTTTATATTAATTGTTTTATGATGTCATGTTGTTTAAGAATCCCATTTTTACTACATGGGTTATGCAATGACGTATGATTTATGATTTTGTGGCACACATAAGAATGGTATCATTATGAGATGGGTGGGACCTATATCTCCCTCCAATTCATTGGGTAAAGATTTTATATCTCATGAGATAGACATGGCTAGAATGGTAGGTTATACCGGTTCAGTGAAACAGGACTGAAACGAGGAGTGAACTCGGTTCAGAAATGGACTTTGTCCACTAAGATAGTCTTGGCAATGAGTATTGACTAATAAGAAATGATTCTCTATGATTATGTGTGTATGCCACAAAGTTTCATGTTTTAAATTATGATTATTGGGATTACATTTCACTACTATGATTTATCCCATGTTATGAAATTATGATCTCTTTTGCAGGTTAAGATTTCCAAAAGTTATGTGCTTATGTATATGATGTGATTGATATTTATTTTGTTTACCCTTATTGAGCATTTGAGCTCACCCTTTTGTATGTTTTATTTCCTCAGGCCAGGAAGAAGGTTATTAAGTAGAATATGCCAAAAAGGGACTCTAGATATGATGAAATAAATGGGAGGCAAAGTAGATGCTTTATGAACCAGTTGTTTATGTTTCCCAGTTTCTAAAGACACTATACCTATACGGTCCTTTCTTGGTTTTGTTATATGTTGTAATAAGTGTGCTTAAATTCTGAAGTAATAACAATGTATGTAAAGTATGGGTCGTTATAAGAAATATGTACTCTAAATTCACACTAAGGAAGAGGAACATTCACTAAGAACGTATATCTCGCTCAAATGATTTTTGATCATAAAAAGGGGGATATTGTTGGACTTCTCGTGTGTTAATCATGTTTTAATGATCACAAATATTATACATTCTGTAAAGATTGTTAATCCTGTTTAGTCTATCTAAAACCATGTGTACAGATGATTAGTTTCTTTATTCTTTAAATAAACCTATCCAAGATCTTAAGTGCTATGTTTAATGATTGTAAACTATTTTGAGTTTGAGTTATAATGGATTTCCTTGATAAATGATTAAGTATAATCTATTATATGAATATCACTATTTAATTCTATGTACAGATATTTGGTTAAGTCTGAGAAACCATGAGTTTACCACCGGTTATGTTTTTCTAGAAAAGGACCCAGACACCACGACCAGACATCGTGACTAGACACCGTGACCATCCAGACACCGTGACCAGACACCGTGACCATCCATACACCATGACCATCCAGACACCATGACCATCCAGACACTATGACCAGACACCGTGACCAAACACCATGACCATCCAGATACCATGACCATCTAGACACCATGACCAGTCACTGTGATCAAACACCACATATGTGCTACTAGTTTCAGATTCCTATAAAATTGTGCCATTATAATTGTCTCATCACTCAAAGTCAAAGAAGGAGACACCATTTCAAGGAGACACCATTTCAATAAGACACTGTTTCATGGAGACACCATTTCTAGATAGACTGTGACACCGTTTATTAATCTGTTTTGTCATTTTTCAATTTAATCTCTAACGTTCATATTTGAAGATTTTAAATGCATTGACATAATTAATGTTTCTTTGTAGACATGTCACCTGATAGTACAAGGTATGGGGTTTATAATACATGCATAATGTCGGCTCCAACGCATGCACTCCAAGAATAAAAAGAATATTGTGGCCAGAAGAAAAAAAGAGATAACAGAGAAATAAGTGTGCATGATAACGAAGAAGCACAAGCATTATTGATAAGAGAACCAACACATAAAACTCAATATATATAAAGAACACATGAATCATTCACTGTGATACCATTCATTAGATTCGAGAACATTTTCGCACTATCAACTCCACGAAGAACACGAGCTAGATCTAGCAGACTTGCGATACTCTATTTTTTGCAAGAGACTCGATTCCTATATGTGATTTATCCTAGAAGTCCATAGATGTATATACTAACACTCAGATAACTTCTAACCATATCTCATCATTTTTTCTCTATTGTGTATTATTTTTATTTTTTGAACAGTGTGTGTGTATCTGTATAAAAACACACACTGTCTCCTGTATTAAACTAAAGGATACAAGATATCCTTCCTATCACATCGGTTTACCCTTTTTTACTTCCATAGAAAAGTGTGTAAGAGGTCCCTATGTGACCTAATAGTTCATACCCATGAAGAAATGTGGAAGAGTTCATGTGACCTGGACAGTCTTGTGTACTGTTGTTTACCCCGATCCAGGGTGTGGATCAAGTTTATTAATATAAAATACTTGGTGGCGGGTGATCACTAAGTGGAGTGGATTAGGTCTCAGCTTGAGACTGAACCACTTGTTTTATATCTACTGTGTTGTTTAATTTAGTTTACTCTGTTTTACTGTATAATTCATAAATCACTAAATTTACTTTGATATTTAATCTTGGAAATAAGTTATAATTGTTTTTCCTTATTATAATAGCTTCAAAAGTAATTTTAATAATTGATATTAAGATTACTAAGAATTAATCAATCTTCTTAGAAGTTATTTAAATAGTCAAACTTTCATAACCATATTACTTTGATTAACTAGGTTGTATTTAATTTTATTTAGGAACCTTTCTAGGAATACCTTTCAAACAGAAATTTTTATAGATACTCAAATCACCCCCCCTCCCTATTGAGTACTCTACTCCGACCAACAAATGTGATTTCCTTATTCTAGAAACTATTTGTACTATGTGTAAAAGGAATCACTCCATGCCCAAAATCAAATACAATTATACTAGATCTGAATAATATTTTTTAAAATTGTATTCTATTAAATTTATATCATATACTATTTGTGGATTTTACATGAAATCATTATAGTATCGGTATTTTTTTACTAAAATTTTAATATCTAATCATTGAATCTATTAGAAAACTTTCTAGATATAAAGGAGTGGGTATGAACAAAATCAAATGGGACATTTGATGTTTTTAGTGGATGATGAGTGTACCTTTTATCCTTTATTTTCATGGAACACTTTAAAAGTTTTGCTTACATAATAATTAATTTAATTCCTTATCTTAATAGGTTTATAATGTCAATTATCATTATTATCCCTTGGTTTAGGGTATTGATTTTCATAATGCCCAAAATCCTTTCATTTAAAACATTTAATTGTTAGTGGTACCTTAGGAAGAACATTATCTTCCTCCATCATGTTAACTAAAATCTTAATTTTTCATGAGTGATTGGTTTTTTTATTCCATACTTTACAAAAAATAAAACACCTTCCAATTCCGTTGAGACACTTACTTGGGTTCTTTTTTCAACATTTTTTACATGTACTAAATTGAATCTTCTTTCTTACATGGTCTTTATCACTTTAAATTCAATGAAACTCCATTTTTATATTATTTTGTGTGCTTGGAAATTATCTAGGTTAAATTTTTCAATCATATCTCAAGATATCTAGTTATTCATGACCACAATATTTTTCACTCTAGCTTCTATTATGTTTGGTTCTTCATTACAACAATATCTACATTATCCATCACACCCATTATTAACTTGGTTACTTTGGGATCCTTCTATTACTTTAAATTAAGTAAAGTAAAGGTATGAGAATACATAAATTAATAAATTTATAAAATTAAGACTATAAACTTAGAAAAAGTAACTCATAAATGATGTGTATACCCTAACTCATGAATCTATAGGTTCCAATCCTAGTTATCCATGTTCATTTTTCTATTAGGTTCTATAACCTAACTTGTTATATATTACATCATCAAATTATATTTAAATCATTTATAATGGTTCATAAAGAGGATGTAAATCAACCAAAGTATATCCCTCGTGAGTGTTAAACAAAGTGTACAATTAGGCTCATTTTTTGTGCGCTAAGTAAAGATAAAGTTAATAGCCAACAAACATTTTCCACTGTTATTATCCCTTGGTGCATCTAGGCTAGATCCTAAATCTAATTGTTTGTGTCCAGACAAGGAATCCATTTCTAGTAAACCAAACACTCTATACTAAACTAAAAATTTAAGAGTTTTTCCTATATTTAGGATTATCCATAGGTTTTTTACTAATGCTTTCTAGTAAAAATACCCAAAAATAACTAAACCTCACTTTGATATCAACTGATTCACGTCAAACTCTCACTCATGGGTCTAATGAAAAAAACATATCCTTACACACTATCTTTGATACTAAATGATATGAATCAAGTGTAACACACATGTATTTTACATCATCTCCATAATAAAAATATTGCATCTCACAAACTTATATGAAATCCCAAAATGTAAAGGTTCAATGTCTTTAGAGATTAGAAACATGATCTAATTTCAAAATAAGTCTTCAAAATTTCCCACAAGATTCTCCACACATGTTATCCTTCTGAACATTTTATACCTAATACCCTTATTCATTTATTGGGTAATTGAAACATAATAAAAGATCAAGATCGAATGCTCTATAACAGTAAACATAAGAGATAACAACCTAAGATCATAAGTGAGAACGAGTCCAAAGTGCGGGTACAAGAACATAAACAATGTGTATGGACCTAGCATAAGAGAATAATTCCCATAATAAATATATCATAAATCATGAGTCATGGAATAATTCATTTTACATAACATAAGACCTGATTCATAGGAGTGAAACATCAGTCAATAATCATTAGTCATGTGAATATAGAAAAATACCATAATACTTTTTCTCAAAAATATAACTAATAACATGTTTAAAGATTAAATAAAAATGAACTAATCACATAAGAGACTAGGATAACCACCTTCACATAATATAGTAGTCTTGGTCTAACCACCCATTTACCTTTTTAGGCTTGGGATAACCATTTGTGTGCCTTTTTAGGCTAGGTCTAATCACCTGTGTATCTTTTTAGGATATTATAACCAATCATGTACCTTTTGGTCTTGGGATAACCAACTATGTACCTTTTTCAGCTTGGAATAATTGCTCGTGTACCTTTCTAGGCTTTGGATAACCACTCATGTACCTTTTTGAGATTGGGATAACAACTCGTGTAATTTTTTAGGCTTGAGATAACAACCCATGTACTTTTTTAGTCTTAGGATAACCACTTTTTTGAGTTAACCACAAATGTACCTTTTTAATATTGGTCTAACCACCAAAGTACCATTTTATGATTGATACAACCACCTATATACCACAACATTTTGGGCTTGCACTCAACAACTGTGTACCCTTTCAGGCTCAAGAGATATATAACTTTACCCAATGAATTAGAGGGACATATCAGACACCACTCATCACATAATTATAAACCATACATATGTGTGATACAATAAATTTAAAAAAATACAAATTCATCATATTGGGATTAACTCATATAAAAAATAGGTTTCATGAAAAAATTCATAAGACATTATCATAAACAATCGAGAGATAAAAAATGGATGGTATAATTATAAAATATTCCCATTTAAGCATAAGAAACATTAAAGGATATTGAAATATATGAAAAACACCTTTATATGATATTTTTAAAATTAATTTCAAAAATTAGAAGAAATATCATTTACTTTTAGAAAACATTATTTTAAAATAAAATTATTTATAAAACATTAGGAATATAAATTATTCTATAAGGACTTGAAAAATTGGAGAGGAAGTTTCTTAGATAAAATCTTCAATTATGGTGTAAAAAAATAATTCATGTAGAAAATGTTTTAAAAAGATATCCATTTCACAATTTTGTAAAGAAAGATATAGTTATTAGAAAATGAAAAGTTTGAAAAATGTTAAAAATATTCCTTTAAAAATTTTATAAAGTAAAATATATTAGATGAGCTTAATAAATCATTTAATTATATATAATTACATCCATATACCAATACAAGGAATATGGAAAATAAATATAAATATTATCTGATGAAATGAATAGAAAATGTTGGCTTCTCTTCTGAGAAACTATATAGTTAAATTATAAAATAAAGGTAGAAAAATTGGTAAGAAGATATATAACCCATATAAATAACTAAAGGAGAATAAAATTGATGGGTTTTAATAAATAAATAACAAAAAAATCCCAAAAGATGATTTTTGACATATACAATCTTGATTTGAAAATGATATTGGAAAAGTAACTGTTACGGCTCTGGGAGCCTTTGAATCAAAATCCCTCAAAAGAAAGAACTTGATATGAATTTTTAGATACCTTAAATTTCATGAAACATTTGATAAAAATACATAAATGGGTATTATATAAACCACATAAAATAAAACAAGTTGTGAATATGAATAATATCTCAATGGACAAGAATTGAGATGAAAATCCCTTACAAACATCATATTTTTTAAGTAAGATTCATTTGAAAAGGATTTTATGAGAAGGAAATGTAATTTCACATAATCATAATATTAATTAAAATATAATTCAATAATAAGGTACAATTTATCAATCTTATAAGAATAAATTTCAATATGAATGATCATAACTCAATGAATAGAGATTGAGTTAAAAAAATCTTACCTTGGATTCCCACTTGATCAAACACACTATAAAATATTGTATGATAAACTTAAACATATTAATTAATTATTTAATAACCGTATTAAAATATATTTCTTTTTTTTACTCTTTAATTATAATCATTATTTATACTTTTATTAGTTAGTTATTTTTTATTTTCATCATTGGATGTTAGTAACATTAAATAATTTGTATAAGTTTAGTAATGGTGGTCTCAATCCTAATTATTTGATACCAAACTCATTATTAATAAACTATTAAAGGTACTATAAAATATATTACATAATTAATTATAAATTTATAATTTCATTCCATGATAGTTTTAGATATGATTCGTGAATATGGAATTTGTGATGAGCTTATTTTAGTAATTGTTAACGAACAAAAGGTAGTATATTAATAATGATTTAAATATTAATATTACATTTATAAAACCCAAAAAAATATTATTTTCACATTAATATATAATATTAAAAGTAATTAAGTTTCCATAATCATATATCATATAAATCTATAGTTTCGTTCATGTTGGTGGTTAAACCGACCCAAAAAAGAACAGGTTATAATCTATGGGTGAGTATGGTTATAAAATCAATTATTTTATTATAATATAATTATAAAAAAAGTATAATGGTATTGTATAGAATATATTAAGTTTATTAATCATATTTTAGTAGTGGTTGATGGAAAATATAGGGATAAAATGTTAGGGAGTGAATAATACTCACGTTGAGGGCTTCAATATTCTCTCGAAGGACCTCTTGGGAAAGGAGTATTTGGTGCTCCTTCTTGGGACCAACAGTTTAAAAACATGAAATATGATTATAGTATATAAAAAATGGGTTAGTATTCAATATTAATTCAGGTTATAAGAGTTGTTTGGATTGGGTTTAAGTGATCTCCTTTTATAAGTGAAAATGAGGGACAATTATTTGGAAATTTAAGTAAGGTGAAGGGTAAGGATAGAATCACATGTGAGCTAGGTGAGTTAGGTAAATAAATGTTGGTGAGAAATGTGGTTATGACTTATACACCTAAAATAGGTCTTATAGAATGTTTATGTGTTGTTTTTATTTATTAAAATTAGAGTCTTTCTAGATTAACTCCTTTTACCCATTCTTAACTTGTTTAATTATTTACCATGGTAATTGTTTTTTTACTAAAAATATAATATGACACTCTATAACAAATTTTAATGTGATGATTCAGGATTTTGACTACATTTAATTTAATTACACTTCTAAATATGATAAAATTTATTTTTAAATTAAAAAATATAATATATAGAAAAAAAATTATAGAAACTTTTGTTTTTAAAATATTAAGTGTTCTGATTTTTATTTATTATAAATTACTAATTTAAATGAGTATTAATATATTTTTTATATATATAAAAATTACATTACATTCATAATTTAAAATAGATCAATTTAATTTATTTAGATAAAAATATACAACACTTAAAAAATATTTCTTTTAAAATAACCCCTTTACTTTTACTATAGTAACTAAATTTTACCCCACTAACTTATTTTTATGTCTAAAAAATGAAAATTAAATTATTATTTAATTTTAATATAATTATTACAAATATTAAAGTGGTAAATTTTAATTTTAATATAAAATGTCTAATGTTTGGGAAATGATTTTTAGTCAAAATGTGTTTTTAAGAAAAAAATGAATTTACTCTCATTCCTTTTCATTTAATAAATATTGGATGAATGTTAATTTATTTTAATATATATATTATCAATAAATTTTATTAAAAATAGTATTTAATAATGACTAGTTTTAAAAAAAACACTCATTACACACTTAAAAATAATTCTCTGAAAAGTTTCCCTTTTTAACGTTAAGTAATTTTCTTTTTACATATAAACAATTAATAATAAATGAATGAATGTTTATTTATTTGTTTATGTATATAAAAAATAAATTTTATTAAACTTCATACCTCAAATATTTGAAATTATAAAAACATTTAATATAAAATAAAATTATATTTTAAAAATTTATTTTTTGTTTATCCATGAATTATTAAATTATTATTCCTTATTATTTCTTAATTATTTTTGGGATTTTAATAATTCCTTGTATTTTATGAATTCATTTTATTTATATCATTATTTAAAGGTAACAAATTAATAAACAATATGTAATTCATAAAAACAGTTTCTATATAATTAATAGTATTTTTACAAATGAATTGGAATCATTTAATTATTTTACAAAATTAGTTTTCGATTTAAAACAAGTTTGTTATAATGAAAATTTATATATTTTATCATCTAAATAAACTTTATTCATATCCACTATATTCTGGTAATTCCAAAATGATAACATGTTTACTTGTATTATATACAATGACTATATACCCATTTTATAATAGCTATATAATGGATATATTACTCCCATTACCTCCTATAAATTCATTAAATTATAACATCACAAATCATTATTATCATTATATAAATTTTCATTAAGGATATTTCATAATGAGTTATCCTTTCATGATATTTTTTCATTGTAGGTTTAGTTCTACTAATGGTGACTCTCATGGGTGAAGATGATTCAGGGGATCCCCTATTTTTAAATATATTATTATTTTCTATTTATTGTCCCATTTTAATTTATGAAATTTTAATTTATTTAATAATCCATGGTATATAATACATGGTTTCATGTGCCTTTTTTATAATGTTTCAGTATGAATGATTAACATGTTTTTAGTTTGATTCATATCTTGTATGACACATTTATAAACAAGTTTTAATTATTTTGAAATAATAGGAAAAAAATTAAGAAATTTGTAAATATAGTCTAAGGTAATAAAATGTTCCCTAAAACCCTAGATTTTACATTCTACCCCTTAAATAAATCTATCTCATCCTTAGAATTTTAATTTCTCTCACTAAAGAAAATAGATGAGTATATTATTTACATTGTCATGACTTGAGGTATAATTTCTAATGATATTTCTACCTTATAATCATATGTAAGACTAAGAAACACATAATTTCCCTCATAATAGTCATATTACTGATATTGAGTTTCTCTCCAGTCATTTGAGATAAATAAAACTCGTGATTAGGTATAAATACCCACGTAATGGAATTAATTTTCCTATAGAGAGATTATAGGAAAACCTAAACTGATAAATGATAATAGTTTGATTTAGTATATGAAATTTGATTTCTCTATTCCAAAAATTAATTTACACTCTATGTAGAGAGATCCAATCCATTCCCAAAATCACATAAAATTAGACTAAAAGGAGAAAAAGATTTGTATGAAGTATATTATCATAAATTTCTATCAGAGAAGAGTTATAGACTTTATATAAAACCATAAAATCACTAGGTGTTGTTATGAATATTAAATATCTAATCATTTAATCTCTTACAAAACTTTAAATATACAATGGAGCGGGTATTACTATAATCAAATAGGACATTTGAAGCTCTTGAGTGGAAATGAGTGTATATTTTACCCTTTGTTTTCATGACACACTTTATAATTTGTGATTGCATAAGAATTCCTCCCATCCCTTATCTTATTTTAACATCTCATTACAAGATTTTAGGTACTTCTAATATGTTGTTTTGTTCATCCTTTAATTGGGTCTTGGTTTGGGTTCTTTTTTTGTGGATTTTGGAGATTTATGGGAATTTTTTGGTTTGTGCAGGGTTAGAACATGGTTGGGGAAAACTATATGATTCATCCAAAGAAATTGTGTACCTCATTTGAGGTTTTTAAGGAGAGGTTCATGGTTAGTTAAAACCATGTGTCCTCATCCTAAATATTGCATCTTAGTATAGTGGGAATCGCACAGTTGCCACACAGTCTCTAAACTGTATGGCCAAATTGTACACCCCTTGTTCAGTAGCCTGAATGTAGAACATGTTTGGTGTATGGTTTGTCTAAACATGTGAACTAACCATGTATCACTCCACAAAGTACAAATAAATTCTCAAGGTTAGTCACATGGTCATCTCTAACCATTCATCCTAACCCAGGAAACTGTGTGACAGGATTTTTAATTCCCTGAGAATTTTAATTAAGAGCCTGACCCCCCCCCCCCCATTATAAATCCTAAACACCTCATATTTTATAATAATATGACCCTTTGTATTTAGAGTCTCTCAAGAGGCAATTTTTATTCTACAACCTATCTTCTTCTTGGATCAAAGTATCGATCGATGAGATTGATCCCTCTCTAGTGAGTGTAATCTATCTGGTTTGGAATCCACTTTTCTCCTCTTCTCTCCTTCTTATATAGTGATGGATCTAGAATTTGATTTAATGGATTATAATTATAGGGATTCCTATTTGATATTATTAACCTTAATATATCTATTTTTGGTTCTCAAATTGGGTGTTTTCTTTATTATGTGATTAAAGTTATGTAATTCAGTAAGGATTTTTATATATTTTAAACCATAATTAATTTCTTTATTTGAAATATATTTTCAATTTATTTTCCTTGAATTGAGAAGAGTTGATACTTTATTTCAATAATTTGATGAATTGTTAAATAAACCCTCTTTTTAAAGGTTTTGAAAATATTGGGTGAATTTTGTGAAAAGATGGATTGAAATGAGAAGTGATTTGATAAAATGAATTGATGTTGATTCCTAAGAAACAATTATTAAAATTAATATTATTTTGAGAGGAATAAACTTAATAGAATCCTATTATTTGGTTTTAAAATTTAAATGGCATGTTTAAACGTGAAATTGGGCATTTGAATTGGGAATGATGATTTGAATTGAAATTATTTCCCCTGATTGATTATTTGATTGAAAGAACTTATGAGCCTAAGTAGTTAGTGGGTAGTTAAAACAATTACATTAGGAATATAACTCCCTATAAATGGATTAATGAAGAAAACTCTAAATAAACCAAATTCGATATATTTTTTTCCCTGATGAGGTGTTGATTTATTATGTCCAGATGGAATGTGCCTTAGGGACATGTGCACACATTGAGATATGATGATTTAATGAGTAGTGTAAGGATCCTACATCCAATAACTAATTAATATTAGGGTATATAACTATGGTGATTAGTTTTTATTTGATTATTATATGCCAGTTTTGATTGAATTGTTTTTTATGTCCTTTCTATTTTATGAAAAATTTCCATTCAAGCCTATTTTTTATATTCTTTCCATATATTTGACTTGAAATCCTATTTGACTAAAAATATTAAAATGATTTTCCATGGCTTGTATTTTATTTAAATTTAAGCATAAATGGTTTATATGTTATATAAATTCTTATAGAACATATGGTGAAATCCTACTAGGCTATTATTTCTCACACCCTACCTTTTCCTTTAGGAGTTAGTAGATTATGTTATACCATGTCCCAAAAAAGGGAAATAGCCACTTAGAGGTTGTGTGTATGCTTGATTCATAAGATCTCTATGATGGTAGTGAACAGTTGAGCTATCATCCACTTTTTTCATGGGGACTTTGAAGTTTTTTCTCATTGAATTATATATCTCTTTTGAATTATATATTGGTTGGGATTTATTTATTTGTATTCTTATGGTACTTTTCCCTTCGAGTATTTTTTGGCATATAGACTATTCATTGTTTTATCTTCTAATGTTCTTTATCATTGGTTATATATTAGAGAAAATTCATTCCCTACTACCTATTATTTCATTATAGTGTTGATTGAACTATTTTATTCACATCCTTTCTCTTTTATGAAGATGTTCATTAAATCTTGTTTTTTATATAATTTCCATATATTTTACTTGAAATCCTATTTGAATAAAAATGTAAAAATTATTTTTTATTACTTATCTTTTATTTAAATTGAATCATAAATGTTTTATTTGTTATGGAAACACTTATATAACATTTATTGAAGTCATGTTGGGATATTGTTTCTCACACACTATCATTACCTTTCAGAGTTTGTACATTATGTTATTCTAGTTCTAGGAAAAGAGAAAGAGTCACTTAGAGGTGGTGGGTGTGTTTTATTCATTAGACCTCTATGATGCTGGTGACCAATGGATCTATCATTGACATATTGCATTGGGACTTTGAGGCTTTGTCTTGTTGGATGTTTTATCTCTTTTGGATGAAGTTACCTCTTGGGATTTCTTTATTTTTTTCATTTGTGATAATTTTCTTCTTAAGTGTTTGTAATACTGATAGTTTATTGTTTTATATTTAGATATTCATTATAATTGTTTTGATATTGGGTTAAAAACATTCCCTCTGATATTTTATTGATGCCTAGGTGCTGGTTCCATCCCATGGGGATCAGGAACACCCATCAGGTCATGTAAGTTCTAGCTCGAGTGTCAGTATACCCGGGTATTTGGGTTTGTTAGTGAAAAATTAGTATCATATGGTGGTTGATCATCTTTCCTTGATGTTTTTATGAAGTTTAGAGTGTCCTGATAGATAGTAGGTATAATTTTTGGGACTTTAGGGGTATTTTACA
This sequence comes from Viscum album, assembly GCA_963277665.1. NCBI lineage: Eukaryota > Viridiplantae > Streptophyta > Magnoliopsida > Santalales > Viscaceae > Viscum > Viscum album. The sequence goes on from OY728131.1 coordinate 367,950,487, forward strand.
AGCATTTTCCTAGCCATCTATCCTTGTAGCGAGCCTTGAGTCATATGGGTGTTTGTGAAAAACATATTCTAGAAATAAATTGATCTGAATCTATTTTTTACCAAAACTTGATCTAAGTATTTTGAAATACTATAAAATTGACTTATATTTAATGGAATTAGTATTATTGTATATATTTATTGATTTTATGATCAAATTATATTTACTAATGTTTTTGTGTTTCATGTTGATGTTATGTAGCGTCATTCCCCCAATAACATGTTTGAACAAACCTTGGGAGGGAGTTGTCGATTAACCTTGGAAAATAAACCCTTAGTTTATTATAATCTCATTGAGATAGTGGGGAATGTTTTCCAAGCTATGGGATAGGTAGATTCACCTATTCCCAATCAATATCCAGTGGTGGAACCTCAAAGGGATGAAACTAGGGATCATGCTCAAAAGTTTATTTAGAAGAAACCACCAGTATTCCAAGGATTGAATGATCCTTAGGAGGTAGAGTATTGGTTGAAAAATATTGAGATTATTTTCTAGTTTTTGGAAATTCCAGATTCTATAAAGGTGAAATATGATAACTTTAATATTGAAGGGCCTAGAAGGAGGTGGTGGGATTCAATGGTTACAATGAGGAAACATGAAGGCTTCGAGTATAAATATTTAAATTATCTTTTCACGTGATTTTTATATCTATAATCATTAGTTATAATGAAGTATAGGTATTTTCTTATCCTCCAACAAGTTAATAGAACTGTGAATCAGTATGAAAACCAATTTTTTGAACTTTTTTAGTTTTATCCTAAGGTAGTATCAAATGATAAGTTGAAGGCCTAAAGATTTATTATAGGTCTTCTATATGATATATGATATAAGGTTTTCATGTCAAATCTCATATCTTATGAAGATGTTTTGGATGGAGCTTTGATGGTTGGGCTTGACCTGGATGGTAAGTTAGGGTTAGCGGGAGTTCCTCCTACTCCTAGTGGTAGTTTTTCTAATTCCTCTAAAGTAAAGAGGGAGTGAGATGAGTCTAGTGGTGGAACACAATAGTAGGCATCATCCAAAACTTCTGTAATGTCTGGAAGAGATCCATTGACTTTCTTTCAATGTGGAAAGATTGGGAATTCGAAGTGGGTTTGTATAGGGTTCCAAATATTTATGGTTTTTGTTACTCAGGACACCTGCAAAAATTATTCCATCTATTTTATTACCTTTGTAGTGATACAGGCTCATCACTACTTAAATGTGCTATATTGTAGTTATATTCATTAAGAACTACAGGGTTCTGACCACAGGTACCCAGAAAAAAAAATATTCTTCACGCAATAGACAAGTCTCCAGAGGAATCTATTGAGGGTCCAATGATAGTGATATGTACCATCACTATAGCATCATCTCTAGTGATTTATTTATTTGATAATGATGTATCTCATTCATTTCTATCGATTCATATTAAGAATTTTTTTAAACTTCCTAAAAATATTATATCTTATGTATTGGATATTTCTACAGCACTTAGAATAAAGAGTGAGTAGGGTCTATGATGACCTTTTTGTGCCTTTTCTTTATCAGAGATCGATCTCACCTAGAGCTTTTGGTTCTCAACATGAAACCTTTAAATTTCATTCATGATATAGATTGAATTACTTCCCATAAATCTTGAATTCATTTTTATATATGGTGGGTATCCTTTACTACCTGGGATGGGGTGTGTTATGTTTTCTAGATAGAATGGGACCCAAGGTATAGTAGACCCAAACCACCTCTTCTGAAGTTGGGAAAGATGATATATGAGTTTGGTTTTGACCTAAATAAATAATCTTGGAGTGGTGATCTTCCTTCAATGGTCGTCGAGTTTCTCAACATATTTTCATCTAATTTTTTTGATGTACCACCACTGAGGTAGGTAGAGCTTTATATCGACATGATACTAGGTACCTAGCCTATATATGTCCCTTCTTACTATATTTAACTAGAAAAGTTGAAGGATTTAAAGGCTTAGTTGGATGGTTTGTTTGATAAAGGTTTTATTCGCCCGGGTGTATCGACTTTGGATGATCTTGTGATTTTTACAAAGAAAGATGGTAGAAAACTTCCCCTTGGGATTGATTAATGAAAACTCAATCAAGTTATGATAAATAAAAAGTATTTATTTCCCCAAATTGATGATCTATTTAATCAATTAAAAGTGGAAAAGTGTCTCTCAAAGATTGATCTTTGATCTGGTTTTCACAAGCTAAGAATCAAAGATTATGATATCCTAAATACCACCTTTCAAAATATTTATGGACATTATGAGTACCTTTTTATGCTTTTTGGTTTGACCAATGATTGTGTAGCATTTATGGAATTGATAAACATAATATTCCATGGGTATCTAGACTCATTCATGGTGGTATTTTTAGATGATATCCCGATTTACTCTAAAATAAAGGATGATCATGCATGTCATTTGAGATTAGTTCTATAAATTTTGAGATATCATTGACTTTAAGATAAACTATCAAAATGTAATTTCTAGGTTCTAAAAGTGAATTTATTGGTAAACATTGTCTCAGAACATGGTATTTAAGTTAATCCTAGAAAGTTTAAGTCTATTGTGACATGGGAACAACTGTGTAATTTGTTTGAGATCCAGATATTCTTGGGATTATAGGGGTATTATCACATGTTCATTAAGAAGTTTTCAAAGTTTTCTTGCCTGATGACTTCTCTCACTTAAAAGGAGTGAAGTTCTTGCGGAATTTAAAATGTCATAATTCTTTTGATGAGTTGAATCACCTTTTGAAATCTATTCCATTGTTGACTCTTTTAGAGGCTGGGTAGGGCTATGTGGTCTTTTATAACACATCATGTTTTGGTTTGTGTTGTTTTTATATATAGGGTGATCATGTAGTGGTATATGAATACTGAGAGTTTATAACACATGAGAAGACTATCCAATCCATGATCGCATACTCACAGGTGTAATTCATGCTCTTAAGAGTTAGAAGAATTAACTTTCCATAGAATGGTTTAACATTTATTCAGATCACAAAATCCTAAGTTATAACCTCTCAAAAAAATATTTTAATTTATTTTAGAAATTATGGGTGGAAGATCTAAAATATTTTCATTTTTAAATTGCCTACACCCCTAGAAAAGGGAATGTCATTATAGGAGTCTTGAGTAGGAAACTTCCAACATGGGCCATGAAATAATCAGAAGAAGAGTGGAATTTTATAGGTATATTTAGTTATATGAATTTGGGAGTTTGGGAGTATGAGACCAAAGTTGTTTTGGTAAGTGTTCAGTTGACCTTTTCTCTTATTGAGATGATTCATTAGGAGCAGCAGCTTGATGATGAATTTTATGGAACTAGGGACTCACTTTATGGTGGAGAGACCATTGGAGAGTGGTCTATCTTCTGAGAATATCCTATTTTTTCATATTAAGTATGTCTTACCTTTTTCTATGAAAAAATCTATGATGGGGAATTTATATAAGTCCAAATGGGAAGTTCACCCTAGCACTATGAAGATGTTATATGATATGTGGTGATGATTTTGGTGCCTAGGTATGAGTAGATATATAACTGATTTTTTTTATCATTATTATACCTATCAGTAATCCAAGGATAAGAACCAAAAACCTTCAAGTTTTCTTAAACACCTTCTTATGTTGACTTGTAAGTGGGATGATATTTTGATGGATTTCATGGTTGGTTCGTCACGTACCCCTCAATAGAAGAATGAAATATGGGTAGTGATCAATCAACTGACCAATTCAGCTCACTTTGTCCCCATTTGTGATACAACCAAAGTTGAGGAATTGGTAATTCTCTATATGCAAGAGATCATCATATTTCATGGAGTTAAATATGTTATAGTTTCTGATAGACATCTTCATTCCATTACTCATTTTTGGAGAGGACTCTAGGAGTAAATGGGATCTTAGGTTAGATTGATCATGGAATATCATCCACAGATGGATGGCTAGATAAAACAAGTTATACAGATTCTTGAATACATGCTTCGTGATTGCATTCTTGATTTTGGTGAAGCTAGGATAGCCACTTGGGACTGGTTGAGTTTTCCTATAACAATAGTCACTAGTTTTCCATGAAGATGGTACCCTTTGTGGTTTTGTATAGTTGGTCATGGTAATCTTCATTGTGTTGGTCATAGATTAGTGAAGCTTCCCTAATCAAGCCCAGTTCTGTATAAAAGATGATGGTAAAGATTTAGTTGATTTATCAGAGAAATATTACATCTTAAAATAGTTATAAATCCTATGATTATTTTCTTCATCTCCATTTGGATTTTGAAGTGGGTGATCGGGTGTTTTGAGAGTTCACCTCGTTTGATGTTGATTCATATCATGTTTCATGTTTCTTAAACCAGAAAGTATCTCTATGACCCATATCATTTTTTGAGATGAGAGGACCGTAATGTGAAACTTGATTTATCCATGACTAAAATCCAGTTCAGATTTTTGATTCTAAGATCAAGGTTCTTCATAGTAATACCATACCTCTGGATTGAGTGCTTTAGCACCATGTCTCTGATTCACATGACACTTGGGAGCATGAGGTGCTAATGAGAGAGTAGTTGAAACATCCTAGAAATTTCTAAGTGATTAATAAATGAATTATAATTTAAATAAATTAAGTTATGAATATATTTTATAAAACTTAGTGCTTTTATTAAATAAAAATAAATTTTTTTATTTTACTTTGTGTTATTTTTCAAAAATATCACCTTTTTTACACAAAATGAAATATTAAATTATTTTATTATTCTTTTACAAAAAAAATAGTTTTCAATTTTCATAATAAATTATTAATTTTAAGAAATAATATATGATTTTAATTTAAAATTAAAAATTATAAAAAATATAGTTTTTTTATAAACATGGTATTATTTTGAATTATGAATTTTTTATAAATAATTATATTGAAATACTTGTTGTATTAAAATCAATAAGAATTTGTTTTAATAAATTCATATTTGAAATGATTTTTATTAATGAATTCTAAGTCCTATTTATAATATGGCATATAAATAGTATGAAATGATATTTTATTATTCAAAAAATAATATTTTTTAGTATAAATATTTTTTTAATGAAAATTAATAAAAAATAATTAAAATTAATATATTATTGTAAGCATAAATATTATAAATTTATAAAATTATGAATTATAAATAATGATATAAGTATTATTAAATTATTATAAATAGTTAGTTTTATTTATAGTCTAAAATATAATTTTTTTATTAATTTTTAAAATTAAAAAATTTAAATTTAAAAAATTTTGATAATGAGGGGGTTTGAGGGAATCAAAAAAGGGGTTTCAATTTATAGGGATCATTTTCTCGAAGGCTGGGCCCAAGGAAGAACTGAGAGTTTTGACTCCGAATGAGAGCTGAAGCATGGATTGATCTCAGAAGGGTTTGGTTTCAATAGGTCATGCACTATGGAGTCAAGTGATGAATTCTTCATGAGTCCGAGTGCAGTTGGGATCAAGATAAGATGTTGAGTGTGAGTGCATATTTCAGTTTCAATTACCAAATCTAAACCATGAAGTGGTTTTCAAATTCGAAATTGAGCACAAGTATCTTCCATCACCTTTTTCCTGTAAATTTTTTTACAGGTATTTGTTTATTGAATAAATTTTATCCCATGTATTATCAACCCATTTTTCATCATGTTAAATGATGGTATTGAATGATGAAACAATTTGGGAATAATTTTTCAATGATCTGGTTTGAAGATGGTCTATTTTAATTATTCCATCACCCAATGCTATATATGTTTTAAATATAAATCAATTTCTTTTTCAACATTATTGATTCTATTTTGTCTCGTTTCATTAAAGATACTTGATTATTTTGATGAAACGTGAACATCAAAATTTTATACACCAATTCAGTCCAACTAATTCGAAGAAATATATATTTGATTTCATATTCTTTTTTTTTACCTCCTTTAATGTTCTTAATACCTCATGGTTGGTTGTTTGCTTTCTAATTTCTTTGGAATAAAGATAGAATTGATTAATGATTTTAATATATGTATGTTATATGTCACATTAAATCACTCATTTGTTGGATCCTCAATGATCTTCTATAAAATGGGAGGAAACTCTCATTTTAAGATCAACTTACACTTTCCTACTCAGTGACATCAACGATTTGAAGACCCTCTTTCTTTATTTGTCAATTAATTAAGTTAAGGGAAACTTCTATTTATTTATTTATCATAAGGTATTATTTATTAATCTAAAAATATTTTATTTTTATTTATTTTTAATGGATTATTTATTTATCTAAACATATTTGATTTTTATTTATTTGTAAGGGATTAATCATTTATTTATTTTAACATGATTGATTTAATGTTCAAATTTGTTTGTAAGGGATTGTTATTTATTAATTTTTATGATCAATTTTATTTGTAAGTGAAAAATTTATTGTTTTCAAAATTATATTATCCTAAATATTTTATTTTAAAATTTTATACTTATATATCTTTGAATTTATAATTTTATAAGTGAAATAGTATTTTTAAAACTCTTCTACCAAGTTCAATTTTCATAATAATTATGATTTTTTGAAATTTATGTGTGATAGATTATTTATTTATTTTAAAAAATATTTTATTTTCATGTTCAAATTTATTCATAAAGAATTGATTATTTTATTTTTAAATATTTATTTCCTTAAAATTTTATTATCAAAAGATAAAATAATTATTAATTATTTACTTTTTATTATAGTAATGGAAATAATTATATGGAAATTATTCTTTCAAAATATATTATAGTAAGTAATTATTTATTTTAAAATATGATTTATGTTCTGCGTAAAAACTTATAAAATTATAATATTATGTTATTATATCATTTTATAATTATTATTTACATTAAGTTTAAATAATAAATACTATCATTTTAAGTGAGAAAAGTGCATGTACAATCATGAATTTCATTTATAAATATAAGATATGGTCATCGTCTATAACTCATGACATATCATACATTTGTATTACATGCACTAGTTTAATTTCAATGAGCCTTTGCTTTATGCTTATATGCTTGTATGTAAGTATTTAAAGGAAATGATTATTTTAAAAAAATATTTAAAATAAATTTTTTAATTATGAATGTATTTCATATTTTGTTGTGAGTAATTTTCAAAGTATTTCTTCAAGTTATTATTTCTAAAGAATGGATTTCTCCAACAAAATTTTTTAAAAAGTGATTTATTAAATCTAAAAGATATAAATATATTTTATTTTATGAAAATAATTTATATAAGTTTTAAAATTTTTTAATGGATTGAGATTGAGAAAGAGGGATATTCAAATGTTTTCTCAAAAAATTAAATCTGGAACTTGAGTATCAGGTGGGAGAATGAGGAATAGGGAATGAACTCACAGCCTCACAGGATATTGTTCTACTAGTGATATTTCTTGTGACCATATTTTTTTCATAGGATCTATGAAGTATCAAAATAATACATAAATAAATTATTATTTTTAAAATGATTTCAAAGGTGAAATCCAAGTGTTTTCAAAGAAGTATTTTTTAAATGAATTTTCAAATTAAGTATTTTTTTAATGGTTTTATATATAAAAAATATTTATATTTGATATATAGTATTTTAAAATATTTTTTAAATGATTTTTTAAAAATATATTTTTCACTGGTCTTAAAACCCCTTACTGGGTAATTTAATACTCATCCCATATTTTAAAAAAAATCACAGGTATTTTAAAATTCCTAAGATAAATGACTTCATTTCAGATTAAGTGCATAAAAAAGTGAAATAGTTATTTTATTTTTGTAAAATGTTGATAAATTTTTGGGTGTTGTATAATTCTATGAAACATAGACTAGAAAATTTCCTATAATGTACAAAGTATTTTGTATTGTTTCGGTTTTATTTTGAAAAAAAAATTACACAGTATTTTTAGCATTGAATCCGGAAGCGTGAGTTCGAGATGTCACAGTTGGTATCAAAGTAATGATCTAAAAAAAATTTTAGAATAGACTTTTTCTTTCAAGGAAAACTAAATTTAGGCAATATAATTTTTCTTTAAAACCCATAGATAATTAAGTTCCCTTAGAAATTTTAGTTTTTCATAATTCTGAAGATAGAAAGTCAGAATTTTTTGAGTCTGATGAACAAATTTTGAGGGAACAATTCATTTAATGGGGGATAATGTTGAATCCCATAAATTTTCAAGTGATTAATAAATGAATTATAATTTAAATATATTAAGTTATGAATATATTTTATAAAAATAAGTGATTTTATTAAATCAAAATAAAATTTGTTCATTTTACTGTGTATTATTTTTTAAAAATATCACCTTTATTATACATGATGTGATATTAAATTATTTAATTATTATTTTAAGAAAAAAATATATTTTTAAAATTTCATAATAATTTTTTAATTTTAACAAATAACATTTTAATTTTATTTAATATTCAAAATTATAAACAAATATCTCTTTTTTATAAAGGTGGTATTATTTTGAATTATGAAGTTATTATAAATAATTATATTGAAATATATGTTATATTAAAATCAACAAAAATATGTTTTAATAAAATCATTTTTAAATTATTTTTATTAATAAATGTTAAGTGTCATTTATAAGATGACATATAAATATTATAAATTGATATTTTATTATTTAGGAAATAATATTTTATAATAAAAATATTTTTTTAATTAAAATTAATATATAATTATAAACATAACTATTATAAAATTATAAAATTTTCAAATTATGATATAATTATTATTAAATTATTAAAAATAATTACATTGATTTATAGTCTAGAATATAAATTTGTTTTATTAATTTTTTAAATTATAAATGTATTAATAAATAGAATTATATATTAATTTTTTTATTTTTAATATATATATTTTATAGAAAAATGAAGAATGAATTTATTAATAGAAAAGTAATGAAACCAATAAAAGAAAAAAATCAAAATCAAAATTAAAAATAAAAAAATGTGATAATGAGGGTGAGAATTTTATGGAATTGAAAAAGGGGTTTTGATTCAAAGAGATCCTTTTCCTAGAGGCCGAGCATGAGGAAGAACCGAGAGTTTCAAATCCGGATGAGAGATGAGGTGTGGATTGGAATTTTAAGGGTTCTATTTTGGTAGGTCACGCAATATAGAGTCTCGCAATGGATTCTTTAAGAGGATGGGTGTGGTCAGGATCGAGCAAGGATATTGGGTGTGAGTGAAGATATGAGCATTGAATTCCATATCTGAACTTCAAATGGGTTTTCAAATGTGAAATAAAGCACAATCATCTTTCATCTTCTTCTTCCTATGAATCATTTTACAGGTAGGTGTTTATGTTTCTCAATTGATCATCTCTCATGTATTATCTACCCATTTTTCATCATTTTAAATGATGGTATTGAATGAGAAAAATGATTTTTTTCATTTTTTTTTCAATGATCTAGTTTGTAGTTGTTCTATTTTAATTCTTCCTTCCCCCAATTTTATATCTATTTTAAATAGAAATAGGTTTCTTTTTCAATATTTTTTATTCTATTTTGTCTCATTTGGTTAAATATGCTTGATTATTTTGATGAAACGTGAACATCAAAAATTTATACACTGATTCAGTCTAACAAATTCTAATAAATATATATTTTATTCCATATATTGTGTTTTTTATCTCCTTAAATGCTTCGAAACACCTCTTATTTGGTTGTTTGGTTTGCAATTTCTTTGGAATAAAGATAGAAGTGATGGATGATTTTTATATATTTTTGTTCTATATCACATTAAATCACTGATTTGTTGAATCCTCTTTAATATTCTATAAAATGGTAGGAAATTCTCATTTTATACTTGACTTAAACTTTCCTACTCAGTGAAAAAAATGATTTACAGACCCTTTTTCCTACTTTTTCAATTAATTCAGGTAAGGGAAACTTTTCTTTATTTTTTTATTATAAGGAATTATTTATTTATCTAAATATATTTGATTTTTATTTATTTTTATTGGATTATTTATTTATCTAAACAAATTTGATTTTTAGTTATTTTTAATGGATTAATCATTTATCTATTTTAACATGACTTATTTTTATGGTCAAATTTATTTGTAAGGTATTTTATTTATTGTTTTTTATGATCAATTTTATTTATATGGGAAACATTTATTGTTTTCAAAATTATATTATCCTAAAAAATTTATTTTCAAAATTTATACTTATATATCTTAGAATTTATAATTTTGTAAGTAAAATTGTATTTTTAAAATTCTTCTGCCAAGTGAATTTTTATAACAATTCTAAGTTTGTAAAATTTATATATAAGGGATTATTTATTTACGTAAAACATATTTTATTTTCATATTCAAATTTATTCATAAGGAATTGATTATTTTATTTTTAAATATTTCTTTCTTTATAATTTTATTATTTAAATAGAAAATAACTATTAATTATTTACTTTTGATTATAGTAAATGAAATAATTATATGTCAATTATTACTTCAAATTATATTATATCAAGTAATTATTTATTTTAAAATATGGTTTTTTTAGCAAATACTTATACAACTATAATATTATGTTATGATATCATTTTATGATTATTACTTACATTAGATTTAAATAATAAAAACTATCATTTTATGTGTGCAAATTACATGTATAATCATGAATGTCATTTATAGTTATAAGATATGGCCATCATCTATAAGTCATGAAATATCAAGCATTTTTATTATATGCACTAGTTTAATTTTAATGTGTTTTTTCTCTATTTTTATATTCTTGTATGTAAGTATTTAAAGGAAATTATTATTTAACAAATTTTTTAAAAGAAATTTTTTAATTACGAATGTATTTAAGAGTTTTTTATAAGTAATTTTCAAAGTATTTATTCATTTTATTTTTTCTAAAGCATGGATTTCTCCTACAAAATTTCTAAAAAAGTGATTTATCAAATCTAGAAGATATAAATTTATTTTATTTTATGAAAATAATTTATATAAGTTTTCAAATGTTTTAATGGATTGAGATTGAGAAAAGAGGATCTTAAAATTTTTTCTCAAAAAATTGAATCTGGTACTTTGGTATTATGTGGGAGAATGAGGAATGGAGAGTGAAAGAATAGCCTCACAATATGTTGTCTTATCGATGATATTTCTTATCACCATATAATTTTCAAAAGATCTATTAAATATCAAAACAATCCATAAAGAAAGTATTATTTTAAAAATTATTTTAAAGGGGAAATAATCCAATTATTTTCAAATAATTTTTTTTGAAATGAATTTTTAAATTAAGTATTTTTAAAATGTTATATATATATATATATATCAAATATTTTAATTTTATATATTATATTTTATAAGATTTTTTAAAGGAGTTTTTATAAAATTATTTTTCTCTAGATTTAAAACCCATTACTGGGAAATTTAATGCTAATACCATGTTTTAAAAATATTTTCACAGGTATTTTAGAAGTCCTAAGATGGAAGACTTGGTTTTAGAGTTAGCGCATGTGAAATGAAATAGTTATGTTATTTTTGTACAACTATGATAAATTTAAAGGTGTTGTCTAATTCTCTAAAGCCTAGACCAAAAAAGTTACTTGAATGTACAAAGTACGGTGTATTGTTTTAGTTTTATTTTGTAAAAAAAATTACATTGTATTTTTAGTACTGAATCTGGAAGTGTGGGTTCGGGATGTCCTATTAGTGGCCTCATCTCTTTGATATTGAGTATTATTGATAAGATTTATGGTAGCAGAAATTGTTTATTATAAGGATATTATAACATCATTTTACTATATTTCAAGTACTTCTAATCCCTTATTTTGGTCATCCTTTGATTGGGTCTTGGTTTGAGTTGTTTTTGTGAATTTTAGAGATCTATGGGAGTTGTTGGGGTTATTCACAATTGGAATGTGGTTAGGGAAAAACTTACAGTTCATCTTGGGAAACTATCTACCTCAATCAAGGTTTTAGAGTATGGGAACATGATTAGTTTAAATCATACGGCCTATTCCCAAACCTTGTGACTTTAGATAGTGGGAATCACATATTTGTTGCACAGTCTACAAACCATGCATTCAACCCATGCACTCCTTGTTTAATATCTAGGAGGGAGTTTATAGTTTTTCTAACCATGTGACCTAACCTTGTGGTAGTCTCCAGAGGCCTGGTAATGGCACATGGTTAATCACACCTTTAGCTCTAATTTTATGGCCTAACACTAGAAACTATGTGATGATAATTATTATCCCCCAAAAATTATAATTAAGAGCCTGACCCCCTGTTATAAATTCTAAACACCTCCCATTCAACCTTAATCTAACCCTTTGGATTTTTAATCCATTGAAGTGAAAATTTGGCTCCTCTAACAACTCTTTTTCTTAGATCTAAGTGTTGGTGGATGTGATTGATCCCTCTCTAGTAAGTATAATCACTTTAGTTTGGGATCATGTTTTCCCCTCTTCCCTCCTTATTAGAAAGTGATGGATCCTATGATTATTTATGGATATAGACTTTTATTTAATATATTTTAATTCTAATTATTGCATTTTTATCTTCTTCTCCTTCATCTCCCCATTGGTTGTTCCTGATTCGGGTGTTTACTTGATCGTGTGATTAAAAGTATGCAGCTTCATAAGGATTTTCCTACATTTGAAACATTGATTACTTTCTTGATTTAAAATTTATTTTGAATTGATTTTCCATTAATTGATAAGATTTGATACTTGATTTTAAAAAGGAATGGAATTGTGAAATAAAACCCCTTTTTAAAGGCTTTGAAAATATTGGTTGGATTTTGAGAAAAGTATGGCTTGAAATGAGAAGTGATTTGATGAAATTAATTGATTTTGAATCTTGATAAAAATGGATTAAAATTAAATATAGTTTTCAAATTCATGAACTTAATAAAAAATAGTTATTTCATTTTGAAATTAAAATAGCATGTTGAAACCTGAAATTGGTTATTTCAACAATGAATGATGATTTGAATTAAAATGATTGTCCCTAGTTGATTATTTCATTAAAATCACATGTGAGCCTAAGTAGTTAGCATGTGATTAGGGAAAGCGTGATTTTAATTTGACTCCTTGGAAATAGATTGATGATGATAAATCTAACTAAACCAAATTTGACATGATTTTTCCCTGATGGGATGTTTATTAATTTTTTCCCAATGGCATGAGCCTTAGGTACAAGTGTGAACATTGATCTATTGTGATTAACTAAGTAGTGTGAGGATACTAGATCTAGGAACTAATGAACCTTAGGGTATATGACCATGGTTATTAGTTTTTATTTGATTATTACATGCTAGTGTTGATTGAATTGTTTTATTCATTTCCTTTATTTTTTATGAAAAAAGTTCACTCAAAACTATTTTTGATATATTCCCTATCTATTTGATTAAAGTAATATTTGATTAAAAAATTTACAATGATTTTTCATGCCTTTTATTTCATTTAAATCGACTCTTATATGGTTTATTTTTTATGGAAACGCTTATAGAACATTTAGTGAAATTTTCTAGGATATTGTTTCTCAACCCCTACCTTTTCCTTCAGGAATTTGTAGATTATGTTACTCAATGTCCAAGAAAAGGGAGTTCCACTTGGAGGTGGAGGGTGTGCTTGATTCATGGGACCTATGTTATGGTGGTGACTAGTGAAACTATCATCCCCTTATTTCATGGGGATTATAAAGCTTTTTCCTATTAGATGTTGTATCTCTTTTGGATGAGGTTATCCTTGGGATTTCTTTATTTGTATTCTTATAGTAATTTTCTCCATGAGGAGTTTTTTAATACATATTGTTCATTTTTGTATCTTCCATATTTCTTTATCGTTATTTTTATCTTAGATAAAAAAATTCCCTATGGAATTTTATTGATTCTCGGGTAGTAGTCTCCATCTCTTGATGATTTTTAATGTTGTTCGGGTCATGTCAGTATTGGATTAGGTACCAGTGTACCAGAGTATTTAAGTTGGTTCATGAAACTTAGGGATTTATTGATGTATATTATCTTAATTATCCCTTGGTTTAGGGTATTTATTTTCATAATTATAAAACTTCTTACATTTCAAATATTGAATTGTTAGTGGTACCTTAGGAAGAACATTATTTTCCTTCATCATGTTAACCAAAATCATCATTTTTACTTGGAATTTAGTTGCTTTATTCCCTCCTTTAAAATACATAAAACATCTTCCAGTTACTTTGAGTCGCTTACCTAAGTGCCTCCACACATATTTTTGACACGTGGGAAATTGAATATTCTTTCTTTAATGGAATTTATCACCTAAACTTCCATGAAACTCCATTTTTATCTCATTTTGTGTGTTTGGAAATTAATCTAGGTTCAAGTTTTTAATAGTAACTTGAGGTAGTTAGTTAGGAATAAACACAATATTTTTCAATCCAACTCCTCTCTTGTTTAGTTCTTCATTCTGATAATCTTTGCATTATCCATCACAATCATTTTTAAATCAGTTCCCTCGAGCTCCATCCATTACTTTAAAAAAAGTAAATTTGTAGTACAAGAATAAATAAATTAATTTATATGTATAAGGAAAACTATCAACTTATCATAAGTAACTTATAAATTAAATGTATACCCTAACTTATGAATTTATAGGTCTCAATCTAAGTTATCCATGCTAATTTTCATATTAGTTTCTTTAACCTCAATATTTATATAATATATCATCAAAATCCATTTAAATAATTTTTAATGGTTTATAAAGAGAATTTAAATCAAGAAAATAATATCACATTTAATTTTCAAACTAGTTGTGTGGTTAGGATCATTTTTTGTGCACTGAGTAAAGATCAAGTTAATACCCAAATAGCCTTTTTAGGGTTATTACCCCTAGGTACATATGATCCAAAGACTATATATAGTTATTTTTATCTAGATAGGGATGTTATTAATAACAAACCACATGATCTATACTTTAATTTTTTATGCTTTCTATTGGAGTTTCACGTCATGCGTGCTTCTACCCCACATTCCTACTTTCCAAAGGTGGGTGACTTCCACTACTTTAATCATAAATGTTGGATCCTTAATAAAAACAGAATGATGGGATATCATTTTTTACTTGAATGGATTCCTATTTATAGTTCTTCACCTATATTGGGTTTCCCTTATATATTTGATTGATGTTTGCGAAACTCATTCCTGATTCCATCTTGAGTTAAATGTTGGTTAATTGTGTTGCTTCTATCTTGATAGGGTAGCAACCTTCTGTTAGAGGAGGTAGTGACATTGGGAATGTCTGAGAATTTTTGGAAATTTTTTTTAGAACCTATAAATTCATATCCTTTTGAATTTAGAGGCATCTCATGTGTGGGGCATATCAGGCATGGAACCTATGGTATTCTATGTCATCCATGAGGTAGTTGATTCTAGGGGAATAAGTCTCTCAAGGATTTTTACCTTGGTCATACCATGTTTATTATATGGGGTAGTGATTGTGGATAAGGTCACATGTTTAATGTCGTATGGATATGGATGGATCCTAGGTTTCACATATTGTAGGGATAGATGGGTCGCAAGTTTAACATCTTGTGGGGATAGATAGGTTGCAGGTATAACATCTTGTTGGGAAAGATGGATTGAAGGTTTAATATCTAATGGGGAAAGATGGGTCACATGTTTAATTTCATAGAGAAATATGGGTCACCTGTTTAAAATCTTTTAGGGACATATGGGATGTAGTTTTAACATCTTCTAGGGACAAATGAATTGCAATTTTGACATCTTACAGGGAAATATGGGTTAGTAAAGTGTGTCCTTGAGGGGGAGATTTCACACTTTGGATTTGGTTAAGTGTGTCCCCAAGGTGAAGATTTCACACTTGAGAGTTTTGGTGGTGATGTTGGTTTGTTGGGATTAAACCTTAGAGAGGTGTCCTATGTACCCTATTTAAGATACAGGGATCAAAATCCACATAGTTTTATGTCATGGTTTAAGGTCATGTGACAGGACTAGTCCATTGAGTTTAATGTCATGCAGTAAGGATGCTTGTGGAACAGATGGAACTTCGATGATGGATGATGTTGGGATTGCACATAGAAGCTACCCAAAGGAGGAGGGTTGTCCCATGGTGAGGGAGAAGATGGTGTCCCATGATTATTGTACATGGGGAATCTTGAGATCATCACACGGTGTAAGAATATAGTTTAATGCCATGTATTGAGAATTTTTTTGTGAATTTTAACATTATACAAATAGAAAATGGAGCAAGGTAGTTTTACGTCATAAATATCGAATATGGATGGGGATCGCATGCTGAGGGGGTCATTTCAAGGATAGAGGAAGATCCAGAAAAAGGACTCTCTACCAAGATGGGTAAGAATTTTCCCTCAGGGATGCCACCTTTACAGATTACATGTCCACTTCTCATGTACCTATGGGTAGGTAATGGTGTATACACTACCATGGAGGTGTTGAAATCAAGAGGCTCGGTGTTAGGGTGACTATGATTAGAATAAAAATGCATTAGGGTGCCTGTTATTATGAGAAACATGTAGGGTTAAGGACCTTTATGCACTTGAATCAAAGTGGTCAGACATAAGGGTAGGTGGTACCAGTCACATAGGGACTTGGGGTGCAGTTGAACCAGTCCTATATTAGTATGGGTGATCCTATAACTCAAATTTCATGAAAGTGTATTGGCATAAATTAGGCACCATGGAGAGACCTAGAGGATGGCTTTTGTGAAAGTTTTTGATTTGTGAAGTTTGGGGTCTCATGAAGGCAAGGGTCTTAAAAAGAATATGTTTCTACAAATGGGTGACCCTACCTTAGAGATAAGTCTTGGTTCCCATGGGGTTGGTTTTTCAAAGGATAATTATCTCTTGAAAACCCAAGATCCAAAAAGGGATTTATTATTACATGAAGTCCATAGACCTTCACAAAAGGCATCTCCACCATGGGTTGAGGTTCTCAAAAACTCATGGGAGGTGGTTTCAAGAAATATGGATACCTTTGGAAATCCATCCCCTCCCTCACTCATGAAGCTTCTGAGTTTCACAATATATATTTTCTCAGAAGATGAAAGTTTATATCCCCCTAAAGTCAGAAATAGGGGGTATTTATAGGATCATCAGAGGAAAATGAATTAAGTTTCACAAAATATGGAGGCTTTCATTAAAGATTTTGAGCTTCATGAAATAATGGCATTCTAAAAACCATAATTACACTGCGTGAAGGTTACTGCCTCAATATTCGCATGGACAGGGACTTCTGCAAACCATAGTTATGCTAAAAACAGGTTATTGCCTCAATCTTTGCATGGGTAGGGACTTTTGTGAACTGAAACCATTTTTTAATCATTTTAACTTCATGAACCAGTCCCTTAGGTGGATTTTTAGACCATTTTAGCCTGAATTTGTTTTCAACTGGTTCTTCATTCCTCAAAATATCCTATAAAATTCATATTTAAATGTAAAAAAAAACCCCACCTTCTTAAAATTGTATCCAAATAGGGAGAGGAGGTTCATATTCTAGGGTAAAACCACTAAAAATTTGTGATTGGGAATCCCTATGAAATTTAATCTGACCCTATGCCTATAAATAGGGGTAGGTTCCCTTAGTGGACCATGAACATTTCATAAAAGATAGGCTAGTGCTCTCATTTCATGAAACTCGTGAACTTAAAGAGTGTTTTGTGATTTCAATCCTCACTACTCACAAAACTAGCCTCTTTTGCTAGCCACATCTCCACAAGAAGACTTCTGTGAGCCTGTAAACTTCCTAAAACTCCACCTTTTCAAACCAACTTTCGAGAATGGACCTTCACGAACCAGTTCTAGAAAATTTTTTAAGTATCTGATAAAATTTTCACTAAAGGTGTTACAGATTCTACTAACTGACAAAGGGAAATAGATGGAAACCTTATGATTGGGGAGAGCTTTTAAACTTAGTCATATCATGACACACTCATCGCACTACTAATAGAGGCTCAAAAGGAATTACTATTTTTAATGAGGTTGTTATTGTACAGTTTTGGGATGAGGGATAATTTTTTCATTCTTAGTGTTGATTAGGATGATATTTCATTCCAGTTTAGGATCACACCTTGACAACACCAGTGGAATAGGGATATTGGAGGCCACATTATGAATGACCATGAATCCCTTACTGTGAAAACCCTATAGAACCATGTGAACAACATCAATGGGGAGGTGTTGGAGGAGGATGCATCTCCCCCTCAGTATGAGAATATTCTAAAGGTGGGTCTGATAGACTATCTCAAATATTGGAATGAGGAATAGTACTCATGCTAGGGTGGAAACTTCATGGACAAATGGGCTTGGGCATACTGGGTATACCAGTCCTGTCACAAATTTGATTTGGAGATGAAGCTGGTATGGATTAATGAGGTGGCATGGTGCTCACAGTTCTATGTCTACCATCACCTGGAAATCATGTTAGGGCTACTGAGCAAGTGGTCACTGGGGACCAATAAATTTCATCTACACCATGGGGAGGTCGACATCATCTTGTGGGATCTCTACTATATTGTTGGGATCACGATCCAAGGGGTCATGTATAATTAATTCCTCCCCATAGAGGATATTTGGGAGGACTAGGAGAAGATTTCATCCATATAAAGGGTGTTATAATGCTTGGTGTAGAGGATTAGTGACCACAAACCAGGGATGAAGGAAATCCCTTTTAAGTAGTTTTGGGTAATTCTTGAATGAACCATGGGAAAGTCTACCTATGAGGTCACGTTAATGTCTGAAGGCACACCAATGAAGAAAGAAGAATTCATATTAGAGGATCCTAAAGGGAAAAAATGGTGGTTGTGGGGCTACAATGTAAATCCCAAAGCTATTTTAGTCAATATGTGATTATTCATTATTATTATGATCTACGGATAGATACTCTCGATATGGGATGTGCGCATGGGGGTGCGGTTGAGCACCCTCATCATGGCAGTGATGCTAGAAATGAAGCAATGCACCAACCTAGTGGTCTCAATATTGGATAATCTGTATAAAGTGCTCTGTCATATCATCTAGGGTAAGACTCCCTTCTATGTGTGTGGTCTCTTCCACTTCCTATATGGTTGGGTCACTACACACATGGTGTGATATGAATATCCAAACTCAATCTCCCCTCCCAGCTTAGATTTTCAATTGTTGATCTTGAACATCATTAATAGTTTCCCTCTCAACTTGGGCTTAGTGGACGTGCTAGTAAGGATCAGACTAGTGGACCACTTGATTTTTAATTTTTTTTCCTCTCCTTATGATAATGGTGATTTAAAACTGTTCAAGGACCATTGAATAGTGATCGTGCCTCCTATACTTTCAAGGCGGGGTACTGGCAGTGAGGGTGGAATAAAAGGTAATGTACAAGTCGTATGCCCCACACCACTTTGCGAGGAATTTATGATGCCTCTAGTGACTAAACCCAATTATGTACATAGGATTATGCAGTGAATTCCACCCCTTAGTCCTCATATAGATATAGAGAATGTTTTCACATGGAGATGGTAGGGGTCGAAATGAGTTGTCACAACCCACTTCTTCTTATGAGATCATCCAAAAATATGTACTAAAATGGAAGAGAACATGTCCTGGGGATATACTAAGGCATAATGTAATGACCCATACTTTTTAAATGATATTTTTTTCCTGATAATGTGTGTTATTTTATTTTATACAAAAAAAACCAAATCTCTTTAATAATGAAGTAGTATTTATAGAATATAAAGGAACATGTGACCATTAGGATTAGACCATTATATGACCATTAGTCAAACACGAACATTAGAAACTATACAATTATAAATAATTTTAATGTTTTGATTAGTGTTTATAAGTATAAATGATAAAGGATAATTAATGCAGATAGGATAAGTGATGACCTAAACTAGTAGAGTCATGTCGTATAAAACCCATTTGTCTGAGCATGGGAGGTAGATAGCATCACTAGGGTTCTCAATTGACTAATACCAATCTGAGCTTCAACAATTGAAGTTTTAATGAAATATCCTATGAGAGAAGTTCAAGTTAGTGTAAATTAACACTTGGGTGATGTTAGCTGAGCCACCCCGTGAATTTATCGTTATCACACACCTTACTCTTAGGTCATGTGTGGGTGTTATAAGTGGATACGTGTCTCATACTTAGTTAAAAAAGATTAATTCTATTGTATAAATAAAATTTGTATTCCATCAATTCCTTTTTAATAATAGTTTTTCTTAAAAATAGGTTTAATTGAGATAGAATTTGATAAATTGACTTTTTGGATCTAAATTGTACTTTTATGGAAAGATATAAATTTTTATAATAAACTAAGTTATTATTAAAAATACTTATTTTAATTAATTATTATGATAAAAACACTTTTATTTAAATATAAATGATAAAATAATTTTAAAATTTTTAAGTGTTAGAAATTTTACTATGCATTTTCAACCCGCTGTTATTTTTAATAAATAAGATTTTTATATTTAAAAGTTAAAATTGTCATATTTATAGAATTATTATGATAAAATAAACATCATTTTTTAATAATAATGTCAAAATTATGTTAGGATGAATTTATTAGAATTTTCTAAAATATTTTTTCTCATGAATACTAAAAATATAGTTTTGGGTTTTTGGTATATTAATGAATTCATAATTATGTAATAATGATATAATAATTAATTAAAATAAATAAAAAACCTAAAATCCTTAATTTTATTAATATAAATTATTTTAATAGTTTTTAATCATTTTCCAAACCTATAATATACTTTCCAAAGTCCAAAATGGAAACTTTAACATTAAAAACATTATTTTTGTGGAAACTTTTCATTTCAATGAAAAAAGAAGTAATATAAAATGATTATCAAATATTTTGGATTAAAATAACATAAAATATATCCGAAATTTCAAAAACCATGGTAAATACCATGGTTTTTCATTTTCCACAACCTGGATTTCCAAGGCCTGTATTTATAAATTAATAAAAAAAATACTCCACTTTTTTATAAATACCCAACCATTTATCCATTTCCATTCAATAATAATACATCCTTCATAAAGTTTTGGTATTTTTACCACCCAATGATTCCTTCAAAGTTTTACTCAATCCCCCAATGTCCCAAACTTCTAGTTTTAGGGGTAACTCTTCAAGGTAAGGGAATTATCATCATTTTCTTTTCGATTCAAGAACCTCTTTTCATATGTCTTCTAAATGTTATGGTTACTATCTTATTTTAACATTTATATCATACCCTTACTACAAAATTATGTTTTAAAAAAAATTAACCTATTCCCCTCTCTTTTTACCCTTTTCTAAAAACACGTTTTATACTCATTATGCTGCCGAATTTACTTTTCAAAATTTCTCTCTTCTCCTCAAAGAATTTCCTTTTATTTTCTTCTTATGAATACCAAATCCTTGTTCTTTTCAAATGGTATTCACATAAATGTAAAAATTATTTATTTTATTTTGGTATTAACATACATGAAATATGAATTCCTTTTATTTGGGTTGAATATGACATAATGTTCATGATTTTAAGCACTTTTGAAATGCTATGATTTTGATATGAAACCTATTTCTTTTATTATACATGGTCTATTTATGAAATTTTTGATTATGATATATATGGATCACATTAATTAATACATATTAATGGTGTTCCCTGATATTTCTCCAATCCATTGGATAAATAATTTAATCTCTATAGATGACATGTTTTACGATACCTTGGTGAATATCCTTGGTAATTTTCATTTACGACACCTTGATGAATAAGCTTGGTGATATGATTATAAATGTCTAAAATAAAATGTTCCAACCACATTTCTATGTTATGAATCATGTTTTTTTATGATATTCATCGTGTTACCTTTCTCATTCTATAATGATATTCCTTGTGTTCTTATTGATATTCCCTAAGATCACATGTAAAATGTTTCCCTTGCTTTCCCTTACTAGGCCTTATACTCACCCTTTCCTTTGATGTATCTCCCTAGGTTATGAGATGTTGTAAATGTACATAGGATGAACCAATTAAGAATATTTTCAAGTTTATTATAATAATTTTTTATATTTTCATGTATTATGTACCTTATTTAAAAGAAACTAAACTTTAAAAGATCTTCTCTTTGTAAAATGTATTAAAAAGTTATGTAATAAAAAGGTGAGATTCTATAGTTGGTATCAAAGGATGGTTTAGTTATTTATGGAAATTAGGATTTTAAAACTTTAGGAATAACCCTATATAAATTATTAAATATATGAAATCATCCTAGTTTTTTGGTGAAATATTAATTAAGTGGTTTCTGACCAACAAAATCCCTATCTAGATATGAACAAGTGGATGTGGATCTACACAAATATATTTAGAGGTAACAACTAAAAACACCTCTTTGATCTAGACTCAAACATGAACTGGTGCATGATAATAGGCCTTGCTACACTCTTGTTTTGACACTCCCAAGGAATATATTTAGTTAATTTCAATCTTTTTATGAACCATTATTAATGATTTATAGAAAATGTATTATTTGTTAACAATAACATATTTAATCATGATGTTTTAAGACATAAAATTCCATTATAATTATAATATTCTTAAAATAAACACATTTCTCACTAAGTTTTTCTTCTTTTATAAAATGACATAAAATAGGAGGAACCGTGTAAACAATGAGCACAACAGACCATGTGTTGATGGCCCTTTGTTGTAAGTCATAATGGAAAAATTCATGAGAATGATGAATCAACTTACTCGAGTAATGAACTATGTCTTGAATTAAGCTAAGAGACCTAATTCACCTCTAAGGGAACAAATTTCCATTGGGTCCTTTATGTGTTAATGACCACCTTCTTTCAGTGGATTTACTGACCCATTGATTGCTAAAAAATGAATAATATCTATAGAAAATATCTTTTCTATACTCCATTGTTCATAATAAGATAAATACACCCTAGTTGTATACCTCTAAGAGGGAGAATTTTATCAGTGGTGGACACTAATTAAAAAAATAATTCTAATAAGGGAGAATGATTCTTTAAAGTGGGAAAAATTTGGGAATCCTTTTCAATAAATATTTCCCCATTCGATGTAAACGAAAATGGAGAAGGAATTCCTAGATCTAAAGTAGAAGGAAAATGAATATATTGGAATCTATGAGATAAAATTTACAATACTTTATCATTACACCTCTATATTTTTTATAAATCCTAATGGAAAGTTTCATATATTCTTCAGTGGACTAAGACCCTATATATGGAAGAATCTATCTAATTGAGATTATTACAGCTATGAGGAGATAGTTTGGAGTGATTTAAAGGTTAAATTTTAGTTCAAAGAGACACATTGGTCACACAAGTTTAATGAAAATAATATATCTTTAGAGACAAACTTAGTGAGGAAATTTGATCATGAAATAGGAGGAAAGAAAGTGTAACTTCTTACATGCAACAAATGTGGGAAGAATCATTTAGGGAACTACTTTATTGGGAGTGGAAAATGTTACAAGTGTGGAAGATATGGACATATAGCTTGGAACTATCATAGTGAGGTGAATCCTCAACTTCTAAACACAAAAAAAAATATCAAAGATAGTGAAGTCCAATCCTGAAGACCAATGATTCAAGTGTGGAAAACATGGTCACTAATCAAATCACTTTCCAAATCATAAGATAATAGATGGAAATCACCATCAACCTCAGTATAGGATAGGGGATAAAAGTTCAGGATTTTTATATCATGATGGTTGAAGTAGAATCTCCATATGATGTGGTGGTAGCTACTCTCATTGTTGTCTCAAAGCTAGCAAGTACTTTGTTTGATTCTAGTTATACACATTCCTTTATTTCCTCCACGTTTGCAAAGAAAATATAATTAATACCCAAACTTATAGAAATATAGTTATAATTCAAGGATCCTAGAGGGACTTTCCAACCATAAACTATTTATAGAAACTCTAGTATTATATTTAGAAAGCACAATCTCATTGAAAATATAGTAGTCATTCCCATGATGGGATTTGACATTATACTAGGGATGGACTGGCTCACAAAGTATAATGATAATATCAAATGAATAAGTAAGGAAATATCAGTAGTCTTGATTGGACAACCTACATTTATTTTCAAGGGAGAGATATCTTGACCTATGCTTTTTCTAGAATCATCTCATGCAGCCTTCTTTATGGAGTTGATCAGTGAAGAGGAATAAGTAAATTAAATTGTAAGTATAAAAAATATCCACATCATTCTAGAATACACTAACATATTTCTTAAAGAGTTGCTTGAAACTCCCCTATAAATAGAGGTATATTTCTCTATTAAACTCATACCTGGATCCGAGTTGATATCAAAGACCCAGTATAGAATGAAAAATGTGGAACTGGAGGAATTAAATAAATAACTTCAAGATATTTTGAATAAGGGTTTAATTTGACCAATTATGTATCCTTGGGGAGAACATATTCTCTTTGTGATTAATAAGGATAGATCAATGTGGTTTTACATTGATTATAGAGAACTTAACAGGATCATAGTAAAAAAAAAGTACTTTATCCCAAGGACAGGTGATTTATTTGACTAGCTTCATGGGGATCAATTCTTATCCAAGATTGATATTTGATTTGGTTATCATCAATTGAGGGTGAAGAAAGAAGATATTCCAAAGATTGACTTCCTATCAAGATATGAGAATTATGAGTTTGTTTTTATTCTCTTCATCTTGACTAATGCTTCTGATATATTTATGGATTTGATGAATAGTGTATTTAAGGACTACCTTGATAAATTTGTGGTATTTTTTATTTATGATATTATAATATATTCCAAAATTCATGAGGATCGTGAAGATTATCTAAGGGTTATATTGAAAACTCTGAGGAAGGAGAGTCTATTTGGAATGTTCATAAAATTAAATTTTGGTTACAAAAAGTTTCTTTCGTTGGGAAGATTGTAACCAATGAAAGAATCTCAATTGTTCCTTCTAAGAAAAAGGTTGTTAAGGAGTGGCCTCATCCTACAATAGTAACTAAGATTCGGAGTTTCCTTAGTTTAGTAGGATATTATAGGAGGTTTGTGAAAAAAATCACAAATTTCTAATCCACTAAACAAGTTAACTTGAAAAGGGGATAAGTTCATCTAGAAAAAGTATTTATAATAAAGTTTCCAACAACTGAAGAAGATATTGGTTACTGCACTCGTGTTAAATTTACCCTCTATTAGAGAAGGATTAGTTATTTTTAACAATGTATATCCTAAAGGGATTAGGTTAATTCTCATGAAAAATGACAAGTTGGTAGAAGATCTATGTTGACAACCTTCAAAGGGACTTGGAGTTTGGTGTTGGGGAAAAATTTTTCTTTCAAATATCACCATGGAAGAGAGTCATGTGGTTTAGGAGGAAAGGGAATCTTATCCCCAGGTACATTGGCCCCTATAAAATCCTTGATCTAATAAGATTAGTGGCTTATCGTCTTACACTTCCATAAAATCTAGCTTAGGTACATGATGCATTCCACATATCTATCTTAAGGAAGTATATAATTGACCCCTAATGTATACTAAATCTGGAATTTGTACAACTATAACATGACCTCTCTTATGAAGAGTAGTCGGTGGATATCTTGCACCATAGAGACAAGGTTCTATGAAACAATACAACCCACCTCATAAAAGTGTTGTAGAGAAACCATAAATATAAATAATCATTGTGGGAACCAAAGGAGATAATGAGATAGAAGTACCCACACATTTTCTCAACTGAGAGAACAAGTTGAAATTTCGGGGATGAAATTTTTTAAGGGGGTTTAATGTAACGACCCAGACGTTTTAAATGATATTTTATTTCCTCAAAATGTGTGTTATTTTATTTTACACAACAAAACCATATCTATTTAATAATGAAGTGGTATTTATAAAATATAAAGGGAAATGTGACCATTGGGATTTAACCATTATATAACTGTTGGTCACACATGAGTATTGGTTAACATGACCATTGGAAACTATACTCTTAGAAATAATTTTAACATTATGATTAGAGTTTATAAGTAGAAATGAAATAGGATACTTAATATGGAAAGGAGAAGTGATGGCCTTAACCAGTAGAGCCATGTCATATGAATCCCATTTTTCAGAGTTTGGGAGGGAGGTGGAATCACTATGGTTTACCCTTGACTAATCCCCAGCTCAGATTCAATAAGTGAATCTTGAATTAAATCTCTTATGGGAGAAGTTCAATTTAGTGTAAATTACCACTTAGGTGATATTAGTCGAGACACCCCATGAATATATCACTATTGTATACCTTACCCTTAGGTTGTATGTAGGAGTTATAAGGGGTTACATTCCCTAGAGTTAGTTACAAAAACTGTAATTCTACTGTATAAATAAAATTTTTATTCCATCAGTTCCATTTTAAGAATAGTTTTCCTTAAAAATAGGTTTAACTGAGATGAAATTTGATAAATTGACTTTTCAAATCCAAATTCTACTTTTCTGAAATGATATAATTTTTTTAATGAACTAAGGTATTATGAATAATACTTATTTTAATGAAAAATTGTGATAAAAACACTTTTATTTAAATATAAATGATAAAATAATTTTAAAATTAGTGTTATAAATTTTACGATACATTTTCAACTCTCTATTTTTTTAATAAATAAGGATTTTTATATTTAAAAGTCAAAATTATCTTATTTATAGAATTATTATGATAAAATAAACATTATTTTTGAAATCATCATGTTCAAAATAGGTTAGTTTGAATTTATGAGAATTTTCTAAAATATTTTGTTTTTTTGTGAATACTAAAAATATAGTTTTAGGTTTTCAGTATGTTTAATGAATTCAAAATTATTTAATAATGATGTAATAATTAATTAATCATATTAAAAGGACTAAAATATTTTATTTTATTAATATTAATTACTTCAAAAGGTTTTAATCAATTTTCAAACCTATAATTTACTTTCCAAAGTTAAAAATAGAAAATTTAACATTAAAAACATTAATTTTTTGGAAACTTTACTCTTCCATGCCAAAAGAAGTAATATAAAATGATGATTGACTCTTGTGTAATAAAATAACATAAAATATTTCTCAATTATCAAAAACCTTGCGAAAACTATGGGAATCTCATGGTTTTTTTATTTTCCACAACTTAGATTTCCAAGACCTATATTTGGAAATTAATAAAAAAAATCCTCTACTTTTTCTATAAATACCCACCCATTTATCTATTTTATTTTACTCACAATTCATCCTCCCCGGGTTATGAGATGTAATAAATGTACTTAGGATGAACCAATGAATAATAATTTCAAGTGTATATGAAGAATTTTTTGTATTGTCCTGTATTATGTACCTTATTTCCATGAAACTAAACATTAAAATGTCCTTTGTTTGTACAATGCAAAGAAAAATTATATAATAAAAAGAAATGATTCCATATAGAAAACCAAATTGTTCAATAAGGAAGGTGGTTTCCCATAACCATAGGGTCAAGGGCGATTAGTAAGCAAGGCATACCATGGATGCAGATTCATCCCAGTGGGTAGAGCAGCGGCTACAAAACTGGTAATTCCTGGTCATGCACAAGTGAAAATAGGATTGATGCTACCAGGTAAGTGGCTTTGGGAGGAAGGAAGACCCTTTACAATAGTCCTAAGGTAACACATCCAAGGTCTAGGGAAGCAACTACATCACTTAGATACCCCCAATGATTCTGTTTTTTCTAAGGCCTGGGAGAGTTGGGGGATCTACAAATAGATCACCTCTCTTCATGGAATATGGTAGCACCTCCACACTAAGGGGATATTCCTCACCATATTAGGTTACACAATGGAAGCCTTTCATGTTTCTTATGTTGAGGTGGTGCAATACATGGCATATTTGGAAGACTTGATCTAATCTCATGGAATCACGCATCCCCTAACCTACCAAGTGAAGGTGTTGTTAGGCATGTATTATTCTCTAGGTACTCATATGAGCCATAGGGATGCTGGTGTGACTGAGGGTGAAGGATCGAAAGAGTCCTGGGGAAGATATTCCTAGAATAATTCCACTGGGGATGAAAATCCAATCATCAATGAGATAAATCTTATGATCATGTGTGACTTGGATATTACCCAACCCCTAATATTGATGCCTACAACCTTTTTTAATTGTGTATGAATTGAAAATTGTGGAGGAGGGTAGGTTTATGATGAAACTCTAGTAGATGATGAGGGATCCTCAACCCTTGATAGGGTGAGTGCGGGTCCTCTCCCTAATGTTTCGGTCAAAGGTTCCCAACCACCAGTAGAAGTGTTTCTTTCAACTAAGGAGATAGCTACTGTGGGAACACCATTTCCATGGGATTACCCATAAGTCTTTCTAAACTGATCATCAAGTTGAAACTTTCTTATAACCCCTTTACCCTTTTCACCTTCTCTTTCATGTTTTACCTCCTTATGTGATGCCTAACTGACCCATACTTAAATGACATATCAAAACATATTTGGAGATCATCCATCTATAGTGATTATCAAGTCTTGGATAATGAAGGAGGATGAGTTTGTGCTTTATATAAAGGTAGTTTATGAGGATTTAGTGGATGAACCTTCCATAGAGGTTCCATAGGAGGTGGTTTCTAGATCTAAATCCTCAATGGAGGAGGTGGAAATCATGCTGGTAACTAGGATGATCAGGGAGGCTACTATGACCGCACATATCTTGAAAGTGTCATCAGAAGTGGCAGCTGGAGATGATACCTCAATGAATTTTTTCAAGATCATACCACTAACAGAGGTGGTTGAGGAATATGTGGTGGAAGATCCTACCTTAAAATCATCATAGGAGGTAGATGGGGATTCTTCTATGGGTGATGGTTCTGGAAATAATGTTCTTTCCTTAGACCTGGGGCTCATCCCACCTAAGGACCTAACTAATGATGACCCCATCACTAATGTGTTAATGATCTTACCCCAATATAATACTGCACTTCCTGAGGACTTTTGAGGATTATAGTTTCTAAGGAGAACTGATTCTTCTGACTCAAGGCATGGAGGAGTGTGTGTAATTTCATAACTCACACTCCATTGGTTTCTCTTCAAAATAGGGTGGGATATCTATACCATTGGCTAGTCAGATTGGGGACTAGCAGGGTGGATTCTAGTATCCTACATGCATTAGATCATGACTTCCTTGTTGAATAGGCGCATGTCGAGGGGTATTAATTTTACATCACCAAGCACAATAAGAAGTTTGTGGGAACTTAGGCTCTCCAGGAGATTTTTCACCTATAAGGGTAGGTGTAGGAGTATGTGACCATCATCACTACTAAATAAGATATCATTGGAAAACTAAGGTATCAGTTGTTGTTAGCTAGGGATAAGGTTGTGGAATCAAAAATTTTGGTGTCCAGGTGTCAATTCGAGTAGGGTCGGGTACAAATCAAGGTTGAATAAGTTCATCCTGTCATAAAGGAAGAAGTGGTTGATTTATAGAAGCAGTAGTGGACTCTAGAGTCTAATCAATAGAGGTTGGTCATTCTCGATCACTCAGTCACTAGGGATAAACCTTAGGAATTTTTCCCTCATCTTGAAAGAAAGTAGAGGCTCTAATATGTGGATGGCCCTCCTAAACTTTGGATGGTTTATTTAAAATTCCCTATGTGTTTTAAGATATTTTATTTTTTATGCATCTCTGATAATATTAACAAGGAAATCAAAAATGAATCCATAATCCCATATGAGTCATTCTTGATGTGGGAAACAAGGGAAAAAGATTATATTGCTTATTTATATGAGAGTATCAGACAAGGGTTGAACACTCAGGGTTTGAACTCATTTATTGACCACTAGGAGTGTCCTGATTGAGAAAGTTTTAGATGAAGCATGAGATTCTATGCATAGAGAACTTACTTTCTCAACATGTGCTAGTACGTGAATGGGGTAACACCAAGGGCCATGAATTCTACCTAAAAAAGAGGTTACGAAGAGTGTGGGTGGAGATTCCCAAGATCTTTAATAAAAAATTAAATTGCATGATGATGGAGGATAACTACTGACCATGTTTGAAATACAGAATCCATTTCCATTTTTCTAAGGATGGGGACAAACAAATGAGGATCGATCACTAACCATGTTCTTAACATGGGACCAATCTAAAAATATTTTTGGGGGTCCTTAGGATCATGTTACTAGGATGTTAGGTGAGCCAATGTGGCTAGGAACCATTTTCGTTAGGGTTCTTGTATGAATGTGAAGGAGGATGGGGATCCAAATCATGGAGGACATGAAGAATATGGATGAATTTATGGAATGTTCTAATGGAGTTCGACACTCTCAAAATTACACCACTATGGATTTGAATAAATTGCGTAGGTGTATTTGTCTAAACAATGGTCAGACTCATATTCCAAGGAGAGAATCATCTCATATGATGAGCGATAGTCGAGGAACATGAATTATGTGGTTGGTGGCTAGCACCGAAGGGGGAAAGAGGCTTCTCAGCCAAGGTCCTAATAAGCTTCACAATTTTACATCATGTAATGGAGATGATGGGCATGAAGTTTAAAATCATACAGTGACAATGATGTATATGTTGTTTAATTTCATATGGTGAAGATGATACACACGCAGTTTAATGTCATGTAGTGAGGATGATACACACATAGTTTAACATCATATAGTGAGGATAATACACATGTATTTTAATGTCATATATGGAGAATGATTCACATGCAGTTTAACTTCATTTGTTGAGGATGGTGTGGAACGATGTGAATAGCACCCACCTAGCTAATATAATGAGGCATAATATGGTAATACAGTAGGGGTAACCTATTGACACTACTACAAAAATTTCCTTAAACAGCACTGAAATAGTCCATTGTTAACAGACAAAAACCATTGAAAACCAGAGCATGATTAAAATCCCAAGGCTTTCATCAGTGCTAGAAAAGTGCTGATAAAGGGGCCTTTTATTAGCACTTCAAAAATTGATAATAAAGGATACCTTTATTAGTGCTTATTTAAGTGATAATAAAGGCCCCCATTTATCAGTGCTTTTATTTAACACAGATAAAGGGACCTTTTATCAACACTGATAAATGGTCACTTTATCAGCATTATTAATATAACTGATAAAAGGTCATACTGCTATAATGTGATGCTAAAATTATAGTACATAGCAGCAGAAAAAATATAAAATTCTAGTTGTTAATATATAATTTAATTGAAATAAAATTTACAACACAAATACAAGAAAAAAACACAATATTATACACATTTAAAACATTATTTTGTGAAACTTCATGAGTAAGTAAAAATTATCAAAGAAATTAAAAAACATAAATGTTCCTCTTTCTTTGGCCCCCAACCCCTAGTCATGCTATTAGTTCCCAAAAAAACCATCCCATCTCAAGAAAAATAATTCACCAATGTAATAAAACAATTCTTACGTTAGTAATACTATAAAGAAATAAATTAAACAAAAAATATCAATTTTAAACTAAAACAAATACTTTGAGTCATACCAGGCACATCGTGTATTAAATTTAGTTGAATTTCATTCTTACATGTCACACCATTTATTTTTGTTCCAAAAAACAGGTCCTCTTGAATTGGTTCTCATCTATGGTGATAAAAAACTCACTATGGATGGGATCCAATTCAAGAGGACTTGTTTTGTGAGAACAAGTATTCAAATGTCACGACATTTATTTTTGTCTTCAAAAATCATATTTGTGAAAAATAACTAAATAAGTATCATATAAAAGTGATAAGGGAATTAATTAAGTAATAGAAGATAAAATGGCAAGAAAAAAATTTGAGATTATTTTCTTAGTTTTGAGTATGTGATGTGTGTTTTCAACTAAAATGTCAAATTTAAATTAAAACCACACAATTTGAGTAATATCGATCGCATCGTGCATCAGATTGAGGTGTGGTTGATTCCAACATGTCAAAAATTACTTATGGATCATTTTACTAAAGTATCAAAACAATTGGAGTGTGTTTACTTAGTTTTGAGTATTTAACTTTTTTTTACGAAATTGTCATTTTAAACAGAAAACATGCACTTTGAGTCATACTGGTCACATCATGTATCGGTTTGATGTGAGAATGATTCCCAAACACAAAAAATGAATTGTGAATAATTTTCCTAAATTATCAAGATAATTTATGTGTGTTTTCTCAATTTTCAATGAGTGACACATGTTTTGAACTAAAATTTCAATTTTAAACTGATAACAGACACTTTGTATCATAACGAGGACATCATGTATCGGATTGAGGTGAAGCTAATTCTCACATGCCAAAAATTAATTATGGATTATTTTTCTATGGTATAAAAACAATCTAAATGAATTTTATTGGTTTTGAGTATGTCACTTTTCATTTTTACTAAATGTATATTTTAAATAAAAGAAAACTCTTTGAGTCATACTAGTCACAACATGCGTCGGATTAAGGTGTGTCTGATTCATACACATCATAAATTAATTATGTATTATTATTCTAAATTATCAAAAAAAATAAAATGTGTTTTCACAGTTTTGAGTGTGTCACTTGTGGTTTTTACTAAAATGTCATTTTAAACTGAAAACACACACTTTGAGTCATATCAGTCACACTGTGCTTCAGATTGATATGAATTTGATTCCTACATGTCACAAATAACTTAGGGATAATTTTACTAAAGTATCAAAACAATATGAATTCATTTTCTCAGTTTTGAGTATGTTGGTTTTTTTTTACTAAAATGTCATTTTAAACTGAAAACACACACTTTGAGTCATTCCAATCACATTGTGTGACAATTTGATGTGAGATAAATTCTTAAATGTTAAAAATTACTTATGAATTTTTTTTCTTAAATTATAAATAAAATTTGACCATGTTTGATTAGTTTTCAATGAGTGACACGTGATTTGAACTAAATTGTCAATTTTAAACTAGTAATGGGAACTTTGAGTCATACTATGAATACCGTGCATTGGATTGATGTGAGGCTGATTCCTACACATCACAAATGACTTATGGATTGTTTTCCTAAATTATTGAAATAATCGTAATGTTTTTCTTATTTTTGAGTGTGTGACATTTTTTTAACTAAAATGTCAATTTTAAATTAAAACCACACAATTTGAGTAATACTGGTCACACTATGAATTGGATTGAGGTGCTGCTAATTCCTACACATCAAAAATGACTTATGGATCATTTTCCCAAATTATAAAAACAAGTTGAATGTTTTTTATTGATTTTGAGTATGTCACTTTTTTTACTAAAATTTTATTTTAAACTAAAACATGCACTTAAAGTCATACCAAACACATAGTGTTTCAGTTTTATGTGAGACTAATTCCTACACATCAAAAATGACTTATAAATTTTTTTTCCAAAATTATCAAGATAATTCGAGTGTGTTTTATTAGTTTTCAGTGATTGGTACACATTTTGAACAAAAATATCAATCATAAATTGATAACAAACACTTTGATTCATATAGACCACACTATGTATTAGATTCATGTGTGGATTATTCCTACACATAAAAAATGAATTATGGATCATTTACCTAAAGTATCAAAACAATTCGAATTTGTTTTCTCAGTTTTGAGTATGTCACTTTTCTTTTTTACTAAAATATCAATTTTAAATAAAAAGACACAATTGGAGTCATATTGGTCACACCATGAATCGAATTGAGGTGTGGATAATTCCTATATGTCATAAATGACTTATGGATTATTGTTATAAAATATCAAAACAATATGAATGTGTTTTCTCGGTTTTGAGTATGTCACTAGTGGTTTTTACTAAAATGTAATTTTAAACTGAAAACACATACTTTGAGTCATATCGGTTACACTATGTGTCATATTGAAATGAAGTTGAAACCTACATGTCACAAATGAAATACTGATCATTTTACTAAAGTATAACAATAATCCTAATGTGTTTTCTCATTTTTGAATATGTCAATTGTTTTTTTACTAAAATGTAAATTTAAACTAAAAACACACACTTTAAGTCATATCGGTCATATAATGTGTCATTTTGATGTGAGATTGATTCCTACAAATCAAAAATGACTTGTGAATCATTTTATTAAATTATCAAGGAAATCCAAGCATGTTTTCTTAGTTTTTAGTGATTGGTGCACATTTTAAACTAAAATGAAAATTTGAAACTGATAACAAGCACTTTGAGTCATATCAGGCATGCCATGTATAGGATTGAGGTGTGAATGATTCCTATACATCACAAATGACTTATGGGTATTTTTTATAAAGTATAAAAACAATTGGAAAGTGTTTTCTCATTTTTTAGTATATGACATGTGTTTTCAACTAAAATGTCAATTTTAAATTAAAACCACACAATTTGAGAAATACCAATCACATCATGTGTCATATTGAGGTACAGATGATTCCTACATGTCAAAAATGACTTATGAATAGTTTTCCTAAAGTATCAAAATAATCTGAATGTGTTTTCTTAGTTTTGAGTGTGTCACTTTTTTTACTAACATGTCATTTTAAACTAAAAATGTGAAATTTGAGTCATACCAGTCACATCATTTATCAATTTGACATGAGACTAATTCTTACGCATTATAAATGACTTATGAATCATTTAAAAAATTATCAATATAATATGAGTGATTTTTCTTAGTTTTTACTGAGTGAAACATGTTTTTAACTAAAATGTCAATTTTAAACTGATAACAGACACTTTAAATCATATCAGGAACATTATATATTAGATTGAGGTGAGGCTAATTCCTACACATCACAAATCAATTATGGATAATTTTTCTAAATTATCAAAACAATTCAAATGAATTTTATTGGTTTTGAATATGTCTCTTTTTTTACTAAAATACCATTTTAAACTAAAAACAAGCACTTTGAGTCATACCAATCACATATTGTATCAGTTTAAAGTGAGACTAATTCTTACATGTCATAAATGACTTATGTATCATTTTCATAAATTATCAATACAATATGAGAATTTTTTCTCAGTTTTCAGTGAGTGACACATATTTTGATCTAAAATGTCAATTTTAAATTTATAACAGACACATTGAGTCATATTGGGAAAACCATGTATCTGATTGGGGTACAGTTGAATCCTACATGTAAAAAATGACTTATAGAATATTTTCCTAAATCATTGAAAAAATAAAAATGTTTTTTTATTTTTTTTTAGTATGTGACGTGTGTTTTTAACTAAAATGTCAATTTTAAATTAAAACCACACAATTTGAGTAATATTGGTCACACCATGCATCAGATAGATGTGAGACTAATTATTAAACATCAAAAATGACTTATGGATCATTTTCCTAAAGTATCAAAATATTATGAATTCTTTTTCATAGTTTTGAATATGTCACTTTTTTTAATAAAATTCCATTTTAAACTAAAAACATGCAATTTGAGTCATACCTATCACATCGTGTATCAGTTTGTTGTAAGATTTATCCCTATACATAAAAAATTAATTATAAATTGTTATAATAAAGTATTAAGACAATATGAATGTTTTTTCTTGGATTTTAGTGAGTGAGATATTTTTTTAACTAAAATGTCAATTTTAAACTAATAACAGACGCATTGATCCATACCGGGCACATTGTATATCGGATTGATGTACATATGATTCCTACACATCACAAATGATTGAGGGATAATTTTAATAAAGTATAAAAATAATCTAAATGTGTTTTCTCAGTTTTCAGTACGTCATTTTTATTTTTTACTAAAATGTCAATTTTAAACTCAAACCAAAAAATTTGATTAAAATGACACTTTTGTATTGAAAACATAAACTTTGAGTCATATTGACCACATCAACTGTTGGATTGGAATTGGGTCAATTTCTACACATCAAAAATTAATCATGGATTGTTGTCCTAATGTATCAAAATAATATGAATTTTTTTGCTTGGTTCTGATCATGTGATGTGTTTTTTAACTAATATATAAATTTAAAAAAATAAATATCAGATAAAAATGATAAGGAAATTAACTAAAAAAGTAGATAAAATAATGATAAAATTAACTAAATAAGTAGTGGAAAGTCACATATTCGTGATGTGTATATACATTTTAGCACCATGTATTTTTTCTCTTCATTTCTAAACAAATTAATTTCCTCCATTATACTTCTCCATGAGAAATAGATCAAAAATAATAAATAAGTATTTTGATACTAATGATTCACATCCCAAGTGTATCCCTGAGGTCATATCCCATACTAGATCACAAACATAGTAGGTAATCACCAAAATTTGATGTCAACAAACATTATGAAGCTATGTATCTTTCCCACTCATCTCTAAATAAATTTAATTCTTATTTTGAGTATGTAGATTGTCATGAATCTTCATATTACTAAGAAAATATAGATGAAAATGATTAAGAAATATTTTTAATGAAATTTTAATTACTTATAAAAATTACATGTTTGGGAATGTTAGTCTTTTGATGGAATATAATATCTTTCATAAATTTTCAAACATAATATCCATAATAATTTTTGTTATATTGCTTCAGATAATGTAGAAACAATGACTAAAATAAATAAATTATTTTAAAATATGTTTTGATAGTTAAATCTTTCTATATATACCTTAATTTTTTCCATTTGAAGTAATTTATAGGCTTCTTATTTTCAATCACCAACCTCATACCATGATTTAGCATATATTTATAGATTTCCCTATCATAATAAAATTTTTGTTAAAACACAAAATGAAACAAATAATTCTACGTTTATCTATAAAATATTGATTGTGGTGCATTAAAATTTCACAATACACATCATGTGTTGTCAGTTTTTTAGAAATCCATGCATTGGATCCAAAAAATAAATATTTAGGGTATCCATATTGATTATGATCAACATCCAATGCTTCCTAAAAAACAAAAACAAATAATTAATGAAAAAAATAAAATATATTTTATATGATTAGATTACAGAGTTTTACCCCTACATTGTAGGCATCAAAAAAAAGTGTTTTGTCTATTATTTTCTTCTCTAATTCCTCATTTAGTTCATCTTTTTTCTTATCAAATTATTTAAGCTCCAAATAAATTTCATTATAGAAATGATATAGGGATTAATGAATCCAATTCACTCTTCATAGGGTTTTCCCTTTATATAGTAGTAATATAAAAATCTATATAAAATATGAATGGTTATTAACTTTAATGAAAATATTAGATCATTTTTTTGATAGATGTATTTTGAAAATGTACTTTATATATCTATTCACAAATTAGACTCCCAACCATTCAAAATTGAGAATCTCATGTATACTCTCGAAACCAACCGCATCTATAATGAAAGTTCCAAATATTTTTTCTTCATATAGAATATAGGAAATATATTCATCTTTGAATTTGGTGTCAATATGAATTTTTAATGATAATAAATGTTGTTATGGAACTTGTGGGGAGAAGTTAATCTTAGAAATTATTCTTGTTTTCTTGGTCAATTCACTAGATTTTCATGATCAAACCTTCCGTTCTCCCCTCATTTTATCCACCTGTAATATCATACCTCACTTCAAACCTTTTTTCATCAACTATTGTAGTTTTTTTATTTGAAAAATTTTGTTAAGGACATACCACACGAATTTTATAAGATTAGATAGCCATGCTATGAAAGTTCTAATAGTATCATTGACCATTGTAATATATGGATCATCAATAGGAACATGAAACTCAATGCTCGGCTCTTGAACTGCTTAAATCCCCACTCTCATGTGATCTTTTGGGATTTATTTATTTTTTATATTATCTCTCGGGATATTATACACCATACCCCTCATGATAAGGCAATGTGTGGTTGTTGATAGATAGAAATCACATAAAACCTTACCATGTAAAATTTTAGTAATATAATGTTACCGAAAGTTTTTTGATTCACATTTAGGTTAAAGAGTAATGAAAAATTTGATTACCTCAAGTTAGGTATGTAGTTGAAGGGGTGACTAGCCTCAAAGCTAGTGGGTTATTTAGTTGTTCATGTACTGATCTTTGTTCCACTTCCAGTTCTCTTTGATATTTTCACATATATTGTCGTGTCAAACCAGACTAGAAAATAATAACATAAAAAGAATCTATTTGTGCCTGCAATAATTTCATCATCTGATATGTATCTTCTTTTATTTTGGTATTCTGTAAAAAAATTTGAGGAGATACTAAAAACCCTACACCTCTAATGCAGACATATTGTTCTATTCGCTTTAACCTACTGAAGGTAGTTTTTCTTCTAATACGATCACAGCCAATTCTTGTTTCAAAAATGTATAAAATACATATGAACATAAATATAAATATTTTTACATAATATTATCATAAATCATAATGAATTTTTATTATTCTACACTTTCACATGTTTCTTATACAGCTTTTGTGTTTTCAACAACTATTTTTACCCTCCTAATTTATGCGGGTCTCCTTCCATAGCATAAGGAATGGGAAGGAAGTGGCTTCGTAATTTGATTAATCAATATAAATATAAAAAAAAGTAACATATATTGTTTCATATCACATAAAACTTTTATTATTTATTTAAAATACACACAATTTTCTTCTCTAGTGAACTGTACCCCATCCTTTCTTTGTGATAGGGGTACATTGGTTTTAATGCACATTGTATATTTTCAGTACTCCTTTGTTGTTTCATAAATTAACAATTTTGAATAAAATTCTATAAAATAAATAATGTAAAATAATATATTATTGAATATAATACACCTGAAATAATTTATCATCGTGATGAATAATGAAATCATTCCATGTTTTCTACTTTATAATGTGTTTATAAGTAACTAGTGGGTGGGGCTTTATTTTCCCCTCAACATAACTAAGATGAAATTTGTTAAGAAGATTCTGGAAGCCTCTATGAAATTTTTTGATGGCCCTTAATACATATTTCTTGCAAAGAATATCTAAAATAAATGAAATCTCCAAGGGATAATGAAAATTAAATCAATGTTTCATTGTATAATTTTTCAATAAAATAGAGAAAGAATATCAAAAAATTATATTTATATATTCCCAAAGGGTTTCCTTTATTACAGGTTAGACATGGTTCCATGAATCTATATCAATTAGAACATTCATCCAAATTGTGACCCCAACATAACTAATGAACATTAATTTGTTAGGGTCATTTTGTTGGCTATGTTGATTCTATCCAACCTCAAATTTTATACCCTTACTTCTTGCCTTAATAATTTTAGTCAACACTGTGATGTTGCGTAGTTATTGTTTGTTTTCATCAACATGGTGTTGATCCCCTAATAATTATATAATTTTAGCATCAGATAAATATTCTTCCCCAAGATTGGTAACATCATCATGTGTAGAAATCATTATCTATATGAGTATCCGAACATTTAAAATAGATTATGTAAATATAGTAGAGAACACATAACATTATTAGGAAAAACATAGTATATTAAAAAATGGTTTAACCTGCTTATTGAACTCTATTTCTTTTCTTTAAAGGTTGAGGGATTTGGATCTTCTATCGAGAATCTAACTCCCCTATTTTTGGTCCTGTTTAACATATAATACATTGTCTACATTAGGATCGCTATGAAATTATTATTATCTCCCAATGAAAAGGTCAAACTTAATTAAAATTTCATCTAATATTATAGTTTTTTTACTCACTAGTAGGTAAATTGAAATATTCTTGTTTTTTGGATTTGAGACATAAAATACCCATGCTACTTGTGATTCTGTTATGAATGACTCCTCCTTTTCCCCTTACACATTTAAATTCACCTCTATGAATCCTATTTCATCAACTTTCATTGCAGTTCTATTGTTAACCCATTTTCAATGGAAAATCAACACTTGAAATATTGTATAATCAAACTTGTCTATCTATTTGATGATGTCAAAATATGAAATATTCGCATAAATTGTATCTTTATCCTTGAAACTAGATATATGTATTTATTATGATACAAGATTAACTCCACTATTTTTCATCATATTGTGTTAATCATGTTCATTTATATAGAATGTATAACCATTAATTAAAAAACTAGTGTGATATATAATATTTTCATTTGGTCCCCTAGTTAGCCATCAAATTCATTCAGTAATTGAATTCATATTTTCAAATAACACTTTATAAATGTAATCTTTGAACCATCCTATGACTTAAAACTAACATTTTTATTGATTTATAAAAGCCATCATATAGAGAAAACCAAAATAAAACATCATTGTGGTCTAAAGTAATGTAAACCCAAAGCATCATTGGCCACAAATTCCATCCCCTCTTTTGGAAAAGAACCCAAAAAAATAAATAATGCATGATTTGATTTTTGGAAGTCGTAGACGCCAAAAAATCTTCCACCATGTTCCCCTCCCTCCATGTGTGGGATTCCTCCATATGATTACATATGAGTACTTTTCATTTTTTGATAGTGTATGCGATGTTCCAAGGAAAATTTCCCTTGCCTAACAATGCTTTATACAGTATCATGGAGTCTATCTCCAGCATCTTAAGATTAATATGCCTTTGGTTGCATATCTCCAACTCAGGAGCCAAGGCTAAAGCCTCCGCCTGTAATACATCACCTCCGCCATAGAAGGTTGCGAATGCTGAAATTACAAATCTCTTATGATCTCTAACAAAACTGCCCCCATGCATCTCCCCACTGAGTAGGGACCCATCAGTATTAAGCTTTAGGACCTGGCTAGGAGGACACCAATGGACCCAACATCCCCTCCCCTAATTGCTAGCCTGATTGTCGTGTGAGAGTTTTGGGATAATTGAGTTCACAGATGGTGTAGATTTACAATCGGGCACAAGAACCATCCTATAAACTATTGATTAGGTGTATTTGATATCCATCCTTCATCCCTTGATGGATTAAAATGTCTAAGAATTACTTTTTGGGTTTCAATGTATGGATCAACATCTTCACTATTATATAAAATGTAAAAGTGAGATTTCTCCCACTCTATGATAGAAACTATAAAGACATCTCTTCTATAAATCCCTTATCCAATAAGTTGTTCTATATGATGAGACTTTGGGAGAACGATGTTATCAATATCTAATGGGTAATAGCTAAGAATTCAACAACTTCTTCAATAATATATCATTCATAAATACAACCTTCTGACTGAATTTAATTCATGATGTACCCTTTAAAAATCTTTATATACTGTTCAATGTGGTAAATCTATTTATAATGGATAGAACCACATCATTGAGCCTCTCTAACCAAGTGAATCGTCAGGTGGACCATTATATCAAATAATGAAAGTGGGAAGAACATATCTAATTCAAATAATATTAATTCAAACTTCTTTTAATGATTGGAAACTCTAATAGTCATATAAATTTATTTTATATAGATTTGAAAAAGAATCAAAGTTTGGTTAATGTATGTTATATATTTTTAGACAGAATTAAAATTAAATAAACAAGCATCAAATCTTGCATCAAAACATGGAATTCATGTGATTTTAGTCCATATAACTTAAAATTATTTATTGAAATGAAATTTTTATATTTTATGAATACCCCTCTATAACTTTTATACCATTAAAAAAATTACAAAATTTCAGTTTTTCTTGTCTAGATAGAGTTTAAGCTACTAGAAGAAGAAAATTCTGACTTGTACCCTTCATTGGTGCCAATTTTTCCC
This sequence comes from Viscum album, assembly GCA_963277665.1. Lineage (NCBI taxonomy): Eukaryota > Viridiplantae > Streptophyta > Magnoliopsida > Santalales > Viscaceae > Viscum > Viscum album. The sequence continues at coordinate 367,992,205 of OY728131.1, forward strand.
TTATCCCCATGTAAATAATTTCCAACCTATCCTTGATTCAATATTTTGTTTTTTTAGAAACATTTAGTAGAATGCTAATAACACTATAAAATACATTTTTTTCTATATACATGACATTAATAAGATTTTAAACATACAAACAATTCTAGTATAGTAATTCAAAGAAAATTGATCACTTTTTTGACTTTATTTCATAAGGTTTTTCAAAAATGGTTAACTATAAATAGTTTCAATATCTTTTACTTTATCAAACAGTTGATCACCCGTTAGTGGGGACAATTTTATACCTTTTTTGGTATTCCCATCGAACATTGTCATATAGGATCGGTATTTATATCACTGATCTAGAAAAAGTCTTCAAGGAATGTTTCAACCAAACTGAGTGTGTGGATTCTTCACAAATGGGACTCCCCAACATTCCTTTAATGTTATATCCTAAAAAAATTCCATAAGAAGAAAAATCATTTATCATCTCATACAACATGGCCCTCAATGTGAATTCTTCACTTCTATGAGTATAATGCATTGTAACACCTCTATCCCATATCAATTTAAAATCTTTGATCAATGGATCCAAATAGACATCAATATCATTACTGAGTTGTTTTAGTCTAGTTATAAGTATAGAAAACATAATGTATTTTTACATCATGAATAACAATGGTGGAAAGTTATAATTTACCAACATAACTATCCATGGACTGTGAGTACTAATCTATACAATAAAAGTATTTATTCCATTTGTATATAATACAAGATGGAAGTTTCCTAGCTCATTTCCAAATTCAAGATACTCATAATCAATTTTCTTCCACTAAGGAGAGTCTACTGGATGACATAGTTTCCCATATTTAATTCTTGTATATGTATGTCATGCCAATTTTCCTATGGTTTCTTGACATCTATATAGTGTTATAAACCACAAAATGATAGGAATTTACCTTACATATTTCAAAGAAATTAATTTATTTTTCTTATATCTATTTGCATAACAATTAGAGTATTTTATGAGTGAATCTTGGTCCTTATGAAATAATATGAAATCATTTAGACAAACATGTATTTTTTAGAGATCATGCCCATTAAACATAAATATTCATTTAGTGACATATGTTTGACAAGGAATTTAATTTTCTTATGGTATCATATCATTTAAGAGAGCAAGTAATTATGTAAAGCTAGTGTCTCTCCATCTACTACCAACTTTCAAATTATATAACCTCAATACAACTGATAATGTTGTACATTTAGTACAACCAGTATACAATGGTCTCTTAACATGGATATTTAACTTCTCAAAAACTTTTTACAATCATGAAATCCATCTTTGAATTACATTTTCATTTCTTCTATATGAAATCTATTATCATTTACACTAGTATTCATATCAAATGATCCATAAATCTCAGTGTCATCCCTATCAGTGTGAACATTTTGTTTTTCCCCATTTTTAGTCTAAAATTTATAGCTCTAATCTATTCTATGACCAATAAAATATTATTCCAACTCTTATGGATTAATTATACTTGAATAACAATAATGTAAACATAGAAAAATTATTTGAAAAGGGTTTTCTGTATGCTCTATTGCAAACTTGATGAACTATTTAACTCCATCTCTATACTCATTTTTCATACGATTAGAATCTATCTATTTTCAATTAATATTTATCCTATTAGGTTCATAAAATATTTATTTTGTACAATAAATAAATAAATATACATAATATACTCATAATCAAAGGATAAGATCAATGACCAAGCAGGTGGGAGTGTAGATTCTAAGGGAACAGTATAAGAAGTAATAAAATTGATGACCAATAGAAGAATAAATCCAATAAACACTAAAGGAATCATAAAACATGACATTAAAACTAGGAACAAAACAATGACTCAGTCGAACAAAAAAAACCACAAGAACTCACATCACTATTTCCCTACCCAAATAGATATGATCTCACTAAAGCATCTAATCACTATCGATGAAACTGAACTAAAACAGTGCCTCTATGGGAAGGAAGGACCTATACCCAGACCTTATAGGGCCATCAGAGATACCACCTTAAAAAACATATAATAGAGGCTTCCACTAAACATTTTCCTCCAAATCTAGAATGAAACAAGAAGGATGTAGCCAATTGATGCATAAAATGTTGAATTGAACAGTTGGGAGGGATCAAAAGAAACAAGACCATATATGGATCAAGGAAAAATAATCTAGGTGGGGATGGGGGAACCATCATGGAAAACAACTCACACCGAAAGGAAACTGGGATAGAATCATAAATCAAGTGGCATAACATAACTCTATAAATCAACACAGGGAAGGAGAAACTAGTTCCACCAATCACAAGAAAGATGGTAGAAAACCTCGATGAGAGAGTTCCAAAAGATCACCTGGGGCGAATGACAGCACCCCTCCTCATGACCACATTCATAAAAAGACTACCTTTTTCCCTAAATAGTATTTATCCAAAACCATAATTTATCTAAATTGTTTTTACACTATCTTGAAAGCCTTTATCATTTACCAAAAATATAACTAATAAAATCATGAAACCCATTTCAAACAATTTGTAATGCACTACTTTAAAAACAACTCCATTGTAAAAATATTTTAAGTTTTAAACCAACCCGTGTAATAGTTTTTAATAAAATCACCAAACATAATATCAAAAAATGCTAACATAACACACTAATTTTAATAAATTTTTTTGAAAAAATCCATTTTTTAACCATTTTAATACAAAATCAACTCACGTCATGGATTTTATCTGAATCCTTTAACATTAAAATCTCAATTTTTAAAACGTAAACTCTAGTAAATTTTTCAAAACCACTATAAAACACTTAACTTTACAAAATTTCTCTTATGCCCCCAAAATCAAATAATTCCAAACATTTATTTTCAAAACAAGTCACTTCCAAAACCATTTTGAAAACTAAATTCTCAACCTATCCCAAAAGAGAAATCCCCTTTTTCATAATAGGGGAAACTAAGTTCAAAACGTTTAAGATAATCTTTTTTTCCCTAAAATACAAAGAAACATTAAAACTATTTAAATCCATCATGATCAAACACATTTCTTAAAAACCACAATTTTTTCCATTATAAAACTGAGTTAAACTAATGAAAGATTCTTGAAATACCCCTTCCAATCCCAAAATATTAACCAAGTTTAAATTTCATTTGAAATTCAAAAACCCTTTCATTTTAAAAACTGATTTTAAACCAAAAGGTGTTAACACCACATTTCCATTTTCACTTTAAAAGACTAAAACAACCTAAAAAAATTTCTCCAGAAAGAAAACCACCTTGAGAAACATAATTTAGAATATTTAAATCTAATGAATCATTGTATAAAACCAAAATAAAACTAAACAAGTCTGTACAAAATAATTAATAAAATCATGCACCTTCATCCCATAAAGTTGAATATCAAAATTCACTAAATTACATCTCCACAAAATGAACCATTTATCCCCAGATATGCTATTATTTAGTGAATTTTAAATTTTTTGATGCCCATCCTATTTTATATAATTCTAATATTGACCCCTAAAACTTAATAATAGTGGTTGTGATAACCTATAGTGAAATCCAATATAATATTATAGGTACTAAAATAAGTTATATATCAATAACCAAAACTAATTCCACAATAGAAAATACACTTTCATTTATATGTACTTACACACAAAATTATTTTTGCACTTTTATCACAATATCACAAGAGGAAATATCACACCATGAAGTCATTCTTTTTCAAAATTAAATAACAAGGAAATATATTCCAACCTTAAGAAATCCATATGATATATGTGAACATGATATCATGACACATCAAATTGATTATGTTTTTAAAGGTGATTTATAACATATGGAAGACCCTAGGTTTTCTCTCAAGGAGCGTTGGATGTTTAAAGTGTGTATTTTTAATAAAAAGGACTAAAAGAGGGGGTGGTTTTGAAAATAGTTTTAAAAATAAAATAACTTAATTTAAATAGTTTAATAGTTTTAAAACAAGTGGATTTTGAAAAATATGGGGAAAAGGGTTCACTATGAGTTCACTACACACATTTAAAGTTCATTGTTCTTATAAATTAATTAAGGTTTAAAGTAAGTATTTGGTTGAAATTAATTGGAATCCTGATTACTTTCCAAGATTTTATATCAATTCATGTTGAGTCAAACCTTGACATAATAGTCATATATCCCAAATTATAGCTCTTAACCATGGTATAATAACTTCCAAAAAAAATTGAAATCTTAAATTAGTGGGGAAGAAAAGGATTCATGTGTTGTCTGATCGGAACAACACAAGTCACAAACTCAAAACTTCACACTAATCGGTTAAAAGTAAAGATAATTCCATTAGGTTTAATCAAAAAAAGCATTAAAACATGAATAAAAGTAATATACTTATAAATAAAATGTTTTGAAACCCAAAATATATCAACCCAGTATAAGTAAAAGTCTCATAACTCTCTTTATAATATGTCTATCCCCCTCACAATGAACACCCTCCATTTAGCCCATCATCAAGAGGCGGGAGAGGCTCAATTAGATCTCATCCTTAATTTCAGCTCTCCCTATGAGGATAGGGAGGATTAGAACCTCCAAGGGGATTAGAGGAATCATATGGAACTTCAAATTGGTAGTGATTCACTCTCTTGATTGAACCTGCCAATGGGGTGCCTAAGGTGCCAATTTATAGAAAAGGTTGAAGGTGGTTTTGGGCACCCATATTTCATAAAAACACTTGGACCATGGTTTTCTACATCCAGATAGTATTATCTAGATTTAAAAAAAACTAAAAAATTGTTTCCCTGCCTATTGAATTTATCCACTAAAAATTTTGAATCATTTGAAGGCTCATGACTCTAGATATAGCTAAAATATAGAACACCACTTTTGACTTTGAGAATATTCCTTTTCTTGGACAGATCAATTTATATGGGCCCCTTGATGGATTAATTGGTCTTGGATATCTTCAGAAGAGTTGTATCTAACTGAAATTTAGATCAAACCAAAAAAAATCACCCTAATTAGATGCGCATATTATTTTTAGTGTGCATTTGATTCCACATGGGTTCTTGAGATCCTACACAGTTTGGGCCAATTTTCTTGAACTTCATTTTGGATCTTCCAAATCACCTCCACCAATAATGAAATCATCAAAACAAGTGAAATTAACATTTTTAATAGTGATAAATACAAAATAATTGAATCGATAATTAAGTGAACTTTTTTATAATAATTGTAATTTATAATACAAAATCATTTTAAAATAGTGATGTAAGGGTGAAATAAAATAGTGAATCACAGTGTGATCACACCCACACACCTAAAAATTTGAACTCCTAGAAAAAGTCACAATTCCAAAATTATGAATGTTGATATTCCTAACTTCATAAAAATTTTACATTGAAAATTTAATTCCTGATAGAAATGTGATTAACCCAAAAACCACACCAAGGAGTTATTCTCAATGATCATGGAAAAGATATCTCATAAATTATATCAAAACAAAATTCAAGGAGACAAATGATACAAATTTTGAGAAAATAATTAAAAATTAAACAATGTCACTAACTCTCCATGTGTGTGTGTGACTACCATTTCATTCTATTCTTTCCACTTTCTATCCAGTAAATATAGGTTATTTTTTAAAAAAAACTGCTTAAATGATTATGTCCACCAAACCTTCCCTACATCCTTTACAATAAAATTTCAACACCCACTCAGTTAAGCATTCCCAGAAGTCGAGCCTTAATCTCATGACCTAGATATCCCCATATTCTGTACATTTCATCAATCCCCTAATTTATTATTATTTTTGTTTTTTTTCTCAAAATTTTAACTTAGAACAAATCTCACACTCATTACTCAACCCTTATTTAATCTCCTCATAACACTAATTATAATATTTATAAAAATATCAAATATTGAGGAAGAGTGGTTTTGGACCTTCCCAAGATATAACCCATATTTGTTTGTTTTTTTTATTTATTTCTTTTTTTTATTAAAAGTTTTATTTTTTTAGGGTGTAAAATAGTCAAATGACAGGTATACATGCATAGGTCAATCTGGTACGGTAATGAAAAATATCATATAAGGAATGAACGTATGGAAAAATCATTTTGGAAAGCTAAAAAATATTAGCCTAACTTATATTTACCTTCTATTAAGTAAAAAAAATTCACACTTCATGGTTGGGTGTAAAGATATATAGATATATTAAGTGGAACAATTTCCCCCAAAACTACTCACAAAAAGGGTACCATTCTTCTCAAAGGTTTCAAAATTATACAAACATTTATATCATTTACAAACAACCAATTAACTAGAAAAATTCTCACCTTGATGTTAAACTCATTCCAAAACACATATTCTATCGGTGAATTTTTTATTGTAAATGTTAAAACAACATGAAATTAGAAAATTACTCATGAATTTTCAATAATTTCCATGATTAAGTGGGCATAAAAATGAATATTCCATAATAAAAGTGAGGGGGTAAACAAGGGGAGAAATTAACAAAACTATTTAGTAAGTAATAAAAATATAAAAAGAATAAAGATGATGAAAATTCTTAACTAACCTAGGAATATTCCCATCCCCCACAGCTAGATTATACAGTTTACTTACTGTAATAAAAGAGAATATGGGAAGGAAGGATAAAACCTTGTTGGTTTCATTTGTAGGATGCTTCTTGGACTTGGAGTTCCTCCATCGGGGACTCTAGAATGGCTTTATAAAAGTGCTTTAACCGCTACCCATTAATAGTAAAGGTTTGTTTTGTTTCTTCATTTTAGACCTGAAAACACCAAATGGATAAACATTAGTAATAATGTATGGGCTATACCAATGGGAACAAAGCTTACCTAGATGAAAATTCATCCTTACATTGAAAATTATTACATTCTTCCCTCCTCTAATGGCCCGAAGGCCTTCATTTTTAATTGATTTTTGATAATCCACCTTTCAAGGGGTGAGGTGGAACCCTTACAAGTCCCGTAGGCATAAGTATTAAATATCTCGTATTCCTTAGAGTAATTCATTGCCCATAGGATTCAAACATTACAAACAACCCAGACTAACTACTTGGAACTGCTCCTCCCCAGTATCTTCATCATGAAATCAGCTCTCCACCTTCGTGTGGCTATTCGGCTAGGCTTTCACATGCATGTACAGGCTTTTCCCGATGGAAGGTGTCTTACCCTCTCATTCTTGTAATCCTTTTATCTTCTTCTATGGTGAAATCTCCTTGCTCATCCTCCTTCTATAGCTTGTTCCTTTTATTTTGTATGGTTTACATCTTTACTTAAGGTGGCTCGAAGGCCTTGAGGTGCCTGAAGGACATACTAACCTGAAGGCATGGGTGGCCCGAAGGACTTAAAGGATTCGGGGATCAAATCAGTGGCCCAAAATCCCAAATGGGTAAATATTCCCAGCTTCTACAGTTCCAAACAGTACCTGCTACAGTACTGTTATAGTGTTGCTATAGTAGCTAAAAATATGACTCTGCCTAGATTTGATCTCGGGTCTCCTGGATGCACTTAAGAAGTCCTCACCAACTGGGCTAAGGCTCATGTGCAGGATTACCTTCTTCCCAATGATTAATTGATTATGAAGGATGATATAGTCATGGAAAGCCTTGGTTTGCTCCTTATAGATTTGGGAATTCTCTTTAGAATCTCTACACATTTCCTCAAATTCTTAAATTTGTAACTTCCTCTGAGAACCTACACCAGAAAGATTATAATTTCATTTTTTTAATGGCCCAGTAGGCTCGTTGTTCTATCTCAATAGGTAGGTGACAACTATTTACAAAAACTATCCGACATGGTGACATGCCAATGAGAATTTTGAAGGTAGTGCGGTAAACCCATAATGAATCATCGAGTCTAAGAATCCAATATTTTTTGTTGGGTTGAACCATTTTTTCAATAATTTATTTTACCTCTCTATTATACACCTCATCTTGACCATTGGTTTGTGGGTGATATGCAATAGATACTCAATGCCCAACCCCATACCGATGCAAAAGTGATTGCATTGTTCAGTTGTAGAAATGAGAACCCTGGTCACTGATTATGAACCTGGGTAATCCAAACCTAAAGAAAATTTGGGTTCTCAAAAATTCTACAACTGTCTTCGAATCATATGTCCTCGTAGACCATGCCTCCACCCATTTTGATATGTAATCAACTGCAAGAAGAATGTACAAGTTTCTAAAGGAATTGGGAAATGTCCCCATAAAGTAAATGCCCCTAACATCAAAAATATCATGGAAGAGAAATGGTTATTTTGGAATTTTATTTATTTTAGAGACATTACCCACTCATTGAAAGTGAGGACAGGATTTATAGAAATCATGGGCAACCCAAAATAATGTTGGCTAAAAGGGACCTGAATCAAGGACCTTGTGTGCAGTTCGTTGGGGACCAATGTGTCCCCCTACAAGTAAGAGTGTGGCAACCTAAGTACATACTGAAAATTACTATCACGAACACAACGCTTAAGGAATTGATCACTACATATGCACCAAAGGTAGGGATCATCCTAAATATACCATAGGACTCATGTTTTAGATGGTCATCTTGGTTTTTATTGAAATCGGTATGAATGCAAGATACTGCCAAATAATTTACAATTTCAGTATACCAAGGAATATCATCTTGCACTCGGTACAATTGATCATTAGGAAACAAGTCATTTATGGGAATATAATGGGATTATTCAATATCTGAGGATGAGAGGATCCTACTGATATTTCCATCCACCACATTATCTACTCTTTTTTATCCTTAATTTCTAGATTAAATTCCTGAAGTAGGAGCATCCAATGAATGAGATGTGGTTTGGCTTCTAGTTTCTTAAGGACATATCAGAGGGCTTCATGGTCTGAGAACACAATTACTTTGGTCCCTAAGAGGTATGACCTAAATTTATCCAAGTAAAGCACAATAGAAAGGAATTATTTTCCAATTTTGGTGTAGTTTTCTTGGGCAAGGTCCAATTTGTGAGAGACATAGGCTATGACATGTGGAGCTCGATCAACCTGTTGTGATAAGACTACCCCAACCGCATAGTTAGAGGAATCACACATGAGTTCAAATGGTAAATCCTATCGAGGTGGTTGGATTTCTGAGGGTGATGTGATACTCCATTTCAATTTATTAAAAGATTCCTCACATTCTTTATCAAAAACAATTTACTTTTATTTTTGGAGTAAGCGGGAGAGAGGGAGAGAAGTATTACTAAAGTCATGAATGAAATGATGATAAAATCCAACATGACCTAAGAAAGATTGTACATCCCACACATTTTTGTAGAATGGTATGGAATAAATGATATCCACTTTTGATTTATCTACTTAGATACCATCCCCAGAAATGACATGCCTAAGTACTATACCTGATCGCACTATGAAATTGAATTTCTTGTAATTTAATAAAAGTTTCTTTTCAATATAGTGACATAGTACATAACTAAGACTACTCAAAAATTGATCAAAAAATGATCCATAAATACTTCCATAAAATTCTCCAAGTAATCAAAAAAATATATTAACCATGCATTGCTAGAAAGTACCTAGAGCATTGCATAGACTAAATGGAATCCTCTTAATGGAAATGTACCAAAGTGGAAAGTGAAGGTTTTATTTTCATGATCATTGGTGGTAATATGAATCTAATAGTATCTAGAATACCTATCAAGAAAATAGTAGTGGTACTTTCCTGTTAGCATCTATAGCATCTGGTCAATGAAAGGAAATTGGAAATGATCCTTCTAATTGTGTTGGTTTAGTCTATGATAGTCTATACAGACACGCCAACTATTATGCACATGGGTTGGAATCAATTCATTGTTTTCATTTTTAATTATAGTAAGACCAGTTGTTTGGGAACTACCTACACTGGACTAACCCATTGGCTTTCTGAGATGGGTTAAATGATTCCAATAGCCAATAATTTTGTATCTACTTTTTAACAACATCTAATAGGTTTGGGTTCAGTTGACGTTGTGCTTGCCTCAATGTTTTATACTCATCATTTAAAAATATATTATGCATGAAAATTTATGGGATAATACCATTAATGTCATCAATTATCCATACCAAGGATTTTTTTATACTCCCTCAAAAGGTCAAGTAGTCTCAATTCATGCTATGGATGGAGTGAACTAGCGATGATGATAGGTATCTTGTTTCTATTCTCAATATATGAGTATTTTAAATTTTGATGTGAGGGTTTAAGTTCCAATTTAGGGTATTTTGGATTTATGGGAGTGAATGTGAAAGTGATAGGTTATTGATCTCATATAACTTCTCATTGGTAACATCCTTAGATTATGAATGATCTTTTACAAGATTAGCAATATCATCAATGGTCATGGGATCCTCAATGCTCAAAAAATTATCAATTAAAAAACATGTATGACATTTTTCTAAATTGGTACAACATTAAATGCATGACTCATTACCCAAAATGTCTATCAATGATGATAATTAAAAAATGGGATCATAGGAAATAAAATAAATTTTTTTAGAGGAAGGGAGTACATCAATAGAATTAACTGAAAGTGAGGGATGTTCATCCTAGGGGATATTCATGGAATCAATGATGTTGAAGTGGAAAATGTCACCACTAAACTCCATAGATAATGTACCATTATGGACATTAATTTTTTTTAAGTTTTCAAGAAAGGCCTCCCAAATCTAATTGGGTCATGTCCATTCATCCTATAATCTTCCATTTTAAACACATAAAAATCAGTAGTAAAAATTAAAATTTTCACCCTTACAAGAACATCCTCTAACATAACAATAGGTTATGTTGTACTCCAGTTTACTAATTGAACAAAAATTAATGTGGGATTAAATTCCCCAACCTGCATTGAAGATAAAATGGATTTAAGTATCACATTTATAGAATCACTTAAATAAAGCATAGCATTGGAAAAGAAATACTCCCCTATGGTGCATGGAATCGAAAATATTCCAAGATCATTGTATTTTGTGGGAATTGATGCCACTATCAATGATGAGACTTTCATCCCCAAGGTCACCATTTCATCGCCTCAAAGTTACCTTCGATGTGTACACATATCCTTGATAAACTTTGTGTATCGTAGAATTTTCTTCATGGCATCGATCAAGGGGATGTTAACCAGCACTTTTTTGAAATTTTATAAGATTTCTTTATCAATTTTAGTTTATTTTTGTTTCCTTATTTGTGTGGACATTTTAAAAAAATGTAAGAGGAATAGTTTTTCTTAGCAGTTCATCAAATGAAACATTCTTTCCTATGGAAGGGATTCTATCATGATAAGGTTTTCAACATTTGGACCACTTTCAGTGGTCAGGATGGTGCTTTCCACAAGTGGGGATGACTCTAATAGAGAGTTAATTTGGATTCTTGTTATGTTTCACTCATAAGGGTTATGGAACTAACATTTCTATTATCCCTAGGGTTGACTATTGGTTGAGAGGGTAGTTTACTTGACCCATGACTTTGGATTTACCCCACTGAGTTGGTGAGTTGGTCTAATTGGGTTTTTAGATATTGTATGGCTGCTTGGGTGGCTTTTTGGAATCGGAGGTTATTTGAATCCATTTGTTTCATCATGTCCTATAGTATATGCTTGGATTTTGGAGGGGTTATTAGAAAGGACTTTGTAGTGGTCGAGGATTTCTAGGTGGTGGTGGATGACTACTCTACCTCAGTTGGTTCCATGGTTGTTAAGGTTGGTTTGAATACCCTCTTGCCTATAGGCATGGTTTTCTTTCCACCTAGAGTTAGATGAATAGTATGGTTATTTCCTAATGGGTTTTTTATAAGGGTTTCCTAGAACGATTGCCTCACAACTCTCAGATGTTTATCTCAGTTGAGGGAATTGGCCAGAATAGTGGGTGTTGGAAGAACAGATACCATAATGGATGGGAGGAGGAGATTCAGATTTCCCTTGGGAAAGAGTAATTTGTTAGAGTAGGGTACTTACCTCTTCAAAATTCATGTCCAGCTTCTTCTCAAATTCAATACATTTCACCTCATGGAAACATCAAATGGGTACACTGGACCTTGATATGAGTTTCTAAGTGTTCTGAGTAATGTTCTCAATGAGAGTCCTTGTATCAATTGGGGTTTTATCAACTAGCAAACCACCTATAGTAGAATAAATCATGTTTCAATCAATATGAATTAAACCTTCATAAAAATATTGTATTAAAATTTGATCACTTATTTAGTGGTGTGGACAGCTTGAACATAACCTTTTAAATCATTCCTAATATTCATGAAGTGTTTCTCCTTGTGATTTCCTTATACCACAAATTTATTTCATTATAGTTATAGTTCGAGATGCTAGTAATTATTTTTCAAGAAAAATGAATTTCATTACTACACAAACTCTAATTGGGGAGTTGACTTAGTATAGCCAATCTTTTACAGTATCTTCTAATGAGAATGGGAATGCACTAATATTTACTTATTATTAATACACATTTAGAGGTTTTAATATTGAAAGCACGTTGTAAAATTATTTTAAATGATTGTGTGGGTCTTCTCCATCCATTACATATAATCTCAGTAATAAGTGAATTAAACTAGATTTTAGTTCAAACTGAGGTGCTTCGCCTTGTATTTGAATGTATACTGGATGGATCTCTACATTAGGTGAGGTTAGTTATTTTAATGTCCATTTATTTTCAGCCATATTATGTAAGTTTATTTTAGTTTTGATATTGGTTCTAGAAGAAGAAGAAGAAGGATCAAGAATAGTTTCAATGTTTTGTGTGTCCTCCTTTAAGGGATCATTAGGTGCTTCTTGGTGTTGATGACATAAGATCCTCTTTGGTTCGTGTTCGAAAGGAAGTAGTTCCTATGATAAAGTTCATGTCATTTAAAATAACTACAAGAAGAATTTTCTAATAAAACTTTAAAAATTAATGAAGAAAATAAGAACACAAATATTTACAAAATATATTTTTTTTTATAAAAAACACACACTAAAAATCAATTCTCTCCTTGGAAACAGCGCCAAAATTTGAATGTGTTGTTGTGACACATCAAATTTATTATATTTTTAAAGGTGATTTATAGTATAGGTAAGACCCTAGGTTATCTCTCAAGAAGCATTGTAGGTTTAAAGTTTGAATTTTTAATAAAAGTTCTAAAAGGTCTGGTGGTTTTGAAAATAGTTTTAAAAATAAAAGGACTTAATTTAAAGAGTTTTATGGTTGAAAAAATAAGTGGGTTTTGAAAAATATAAGAAAAATGGTTTATTTTGAGTTTACTACACACATTTAAAGTTAATTTTTCTTAAAAATTATTTAAGTTTTGAATTAAGTCTTTGGTTTAAATTAATCAGAATCCCGATTACTTTTCAAGATTTTATATCGATGCATGTTGAACCAAACCTTGACATAAAAATCATATATCCAAGGTCTGTCACTTATGCATGGTATAATAACTTCAAAAAAAAATTGAAATTTCAAATTAGTGTGGAAGAAAAGGATTCTTGTGTTGTCCAATTGGAATAACACAAGTTACGCACTCAAAACTTCACACAGATCGGTTAAAAGTAAAGAGCATTTCATTCGGTTTAATCAAACAAAGCATTAAAACATGATTCAAAGTAAGATACTTCTAAATGAAATGTTTTCAAACCCAAAATACATCAAACCAGTATAATTACAAGTTTCAAAACTCCATTTACAATATGTTTATATCCCTCACAACGAACACCCACTGTTTAGCCCGCCATCGAGAGGAGGAGGAAGATTTGGTGGATCTATTTATTTATTTCATCTCTCCCTATAAGGATAGAGAGATACAGAACCTCCAAGTGTATTCAAGGACTACTATAGAACTCTATATTGGTATCAATTAACTCTCTTGGTTGAACTTTCAAATGGGGTGTCCAAGGTTCCAATTTATAGGCAAATTGGAAGGTGGTTTTGGGCACCCAAATTTTGTAAAACCAATTAGGCCATGGTTTTTGGAATCTAGACAGTATTATATCAGTTTTGACAAACTAAAAACTTTTTTCCCAACCAATTTAGTATCTCCAACAAAAATCTAGAATCATTTGGAGGCCCACAAATCAAGATATATCTAAAATACAAAACACCACTTTTGACTTTGATCAGATTCCTTTTCTTGGAAAGATTAGTTCATATGGGCCCCTTAATGGATGAATTAGGCTTGGATGTCTTTAGAAGAGTAGTATCCCACTAAATTTTGGATCAGTACACAAAATTTAATCCTAATAAAATGCAAGTATTAGTTGAAATATTTTTTGGAGTACACATGGGTTCTTGGTCTCCTGTGTGGTTTGGGCCACTTTGCTTGAACTTCATTTTGGATCCTCAAAATTACCTCCACCAACAATGAAATCATCAAAATAAGTGAAATTTCCCTTTTTAATAGTGATAAAAACAAAATAATTGAATCAATAAGGAAGTGAATTTTGTTATAATAATTCAAATTTACAATACAAAATCAGTGTAACATAGTGATGTAAGGGTGAAATAAAATAGTAAATCATGGTGCGACCAATATGTTCTTCCGGTGTTTCGATTTGACCGATTTTAAGCCTGGAGCGGCGGTGCTCGCTCAGATTCACTCAGATCCCCTCAACGGTGGTGCTCCCTCGATGTGTGGTTGGGTCTTCCAGTCCTAGGTGATGAAGTCTCGACTACATGCTCCCTAGATCGTCCTCCTTTTCAGGTTGCTGCGTTTGTGGTGTCGGAGGGTGTCTTGTTGATGTGGCGGGGTTATTTCTATCTTCGGTTCTAGCTCTGGGAAGTAGATTTTGGTGGAGGATCTTAGCATGATTTGGGTTTGCTGTTTTCGATTTTGTGGTAGTTCTGTATATAGTTTTTTTACTGATTCTGTTGCGATGGTTTGAGTGTTTGGAGGTGGCTTAACGGGAGTCCCTTTCCGGGTTAAGTGTAACCTTTGGTATCTGTGAAGGCGATTCCAGAAGAAATTCAGGACGGTTACCGAGATTTCACTCCCAAACTCAAGGTACCTACTGCTATGAGGATTTTGAGGCTGATTTTTTGTTTTTGAATTGGATTCAGAAGGTTTTTTGTGTGCTGCTGATGAATTTATTTCTTTGTGGATTGATGTTTGCGGAAGTGTTTGAATTGTGGTCCCGCAGTTTGCATTTAATTTTGATTGTGAGGTTCCCACTAACCCAAAAAGTGGTTTATTTAGAAAATGAAAAAAAAAGGATTTGGCAAGAAGAATGAATAAATTTAAAAAATGAATAAATATTATTAATTATATAAATAATTTCAAAAACTTAAAAATGAATATTTATATATGTTCAAGTGGAAATGAACACATATTAAATATATAAATTACAACCATATTAAAAATAGTAAACGTTAATGAATAAACATGTATGAATAAATATTGAAAATGGATAAAATTACAAACATATTAAACAATGAAAATTAAAAATTAAAAATTAAAAAATATTGAAAAAAATAATTAAGATTATTAATAAATAAATAATATTAAAATGAATTAATTCAAAAAAATTATTAAAAAGTAATAAATAGTATATATTTTATAAAAACATAAAAATGATAAAATTTATCGATTAAAAACATAATATATATTAAATATATTGTGTTAATAAATATAATTCTAAAATGAATATTAAAATTTGAATAATTTGCAGAAATATTATGTGTGTGTGTTGTATATAAAAATGCATTAATTGCATATATGTATTCGTGAAATCAATGTAACACGCATATGATATATGTTAAATTGAAAAATCAAATTTGATTCAATTAAATGTCAATTACATGATACAATTAGTCAATATTTTTATTTAATATTAATTTTTAATTATAAACCAATTTTCACTAAAGATATGACTTATTTAATGTAAGAATAAATATTTTATATTATATAAATCATATTTTAGGATATATTATATATATTTATATAGATATAGAGAGATAAATATATATTAATATAATTCTATATTAAAATTATTAAATATATTAATGAATAATTTTGTATAAAAACCATTAAAAATAAATAAGAAATTAATATGTTTTTAATTATTACATTTTCTTCATTTTCTATATCTATATTTAATATATATTATGTATTACTATTTATAATATATATATATATATATTAAATTTAATCATTTTTATTAATAATTATTTTATTGATAACTTTTTTAATAATTTTTTAATTTATTCCTTTTTTATTATTTTTTTGTTTATTTATTACAATTTTGTCATTTTATATATCTATATTTAATATATACTATTTATTAATATTTATAATTTATATATGTGTGTGTGTGTGTGTATTTTAAGTTTATTCTTTTTTATTCATTTTTATTAGTAATTATTTAATTGATAAATTTTTTAATATTTTTTAATTTACTCTTTTTTAATTTTTATTTGTTTAATTATTTCATTTTATTCATTTTAATATATCTATATTTAATATACACTATTTATTAATATTTATAATTTATATATATATTAAAGTTATTAATAATTATTTAATTAATAAATTTTTTAATATTTTTTAAATTTATTCATTTTTAAATTTATTTGTTTAATTCTTTAAATTTTATTAATATTTTTTATATTTTTTATTTTTTTAATGGTAAATATAAAAAATATGGGACATAACCAGCATTTGTAGATAGGGCGGGCTGTGTATAAGCCAGGATGATATGGCAGGTGGGTCGAGTCATGTATCGTGTGTGAGTGTGGGCTAAAGCCTATAGAAATCATAGGGTGGTCCAAGGTTGGGGTGGGCCCGTGGTCCCATATGTGTGTGTGAAGTGTATACAGAATCTCATCCCTATAGCAAGCTTTTAAGCTTCAGTTGTAGTGGAATCTTATATAAAGAAGAGACTGAACATCTACTATTTCAATGTAAGACTCACACGTGTGATCAAGACCTTTATCAGTGCTAAAATAAAGCACAGATAAAGGAACCCTTTATCATCACTAAAGAAACTCTGATAAAGATAACCCTTTATCAACACTAAAAATAAAGCACTGATAAGTGGTGCCTTTTATCAGTGCTTTTTTTAGCACTGATAAACGGTACCCTTTATCGACACTTGTTTTTGTATTGATAAAGAATGTCTTTATCAGCAATTTTATCTAGAATTAATAAAGGATAAAGATGTATATTATGTGTTTTGTAGTAGTGAGAAAAACTTTTGAGGCAAAGGGAGCTTAAGACTTGGCTTTAACTTTTTCCTGAACTGATGGGTTCAGCAAGAAAAGCTAGGTTTCTGTTAGGTTCCTTAGTGGGTCCCTGTTGGCTTTGTACCTCTTTCTTTTTATCCCCTTATTTTTTCCCAAGTTTTAGGGGTGACATAGTGGGGGGAGTCTGACTCTTACTCAGGTTTCTCGTATGATCTTTTAACCTGAAAGACATTTTTTCCTCTTTTCATTGGTAGTTTAAGGCCATACCAGTTGTACTAAGAATTTACAAATATTTTAAGGTCAAAATTATTGATCCTGAAGGGGGGTCACTCCAGAAAGGTTCTTATGATGTTGAAGGGTTCAAACCCAATGGGAATGGTGTCCCTAGGATGCCTTGCACCAAGAAAAAGAATCAAGTGGTGAGTAACACGTAGTTTAAAGTCGTGATGGTTGTACCATGGTTTGTGTGTCTCGAAGAAATGTGTGTAGCATAGGGGATAGGTAACCTGATGTGAATGAGGGGCCTTAAAGTTCCCACCACATGAAACATCCCTAAGACAACTTGTACACAGTTTATTGTTGTGATTCTTGGACCTAGGCTCCTAATTTAAGGCTATAGATTTTGGAACAGAGGATGAATTCCCCAAAAGCACATATGCTACAAGGAAAAGTGGAAACCTAAAATGAATTGTGGTGCAAGGAGGCTCGATGTCATATGACACATTCCTAGGGTGACTTGAAAACATTTTAAAGTTGTGATGCTTGGACTTGGACTCCCAGTTTAAGGTTGTAGATTTCAAACTAAAAGGGGGCCCTCATGCGTCTCAACCTTTCTTAAGGAAAACTCCGTCAAAAAATTTAACCCTGCATGATCCATGTTTGATACAAGAAACAAGGATCACTATGGAGTTCCCATTGTTTTCAATGGAGAATATAACATGGGAAAAAGTGATTAACTTAAGGAAGTATCATGAGGTTAGATTATGACTTTCAAGACTTGGATAGTGAAAAGGGGATGATTGATGGGTAGGGAACCATTGTTGACTATGTTCAAATCATAGGTTCTACACTCGCACTGGTCATGGATGGGGTGAAAAAATACGAGATCGACCATTGACCAAGTTAGAAACATGGGAACCACTATTTATTACTAAGGATCCTTTGAGGTGCAAGCTCAGGATGGTAGATGAGCCAGTGTTTCCAGGCACCATTTTCATTAGGGAGCCTATTCAGATTGGGAGGATAATGATTGTCCAATCAAAGAAATCATGAAGCATGAAATTGGAAGTGGGGAATTTCCTGGAGGGAATGTTGACTGTCCTAGGATCTATTCCACCATTCACTCAAATGCACTGGATGACCATGTTAGGAGGTGAGGATCAAGCCTAGCCCAAATGGGGGGAACCTCTAAATGAGTTGATGGATATGAGATCTGGGTATCATTACCTATCCCATGATAATGGGAATCAAGCTGTACGTAGTTCTAGAACAAGTGTGGTAAGAGACCAACATAAGGGGTAATGTCCTCTCTGACTATGATATCAAACCATCTCATATTTTTTATATGAAGCATCTTATACTTATTGCATAGGGTAAGACTACAGTTTAACATCATACACCGAGGACATTGGTTTCGGTCATCCCATACATCTCATATGAGGTATCTTAGTCTTATACAGGGTGAGGCTATAGTTTAACGTCTTCTACTAAGGAAGTTTTATCCAATGGTCATCCCATATTTATCATATGAGGCATCTCGATTTAATATGGGGGTAAGGGTATAGTTTAACTTGATGTGCTAAGGATGTTGAGATTTGTAATTTAAATTCATAAGACTCAGACAATGGTTGCTTCTAGTTTAAGGTTATAGAGCTCTGACCATAGGGGTAACTGCTAGTTTAAGGTCGTAGATCTTAGACCAAAGGGTGTGGGTGTCCTAAGGAGGATTTTTTGGCATCAAAGAGTGATAACCCGATGTGAAAGGAGGTCCAAAGATACCCTTTTCCACAAAAAACTCAACAAATTGTACCCAAGTTGATGTCATGACACTGAGGGGAAAAAGACCCCATGATTGTAACACCTCATCCCCAGAAGCCTAGAGTTGATGCATTATTTTATTATATTATCATGATTACAAGGAATCAAATATCAAAGGACTAATAAATTTAGTAGTCTTGATGAACTAAATACATAAATGGTTCCCTTATTACATTGGTAAAACATAAAACATAAAAAAGGAAAATAATTTTCATCCTTGAACTCATTCAAAAATTTCATCTTCATAACACGGGGAAAATAGAAAAAATAAAAGTTTGAGCTCAAATTCTTAGTAAGGGTAAGTAAAGAGGAATAAATAATTAATTAATGAGAATAAATCAACATATAAAGGTAAATAAATGAGAACACATTCAATTTAAATAACTAGATAAGAAAAAATTAATATTGCACAGTAGATAACTGTAACGCATGTCATTAAAATATGGATAATGAGTAATTAATATGGAAAGGTAAATAACTAATACAATATGTCATTTAATAAATAAATTGAGAATAAAATGTATCCATATATTTTATCATATGAAAGCCTCATGGATAATAATAATGATAACTGGAATATCTATGAAAGAAATGCTTAATTATTGGTGGATGTTGTTTCGGGTAACAGGTTCTTCCTCCCTCAACAATGGTTTCTAGGGTTTCAACTTGGTTATGTTGATCCAAAACTTCCTTATATTTGACCTCCTTCTCCCTCCTGGTGGTGCTACGTCGGAAACTCCCTCGATGTCATTTACTCATTCCCCATGGCTGTTTGATGAAATTTGAAGCTCTTTGGTTGCAGTGGAACCGAATGTCTGCTTTGGGTCAGATCCATATCCACTCGCCAGATCTGAAGCTGTGTTGTTGAGATCTTCTTCTTTGTTTAGAGAATCTCAGAGGAACGATGTAGTGGTGGCTGCAATGGTTTCTTAGTTGTGGGAAACTCGGGCGGATTTTTCTTGGGGTGATGAGGTTTGCGATGAATCATAGATTCAATCTGTTCAGAATGACGTAGCAGTAGCTATGAATCCTATGGATGTGTCGATGTAGGAAACTATAAATGATCCTACATTATCTCAAGGTGATGATTTTCCTAGTTTTAAATCCTATGTTGATATGAAGAAATCGATTTCAAGTCCAAAGCTAGATGGAGCCCCTTCCTTGGCTCTACTCAAGGACTCTTGTCCTCGTAAAATTCTTTGCAAGAGTTTATCGGCTCACGTTGAAGCCAATCCTATGGTATTTTTTGAGAGAATAGATATTGGGAAAAACTCCTTTATTGCACACATTGTTTTTTCTAAGGGTTCACAACCTTGGAAGCTTTATGATTTGTTTTGCAAAACCTAAATTTTGTGGGGTTTCTCTAATAGGAAATATGTCTCTCTTTTTTGGGGGTTTTCCCACTACTTATTTCCTTCATATGATTTGAATCATTGATCATGGAGTATAGGGACCCTGTTTTTGAATCTTGGATGGTTTTACTTGCATGAGTGGTCTTTGTAATTCAATGTATCATGTGTAAGGAATGCATTCTCTCATATCTAGATTTGTCTTCATGGACTCAATTGGCTCATTTGGCATTTGAAGATTTCACATGATATTGGCATGGAAATTGGGACTCCTATTCATCTTGAAAAGGAGACTGAGGATGTCGGGTTTGGTCACTTTACCAGTATTTTGGTGGAGATTGACCTCATATTTACTCTGATTGACAAGGTAACTATGTCTACTCCTTTTGATAACATCCAAATAGATGTTGAGTATGAAAAAAAATATTATTTTTACAATAAATGTATGGTCATTAGACACTATTTGGAGCACTTTTAGAAGAATTTTTCATGTGAGTAATGTGGGATGAGGGTTCATCCAGCAAATCTTTTTCAAAGGAAGTCGAAGATGAAAGATTCGGGTTTGTCAAAGCCCACCGTTTCTCTTAAAGATCCAATTTCCATTGTGGCTGATGTGTAAGGAAAAGTACTGCTGGTTGATGTGACTCTGGAGAGGGATCATAGTTGTCACTACCCATTCCTTGGGGATAATGTCATGACTACCCCAATCCCACCTTCCATAGGTCAGGGTTTGGTGATTAGCACCGAAAATGTCACAAACCAACCAGGGTCGACCCTGAACCAGCCACCCAAGTCGGTCTGTGGCATGGCCCGAAGGGCGTTCCCAATCCCCATGGGCTGGCAACTAGTGTCGAGCATCAAAATAACCAGTTTTTAATAATTTATCCCATGACAAAGATAAATAAATAATCATAAACTGAACAAACAGATAAACAAGAGAAAATAAACTAAACAAACTAGAAGTAGAAAAAGAAATAAACGAAGCAACGCGACATACCTCAAGTGACCTCGTGGGTCACCATGGAACATAAACTACACTAGATCTGAGAGAAATCCAAAACTAGAGGAACCTGAAACTGAAAAGTAAAGTAGGCATGAGCACCGACATACTCAGTAGGAATGCCAAGATACAACAACGCCCTATTCCCTTTCCTTTTATATGAAATCCAAAACATGCTAGTTTGTAAATAGGATGTAATAAAATAATGTTTTCAATTCTTTTCAAATTCAAGTAACAAGTTTTCATTTTCAAGTAAAGCATTTCTCTCCCACTATATTTTCATAATAAGTTACAAGCATGCATTAACGTTTCAAAATGAAAGGAAACTAATTTAGATTAAAATATGGTTTTCACAAATAAGACATCAAGTATGAAATAACTAAAATGAAAATTACATCACAAGAATCATGTCGCAAATGAGAACCATGGGTAATACCTATAGGTATCTAGAATAAGTGGGACCCTAGAGACCTCATACCTCGGTGAAGCGTGGCTTAGAAACTACGACCCTCAGAAAATGTGGCTTAGAAACCACAACCCTTAGTAACTGGGGCTTAGAAACCACGACCCTCAATAACCCATATGTTTAGTTAGTTTTGTTGCATCAATCCTGTTAGATGAACCGAGATGAACCCCTTCCGTGTCATCTAGCGTACAAGTCCTGGTCACCCACCTAGATACCCAGGTTTCCCATTGTGCTCTATTTCAAGTGATGGTGAGTTTTCTTTATCAAGAAAACATATATGTACATAACACTTTATTTGTCTAAAACCCATTCAACCTCTCACCACCGCTCTCCCTCCTTAAGAGAATTCCCCCTCTTTCACGTCACACAATGCATAAGCATCAGATTAGGCACATAATAACACATTCAACATAAAAGAAATTCTAAAACAAAGGGGGCATGCCTCAACAGAGGTTTTTTTTTCTTTTTCATAAAACATTATTAAGGTGCCAATCGGTCTTAATTACATACATGAAACACTTTTTATAACTAATTGTCCAAAAGACCAAAAACTTTTAGAAATACTCATTAACAATTAAAAACCACTTAGGAAATCAATTTTCAAGGAAAGTTACTTAAGACCAATGAGTGTTAGAAATAATTTCAATTTCAAAAACAAGGCATAATCATTTCTAGCAACCGCAACCAGATTTCATAATAGGTTTATATATCATAAATGAAAAACATATTTTCAAAAAAATCTCTCAATTATAAAATTCAAATTAAACGCATAGGCATAGGGGACCTACCTCAAACATGTCTCTATTTGTCGACGACCACTCGAACCGACATTTAATGCATACATGCACATGCATTTATACATATATATATATATATATATCCATAGTTACATTGCACATATTCCCCACACCATGATGGAATATGTACAAAGCGGGCATATATATATACATATATATATATATATATATATATATTCCTTAACCTATGCATGTACGTGTAGGATACCTCAACACCTGCGGCCCAAAACCATCGTAGCAAGGTCCAACGCACTACACATATAATTTAATAAAACAATTAAATACTTAAACAATACACAAAACGTTTCAAAATAACACATCAATGGTTTTCACTAATAACACACTCAACTTCAAGTAAAAAATCCACTTTAAAACCAAAATTACACCAAAGTGACATTAAAACATGCTTTCCATCTTTTTAAAGAGTTTACAAAACATATTAACAAATTCACAATAAGTAAAACATGCTCAAAGTGGTACATTTACCATAAAATATCACTTTCCACACATGCGCACCTCATGTAGCCACAAAAACACATGGTGCACTACTTAAACAATTGATTGAACATGTCCAGATATTTTCACAACAACGAACACACACACAAATACCCCCATTTGCATACTCAAACCCACTTTTGAAAATATATGAACACTAAAACAATATCCAAACATGTTTCGCACCCTTTATAAGATTTAATAAACCACTTAAAAATTATGAAACAACCCCAAGTAATATTACTAAATGTTGAACACAAACGCCCACTCAAAAATGTCTTTAAGGCCAAACGCACACCAAAAACATACTAAAATGTAATATGTACCCCTTGAATGATCTAATAAAGCAAATGCACAAGTCATAAAACAAAACCAAGCATTATTGAAATCATTTATATCCGAAACAGACCCCATTTCACACAAGCATGCCATATAAAAATCAAGCAAAAGTTAAAATATTGTAGAAATAGCTTTCACACCCAAAACAAAATGTAGAAAACATAAAAATCACAAAACTCCTAAATTAAAATTAAACCACAAAGAAGAAATTGAAGAATCCTCACCCGAAGAATATGGAGAACACACTGCCCTTGATGGTAGTGGCTAAAACCAGCCTTGACGGAACACAACAAAACCTAAAAAACAAGATTCAATCAAAATCAAAACCCCAAAAACATTAGGGTTCGGCCAAAATTCGGTAGGGTGATGGGGATATCTCAAATCTACCGATAATGGAAGGATAAGAGAGAAGAAACCCATACCTTGAAGCTTCAGACAAGATTTGCAAAGAAACGGGGGAAGAAAATGATAGACGAAGGAGGTTGGAGGGTGGTGTGTTGCGCGGCCAAGGAGGGGCTTTGGCCGGGGGTGTCGTGCATGGGTCCAAGAGAGAGGTAGAGTGGGGCTCCGTTGGTGGCTCATCGGAGGGAGGCCGTGGGAGGGAGAGCGGCCGGAGGGAGGGGGTTGACCGGTTCACGAGAAGATGGGAGGCGGCGTGTGCAACGGGGGGAGATAGGGGGTGACAATCACGATGCAAAGGGGTAGGGGGAAGGGGAGTTCGATGCATAAAGTGGGTGGGGACCCTAATAAGAGAAAAGAAAAAAATTAAATAAGAAATTAAAAAAAGAAAAAAAAGAAAACTAATACTAATAATAAAAACAACAACACAACAACAACAATAATAATAATAATAATAAAAATAATAATATTATAATTATTATTATTTCTATTAAAATATTGTTTTCATATTATTTTATTATTTTTCAAAATTCTGGAAAAGAGCGCACAATTTGGCAGCATGGTTAGCCAGTCGTGTGCTAGCCGTACGCATCTACCGGAGACCCCAAAAATTTAAAATTTTAAAATAAGTTTGACCTGAAACTCAAATCAAAAACTAGATATAATTAAATAATTAATAAATCATGATCGGGGTGTGAAAATTCCCCCCACTACAAAAACTTTCTTCCCCCAGAAAGTCACACAAGTAAACGAGGAATCAAACTCGAGTTCGAAACTGAATGAGGCCAATGAAATCACGAACTCGATGTGACCTTTCACTCTACCAATCACACCTGACCAGATCTAAGGGAAAACGCAATGAGAAGAACCACGAGGAGAAGAGGGGTGTTCTCCCCAACATAATAACCTAACTAGCATGGCTAACATTGAATCTCTCAGCACAAGCTAACTATAGAACAACTGACACAAACCAAAGAGAAAACCCCCTACACAGACCAAAACTCCCACATAGATTAACTCTCAAAGTGACCACAACACAACAATATCTATAGTGGTCTCCCCACCATCTAAGAATTGAACAGATTAGGCCAATTAGCATGGACCCACACGAGAAATATAGCACAAACCGACCCATGAAATCTCTGCATAAACCAATCCCCCACCACATGGGTCCCTGACTAAAGACCCCCAACTGAACGGCAGACGAAACCCCTATCCATTATTTCCCAAGACTCATGTGTCTCTAAAACAAGAACATCCTAAAACAAGAATGGGTCACCAAAGGAGCTAGTCATGCAAGAGAGATAATCATCTTGAGACTCACAACCATAAAGAGACAACCTTCAAAGCTCACATTTGAGGAGGCACAACTACTAGAATTACAAGAAAATGAGATCATCATTCCTTCTTACAACCGAAGTGGGGTATTAAAAGAACAAAGACCAAAATGAGAAAAAGAGACCTTTATGCCTCTTATAGCAAAACAGAACCTTCAAAGATGAGAGAGCTACAACAGAGAAATTTAGACCCTCCCCATTTCAGCACTGGAGATAAAAATTAGACCAAGGTTCCCCACACCCAACGATTCCTAACTACGTGAAAGGATTCACTCTAAGACCTGTGGATGGAGATCTGATGCCTTGAATCATATGTTGTCGTGCAATTAGGAGATGACATCCTCCGGTCGAGACTGCTTCTGATGATGCTGCTAGCGTAACCTCTCTAAGTTTCCCAAATGGCCACACTAAAGACAGGTATTATAAGGATGATGACAAAGCGACTTAAAGTACCCAAACCAGCCACACCATAAGCAAACAATAAAGTGGCCTGACTAATAAAAGATGGAATTGACAAGAAATATTGTCTAAGATAGGTTCCTCTGGTTCACTCTCATCGAATGGGGAACCATCCCAAATCCCAAAAAGAATCAGTCCTTTAACCCTAGATGAATACCCCACATAAGAGAAACTTTAACTAATTTCACAATGCTACCTCCAAAGAGAATGGAATCAACCCCTTGAAATTCCCAATGTAAGACTTCACTATTTGTTGGCCTTGCTGGACACTCATGAGCTCTTCCACTTTCTTCGCTTTCAACTCCTTAGGTATAAACCGTCGGACGGAAGAGGTCTTAATCACCTTCAAAGACATCCCATCATGCAACGATGCTAGGATTTTCTCCCACACCAATCCAAAGTTGAACCCTCAAATGAACTCGAACCAGCATAGACTCTCATAGATTTGGGAGTTTCCAATAACCTAAAAACACCAAAGATTTCACCAAGCCAATCTCTTACCTTCGATAGATCACAATCACCATGAAAGATGGACAACAACTGAAAATAATTCAATTCCACCACTCTACTAAGAGTCTAGGTAGAACCAAAAACTAGAAAAGACTCACTAGAAACCTCTGGGACTTTTTTAGGAAGCATACTCAAAACAAGAGGCACGAATTTGAATCAAAATTCATCATAAGTCAAAATTTCACACTTCAATCACAACTAAATCTCAAACTCAAACCCCCATTTCGACCACAATTCAATATGTCAAAGCCAAGAGCCCATGAAAAAGAATGCCAAGCATGAAAAGAGAACACTAAAAAATTGCTTACTCACCTTTCAAAACAATTAAATTACCTTTTTGAAAACCATTTTTTAGCAAACAAAACAACTTAAGTACCCTCCATTAGTATTCCATGAAGTCTCGAATATACATATACCATTGTGCTAGATCATGAACCCATCCACACATACCGCCAATTATCCATTTTCCACATGCATACCTCTATATGTGTGATCCCTCATAGGAATACCAAGGGTTAATTCAAAACACATCTCATTCTCAAAACGGATCATTCAATGTAAAGCACAAATTCTCAACCAATTTTAAAATAACACTTATCATTAAAGCAATACATTTTCCAAATTCCCAAAAATTTTCCAATTCACATTCCAAAAAACATTACTCAAATCCTAAAACAACTTCCAAAGCACCTCCCATTTTTTCCTTTGAAACCACTCATTCCATTAAAAGAAAACAATTTCCATTTCAAAACCTCTTTTCCACTCCAAAACCAAATCCCCTTTTAAAAACCCCTTTTTCTATGAACCATTTTCATTTTCGAAATCAAATCAAGTCAGTCAAAACTAATCCCAAACATAACTCACATAAAAACTTCCAAAAATAAGGGGCTAGTGGCTATGCCAACCTGGTAACATGGCTTAGCAGACCATGCTCCGAGCGAATATTAACCACAGGAAGCATCTTGAAATGTGCACTCGGGTTGTACATGGATTTTTACTCTATAAATCCCACTATGTAACACTGGCTCACTTCCTTTTTCATCCCTCATCCACACATACTAAGCCAAAGAAGAAAATTCAAATCCCAAACTTCCCCTGGAAACTCGAGTCTTGGGACGGGAAAGGGTTCATGATGTCCCTCCCGCACCTACCTCTTGAGTCCTAACACACCTAATCACCAAGCTACCTAACACCCCAAATAACAAGAACCTCCTCTGATACCATTTTTTCATGAACCAACATGGGTCGACCCTGAACCAGTCACCTGAGACGGTCTGCGGCATGGCCCGAAGGGCGTTCTCGATCCACACAGGATGGAAACTAGTGTCGGGCATCAAAAATAACCAGTTGGGAATGATTTGGCCCATGAAAAAGATAAATAAATAATCATAAACTGAACAAACAGATAAAAAAGAGAAAATAAACTAAAAAAACTGGCAGTAGAAAAAGGAATAAACGAAGCAACATGAAATACATCAAGTGACCTCGTGGGTCACCATGGAACATAAACTACACTCGCTCTGAGAGCGATACAAAAACTAGAGGAACCTGAAACTGAAAAGTAAAGTAGGTGTGAGAATTGAGATGCTTAGTAGGAATTCCAAGATACAACAACGCTCTATTCCCTTTCCTTTTATATGAAATCTAAAACATGATAGTTTGGAAATAGGATGTAATAAAATAATGTTTTCCATTCTTTTCAAATTCAAGTAACAAGTTTTCATTTTCAAGTAAAGCATTTCTCTCCCACTATATTTTCAAAATAAGTTCCAAGAATTCATTAACGTTTCAAAATTAAAGGAAACTAATTTAGATTAAAATATGGTTTTCACAAATAAGACATCAAGTATGAAACAAGTGAAATGAAAATTACATCTCAAGCATCATGTCACAAATGAGCACCATGGGTAATAATTATAGTTATCTAGAACAAGTGGGACCCTAGAGACCTCATACCTCGGTGAAATGTGGATTAGAAACCATGACCCTTGGAAAATGTGTCTTAGAAACCAAGACCCTCAGTAACTATGGCTTAGAAACCACAACCCTCAGTAACCCATATGTTTAGTTAGTTTTGTTGCGTCAATACTGCTAGACAAACCGGGATGAACCCCTGCTGTGTCTTCTAGCATACTAGTCCCGGTCACCCACTTAGATACCCAATTTTCCCATTGTGTTATATTTAAAGTGGTGGTGAGTTTTCTTTATCAAGAAAACATATATGTACATAACACTTTCTTTGTCTAAAACCCATTCAACCTCTCACCACCTCTCTCCCTCCTTAAGCTCATTCCCCCTCTTTCACATCACACAATGCATAAGCATCAAATTATGCACATAATAACACATTCAACATAAAAATCATTTTCTAAAACCAAGGGGGCATGCCTCAAGAGATTTTTTTTTCTTTTTCATAAAACATTCTTAAGGTGCAAACCAGGCTTAATTACATATAGGAAACACTTTTTATAACTAATCACCCAAAAGACCAAACACCATTAGAAATACTCATTACCAATTCAAAACCACTTAGGAAATCAATTTTCAAGGAATGTCACTTAAGACCAATGAGCATTAGAAATACATTTCAATTTCCAAAATGAGGCATAATCATTTCTAGCAACCAAAACTAGATTTCATAGCAGGTTTATATAGAATAAATGAAAAACATATTTTCAAAATAAGCAAGAAATTATGAAATTTAAATTAAAGGCATAGGCATAGGGAACCTACCTCAAACATGTTGTTATTTGTCGACGACCACTCAAACCAACACTTGACGCATACACGCACATGCATTTATACACATATATATATACACCCCTAGTTTCATTACACATATTCCCCGCACCATAAGGGAAAATGTAAAAAGAGGGAACATATATATATATATATATGCCTTACCCTATGCATGTACATGTAGGATACCTCAACACCCTCAACCCAAAATCATCATAGTGAGGTCCAACGCACTAAACATATAATTTAATAAAACAATTAAACACTTAAAAAATCCACAAAACGTTTCAAAATAACACATCAAGGGTTTTCACAAATAACACCCTCAACTTCAAGTAGGAAAAGCCACTTTAAAACCAAAAGTACACCAAAGTGACATTAAAACATACTTTCCATCTTTTGAAAGAGTTTACAAAACATATTGACAAATGAAAAATAAGTAAAACATGCTCAAAGTGGTATATTTCCCATCAAAGATCCTCTTCCACACATACTCACCTCATGTACCCATAAAAACACATGGTGCACTACTTAAACAATTGATTGAACACGTCCAAATATTTTCACAACAAGGAACACACACACAAATACCCCCATTTGCATACTCAAACCCAGTTTTGAAAATATATTCACACCAAAACAATATTCAAACATGTTTCACACCATTTATAAGATTTAATAAACCACTTTAAAAAAAATTATGAAACAAACCCAAGCAGTATTACCAAACTTTGAACACAAATGCCCACTCAAAAACATCTTCTAAGGCCAAATACACACCACAAAAATACTAAAATGTAATATTCAGCCCTTTCATGATCTAATAAATAAAACACACAAGTCATAAAACAAAACCAAGCATTACTAAAAGCATTTATATATGAAACAGACCCCATTTCACACAAGCATGCCATATAAAAATCAAGCACAAGTTAATCTTTTGGAGAAAGATCTTTCGCACCCAAAAAAAAATACCAAAAACTCGAAAATCACAAAACTCCTAAATTAAAATTAAACCAAAATGAAGAAATTGAAGAATCCTCACCTGAGGACCATGGAAAACCCACTACCCTTGACGGAAGTGGCTAAAACCAGGCTTTACGGAACCCGAAGAAACCTAAAAAACAAGATTCAATCAAAATAAAAACCCCAAAAAAATTAGGGTTCAGCCAAAATTTAGTAGGGAGACGGGGAGACCTCAAATCAATCAGGAATGTAAGGAGAAGAGGGAAGAAACCTATACCTTGAAGCTTTAGACATGATTTGAAAAGAAATGGGGGGAGAAAACGACTAACGGAGGAGGCCGGGGGGTGGTGTGTCGTGCGGCCAAGGAGGGGATTTGGCCGGGGGTGTCATGTGTGGGACCAAGAGAGAGGGAGAGTGGGACCTGGTGTTGGCTCTCCAGAGGGAGGCCATGGGATGGAGAGCAGCTGAAGGAAGGGGGTTGGCCGGTGCACGAGAAGAGGGGAGGCAGTGTGTGCAACAAGGGGAGATAGGGGGTGTCGGTCGAGATGCAAAGGGGTAGGGGGAAGGGGAGTTCGACGCACAAAGGGGGGGGGGGGACCCTAACAAGGGAAAAGAAAAAATTAAATAAGAAATTAAAAAAAGAAAAAAAAACTAATACTAATAATAATAATAATAATCAAAATCAAAATGACATTAATAATAATAATAATCAAAATATTAATAAAAATAATAATATTATCATTATTATTATTTCTATTAAAAAAAATCATATTCTTTTTTTTCAAAACCCTAGAAAACAGCGCACAATTTGGCCGCATGGTTGTCCAACCATGCGCGTCTACCAGAGTCCCCCAAAACTTAAAATCTTAAAACGAGTTCGACTCAAAACTCAAAGGAAAAACTAGATATAATTAAATACTTAATAAATCATGATCGAGGTGTGACAGTAAAGGTGTATCCCTAAAATGGGAAGGAATTACCTTTAAACCTGTACAAACACACAACCCAAGAACACAACAAGATGCAACCACAAAGTAAAACTGCAGTAGTAAAAGTTTTTACTGAAAGTAAAAGGGGTCCTGAATACAAGCCCAACTGAAAAGATACAACTATGATAGAAAATAGAAGATAGATCCTGAGATCATCCACCAAGGTTCCTACCTGAAGGGTAGGTAAAGCTCATCTCCATAGTTCTCCATGTCAACCAGTCACCTCCGTGTACCGCCTAGTCTTGACTCCTATAGACTCAGTCGAGCTGCTCGTCGTCTACACAAGACACAATAAGGTACGGGTGAAGCCCGTGCAGGGGTGAGTATATCAATACCCAGTAGGGACCCCTAAACCCCTGAAGGTCTCTCAGAATTACACAAAGTAAAACCAAAAAGCATGATCTCAATCACAAAGCACAAAGTAAAAGACTCAACTCAAACTAGGTATACAACTCAGAGTTCAGGAATAAAGATGATTAGTCTTATTCTATATCATTTTATTCCATTAAGAAGTCTCCATAACTAAACCACGAAGGATTTATTACAATGTCA
Source organism: Viscum album (assembly GCA_963277665.1). Classification (NCBI taxonomy): domain Eukaryota; kingdom Viridiplantae; phylum Streptophyta; class Magnoliopsida; order Santalales; family Viscaceae; genus Viscum; species Viscum album. Next base: position 368,023,854 of record OY728131.1, read on the forward strand.
AACCACACAGGTTTGTATGTCACTGATCCATGAGGGTCCGCACTAAGGTTGGTCCTCATCGGGTCACGTACTGCTAATCTACACAGGGTCGTTAGATTGTTGATCCACACATGGTCGCTATGGTGCTGATCCGAACAGGGTCGCTAGATACTGATCCACACAGGGTCACTATGATGCTGATCTACACAGGGTCACTATGATACTAATCCACAAAGGTTCACTAGATGTTAATCCACACAGGGTCTCTAGATGTTGATCCGCATAGGGTCACTATGATACTGATCCACACAGGGTCTCTATGCAGATGACAGCTAGCCACAGGATTCCCCCACCCGATGCGCTTAAGTAATGTAGTATTTTCTCCTCTGGATATCGGTCTTGCCTCAACTACTATGAAGTTCCATAAAGGAGAACCCAAAGGACCTCCATGTCATAAGTGTTCCTATTCAACAGAATGTGCGTCAATCGAATGTTCGGTCTATGAGTTATAGGCATTTTAGTGCCGAGGGCCCGGTTGGATTTGGGTACGATCCAAACCATCCATACTCCAACTTTCTCCAAAACCCAAGTGGAATGTCTCAAAAAGGACTATATCATCCAAAGTATTCCAATTTTGTAGACGGATCGTCAAACAGACGTCTAGTTTGTAAGATATGACCTTTTAAGCATATATGGGCCCGAAAGGGGTCCGGGTCCAGTCTGACCTGGTCGGCCCAACCAGGCCCGACCTAGCCTGGGTCGACCCGACCTGGTTCAGGTCAAACCAACCCGATATGGGTTCGACCTGGCCCAGACCAAACCATCATGGGCCTACCCTGTTGGGTAGGGCCGTGGTGGGCTCAGCCCGTCGGTTGGTGTGACCCGCGCAAAGGGTCACGCGGTCTACCTCCCGAACGAACCGCTGGTCTGTTTGGTCTTCCAAAACGGCAGCGCCACGTGGCGCCACCCCCTATCAGTAGGACCCAGGGGGCACGGGTTTCCTTTGCCTCTACTGCGGCGTGCGATGGCGCGCCACCTCGCCAACGCGGTCAGCCGAGTGTCAGCTGCCCCTTCAAGTCCGCCACAACACCTATCAGTGTCGCCCCCTTCCACAGCCGGTGAGCACCGATGGATCTTCCACGATCCACCGGGTGAACTCCGGTGGTCCTTTTTTCTTTCCACTCATGCCTACGGACCTACCGAGATGCCTTCTTCACTATGTGGCTCCCAGATTCAAGGTTCTGTCGAGTTGAAAAAAATTTCCCCCGGTGAATGTAACAAGAACGAAGTGGCGGAGGGTCTGGGCCTTGTTTATTTGGCTCGTACCCTCCGCGTTAGTACCTTAAAAAGTGGTATAAATTTAATTTATCAAATATAAACTTAAATAATAAACCCCCTACCTCAAGAATCATTGGTGACTGATGCGGATGACGATGCTTCCACATTCGAGGGTATTGCGGATGAAGGAGAAGGTTCGCGTGCATTTTCGTTCGTCGACCGTCGACATCTGGATCGATTCCTCCATTCTTCATTGGTAGGGTTCTTCATTGGAACTTTGTCGAAGTTATCCTATGGGTTTTCAAAACTCACACCCATGATTTAATTTAAAATGGTGAGTTAAGAGATTAAACCCCCTTTCAATAAAAGGCTCATTAAAAGGTGCAATTAATGAATCACCTTAATTACATGAGATGTGGTTACACAACAATGTGTAACCGGGCATTTAATGTCCCTCATTAAATGCCCGACCATATCTGTGGGTCCCTCCACTGTTACTCAAGTGATGGTAGGAAGAATAAAATAACATAACATGTTATTTTATTATTCTTTCAAAAATCCACAAAACTAACTTTTTCACCCAACCTACTGCGATGGAATGAAGCCACCCTTAAGAGAATATTGTCGCTGCGGATTCAATGATGTCCTCATATTTTAATTTTGAGCTTTGGTTCAAAAGTTAGAAAATTTCTCTCATACGTTTACTGAACGTACCTTAAAAAAAGTTTAAAAATTCGTTCCGGTCACATCAGGCCTCGGAATCACGCGCTGTCAATTTTTGCAAACTCATAGTAACCCCAAATAATTTAAAAAAATACGTGGAATTTCTGGGTCTTTATATTCTCCCCGCCTTAGGTATTTTTTTCCCCGAAAGCTATAAAAAAACTAGGGGAACAAATGGGGGTACTGAGCACGTATCTGAGCCACCCACTCCTATGTTCTCTCGTGGAGATTCCTGTGCTGCCAACAAACTCACACCATAGGAATCACCCGCCCATGAAGGACCCACCCTTGTCGATCCTCTATCTCCACTGGGAACTCTGCAAACGTTTCCCCATTGTCGATATCCAGCTTTCCCCAGTCGATTATTTTCAATGGATCATGCACGTACCTCCTCAGCTGCGACACATGGAAAACATTATGCACCTGGTACATCTGTGGGGGGAAAACTAGATGGTATGTCACCTCGCCTACTCTGCTGAGGATATGGAATGGTATGATGAACCTCAAAGATAGCTTTTCACCCCAACCAAACCTCCATAATCCTCATCGGGGTGAGACCCCACTACCACAAAACTAGGCAAGGCCAGTGCCAGCCTTTATCAGTGCTAACGAAAAAGCACTGATAAAGGGGGGTACGTTTATCAGTGCTAAAAAAAGCACTGATAAAGTTACCCCTTAATCAGTGCTTTTTTTAGCACTGATAAAGGTACCCCCTTTAACAGCGCTTTTTTTAGCGCTGTTAAAGGGTACCCCTTTATCAGTGCTTTTTTTGTAGCACTGATAAAGGGGGGTCTTTATCAGTGCTTTTTTTAAAAGCGCTGATAAAGTGTCTACTTCCAAAAAAATAATTAAAAAAATATATTAATAATTAAATATATAGATATAGTTATATTGATATAAATATAATATATATTTTTTAAATATAATTTTAAATATATTTTAGATATGTATAAATATACAGTTACACTTAATATATAAGATATTTAGTGAAAATGGATTATAAAAAAAATAAAAAAATATTTTTAATAAATAATTTGCTAATTATTATGGAGTGATAGCCATTTCATAACAATTTGAAGACTAAAAAAATTAAAAAAAAGATCCAAAATATGTTGAAAACGCAACTCAAACTTCAAACGGACATAACTTTTGATCAGGATGTCCGTTTGAGCTCTATAGCATATCAAATCGAAACATGCGATGATCTCTACACACTAGTGACCCAGGCAAAGCCTCTTTCACATTTTTCAAATCCAAAAAAGTCCCAAAAGGCCTCCAAAACTGAGTTTTTAGTCGGGATACCCCGATTTTTTAACATTTTGTAGATTTTCAGCCTCGTTTAAGGGGGTATTATTGGATTTTTTTGGTGGGAACTGAATTTATTCCAAGTTATTACATTCATATTGATATTATGTCTTTGAAATTTTATCATTTTTTATAATGCACTGCTATTTATAATCAAATATATAACAATATATACATATTTTTTATATATTCACACATAAAAATTTAATTATAAATATAAATAATAAAATATATTTACATATAAAATATATTAGATTTATCTAAATAATAACTAATATCCATTTTATTTAAAATACCAATATATAAATATTTATATACCTATATATTAATCTAACTATATATATATATATTAATATAACTACATATATATATTGATATAACTATAAATATATATATTAATATCACTATAAATATATATATTAATATATATATATATTACTATACGAATAAATATAACTATATATATATATAAATAGAGATATCATGAAATGGAAAACAAATCAAAATAGAGGAGTGGTAAGGGCTTAGACGCGCAGGGGGGAGGTCTCGAGTTCAAAACCTGGTGGAGGCAGGGGCGCACGCATGGGGGTGGATTTGGGGGGCTAGCACTGATAAAGGGTGGAGGGGGTGCGTGTGGGCACTGGAGGGGCTGAAAATCGCTTTTAAAAGGGGGGATCAAGCACTATAAAATCCCCCCCCCTAATTGGCAGGATTTTTTTTATTTTTTTTAATTTTTTTAACTTTTATCAGCACTAAAAATAAAGTGTTGATAAAGGACCCTTTTATCAGTGCTTCTTTTTAGCACTAATAAAATACCCCTTTTATCAGCGCTTTTTTTAGCACTGATAAAGAGGACCCCCCCCCCCCCCCCCTATCTTCACTGGAATTAAGAGCACTTTTCTAGCGCTGTTAAAGGCCATTTTTAGCACTGATAAAAGTCATATTTTTGGTAGTGATCGTAAGAAGACATCGTCTCCCTCCTCAAACTCCAAGGGTCTCTGTCTCCTATTGGCATAAGACTTCTTCCGGATTTGTGTCATATGCATCCTCTCCTGGATGATCTACACCTTCTCTATGGTAGCCTGTACCATTTCTGGATCCATAAGTGCCGACTCCCCTAGGTCTGTCCAGCATAGAGGTGATCTATATGGTCACCCGTATAGGGCCTCAAACAGAGCCATGTCGATGGTGGAGCAATAACTATTGTTTTATGCGAACTCCACCAGTGGAAGGTGGTCCTCCCAACTACGACCAAAATCAAGGACACAAGCATGTAGCATGTCATCGAGTTTCTGAATGGTCTGCTCCGTCTAACCATCTGTCTGAGGATGGAAGGCGGTGCTCAAATGTAACTGAGTCCCGAACGAATCCTATAATCCCTTCCACAAACGGGATGTAAAATTAGTGTTGTGATATGAGACGATCGTCGATGGCACCCCGTGAATCCTTACAATCTCTTATACGTAGAGGCGTCCCAAGCTCTCTATTGATCCCTGCTCTCGAATGGGTGGGAAGTGGGCCGACTTGGTGAGTTGGTCAACGATCACCCAAATGGAATCGTGGCCCCTGGACATACATGGTATCCCTATAATGAATTCCATGGAGATATTGTCCCACTTCCACTCTGGCACCTCGAGTGGATGATCTAAGCCTGCTGGTACCTGATGTTCAGCCTTCACTTGCTAATAAGTGAGGCATTGAGATATGAACTTTGTTACTACTTTCTTCATCCCTGGCCACCAGTACTGACACTAGAGGTCCTGGTACATCTTTTACACTCCAAGATGTACCGCCAAAGGGGATGTCTGGAACTCCCTCAACACATCCTCTTGAAGCATCACTGGTACCATGGTGCATCTTTTGAAAAGGATGACGTGCTCCCCACCTTCATAAAATCCATCAGGAGCCTGTCCAGAGGATATCTGAGCACGTCGGGCCTTGCAGTCCCCGTCCCCAAGTTGTACCTCCCAAACTCGCTGAAGAAGTGGGGGAGTGACAGTCATAGAATAGAGGTAAGATTATCCATCACTATCCACAAAGGATATCTGTAATGCATCTAGCTACTTTGTCGCCTCACTCAGCAACTATAGACTAGGCCTCTTGATGATTGTGTATGCTACTATGTTCCCCTTCCCAGGAGTGTAGACCATCTCGAAGTCGTAGTCCTGGAGAAACTCCAGCCATCGTCATTGTCTCAGGTTCAGATCCTTCTATGAGAAGATATACCTGAGACTCTTGTGATTAGAGTAAATAGTAAATTGTTCACCCATCAAGTAGTGTCGCTACATCTTCAGTGCAAAGACCACTACTGCTAACTCCGGGTCATGGGTAGTGTAGTTCTTATCATGTTGTCTCAACTGCTGTGAGCCGTAGGCAATCACTGCTCTCTCCTGCATCAGGACACAACCTAATTCAGTCCCTGATGCGTCGTAGTAGACTACATACCCAACACCCTCTTCTGGCAGCCTCAAGATGGGGGAAATAATCATCCTTTTCCTCATCTCCTTAAAACTCCATTGGCATCTCTCCATCCACATGAAGGGTTATCCCTTCTTTGTCAAAGCTGAAAAAGGTGTCGCAACTCTGGAAAATTCAGGTACGAATCTTCGGTAGTACCCATCCAATCCCTGTAAACTCCGCACCTCGGTCACACTCCTGGGTGGCTCCCAAGCAAGCACTGCCTCTATATTCTCTGTATCCACTCCAACTCCAACCTCCGAGATAACGTGCCCTAGGAAGTGGACTTCTCGTATCCAGAATTGGAACTTCAAGAGATTTCTGTAAAGCTGGTGCTCTCAGAGTGTATCTAGAACTGTCTACAGGTGTGTGGCCTCCTCCTCCTCTGATGCTGAGTATATCAAGATGTCTTCAATGAAGACTACCATGAAGTGATCTAGGTAAGGCTGGAAGATCCTGTTCATGAGCCCCATTAACACTTCTGTATCATTGGTCATGCCGAAGGGCATTACCAATAACCCATAATGGCCATACTGACATCTAAAGGTCGTTTTAGGTACGTCCTCGTCTTGTACCTTGAGATAATGATAGCCTGATTTGAGGTCTATCTTTGAAAACCATTGATCTCCCTTCATCTAGTCAAAGAGATCATCAATCATCGGAAGTGGATACTTGTTCTTCATAGTCACTTGGTTCAGGTGTCGATAGTCTATAAAAAGCCTCAGACTCCCATTTGCCTTCTTGGAGAACAAAATCGAGGATGGCCATGGAGAAACACTGGGCCTTATAAACCCCTTCCTCTACAAGTCCTCCAACTAAAACTGAAACTCATGAAGCTCTACGGGGGCCATCCAATATGATAACGTAGATATGGGTGTCGTCTTAGGGTATAAGTCAATGTAGAATTCTGCCTCTATACAAGGAGTTAGTCCTGAAACATCATCAAGAAAGACATCAACATACTGGTCCATCACTACAGGATAACTCAGACTCCTCACGTCAACTGCTCCGAGGGTAATTCTAGTCAACTGATGAGTGATCAGCCGCACCCTCCTTCGAGTAAGTCCACCTTGTACTACAAAGGTTACCTTCTCGCTGGTGAAGGAAAACCAGATACCATCCTCGCGAACACACCTCACTTTGTGCCTAAAAAATTCGATCTGAGCATGGACTTTGGATAGCCAGTCCATACCCAAGATGATGTTGTAAGGCCTCAACGTTGTTACTAGGAGATCCCAGCCAAATCTCATTCCTCCTAGAGTAAGCTCACACTACCGGCACCAGTGTGTAATCATTTAATCCTCTCCCATAAGAGTCTCTAATTTTAAGGATTGAGCCAATGGCTCCATCGGAATCTCTGAGCTCCAAACGAGTGTTGTGGAAATAAAAGAGTGACTGGAACCTGTGTCTATAAGAACTGCAGCTAGGTTGGAATAGACACAGATCGTACCTCTAATCATCTCTAGAGCATCGTGGTTGTAGGCCTCTACCACCTAAATCTAAGCTTGCCCATGTCCACCTGCTCCCTATGGTCGCGGTGGACCACCTGGGGTGGTGGCGGTAGAACCTCAAATCTCCACCCACCGCCTATTGCACGACATGCTTTTCTGCCACGTCCACCGCCCTGTGGACCTCCTTGCTCGAATCTCAGCCTCTGCCTTGACGGTCCCTCAACCGTCTACTAATCTTCGGTACAACGAGTCAGGCAGTTGTGAGCCATGTGACCATGCCCACCGCACGTGAAGCATAGTATGCTTCCTAGATGACCCCCTCTTCCTCGCGAGCTCCACACCTTCGACCCTGCATCTTGAGGTAATCCACCAGAGAGTCTGGCCTGCTTGGACCTCTGCATCATCTGCCTACTACCTGCTATAGATGACTTGGCCACCTGTCATCCGATGGTGTCTCTCATCATCGGTGCCTGCTCAACTAAGAAGCTCTCCACCAATAATGCTCGCTCGAGCACTCCATCCTACGTCGGGATATTTAGCGATATCATCGATGCTCGGATCTCCCACCAGAGACCCTTCTCAAAGGTCTGAGCCCTGAAGAATGGGTCTCGTACCATGTCGGTGGAGTAGTGTGATAGGTTAGTAAATCTCATCGAGTACTGGGCCACTAATAGGCTACCCTGTTGTAAGTGCAGTAGCTCCTAGATATGCACTGAGCATAAAGTCGCTGGTATGAACTCTGACCTAAAGAGGGACTCAAAGTACAACCAGGATAGTGTCACCTCCTCATGCGTCTGGAGTGTTAGACTCTACTATCTCCCTTTTGTTCCTTGAAAAAGGCTAGCAGCTAGGATCACCATATGCTCTGATGGTGTCCCAACTAGGCAGCAAACTCTAGACACAGCTTCCAGCCAGTTCTCAGCTGCCTGGGGATCTGTCTTGCCTCGAAACCTCAGAGGCCCCTACCACTGGAACTCATGAAATGCGCTCAGTCAGTGTGCATCGTCCGCCAATGGAGCAAGTGGCAATAGCTTCCCAACGGGTAGTGGTGTTGGTGGTGCACCACCCGAAGGTGATATTGTTGTAAGAGGGCCCTGCACCGAAGCCTCATCGCTCGGTGGGCCGTCATCGTGAACTCTCTCTAGAATCCTGGTTGGCTATCTATGTGGAGGGATCCTGAAAAGAAACAGGTGTTCCACGGACAATAAGTTATACCTGGTGATATGAATCAAATGAGATAAAAATTAAAACATTTCCATAACATAGGCAATCAATGTTTTCATGAACCAAGTTGGAAATCAGAATTCAGGGTCCTGGTATATGGATACATAGGCCGACACACCAACACTGAACTCCCTGAACTGAAAACCACCCTCAAAACATTTAACACTATTGCTTCATTAGAAAGATCAGAGTCCTAGTTCTTCGGTAGAACCAACTCCTTTGATACCACTTTGTCATGACCCGTTTGATGAAGCTATAATTTTCACATATTATATATTGTATTTCAATGTTTTAAATCCCACCATAGTGTTATTTTATGGTCAATTGTCACATTTTTATGTTTTAGTGGTATTTTGAGCTCAAATGCAAAAATGGCTTAATTTTGGTGTTTAACTGTTTTATTTGTCCTTATTATTTCGGCCATATCATTTTCTACACTGACCCAAATTGTGAAATTAATTTTTTTAGGTTTACTTAAATTATTTTCCGAATTTCATCCTTCTGGATTCCCAGCTCAATCAATCATTTTGAGGCCCAAAACTAGCTCACAATCCGGACCTCGAAATCTGTGCATAGATTTGAAATGTTTTAAAGATGAGATTTTATATCGAAGATGACCAATCCAATGGAGCTGATATTAAACATGGATCTAGAGGAATCATTAATTAACATCTTTAATTAAGGAGTACACGTCTGAATCGGCTGTTTTAAAGGACTTAAATGCATGGGAAGTTGGAGTTGTGGAAGACGAAGAGTCACTTTGTCAGATTACATTTTCCGCACTAAACCTGCCATAACTCCATCATACGTGGACCAATCGGGCTGAAATTTTGTGGAGGGATGAGGAAGATTATATGGAACAACTTTGAAAAAGGGAAAATTTACCAATTCGGTCATTTTATGGGCCTCAATGTCTGTGCAATCCGGAGGAAAGAATTTGAGCGAGAATTATTCTCCCACTTTCTCTATAAATATGTATCTCTTCTCTCTTTTACAAGGATATCCATTTTCAAGGGGAAAGGTTGAGTATTTTTATTGTAATATTTTATTTTATTTTTAGTATATATTAGTTTAGCTTTCCTATTCATACCTCATTTCTTCCATTTATTTTATTTTATGTATTCTCCCACCGTTATTCCCTTCTCAACTCCACTAAAAATGGAGAACTAACCTCGGTGCTTGTTCGAGGGAGGGAATGGTGAGTTGATTGAGTTATTGTACTTTAATTTCTAATCCATTTATTCAATTATAATAATTTTTTTGGTGGTTAAAATGATTACAGTGAGCGGTAGCCCTGTTTTCTCTTCCACCAATTTCTTCTTCTCGTTTATAAATGTTCCTTCCCTTCGCTATTTGTGTCGTGCATACGGTGGAGTATGGCATGAGTAGTGATGGTCAGCGAAGAGGTCTCATAGCTGACTTTAGGAAGAGCATTACCCTGTATGCATAGGTCTCGGTATGGGGTAATGACAATCCAAATGAGAAGGTGAGGTGTGACAGGTCTTGATCACCTCATTGAATTGAATTTTGAGATTCTTTTTAAACAATGATATCAACCATCATGACCTCCTAAGAACAACTGCCTTCTTTCGTTATTCTAATTTCATTCTGTATTTAATTGCATTTTATATATTATATTTATATTTTATTCCTTTTAAATTATCCCCCCCCCCATTTATATTATTATTATATTTTTATATTAGTTATTTTTGTAATAGTGACAATAGGAAATTAGTGTGTGTGAGCGGCCTCCTTGTGATCGACCCTAGGGTGTGCCACTATGGTACATTTTTAGGTTAATAAGAAATTAATTGAATTGTGGTTCGTGACAAACCACTCTCATCAATTTGGCGCCGTTGCCGGGGAGGTCAAGTTCTTTCACACACTATTTTCATAAAAACCAAAAAAAAATTAAAAATTTCAAAAACTAAAAAAAAAAGAGAATTTTGTTGCATATCATTGTTTTTTTAGGTCATGGATTATTTCAGTGATTTTTCATATACATGGCCTAGTACTTAATTTTCTAGTAGGGAAGATGCTTTTATGCTGCAGATGGAACAAGATGCAGCGATGATTCAAAATAATTTCAAAATCCTTGAACAAGCAAGCAAGATGGTAGCATCATTGGCGGATGAATTTGAAGAAGTTAAAGATCTATGGCTGGAACGAAAACAACAAATGTACCAAGCTGAAGAAGAAAAGTTAAATGTTGTTCCACCTACATTTGAAGTTGACAAACCCAAGGAGTACTTGAAGACTCAAATTGAAGATCCAATCGTCTCTCCTTGGCCATTGCTTGAATAGGTTCTTGATTACAAGCCAGCTGATACAACTGTGGGAGATCAACATGCATTGGAGGAACAATGGTATGATTTTGTTGAAGAACAAAAGGTAAGTGATCCTCCCATCTTATTCAAAGAATAATCAGTACCTCTATACCCTTCTCTTTCTTTGGAAGAAGTTAATGAAGTCCCTGCTGAAAAAGAGTTCCCAATGGACTTGCTTGAAGAGATCGTGTTTCAAGTTGTCCTACACGAAAGGGAAGATTTTTATATTGATTGTTAATGTTTTAATAATATCCAAGTGGAATTATTTTCTAACTTCCCTTCTGAATTTTTTAACACAGCATCACATGTGCAAGCCCTGGATGTTAAAGTCAAAGTGGCCAAAGAAGTCGTGGCTAGAGAAGTGGAGGACCCATTCTTCCTCTTTCCCCCATCATTCCAGTTGTACCACATTGAAATGGGGAAGAAGCTATTGTACTCTATTTATGGGTTTCTCTATGGATGTTGTCGGTTGAAGAGAATTGGAAGAAAGATGTTTTGGTGGTTTCTGAGCAAGAAACCTCATCCACCAACGGATTGGGGTTAAACCGCTGCAACTGCCTGCCTAGGGGCAGTAAAAACCTAGCACCCACTTTGGGGGTCAAACTAAGCCTTATCCTTTTTTTCCATTCCTCTTTCTTTTCCATTACTCTTTATTTTTATTTATTTTTCTTATGTTTTCTTTATTTCATTCCTTTTAGGTAAAGTGGTGTCATCTAGGAGCTTAACTCAAGGCTGCCACTGTAAAATAAAGTCAGGTTGTATCTTTCCTTTTATTTTTCTACCCTTATCATTCTTTTGTTGAGCTGTAATGGGGGTAGTGAAATCTAGGTGTGGGGGAGTGTCAACCTACTTAGATGTTTTGTGTGCTTTATTTTTATTTTTATTTTTCATCTTTTTAGGATCCTTGAGCTTCAATGAATATTTTAATCATTTTTCACACACTAATTGATTTTGAGATGATTGAAATGATTTTTGAAGAAATGGATTTTAAATGATTGTTGATGTGAAAATTTTTCCTTGAAATGGATTTTCAAGCATTTTTATGAGTTTGACCAATTTTTGAAATCCATGCCCATGAAACACTGAATCAATAGATTTTTCCTGTCTTGTGAGGTATTCTGAACCACTTTTAAATATTCTTTCTTATACCCACATTTTCTTGAGAGAATCTTGGATTTTGTGTGAGAACCAGAACTTGTGACTTTTCTCTTTCGAAGCTTTGGATTTCATGGAATGGTTTTTGATATGATTGAGGAATTTGTTTGGCCAACCATATTTTATCTTGAGACCTACCTTTACATCTATCATTCTTTATCCCTTAGATTCCATGAATTTCCTTATAGGTTTAAGCCACATTACAAGACGATTTTTCCTTACCTACCCACACTCTTGGTATTTTTGCATGTATATTTCAAGTTTGAGTGTGGGGGAAGGACCTTTCGTGTGCGTTATTTGGGATGTGTTTCATTAGTGGGTGATGTGAGGTGTGTGTGAACTTTCTGGGCAGTGGATGATAAAGATCAAATTGGGCATGAGTAATCCTTTCATTGTGCTTTATTGTTTCATCTGGTTCTCCTTCAAAAAAAATAAAAAATTAGAGAAAATGGAGATGAGCTTGAATTTATCATTGTATTAAATTTTTCATCTCATTCTCCATGAAAAAAAATCAAAAAAAAATAAAGTTGTGCCTTTCTGGAGCATTACAAAAAAATGAAAAAAGAGAAAAAAAGGGGAGAATTTGGATAAATTAATTCATTGGATTCATTTCCTGGCTCATGTCCCATGTCATAAAAAAGGGGAGGTGTTGTGTATCACATTTGTAAAGGGTATTGAGTGAGGTTCATCCTGTGTTTTCACTTGATTATTCATGCATTTTGCTTAAGAGTCCAACCTTCTCTTTTTACCCTTAATTTTTCAATCATTTTCCCATCAACCCTAAGCCACAGAATTCACCTGAAAAAGTCCTCATGATTAAATTCATTTTCATGTTTCTCACAGTGGAGAGATTAGAATTGTCACAAGCCTATGGTGATACATGCACTTTCCAAGTCTGAGCATAACTCCAGATTTAATTTCTCTTGAGTGAAGAGTGACACAAATTTCAAGGTAAGGTGGGTTGTGATTGGGCCATGGATGGATTTAGGAGGTTGAATAAATTTAAATGTGAGGAATGAAAATGATTGGGAATTTTTTTTCATAGAGGAGACATTATGGAATTTCCTTATGGAAGAGATCATTGATGTTTTCTCATTTTGATTTTTGTGTGAATTTTGATTTGGATATATGATGATTTCTCGGGAGTGCAATGATTAAGTGTGGGGGAGTGATGAAGCTATAATTTTCACATATTATATACTGTATTTCAATGTTTTAAATCCCACCATAGTTTTAGTTTATGGGCAATTGTCACATTTTTATGTTTTAGTGGTATTTTGAGCTCAAATGCAAAAATGGCTTAATTTTGGTGTTTAACTGTTTTATTTGTCCTTATTATTTCGGACATATCATTTTCTACAATGAACCAAATTGTGAAATTAATTTTTTGTAGGTTTACTTACATTATTTTCCGAATTTCATCCTTCTGGAGTCCCATCTCAATCAATCATTTTGAGGCCCAAAACCAGCTCACAATCCGGACCTCGAAATCTGTGCACAGATTTGGAATGTTTTAAAGCTGAGATTTTATATCGAAGATGACCGATCCAATGGAGCTGATATTAAACACAGATCTGGAGGAATCATTAATGAACATCTTTAATTAAGGAGTCCACGTCTTAATAGTCTGGTTTCAAGGACTTAAATGCATGGGAAGTTGGAGTTCTGGAAGACGAAGAGTCACTTTGTAAGATTAAATTTTCCTCACTAAACCTGCCATAACTCCATCCTAAGTGAACCAATAGTGCTGAAATTTTGTGGAGGGATGAGAAAGATTATATGGAACAACTTTGAAGAAGGGAAGAGTTACCAATTCGGTCATTTAATGGGCCTCAATGTCAGTTCAATCCGGAGCACAGAATTTGAGCGAGAATTCTTCTCCCATTTTCTCTATAAATATGTATCTCTTCTCTCTTTTACAAGGATAGCCATTTTCAAGGGGAAAGGTTGATTATTTTTATTGTAATAGTTTATTTTATTTATATTATATATTAGTTTAGATTTCCTCTTCATACCTCCTTTCTTCCATTTATTTTATTTTATGTATTCTCCCACCGTTATTCCCTTCTCAACTCCACTAAAAATGGAGAACTAACCTCGGCGCTTGTTCGAGGGAGGGAATGGTGAGTTGATTGAGTTATTTTAATTTAATTTCTAATCCATTTATTCAATTCTAATAATTTTTTTGGTGGTTAAAATGATTACAGTGGGTGGTAGCCCTGTTTTCTCTTCCACCAATTTTTCTTCTCGTTTATAAATTTTCCTTCCCTTCGCTATTTGTGTCGTGCATACGGTGGAGTATGGCATGAGTAGTGATGGTCAGCAAAGAGGTCTCATAGCTGAATTTAGGAAGAGAATTGCCCTGTATGCAGAGGTCTCGGTATGGGGTAATGACAATCCAAATGATAAGGTGAGGTGTGACAGGTCTTGATCACCTCATTGAATTGAATTTTGAGATTCTTTTTAGACAATGATATCAACCACCATGACCTCCTAAGAACAACTGCCTTCTTTCGTTATTCTAATTTCATTCTATATTTAATTTCATTTTTATATATTATATTTATATTTTATTCCTTTTAAATTATCCCCCCCCCCATTTATATTATTATTATATTTTTATATTAGTTATTTTTGTAATAGTGATAATAGGAAATTAGTGTGTGTGAGCGGCCTCCTTATGATCGACCCTAGGGTGTTCCACTATGGTACATTTTTAGGTTAATAAGAAATTAATTGAATTGTGGTTCGCAACAAACCACTCTCATCAATTTGGCGCCGTTTCCAGGGAGTTCAAGTTCTTTCACACACTATTTTCATAAAAACCAAAAAAAATTAAAAATTTCAAAAACTAAAAAAAATAGAATTTCGTTACATATCATTGTTTTTTTAGGTCATGGATTATTTCAGTGATTTTTTATATACATGGCCTAGTACTTAATCTTCTAGTAGGAAAGATGATTTTATGCTGCATATGGAACAAGATGTCATGATGATTCAAAATAATTTCAAAATCCTTGAACAAGCAAGCAAGATGGTAGCATCATTGGCGGCTGAAGTTGAAGAAGTTAAAGATCTATGGCTGGTATGAAAACAACAAATGTACCAAGATGAAGAAGAAAATGTAAATGTTGTTCCACCTAAATTTGAAGTTGATGAACCCAAGGAGGACTTGAAGACTCAAATTGAAGATCCAATCGTCTCCCCTTGGCCATTTCTTGAAGAGGTTCCTAATTACAATCCAGCTGATACAACTGTGGGAGATCAACATGCATTCGAGGAACAATGGTATGATTTTGTTGAAGAACAAAAGGTAATTGATCCTCCCATATTATTTAAAGAAGAATCAGTACCTCTATACCCTTCTCTTGCTTTGGAAGAAGTTAATGAAGTCCCTGCTGAAAAAGAGTTCCCAGTGGCCTTGCCTGAAGAGATCGTGTTTCAAGTTGTCCTACACGAAAGGGAAGATTTTTATATTGATTGTTCATGTTTTAATCATATCCAAGTAGAATTATTTTCTAACTTCCCTTCTGAATTTTTTGACACAGCATCACATGTGCAAGCCCTGGATATTAAAGTCGAAGTGGCCAAAGAAGTCGTGGCTAGAGAAGTGGAGGACCCATTCTTCCTCTTTCCCCCATCATTCCAGTTGTACCACATTGAAATGGGGAAGAAGCTATTGTACTCTATTTATGGGTTTCTATATGGATGTTGTCAGCTGAAGAGAATTGGAAGAAAGATTTTTTGGTGGTTTCTGAGTAAGAAACCTCATCCACCAACGGATTGGGGTTAAACCGCTGCAACTGCCTGCCTAGGGGCAGTAAAAACCTAGCACCCGCTTGGGGGGTCAAACTAAGCCTTATCCTTTTTTTGCATTCCTCTTTATTTTCCATTACTCTTTCTTTTTATTTATTTTTCTTATGTTTTCTTTATTTCATTCCTTTTAGGTAAAGTGGTAGTATCTAGGAGCTTAACTCAAGGCTGCCACTGTAAAATAAAGTCAGGTTGTATCTTTCCTTCCTTTTATTTTTCTGCCCTTATCATTATTTTGTTGACCTGCAATGGGGGTAGTGAAATCTAGGTGTGGGGGGAGTGTCAACCTACTTATATGTTTTGTGTGCTTTATTTTTATTTTTATTTTTCATCTTTTTAGGATCCTTGAGCTTCAATGAATATTCTAATCATTTTTTACACACTAATTGATTTTGAGATGATTGAAATGATTTTTGAAGAAATGGATTTTAAATGATTGTTGATGTGAAACTTTTTCCTTGAAATGGATTTTCAAGCATTTTTATGAGTTTGACCAATTTTTGAAATCCATGCCCATGAAACACTGAATCAATAGATTTTTCCTGTCCTGTGAGGTATTCTAAACCACTTTTAAATATTCTTTCTAATACCCACATTTTCTTGAGAGAAACTTGGATTTTGTGTGAGAACCAGAACTTGTTACTTTTCTCTTTCGAAGCTTTGGATTTCATGGAATGTTTTTTGATATGATTGAGGAATTTTTTTTGGCCAACCATATTTTATCTTGAGACCTACCTTTACATCTATCCTTCGTTAGCCCTTAGATGCCACGAATTGACTTATAGGTTTAAGCCACATTACAAGCCAATTTTTCCTTACCTACCCACACTCTTGGTATTTTTGCATGTATATTTCAAGTTTGAGTGTGGGGGAAGGGCCTTTCGTGTGCGTTATTTGGGATGTGTTTCATTAGTGGGTGATGTGAGGTGTGTGTGAACTTTTTGGGCAGTGGATGATAAAGATCAAATTGGGCATGAGTAATCCTTTCATTGTGCTTTATTGTTTCATCTGGTTCTCCTTCAAAAAAATAAAAAATTAGAGAAAATGGAGATGATCTTGAATTTATAATTGTATTAAATTTTTCATCTCATTCTCCATGAAAAAAAAATCAAAAAAAAATAAAGTTGTGCCTTTCTGGAGCTTTACAAAAAAATGAAAAAAAGAGAAAAAAAGGGGAGAACTTGGATAAATTCATTCATTGGATTCATTTCCTGGCTCATGTCCCATGTCATAAAAAAGGGGAGGTGTTGTGTATCACATTTTTAAAGGGGATTGAGTGAGGTTTATCCTGTGTTTTCACTTGATTATTCATGCATTGTGCTTAAGAGTCCAACCTCCTCTTTTTAGCCTTAATTTTTCAATCATTTTCCCACCAACCCTAAGCCACAGAATTCACCTGAAAAAGTCCTCATGATTAAATTAATTTTCATGTTTCTCACAGTGGAGAGATGAGAATTGTCACAAGCCTATGGTGATACATGCACTTTCCAAGTCTGAGCATAACTCCAGATTTAATTTCTCTTGAGTGAAGAGTGACACAAATTTCAAGGTGAGGTAGGTTGTGATTGGGCCATGGATGGATTTAGGAGGTTGAATAAATTTAAATTTGAGGAATGAAAATCATTGGGAATTGTTTTTCATAGAGGATACATGATGGAATTTCATTATGGAAGATATCATTGATGTTTTCTCATTTTTGATTTTTGTGTGAATTTTGATTTGGATATATGATGATTGCTCGGGGGTGCAATGATTAAGTGTGGGGGAGTGATGAAGCTATAATTTTCACATATTATATACTGTATTTCAATTTTTTAAATCCCACCATAGTGTTAGTTTATGGGCAATTGTCACATTTTTATGTTTTAGTGGTATTTTGAGCTCAAATGCAAAAATGGCTTAATTTTGGTGTTTATCTGTTTTATTTGTCCTTATTATTTCGGACATATCATTTTCTACACTGACCCAAATTGTGAAATTCCTTTTTTTTAGGTTTACTTACATTATTTTCCGAATTTCATCCTTCTGGAGTCCCAGCTCAATCAATAATTTTTAGGCCCAAAACCAGCTCACAATCCGGACCTCGAAATCTGTGCACATATTTGGAATGTTTTAAAGCTGAGATTTTATATCGAATCTGACCGATCCAATGGATCTGATATTAAACATGGATCTGGAGGAATCATTAATGAACATCTTTCATTAAGGAGTCCACGTCTGAATCATCTGGTTTTAAGGACTTAAATGCATAGGAAGTTGGAGTTGTGGAAGACGAAGAGTCACTTTGTCAGATTAAATTGTCCGTACTAAACCTGCCATACCTCCATCATACTTGGACCAATCGAGATGAAATTTTTTGGAGGGATGCGGAAGATTATATGGATCCAACTTTCAAGAAGGGAACATTTACCAATTAGGTCATTTAATGGGCCTCAATGTTTGTGCAATACGGAGGACAGAATTTGAGCGAGAATTCTTCTCCCATTTTCTCTATAAATATGTATCTCTTCTCTCTTTTACAAGGATATCCATTTTCAAAGGGAAATGTTGAGTATTTTTATTGTAATAGTTTATTTTATTTTTATTATATATTATTTTATCTTTCCTCTTCATACCTCCTTTCTTCCATTTATTTTATTTTATGTATTCTCCCACCGTTATTCCCTTCTCAACTCCACTAAAAATGGAGAACTAACCTCAGCGCTTGTTCGAGGGAGGGAATGGTGAGTTGATTGAGTTATTGTACTTTAATTTCTAATTCATTTATTCAATTATAAGAATTTTGGTGGGGGTTAAAATGATTACAGTGAGCAGTATCCCTGTTTTCTCTTCCACCAATTTCTTCTTGTTGTTTATAAATTTTCCTTCCCTTCGCTATTTGTGTCGTGCATACGGTGGAGTATGGCATGAGTAGTGATGGTCAGCGAAGAGGTCTCCTAGCTGACTTTAGGAAGAGAATTACCTTGTATGCAGAGGTCTCGGTATGGGGTAATGACAATCCAAATGAGAAGGTGAGGTGTGACAGGTCTTGATCACCTCATTGAATTGAATTTTGAGATTCTTTTTAAACAATGATATCAACCACCATGACCTCCTAAGAACAACTGCCTTCTTTTGTTATTCTAATTTCATTCTGTATTTAATTGCATTTTTATATATTATATTTATATTTTATTCCTTTTAAATTATCCCCCCCATTTATATTATTATTATATTTTTATATTAGTTATTTTTGTAATAGTGACAATAGGAAATTAGTGCGTGTGAGTGGCCTCCTTGTGATCGACCCTAGGGTGTGCCACTATTGTACATTTTTAGGTTAATAAGAAATTAACTGAATTGTGGTTTGCGACAAACCACTCTCATCACCGTTCCCCGGGGCCTGTGTCGTGACTACACCAAGCCCACCTTCCATAAGCCATGGGTTGGAAACTAGGACTGGAAAGGCATATCCCTAAAATGGGAAGGCATTGCCTTTAAACCTTTACAAACACACAGGCTAATAACACAACAACATGCAACCACGAAGTAAAACTATAGTAGTAAAAGTGTGTACTAAAAGTAAAGGGGGATAGAATACAAGCCTAACTGAAAAGATACAACTACCACAAAAAATAGAAGACAGCTCCTGAGATCATCCACCAAGGTTCCTACCTGAAGGGAAGGTACAGCTCGTCTCCACAACTCTCCACGTCAACCAGTCACCTCCATGTACTCCCTAATCCTGACTCCTATAGACTCAGCCGAGCTACTCCTTGTCTTCACAAGACACAACAAGTTCCGAGCAAAGCCCATGTAGGGGTGAGTATATTAATACTCAGTAGAGATCCCAAGACCCCCGAAGGTCTCTCA
This sequence comes from Viscum album, assembly GCA_963277665.1. Taxonomy (NCBI): domain Eukaryota; kingdom Viridiplantae; phylum Streptophyta; class Magnoliopsida; order Santalales; family Viscaceae; genus Viscum; species Viscum album. The sequence continues at coordinate 368,043,418 of OY728131.1, forward strand.
GAATTCCAAAAAGAAAAACCACAAAGCATGATCTCAATCACAAAGTAAAAGACTCAACTCAAACCAGGTATACAACTCAAAGTTCAGGAATAAAGATGATTAGTCTTATGCTATATCATTTTATTCTATTAGGAAGTCTCCATAACTAAACCAAGAAGGAGTTATTCCAATGTCAAACCACACAGGGTCGTATGTCGTTGATCCACAACGGGCCATTCTAAGGTTGGTCCTCGTTGGGTTGTGTACTTCTAATCCACACAGGGTCGCTAGATTGTTGATCCACACAGGGTCGCTATGGTGATGATCTACATAGGGTCGCTAGATGATGATCCACATAGGGTCTCTATGCTGTTAATCCACACAAGGTTGCTATGATGTTGATCCACACAAGGTCGCTACTCAGATGACAGCCAGCAATAGGATTCCCCGCACACGGTGCGCTTGAGATTTGTAGTATCTTCTCTTATGGATATCTTCTATGCCTCAACTGCTAAGAAGTTCCACAAATAATGCCCCAAAGGACCTCCATGTCATAAGGGTTCCTACACAATAGAAGGCGTATCAATCAAACGTCCAGTCTGTGAGTTATAGGCATTTTAGTGTCGAGGGCCCGGTTATATTCGGGTACTATCCAACCCGTCAATACTCTAACTTTCTCAAAAACCCAAGTGGTGTGTCTCAAAAGGACCGTCTCATCCCAATGATTCCAACTTCATAGACGGTTCATCAAACAGATGTCTGGTTTGTAAGATACGACCTTTTTAAGTATATCTAGGCCTGAAAGGGGTCTGGGTCTGGTCCAACCCGGTTGGGCCGACCCGACCTGTCCTGGGGCCGACCCGACCCATTTTAGGTTGACCCGACCCGGTTTGGGTCCGACCCAACCCGGATCGAACTATATTGGGCCGGCCCGGCCCGGCCTGAACCAACTTGGGTTGGTCCGGTTGGGCTAGGCCACGACGGGATCAGCCCGCTGGGCAGCAGACCAGCTCGACCCGTCAACTGGCGCGACCTGCGCGAAGGGTCGCGCATTCTACCTCCCAAACTGACCTCTGGTCCATTCGGTCTTCCAAAACGGTGGCACCACGTGGCGCCGCCCCTATCAACGGGACCCACGGGGTGCGGGTCCCCTTCGCATGTTCCACGGCTTCGAAGCCGCGGCCACCTTACTGTGGCATGTGATGGCGTGCTGCCTTGCCAACGCAGTCGGCTGAGTGTCGGTCACCCCTTTGGGTCTACCACGGCGCCGGTCGCCGTCTTCGCCGCCGGCGCCGGTCGCCGGTGCCATTGCGCTGGTGTCGCGTCGGCGGATCTTTTGTGGGCCCCTGGGTGAGCTCTGGTGGTCCTTTTTTCCTTCCTCTTGCACCTACGGGCCTCCTGGGATGTCGTTGTCACTGTGAAACTCTTGGATTCAAGGTTATGTCAAGTTAGAAAATTCATCCCCCAATGAACGCGACAAGAACGAAGCAGCGGAGGGTCTAGGCCTTGTTTGTTTGGCTCGTGTCCTCCATGTTAGTATCTTAACAAGCAGTAAAAATTTAATTCATCAAAGATAAACTTAAATAATAAACCCCCTACCTCGAGAATCGTTTGTGACCGATGTGGATGGTGGTGCTTCCACGTTCAAGGGTATTGCGGAGGAATGAGAATGTTTGCGTGTGTTGTCATTCATCGACCATCGACCTCCTGGTCGATTCCTCCATTCTTCGTTGGGAGGTTTCTTCTTCAGCGCTTCGTCAGAGTTCTCCCATGGGTTTCCAAAACCCATGCCCACAATTTAATTTAAAGGGTGAGTTTAAAGATTAAACCCCCTTTCAATAAAAGGATCATTAAAAGGTGCAATTAATTAATCACCTTAATTACACAATTTGTGGCTACACAACAATGTGTAACTGGGAATTTAATGTCCCTCATTAAATTCCTGACCATCTCCATGGGTCCCGCCATATTTACTCAAGTGATGGTAGGAAGAATAAAATAACATAACATGTTATTTTATTATTCTTTCAAAAGTCCGCAAAACAAACTTTTTCACTTGACCTACTATAGTCGAAGTGAAGTCTCCCTTAAGTGAATCCTGGTTCTGTAGATTCAACAGTGTCCTTGAATTTCAATTTTGAGTACCGGTTCAAAAGTTAGAAAACGTCGCCCGTACGTTTACTAAACGTACCTTAAAAAAAGTTCAAAAATTCGTTCTGGGCACACCAGGCCTCAGAATCACGCACCTTCAATTTTCACAGACTCATAATAATCCAAAATAATTTTAAAAAAATTTACATGGAATTTCCAGGCCTTTATAATTATGACCCCTCTAATACTCGGTTTGACATGGATAAAGAGGTTACTTCAGTTGAGGACATCCCTATATTATCTTTGGGATTGATGACCCCTGACCCCCCTCAAGTTAATGTATCCAATTAGCAATAGCATGTTTACTGTCATTAGAAAATCTAGAATCTCCTTCAGTCATATAAATTTTCTGAGAAATGGGAGAAAATTTTTGAGGATGAAAGAGGGAATATTGGTACCCCTTCTAGGGCTTCAAGTAGTGGTGGGAATGCCTCTTACAAGGATGTAATCTTAAGTTCCAAGGCAAAGATGACTGATAGTGAGGGATTCACCTTTGTTTCCCCAAAGAGGAGACCACGAAAGGATTATTCTAATCTTCTTAGGACTGTGTCTACCAGATCATTTTCTAAGGTATCAAGGAAGTTGGATGTAGATATACTTAAAATTTTAAATTAAGAAAAAGCTCAATCTAAGTGGGAGACTACGGGTGACTCTGATTATGGAAATGATATTTTGTATTATGATATGTAGACCTATTTCTTGATGGATGAGGGAAATTCTTCTTTTTTGACCTTGTCTTCCATTCTCATATATCTTTTCTTTCTTAAAAATGGTCAGAAGCTTTGCTTTTGGCTGGACTTGTTGGGAAATGCTTAATTATTGGATGCCATGTCTGAGGTGCATGAAAACCTATACCATCAAGACCTTTCACATTATAGTTTAAAACTATGGGTAGAAACATGTTTAATTTTTTCAACTTATTTGTCTCATGAGAACCAGTCAATGCATCGAGGGGCTATATAAAGTCTGATCCCCACCCGTCATTGTCAGTCCAAAGCATTCCTCATATCAAGTAATTAATTTAATTAATAATTAATATAACTTATCAAATATATGTATTGAATAAATAATATGGATTTATCAATAAATCCCTAGTGGAGGATAAGTAACAACAAGGGTTTTTGACATTGATGAATAGAAATACTACTGAAATATCATTCAAAACATTCTTAAGTAAAATAATCTTTAAACATTCTAAAGTGTTTCATACCACTTTGAAACATTTGAATCATAATTACCATGAATGAATAGAATTAAATTAAACTTATAATATCGTGAAAATAATGATATTCATGATATAATATGTTAAAAGGTAGTATATACACCATATAAAAGAAACTAGATGCATAACATTACAATATGCCTCAATGAAATGAAATTGAGATGAAATCACCTACCACTTTGTAATCATTTATTTAAAAGGCTATGCATTTATAAAAGAAAATATTTTCCTTGAAAAGAGCCTTGTAAATTTGTAAACGAATCTTCAAAACATTAGGGCATCATGACAGTGGGAAATTTTTTTCATGTCATATAAGTTGAAAAAAATTCCTTTTACTTTTTTAAGAAAAGTCATAAAGTACCTTGTTTTATAAAACAATAGGAAGATTCATTTTAAATCATTTTTTAAAAAGTAAAAAATGGGTAAAAATGAATTTAAAAAATCATTGGATAATAGTGAAAACATTTTTGAAAACATTTTTAGTAAACACTAACATGGAAGAGAACTATTCCCCAATACAAATAATCCTGAATAACGATGAGATTATGAAATAACCTCTTACCAATTTATAATCAGTAGAATCATATTACCGTGAAAGAAATAAAATTATTTGGATGTGAAAATACCATAATATTTAGAATAATACTCATAAAAAACATTCATGAGCGGGATATACACCACACAAAAGAAACAAGTGGTGTATAAGGTAGGTATCCCACAGAAATAAAAGTGAGACAAAGATCTCTTACCTCACACTTCCTTTTTAGTTGTATGTTATTTAACCTCTTGTATAATGGTTTAAATCAGGTTATTAATTCATATAATAACCTTATTTATATTTATGATATCATTTATGATATTCTTATACTATTTTATCACCCATTTGTTAATAATCTTTCATCATTTTCACTATTTCGGATGTTAATTGCCTAGTTTTTCAAGAATGATTTGACTTGTTATTTATTGTTCTTATTACTTATATAATTATTTCATAATATCTAGAATATAAACCATGATATAAATATCATATATATTCAGTATATATGTATTTATAATAATCCATAAAATTTGGAGATATGAAATGAAATGCACTGTTCATGGAGATAGAAGGTCGTATGTATGCATGAACGATACTTCCATTTATTTTTCATATTAAAAGAATGAAAAGTAAATGATATATGTATATTATAGTTCCAATATTAGATCTATTTCATATATTCCACATATTTTTATTAAAAATCATCCTTTATATGTCATGTGTATAGTGCGAACGAATCACATCGCTTTGAGGAGGAGATAGTCCACACTTCCACAAATGATGTTATCGTATTTACACAAAATGGAAATCATTAAGATATGTATTATATAAAAATTCCATAAGTATGAATAAAATATAAATATAATATATATATCAGATAAAAAAACATTTTCATCATAATTCTCAACCATGAGAGATAGTAAAGGAAAAAACGAATGATATCATTTCGTGAGGCAGTAGTTTATCATACATGAACGGTAAGTTCATTGCCTATTTGATAGAAGTGTATATAGGTGTAGGTTGAACCCTTAACATAAAAAAATCTCGGTATATTGAGTATACTGGTGTTATTATATAAGAATGAAATAAAAATAAATGAAGGGGTGGAGAAATAAATAAAACATAAGTATACATTGAAGAATGTTACCTCTTATTCGGGAAACTGCATTTGGTTTATACCAAAAGACATCCTTGGTTAGATTTTTACCCTGAGGGAGGCTTTTAGGATGAGGGAAGGAAAGTTGGTAGTTTATTTGGGAAGGGTTTGGTTGAGCTATAAGACTCAAAATGGTGTCAAAAAGTGATGAAGAATGTGCCCGTTTATAATTGAGGTGATGGATACTTTTAAAATCTCTCAAAATATTAAATTAATATAAATTAATTTTCAATTATAAATGGATCCAAAGTGAGTTATTTCAAAGATAAGATGAGGATGGGTCGAAATTCTCTCATCAAATAATTTTTAGACATGTTTAGGTCATGTTCTTTCCCTTATCTTTTGGCTTTAACCCTTATTTAAGCATTTTAACTCTTACCGTGACAACTTGGATTTTTTACTCTTTGAGGGTTAATATAGTTACTATGAAATACCAAACGAACCATATATGAGTTATGGATGACATTTTAAACTTTTTACAAATCATTTGGACAAAGTTTTTATTTTTATAAATTTTATATCATTTAATAAAATGTTATTTATTTCAAAATATTATTAATGTGAATTTTGACATTATCCATTCCTTGATTTCTTAAAAATATCAATACACAAGATAACTTTGAAAAAAAACCTTTAATACATATATAATATTTCTAGGTGATCTATAAATTCATGTATGACATTAATTATATCAAATTATATTTATTTTAATATTTTTAATAATATTTATTTGATATGTCCATTAATTAAACAATTACTGCATAATCATTATAAAAACTTTTAATTTAATTATTTCTTCCCTAAAAATTAAAAATAAATTATCATGATGAAGATAAAATTTTATATTTCTAAATACTATTTATAGTCGAAGATATCTTCTTAATAACAATATATAAAAAATGTAATACTTTTTAAAAACATGAGTGTGACATATTGGACTTCACATAGAATAAAATACTAAAAAATGATTAAAGTCATCCAAGTGGCTCCAAGAGTCCATAAAATCGTCCCAAAGTTGGTTTTGGTTGAAAATAGATCATCCAATAAATTACAAGTGTTAGGGTAATTTTATAATATTATTTTTATCCTTAATTACCCGATTTACCCTTAACTGTAGTAATTAAAAAAAATACTAAAGTTATTATTCATATTGCCCAAAAATAAAAAGGGCCTATTTACTAAATCTATACCCTATGATTCCAAATACAAAATCCATTTTTCAAAACTTAAATTATGTAAGTTTTCATGGTTAATTTAAAATTAATCTTGTTGACGAAACAAGAAAACGGATTTTGAAAGTGAAAATGTTCAAAGGATTGAAATGTTTTTTATCCTTATTCAATGTGAAATTGATTCCAATGACCTAAATTACATTAAATAATAAAAAATTTATCTAATTATACTTTAAAACCAATTAAAAATATAATTTAACAATATAAATTATTTAGACAAAAAAATTGTTTTAATTAAAATGCAATATATTATCACTATTAATCAAAGCATGAAACTTATCAGAAAAATTCCAAATAGTAAACCAATTTAAATTTTTATATTCCAATTTAAAAGAAATTTATTTTTTCAAATAAAATATATAAAAGTTTCAAAAATTGGATTTAAAATAGGTTTGTCATTAAAATCTAGTAAAACTGCCTTTAGAAGAATATAGGGTTTTATGTGTAAAATTGGGTTTGTTCTTATCTTATGCCTATTAAATATATTGGATGAATGTAAAAAATATTTGATTGAATATATATTACATTAATATAATTCACTAATTGTAATTAATTTAATTTATTAAGATAAAATGACTTTGTAAGTATAAAAATAGTTCTTTATAAAAATATTTCCTATATATTCAGTTGGTTCTAATATTCATTTCTAATTAATTTTTAACTAATTAATTCAATCATATATTTTCATAAGTTAGTTAATACTATTCATAACCATCAACTTAACAGTTAGGTTATATCTTGTTATATTAAATAATAATATTTTAAGAATATATTGTTGTTTGATAAAACTCGGTCTTATGTGTAACACAAGCCAACTCATTATTGTGGGTAGTGCAAGTTTAACATAGTGTTGTGTATAAATCAAGTTAGAAATAAATTTAAATTAATTAAAAAATAAAAAAAATGTAAAGGTTTGAGGTGTGACATTCTTCTCACCTTAATTAAATTGTGTCCTCACAATTTAAACTTGATCTTAGTAGTTTAGGGTTTGATATTTAAAAATAAATTTTTTTTGAAAACCCCATATCGTAAATAGGATTAATAATACATCTTAATAAGAGAAAAAAAATGAAATGCAAAGTTCACCACAAAACTAGGCTTTCAAATAGAAGAACATTATTGAATGGATATAGAGGATAATTCTAATAATCATGTTCTGGTGGAGAATGATAGAGAACGTGGTCATCATAAAGTCAACCATCACAAGACCATAAATATGTAATGGGTTAAATAGGTCATTGATTTCTCAGTAAGAAAAACAAACGATAAATTTTTTTATTCTAAAATACTTTTCCTAGAGTTAAGGAATTCATTTACATAAAAGACTAAGAACATAAGGAAATATACTTACCTGACAAGTAGAGTTTCATCCTTTAATCAATTTTTATCACAAACTCATCTTTTTTTTAAATGATGAGTATTTAAGATGAATTTTTTTCATGCTTGAAGAATTCGAATCAATTTATATAGATCAAAAAATCCAAAAAAGTATAATTATCTATTCCTTTTGTCTTTATACATTATCCAAAATCAAAATGGTTAGGATAATATAAGATAATACCCCCAAAAGAATAAAACTTTATATGGTGAAAAACAACCTTAATCTCCAAAATTCAATAGTAATACCCAAATTTCAACATAGATCATTCATAAAATAACTATCCTTTCTCAAAAATATTATAAACTAAGATTGAAATTCAAAAATCAGAAGTATTTGATTATATAGTCTTCCAAATAACATTAATCACTCTTAATGTCTTATACCAAAAATTTAATTATTTAAATCATGTAATCTCCAAGATATGCTAACCATTTCCATAAATTATCTGAATCGCAAAAATTCTACAATAAAATCGTATATTATTCCAAAATATAATTCAACTTTTACTTCTCAAATAAAATATCATAGTATTCTGTTTAACTTGATCATATAGGGTTCACAAAATAGTGAACATCTTCTGAAATAAAATTAATCACTTAATCACCAAATCATTTTTCAATCTCAATGTAATCTATTTGATAAAACAAATTTCCATAAAATCAAAATAATCTTTATCCATTAGATAGTTTAAATAAAAAAATTATACTGACCAAAACTTCACGTAGGCTAGTGGTAGGTGTTGCACCATTGTCACCCTTCAGTTGTGAGTTCAAACCCCACGGCCTTACCGGACGCGATGGGTTGTCACCTGACGTGCAGGTTGTCCTTTTTATAAAACTGTTTTAATATTATCCAAAAATGTGATAAGAATACTTAAAAAATAACCTAAATATATTCAATATTAAAGAAATGTTTTAACCACAAAAGTTATCTCATATGTTTCATTTTGTATTCCCAATAATATAAATACTCATAACTACCTTAAATTCAAAGATTAAATAATAGTTGTGATGCATCAAGGGGCTATATAAAGTCTGGGGCCCACCCGTCATTGTCAGTCTAAAGCATTCATCATATTGAGCAATCTATTTAATTAATAATTAATATGCCTTATCAAATATATGTATTGAATAAAGAATATGAATTTATCAATAATTCCCCAATGGAGGATAAGTAACAACAAGGGTTATTGACATTGAGGAATGGAAATACTATTGAAATATCATTAAAAAATCTTAAGGAAAATAATATGTAAACATTCCAATGTGTGACAAACCACTTTGAAACATTTGAATCATAATTCTCATGAAATAATAACATTAAATTAAACTTAGAATATCGTGAAAATAAGGAGAATCATGATATAACATATAAAAAGGTAGTATATACTCCATATAAAAGAAACTATATTCATACCATTATAACAAGGCTCAATGAAATGAAATTGAGACGAAATCTCCTACCACTTTGTAATCATTTATTTAAAAGGCCACACATTTATAAAACAATATTTTCTTTTTGAAAAACCTTGTAAAATTGTAAAGGAATCTTCAAAACATTAGTTCGTTATGATGGAGGGAAATTTCATTCATGTCATATAAGTTAAAAAACATTCCTTTTATTTTTGTAAGAAAAGTCATAAAGTGACTTATTTTGGAAAATGACAAGAAGATTCCTTTTAAATCATTTTATAAAAAGTCAAAAAGGGGGAAATGACTTTAAAGAATCATTGGAGAATAGTAAAACCATTTTTGAAAACATTTTTAGAAAACACTAACATTGAAGAGAATTATTCCCCAGTGGATACTTAAACACAAACAATCCTAAATAACGATGAGATTATGAAATAACCCCTTACCAATTTATAATCAGTATAATCATATTACCATGAAATAAAGAAAAATATTTGGCTATGAAAATACCATAATATTCAAAATAATACTCATAAAAGACATTCATGGGCGGTATATACACCACACAAAATAAACAATTAGTGTATAAGGTAGGTGTCCAACTGAAATAAAAGTGAGACAAAGATCTCTTACCTCACACTTCATTTTTAGTTTTAAGTGTTTTAACCTCATGTATAATGGTTTCAATCATGTTATTAATTTATATTATAACCCTATTCATATTTATGATATCATATATAATCTTATATTGTTTTATCACCTGTTTGTTAATAATCTTTCATCATTTTCACTATTTTGTGTGTTAATTGTCTAGTTTCTTGAGTATGTTTTGACTTGTTATTTGTTGTTAATATTACTTAAATTATAATTTCATCATCTCCATAATTTAAACCATGATATAAATATCATATATATTTGGTATATATGCATTCATAATAATCCATAAAATTTGGAGATATGAAATGAAATGCACTGTTCATAGAGACGGTAGGTCGTACGTACGCATGAACTCAACTTCTATTTATTTTTCATATTAAAAAATAAAAAATAAATGATAAATTTATATTATAGTTCTAGTATTAGATATATTTCATATATTTCACATATGTTTATTAAAATCATCATTTATATGTTCCATGTATAGGATGAACGAATTGCGCCGCTTTGAGGAGGCGGTAGTCCACACTTCCACAGACGATGTTATCGTATTTACACAAAATGAAAAGCATGAAGCCATGTGTTATATAACAATTCCATAAGTATGAAGGCAACATAAATATCATATATATATCATATAAAAACAATGTGTCCATCATAATTCTCAACCATGAGATGTGGTAAAGGAAAAATGAACGACATCGTTTTACAAGGCGGCAGTTCTCCATAAACGAATGGTAAGTTCGTTACTCATATGATGGAAGTGTGTGTAAGTGTAGGTTGAATCCTTAACATAGAAACATCTCAGTATATTGAGTATACTGGTGTTATTATATAAAAATTGAATAATAAGAAATGAAGGGGTGGAGAAACAAATAAAACATAAGTGTGCATTGAAGAATGTTACCTCTTATTCGGGTAACTCATTTTGGTTTATACCAAAAGACTTCCTTGGTTGGTTTTATGCCCTAAAGAAGGATTCTAGGATGAGGTAAGGGAATTTGGGAGCTTATTTGGGTATGGTTTGGTCAAGATAGAGGCTCAAAGTGGTGTGAGGAAGTGAGGGAGGAGGTTCCCTTTTATAATTGAGGTCAGAGGTATTTTTGAAAACTCTCAAAATATTAAATTAATATAAATTAATTTTCAATTCCAAATAGATCCAAAGTGAGTTATTTCAAATCTAAGATAATGATGGGTATAAATCCTATCATCCAATAATTTTTAAACATATTTAGGTCACATTATTACCATTATCTTTTAACTTTAACCTTTAGTTAAACTCAACTCTTACTGTGACAACTTGGCTTTTTATTCAATAAGGGTTAATATTGTTACTATAAAATGTCAAACGAACCATAAATGAGTCATGGATGAAATTTTAAACTTTATCTAAATCAATTGGCTTATGTTTAGTTTTTTATGAATTTTATATCATTTAATAAAATATTATTTATTTTAAAATATCATTAATGTCAATTTTGACATTATTCATTCCCTAATTTTTTAAAAAATATCAATACACAAAATAACTTCAAACAAAAACCTTTAATACATCTCTAATATGTCAAATTCTTCTAAAAAATTCATGTATGACATTAATTATATCAAATTATATTTATTTTAATATTTTTATTAATGCTTATTTGACATACCCATTAATTAAACAATTACTACAAAATCATTGTTCAAACCTTTAATTTAATTATTTTTTCCCTAAAAATTTAAAAATAAATTACCATGATGAAGATAAATATTTTAACTTTCCAAAGACTATAATAAAATATATTTTCTTAATAATCATATATAAAAAATGTAATACTTCTTAAAAACATGATTATGACATATTGGATTTCTCTAAGAATAGAATACTAAAAAATGTTTATAGACATCCAAATAGATCCAAGAGGCCATGAAATCGGTCCAATGATGATTTTGATCGATAATAGATTATCCAATAAAATTAGTACAAGTGTTAGGGTAATTTTATAATATTATTTTTACCCTTAATTACCTAATTTACACTTAACCGTGGTAATTAAAAAAATACTAAAGTTACTATTCATATTGTCCAAAAATAAAAAGGATCTATTTACTAGATTTGTACCCTATGATTCCAAATATGAAATCCATTTTTTCAAAAATCAAAATACATAAGCTGCAATAATTAATTTAAAATTAATCTCTTTGATGGAACGAGAAAACAAGTTTTTAAAGTGAAAAAGTTCAAAAGATTGAAACGTTTTTTATCCTTATTCAATGTGAAATTGATTCCAATAACCTACATTAGATAAAATGATAAAAAATGGATCTAATTATACTTCAAAACCAACTAAAACTATAATTTAACACTATAAATTATTTAAACAAAAATTTTGTTTTCAATTAAAATGCAATGTTTTATCACTAGCACATGAGCCACAGCCTAGTTGGTGAGGTCTCTCTAAGTGCATCCATGATCCCCATGTTCAAAACCAAGAGGAGGCATAATTCCGAGGGTACTGTAGCAATATTGTAGCAGGCTTGGTAGCAATACTGTGTGGGGTCGTAGCAGGTACTGTAGTGGTTACTGTAGTAGCTATTGTTCGGTACTGTAACAGCCAAAACTATTCACTTTAGGCCACCGGTTTGGGATTGGAGTCCTTAAGGCCTTCGGGCCACCCAGACCTTTGGTTCAATAAGGCTTTTGGGCCACCTTTAAGGCTTTCGGGTTACCTCAAGGCCTTCGAGCCACCTCAAGGAATTCGGGCCACCTGATGTGCAGATGCCCAGACAGATTCTACAAGGAACCAGCTCCAGGAAAGGATTCAAGAGCAGGGCACATACACCAGAGAAGGGATAACATATTTGGAAGAATGAGAGGGTATGGCATTGCCATTAGTACCGAGCATTTGTATCTCTGCACATGACAGCTAGTCAAACAGCCAAGCAAAGGTGGCGATCTGGTCACAATGCAGATATTGGGGAGGGGTGGTTTCAAGTAGTCATAGTATGTATGATTTTCTTAAGACCTATGGGTCTTGTAATGTCTCCAAGCCTATGGGTAGTGTAATTTCAGGGTTCCCCTTCAACCCTTAAAAGGGGGATTATCAAAATTCAAAAAAAAAATGAAGGCCTTCGGTCCATTCAAGCAATATTTTATCACTATTCATCAAAACATGAATCTTATTAGAAAAATACCAAAAATTAAACCAAAATAAATTTTTATATTCTTCTTTAAAATAAGAAGTTTATTTTTTCAAATAAAATGTATAAAAGTCTCAAAAAATGGATTTAAAATAGGTTCATCATTAAAAGGCGGTAAAGCTACCTTTAGAAAAATATAGGGTTTTATATGTAAAATTGGATTTGTTCTTATCTTATGTCTATTAAATATATTGGATGAATGTCAAAAATATTTGATTGAATATATATTACATTAATATCATTCACTAATTGTAATTAATTTAATTTATTGGAGTAAAATGACTTTGTGAGCATAAAATAGTTCTTTATAAAAACATTTCCTATATATTCAGTTAGTTCCTATATTCATTTCTAATTAATTTGTAACCAAGGAATTCAATCAAATATTTTCATAAGTTAGTTAATGTTATTCATAATCGTCAACTTAACGGCTAGGTTATATCTTATTATATTAAATAATAATATTTTAATAATATATTATTGTTTGGTAAAACTTGCCCTTGCGTGTAACGCAAGCCAACTCAATGTTGTGTGTAGTGTAAGCTTAACACGGTATTTTATATAAATCAAGCAAGCAACAAATTTAAATTTATTCAAAAATGAAAAAATTATAAAGTCTTGGAGTGTTACAGTGATGAGTTAATAGTGGAGGCATCACCTAGGATATGGGATTCGAGCGTCACTATGTATCTCATGGGAAAAGAAATCAAGTCATACGTAGTTCTGAAATATTGTGTGGTAGGATACTGATTAAGCGTTGTCATGCGCGCTCTCAAAAATATTTATACTAAGTGCAGCATAGTGGTTGACCTAGGTCGATCTCTTGAGGAGCCTTTTGCAGTCAATCGCTCACTATTTCTAATTCACTATGTACATATAAACTAAAATGACCAGAAATGATATTTGAGAATTAAAAAATACAAAACTAAAAGTAAATATGCAGATGCAATGCAACAAAATGAATGCAAACAAAATGATGTTAAGACAGAAAGGAGACATTCCCGAGAGCATCACCCAGAGTGAACCTTCATCGTCTCATTATTAGTTTCGAATTTACTTAATGAACATGCTCCATAGTATGCATGAACATCCCCTTCTGCCTATGGTTGTGAACGTACGATACACTTAACGATCGCTGAGAGACCATACATCCACCTTCTCGATCGAGGGAGAATGTAACAGAAGTGAAAGCTAAACCTCAGGTGGCAAGTGGAGACACAAAGGTGCCTTGCCCACTAAGATCCCCCTTGGTATAACTCTAAGTAAATAAGAAACATTAAGAAATGAATGATCAAAGACTTGGGTTCATCACTGGATTACTCCCTCAGGAACTTCCTCGGGTTAGCTACTCATGATCACGAGCATAAGAGTTCACAGTGAAAAGAAAACGGGGAGAGATAACAAAAGAGATAAAGAAAAGTGAAGAAAGGAGAACACTTAAATAAAAATATGAAATGCTATTACATAATGAAAGTAAAATAAAATACAAAACTAAACTACATATAATGCCCAAAAAAGGTTATTCCTAAGTTTCCAACCCCTTGGAATGAAAAAGACACTCTTTTATAGGGAGAGTGTGTGAAAATTTGGCTCCAAAACTCATCCCCGAATGTAGCCGCGTGGATGGCCTCCTTAATGACTGAATTTGGAACTTGGTCCTTCTTGAAAGTTGTTCCAATACTTCTCCTCTGTCGACCCACGAAATTTCATCTTTATTGGACATGGAATTAAGGAGTTATGGCTTCCTCACTCATAGTATTTAATTCTTCCAGGCAGACTGTTCGTATTCCAATACACCGAGTTCCAACGCATTAATGGACTTGAAAATGAAAGAATCATGTGTGTCCTTATTAATTAAAGTTATTCATACGGATTTCGTTCAGATCCATGTAAAATTTAAGCTCCATTGGTTCAGCCATTTATGAGATACGGTCCCCACAATAAAATTATGCAGTTCTGTACACAGTTTTTGAGGCCTGGTTTTTGAGCTTAATTTGAGCTTCCAAATGATGGATTGAGCTTTGGGTCCAGAAGTATAAAATGCATCTCATCGAACATAGAAACCTGTAAAAGAATAATTTTTCAATTTGGGTCAGTTTAGAAAAAGTTATGGCCGAAACATTATAATAAATGAAAACTGTTTAAATCCAAAATAAGCCATTTTTTCAACTAAGCTCAAAAATACTCCTAAAACATAAATTGTGACAATTGACCCTTAAATAACACATTGGTGGGATTAAAAACATTTAAATTCAGAATAAAATAATTGAAAATATTTGTTCTATCAATTCCCCCACACTTAAGCATTGCACTCCTGGGCAATCATCTTATACCAAGGTCAAAAACAAACTTCTTAAAGCATAAATGACAACATAGCTCAATTATCATATCAAAGAAAATATCATGCATCCTACATGGATAAAAATTTCAGAACTCCTCAAAAATCATATGAATCCATTCAATCTCATGTTAATCCTCACATTCATGTCGTACCTACCTCCCCAGAAAATTATTTCTCTCTTTACTCAAGGATATTTAATGTGGAGTTTTTCTCATTCCCAAGAACATGTGTGATTTACATAGGCATGCTATCCTCCTAGTATCTCCACTTCACAGAGTCAAAAATGTGTCAATCATGAGGTCTTTTTCATGGGTTGTTCTGAAGCTGAGGGTTGGCAGGTTTAAAATGTAAAAACATCTGAGGCAGAATGAGGAGGGTTAAGCTCTAAAGTGAAGTAAATGCATGAAAACAGTTTTGCTCAAGAATGGTGTGCTCCTCAATCAGCTCAAAAAATGAATCACCTCCAAACACCTCTTCATTTGGGAAGTTCACACTTGGTATTTCAACATCAATGAATTTCATCCCTCTTTTCCCCATTTGTAGCATTGTTTCAGCTTGAATTCAGATCTGGATTTCTCTTCAGAATCATGTTTTGGAGGAAAAGAGAGGCAGCTTTTGATCTTCAAAAATTGGTGAACACCCAGCCCATATGTGTAATGATATTTTGGGCCACCCATCCATCTTCCCATCATGAAATTTATTCCACCCAAGCAGTAATAAATATGGCAGCACTTTCAATTCAGCTCAAAAAGATTCTTCAGGAAAGCAAAATAAAGCTCATCTTCTCCCTCCCCCACACTTGAGTTCGACAATAATCATGCATTTAACTTCTAGAGAAGGTTGGAAAGGGATAAATGGCTTGTAATGTGGCTTCCTAACAAGGTATTTCATGGCTACTAGGGGCTTAAAGAAGGTCAGATGAAAAGGTAGGCCAAAATAAGAGTTCAATGCAAAAGGGCTTTCAAAGTGATGTCTCAATCATACTTAACACATTCCATGAACTCTAACAGCTTTGAAAAGGAGAAAAATAGAAAGTTCTAGATCACACAACATGTCTCAAGGCTCTCAATAAAAAGAGAAATGTAAAGAAGATATCAAATAGGTTTAGAAACCTCTCGGGTTGGGCATGATTTTCAATTTGGACAGTACTAGTGCACATGAGTTTCACAATCAACCAAACTTCATCAAATGAAAAGATCGAAAATCAGAAACAAAATCCATTCAGCAATCATTTAAATCCTCAAATTCTCAAATCAAGAAATGTTCCAAAAATACCAAGATGGTTTGAATTTTCCAAAGTATTCGATTCTGCTCAAGATTCCTAAAATCACACCAAAAAAATGAAAAAGGAAAATAAGAAAATTTCAAAAAAACAACATGAAAAATGAAAGCAAAAATAAAATAAATGACAACTCATAAGAAAAATAAATAAAAAGAAAGAGAAAAGGGATAATGCTTGGTTTGACCCCCAAGCGGATGCTAGGTTTTTACTGCCCCTAGTCAGGTAGTTGCAGCAGATTATCCACAATCAGATGGTGGATGTGGTTTCATTGAGATAAACCACCACATGTGACTTTGTTCAGCGTCAATTAGTAGACACTGAGATTGGAGAACCCCAAATAAAATAAGAAATTTCCCAACCCCCAAGAAAGAAGAAAGATAGAATTTGAGATCCAGAGTGGGAGGGAATAGAATATAGGGGTGCTCCCTATGAACTTCTATGGTGTCCTCCTCCAAATGGTATGAAATTTGTTGTAGAGGAGGCAGTCGCACCACCACCAGCTTCTCCGGATCTTCTTTCTTGATCACCACCACTTGAGTGGTATCTTTCATATCATTCAAGGTCTGCTCCATTTTTACTGTATCAGAAATTTCAGGAAAAGGGAAGTTAGAAAACAATTCAGTTTGAATAAGATTAAAACAAGATGAATCAATTAAGAAATCTTCTCTTTCAAGTAAGTCAGCTTGAAAATTGATCTCTTCGGGAAAGGCCATTGGAAACTCCATCTTAGTAGGTGCATCATCTTTATCATCTTCCAAAGCAAGAGAGAGGTCAAAAGGTTCTGGTTTTTCAATATCAAGCATGGGAAGATCAAGTTTTAGGTTATCTTCAACAAAGTGATTCCAGGATTTATCCAAAAATTGTTGATCTCCCATAAGTGTAGCAGCTGGAATGTATACATTAGGGACCTCCTTGAGCAATGGTTGAGTTCGGGATGATATAATTAAATCTTTTAGAAGCTCCTTCTCACCCTCCTCAGGTTCTTTGACATAAAAAATAATCGGTGAAATCTCTTCCACCACTCGTTCTGGTTCAGGTTCTGGTTCAGGATCAGGTTGTTCCTGCAATGAATGAAAATATTCATCAAACCTTTTTTCAGTTCTCTTCAGTTTTTGAATCTCTTCATGAAGTTCTTGCATTTTGGATTCATAATTATTTTGAACTTCTTCATGCACCTGTGATTGATCAGTCCATGCATAAAAATTTGAGTTGACATTCATCATGAACAAACAGATTTTTTTTTAGTTTTTTTTTCAAAATTTATGATTTTTTTTGTTTTTTTTTTGTTAAATTAAAGGAAGAAAATTAATTTACAATATGTGAATAAAAATAATGAGTGAAGACCACTTGGATCCCCGGTAACGGCGCCAATTTGATGTAGCGTTGTCGTGCGCGCTCTCAAAAATATTTATACTAAGTGCAGCACAGTGGCAAACCTAGGTCGATCTCTTGAGGAGCCTTTTGCAGTCAATCGCTCACTATTTCTAATTCACTATGTACATATAAACTAAAATGACCAGAAATGATATTTGAGAATTAAAAAATACAAAACTAAAAGTAAATATGCAGATGCAATGCAACAGAATGAATGCAAACAAAATGATGTTAAGACAGAAAGGAGACATTCCCGAGAGCATCACCCAGAGTGAACCTTCATCGTCTCATTATTAGTTTCGAATTTACTTAATGAACATGCTCCATCGTATGCATGAACATCCCCTTCTGCCTATGGTTGTGAACGTACGATACACTCAACGATCGCCGAGAGACCATACATCCACCTCCTCGATCGAGGGAGAATGTGACAGAAGTGAAAGCTAAACCTCGGGTGGCAAGTGGAGACACAAAGGCGCTTTGCCCACTAAGATACCCCTTGGTATAACTCTAAGTAAATAAGAAAAATTAAGAAATGAATGATCAAAGACTTGGGTTCATCACTGGATTACTCCCCCGGGAACTTCCTCGGGTTAGCTACTCATGATCACGATCATAAGAGTTCACAGGGAAAAGAAAACGGGGAGAGATAACAAAAGAGAGAAAGAAAAGTGAAGAAAGGAGAACACTTGAATAAAAATATGAAATGCTATTACATAATGAAAGTAAAATAGAATACAAAGCTAAACTACATATAATGTCCAACAAAGGCTATTCCTAAGTTGCCAACCCCTTGGAATGAAAAAGACACACTCTTTTATAGGGAGAGTGTGTGAAAATTTGGCTCCAAAACTCATCCCCGAATGTAGGCGCGTGGATGGCCTCCTTAATGACAGAATTTGAAACTTGGTCCTTATTTAAAGTTGTTCCAATACTTCTCCTCTGTCGACCCACGACATTTCATCTTAATTGGACATGGAATGAAGGAGTTATGGCCACCTCACTCGTAGTATTTAATTCTTCCAGGCAGACTGTTCGTATTCCAATACACCGAGTTCCAACGCATTAATGGCATTGAAAATGAAAGAATTGTGTGCGGACTTCTTAATTAAAGTTCTTCATCCGGATTTCGTTCAGCTCCATGTAAAATTTCAGCTCCATTGGTTCGGCCATTTATGAGATACGGTCCCCACAATAAAATTATGCAGTTTTGTACACAGTTTTCGAGGCCTGGTTTTTGAGCTTAATTTGAACTTCCAAATGATGGATTGAGCTTTGGGTCCAGAAGTATAAAATGCAGCTCATCGAACATAGAAACCTGTAAAAGAAGAATTTTGCAATTTGGATCAGTTTAGAAAAAGTTATGGCCGAAACATTATAATAAATGAAAACTGTTTAAATCCAAAATAAGTCATTTTTCCAACTAAGCTCAAAAATACTCCTAAAACATAAATTGTGACAATTGACCCTTAAATAATACATTGGTGGGATTAAAAACATTTAAATTCAGAATAAAATAATTGAATGAGGATATTGAATCATGAGGCAACATGAGGACATTGGTGGGGCTTATGCATTGAGTTGTATGTTCCTTTTTCCCTCATGTCGGGTCATAAGGGCATCCCGATTTGCTGGCGAGCTGGGGAATGTGATTGGGGATTATACCTAAAGAGGAGGCCCATAAGGACATTTGGGGGAAATATTGTCGTGGGTAATGGGTGGTTTTTTAAATTTGCAGTTGGGTCTAAATACAGGAGGTATAGGCATCACTACATATCCCATGGAAATGGGAATCAAGCCACATGTGGTTTTTGGAAATAGGTGGGGGCATTGGTTTGCTAAAACACCATGGATGAGGCAAACCATGTGAATGAGGGGAGAGTGCACATAGTTTAAGTTCATAATGCTTGGACTAGGAGTAGGTACTTCAAGTATGTTCGGTCGGTGCCTAAGAGTAAAAACTCGGCATGAAGGAGGGGCCAAAAATCCCTTACACCGCATAAAGAAATCCTGAAACCGGTTGCACCCAATTTAAGCTCATAAGGTTTGGTCTAGGGGGATTTGGAAAACAGTTTAAAGTCATGATGTTGGGATTGGGGAATGTTTGTTTTAAGGATGTTTGTGTGGCATTGAGGAGGTAAAAACCAATGTGAAAGGAGGGCGATGCAATCCCATGTGCTATATAAATATTCCTGAAACAAAATACATATAGTTTAAGGTTATAATGTTTGGACCATAAGTGGGGCCAAGGGGCCGAATGGTTGGTGAATGTAATCCCCCCCCCTCTGGGGGAAGGTTTCATGATGAATTGGTGGTTGGGCCCAAAGACAGGGCGTCTAAGCGTCACTACGTATCCCATGGGAATGAGAATCAATCCACACGTAGTTATAGAGCTTGGCATAGTAGAAGACTGGTGCCGAAAGTGGGGTGGTGTCCTCTCTGGTGAGGGCATTGAGGCATCCCATAGTTTCCATGGGTCATCTCGTGTTTATGACATGGAGTAAGGCTATAGTTTTTCATCGTGTGCTAAGGACGTTCATTTTTTTTTTGTCAACCCACAATTTGTATGTGAGGCATCCTATGTTTATTGTGTCGGGAAAGGCTGCAGTTTAACATCATGCACTGAGGACATTGAGATTTGTAATTTAAAGTCATACAACTCGGACTATGGGAATTACAAATAGTTTAAGATCATAATTCTTGGACCATGAGGGTTATTGTTAGTTTAAGGTTGTAGAAATCAGACCTTGGTTGCTATAGTTTAAGGTCATGCGGCTTTGACCATGGTGGCTGCAATTTAAGGTTATATAGCTTTGACCAAGACTCCTAGTTTAAGGTTTTAGAGTTTGGACAAAGATTTCACGTGAAGTACTGTTTGAGAAACTTGGCATTGGTGGGGGTGATATGCTCTCCATCCATGGTGATTAAAGAGTATGTTCCATCAGAGTGTACCTTATGCATAATGTAAGGTCCTTCCCACTTGGGCTCCAACTTTGGCGGTTTTTTGTCGGATATCATCAGTGTTCTGAGAACCAGTACCAGGTCACCCTTGAGAAAGGAGTAGAGGTGAACCTTCTTGTTGAATGCTCTCGCTAACTTGTTCCAATGCCTCTCTAAGTTATGAAAGGCCAAAAGCCTATTTTCCTTGAGGTCTTCCAACTCTGCTAGGCGAACTTCTTCCATTCTTTCTGGAGTTTTCTGGTCATAAATAGTCGTTCGATGTGATGAAAATTGAATCTCAATGGGTAAGACTACCTTTGTTCCAAACACAAGGGATGATGGGGTCTCCTAGGTGGAATTTTGAGTCGTCATCCAATAATCTCAAAGTGTGTTAGAGAGATTTTTAGGGAAATTCTTTTTGTTCCGGTCCACCATTTTCTGCAAGATGTTAGAGAGGGACTTTTTGAATGCCTCAATCTTCCCATTTTCCTGCACATGGTAGTGGGAAGTATGATAAGACAGGATGTTGTACTTGGCATAGAGTTTCTTCATCTTAGCAGCTCAAAAGTTATTGTCATTGTCTCTAAGAATAGTGTGAGGAACCCTGAACTGGTGGATGATTGGGGAGCTCATGAACTCGATCACGGATCAGGTTTTGACTTCCTTGATGGGAATCACTTTTTCCCATTTTGAAATGATGTCCATTATGATCAAAATAGGCATGCATTGTTGAGTTGTAGCGACAGGTATGGCCCCACAATGTTGAGTCCCCATACTATAAAGGGCCAAGAATATTTGGTAGTATGGAGAAGCTATGGTGGTCGATGGAAAAAGTTAGCATGGATCTGACACACATGACACGTCTTGGCGAACTCAATGCAGTCATAAACCATGGTAGGATAGAAGTAGTCCAATCTCTGAATTTGGTGGGAGAGCTTCAATCCTACTTGATGGGTTCCATAGGATTCGGCATGGATCTCCTGTATGACTTGAGGTATCTTTTTTCCTTGGATGCAAAAAAAGGAGGATTCCATCGAACCCACACTTGTAGAGGGTTTTCTCAAAGTTAGGCCCACTCTAGAGGGTAAATTGTGCTACACACCGGTGGATTCTCTCATGCTTAATTCAGTCTGGCGGGAGAATTCCACACTGGAGATACTCAATAAAGGGAGTCGTCCAATAAAGTGTTTCCTCACATGTGGGGGGATCTGAGAATCCTGGAATATAATTACTAGCAGCCAGCTAATGGTTGCCATCATATGAGGTGGTGAGAGTGATGACCCTTCGGTGTGCCACATGAATGACCAGGTCATCCTGGTCAGGTTCTGCAAGAGATGTAGTTAAACATGCCAAATCATTAACTCGACCATTCTACAATCGAGGAACATGGGTCACCTTCGGCTAGGAAGGGAACTAGGCCATCAACCAATGGGTGAATTCCAACAGGGGGATAAGCTCTTGCTTTCTGATGACGTAGTTACCCTTGATCTGTTTGATGACTAGCTCAGAGTATCTCTTCACATGTAAATAGGGGACATCAATCTCGAGGGTTAACTCGAGACCGATAATGATATCCTGATACTCTACCTCGTTGTTGGTGCATCCTTCTAACAATAAGAAAGAGTACAGAAAGACGACTTATGCTAGAGTGATGAAGATAATCCTTAGGCCTACCCTGTTAAGCTTGGGGTCAATGAGTCTTCTACCAGTCGGACTTCAGGAGGCATTATCAAATTGCATTTTCCAATACGGTACACCCTGATCCACTGAGTGAATAGCTTCATCCAGGAAATAAATATCTAGGGGAAGTTCTTCAGGGGCTTGATGTGTGGCCAGAAATTCTGTCATCACCTAGAATTTAATGACCTTCTGTGGGACAAACCTAATGTCAAACTACTATAGGATTACTGCCCAGTGCACTAATCGTCCTGTCATTATGGTGAAATTTCGGATATAATTTAGTGAGTCTACTCAAGACACCAGTTGTATCTCATGGTGCTGCAAAGTATGTCGCATCTTGTGTACTACAAAGACCAGCATGAGGCAACTCTTCTCAACAAGGGAGTATCTAGTCTCCATGTTTAGGAGCATGAGGTTGAGATAGTATAGGTCATTTTCCTTTCCCTCATTGTATTTTTGGTCTAGAAGGGTGCTGAAGGATCATTCCAGAGCGGTTATGTAGAGGACTAAAGGCTTTCCTAAGATGGGTGACATCAAAACTGGAGGTTTTAGCAAGTATTGCTTGATATCCTCAAAGGTAGTCTAGAACTCCTCATCCCACTAGTAAAAAGTTCCGTTTTGCATGATCCTCAAAAAGGGATTACACTTTCTAGATAAAATTTCAATAAATCGGTGTATGTAGGATAAGTGGCCTTGGAGGCCCTGTAACTCCCAGAGGTTACTCAGGGAAAAAATTTGATTGATATCCTTGATTATATATGGGTAAATCTCTATGCCTATGTATCTTATGACAAAGCTGAGAGATTTTCCAAAGGTAACCCCGAATGTGCACTTCAAAGGGTTCAACTCCAAGTGTCGAGAGCAGAGGAAGTCAAACACTTTCTCAAGATCCTTGAGATGTTCCTGATGCTGACGAGATTTGACCACCAAGTCATCCATGTAACACTCCACCAATTTCCTAAGAATTGGATTAAAGATGTGATGTATGGCCTGCTAGTAAGTGGATCTGCCATTCTTCAATCCAAAAGGCATCACATGAAAGTAAAAAATTTCATTGGGGTGGCCTAAAGGCGGTGGACTCCTCATTCTCGGGGATCATCCAAATCTGATTATAACTGGAGTATTCATGCATGAAGGAGAGGTCCTAAAACCCATCAGTAGCATCAATCGGCAGCTTTTTCACCAGAAGAGAAAAATTATCCTTCGATTAATGGCGGTTAAGGTCCCAAAAGTCGATGTAGACTCTAATCATCCCATTCTTTTTCCTGATTAGGACAATATTGGATAGCTACCTGGGGTACTGGACCTCCCTGACAAAGTTGGATTTAATAAGATTGTCAACTTCAGCCTCGATTATTGCACCATGAGAGGGGTGCATCTTTCTAGGAGGTTGTTTGAACCTGTGATGACTCACTAGCAGGCCAAGGTGATGAACAACAACCTGAGGGTCTAGCCCTGGCATCTCGTCATAGCTCCGGGATAATATGTCATGGTGTTATTTCAGGAAGGCCACATATTATTGTTGCTCCTCTGGAGATATGGTTGCGCTGATTATTATTAGCCTCAAATATTCCGTAGTACCAAGGTTTACCTGGGTTAACTCATCCACAATGGTGGAAACACCCTCTTCGAATGCAAGAGTGGCGTATTCCAAATTTTCTTCATCATCTGAGATAGGGGGATCAAAGAGATGAGGTGACTCTTCTGGGATAGCTGGCCCAGGGGGAGCACTAGTGTCTGCTCTAGAATGTACAAAATCCTCGATGAGGGGTCCCCATTCTATAGAGACTGTGGCAACAAAATCTTTCGATCCAATTCTATTTGGCTTCTGACTGCAAGGTCCTCTCTTGATATCGAAGAAATGGCAATGAGTCGACCTTCGTCGAGTCAGTCCAGCTTTATGGAACATGTAGGAATGTCGTGGATCGGTGGCCATGGGGAGAACTTCTTGGTACTTCATAGGAGTAGGGTCTTCCAATATCAGCCGGGCATGTCAACTGTAGGAGTACGTGGTAATCTACGAGCACTCATTTTTCTTGGAGACAATGAAAAACACCCCCAGGTCTAGCATCATTGGCTCTAACTGATGAGTTGGGAGTACAAAATTGTCTTTCAAGTCTACCCATGGATCAGTTGTAGTGGTCATCAGATCGTTAGGGGCATTGATGCGCTCAACCCCGTCAGTCTGGACCTTCTTTCCTTCCCTTTTGTAGTAACCAACATCCAGATAGCAGGCCTCACAAGAGTCAAAGGGGGATGCATTGCCCTAGAGTACCCCTACTCGATTATCAAGGGTGTATTTGAGGCACTGGTGGTATAAAGAGGGGACCACTGCATGCAAATGAATACATGTCCTTCCCAACAGCACGTTGTAGGCAGTATCTTGTGAGACTACTATAAATTCAATGTTTGATATCAGACCACCGAACTGAGTCTTCAGCCGAATTTTTTCATGTGGATTCTGCTCACTCTTATCATACCCCTGAATTGTCAGGTTTGAGGGAGTCAGATCTGCTTCTGTAAGTCCTTTCTTATGGAGTGTCCAGGTTGGAATGAGGTTGATCTTGGAGCCAATATCCACTAGGCAATGGCAGATTTCCATGCCATTAAATTGACTTGTGATATACAGTGGATATATGTGCCCCTGAATGGTGACACCCCTGTCTTCCCTAGAAAATGAGATAATGGATCAACATTCCTCTCGCTCGACCTCCTCTACGTAGTAGGCCTCAACGACAGTTATCTCCACCTCGAACTGAAGGGGGGTTTTCAAATCTTTGGAAAGGGACTCACACATTTCATTTGATAGGTAGAGTGCCTCAAGAATCGAAAGCCTTGCAGGTATGCTGGTATGGTACTTTAGCACAGTATACTTATGTGCTAGGGGCATATTTTTTCCTGTGGACGGTCGCTCCTTGGAAAAGGGCGTAGCAGATGTCGTTGGATGAGTTGTTGAATCCTGACTAGTACTAGTGATATTCTGTTGCTAGCTAGCTAGTCTACTCTGAACTACTGACATTCGAGTGTCGTTCAGTTGAGGTTAGGCCTTGGCTGGACGCGGATGATTGCGACACGCTTGTGGATGATTCGTGCGGTCAATGAATATAGTTGATTGAGAAGGCACACTTGACTGCATAGATCGGGATGGTAGTGCTTGCTAAACCATGTGTAAGGCATGTTGCCTAGTCTTAATAGCATGAACAACCTTGTTTGAAGCGCTAGCATGAGAATTCCATCTGCTTGTGCATCCTCTACCTCTCCTTCGGTGGCAGTGGCCGAAGGTTCCAAAAGGTTCTGCATAGCATTCCTCGTTGTTGGTCATTATGAAGTGGTCCACTAATTCAATAGCATTCATAGTGGTGTATTCTTTCTCATCATTAGTTGAATGGTCCATGGTTGGGCGTACCCTTGGTGCATCTCCCAATTCGGGAGGCATGAAGTCACCAAGGGTGCGAGCAGGTTTTGGAACTGACAAAGGACTCTGATTTCCCTTACACCATTGACATCTGTGTTTTCGAGACTTGGAAGGTTATGGCGCAGATGTAGATGTAGCGGTCGGAGGAGACATGACAACCACAGAAGGTTCTGGCTTATTTAAGCGGGAATGGATGATACCATGGGCATAAGCGATTGTCTTACGAGCCAACTAGTCATTGTACTTCTGCGTCCAGCCATGGGAAAACTGTTGCCACTCAACACAGTCTTCACTGTCACTATCAGGGTCAACAAAGACATGTGTCACCTATGCTAGAACATCTCCCAACTTGACTACATCACGATCTACTTGGTCTTGGAGCCAATCTTTGAATACAAAGCATTCCTTGATGGTGTGTCTAAGGATCGTTTGATACGGGGGGGCGATCAGTGCGACTAGTGAGTTAGGCCTCCTGAGGTCTCCCGCATTCTGATAACTTCAGGATTCCTTTTTCCATGGAACAAATGAAATATCCCGGGACCTGTGCATCCTTGAAGGAATGTGTCTTATTCCTCCTTTATGTGAAAGGTGTCCTAGGAGCCTCACCTCGACGGGGGGTCGGGGCCTCATTCTCTTGACGAGGCGGTCGTGCTTAGTGAGGTTGCACCTGGCGAGGCTGCACTTGGTGAGGATCATCCAATAAAGGGGCCAATAGGTGTACCGTCTCGGGGACCTCTTCATGAATAGCGGTGAAAATATCTAATTTTAAGGGCCTTCTCAAGGAATCTGGAAGGGGAAATCAGTGCGACTGTTGCTTAGTCCGCTACAAGACTTCTTCTAAATGTTGATCCTTTTCAAAGAACTCCCAAAATCCGCTCTGGTAGTTCAGGGAGATGAGGGTAGGGACCAGCTCATTTCTAACATTCTCCATGCACATCATATGCAGGTGTTCCTAGGAAAGCGGCATGTAGAGCAAATATGTGAGTCCCTTCCATCGAGTGACAAAGTCGGTGATTCGCTCATTGGGTCTTGCTTGCATTTGAAGAGTTTGGTGATGCTTGTCTTGCGTGAGGTGGGGATGAACTGGTAGATAAACTATCTACGAAGGTCCTCCCAACTAGCAATGGGTCATGTGGGTAGCTGACTGTACCAGACAAATGTAGATCCTTCCAAAGTCTGGAGAAAGCATCGGAGCTTAGCGGCCTCCTGCTGTTCTAAAATCCCCAACATTGGACCGCACCTTGAGATGAAGTGGGACAGATGTTGTAGTGGGTCACTCGTCCCATTAAACGAGGTGAAGCTTGGATTACCAAACTCTAGAGGTACTCAAACATGGTCCACTCATGTCATGTACGACTTTCCTTCAGGTGAAACTGCCACATGTCGTGTTTCTAGAGCCTTGAGACGGGCAATGCGGCCATCTATCATGTCATCTTGGTGAGGATTTGTGGCCACCAATGTGTTGATTGGCTCACTGACTCAGGGAACAACATGGACTTGATCTTGAGGTGAATAATCATGCTACTTGGGCAGGGTGGACGACTCATATATCAATCATTTTTCAAAGCCCTTTGCTTCTACCCTGATCGGGTTCACAGGGCCACACAGTTAAAATCAGAGTGTCTAACCAAGGAGGACCGAGTGCCCCATCGAAGGAGAGATAGGATCCCTTACAACGTTTTCAATATCCGGGTGCTTCTTAGTAATAAGCTCGGCAGTGATCCTTTTATATTCCTCGAGATCTTAGAGCAACGTGACTATCCTAGCGTCTGACTCAGCTTTTGGCGCAGCCTCGAGTGGGTCAATGAGCCCGGCTGACCTCTTTCCTTTGTCAATGTATTGTCGAGTAGAAGGTAATAACTCATTAGGGGGATCTTGAGGCCCAGTTCCTATCTCTGCTGATGAGTGTGAATGTCAGTGAACAAGAAGGCGGTAGGGAAATTTCATTGACTATGATTTTTGGTGAAAAGGGGAATTTACTAGTAAGTGATCTTGTTGAATATGGTGCTCAGGAGAAAATTGATCGGGAAAGTGGTGTAACATGGACATGCTTAATGACAACAGCCTCCGATAAAGTTATGGAAATTTCCAATACAAGAACTAAAGCACTAAAAAGTCACAGATATTGGAGTGGGTCATTCAAGCCTGGTGTCAAGTTGGGTCATTCATTATCATATAAAAGAAAGCATAAATCCAAATGGTGTGATTATGAAGCTGAAGGTTTTGGGTGTAGCAGAAACATCAGATGGGACATGCCCAGCTCAACTTTTTATTGCGATCGGTGATTAATCCAACTTTTACACGACAATAAATGTCATGATCAATGGAAATGAAACAAAGAATATAGACAATAGAAAAATGTTGAAACCAAAGCACAATATATCACATATTATTTATAATTAATTTAAGAAATCAAAGAATTACCTTGCGAGGAATTCTTTCTTCATTGATGGATCTGAAAATGTCTCAACGTCATATCGTTGTTGCATTGTAGGAATCAAGAATAGATTCTCTCCAGCAGTAATCCACACTTGTTCCACAAACCTCTGAACGTCATCGTAGGAATTTCCGGGTGCTAGTACAACAGATCATAACACTTGCATCGTTCGCCTTTGATCACCCCGAGAATGACTTCAAAGAAGGGTTTTATTCGATCTCTCTCGACTTAAGAGTGGTGGTGGAGGAGGATTGTTCTTCATTCTTCAGAGCATTCTTAAAGAGGGGGCTCTCTAGAATTTTGAGAGGATTCTCTCCAGATCTCATTGTGCACAACAAAAAATGAATTGTCTCTCTAAGAAAATAATATAATTGGGTTTATATACTATTAAGGTTGGAAAATAATAATTGCACATACACCCTTATTATTTTCGTAATCTCTATGGAACCCCAATCAATAAAATTATTATTATTATTATTATTTCTTGACATGTGCTAAACTCGCGAATTAAATTAAATATTATTTATTCAAATAATATTTAATATATATTATTTCTCAATGGACCATTAAACTTGATCCGCCATTTCCCCACAATATTTATTGGATCTTGAATAATAACTATTTATTTAATAAATAAATACCATTTCATTATTCATCAATAAATAAATATCATATTCACTAAATACCAAATAAATATTTATTAAATATTCTACTCACATAATATTCTCTCAAATAACTTATGATGAAATATATGCGATCAAGCAAATATGAGTGATTATTAAACCATGTGTGGCATTAATATTTATTCAACTTATTAAATAATAAATAATAATATATTATATAACTAAGATTTTGGATACATTTAGTGTGTGACCATCTAGGACTCTTTCTCAGTGGCATTAAACGAAGCAGCTCAAAGTCCAATGTTAGCATTTAGCAACACGCCAAGGAACTTATAGAGAAAGAAGTTAATGTCACAACAACATAATACCTCATATAGATGCTTACCGTGTAATATAATCTCTTTATCGTGATATCTTTAATCAAACAGGTTGCATATTGGTGTCATTAACCTATGTGTTCGATGTCTCTTTATTTGACTTTTCAGAAATCGAACTTGCCTATAGAACACCGTGGTTATGGATTTATTTAGGTTATATCATTTCCATCAAAAGGGTTGAGATATCAACTTTTGTTAAAGAACAGAAGGGACAAACCCTTTTGCACATTATTCATTAATGAAATATTACTCATGACGCACCCAACATATCTTATCTAGCCATGAATATATGTCATCACGGTTTTCATTAATACATCAAAGTATGTGACTTATAATACTCTTTAATAACAATCTTAAAGTCTAAGGAACAATACACATGTCCACAAATAGGAACATCCAATGACACGTATAAATGTAGATTTCCAACTTGCGTATCTCATTCTCAAAATATCCTACACTGGATATTACCAAGGGCGTACACCATGAGAAGGTGCATCAAAGTCCTATGAGTCTTAACCTCTGATAGTCGATATCATTTGTGTCCCTTAAATGATTACATCTGGCTATGAAACATATATTTAAGAATACTGACATGACACTTCTGAGTTCTCATAATAGCGGGTTGCTATGACTTTTCAGTGTGACAGCTACTCTTAGGACATTATCACATACTATGTTACGCAAAAGAGTAATCATGATGTGATAAGGACTTCATTAATATTCAAAAAAATGAATATAAATTATCATAAAGTACACAAAAGTTGGTTCTAGGACACCAACTATAACAGGCTTCCACTTGCACTAGAGCCAACTACTAACAACCTTTAGTCCGCTAGCTCTCACATGATACTCATGCTTTTATTGAGATAGGTCTTTATTCAAGGGATATGTCGTGTTTTTTTCGTGGAAACTCTGTTTACTGCAACTTCACTCCTCTGAGAAAAATCTCTCAAGAGGTGATACTTCCAGAGTATGTGTTTTGTCCGTTAGTGTGACCTTGGCTCTTTTGTAACTATGTACCACATCAAGATCCAGGACAAAGTTCTGTATCTAAACAGATTCCTTGGCTGCATTAAAAGCCACTATATACTTGGACTTCACTGTAGAATCGGGGACATTTGGCTATTTTGAACTCTTTCACAACTCCTCCATCGAGACAAAAAACATATCCTGACTGCAACTTCAGATCATTCTGGTCTGCTTGAAAACTAGCATCAATATAACCCCTGATGAACAGTTCCTCATCTCTTCCATACATCAAGAACATATCCTTAGTTCTTCTCAGATGCTTAAGAATAACCTTAAAAACAGACCAATATTGTTCTCCTGGATCAGCTTGATATTAGTCTACTATGCTTAATGCATAGGCTACATCAATTCTAGTACATAACAAGGCATACATGATTGATCTTATCGCCGAAGCATTAGGGATCTTACTCATTCTTTCTTTCTCATGTTGTGTTTAAGGACACGTTTTCTTATAAAGATGGATACCATGTGACACTAGAACCAATCTCCTCTTGGATTGTTTCATACTAAAGCTCTCTAATATCTTGTCAATGTAAGTATTTTGACTTAGTCCAAGCAGCGTCGTGGATTTATCACGAATGATCTTGATTCCTGGAATATAGGTTGTTTCACCTAAGTCCTTCATGGAGAAACACTTGTTGAACTAGTCCTTAATAGATTGTAAGACCGGTATGTCGTTTCCAATAGGTAATATGTCATCAACATATACTACTAGAATAACGACTCCATTCCCACTAAACCTTTTGTAAACAGATGGATCATAGTCGTTCTTAATGAAACCAAATTCTTTTATAGCTTCATCAAATCAAATATTCCATGGCTTGGATACTTACTTCAGTCCATAAATGGATCTCTGCAACTTGTCAATCTTTTTGGCACCATCTAGAGTCACAAACTCTTTCAGTTGTGTCATATAGACATCTTCCTGAAGGTTCTCATTAAGGAGAACGATTTTTGCGTTCATCTGCCAAATTTTATAGTCATGGTAAGCTGTTATAGCAAGTAGATTTCTGATTGATTTAAACGTGGCAGCTGGTGAAAAGGCTTTATCGTTGTCAATTATTTGACATTGTTTAAACTCACTGGTCTTGCTTTATAGGTATTTATTTTACCTTCCATGTCCAGTTTTCTCTTGAATACTCATTTTCACCCCTACGCGGTTTACATCAACTGGTGCATTGACCAAAATCCAAACTTGATTCTGATACATGGAATTCATTTTAGAATTCATGGCTTATTGTCATCTTGAAACTTCTGAACTCTCTATTGCCTCTTTGAATGAGAGGGATTCATCATTGTCAACCAATAATGAGTTACCATCTTCAATGACTAGAAAATCATCTCTCATTAGTTCTCTTACCTCTCTAGTGCTCCTACCCGATATTTGTGTTTTAGGAACTACTTCTTCCACGGGGACCTATGAAACCTGTTCTTGTACCTATTCTTGTGTATCTTGAGCATCAACATCGTCGAAATGAATCTTGATTTCACTATCCTTTTTGAGGATGTACTCCCTCTCAAGAAAGATAGTTTGTCTGGCGGCAGTCACTTTCTTGTCTGAGGAGGTTGTATAGGTAGTATCCCTTTGTTTCCTTAGGATACCCTATAAAGATATACTTGGTGCCTCTGGGTGCTAGTTTGTTGCTTGAAAAGACCTTAACAAACGTATCGCAACCTCATACACGTGTATGCGACAAGAAGGGTTTCTTTCCACTTCATAACTCGAAGAAAAAACCATCTTTAGTTGATACTCGGTTTAATGTATACACTACAGTTTGTAATGTATATCCCCAAAAGGAAAATGGAAGATCTGCATGATTCATTATCGACTTTACCATGTCTAGCAAGGTATGGTTTCTCTTTTCACTAAAACAATTCCGTTGTGGTCTGTAAAATGAATTGAGTTGAGATAAAATCTCAAACTCCCGTAGAAAGTCGATAAACTCTTGGTTAAGATATTCACCACATTGATTCGATCAAAGCTTCTTCATCTTCTTTCCAAGTTGATTCTCTACTTCATTCTTGAATTCTTTGAATTTCTCAAAGTACTCGAACTTATACATCATCAAGTAGACATAGTCATATATACTCAAATCATCATTAAAAGTTATGAAGTAAGATTACTCACATCTAGCTTCTACTAAAAATTGTTCACACCCATCAATGTGTACCAATCCTAAAAACTTTGTGGTCATTTCACTCTATCCACCAAATTATGGTTTGGTCATTTTGACTTGTAAACAAGCATGACATCTTTCAAATGGTTTTTAGCTTAAAAGAGTTTAAATAATATCTTGACAGAATTTTGTCAAACGCTTCTCATTTACATGATCAAGACGGTAATGTCATAGCCGAGTGTTATATGAGTCGTGTGAACATGATTCATTATCTATTATCAATACTTGTTTTTCATAATTTATACATAAACTGTTATTTAAATGTGTTATATCATAACATATGTTGTCTTTATAAAATAAACAACTTTTGTTTCCAAATTTGAAAATAAAATCATTTATATCTAGAGAGGATACAGAAATTGTGTTCTTAGTAACAATTGGTACATAATAACAATCTTTGTAAAATCAATATCATTCATGTTGGCAATAAAAGGTGATCGTCTTCAATGGCTAGGGCAGGGTACTTTCATTGTATATTAATAAGGATTAATCAATTATTATAATAGTTTGCAACAGTAGAGATCAAAGTGATGATAGAAAAATCCCCTCTAAAAAATTAGGAGTATGTGACGCACACATATTTGATATGCATTGGGAATACAAAATTTCCTCAAGAAGAAACTTCTAAATCAGTATGTTTTGATTTCAAAGGTGAACTTAGGCCAAAGTTGAGTTTAATCCACCATGGACCCCCATGTACATTGCCATCATCCTTAGACAAAGTCACTATTTTAAAAATAATACATCCATAATACCATAAATACATGGCATAAGTGTGGATTTGGATAATGGAGTTTATGACTATAAATAATTTAGCATTATAACTGATAGTGTGGTATAAGGAGAAGAAATGGTAATCTCTCATTCATGTTGCAATAAAGAATTTATAATAAGGAATCATAACAACATTTGATTTGGAAATGTAAAAAAATAGAAAAGGATCACAGATGAGAAATGAAAAAAAAAAGAGATTAAGAACTCTTACCTTAAAATAAATTCCTAAAACTTGAGAAAGAACTTAAAACTTGGGAGGGTTCTTGAGAGGGATATTGGAAGGGGAATGGGGAATCATTTATGTTAATTATTATATCATTTTTACATCAAAATGATGATATATATCGTATACGTATAAAATCAACTATAACAGAAAATTTTCAAAATTTTCATTTGCTCATTTTGTTTTATTGATTCCAAGTTTAAAATCCTTTTAATGAAAATAATTTTCTAAGAATTTTAATTATTAAATAAAACTCCTATATTTTAAAATCGTGTGTTCACATCAAAAAATTAAAAACTTCTTTCAATAAATTTTATATTATTCCAAGACATTTGTAGGCAATTACATTCTTATTCATTGATTAATCAACATTCTTAATTGTTGATTGTACTATTAACAAGGGATATTATGTAGTCTATTGCTACAATGGTCATATTGATATGTTACTAATTCAATGATCATCTTGGTCTTTCAACGGCCATATAACCCCCTTCTAACTTCTAAAATTATTCATATCATTTTCTTTGTTTCTATATAATGTCTATTCCATTGATTATTGATTTCGTTATAACAGCAATGTATCTTTGGTTTTTGCTATTCTTTCTAGTGAATGTAATTCTCTAGTTTTATATTGTACTACTATGATGAAATAAAAGAAATTGTACTGTGCAATGAATATTGTAAAGAAGCTTATTTTAATAGAATCAGAGATCTAAAAATAACCTCTCCCAACCAAAAAACATATAAATACAGCAACACACCAAACATTTGACATATATGTTCATTTTTTTCACTACAGAACAAAAAAACTAAAACATAAGCGTTATGTACCAGGCATGGGAAGTAATTAACACTCACCGTCATGGGAAGCGAAATTCCACTGCCGGGAGTCGTTTCACCGCTTCCAATATTTGCCCTTCTCCTTGCCTACAAAATCCATCCATGTGAGGAAAAGAATGCCAGAAACACAATAACAAAACACATACATGCATACATAACCTTAAATAGACGACTCACCAAATATACTCGACCTTAAGGGAGGAAACCGAAGGGATGATCCCTTCGCCTTCCCCTCCCGGGTCTGCCTGTTCCGACTTGATTTTTCACTTGTTTCACCACCACCATCAACAACACCTTCTCTACTTAAAAATCCACTTCCTTTCTTCACCTTCTCATGATACATAGACGGAGGAGCCAGCCTCAACTGAGGCACGTTCTCCCTCGGGATCCAATGCCCATTGTTATCAAGATGACACAATATCTCGAACTGTAAAACCCCACACAACATTACTATATATAAATATTTTGTGTAATGTCATCTAACACATAAATATATATATGCACATCTAAATTATTAAAATATAAAAAAAAAAGGAAGAATCAATTAAAAAATGTTTTAAAAAATTAGAAAACATATGTGACATAAAACTAAATATTTCATCATTTTTTTTCAAAAATATACACATCAAAACTATTTATTAAAAAATTAATAAAAAAACATGCCCACATATAATGTGTGAACTTGGGGGCAATTTCGTCAATAAAAAAAAACTCGCAACATGTTGGATCACGCGATAACAAAAAAAATTGAACCCGTAGGTACTTCTAAACAAGTAATTTTTTTGGGAAAAAAAGTGTTTTCGGTCCAAAAAAAGATTAAACAGACTGGCATTACGAGCCCATTTGCTTCAGCTTAAAAAATAAATAATTTTAGGATGAATTTAAAATGTGATTTTATAAGCTGTTTTGGATATGGATTATAATAAAAAAACACTTTAATTTCAAACACAGAAACAGTTAAAAATAATTTTCTTTTGAAAAAGTGTTTTAAATCTAAAAAATATTGAACAAATGGAGTCCAAATTACCCGAGAGATGGGCTGATTCCCGTGCAGATTTTCCTGAGCATCACTTTCATATGGAAACAGGACATGCATTGGCTGCGCCTTCTGAGATCTCGAGGGGGACTTATTTGCCGGACCACTATTCTCAGAACAGACCAATCTGCCCCCGGACCTCTGGATCTTCTTCTTTGGCAGACAAACAGGGCATCTAGCATACGACCTTCCTTCCTGAAGTTCACACTGAAGGTGGGTTGAATGGCCACAACTGAAGACCCGAATGGTGGAGCCAGAAGAATTCTTGGCAAGAGGGCAGTTGCATATGCAGCACACCAGAAGCTGAGGGGCATACCCATGAGAAGCGCCCTTCTTGAGCAAGTTCATGGTATAGAATGCATCGTCTTCTATTAATGATTTAGCAGTGTCCTGATCCACAATGGGGAAAGTGTCAGAGTACATCACAAAATCCCATCTGAATAGTATAGAAAACGAGCAGAGCGGACAGAAAGGGTTTTGATGTTAAGAGGACAAAACTGAAATAAGTAAAAAGTTCCGAGACACAATCGAAACCAAGACAAATTAAAGGGATCAAGATGCAATTTTATCCATATAATAAACTAGAGTGCATGAGAGCAGCAGAGCAGGCATAGACTGTCAACTAAAAGCTAGAAAGCAAGGTTGATAGCGTATGTTTCTGAGTAGCGTGGCCACCTGCAATACAACTCAGAATCTTAGATTGCATTTGGTTATGGAAACATTTTTTCTCTCTCTTTTTTTTTTTTTTTTTTTTTTTTTTTTTTTTTTTGAACTTCCAGGAAAATAAAATGAAAAAATAGATTTATAGGAAAATCCCCCAAAACACTTATATTTTTGGGAAAATGAAAAACATCTGAATAGGTAATTCCTATGCTTACTTGTTTTCGCTCAACTTTCCAAAACAATTCCTAACACGCTTTCTAATATATATTGGAAAAATGAAAACAAGAAATTCTTTCTAAAACCAAACACAGCCTTGCTTTTCATGACTAATTTGCATAATCCACCAAATTTTCTAGAAAAAAATCTAAAAAGTAAAAAACAAAAAAATAAAATGTTTCCATGAAACAAATGCAGGCTTATTATCTACTTAAATAATAACTACAATTAGCTGGGCGCAGAGCTTAGCTTGCAAGCAAAGTTATACTAAAGTAGAAGGAACAACACAGACAAAACCATAAGCTTCTTAAGAAAAGATAATAATATCGACTTACTAGAATTCTTTTTTCAAAGCCGCATGTTCCCAGCATTCCTGTTATAGTAAGCTTAAAATCCCCAAATTCCTGGCAACTGTTATCAGAAAGAAGTTTTGACATGACAGTAGGAAGATGGACATGTCCCGTCATTCCTTCAACAATCTCTCTAATGAAGAGAGAAAACAATCTCTTTAATAAAAGAGCCCTTCTGCCAGACTTTGCGATTCGCCATTTCATAATGCCTGCCTCTTTGTCCACTTGTCTGTCTATGGCCAAGTGAGACTGCATGCCACCACCATAATTGTCACTTTCATCATTACATGAATCCATGAAAGGGATGCAAAATCTGTATCCAAAGGAAAATATTAGAGAGTGTTGTGATTGAAAATATAGAATTGCCACAACAAACTACATATAAGATGGCTATAAAGTGATGCAGGTGCTTTTTTGGATTTTTTGGTGATAGATAGAAAGCCAAAAAAAATTACGAAGCGTTTCTCATTTACATAATTCAATACATTTTTAATACATTTTTTAAAAATAAAAACAAGAAATAAATTCTAAAACCAAACATAGCCTCATCTCTGAAATATCAAAGGCAAAGGTTAAACTCCCAATTCACGCTTGCTCAATACACAAATGTCAATAATTGAATCTCCTAATTGTTCATGTTGTAGGAAGAATGGACCCAAAAAACAGGCCTCTTGAATGAGGCTGAAGCACTTTATTTATAGAGATGGATAAAGAGATACAAGACTTGAGATAGATAAAAAAAAAATGCAAAATTCAAACTTGAGGGAAAGGAAGATAGGATGGACCGATAGACCTATTCAAATATAAAAAATCTAGACTCGTATCCCAAATACAAACATACACTAACACTACCCCCTCAAGTAGGAGCATGCTCCAGCTTATTACATTAATTCAAAAGACACCGGATCTAGCAAAAGAGAACCAAACTTTGTCCGGATCGATTTTCTCCAGCCCTAACTCCTTTTGGGCCCAACACATAGGCTCTTTTGGGGTTTCATCCTAAAACCCATGGGTGATAGGATAAATTGTCCATCCAAGCTTATATGTGAGTCATCATCCTTTTGTGGGAATCGATGTGGGATTGGGTTTGCACCCAACAATCCTCCCCTCAAACCAAAGACCACACAGGCCTCTCCTTCAACGATAATCAATCAGATCCAACCATCTTGCACCGCCGTTTTTCTCATCACCGGGACTCGCCGCCTGAACGTCAATTATCAGGAAGACTTTCGACACAAGGCACCATGGATTCACATGCTTCAAACGAGCAACTGCTATCGTTGTCAAACTGGTTCTTTTTAGAAATATCATACATCACATCTGGGCTGCAATCTCCCTCTGATACCAATTGTCAAGATCGATTTTCTCCAGCCCTAGCTCCTTTTGGGCCCAACACATAGGCTCTTCTGGGGTTTCATCCTAAAACCCATGGGTGATAGGAGGAATTGCCCATCCAAGCTTATATGTGAGTCATCATCCTTTTGTGGAAATCGATGTGGGATTGGGTTTGCACCCAACAAACTTAGGATAAAGACATCGAAGAACTGAAGAAGATAAACTTCCTCTGGAGACAATGTTGGAACTGAAATGGAAAACGCTCCTTTGAAGGCGATGTCAATACTATCACAAAAGACACTCTTCTACGAATCGAATGGACGTTGTAATCATTGTGGGCATCGGAGAAGGTCATCTGGGAGAGGGCGTTTGGAAAAGGGCGCCTGGAAGAGGATGTCTGAAAGACAACGCTGCGAAAAGATTGTGCGCAGCAAAGGGGCACCAGAATTCAGCAGCACTTGACTCTGAAGAGGGGAGCAGGCCTGGACCAGTGACAAAGAGGCCTGACATAGTGTCTGGACAATGGCGGCATCAGAGGCAGTGTGACAGAGAAACCCGACAGTGAACACTTGGGCAGTGACAGAGAGGCTTAACAGGTGGTATCTGGGCAGCGGCGAAAATAGAGGTCTGAGCGGCAGAAGAGGCACTGGTTGCAACAGAAAGGAGGTCATCGCAGCAGCACACCTGGGGCAGCAGCAAGGAAAGCACGCCTGGAGCAACAGATCAAGCCAGACTTGCAGATCGGGCCTGGGGCAGAAGACACAGCAGATCTGGCATGGAACAGAAGGCGTAGCGGTCTGGGTTGCACATGGACAAGCAAGAGGACACTCCCCTGCAGTGCACACCCCAGCAGAGCACATGCGTGCAGGGGGGTGTCGGGACACGCATACAGGAGGCGCTTCAGCAGCGACACAACACACAGGAAGCACTTCGGCCCAGAAGCCCAGGCACAGGGAGCCAGAAGCATGGCCCTGAGCGCTCATGCAAAGAGCGTGCAGGGAAGCCCTGGGCAGCAAATCTGCGTTGCGCACTGGCTGCCAGGACTTCCCTGGAGTCAAGCCTCGAGGGAGGGACAGGTCAGCTTGGGAGAGAGAGAGAATGAGAGAGAGAAGAGAAATCTTTCTAGGGTTTCTCGAGCTCCAATACCATGTAGAAATAATAAACCCAGAAACCATGCCTCTTGAATGAGATAAATAAAAAGATAC
Organism: Viscum album; assembly: GCA_963277665.1. NCBI lineage: Eukaryota > Viridiplantae > Streptophyta > Magnoliopsida > Santalales > Viscaceae > Viscum > Viscum album. Next base: position 368,082,646 of record OY728131.1, read on the forward strand.
AAGATTGAGATAGAAAAAACAAAATCAAAACTAGAAGGAAAGGAGGACAGGATAAATTGATAGATCTATTCAAATATAAAAAATCTAGATAGATCCATATCCTAAATACTTAAATACTCGTAACACTCCTGCTCAAGTTGGAGCATACTGCCTTGCAAAAAAAAAGTCGGAGCATACTTTAACTTGATACACAAATTCAAAAGGCGCCAGAACTGGCAAAAGATATCCTAATTTAAAATAAAGGCATCAGAGAACCGACGAAGCTAAACTTACTTTGAAGACAATTTCAAAACCGGAACAAAAGACGCTCTTTTGGAGACAACAGCAGTATTGTCACAGATGACACACATCTACGAGTCGTATGGATGTCGTGATCATCTTGGACATCGGGAAGGTCGTCTAGAAAAGGACGCCTGCAATAGGATGTCTAGAAGAGGATGTCTGGAAGAGGGCGTCTGGAAGATACAGTTGAAAAAGGTCATCTGGAAAAGGATGCCTGGAAAAGCACGCCCGGAGGACATGTGAAATATGGCAAAACATAGTGCAGCAACAGATATGGTAAGCACATGAGTGGCAGAGGGGCGCCGGAGATCAACAACGCTTGAGTCTGCAGAGGGGCATAAGCCTGGAGTAGTAACAGAGAAGCTCGACATAGGATGCTTGGGGTAGTGGTGACAACAGAGGCCATGCGACAGAGAAGCCTGACAGAGAATGTCTGGGCAGTGACAAAAAAGCCCAACAAAGGGAGCTTAGGCGACGATGATAGTAGAAGCCTGAGCAGCAGAAGAGGCCCTGGTTGTAGCAGAAAGGAGATGATCATTGAGGCATGCCTGGGGAAGCAGCAAAGGGAGGTGCACCTGGAGCAGTAGCAGATCAAACCAGATCTGAAAATTGAGCATGGAGTAGAAGGTGCAACAGATCTTATGTGAAGCAGAAGGCGGGGCCTAGTATAAATCACGTGGTGGGTGACAGAGGGTGCCTGGCCTGGACGAGGGGTGCATAGCTTGGGTTGCACTTGGACAAGCAAGAGGACACGCAACTGCAGTACCTTCCCCAAGAGGGGACACGTGATGGTTAGGCACACAAGGGGGGCCTGGACGCGCAGGCTGGAGGTGCTTCAGTAGCGGCGCAACATGCAGCTATAGAGGAGTGGAAGGGGGTACGAATAATCATTTTGGGCTTTTCATCAGCTTGGCAGCTGGTAGGGCCGGTCCTTGGGAGGAATCTGTTGTGGCCTCCGGAGGAGTGGACTTCTTCCGAGGTGTTCTTGTTCTTCCCCTTCCCTTCTCCTATTTCTTCTCCTATCAGCTACTGTAACACCTACGGCCACTTTCAATACAGTGATTCTACAATCTCCTACTTTTTTCTCACTCTCACGCACAAATTGTCCAAACAATTTGGTGACCCCGCTGGGAAAACATGAGCGAGAAAGACAATTGTTGGGGTCTTGCGCAAGCTATGAGGGCATACAGGGTCGGCTGAACACTGAGTTGTTGGAAATCCCTTTCGCACGTGAGAAGACAATCATCCCTGGGAAGCTGTTAGGGACCTCTCACGCAGAGGACAACCCAGGTAATTATGTATTGATTTCGACGGGAGAACTGGAATTACAGGGAAGAGTGGAAGTATGAAAAACAGAGGAAAGGAAGAAAACAATCGGGAATTCCTTTCACCTGGAATTATCCCGTCCAAGCCCAAGGCCATACATAACAGAAAGAAAATATTCTCTGCCCTCCCGGATGCGTTCCAGCTCCCACTTATAACCGCTTTAGTTTCCCCCACTCACGGTGTAACCGCTTCTCCTGCTGTGCTTCCCGTTTTACCCCTCTACATCTCCTCTTGTAACGGACCAAGCCCCTCCTCACATGGGCCAACCAAACTCCCACTTAACTTGAGTTTTGCCACGTCTGGAATAGACTTTCCAGCCCCCAGCTGGGTCGTGGGGTCTATTACTGGCCGCCTCTGGAAAGTCAGTCTTGTCCTCAAAACTGAAAGTAGGAAACTGATTCTGGAGGGTGAATTTATCCTCCCAAGTGGCGTCTTCTGGTGGCTGCCCATGCCACTGGATTAAGTATTGTGGCCGGGGAAAATCCTGCTGCAGCAGAGTGCGGGTAGACAGAATAGTTTTAGGGGTTGGCCAGTCGGCTGGGTCGCCAACAAGGTCTTGGGGAAGTGTCGATTGCACCGGATGTTGGCCCACTGCTTTCTTAAGTTGGGAGATATGAAAGACCGGGTGGACGCGAGCCGCAGCACGCAGCGCAAGCTGATAAGCAACCAGGCCGATTTTCTTCACAATGGAGAAGGGGCCATAATAACAAGGAGACAATTTCATGTTAATGTGATGGCCCAAAGAGTGTTGTTTATGTGGCCGGAGCTTGAGATAAACCGATTCCCCAACCTGAAAAGAAACTGGCCGTCGGTTTTGTTCGATCAAGTTATACCAAATATGCACAAGAGGGGGGTGAATTGTGTCTTTTACAAATTCTTCACGAATCGTGATAAAGCCCGAGTCTGTCCTTTTATCTTTATCAGGTTGTTTATGCAGCAGAAAATAAACAGTTAAAGAACGCAAAGATGTATAGTGGTTCCTTGTAACAGCAGATCTATAAATCTCGAATGACTCTGTAAAACTGTAGTTGTGAAGAACTCAAGAGTTTGTTATATATTTTCTTGATGATTCGCCCTCCTTTGTAATACAAAATATCACAGATATATATAGAATAACGACGAGCGTTTTCCTTAAAAATTTAGATCCACAAAAGTCGCCTTTAGAATCGCGATATTCAAATGTTTGAATAACAGAGCAGTCGTAACTCCCCTGAATATTCGGCATGAAAAGCTGCTCTTAAATCGATCCTTTGAATCACAAATAAACGACTTTGAATCAGTCAAAGACGAGCTTTAAAATCGGGGTTTGAATTTGGCTTGAAATCAGCCTAATAATCTGCATAAAGACCGTTGCTCAATAAAGTCGTAATTTAAATCTCCGAAGCCAAACGTAGGGTTGAACTGCATAACATTCTTTCTCTGAACGTAAGGTTCGCAACGTAAGGTTCACAACGTAAGGTTGATTTCAAAAGTAAGGTTGATGAACCATACTTTTATCAGCTTCTAAACACAAGGTATATGATTCATACTTTTTGATAAAATGTAAGGTTGTTTTCAAAAATAAGGTTGATGAACCATACTTTTGAGAAACAAACATAACGTTCCATATTAACGTAGGGTTTTTCTATACTTTTCTGATATGTCGTAAAGTAAACGACGGATTCAATCCTTACGCTACGCTCCTCAACGTAGGGTATGAACAGTGTTTCCATAACACGCGAAAGTGATTTCCGAACACGTAAAGCATGAACAGTGTTTCCAGAACACCCTAATACGCAAAAACGATTTCCGAACACTTTGTCAAATATTCCACGCGGATTAAATGCTTTAATATTATTCCAAAAAAGAGAAATAAAAAATATTAATTTCCTGAAATATACTCAAAGTAAAATCATTAGAATAACAAATAAAGGTATTTGTGAATATCAAAATCATCATAAAGAGATAGAGTATTGTTCTCAACAATCTCCCCTTAATAAAATAGAGTGTTGTTGAAAACAACATTTGCTCAACATGTTTTGAGTCGGCGTAGCGGCGCATAAGGTCTTGGAAATGAAGCAAATGTTGCCGGAGTTGAGTGAGTGCTTCGTAGCAATCAATCAAAGCAATAGCTACTGCAAGAACTTTGAGTTCAGAGGGGAGGAAGCTGAAAAGTGTTGGTGGTTTGCAGCCATAAACGACTTCGAAGGGGGTGGTGTTGATAGATCCATGCCAAGTAGTGTTATAACAAAGTTCACCCCATGGTATCCATTATGTCCAATTTTTGGGTTTCTCCCCCGCAAAACATCGGAGATAAGTTGCCAAGCAACGATTAATAACTTCCGTTAGACCATCCGTTTGTTGGTGGTAGGTCGAGCTAAACTTTAAAGTGGTGTCTTGCAAACGAAATAATTCCGTCCAAAAATGGCCAAGAAAGAGCGGGTCCCGATCACTAACAATGGAGGTTGGAATGCCATGTAAACGGGCCACCTCCTGCATAAAAATTTCTACCACTCCTTTTGCCGTAAAAGGATGTTTGAGAAGAATAAAATGGGCGTACTTAGAAAATCTATCGACGACCACAAAAATAACCTCATAACCATGGGATTTGGGTAAGCCGGTTATGAAATCCATGGAAAGGTCAACCAAAATAAACTGAGGTAATGCGCTGCTGCTGGAGAAGAAATTTCAGACTACAATGATCAAAATAAACTGTAAATGAGCGGCCAAGAAGACAGGGACATCAATGCTGAATGGCCAAGACCAAAGCCATCACCTCCTTTTCATAAGTAGACTTGGCAAGGGTTTGAGCAGACAGCGCTTTGCTGAAAAAAGCAACGGGTTTGTTGTGCTGCAGAAGAACGTTAACCCCTGTGCCGGAGGCATCACATTCCAGCGCAAAGCCGCTGGCGAAATCGGGCAGCGCCAAGACCGGGGTCGTGGTGATAAAGCATTTTAATTGCTGGAAAGAATGTTGGGCAGTGGGTGTCCAGCAAAAACCATCTTTCTTCGTTAGAGTAGTGAGAAGCTAAGTCACGGACCCATAGTGCGGAATAAATTTGCGGTAGTAGCCAGTAAGGCCCAGAAAACCACGGACACCCCGTAGAGATTGTGGCGCTGGCCAATCGAGAACAGCCTGAATTTTTTCCAGATCCATAGAGACTTCTGCGCGAGAAATGATATGGCCAAGATATTCAATTTCAATTTGGCCAAAGCGACACTTCTTTTTATTGCAAAGAAATGGTCATTCTCTAAAACCTGTAAAGCAGCCTGCAAATTATGTAAATGTGTAGACCAATCTGGGGTGTAAATGAGGATGTCATAAAAAAAATGAGAATAAAAGTACGTAAAGGCGAAAGAGGTCATTCATTGTAGCCTGAAATGTAAATGGAGCATTGGTAAGGCCGAATGGCATGACCAAGAATTCGTAGTGGCCGTTGTGTGTTCGGAAAGTTGTTTTATCAATATCGTCCCCCCCTGCATACGAATTTGCTGATAGCCTGATTTAAGATCCAATTTGGAAAAATAAGTGGCACCATCTAGTTCATCCAAGAGTTCCTCATCCACCAGAACAGGAAATTTATCTGGAATAGTAACTTTATTGAGGGAGCGGTAGTCAACACACATGCACCACAACTCATCCTTCTTTTTGACGAGAAGCGCGGGGCTAGAAAAAACCAATTTTTTTCGACACTGTAGCATCTCTGACCACTATAGCAAAGTTGACCGATCGACACCGACAGGCACTGTAGCATCTCTGACCACTATAGCATCTCTGACCACTATAGAAAAGTTGACCACTATAACAAAGTTGACCGATCGACACTGTTGCACTTTTGACTTCCAGCCGGCAGCTACTGTTTCACTTTTGACAAAGGTGGTCGTCTTTCACTGTAGTGACGCGGACTTCCTGTTCGGAATAGTGGACCGTCTTCTCCAAATGTAGCTCATTTTGGGCTAGGGCTTCTAACATGGAAAAACTCTGTAATTTGTGCTCCCGATTATAGTGAGAATTCTGCCTCTCCGTGGACGTAGGGATTATTCCCAAACCACGTAAATTTGTGTGTTCTGTGTGCTTTCCTTTCTTCTGCATTTTCTTTCGTTTCTCGTTTTGGTCATTGCGACTCCCGACGATTCCGCAACATGGGTAGCGGTAAGGGCGAACCGAGACCGATCCCTGTTTGGGTTGGAGCCGAATGGCATGGTCCCGAAGGCGGCGTGGAGGAAGACCAGAAGACTCCCGAAAAACCTGTTGAAAAGACCCAAAAATAGTATTTAAGTCAATTGTGTTGGGCAATTGTCAATGGAAAAGCACCTTTGCTGGTTCGGCCCCCCAACAGGAGGCGGTGTGTTCCCAACGGCCAACAGCGGAGTGGGGGGGCTGGCAAGGCAGTAGATAAAGCCCGTTGAAGGATATGTTGGTGATCAGAAGCTGAAAACCGCATTATCATGGTCCGCCAATTGATTTGTACGTCGCCAAAAGTTTGTTGCCATGCAATACCAAGTATGAGATCCAAACCGCCAGTGTCTAACACATGAACATCAATAATTGAAGTGCAATCTCCCAAGGTTAAAGGAAGTTGATGACAAACTCCATGAGACCATAATTTGTGGCCATCACCCAACTTGATGTGCAGTTTGGTGGATGTTTGGCCGGATCAGAGCAGGAAGAGGTCAGACTATGATATGCCACCAAAATACATTCAGCTTCAAGGGAAGGGGTAGGTAAAAGTTCAGTATCAGCAAGTGGGGAAAGATTTGTTGGATGTTCTTCATCCTCTCCCAAAAGAAGAATACGAAGGTTAGGGTCGAAGCATTTATGCATGGGTGTGTAAGGGAGGCCGCAACGAAAACAGAGCCCCTTCTTTCACCGAACCTCCCACTCCTGAGGTGTTACATATTTTACACCACGGCCAACACCAGGTTGAGGACGGAGGTACTGAACCCGAGTCGGAAAATCGCCACAAACGAGGTGGCTATCCCACATTCTGTAGTGATGACGGACGAGGGGAGGCTGAAACATTGTGCATGCGAGTACCCCCAGTGGAAGAAAGCCCATTCCGGAGTACCCAATCATGAATGTCTACTTGGAGACCGTTGAGAAAATAACCAACATATTGCTGCTCGGATTGCCGTGGAAGGAGGGAAACAGGATACTCAAACTGTTCAATATAATCGGCAACAATGCCAATCTGCTGAAGAGCAACGAGTTCCTCGTAAGGGTTCTGAATTATAAAACCGCTAAAACGCTCCATGAGTTCCTCCTTAAAAATAGGTCAAGACAAATCCAGATGAACTTCAATTAAAATGGAAAACCAATGAATTGTGGTACCTTCCATACTAATTTGAGCCAATTGGACTTTCAATGATTCAAGTGTATTATGAATCAAGAAATAAAGCTCCGCGCGAGAGAGCCAACCGCGCGGATCACCCCCGTCGAAAATTGGCAACTCCAGTCGACACAATGCTCCCAAAGGATCAATGGGTGAAGGGCGCTCTCAAGCGTTAGCAGGAGGGGGCGCGTCCGAACTAGCTCGATTGGCTACAGGTACCGAACGCGGAGCAGAATCAATAGTGAGGTGAGAGGAAGGTGCGCCATCGGGGATAGGTTGCTTGTCGAGGCGACGTAGGATATTGATAAGGTATGAACGACATTCGTCCTAGCCCAAAGATAAATTGATGACAGACGCAGCAAGGGTGGACAGCTGCTCCGTAACACCACCCAAGCATTGCTCGATGGTATTCAAGCGGGATTGTTGACGCCTCACCATAGGTGGAGGTCGGCAGGTTGGACCAAACTGTTAGGAACCTCTCACGCAAAGGACAACCCAGGTAATTATTTATTGATTTCAACATGAGAACTGGAATTACATGGAAGAGTGGAAGTATGAAAAACAGAGTAAAGGAAGAAAACAATCAGGAATTTCATTCACCTGGAATTATCCCGCCCAAGCCCAAGGTCGTACGTAACAGAAAGAAAATATTCCCTGCCCTCCCCAACGCATTCCAGCTCCCACTTATAACCACTTTAGTTTCCCCCATTCATGGTGTAACCACTTCTCCTGTTGTGCTTCCCATTTTACCCCTTTACACCTCCTCTTGTAACTAACCAAGCCCCTCCTCACGCGGGTCAACCGAACTCCCACTTGTAACTTGAGTTTTCCCACGTCTGGAATAGATTTTCCAGCCCCCAGCCGGGTAGAGGGGTCTATTAGAAGCAATCACTGCAAGTGAACAACACTCGCTTTGGGGACTCAATCACGACTGTGCGACGCGATCGTTGCTTTGGAAGTCACGATCGCTGCTGAAAAAAACACACTATTGTGCAACAAACCCTTTAGGAGAAGCGTTCCTATTTTTAGGAGAGGATCCACTAGGCAGCAAGAGCAGAGCCTTCCTATTTTTTTAGGAGAGGATCCACTAGGCCGGATCACCAAAGCCGAAGCTTATTTTCTGAAAAATCGAACAGCAGAGGACATAAAGCTTCATTATGCGCAATTAAGTTTGGAGTACTTGGCTTTTCTTTGGTTTCATTCTTGGTTGAGAGCCAAGATCGGAATGGGAGCAATTGAAGCCCACATTGATGGAGAGATATGCAATGGCGAGGAGAAGCTTGAATCCTGTCTGGAATGGCCTGACGTGGAAGATTCCGATCCAAGTTCTTCAGTGGAGAAGCGTGAAAGGCATACTGAGGAGGGGCAACATGTTCAGGATCTAACAGAACCACCAATTGTGGAAGAAAAGAGTTTGAGAGTTCTGCTGAACAAAGCGTGAAAGAAAATGAATTTGCCAAGGCATACTAGTATCCTATTTTAGCAGGAGTAATCATATATTTCAAAGGTGTCTGTTGCTGGTGCTGCCGAGGAAACTGTTGCATACACTAGTAGTGTATCTAAAGGTGAACTTGAATCGACAAATACTGATACTCATTTTGCCTACGAGCGAAGGGTTTTTTATTCGGGAGCAGCGAGAAATTTTTTTGGCAGGCGTCAAAACCTTCACCGGCTGTGGAGGTTGACAGCAGACTGGACCGAAATCTACTGAAGGAGCTTAAGCCTGATCGAGTGATGCAATGACCTCTTCCACTGGTTGTACAAACACTGATGGAGCTACCATTGGTTGCAAAGTGGTGATAAGCTACGGCGGAGGCGCCAACGTTGTCCGACAGTAGTGATGTTTCAGTCCTGTGTGAGGCAACTAAAGGTCTTGTTATGCCAAACCAAGAAACAAGGGTTCCTGAGAACAGTGTTGGAGTTTTTGGTTGTTTGAGTGGTGTGTTGTTGAAGGGGATGATCTTCTTTGCTAGGCAAATTCGGATTAATATGAGTTACAAGGACCTACGTCAGGAAAACGTTGGTCGGGCAGTTGTGGTTGGGATAATTGCTATTGAAGAGGTATCAGTTGTTCCGGTAGAAGAAAAGGAAAAATGGCACACCTGGTAGTGGTAAAGATGCACAACTATCACAAGGTGCGGATGACAGTGAACGAGAATGCAGCAAGGAAATGTTATTGACTATGATTTTTGGTGAAATGGGGAATTTACTGGTAAGTGATTGAATCTAGTGCTCAGGAGAAAATTGATTGGGAAAGTGATGTACCATGGACATGCTTAATGACAACTGCCTCTCATAAAGTTATGGAAATTTCCAATACAGGAACTGAAGCATTGAAAAGTCGCAAATATTGGAGTGGGTCATTCAAGCCTGGTGTCAAGTTGGGTCATTCATTATCATACAAAAGAAGGCATAAATCTGAATGATGTGATTATGAAGGTGAAGATTCCGGGCGCAGCGGAAACATCGGATGGGACATGCCGAACTCATCTTTTTGTCGTGATTGATGATTAATCTGGGATTTACACGACGATAAACGCCATGATCAACGGAAATGAATCAAAAAATATAAACAATAGAAAAACGCCGGAACCAAAGCGCAGGATATCACATATTATTATAATTAATTTAAGAAATCAAAGAATTACCTTGCGAGAAATTCTTTCTTCGTTGATGGATCTGACAACATCTCGACGTCGTACCGTCGCTGCGTTGTAAGAATCAAGAATAGATTCCCTCGAGCGATGATTCACACATGCTCCACGAATCTCTGAACATCGTCATGGGAATCTTCGGGTGTTAGCACGGCAGATCCTAACGCTTGCATCGTTCCTCTTTGATCACCCCGAGAATCGCTTCAAAGAAGGGTTCTCTTCGATCTCTCTAGACTTAAGAGTGGTGGTAGAGGAGAATCGTTCTCCGTTCTTGAGAGCGTTCTTGGAGAGGGAGCTCTCTAGAGCTTTGAGATGATTCTCTCTGGATCTCGTTGTGCAAAACAAAAAATGAATTTGCTCTCTAAGAAAATAATATAATTGGGTTTATATACTAATAAGGTCAGAAAATAATAATTACACATGCACCCTTATTATTTTCACAATCCCAACGGAACCCCACAGCTATAATAATAATATTATTATTATTATTTCTTCACATGCGCTAAACTCACAAATTAAATTAAATATTATTTATTCAAATAATATTCAATATATATTATTTCTCACCGGACCATTAAACTCGATCCACCATTTCTTCGCAATATTTATCGGATCTTGAATGGTGACTATTTATTTAATAAATAAATATTACTTCAGTATTCGTCAATAAATAAATATCATATTCACTAAATAGCAAATAAATATTTATTAAATATCCTGCTTACATAATATTCTCTCGAATAACTTGTGACGGAATATATGCGATTAAACACACATGAATAATTATTAAACCATGTATGACAATAATATTTATTCAACTTGTTAAATAATAAATAATAATATATTATTTAACTGAGATTCTGGATACACTTACTGTGTGACCCTCTAAGCCTCATCTCAGTGACATTAGACGAAGCACCTCAAAGTCCAAGGTAACCGTTTAACAAGACGCTAAGGCACCCATAGAGAAAGAAGTTGATGTCGCAATGACATAATACCTCATACGGACGTTTACCGTGTAATATAATCTCTTTATCGCGTTATCTTTAATCAAACGGGTTGCATACTGATGTCATCAACTTATGTGTTCGATGTCTCTTTATTTGATTTTCCGGAAATCGGACTTGCTTATAGAGCACCATGGTCATTGATTTATTTAGACTATATCGTTTTCATCAAAAGGCATGAGATATTAACTTCCGTTAAAATACATAAGGGCCAAATTCTTTCGCACATTATTCATTAATGAAATATTACTCATAACGCACCCAACGAATCCTACCTATCCGCGAATATATGTCGCCATGGCTTTCGTCAATACATCAAAGCACGCGACTTATAATACTCATTAATAATAATTTTACAGTCTGAGGATCAATACACGTCCGCAAATAGAAACATCCAATGACATAAATATGGATTTCCTATTAACGGGTCTCATTCTCAAAATAGCAGGGAACTAGCATGACCTTTCAGTACGACAGCTACTCTTAGAACATTATCACATACTATTTTACGCAGAAGAACAATCACAATGTGATAAGGCGTTCATTAATATTCAAAACAATGAATACAGGTTATCATAAAGTACACAGAAGTTGGTTCTGGGGAAACAACTCCAACAGACTCTCACTTGCACTAAAACCAACTGTTAACAACCTTCAGTCCGCTAGCTCTCACATGATACTCATGCTTCTATTGAGATAGGTGTTGAGTATAAAAAAATTGAAGAATCGAGAAAGAGAAATCTACTGTTGAAAATATTTCTCTAGAGAGATTACTATTCCAAAATGCACAATTACAAAGAGAAGAAGTAAAACTACAAAACTGAGGAACTTGGAATACACTTTCCTGTAGTTCTGCTCGTAGAAGAAGTTCCCCTTGGAACAGATGACAGGACCACTTCTCTTCCCACGACTAACCCTTCGGTCGGTTGCAACGGAAAAATATTCCCCCATACCTCCAACAGATTCCCCCTCCACTCTTTCAATAGGGCCCACTGTTCCGAACAGAATAACCTCCCCTTAAGCCGTATTGACCCTTTTACCCTTCCTTTGATAAGTGTGTATTCAAGGAGGATTATTCCTAACATTTCACCCCTCCTCAAAAATCACCTTGTCCCCAAGATAGTGATTAGGAAACTGTGAGCAAATCAGTTTGGCGTCTTCCCAAGTGGCTTCCTCACGTGGCCTTCCTTTCCACTGTATGAGCCACAACCCCTGTGGAAGCCCGGTGGTTGGCTTTGTGGTGAATACTCCTGGTTCAACTCCCAAAATGAGGGCATTATCTTGCACTTCCGGTAGATCAGTATAAACAGTTGAGTTTCCTACCGCCCTTTTGAGCTGCAATACATGGAACACAGGGTGAATTCGAGTAGTATTTGGCAAGGAGAGTTTGTAAGCCGTGTTTCCCAGTCGATCTTGAATTTGATACGGACCATAGTACCTTGTTGCCAGCTTGCGATTAAGCATGGTAAGTTTGGAAGTATGCACGTTAGGCCCAAGTTTAACAAACACGGACTCTCCCACCTCATATGACACGTCATCTCCGGTGTTTGTTGGCGTAATGTGTCATCAGCTGCTAAGCGCGAAAAAGGTTTTGCCTGCGCAGGAATAAAATTTGATCCCGTTCTGCAAGGGCTGAAGCAACAGAATCTACGGGTGTACTCCTGCCAATAAACCGCAGTATTGATGGTGGCTTCCTGTCATACACTACCTCGAAGGGTGTCAGTTTGGTGGATGTATGGGAAGTAGTGTTATAGCAAAATTCTGCCAATGGTACCCAACGTGCCCAATATAAAGGCCGTTCCGAAGCGAAACAACAGAGATAAGTTTCTAAACATTTGTTGACTATCTCCGTTTATCCATCTGTTTGGGGGTGGTAGGAAGAACTCATTTTCAAAATAGTTCTCTCCATTCAGAATAATTCCTTCCAGAAATTACTAACGAAGATTGGATCCCGACCACTAACAATGGAGCTGGGAATTCCATGAAAGCGGACTACTTCTTTGACGAAGACTTCAGCCATTGATTTAGGTGTTTAAGGATGTCTCAAGAGCACAAAATGTGAGTATTTTGAGAGTCGGTCCATGACAACAGGCACTACTGAAAATCCCTATGATTTTGGAAGTCCGGAAATGAAATCCATCAAAATTTCGTCCCAAACTAATTCTGGAATAGGCAACAGTTGAAGGAGTCCAGCAGGGGCCATGGCCTAACTTTTTTGTTGCTGACATGTGTCACACTCTTGAACAAACCGTTGGATACCCTGCAGGTTGTACGCAGGGTACACTTCTGGCTATTTCTTAATATCTTCAACGAGTTTTTTAAGTTCTTGATCCTGCTGTAGTTCTGCTGGTACAACACCTTTTTCCATCCAAAACGGCTCTGAAATTGTAGTCCCCAACTGTAGTCCCCAACTGTTTTTCTCCTGGGCTGTTGCCTCTCGGGAGCTTGACTTGACTCTTTGTACCGAGCTGGGCATCAACAGCATCAGCGGCCCAGCTTGAGAGGTCGTGTGTATGGTCTTATTTGGTATCTTCTTTCTTTTTTGTGGGAGTCTTGTTCCAAGCTATCATGTACTAGCTTGGGGGGGAGTGTTGAACCCGATTAATTGTATTTCCGAGTAAAGGGTATTTCCAAGTCTCACATCGGATTATTCCAACTTGTAATTATTTTCATCCATCTATAAAAGAATGTCTCCACCTCTCCTTGAGATAAGGGGAATTCACCATTCTACAAAATTAATGAATACAGGTTATCATAAAATACACAGAAATTTGTTCTAGGGCACCAACTCCAACAGAAGCCCCGTCCGTTAGCACAAAGAACTTACTGTGAAATGCGCAAGCTTCCAAGTTTTAGTGGTCCGTTAATGCTTCCTAATTGGATCTCAGCTAACAGTTAGTCTGCTCTCATAAAATCGTCAGGAAGATTCAAAGATTCTTTGGATTTGAGTGTTGAAAATTCTGTTTGACTTCTTGCTGCTGCAAGTGCAACAACTGGCTCTGGGAATGCAAACACTGCCAGTGAAGATTCAACTGATGTTGAACATCCGAATATGAAAGCCGATGATTTTCATTTTGGAGGAAGCAATACTGATTTGAAGTTTGTAGGGGGGCCAGAACATGCACTCAGTGGGAAAACAAATGAAGGCAAGTTATTGCAATGCTGGTGATCTTTACGATTACAAGACAATTGGTGATGATGTACTGGATGCTATAATTTTTGCTGGTATACTAAATATCCTCACTGGTATACTAAATAACCTCATTGTTTTTGTTGTTATTGAGTGTTGTTGTTGTTATTAAGCTAAGGCCTGCTACTACTAATACTAAAGTGGGCTACAAGCATAGTGTTTTTACAGGAAGCTGCAAGCCTTATGTTGGGCAAGCTATTAGACCAGCGATTGTTGCAGACAAAAAAGGTGTGGACAGACAGTTTTTCCCCCATGCCGCTGACTCACTCGAGCTCCTAGAAAGGGGAAATTATGTTTGCCATGCCCGTGCAAAGAATACATTTTTTTCTACAATATGAAGATGGACAACATCATTGCTTTCCGAAATTTAGTGAAAGTTCTGGCACTGACACAAATCTGGGACCTAGCTCAGTGTTGATTGTTGAAAAGGATAAAAATTGGCTTGATAGTTTTGAGCATGAATGAGTAGCTGGAGCTACATTTTCAATATATGGAAACGCAATTTGGGCTGAGGGCCTTATTCCAACCATTGGTTTTTGCAATCATGATCTAAAAGCTACAGCCACATGGAAAGTTGATGAAACGGGCTCGACAACTGGGGTTCCTTGTTCTATGTGCCTCCTTACTGCTGCTCAAAGTCATTGTCAAATCAAGAAGGAAATAACAATTAGTTACGGAAACAAAGGAAATGAGGAGCTGCTATATCTTTCTGGCTTTGTCATGGATAAAAATCCAGATGATTATATCAAGGTTCGTTAACCTGTAGCAACACTTCACTGTGAACCTTTGTCAGTCTCCAAATCACAACTCTTTGAAGCACGGAAAGCAGAAATGCGATGTCATTTGCCCATAAACTTGCTTGCTTGTGGTTTCTTCCTTGCATCTCCTGCACGGCAGTTGGATGTTGATTACTCAATAGCAATTCAGGTTTGCGGCCATAGGTGGGGTGGTCAACGCAAGGTGTCTTCCTCCACAGCCAAGCTTATTTTTCCTGAGGAATCTTTAACTGCATTGAGGACCATAGCGATGCAAGAAACTTTAGTTCATCGGGTTATATCGATGCTTAATGGGATTCTGGACAGGTAGAGGCTTAGTCTACTCCAGCTGGCTTCATCGATGACAGTTTGGATAGAGTTGCAGTATAGAGGTCAAGTTAGGCCTTGTCACCTTGAGGACAAGGTGGTTTTTAAGTGGGGGAAATGTTAGGTATGTTGGTGTGTGCTGCTGGTGTGGGTTGTCATTGTTATATTGTGTGTGGGGCTGTCATGTGTGGGGAAGGGTCTGAGCCGCTGGTGGGGGCAGTTTTGCCATTTTGCTATATTAGTTGTTGGTAGCAGGTAAGGGGATATTAAATAGGGGTTGTGGTTGTTGGAATGGGGTGCGAATATTCATTTTGTGCTTTTCATCGGCTTGGCAGCTGGTAGGGCCGGTCCTTGGGAGGAATCGGGTTGTGGGCCACCAGAGGAGTGGTCTTCTTCCGAGGTGTTCTTGTTCTTCCCCTTCCCTTTTCCTATTCTTCTCCTACCAACTATTGTAAAACTTACGGCCGCTTTCAATACAGTGATTTTACAGTCTTCTACTTCTTTCTCACCCTCACGCACAAATTGTCCTAACACTAGATGGTAGATCTACACTGAGCACAGGACGTCCGAACTTCCCTGGAGTCAAATGGCCAAGCGCAGGGGCACCTGGGCACTGAGGAAGGGACTGATCGATTTGGAAGAGAGAGTAGAGAGACCCTTCTAGTATTTCCAAAGCTCTGATACCATGTAAAAAAATGGACTCACCACTACATTTATAGAGATATATTAGAAGATACAAGACCTGAGAAAGATACAAATTTCAAACAAGAGGAATAGAAGGATAGGATAGACCTATTCAAATATAAAAAATCTAGATAGACCCATATCCTAAATACACATGTCAACATAACTTGATGTATTTGGTTGAGGTGAAAAAAGACAAATTTTTTAATCCTATTAGGGCTTTATTGTTCTTGTTGCAAACCCATCAAAAGCCTGAAAAAAAAACTGAACAAGTTTAGAAACAATTAGCAATAAAATATTGTATAACTTTTGGATTGCAAGATCATTAAAACAATGCTACTGAAGTATTTTCAGATTACTTATTGAAAAAAAAAATTCTACCACTTCAGAAGTTTAGGTGTAAGTGTTTCAGAAACAGAACCAACGCCACTAATTTTCTCAAATTGTGTATCATAAGTGATTAGTATTATGAACACTTTTCAGTAAGTGCTGTTAAACGCAAAATTAAGGTTTGGTTATTTGCTCTTGTTGCATGCAATATCAAAAGCCTAAGCAAGCAAAGCTTAATTGCATGGTCCATAGCCATGTACACTGGGTATGAACTCACGAGTCAAGCAACTGAAACCAGAGAAATGTCAATTCTTCAGGATCCAAACGAGGGCTGTTCCGCTGGCACAATCCAATACAGGAGTGCAAAATATGCTGTATATCACTAACCTGAGAAACCAAATGAAGAACATTAATTTAATCTCAGTAAAGTCAACGGTAATTGTTCATGCAAAAACAAGTTTCATACCTCTTTCAACATCAAAACTGAGCTAAAATGGTCTGTACCAGGGAGTTCTTTGAAAGCTGTGTGGGGAGGGACGTTTCTCAAAGCAGTATCAAGCATTACAAATTTATCATTGAGATCGGAAAGGGCAAGTAAAAGGGCACCACCAGCATCACCAACCCTTTCTAACAAGAACGCAGCCGCATCAATGATTCTATATTCCTGGCAAAGTCGTAGACAGTGTTCCACCCGATAGCTTTCAAAAGTCTGTAAAAATTTGAGAACCGACTCCGGTTCATATTGACATAACAGCTGCACGAGGAAAATGCATTACACTAAGGGTAGTTTGGTAGAGAGAAAACATGGTGAGGTGAAAGGAATGAGAAGTGAAAAAATTCGTTTCTGAAATTTGGTATGCCCCATTTTCAATTTATTGGAAATCAAAATCCATCATTTGAGGTAAACTCCCGTCTCTTTCCCTTTCTTTTCCCCTTTCCCATTTCATAACAGTCAGGGCCTAAGCATAAGAGAACAATCATGTAAGAAGTTTTCTTCAATTATTCTGTGATTATGATGCAGTAAATATGTAGGAAAAGAAAATATTACGTTGCCCATGCATCGGCAAACAGCGTAACCTTCAAGGTTAGTCTCATAATAAACCACAAATCCATGATGACTTTTCAAGATGGATATGCATCTTTTGATGAGATTGAGCCACATATTGAATTGAGAAACACAAGGAGCGAATGTCACGCCTAAAAATTAGGCAATTATTTGATCAAAAAGTTTGTAAGTGATAATGAAAATCCTCACCTCGAGATAAAGTTCAATCATTTCATCATTAACTGAAATGGGATTACTTCGCAGGATTTTAGGGAAATCATATATTCTTTCCAAGTAAGGCCCAATTCCATTCGACAGATCCCCCATCCTTGCACCGCTAGAAATATCAACAAAATCACCTTTTCTTAAGCATGGGAAATTGAGAGTCCCAGAGAAATAAACTTCAACCACTGTCTTTAAATATAGGAAGAGGCTTTTGGGGTGAGGACGTAGTTCAGAAAGGATTACTGGGTTTTCTTTATTGAAATGATTAATAACCATTAAGAGCGCATCTTCTCTGCAGAAAAAAATAAACAAAACAGAAAACATTAGGATAACCGGAAAAGTGATCAGGTGGAGAATGAAAAGTAAAAAATAAAAATAAATATAAATACAAAAAATAATGAAAAGAAAAGGGCACACATAGCAGGCAGTGGCATAACTCCACATATGATTCCAAGATTCACCTGCTTAAGTTAACCAGCACAGGAATTCTGGAAATAACGGCAGATCGAAAGGCAGCAGATTCATCATTCCCAAGCTGGAGTAATGTGCGGTGAATAAAGGAGAAGGCATGAACAGGTTCATCAATATCTTTCATATAGCTATCCAGAGCAGCAAGATATTGTTGCTGAAATGTGTATATGAAACCACAAACCTAAACGGAGTAATAATTTAGCAAGTGACAGCAAAAAATGAAACAAAAGCAAAATGACCATAGCTGACATACCCTGTAAAACTGTGCTTTCTCAGATAGGTGTAGCACAAAAGATTCGTCCCAACAAGCTTCAGGCAACACTTCCATAAGGTTAAGCATCTGTTTCTCTCTCTTTTTTGATACCTCAATATCTTGATGGGAGAAACTAGGTGAAACCCCAGGAACTGAGGTCAGGTACTGGAAAATCTGATCCAGCACACTTTTAGAGACTCGGGCTCTTTTACATGCCACATAGTATGCAATAAAGTCAAATACAAGACTTATGTCCTGTTTTGAAGGCCACGTCCCTCCTGATGCAATCTTTTCACTAGCAGAAAGAATTTCTTGTGGACCAGCAGCCTTGTCCAGGATATGAACAAGCGCATCA
This sequence comes from Viscum album, assembly GCA_963277665.1. Classification (NCBI taxonomy): domain Eukaryota; kingdom Viridiplantae; phylum Streptophyta; class Magnoliopsida; order Santalales; family Viscaceae; genus Viscum; species Viscum album. Next base: position 368,100,862 of record OY728131.1, read on the forward strand.
ACTGTCTTTTGAACCAACAAATTGTCAGATTTAGAAATCAAATCATCCCCTAAAACCTCCACAATTGAGGATGAATCATGAAATGGCGTTGAGCCATTGTCTTCATTGTCTTCATCAAAAGCAAATTTCAAAACATCTAAAGTGGCTTCAGTATCTAGCTCTAAAAGATGATAGAGGTTCTTGCTTCCCTTGGTGAATGTTAAGTATGTACTTGACTGCTGGGAGCACTGGATGCTGGATTCCTCTAATAAAAATTCAACCAGTTCATTTCTAAGAGAAGGCAACCGTTTAAGAGGGAGTGTGCCATGTCCTGAAATATAGAGGGGGCGTTTAATAAATTGAAATAAACTGTTTCTAAAGATAGTCATCATATATTGAATGAAACTCAAGCAACAAATATAATGCTAAATTACATGACTGCCACAACAGGAAACGTGCTTGTTTTCGAATGATAAAATGTTGTGGGTACTTTGTAAAACATAGTACAAACAGTGCCAATACCCTAGACGACCCATAACCAAGTAAGCAAGATGCACACCATAGCAAGGGTTGCATCAGTTATTTATCACATAAAATCTGCTCATTGGAGCTTGTTTCCAAGGCTCAAACTCATGGATGATTCTGCTACGACCCTGTTGGACCCCATGGATTGTTTTAGTTGGATTTGTTGACTTATCTGTCTCAAGGCACATGTGCAGGAGTTGTATGGAGCTTTGGAGCTGATCAGGGAGATGAAGAACGTTCTAGGGTTATATCAATAACAGTGATATGACCTTGTCACTGGAAGAGACACGGTGCCCCTTATGAAGAAATGTATGGCGCACTGCATATCGCCAATGACGACTTGGGATATCGCCATTTGTGACAAAGCTGCAGGAGGTGGCATGCAGTGTCGCGGGTTACAGTAACCATCATATCGTTGCCTGCGATATAGCTTGAACTTATATCAGGGTCATTTGTAATATGATATCATATATCACTTTCCCTATATCGCAAACAATAATATCACATATTGCTTGCTGCAGTATAGTGGGTTACCGTTATCGAATGGTCGTCGCAGCATGTCATTGCCTGCATTCCATATCACAGACATCGATATTGCTAAATCGCTCCCAGTGATAAACCAAAACCACATTTTGAACTATATCGCACCTTGCAATATCGGTACGGTGATACAATCCCCTGTTTTTAGATGAACGAACCAGACATATCACATACAGCAATATTTAACATAATGTCCGTGATATCATGATAAAAGGTCTGGTTTAGGCCACTCGTATAATAGGCAGGAATATCCCTATATTGCAGCCCGTGATATCAAACGTTCTTCGTATTTTCAAAATTTTCACAAAATTTCAAAATTTTTTCAAACTTCATCAAATTTATCTCTTATACCACTGATTGGTTTTGAGGACATTCAACAAGTTAAATGCAACGGAAATATAAAACTCAAATGCCAAGATCTATCCAAAAGATGTTTAGAAGAAATATAAACAAATGAAATACATACATTTTCTTTATTGGGTCAAACCTTCTTCAAAGAATTTGATAAATGTTAGAATGGAGGAGCGGTGACTCAATACTCAACATATCCTCCTAAGGGAGGTTAATAGACCCCACGACCCGGCTGGGGGCTGGAAAGTCTATTCCAAATGTGGCAAAACTCAAGTTACAAGTGGGAGTTCGGTTGGCCCACGTGAGGAGGGGCTTGGTCAGTTACAAGAGGAGGTGCAGAGGGGTAAAACGGAAAGCACAGCAGGAGAAGCGGTTACACCGTGAGTGGGGGAAACTAAAGTGGTTATAATGGGAGCTGGAACGCGTCGGGGAGGGCAGGGAATATTTTCTTTTTGTTATGTGCAGCCTTGGGCTTGGACGGGATAATTCCAGGTGAAAGGAATTCCCGATTGTTTTCTTCCTTTCCTCTGTTTTTCATACTTCCACTCTTCCCTGTAATTCCAGTTCTCCCGTCGAAATCAATACATAATTACCTGGGTTGTCCTTTGCGTGAGAGGTCCCTAACAGAGGGTCTTGGTGTTTATTTATAGAGAATAACAATGATAACAAAATACTCAAGTCCGATGTGGGACTTGACTAAACACATCCTCTAACACTTCCCCTCAAGCTATGTCTACCTAGCTTGGATACATACAACAACAACAATGAAAAGAGGTAGAGGTGGATCTATGAGGACCCTTAAACAAATCTTTCAAAATGATTTTGCTCTAAATGGTTTCAATGAAAATATGGTATTCAATAGAGCCAATTGGCAAAGATGTGCAGAAATAGCATGCAATGGTGCAGTGAGATGACAACAGGGGCGACGCTAAATGAGCGGAGGAGGGGACTAGACAGCCAGATCTGATGACGAATTCTGCGCATCAAGGGTGAGAAAACGGCGAGAGGTGCCAAGGCGTTCATCGGGAGGAGGCTCGGTGGTCAGCAGCGAACGGGAGGGCGTTGGGTGGCATGTGCGCAAAGGGGCGAAGGGAGGCGCCAAGAGGCCGCAACTTTGATTAGATGATGTTGGAAAAGCACTAAAATAGGGATATCGTATCGTACGATATCCCCTATAATATGTCATGTTAATGCCTCTATCGTACTATACAATATCAGTTAATATTAGCGTATGATAAACATGTGATATGCGATATCGCATGCATGCATTCGGCCACATCTTCCTGATCGGTTCGCTTCGGTAATGAATCATTAAGATGATTCATTTATAGCTATACATGCATAGTATAATTGTTGAAATGTTCAAGGATTAATAAAATTCTAACGGGTCATGTGTTATAACAAAAATCGCTTGCCATGCGATGATCGCCGATGCTCGACTCTCTTCATTTAATGAAGAGTCTAAATAAGGAATGGGATCCCCGTGTTGGTTGTGCGTGACATTGGTAAACCATTGTCGAAGCTCTCTTCCTCCCCAATCACCATTTGTCATTGAGAAGAAGGCGTCAGCACTCCTATAGCGTGCGGGGGTCCTCTGGTTACGAACAAGGATCCTAGATCGGTGTACCACCCGTGGAGACGAGAACCTTTTGGTTGTTGCTCGGTGATCTCAATCAAGCGTACTCCATCACATTCGAGAGAGATGGAGCTTATTGCGATCAAAGTACGTTTGTATAATATGTTCTTCATTTAACATGTTGGTTTTGTTGATGATAGATCAGGCATTGTTATGCGTTTCTTCTGCTGTCAAGATCATCCGATAATCGTCCAAAACCCATTAGTGATATTGGAACCACATTCATCAACAAATCAATATGTTCTTTTATTTATTTTATGAAGAACATGTATATCGTAATCTGCTTAAGTCATATCGTAACGTACGATATGGCATGGCCAAATGTCAGTCGTTGGATAGTTTGGCTTTACGATATAGGATATCGTAATTCTGTTTTTGCTTAGTCGTAGGGAACAACTAATACATATCGTAAAGTACGATATGTTGAAAACTCATGGTTTTTGTTATGTGTCGTACGTTACGATATACGATATCGCAAGCTACGATTGAAACTGGGATTGCGTGAAAATAGTGTCATGTCGTAATAACAATACAATGTATATCATCAAATACGACTCGATACATAAAATTTTTTGATACATAAGAAATTTTTGATACATAAGAAATTTCCCCATACATGAGAAATTTCCCCATACACAAGGTTTTAGCCTTTGCAGGAAAATTTTCTTATGTATGAATGTATGAAAAACCTTAAGGTTTTTGCCTTTGCCGAAAAATTCTGTAGTATGAAAAACCTTACGCAGTGTAAGGTTTTTGCCTTTGCCTGAAAGCGATGCGTAAAGTTTTTGCCTTTGTGTGACAGTGCTTATCGTAGGTGCCGCAGATTACGATAGATAGCCTCCTACCTATCCTAATATACAATATAGTCTAAAAATGTTAAAATTTAATATTTTGACTAGAATTGCTTATAGTTTATAAATTGTTTATAAATGGTAAGTGTTGGGCATTTTAAAAAAGAGATCTTCATGCCTGAATTAAATATGAAATTTTCATATTCATATCACATGTTTGAAAAATAAAGAAATCGTTATTTGTTTGTTTATTCCTTTTAATATTCATATTTATAAATTGTTTATGAAATGTAGATATTATGTATGCTTTAATTTATGGGATAAATTGCTTCTTATGAATTGTCATTTCATACATTACATGTTAGGTACGACAACATAAATTTAGTTGGTTTGTAATTAAAGTTATTAGCTTGAATTTAGTTGTTAAATATAATTTACACAAATTAGGTGTTAGAGGTATGATGAATTGGATTCTCGCTTGAGTAAAGTATCTCTAGGTAGAGGGACTTTGGGTCAGGGTCAGGCTCACTGGGTTGGAATAGAGATTCTAAAACTAAATCATTAAAAGCATGCGTAGGAATAAAACATAAGATAATAAAGACTGTAAGAGATGTAGTAGTTATAAATTTAATATGCATGTGTTGTATATTAAGTTGGTGGTACTTCTAAAAAAACTCATCAAATGCTAAGTATGAGATTTCTTCCAAAACGGCACTTTTCAAGACCCCGATCATCCAACCGGGTAAATCATGCTAAAGTTGGGTGCTCCGGGATTAAATTGTGTAAGACAAGCAAGTAATGGGAGGCTCTAATAGGATTAAGTGTCCATTCTTGGTGTTTGCTTTAGGTTACACTTAGTCGGGAGACCCTACTAGGGTTAGGTTACTGGAGGAATAAATTTGAGTTTATCCATAAGATGGATTTGGATAAAAAGTTATCCGCTCGATTATCCTAAAGTCATATATGATATGATCGAGACGATGTCCTACCTAAATAGCTAAGTGATGGTAAAAATGCTAAAACGACCCAAAACTTGTTAAATATGGATTTTGGCTCACTAAATGGATATGATGTATGGGATCAACATTTTTAGTAGAAGTACTTTGATTAAAAGTCCTTGATGAAAAGATATAAAACATTATACTTACAGATATGTCTTTGTTTTAAATTATGGCATGCATCATGTTTATCATTTTGAGATCTCTTATATGTATTACCTATAAAACTATTCAGAATTGGTATATAAGGTTGAGAACTGTTCTCAAAGAGAAGCATTCCGAACATCTGAATGTGAATGTTATAGAAATCAATTTCTCCAACTCTAACTCGTGGGTATTAGATACCCGGTGTGCATCATACATTTGTGCTGATAAACACAAACTCAGAGATAGAAGGAAATTGAAAAGGGGTGAAGTAGATCTACATGTTGGCAACGAAGCAAGAGTCACTACATGGAAGTTGGCACTTATGATAAGACTACCTAGTGGATTAGTTTTGGAATTAGAGAACAGTTATGTTCCCTCCATAAACAAAAATTTGATTTTTGCATCTTGTATGGACAATAAGGGTTTTCTATTCATTGTTCAGAACAAGAGTTGTTCTATACATATGGATGAAATGTTTTATGGCATTAGAAATATAATAAACAGTTTATGCATTCTAGATATAGATAATCCTGTCTATAACACTCAAAATAATAAGGTCAAAGCTGATTCTAACCCCACCTGCCTTTGACATTCTCGCCTTGGACATATAAATGAGAAATGCATCCAAAGACTCCACATAGATGGATTACTGGAACCATTCAATTATGAATCGTTTGATAACTATGAATCTTGTTTATTTGGCAAAATGACCAAAACACCTTTTAGGGGAAAAGGTGAAAGGGTTAGTGGACTTTTGGACCTCAAACATAGTGATATATGTGGACCAATGAGTACTCAAGAAAGTGGTGGGTTTAGGTACTTCGTGTATGGTTATGTGTTTCTGATGAGACACAGGTATGAAACTTTTGAAAAGTTCAAAGAGTTTCAGCACGAAGTACAAAATCAACTGAGCAAAAGTATTAAGATTATCCGATCAGATCAGGGTGGCAAATACTTGAGCCAAGAATTTACTGATCATCTGAGAGATTGTGAAATTGTTCCACAACTCACTCCCCCTGGAACACCACGGTGGAATAGTGTGTCTGAGGGGAGGAATCGCCAGCAGTCCTTCTATGTCCAAACTCTTATCAAGGCTTATTGTCACACAATGACTGTCCCCCACACTCTAACTAAGCCCAAAGCACATGCAGCTTAGTTGCAAGCAATGCTTGATGAGATTCATCGGTTGAAGGATAATCATACCTAGGATCTGGTTCCCTTTCAGCGAGCAAGCGAGCGGTTGGCTGCAAGTGAGTATATACTGTCTGTGTTAATGCAGGTGGATCTCTCAATCGCCTCAAAGCTCAGCTCGTCGCCAAGGGGTATGCTCAAACGTATGAGATTGATTATTTTGATATTTTCCCCCCGATGCCAAAAATGTGTTGGAACCAAAACCGTTCTTTGATGGAAATGAAGTATGGTTTGTGTTTGTTGTCAATCGTCAATGGAAGATCAGATAGTTTACAAGGAAAGGGACCTTAAGGTTCAAACAGACAACAGTATTGAAGGTGACGTTGTTTTCCGGTGTTGGATAAATTTTTGGGTTCAAAAATTAGAGAATGGAGAAAAATGTTTTTGGCAAAGGGAGTTGCGCGCAAGATTGAAGGTGGTTTGGAAACTTGTGCACAAAGCATGTTTTTGGATCATTGCATCAAAATATGACAAAGGCAAAAAATGCACGAAAATTTTAAATGTGCGCGAAAGATGAGGTTGCGTGGAAGAGACTTGCGCGCCCAATGCGACGTCAAAAGGGGTTTTACGCGCTCCAAAAAAAATCTTGCGCGAAGAATCTTACACGCAAGGTCATCGGGGCCTATAAATAGGCGACTACCCCCACTCAAGACTTAAAACTTTTAAAAACGAAAATCAGGTTCCTTACGCGCGGAAGAGAAGCAAAAAGCAAATCTTGCGCACAAAATGTTCCTTTAGTCTAAAAAGACCAAGTGAACCTTATGGTGTAGCTGCACGAAAGATAAGGGGTGCGTGAAAAATAAGGGTTGCGCAAAATCCATCTTGCACGACAATCCCAAATCTTGCGCGCAAGGGCAAGTGTTGCGCGCAAGTGTCAGTGTGTGCTTCTAGTAAGCTTTGAATATCCAGTTGGTTCGATCAGTGCTTAAGTGTATCATTTCAGGACTTCGATGCAAGCAGAGTCTCGTGCTGGACAGAGACAAAAACTTCAATGCAAATCTATTGAAGAGACATTCAAGTCGATAAACTGGGTAAGACTTCTCCCAGGGCAGTGAGCTAGGGGGAATCGACGGAAGTGCTCCGAGGGACGCAATGAGTTATCCCTAAATTCTTGTAAAGGCAGTGTGTCTGTCACAGAGTGACTCTATCTAAACTTTGTAATCCACATCTAGTGAAGATTAGTGGACTTTGGTACGACCGTCATATTGTCGACGTATGCTCTTTGGACTAGCCCTTAGTAGTGAACTAAGTAAAATTGATGTGATCTCTTTTCATGTAAATGTTTCATTGTTGCACTATTCCAAGAAACAAGTTTAACGAGTTCCTACCAACGTGGAAACAAGATCTGTCACTTTAAGAAGAAAAGTTGATACTCTGATTCACCCCTCCACTCTCAGGGTGTTCCGGGGTCCTACGAAATGGTGTTTGATCATCTATTGATTTCTCTTGTCACTTCCTATCCCTGGCCTCTTCACCAACTGGATATCAAAAACGCTTTCCTCCATGGTTTTCTAGCTGAGAAAGTTTATATGGGGCAACTCTTGGATTTGTTGCTTAAGGGGAGTCATCCAAAGTGTGTCGCCTCTAACTATCTTTGTATAGCATTAAACAGCCCGAGATGGCATGGTTTGGCCATTTTTCAATAGTGGTAACCAACTATGGTCTTTCTCAAAGTTTAAATGGTCCATCGTTTTTCATCAGCAATCCGCTACTGGAAGCATTCTACTTGTGGTTTATGTGAATGATATTGTGATTACAAGTAGTGATTTAATGGGGATTTGCCGGCTCAAGTCTAATCTTCGCCATACCTTTCAAACAAAGGACTAGGGCTCCTTAAAGTGCTTCCTAAGAATTTAGGTCTTTCAATGCTCAAAAAGGATTTTCTAATCACAGCAGAAATATGTATTGGATCTCATGCCAACACAGTTGACGCTCCTCTTGAGCATAGTTATTTACGGCGCATGTCGCAAAATGACAATGAGGGTTCTTGGCACTACGACACACTTTGCTGCGCATGAAAATTGCGTTTAAAGCACAAATATCATATATAAAAAAATAAATTAGGAAAATGAAAATAAAAAACACATTATAACAAGAAATTTTAGTTCAAAAAAAAGCATAAACATGTAATCCAAATAAGTTTAAATATTACATGATCCACAAAGACGAGTTAAAATAAAATGTCTCAAAAAATTCTTTATTTTCATCCATGGAAATCCATTTAATGCATTAAAACAATAAAACAGATAAAAAAACAAGCTGAAACATTTAATGCATTAAATCAAGCTGGTAAATGAAACATTTAATAAAACTCAAAGAATATAAAACTGAAATAAAAAAGAAACATTTAATGCATTAAATGGCTGAAATAAAAAAGAATATAAAAAACAAAGTCAGCAGCAGGGAAAACAAGCTGAAATAAAAGAATTGGAAAAAAAAAACATGATGCCGCACCCACTCGTTTCGGCACCACTAAAATAAAAAAACAAGCTGAAATAAAAAAAAGAAACATCAAATGCATTAAATCTGAAAGTTTTTAATAAAACTGCAATAATATAAAATACAAAGCTAGCAGCGGGCAAAAAAACAATAAAACAGATAAAAAGACAAAAAATAACATTGGTTCGTGAGCACGATGAATGCCTCTCACGCCCACTCATCTGGGCATCACTGTCGGTCGTCTCTTGGTTGGCGCCCTTCATCAGCCACAATGGCAACTGCAAGGAGGACGGCATCATCCATGAATTCTCGGGCTCCGAACTCGTGAGCATTGACAGGATTTGCCTCCACATCGGTTAAGGTTTCAAGAAAACAAGCAAGAAAACCGAATGGTGCACGCCATCGCCATCGTCCATAGCGTTGCGCCTTGCGCCATGGCACGCCATTCACAACTATTAGAATATTTAGACATTTATGATAAGAGTCAACGGTCAAGGTTTGACCGTTTAATTGGGTTGATTTGTATTCATGTTCTCGCCTTTATTTCATCTATAAATAAAGAGCCCCACCTCCTTATGAGGCAAGGGATTTTACCGCAACATGGTGTCATAGGTGGATATGTAACCCTCCTTGTTTGGAACCCCCAACACCACACCCCCCCACCCTCGCGACACCCCCTCCAAGTCCCAAAGCCCCGACGTCACACCCCCCACCACACCCCCCCACCCTCGCGACACCCCCTCCAAGTCCCAAAGCCCCGACGTCACACCCCCCCCCCACACCCTCACGAATCCCCCTCCCTATCCAGCACCCCCGACGACGCCTCCGCCCACCCCTCTCCCGACGGCCCCCACCTCCCTACCCAAAAGCCCCCCCCCGACCGCCATTCGCAGTCGCCTTTACAGCGGGGCTTCCTCCAGCGCACTCATCCGAGGCGCACCCCTCTATGTGTTGGCCCCATGTGCGCTCACTTCCTGCGAGCTCACACCACGATCATGCCTCTACCCCGGCTTCGTCTTCTCTGGTATGATTGATCACAATAAGTTCTAATTGTGCAATTCCAACACCTGTTGTCAACTAATTGTGCACCTTCAACGCCTTCTAACGTGCATCTTCAGCACTCAACGGCACATGTGCTTTTGGTCTTTATATCAACCCATGGCATCATTGCCGCCCTTGTCAGATACTACTACAGCATCCACACGTCTTGCGCACTCCTATACATGATTGATAACAATAAGTTCTAGTTGTGCAATTCCAAGCAAGTATGATGCATACACCTCTCCTAGGTCTCTACCCTGTAAGCAGCATCACTTTACCTAGTACATTTGGAGAGCCTAAGGTCCTTGCATCGAATCACAAGATGCCCTAAAATCATGTGTCCTAGTCGGTCTCTCTTGCAATCGTCGCATACTAAGTTGGACTAACACTAATGTCCCGCCTCCAGTAGGCCCCAGGTTAACGACTAACGCCAATGGTATAAAACACTCAAATGGGGGGCATTGCCCTCAATATCCCAAGATCATAACATAAAACCACCAACCAATCCACTATACTATAGAAGAAATAAACCAAAATCTCATACAAGAAATATCTCATATGCATGAATATAAAATAGATCCAAACGTATCCAAAAAAACAATACTAAAAGAAAAACAACTCCAAACTTCGAGCTAGTACTGTCCAGCTCGACTACCAAAATCCTCCGGAAAACCTGAAAAATTGTTTATATATACATGGGGTGAGCATAATATATGTTGGAGAATAAAAGAGAGAAGACCCGAACCCCCAAGGTGCTCTCTAAAGGAGCTCTTGAGATTCTTTTATAACGAATGATTAAGACAACACCGGACCACAAGTCCGATGTGGGATACAGACTCCAACACTCCCCTTCAAGCTAGGTGTACCTACCTTGGACACATAAATAAAAGAGACCAAACCAAACCAATGAAAACAAAACAATCAACAGACTGCAAACACTCCCTCTCAAGCTGGACATACCCAGCTTGACGACAAAACAAGACAAAATAGTATAAAAGATAAAGCTTCAAGGTTGTTGCTCCCCCTCACGATCGCAGCTCTCACGCAGGATGATGGATGGATGAAGTTGTCGCGGACGCAGCAGAGGAACCACACAGACCGGGCCGGTTGACGGAGCGCCAGGAATGTCGCACTAGTGGGGTCGGTCGATGAGACGCCGGGAAATCCAAACTAGCTCTCACACGGGGTCGATCGTGCAGGGACAACACCAAAGGGAGCAGCGAGATGTCGGAGGAAGGAGGCGGGTTGGGACGGTGCCGCGTCGGATGCAGAAGGGCCAGAAGAAGCCGCAGTAGGCCGTCGGGATAGCAGTGGGCCGAGCGGCGCTGGTCCGCAGGAGGAGGCGTCGTCAGCTGGAGAACTGGGGAGAGACGCCCGCTGGTCGGGATCCAGCAAGGAGAGACGCGCCAGCGTGGAGGGCCGCCAAGGGAAACGAGCCCGAAGGGGGGGTAGAAAATAAACTCAGCCCTACAGGGGGGTAGAAAATAAACTCAGCCCTACAGGGGGGTCGCTCCCCACGGGAGAGAAACCCTAGAGTCCGACGAAAAATAAATAAATAACGGAGGAGGGTCTTGGGATTAGTTTCCCTTTGATACCATGTTGGAGAATAAAAGAGAGAAGACCCGAACCCCCAAGGTGCTCTCTAAAGGAGCCCTTGAGGTTCTTTTATAATGAATGATTAAGACCACATCGGACCACAAGTCCGATGTGGGATACAGACTCCAACATATATACTCAATAGGATCATGCCCAAGGTCTCTTGTGCAAAAGTGAAAAGAGCATACTAATGCCCCGGTGAACAAACAGCAGAACGAACCCGCACCTACACAAGTCAACTAATACCCCAACCTCACCAAAGCTCTCTCATCAAATAACGCATCCAAGAGTAGAATAGTAATATCATAAGAATGTAGATTAAGATTTTCCCACTGATTTTCCGCTCTCACCCAATAAGAAAACATATTTTGCTCGCATCCCTTCCATATCCACCAATGACGGCACCAATCGTATATCATGCCTCGTGGCACCAATCGCATATCAAGTCTCGCAGCACCAACCACATCACATCTTGCGGCACCAACTGCACATCACATCTTGCGGCACCAACCGCATATCTCATATCACATATCACATAATGGTAGGGTACGAGATCAGTCAAAGGAGTGGGCTGTTTACACTAGGAGAAATAAGGGAAAAACAGTCAATGTACAAAATAATGCTTAGTTTGTGTTTTTAAAGAAAGAGGCAGTTGCGGGCACGTGGGTGTGTGATGGATTGTTTCTTTTTTTTTTGAGTCGGCTCACAGCTTGGGAAAGGAGCGGGGGGGGGGGGAGCTCCAGTGTACTAAGAAGGGAATTCTGAGGAGTCTTCTATGGCTAACCAAAGCTACTCCTGGTGATTTCCTTGATTTGTTTCTTTTCTGATGAATAAAGTTGGATTCTCATCCCTCGTCTAGAAATTCTGCTGAACGAACATTGGTGTCTGGAGTATCAGCACGTCGAACCGAATGATTATTTATACTCAAAGAAGGTTGAGACAACAAGCGAGATAAAGATTGGGAAAACTCTATCCCGCAGTCCAGTAGAAACTCGAGAAGTACCAGCTTGAAAAGAAACGCCCACACCACGTGTAACTGCCAACTCAACATGTCTAGCCAAACGAATTGCCTCTAAGCGGGTAACCGGATTATGTATCTGTACCCAATTGTGGATATCGTCACGCAAACCATGCAAAAAATAACCGACATACTGTTTTTCCGGTTGACAAGGAACCATTTTTCCGGTTGACAAGGAACAATAGAAGCCAAATACTCAAAATGCTCAATATAGTCAGATACAGAACCATGTTGTTGAAGAGCAGCTAACTCTTCATAAGGATTCAAAACATCCAAGCCACCAAAACGTTCTAATAATTCAAGTTTAAAATCATGCCAAGAAATAGTCGGACATACCTCGACTAAAATCGTGAACCAATGGATTGTTATTCCCTCCATACTAAGCTGAACGAGAGACATTTTCACAGAATCCTGAATTTGACAGAGGCGGAAATAGTGATCAGCTCGAATTATCCAGCCTTGAGGATCAGCGCCATCAAACAGTGGTAATTCAATCCGACGAACAGCAGAAGGTGAAGCATCAATAGGTGGCGATATTCGTGTATCTCCATGCGCGACACTACCCCCAGAACCGCCATCCGAAGCGTCCGGAGCATCCAAAACAGGTAACGACTGGTGTCGTGGCTCCTGTTCCATGCGTCGCAGCACACCGGACACATATCCCCGAAACGCCTTGGATTTTTCCGTTAGTTTCTGTTGACTAACGGAAAGAGTGTTAAGCGCCTGAAGTAACTCAGCTAGTTGGTCCTTAGTACGGCCGATGCGCTACTCAACACCGTCAACACGATCTTGATGTCGAGTAGCCATGCGAGAAAGAAGAATGGAAGTAGCGGAAAGCGGCAGGTCGATCGCCATCGGCGGGCGGTGAAATTTCAGCCGGGAGATCTTGTTTTCCTAAAATTGCGGCCCCATAGGCAGACTTCTGTAGCTCACCGGATTAATCCTAAACTTTCTCCACATTTTTTTGGCCCTTTTCCTGTGGTCAAGTGGATTGGGTCAATTGCCTACCAATTGGATTTGCCTCCTCACTCTCGAATTCATCCTATTTATCTGTTTCTTAGTTGAAATAGGCGTTGGGAAACCATTCTGCTCAGCCCGTTTTACCAATTGACTTGGCTGGGGATTTTTCTGATTACCCAGCACCAGAGAGTGTTCTTTCTCGACGTTTGTTGCACCAGAATGGCGTCGCTCTGCCTCAGTATTTGATACATTGGCATGACAAACCGTTGGATGAAGCTACATGGGAGGATGAATTTGTTCTTCAAAATCAATTTCCAGATTTCAGTCTTGGGGACAAGCCTGTTTTTCAAGTTGGGGGGAGTGGTAGGGTACGAGATCAGTCAGAGGAGTGGGCTGTTTACACTAGGAGAAATAAGGGCAAAACGGTCAATGTACAAAATAATGCTTAGTTTGTGTTTTTAAAGAAAGGGGCAGTTGCGGGCACGTGGGTGTGTGACGGATTGTTTCTTTTTTTTGGAGTCGGCTCACAGCTTGGGAAAGGAGCGGGGGGGGGGGGGGGGAGCTCTAGTGTACTAAGAAGGGAACTCTGAGCAGTCTTCCATGGCTAACTGAAGCTACTCCTGGTGATTTTCTTCCTTGATTTCTTTCTTTTCTGTTGAATAAAGTTGGATTCTCATCCCTCGTCTAGAAATTCTGCTGAACATTTTGGTTAAAAAACCTAATCGAGCCTATCACATAACTAGAGCAGTAGGGTATCATGAACGTGCAGAACATCACCCTCATGTCCTCCCCCACCATGCATGACCCCACCACATATTTCACCATCCACCATCGGTATCACCAGAAGCTATTGCTGAAGGGAGGGCAGGGGAGAGGGGGTAGACAGTCATTCGTACCTTCCTCATTCTGGATGTTAGGGAAAAACACCCCCCGGGATCTCTAGGTGTTGGTCAAGTTATCCGACTCGGGTGGGGTGCGTAAGAAAACAAAAAATATATATAGGTATATAGTAGTATCACACAAGCCCGCACCTATGGGTTCACACAACCGACATCGCCATAACCACCATCGGGACACCTACTGATATCGCGCCACCAAGCGCTGCCTCTAATGCAAAACAACCAACCACAAGCATCACACAAAGGGCCACAACCCAAGTTCCATTTCTGATTACTTTATTTAACAATTCAGCCACCAAACTCTACCCATTTAATTATTAGTTTAAATTAGCACCAATGAATTCTTTAACTCTTACCACATTATTATATAAGACGATATTATTCCATTGCTACCGAACCACTACCAAGCAACCACCATGTCAAGTCGTCGCATCTCAACAGAGGTAATCAAGCTGCAAACAACCGAGGCCGCCAAGCCGCACAGAACAAGGCAAGCATAAAACATGCATATTCAACTTAGTCTTTTCATTTCCCGGCTTTAAGTATTTAACCATTTAAAGGGTATTCTCAAATCAAGCCAACACTACAAGACATAATCCTATAACAAACATATAGCATGGAACAACATCAGCGACATCAAGAAAACCAGTAATTGCATACGCATCACACCATTCCCTTTTAATTTCATTAATCCCGTTTATTATCTTTATTATGTCAATTCATACCACTCACCCAACGGAAAGCAAAATCATGATAATCCCACAGATACACATAAAGGGGGGCGAACTCGAATCCCCTACCTCAAAAGAAGCTTTATGATTCGTTGTGCAAGCCAAAGCAATGGAGAATGAACCGCGAGGCCACAACCACACAAGGGATCCTCAAATCAAAACCAAAACGCAATGATGTCTCATCAAAATCCAAGCCCAATAAACCCCAAAGTCCAAACAACACAGCCACTGCGAAATCTCCAAAGAAACAAGAAAGAACTCGGAGAGAGAGCTCACCCGGATCACCGATATTGAATCTCCAAAAGCCAGGGGTGAACACCAAAGATGAGAGGTTGTTGAGGCTCCCAAAATCATCTGGGAATTGAGTTAGGTCCAAGAGAAACGAAGGGGGGTGAGGGAAATCAGAGAGAGGCTGAAATTTATAGACAGCCTTGAAATCGCCGCATTCAAGGCGTGAATTTCACGTCGTGAACCTCGCACTGCTCACATCAGCCGAAAAAAAAAGGTGCTTGATCAAACAAACCTGAGAAGGATTTCAAGTCATGGATATGGCATTTCACGGCGTGAAACCTTCAAAGACAGGACCATCAAAAACTCCCCCAAGAACATCCATGTCGTGAACAACAATTCACGTTGTGAACTACTCCGGTACAAAAATTCCAAAACTAGGTCTCCCAAGTCGCGAAGCTACCCTGCAAAACATCATTCACACCGTGAACTGGTGATCCATGGCGTGAATCACCACCTGCAGTTCTAAATTCACTTCAACTCTTCATCTTCCTTCCTCAAACTCATCCCAAGGCTTCCACCACCCAAAACTCACAAACGGGTAGGAAGGGTTCGGGCCGTTAAAAACCATATTTGGGATCTTGTCCCTCTCCTTTCAGGTAAGCAGGTGGTTGGTTGTCGCTACAATGGAGGAGCAATTTACCCAATACCCAATATGCCTCTTTTAAGGGAGGCATTGGTGTCTCTTTATAATGAATAATAAAAATAGCATGATTCCTAAGTTCGATGTGGGACTCAAGTCAACTTAACCTCTAACACTCCCCCTCAAGCTAGGTGTACCTAGCTTAGATACAAAATAAAAGAAAAAAAATCAAACAAAAAACAGTGCTAACACTCCCCCTCAAGCTAGACATACCTAGCTTGATTACATAACAAGACAAAACATAAGAAAATATTAACTGTCAGGGCAACTCCCCCTCAATAAGTTGATGGATGACGTCGTTGAAAAAGATTGTGTCAACCAAGGAACAACGCCCGTATGCACTACCCACTGGTTTTTCTCCACCTGTTGCGCTACCGCCCATGGCTGCTAATGAAAATATGTTTATCGTAGAACTCTCATGCTCCTATGTTGAGGACGGACCTTGCTTTAAGATGTCAGATGAAACGGTGACCGACAAACGACCACAAAACGGCCGGGTGCAACGGCGTCCAACTAACAAACCCAAATTGCCGAGGTGAAACGGCGTCCAACTTTGCAGACCCTAAAATGTCGAGGTGAAACGGCGCCCGACTTTGCGGACCCTAAATTGCGGAGTTGAAACGACATCCGACTTTGCGGACCCAAGGATTCTGGTTGACAGCAAAGGACAACAACAGGGAGCAGCAGAGAACCTAATAGAGCCAAAGAAAGCATTTTGCAGCAGGTTGAGCGTGCAGCGACGAGAGATCAGACCCGGAGAGGAGGCGCAGAAGGGGCAATCACGCTGGAGGGTCGTCACACTGAAGGATGTCACGCAATTAGGGGTGACGCGTAAAGGAGGCGTAGCACAGGAGGTGCGGAAGGGTTGGCACACGGGGAAGGGGGTGATCAGCTAGAGGGGGGGCACACAGGGGTCGTCAGGAAAGGGGAGGTTGTGCACAAGGGGGGCGTCGGGAAAGGTGGGGCGGTGCGCTTGGATCGTCGCTGCTTCTGGGAGACGCAATTACGAGGGGGGGTCGTCGATCTAGATGGAGGGGCGACGAGCCGACAAGGATAATCACGTGTGAGGGGAGCCACGTCTGGAGGGAAGGGTTGTCGGGGTATATCGTGGCCGGTGGAGAAGTGCAACGCAGAGAAACCGTCGATGGTGGAGCTCTCACGGAGGGAGAGGAGACGCGCGAGGGTGGCTCGTCGCACAGGGAAGGTCGTCGCACAGGGGGCGGACGGCTATGACGGTCACCGACGGGTGGGGCTGCCGCCCCCTAGCGGGAGAAAATCCCTCAAAAAAACAAAACCTAGGCGGGGAGAGATAAACGGGAGGGAGGGTTTTTGAGTTAAACCTGCTCTGATACTATGTTACAATGGAGGAGCAATTTACCCAATACCCAAGATGCCTCTTTAAGGGAGGTCTTTGTGTCTATTTATAATGAATAATAAAAATAGCATGATACCTAAGTCCGATGTGGGACTCAGGTCAACTTAACCTCTAACAGTTGCAAATGGATATATACAGTGCGCGTCAACGTCGACGTCTCTCTTAATCATCTCAAGGCTCGCTTTGTTGCCAAAGGTTGTGCGCGGACATAAGGAATTGATTACTTTAACACATTTTCTTTAATGGAAAAGATGACATCGGTTCGCTTCTCTCTTGTCGCCTCTTATCATTGGATTCTTCATCAGTTGGATGTTAAAAATGTTTTTCTTCATGGTTTTATTGATGAAGAAGTTTATATGAAGCAACCACCCGAGTTTGTTGCTCAAGGGGAGTCCTCCAAAGTTTGTCGTTTTTGTTGATCGTTGTATAGACTCAAGCAATCGCATCGGGCTTGACTCAGTCGTTTTTGCACCGTTATGCTTAGTTTGGGCACATTTCAAAGCATAAAGGATTCTTTTATTTTCTATCATCAATCTGCAGCAAGAATCATTCTTTTGGTGGTCAATGTGGATGACATTGTTATTACTGACAGTTATGGTGCTGGCATTAATCGAAGACTTTTCTTCATCAAAATCACACAAAGGATTTGGGTCCGCTGCAATATTTATTGTGGATTGAGGTCTCCAGATGTAACAAATGAATTTTCCTATCTCAGAGAAATAATGTTCTTGATCTACTGCAGGAGACTGGCATGACTCAAGTTAACTTTATTGACTCACCTTTGGAACGTGGAGAGAATTCACTTCACACTAACAATGAAATCTTCTTTCACCTGACAGATATAGACGATTTGTTGGGAAGCTTAACTGACGATGACTCAACCTGACATTGTTTTTACGGTTAGCAAGGTGAGTCAGTTCATGGAATCCCCAATAAAAATGCAGTGGGAGGCTATTCTTCACATTGTCAGCTATGTGAAAAAGGAATCGGGCTTAGGTCTTCTATATTTTGATCATGAACATATAGAAATCGAAGCGTTTTGTGACGCAAATTATGCAAGATGTCAAAAAGATACTACAGGAGATGAGGTGTACAATCAAGAAAACGCATATCTAATGTAACAATCTGTTATGTGTCTGAGGAGTGTGTGTGGATTTGAACAGAGTATGAAACAGGAACAGCGGTATATTGAAACAGATATTAACAATTCTGTGGTATTACATCAATGGAGATAAGAGGTACAGCAGCATCAATTGGAGAGCCCTCCAGATGACACGACCTGCTGTAGCCGAGATGGAATCAGGAACCTGCCCACAGCCTCCTGCCTTTTTTGTTCCAACAGAATGTACTCCTTTTTCTAACTGCCTTCCCCCCAGCGCACCACTCCCCCTACAAGTACGGGTCGAACGGCTCACTGGCCCCCACCAGGATTCCCCCTTCCCACGATCTCATTGGAGTTTCCCCTTTTAACCCTTACGCTGGTAAGTGTGAAGGATAGCTGGGCGGGGATATAAATGGGACGCACCTCCTGGGTCAGGACCCGAACCCGCATTGCAACTGTTGGACCTCATTTTAGTTTAATGGGTATTTCCGAGTCCCACATCGATAATTCCCTCCGTGTAATTATTTTCACTCATCTATAAAAGAATGTCTCCGCCTCACATTGAGGTAAGGGGAATTCACCATCAACATGGTATCAGAGGAAAATTAATCTCAAACCCTCCCTCCCCTGCGGATTCCCGGTTCTGTCCGGCCCCACCTCTCTCCCCTCCGGCTGTGCCCTTCCCGGCCCTCTCTCCTGTGCCCACGGCAACCTTCCCGGCCCTCCCTCCTGTGCCCGCGGCGCTCCTCCAGACCGCGCCTCCCACAGATCTCGTCGCCTCCCGTCGCCGTTTCCAAACGCGACTCCCGGCGCCCTCTCCTCCCGGTTGCGCGCACCGGCCCGTCAACCCGAGCGGGACCCTCCGTCTCGACCAATTCCGAGCGCGACACTCCCGACGCCCCGCCGCAGCTCCTCCCGACGGCAACCCTCCCGTCGCCCCGTCGCGCCTCCACCCAAGCGCGACCCTCCGTCGCGGCTCCGTCCGGCTCCCGCGCGCCCTCCCGGCCCTTCCCGGCGACTGCGGCTCTCACGCCTCCTCTACACGCGGCTTCCGACCAACCGCGAACCGGTCCACGCGAACCGGCCCCGACTGCTCCCTCCAGAAGGCCGCATCCCATCCCGGTGGCCCTCCTCTGCACGCAGCACCCCCGGCGGCCTCCCTTCCCCGGCGGCCTTCCCCAGCGGACTCCCACCCCAACGGCCTTCCCCAACGGCCTCCCTTCCCCGGCGGCCTCCCTTCCCCGGCAGCCTCCATTCCCCGGTGGCCTCCCTTCCCCGGCGACTCCATCCCTGGCGGCTCTCTCTTCCAGCGCGCGGCTCCCGGCGACCCCGCACCAGCCCCGCCCTTCCAACGGTCTCCCGGCCTCTTCCGGAATCTCCCATTCTGCCGGCACCCGCTCTCCGAGCATCTGTCCAGCACTGAATGACGAGTTCATCTGCAACTTCCGACGAACTCCCTTCGATAGCTGCCTCGGTCCTGCCTCCTCTTATCACCGCCTCCACCCGCTTGGTCGATGAGCGACTTGACTCCACAAATTTCTCTGTCTGGCGGAAGACCGTGCTCATGTCTCTCACCGGCATGGACCTCGATTCTCATCTCGAGGATCCACCACCTCTACCTTCTGACCCAAAATATCGACCGTGGAAGCTTACCGACAGTAAAATCTTTGCTTTACTGGTCAATTCAATGGACCGCTCTGTCAAAGATGTCACCCGGACAGCCAACACAGTCAAGGAACTCTGGGATTCCTTGACTCTCATGTACTCCGAGACCAATAACTTGGTTCGGGTATCTGATCTTCTTCAGTGGTTGTCCCTCCTCCGCCAGCAAGCTCGTTCATTTCCCGCATACTTCATAGAGTGGAAGGCTCTATGAGACGAACTTCTTGAGCTTTGGCCCATTCCACAAACACCTGCGGAAGCCTTAGCCCAACGGGACGAACTCTGTCTTTTCAGCCTCCTTCATGGTCTCGACCCGGAATATGCGACGACAGCGACAGAGATGCTCGCCAGCCCCTCGTCCCTCGAGATTTCGCAGGTCTATCATCGCCTTGGGAAAGCTCATCGGGCCCTTACCCCACCCATCCCTAGCCTTGATCACACTGCTCTCCTGGGTCGTGGCGGTGGCCGCCCTACCGGCACTCGTGGACGCGGCCGTGGAGACAGCTGACCTCGCCCACTATGTGGCAAGCTCGGCCACCTGGTTGACCGTTGCTGGGTCTTTCATGGTCGTCCCGCTTTGCACCCACAATAGGGCCAGACTGCGGTCCGAGATGCATCCCCGTCTGTTGCCGCTCTTCTTTCATCTTTGGATCTCTCCATTGCTGAGATCCAGCTGATTCACGATCATAGGACCACCTCTCTACCGGGCTCTTCATCAGCATCTCTTGCCCACTCCGGTGGTCCCACTGCATTTGTCAGTCGGTGCTCCCCTGCCTGGATTCTTAACTCAGGTGCGTCTGACCATCTTACCGGGGATGCAGGTATGCTCTCCAACTACAATCCCTATACCGGTTCCTCAGCCATCACTGTTGCTGATGGTTCCACTCTCCCCATTGCCGGGTTTGGTACCTGCTCCCTCACCTCATCCCTTCACCTATCCTCGGTGGCCCATGTACCACGCAGTCCGTTTAACCTGCTCTCCATAAGCAAGCTGACCAAGGATTTCAATTGTAATGCTATCTTTACCTCGTCTTCTGTTATGTTTCAGGAGCGGACGACGAACCAGGAACTTGGTAGAGACCAGCTTCGAGATGGGGTGTACATGTTCGATGGCCCGACATCCGTCGCCTGCACGTCCGTCTCTGCTCGTGTCGTGGACCTCCATTCTCGGGTTGGGTCACCCCTCCGCCTCCGCTCTTCATCAGCTCTATCCAGATATTAGTCCGCATTTATCTTTTCATTGTGAGTCTTGTACCTTTACGAAACACCATCGCACATCATGTTTTCCTTGACTTGACACACGGGCTGCCAAACCCTTTGATTTGGTTCATTCAGATGTATGGGGTCCCTGTGCCACCTCGAGTCAATCAGGGTATAAATATTATATCTCTTTCATTGATGATTTTTCACGTATGACGTGACTTTACCTTCTTCGAGATCGGACAGAAGTTTCTTCCGCTTTTCAGACCTTTTACCATGAGATCCGGACACAGTTTTCTACCTGCAGCAGCCCCCTGGCTTTTGTGCCTCTGGCGCCGACTCCCATGTCTACCGCCTCCGTCGATCCCTCTATGGCCTCAAGCAGTCTCCTCGGGCTTGGTTTGGTCGCTTCAGCACTGTCGTCACGGCCTTTGGCCTCTCTCGCAGTATGAAGGATCACACGGTCTTCTTCCGTACGACGACGAACAGTTGTATCTTGCTGGTGGTCTATGTTGATGATATCATCATCACAGGTAGCAACTCCACAGGAATCGTCAACCTCAAGGCGCACCTTCACCACCACTTTCACACCAAAGATCTTGGTCCCCTCACCTACTTCCTTGGCATCGAGGTCTCCCGTTCTGAGGACACTATCTCTCTCTACCAACGCAAGTATGCTCTTGATATCTTGCAGGATGCAGGATTGAGCAAGGTCACTGCCGTGGACACTCCTCTTGAGCCTGGGGAACGCTCTCTCCATACCGATTCGGAACCATTTCCTCACCCCGAGAGCTATCGACGTCTGGTGGGTAAACTTAACTACCTCACCATAACACGACCAGACATTGCCTGCGCCGTTGGCAAAGTCAGCCAGTTCATGGAGCATCCAACCAGATCTCAGTGGGATGTCGTCCTCCGCATTGCCAAATACATCAAGAAAGACCCTGCACGTGGCTTTCAGTACTCACATCATGATCATTTGGATGTTGAGGCCTTCTGTGATGCGGACTATGCAGGTTGCCTCGCTACCCGCAAGTCTACTTCGGGATTCACCGTGTTCTTCGTCGGTAACCTCATCTCCTGGCGCAGCAAGAAGCAGACTGTCATCTCCAGATCGAGTGCAGAGGTCGAATACCGCGTCATCTCCTCCATGAGCTCGGCTTCCCGGCAAAGACCTCTGCTCATATCTAGTGTGACAATCAGGCGGCCACAAAGATTGCCTCGAATCCCGTCTTCCATGAACGGACGAAGCATATCGAGGTGGACTGCCACTTTCTTCGCCGCCATCTGGAGCAGAACCATATCAGCTTCGGCCATATTCCGACGGCAGATCAGCTTGCCGAGATCTTCACCAAAGGCCTCCCCGGAGCTCGTCTTGACTCTCTCACTACCAAGCTGGGTATTCACAGCATCCATGGCCCAGCTTGAGGGGAAGTATGAGATGGTCTTTGTGTCATGTCATCTTTTTTCTTTGTGGGACTCAATCCAATCTGGGCATGTCCAGCTTGAGGGGGAGTGTTGGACCCCATTTTAGTTTAATGGGTATTTCCGAGTCCCACATCGATAATTCCCTCCGTGTAATTATTTTCACTCATCTATAAAAGAATGTCTCCGCCTCACATTGAGGTAAGGGGAATTCACCATCAACACTAACAATTTCCCCCTCGCCAATTGGCACCTTGTCCTCAAGGTGCGGGTCTGGGAACTGGGCCATAATGTGTTCAGCATCCTCCCATGTGGCCTCTTCTGAGGGTCTACCTCGCCACTCTATCAACCAAAGTCCCTGTGGGTGCCCGGACGCGGACTTGACAGCCAGAATAACTGTTGGGAGGGGAATGTTGGGAGGAGCGTTGTCCCAGAAAGTTGGCAGTTCAGAGTGCACTGGTGTGGTTCCTACAGCCTGTTTGAGCTGGGAGACATGAAAAATTGGGTGTATCCGAGTTGCAGCAGGCAACTTGAGTTTGTAGGCCACGGTACCGACATGAGCTTCAATTGGAAAGGGGTCGTAGTAACGGGCTGCTAACTTAGGAGTGAACTTGTTCATTTGGGAAGACTGGACTGGAGGATGATGCTTGAAAAACACGAGATCTCCCACGTTATATGTAACATCCCTGCGGTGTTTGTTCGCTGCCCGAACAATGATCTGTTGTGCTCGAGTGAGGTTATGCCGAAGCTGTTCTAACATGAGGTCACGTTCATCCAGGAGAGTAGATACCGTATCAACAGGAGTGGTGTCCCGAGTAACATGCTGTAAAGCAGGCGGTGGTCGGCCATAAACTGCCTCAAAAGGAGTCATCTTGGTGGAAGAGTGGGAAGTGGTATTGTAACAATACTCAGCCCAAGGCAGCCACCGGTACCAAGTGTGAGGGCATTCAGAAGCAAAACAGCGGAGGTAAGTTTCGAGGCACTTATTAACGATTTCAGTCTGCCCATCCGTTTGGGGGTGGTATGAGGAACTCATCTTAAGCGTGGTACCTTCCAGGCAGAAGAGTTGCTTCCAAAAGTTGCTGACAAAGATGGGATCACAGTCACTCAAGATGGAGCTAGGAATACCATGTAAATGCACCACTTCCTTGACAAATAATTCTGCTATCCCCTTGGCAAGTGTATGGATATTTTAGTGGCAATAAATGGGCGCATTTTGTGAAACGATTGACCACAACCAATATCACCGTATAACCGTGGGATTGTGGCAGACCAGAGAGAAAATCCATCGAAATATCATCCCTGTAGAATGGGGAAACCCACTTACCTTCAAGGTGAGGTGGGGCTCTTCTTTTATAGAATGAAAATGCGGAATGTACAAGTGAGTATTCCGATGTGGGACTCGGAAATACCCATAATAATACAAAAGAGGGTTTAACACTCCCCCTCAAGCTGGACAGACCCAGCTTGGACAACGAGTCCCACAAAAAAGAATAAGAAGACACCACACAAGACTCATAACTACTCCCCCTCAAGCTGGGTGTCAGATGTGGTGGATCCCCAGCTTGGAACTAAGCGAGGCAAGGCGAGCACCAGGGAGGCCTTTGGTGAAGATGTCAGCAAGCTGGTCTGCCGTCGGAATGTGGCTAAAGCTGACATGGTTGTGCTCCAGGTGGTGGCGAAGAAAGTGACAGTCCACCTCAATATGCTTCGTGCGTTCATGGAAGACGGGATTCGAAGCAATTTTAGTGGCTGCCTGATTGTCACACCATATGTGAGCAGAAGTCTGCTGAGGAAAGTCAAGCTCCTGGAGGAGTTGTCGAAGCCAAAGGATCTCGGTAGTGACGGTGGCCATGGCACGGTACTCAGACTCGGCACTGGAGCGAGAGACGACCGTCTGTTTCTTGCTGCGCCAAGAAATGAGGTTGCCTGCCAAGAAAATGGCGAACCCAGAGGTAGATTTCCGAGTGGCAAGGCAGCCAGCGTAATCAGCATCGCAAAAGGCCTCAATATGCTGATGAGGATGCTGGGAGTAGTGAAGACCACGGGCAGGATCCCGTTTGATGTACTTGGCGATGCGGATGACAGCATCCCACTGAGATGTGGTGGGATGCTCCATAAATTGACTCACTTTGGCTACCGCACAGGAAATGTCGGGTCGAGTCATGGTGAGATAATTGAGTTTGCCCACCAATCGTCGGTACCGCTCGGGATGGGGGTATGGAGCCGAGGAGGCATAAAGAGACCGTTCGCCAGGCTCCAGAGGAGTATCGACCGCAGTGGCCTGAGTCAGCCCAGCATCTTGCAATATATCTAATGCATACTTCCGTTGGCAGAGGGAGATGGTGGCAGAGGAGTAGGAAACCTCGATGCCGAGGAAGTATGTGAGAGGACCAAGATCCTTAGTGTGGAAGTGTTGGTGAAGATGAGCCTTGAGATGGGTGATACCCACAGAGTCGCTGCCGATGATGACGATATCATCCACATAGACGACCAATATGATGCAGCCATGTGGAGTCGTCCTGTAGAAGACAGTGTGGTCTTTCATACTGCGAGAAAGCCCAAAGTCGCTGACGACCGTGCTAAAGCGGCCAAACCAAGCACGGGGAGACTGCTTGAGGCCGTAAAGAGAGCGGCGGAGACGGCAGACACGAGATTCAGCGCCGGCGGCACAAAATCCAGGGGGCTGCTGGAGATAGATTTCTTCCTCAAGGAAGCCATGGAGGAAGGCATTCTTGACATCCAATTGATGAAGAGGCCACCGATGATGGGCGGCGAGAGAGATGAATAGCCGGACAGAGGCCATCTTGGCAACCGGGGAGAAGGTATCAAAGTAGTCAACTCCGTATGTCTGAGCAAAGCCTTTGGCCACAAGGCGGGCTTTGAGGCGATGGAGAGTACCATCGGGATTCAGCCTGACCGTGTAAATCCATTTGCTGCCCACTGCCTGTTTGTCTGCTGGAAGGGAGACAAGATCCCAAGTATGGTTTTCCTCCAGAGCCTGCAATTCATCCCGCATGGCTGCGAGCCACCCGGGGTGAGATTTGGCCTCACCAACTGTGCGAGGTATAGAAACCGTCTCCAGAGCGGACAAACCCCTGTAAGAAGATGCAAATAGAGGAGTACTCTGGCAGGAGCGAGTACCTTTCCGTAGGGCGATGGGCAAGTCCGCGGGTGGCGGAGCAGGAGCAGCGGACGAAGCGGGAGCATCAGTGTCACTGGCCGGAACGGGGAAAACAGTTGAAGGACGGCGGGAGTAGACCTGACCAAAATGGGTGTCAACAGGGGTTAACGCCGGTGGAGGATGGAGGAGGAGAGGAGGACAATCATCGAGGACAAGGTCAGGAGGAGGAGAGGTAGGAGGAGGCAAATCCGGAAGAGGCTGGATGATGAGGGGAAGACAGTCATCAATGGCAGAGTCAGGAGGAGGAGAGGGAAAGGAGAATGAAGAACTTTCCACAAAGGAGACATCTGCGGAGATGACATACCGGCGAAGGTCCGGGGAGAAGCAGCGGTATCCGCGCTAAGTGCGGGAATAACCGAGGAATATGCAGCGGAGAGATTTGGGAGAGAGTTTGGTGCGGCCAGGGCGAGTGTCACGAACATAACACAAGCAGCCAAACACTCGAAGAGGGAGGGAATGAAGAGGGGGAGTGGGGAAAAGAGCCCGAAAGGGAGTCTCCCCCTTAAGGATAGAAGAAGGAAGGCGATTGAGGAGGTAGGTAGCAGTGAGAATGGCATCGCCCCAAAAGAGCAGAGGCACCTGTCGGTGGAAGATGAGGGCACGGGCAGTCTCTAGAATATGTCTGTGTTTCCGCTCGGCCACGCCGTTCTGCTGGGGTGTATCAGGACAGGAGGTCTGATGAAGGATGCCATTCTCCCGAAGAAACTGCCGAAAAGAAGTGGAGAGATACTCGCGCCCATTATCCGAGCGGAGACATTTGACCGAGATAGAAAAACGATTCTTAATTTCATGAAAAAAGGTTTGGAAAGTGGAAAACACTTCGGAGCGTTCCCGAAGAAGGTAAAGCCACGTCATTCGCGAATAGTCATCAATAAAGGAGATATAGTATTTATAGCCCAAGTGACTCGGAACGGTACACGGGCCCCAAACATCGGAATGAACCAGAGCAAAGGGGTGGGAGGCCCGTGTATCCGTGCGAGGAATGTAGGAAGAGCGATGATGTTTTGCAAAAGAGCATGACTCACAATGAAAAGTAGGAGTCCTACTGAAGTCCGGAAACATCTGATGAATGGTGGATGCAGGCGGGTGCCCTAATCGGGAATGGAGATCAAGTGCCCGAGAAGAGGTAGACGTGCAAGCAATGGGCGCGGGCCCCTCGAACATGTAGACCCCGTCTCGAAGCCGGCCTCGACCAAGTTCCCGGTTCGTAGCCTGCTCCTGAAACACAACACCAGAGGAGGTAAATATGGCCGCACAGTTATAATCCTTAGTCAGTTTACTGATGGAAAGCAGATTAAAGGGACTGCGGGGCACATGTGCCACAGAGGGTAGGTGTATCGAAGGAGTCAGGGAGCATGCGCCGAAGCCCGCTATGGGGATAGTGGACCCATCAGCGACGGTGATGGCTGAAGAACCGGCATATGGGCAATAAGACGTCAACATACAAGCATCACCGGTGAGGTGGTCGGAGGCACCTGAGTCCAGCAGCCATGCAGGGGAGCAATGGCTGACCAAGGCAGTGGGGCAAACAGTACGGGCCAGAGAAGCCGAGGAGGGAGCGAGGCGGACAGAGGCCGGTGGATTATGAGGCCGCCTGAGGTCGGTCATAGACAGGGCCAGAGACGGGAAAAGAGAGGCGACAGTCGAGGACACGTCCCGGACCGCGGGCTGTCCCTGCCGCAGGTGCTGAGATGGTCGGCCATGCAGGACCCAACATCGGGCGATCAGGTGGCCAAACTTGCCACAATGGTGACAGAAGGGACGTGGACGACGTGAAGCACGACCACGTCCTGAGGAGTCAGCCATGGAAGCGGCGGGAGCTGAGGCAGCGGGCCGGCGGGATGATCGGGCGCAGGACGTGCGCGTGCTGGAAGGGCTGCCGGAACGAGGGCGCTCTGCGGGGATGAGGGCGTGCCGCCGGGAGAAGGGCGCTCTGCCGGGAGGGTCCGTTGGGACAGAGGCCGAGGGCGCGTGCTAGGGTGAAGGTGGCGAAAAGGGAGGGGGGGGGCGCAGGGCAAGAGGAGCGGGGGCGCTCGGGAGGTGCGGGGCAGCGGGAGGCGCTGGAGGCGCTGGAGCTGCGGGAGGCGTCGGGGCAGCGGGAGGCGCCGGAGGCGCCGAGGCAGCGGGAGGCGCTGGAGCTGCGGGAGGCGCCGGGCGAGGGTGAGGGTGCCGGGGCGAAGCGGGGCGAGTCGCCGAGAGCGGGACGTCGAGGGCGGGGCGCCGGGGCGAGTCGCCGAGGGTGAGGCGCCTGGGCGGGAGGCGCCGCAGCGAGGCACCGGGGCGAGGCGCCGGAAGCCGGGGAGCCGGGAGCCGGGACGCCGGGGAGCCTGGGAGCCGGGACGTCGGGGCGAGCCGGAGACGCCGGGGAGCCGGGAGCGCGCGGGAGCAGCGGGAGGCGCCGGGAGAATGGAGGGTCGCCGGGAGGTGAGCCGCAGGGGCTGGGCGCGCGCACGGTGGGGGTTGGCTGGGAGCGCCGCTGGGAGGGAGGTCCGCAGAGGCTGGGCGCGCGCACGGTGGGGCTGGCCGGGAGCGCCGCTGGGAGGGAGGTCCGCTGGGAGGAGCCGACGGAGGAGGCGCGGGCCGCGTCGGGGAGAGAGAGGGCCGCCAGAAAGAGGGCGCGGGCGTCGGGCGAAGGCCTGCTGGGACGAGGGCGCACCGCGGGAGGACGGCGGACGCCGGGAGGAGAGGTGCGCCGGGAGGGAGGGCCTGCCGGGAGGGTGCAGGCCGGAGAGGAGCTGGGCAGGGCAGGGCTGCGCCGGGATCGGAGGGGGGGGCCTGCCGGGAAGGGCTAGGGCAGCAGGGAGAGAGGCGGGGCCGGGAGGACGCCGGGAAGCCGCAGAGAAGGGAGGGTTCGGGATAAAAAAAAATCCCTCTGATACCATGTAGAATGGGGAAACCCACTTACCTTCAAGGTGAGGTGGGGCTCTTCTTTTATAGAATGAAAATGCGGAATGTACAAGTGAGTATTCCGATGTGGGACTCGGAAATACCCATAATAATACAAAAGAGGGTTTAACAATCCCAAACCCGTGCTGGAATTGGAAGGGGTTGGAGGAGACCGGCTGGAGACAAGGCTTCGATCTTGTGGCGTTGGCAAACATCACATTCCCTTACAAACTGCTGAATCTGCCTTGTCATGCCCCTCCAGAACAGTCCCGCAGCCAACCGTTTATAGGTCTTATGGAATCTGGCATGGCCCCCTACCGGTGAAGTGTGATAGTATTGTAGGAACTTGAGAATTAGGCTGGATGTCGGAGACAAAACAAGCTGATCCTGGAAATAAAGCAGGCCACTATGCACCGAATACCGAGGCTGGGAAGTGGGTTGTTCCTGGATAGCAGTAACAAGTCTTTTAAGCACTGGGTCACGTTGAAGCTCCTCTTTAATGACATCCAACTCAAGCCAAACGGGTTCTGAAACTGCAGACCCCAAAGTGACAGATTCTGGTCTGGTATTGCGAGCATCCGCTGCCTGGTGAGACAGAGCGTCCGCAACTTGATTGAGCCGTCCTGGTTTGTAAATAATGTCGAAGTCGTAACCCAAAAGCTTTGCTTGCCAATCCTACTGGTTTGCTGTATGGAAACATTGGCTGAGAAGATGGTTTAGGGCTTTATGATCTGTATAGACAGAAAAATGTTTACCAACCAGATATTGCCTCCAATGTTGCACTGCCAAAACAAGGGTCATGACTTCCTTCTCATACACCGATTTGGAGAGGTTAGCATCAGATAAGGCCTTGCTAAAATAAGCAATCGGTCTCCCGGCTTGCATGAGAACTGCCCCCACTCCAAAACCCTAAGCATCACATTCAATAACAAAGGGCTGCTGGAAATTTGGCAAGGCGAGGAGAGAAGCTAAAACCAGACACTGTTTGAGTGAGTTGAAGGAGTGTTCAGCAGCGGTAGTCCAATGGAAATTATCCTTTTTGGTCAATGTCGTAAGAGGCTTAGCAATCTTGCCATATCCTTTCACGAATTTCCTATAATACCCAATCAGCCCCAAGAACCCACGGACTCCCTTAACGGTGTGTGGCCACGGCCAGCCGAGTACACAATCTATTTTCTGAGGATCCACTGAAACTCCTTTGGCGGAGATGACGTGCCCCAAATATTCCACCGATTATTGAGCCAAGAAACATTTCTTTTGGTTAAGGTGGAGCTGATTTTTCTGCAGTACTCGAAAAACGATTTCCAAATGATGCAAATGTTCCTTCCAAGTCTTACTAAAAATCAATATGTCATCGAAAAATACTAAGACAATTTTCCTCAAGTGCTCCTTAAACATTCGGTTCATACTGTTGGATTAGTGTAGCTCGATCCAGTTGGGCCGAATGCTTGTGGCCCGCAGAGCTGACCGACCGACACCGACAGGCACTATAGCAGTGCGGACTTCAGAGTCAACTTTACTGTTCACTTTTGATTTCCAGCCGGCAGCCACTGTAGCACTTTTGACAAAGGTGGCCGCCGATCACTGTAGGGACGCGGACTTACTATTCGGAACAGTGAACCGTCTTCTTCATATGTAGCCCATTTCGTGCTAGGATTTCTAACTGAAAATCTCTGTAGTTTTGTGCTCCTGAATTAGTGAAGTTCTGCCTCTCCGTGAACGTAGGGATTATTCCCGAACCACGTAAACAGCTGTGTTCTCGTTGTTTTCATTTCTTCTGCATTTCCTTTCGTTTCTCGTTTTCTGTCTTTGTGACTCCCGACGATTCCGCAACACATAGTAGATTGGAACGTGCCCGAAGCATTCATTAGGCCGAATGGCATGACAAGAAACTCGTAGTGTCCCTCGTGAGTTCGGAAGGTTGTTTTATGTATGTCTGCCATTCGGAGTCGAATCTGATGGAATCCGGACTTCAAATCCAACTTGGAAAAGTAGGTCGCCTCTTGCAACTCATCCAACAATATTCCTCAATAATAGGTATGGAAAACTTGTCTGGAATAGTAAGTTTGTTGAGTGCCCGATAGTCAACACACAACCACCAACTCCCATCTTTCTTTTTAACAAGTATTATAGGACTAGCAAATGGGTTGCAACTACGTCGAATTATACCTTGCTCCCAGCATGTCTTTAACTTGTTGTCCAACCTCATCCTTTAGGTTATGGGCCAATTTGTATGGTCGGATACTAACTGGTGTTGCTCCTGCCTCTAGATTTATGGCATGATCCGTCTCTCGCTGTGGAGGTAAGCCCCGGGGTTTACCAAAAATAGGCTGGAACCTGGACAGAACCTCCCTCAACTCTGTCTAGCTGGAAAAGTCGTCTTCTGCCACAGCTGCTGGAAGGCGTAGTCACGCTAACCAGGCCCATCCCTCGATCAGTAGAGTTTGTGTGTACCTGGTTTTGCTGCTCCCAAGGGTTCACGGTGCTGGTCAACTGTCCCTGCAGCTTGATCTCCTATCCTTGCCACAGGAACTCCATTGTCTTGTATCCCCAGTTGGTTATCACATTGCCTAAGCTCTTCAGCCACCGCATTCCTAGAACCACATCTGGTCCCCCTACGTCAAAAACGAAAGCATCGATAGTAGCTGTAAAATTTTCTATAGTAAGCTGAATCTGCTTGTATTGCCCTTGAGAGAGAGCTTGGGAACCATTGCCGAGGGTTATACCAAACGGTTTGGTAGGATGGACACGAATTTTTGCGAGTTTGATGAGTCGCCTCGAGATAAAGTTGTGGCTGGCCCCGCTGTCCACTAACACCATAACTGGAACCTCAGCTAACCATCGGGTGCTTCCTCTCCCTCCTCCAAACCTTCGCCTTCTGCTTTCTCCATGTTCTCCTCCTCTGGCGACCTCTCGGGTTCCTCATATTCCCAAACCAGCACCCATAGGTGCTTGTGTGGGCACTTATGCATGGCCCAAAGGGTTGTGCACAACGGAAACACAACCCCCTTTGTTTTCGCTCTTCCCTCTCCTGTCGACTGAGAGCTCGCACTCCTCCCCATCGGTCTTCCCCCACAGCTCTCCGCAATTCTTCATCTCGGCATGTGCATTCAATGACTGGGCAGTTTGTCGGTTGGTTTGTTGTGGTAACCCCTAGATGTCGATGGATAGGTGGCCCCAGGGGTCGTGGTCGAGCTCCTCGCAACACCCCTTCGCTGATCAATTCCCTCTCCACCTTCCTCGCCAGAGTTATCATGCGGAATTTGTTGATCGGTTTGTGTGTGGAAATACGATTTTCGATCTCCGGACGCAATCCGCCCATAAATAAACTCATATACCAGGCCTCAGGAAAATCCGGCAGCCTCAGTGCCACCAGTTCAAACTCCTCTGTACTCATCAACCGAATTCTTTTGTCTCAAATTCTTCAAGAACCTCAATGGATCCCCATCTGTATTTCTGTCATACCGCTCCAGCAATGTAGACTTGAAGGAATTCCAAGTTGTACCTGGTGTAACATTGTACAATATAAGGGCGTACCTTCCATGCAGATTTTTGCATAGTGCAGCTTCATTTCCTCCGGCGTTTGATAAATCAGAAAGCACGTTTCAGCCTTAGTAACCCATCCCAAGGGATCCTCTCCAGAGAACGTTGGTAGTTCCACCTTCCTCGCGACTCCTCAAAGCTCTTCCGACTGATCATTCACTGCAACATTCGGAAAATTCTGTATGCGCCTCCCAGGCTCCGTACTGCCAGATCCCCAGCTCTCACCAATTTTCAGTTCGCCATGACTCTGCTTTCCACTCCCTGAACTGCGCTCCCCAACGTGCGACCTCATTCCTTTCAACCTCTCTGTGGTAAATTCCTCCAGATCACGGACCCGAAGCAAGACACGTTCCTCTACTTGTTGTGCGACATCAAGGACTACCCGTTGGCTATCGTTCTGCCCTCGCATCACCTTCTCCATATTTTCCTGTATAGAAATCAGAGCAGCCTTGATGCCATCCGCAGACGACTCGATCGAAGCTACCCGGTTTTCCATTTGAACTTGCAAAAAGAAGCTTCCCTTCCCACAGACAGCGCTGTAACAAAAGAAGGAAAGTAACAAGAGAATATCGCCCAAACTCAGCAACGCTTACCCCGAACTCGACCCTTGAGTTCCCCAGCGGCGTCGCCAAAGTTGTTATGTGTCTGAGGTGTGTGTGTGGATTTGAACAGAGTATGAAACAGGAACAGCGGTATATTGAAACAGATATTACCAATTCTGCGGTATTACATCAATAGAGATAAGAGGTACAACAGCAGCAATTGGAGAGTCCTCCAGATGACACGACCAGCTGTAGCCGAGATGGAATCAGGAGTCTGCCCACAGCCTCCTGCCTTTTCTGTTCCAACAGAATGTACACCTTTTTCTAACTGCCTTCCCCCCAGCGCACAACTCCCCCTAGAAGTACTGACCGAATGGCCCACTGGCCCCCACCAGGATTCCCCCTTCCCATGATCTCATGGGAGTTTGCCCTTTTTACCCTTATGCTGGTAAGTGTGAAAGATAGGTGGGCGGGGGCCTAAATGGGACGCACCTCTTGGGTCAGGACCCGAACCCGCATTTGCTAACACAATCAAGCTGCAATCAAAATCGTCACAAATCCAGTCTTCCATGAGCGAACGAAGCATATTGAAGTTGATTGTCACTTCGTTCGAAAGAATTATGAGAAGATGATCACCTTCTAGCATGTACACACCTTTGATCAACATGCAAATATTCTCACAAAAGGGGTTCCTAGAACGCGTGTTCAATTTTTGTGTAACAACCTAGACATGATAAATGTATATGTCTCGGCTTGAGGGGAGGTTGCTTATTATATTTAGACATTTATGATAAGAGTCAACGATCAAAATTTGACCATTTAAATGGGTTGACTTGTATTCATGTTCTCGCCTTTATTTCGTCTATAAATAAACTCTACCTCCTTATGAGGTATGAGACTTTACCGCAACAACTATGCTCTCAAGATAGGCGAGAAGCCTCTTCATGCAGAGAATGAGGTATTTCCTTCACCTGACAGTTATCATCATCTTGTAGAAAGGTAAGTCGGTTCATGGATCATTCTATTACACTACAATGGGATGCAGTGTTTCACATCGTTAGATACGTCAAGAGGGAACCGGGTCTAGGACTGTTATACTCTGATCATGGGCATACTGAGGTGGAGGCATTCTGTGGTGCTGATTAAGCAAGCTATTTATCTTACCACAGATGCACATCTAAATATGTCGTCTTCATTGGCAGGAATCTGCTTTCTTGGCAAAGCAAAAAGCAAACCATCGTATCCCAATTAAGTGTCAAATCAGAGTACCAAACCATGGCAAATGATAATTTAGATCTAATGAGTGCAACATCTCTTGCATAAGATTGATCATCCTATCCAAAAGTCTGCACACATATGGTGCGCAATTATGCACCAATTAAGCATTGGGATTGACTATCACTTTGTTCGGGAAAATTATAAAAAAAAAAGAATCTTAGTTTTGATTATATACGAACAAAGGAGCAATTGGATGACGTGTTGACTAAAGGGATTCCGGGAACACAAGTGAAATTTTTATGTAGCAAGTTGGACATGATAAATACATATATGTTTCAGCTTGAGAATGAGTGTTAAAATACCATTGACCGGGTCAATCTTATCCCGTTATCCTAGCAATTTGAAATTTGTATCTCCCACTTATCTGGAATCATGTATATCTTTATTTTCTCTATAAATAAAGAGACCCGGTCTCGCTTAGAGGCTCGATTTTCTGGCATGGTGTTTCTGCAACTTATGATATGCAGTTTGAAAAAATAAGTGTAGTCTGTTCTATTTCTAAAATAACATTTACACTTAAATTACAAAAGAAAACCATTTAAATAAGTGGCAGAAAGGCACCTTTTCAATAAGCAATCTAGAAACACTAATACAAAAGAACTTTAAGCAGTTTTCAATAAGTGATGCCAAACGGGTCAGAAACCCTCTCAAAGTTTGACATGCATATGCATTGTAACATGATAGTTTAATAATTAAGTGTTACCCTGACCATAAAAGGAACTCATACCTGGAGGGAAAGCAAGACCCGTAAAGCAGTACTTCAAATAAACAAGCATTCTATACCTGTTTACATGAACCATAAAAAAGAGTGAATTTATAATTTAATAGAATTTAACGGCACAATAAAATAGAAGTATCCATCATAACATATGGTATAAGATTGCTAATAACATGGTCGCAATAAAAATGGGAAAAGAAATTACAACACAATTTGGGTAAGAAGCCAATCACGTTTCATCCATCCAATGATACTTAAAAAGTTAAAGCAAATAAAGGAACTTTTGTTTTATCGTTAATACATTATAAAATATACCATCGGGATTTAATTAATTCTTTAGAATCAAAAATTCCAAAAAAAACCTTTTACGGACCAGATATAAATACATTTAAGTGATGTAAAGAAGTAATCCAAAATACCACCAGCCTAGCTGATTGCCCGCTTTTCCTAGATCAATCCATGTTTGAAATATCTAGAAAAGCTAGCAATGAAACTTGCATGCTAAGCCCAGCAGCGGCCACATACTGCTTGCAATACATAACATAAGGAACGACTGGAACCTGCAATCATAGAGCACCGTGGTGTGACTATCACAAGAGGCCCTAGTTATATCATAAATATGACTTCTTTGCTTCGCTAGCATAATCCCATACTCCCTCTCTTTGTATTCAGTGTCAGAGATAGGAGCCATGCTACAACACTGACCGACTCTCCACTCTTCTTCAGCATTCCATTTCCTTGTTTCTTCCCACGATTCGTAAATAAAGAAGACTGGAATCCCATCACTGAGTGAGTTTGTCCGAGCCAACCAATGGTGTCTGGATGCATTTTTAAAGGGTTACAGATGATGTGCGTCTGAATTTCACACAGCTGTGAGGATCAGCAGTTGACTTATTGATTGTAGTTGCATCATTTCATCAAAGAGAATTTTGGTCCCTGATCTGTTATTGCTAATCAAAGTTTCAACATTGCTTATCAAGTTATTTGAAATTGACTGTTTCCATGGCTGAGAAGGAATCAATAGAATCAGTTGATGCAACAATAATTTCATCCTTGCTTCCCTAATGTGACATGCCCAATCAAATGAAAATATTTTTTAAAATAAAGTGCAAACAAATCTATAACTTCGCCCATGCCTAGCAAGGACTCTCATAGCCGCATGCAATAGTTACCATATCCCATGAATGTGTAGAAAGATGGCCTATCGCCTCGAATCCAAGTGCTGGCAGAAGCTGTAACCAAGACGATTAATACCTTGAATAAATAAGCTAATAAACATAAATCTAAAGGTCTTTCAAGGATGCCAGTGAGAGATTGCATGTCACATTTTATGTGTCTGCATTAAGATGCCCTGTTTGTGACAAGAGCCTAACTATTGTTCATTGGCTCTTCCCTTTGTCCCTCTTGACTGAGAGGTTTTCCATGGAGATCCCACCATTGTTCAACAGTATGATGCATCTTATCAGAGTGCAGAAAAAAACTGTTCTTAAAAGCACAATTGTTAAGCGTTGCGGGTCTAGGTCTTCATTGAAAACTGCAGGAGTTCTTCCCATATTTGCAAAAAAACCATGGCCAGTTTTTACCACAATAGCTGAGTTGCCTGTGTTTTACGAGTCAAGCATCATGCCTCTTATAATTTCCTCCACTCAAATTAATGTCACCATCTGAGTGAAACGCATCTTCATATGTTAACCGGGAATTGGAATTCTCACTCAATCAAATTATGCATTACACCGAACATTAAAAATGTTGAAATGGAAACTGTACCTCACAGCGAGATATGATGCTTTATTTATAGATAAGAAAAGGAGTACAATGGATAACTCACACTAATGTAGGACGCGAATATTAAAAATATCCCCCTCAAGCTGAGGCATATATATTTATCATGCCCAGTTTGTTGCATAAAAATTGAACACGTAGTCCAAGCACCCCTTTTGTGAGAATATCTACAAGTTGATTAGATGTGTGTGAACATGACCGAAGGTGATCTTCTTCTTCACAAAGTTTTCTCGAACAAAGTGACGGTCAACTTCAATATGCTTTATCCGCTCATGAAAAAATGGATTTGTGGCAATTTTGATAGCAGCTTGATTGTCACACCAGATATGTGCCAGTTTCATGACAGTATACCCAATCGTCTGCTTCGTGCATCGCCATGAGATCAAATTTCCTCCAACAAATACTGCAAAACCATGCGTAGATCTCCTAGAAGAGAGACATTCAGTATAATCTGCATCACAAAATACTTCAATATCTATATACTCAAGATCAGAATATAGAAGACCTAAACCCGGTTCCTTTTTCACATATATAACAATGCGAAGAACAGTCTCCCACTGCGTTTTTTATTGGGGATTCCATAAACTAACTTATTTTGCTAATCGCACAAGCAATATTAGGTCGAGGCATCATCAAATAGTTAAGCTTCCCAACAAGCCGTCTATATATGTCGAGTGAAGAAAACATTTGGCTGTCAGTATGAAGTGATTTTTCTCCAAGTTCGAGGGGTGAGTCAATCGAGTCACCTCGAGTCATTCCAATCTCCTGCAGAAGATCAAGAATATACTTTCTCTGAGATAGAAAAAAAAATCTTTGATACATTTGAAGACCTCAACACCCAAAAAATATCATAGCGGACCCAAATCATTCGTGTGAAATTTCTGATGAAGGAAGGATTTGAGTCGACAACATCGGCAGTATCACTGCCAGTAATGACTGTAGAATGGGAAAATAGGAGAAACCGAACCCCCAAGGTGTACTCTCTAAAGGAGCCCTTGGGGTTCTTTTATAACAAATAATTAAGACCACACCGGGCCTCAAGTCCGATGTAGGATACAGACTCCAACACTCCCCCTCAAGCTAGATGTACCTAGCTTGGACACACAAAGAAAAAACAAAGCAAGCAACAGGCTGCAAACACTCCCCCTCAAGCTGGACAGACCCAGCTTGATGACAAAACAAGACGAAATAAAAAAAAAAGTTGCTGCTCCCACTCACGATCCCAACTCCCCCGCAGGATGATGGATGGATGATGCCGCAGACGCAGCAGATGAACCACTCAGACCGGGCCGATGGACGGAGCGCCAGGAATGCCGCACTAGTGGGGTCGGTCGATGAGACGTCGGGAAATCCATACTAGCACCGGGAAAACCGCACTTGCGGGGCCGGCGACTGGAGGCGG
This sequence comes from Viscum album, assembly GCA_963277665.1. NCBI lineage: Eukaryota > Viridiplantae > Streptophyta > Magnoliopsida > Santalales > Viscaceae > Viscum > Viscum album. Next base: position 368,138,734 of record OY728131.1, read on the forward strand.
GGATACCGCAGAAGTGTTGCGGGATCTGGCGGCGCCAAAGGGCCCGAATCCAAGGTGGTCGAGCTGCTGCGCCATGATGGATGAAGAGCAAAGGCGTGTCGGCGGACAGGGAGGCGGCTGCCGGGAAGATGCCGGCGACGGGAGGCGGGGATTCCGCAAGAGGTGCCGGAGATCCAGATTTGAAAACAGGGAAGCCGCTAGGAGGAGGCCAGCATGGAAGTGTCGGATGATGAGATTCGCCGGAGGGGAGCAGATGACTCCGGCCGGAGAGAGGGTTGTCGCACGGGAGCGGTGTAGGAAGGTCGTCACACAGGGAGGTCAGCCGGCGGGATTCCGCTGGAAGGCACAGCTGATCGCGGGGCGAGGCGCGATCCAGAAGGCGTCGCGGGAGGGTGACGAACAACGCGTTTGGCAGCGCTGTCACAGGAGGTCGACGCAAGGGGAGCAGCTTCGCAGAGGCAGCTTGGGAGGCCGGCAGGGGTGGAGGCCGGCTGTTGGAGGAGCCGGTAGGGCTGGAGGCCGGCTGCTGGAGGAGTCGGCAGGGCTGGAGGCCGGCAGTGGTGGAGGCCGGCAGGGGTCGAGGCCGGCTGCAACAGAGCCGCGGGACGCCAAGGGAAGGGCGGGCTGGGATCGCTGCTGAGAAGAGTGGTCGGGAGTCGCCGCTGGGAAGGGTCGGCGCGCCGGCCGAGCGCGCCTGGACGAGGGTGCAGGGAGACGCGCGCAGGGAGGGCAGGGTCGTCGCGCGGAGAAGCGAAGCAGCAGAGGAGGCCATCGGGATGAGGAGGACCCGCGGCGGGAGCGTCGGAGGCGGGAGATCCCGTCTGGAGATGAACTCGACGGCGAGGTGCAGTAGCGCAGGGCAAATAGGATCGCGCAAGGAGGGCGCGACTGTCGGGAGTCGTCGCGTGAGGGGCCGTCCCGCAGGGGCGCACAGGAGGGATGCGGGACGGGAGATGCCGCCGGAGAGGGGTCGATCCGACCGGAGAGACCGGGGGATCGGGCTATTGCGCAAGGAAACGTCGCAGCCGGTGAGGACGGCGCGCGAAGGGGAGTGGCAATCCGGGGCAGGCCGCATGGGAGGAGCGCCGGCAGGGGAGAGATCCGCCGGAGATGGGGCCTGGTTGAGCCGAGAATCCGGAGGCCGGCCAGGGAGGGATCCGCCGCCTGGGAAAGAAGAGCCCGGAGGGGCGGCGGCTGACAATAAACCTAACCCTACATGAGGGTGGTCGCCGCCCCCCACGGGGGAGAGTTCTGATAAACCCTAGACAGGAAAAATAAAATGGGAGGGAGGAGGGGTTCAGGATTAATTTCCCTCTGATACCATGTAGAATGGGAAAATAGGAGAAACCGAACAATATCAGCAGTATCACTGCCAGTAATGACAATGTCATCCACATAATTTTTTTTACCTAGCTTATACGCAGCATGGATACTTCCCAATATCCCAGAGCATTGAGATCAACAATCTCCAATAATTCTATTGTAGCATTCTAATCTACATCCAACACCTTCCATGAAAATGAAAACTAATATCTAAGCAAGGCAGATATCTAAACAAAAAATAACAACAATGAAGGCTGCTTAAATTCACAAAATGCAAGTCCTAAAAGCCCACCATTCCAATCATAACACTCCCAATAAAATCAAAGCCCCTGAGCATTGATACCATGACAAAAAACCAAAAGAAATATGCAGAACACAAAACCAAGACATGTGGGAAATTTTTTTGAATTGTCTTGCAAAATCATAGTACAATACAATTAACCAAACAAGAAAAAGAAAAGTTCATTAAATGTGGCTATAATATAAAGAAATCTAAAAATAGCTAATAAAATCATTTTAATACAAAATGTCACAAAAATATCATCAATAGATAATTACATACACGTAAATCTATGATAGCAAATTAAGGCTGCACTTGGTTTTGGAAAACGTTTCTTATTTTCATTTTTCAAAAATGCATTGAAAATATGCTAGAAAATATTTTGAATAGGGGAGAAAAAGAATGTATGTGACTTACCCCTTGTGTTTTCATTCTCAAGGAAACATGAAAACAAAAAAAAAATCTAAAATCTCACATTTTCATTATCTATTTCTAAAAAATGCTTTTGATTTACAAAATCAAATACATTTTCTAATACATTTTTTGTAAAATGAAGACATAAAAACTTTTCTAAAACCAAACGCAACCGAAATATTTCTCTCATTCTCTTTCTCCGGCATGGAGGGCAACAAAACCAGAAAGAAAACAAAAAAATAACTGAAAAAAATCTCAACATTTAGAACGTACCCAAGAGGGGCAGCACTTTCTCTAGGGCTTTTTTGTAGAACGGTGAAAAGCTCCTCCAGCGGGGCACTGAAGTCATCTAAACCTCTATTAAAGAGGTATATCAGAGCACCATACAGCCCATGTTCCCGGCATAACTTGACAACCTGCAAGGTAAATTAAGGTACATACTGAGCTGCTATAAAATTGTTGGCAGTGTTTAAAATGCACTAAAACAGTTAGCCTTCAGTAACAAAACATAAAATTACTCAAATATGACCTGGTTAAAATCCAAGGAGGAAATTTCCATATGAAGTACGCATTGCTCAACGCGCTGCAACCACCCTTTGCTGCTATAATGTTCAACCAGAGCTTGCATAATCTGTATGAAGGGGTGAAAACAGAATTAATGATTTACATCTAAACTGCAATTAAGAACAACACTTCAACAGTAAAAATACCTCAGGAGGAAGAAAACCAAGCATGTCCTTCAATATATATGGCTCCAAAAGCTCCAAAAATGTGTCTTTGGACAAACAAGAAGGAAAAAAACATGTCACTTGAACAGCATCTTCCAATTACAAAATATGAAAAAATCAAGATGTATTGATAAGACAACTGTTTTTTTACAGATTTTACAATTGCACTTTTTAACACGCCATTCTTGACACCAAAAAGATAATTAGTTTTTAAAATTGCATCAAAACTGAAACAAAAAATTGCGAACAAATTATGTCATTTTTCGCTAATTTTCACTTTTTTGGATTATTTGGTAAGAATCAACCATGCCATTTGTGAGACAGGAGTACATTGCATGGAAATTAGTAGGACAGTAGTCAAAAAATCGAATCTTCCATTTTGGCTTGATAGTGGCAACAGCAGCATTCACAGCTTAGGGGAAAACATCACCACAGTAAATCAAGTACAAAGCAGTTAACATTATCACCATCAACAGAAAGAGAACACTTCAATTTGTTAATGAGTTCAATGTAATTTGTTTGACCGCTTTTCCTGTGGAAAAAAAATAAAGATCACTTGCACTCGGTTCCTTTAAGCAAACGTCAAGTAACGAATTGCATGCTTGCAGGTCAATTTAATCAAAAATCAATTCACAATTACTTTTGACTTGCAGCAACTTATCATCTCACTAGTTAGTTAGTTTGAACTTTATTTTCAACATCTTACCATGGGAATTTGAATTTTATCATAAGAACAATACCCAAAACAGTAGAGCGGCCAGTATAAATAAGACAGAAATTTTATGTTAAGGTTTAGTTTGACAACATTTATCATGAAGTGTTTATAATATTTATCACTTCTGATAAAACACTCCAAAAAAGAGACTAATGTTAGTTTCAAATTTACAAAAAAAAAACACAAAAAATTCTTGAAAAAATTATTATATCTGTGGCAGAAACACATTTTTTCAATAAGTAACTTAGAAATACTTATACAGACACACTTAATATGGGTGACAGGTGTCACAGGCATTTATTTGTGTTAAACCCTCTTTTATTATTATGGGTATTTCCGATTCCCACATCGGAATACTCCCTTGTACATTCCGTTTTTTCATTCTATAAAAGAATAGCCCCACCTCACCTTGAAGGTAAGTGGGTTTCTCCATTCTACATGGTATCAGAGGGATTTTTATCCCGACCCCTCCCTCCCTTGCGGCTTCCCGGCGTTCTCCCGGCCCCGCCTCTCTCCCGCCTGCCCTAACCTTTCCCGGCAGGCCCTCCCTCCCGGCGCTCCTCTCCTCTCCGGCCCTCCCGTCGCACCGCGCTCCATCTTCCCGGCTGCCCTGCGCGCTCCCTTCCGGCGGCATCACCCGCGCACCCCGCGGCTCCCCGACGGCGCTCCCTCCCCGCGGTTTCCCGCGGCTCCCGCCGCCTTCACCCGCGCGCCCGCCGGCGGCCTCCCGCTGCTCCCGACGGCCTCACCCGCGCGTCCCGGCGGCCTCCCGCTGCTCCCGACGGCATCACCCGCGCGCCCCGGCGGCCTCCCGCTGCTCCCGCCGCATTCACCCGCGCGCCCCGCCGGCGGCCTCCCGCGCCTCCTGCGCCTCCCGCGCCTCCCTCTGCTCCCGCGGCCTCTCGCGGCTCCCGGCTCCCGGCGCACCTCTCCTCCCCGCGTCCGCCGTCCTCCCGCGGTGCGCCCTCGTCCCAGCCGGCCTTCGCCCGGCGCCCGCGCCCTCTCCCGGCGCACTCCTCCTCCCCCCTGCGCGGCTCCCGGCTCCTCCCGCTGCTCCTCTGCGCCTCCCGCGGCCCGCTCCTCCTGCGCGCTCGTCCCGTCGCCGCGGCTCCCAGGCGGCCCTCTGCCTCGTGTCCCGCCTCTTCCCTGCCGGCTCCCGGTCGCGCAGCCCTCCATCGCGCAGCCCTCCATTCCCCCGGCGCCTCCTGCTGCTCCCGCGCGCTCCCGGCAGAGCCCCCTTCTCCCGGCAGCACGCCCTCATCCCCGCCGAGCGCCCTCGTTCCGGCAGCCCTTCCAGCACGCGCACGTCCTGCGCCCGATCATCCCGCCAGCCCGCTGCCTCAGCTCCCACCGCTTCCATGGCGGACTTCTCGGGACGTGGTCGTGCTTCACGTCGTCCACGTCCCTTCTGTCACCATTGTGGCACGTTTGGCCACCTGATCGCCCGATGTTGGGTCCTGCATGGCCGACCCTCTCAGCACCTGCGGCAGGAACAGCCCGCGGTCCGGGACGTGTCCTCGACTGTCGCCTCTCTTTTCCCGTCTCTGGCCCTGTCTATGGCCGACCTCAGGCGGCCTCATGATCCACCGGCCTCTGTCCGCCCCGCTCCCTCCTCGGCTTCTCTGGCCCGTACGGTTTGCCCCACTGCCTTGGTCAGCCATTGCTCCCCTGCATGGCTGCTGGACTCAGGTGCCTCCGACCACCTCACCGGTGATGCTGGTATGTTGACGTCTTATTGCCCTTATGCCGGTTCTTCAGCCATCACCGTCGCTGATGGGTCAACTATCCCCATAGCGGGCTTCGGTGCATGCTCCCTGACTCCTTCGATACATCTACCCTCTGTGGCACATGTGCCCCGCAGTCCCTTTAATCTGCTTTCCATCAGTAAACTGACTAAGGATTATAACTGTGCGGCCATATTTACTTCCTCTGGTGTTGTGTTTCAGGAGCAGGCTACGAACCGGGAACTTGGTCGAGGTCGGCTTCGAGACGGGGTCTACATGTTCGAGGGGCCCGCGCCCATTGCTTGCACATCTACCTCTTCTCGGGCACTTGATCTCCATTCCCGATTAGGGCACCCGCCTGCATCCACCATTCATCAGATGTTTCCGGACTTCCGTAGGACTCCTACTTTTCATTGTGAGTCATGCTCTTTTGCGAAACATCATCGCTCTTCCTACATTCCTCGCACGGATACACGGGCCTCCCACCCCTTTGATCTGGTTCATTCCGATGTTTGGGGCCCGTGTACCGTTCCGAGTCACTTGGGCTATAAATACTATATCTCATTCATTGATGACTATTCGCGAATGACATGGCTTTACCTTCTTCGGGAACGCTCCGAGGTGTTTTCCACCTTCCAAACCTTTTTTCATGAAATTAAGAATCGTTTTTCTATCTCGGTCAAATGTCTCCGCTCGGATAATGGGCGCGAGTATCTCTCCACTTCTTTTCGGCAGTTTCTCCGGGAGAATGGCATCCTTCATCAGACCTCCTGTCCTGATACACCCCAGCAGAACGGCGTGGCCGAGCGGAAACACAGACATATTCTAGAGACTGCCCGTGCCCTCATTTTCCACCGACAGGTGCCTCTGCTCTTTTGGGGCGATGCCATTCTCACTGCTACCTACCTCCTCAATCGCCTTCCTTCTTCTATCCTTAAGGGGGAGACTCCCTTTCGGGCTCTTTTCCCCACTCTCCCTCTTCATTCCCTCCCTCTTCGAGTGTTTGGCTGCTTGTGTTATGTTCGTGACACTCGCCCTGGCCGCACCAAACTCTCTCCCAAATCTCTCCGCTGCATATTCCTCGGTTATTCCCGCACTCAGCGCGGATACCGCTGCTTCTCCCCGGACCTTCGCCGGTATGTCATCTCCGCAGATGTCTCCTTTGTGGAAAGTTCTCCATTCTCCTTTCCCTCTCCTCCTCCTGACTCTGCCATTGATGACTGTCTTCCCCTCATCATCCGGCCTCTTCCGGATTTGCCTCCTCCTACCTCTCCTCCTCCTGACCCTGTCCTCGATGATTGTCCTCCTCTCCTCATCCATCCTCCACCGGCGTCAACCCCTGTTGACACCCTTTTTGGTCAGGTCTACTCCCGCCGTCCTTCGACTGTATTCCCCGTTCCGGCCAGTGACACTGATGCTCCCGCTTCGTCCGCTGCTCCTGCTCCGCCACCCGTGGACTTGCCCATCGCCCTACGGAAAGGTACTCGCTCCTGCCAGAGTACTCCTCTATTTGCATCTTCTTACAGGGGTTTGTCCGCTCTGGAGACGGTTTCTATACCTCGCACAGTTGGTGAGGCCAAATCTCACCCCGGGTGGCTCGCAGCCATGCGGGATGAATTGCAGGCTCTGGAGGAAAACCATACTTGGGATCTTGTCTCCCTTCCAGCAGGAAAACAGGCAGTGGGCAGCAAATGGATTTACACGGTCCGGCTGAATCCCGATGGTACTCTTCATCGCCTCAAAGCCCGCCTTGTGGCCAAAGGCTTTGCTCAGACATACGGAGTTGATTACTTTGATACCTTCTCCCCGGTTGCCAAGATGGCCTCTGTCCGGCTATTCATCTCTCTCGCCGCCCATCATCGGTGGCCTCTTCATCAATTGGATGTCAAGAATGCATTCCTCCATGGCTTCCTTGAGGAAGAAATCTATCTCCAGCAGCCCCCCGGATTTTGTGCCGCCGGCGCTGAATCTCGTGTCTGCCGTCTCCGCCGCTCTCTTTACGGCCTCAAGCAGTCTCCCCGTGCTTGGTTTGGTCGCTTTAGCACGGTCGTCAGCGACTTTGGGCTTTCCCGCAGTATGAAAGACCACACTGTCTTCTACAGGACGACTCCACATGGCTGCATCTTATTGGTCGTCTATGTGGATGATATCGTCATCACCGGCAGCGACTCTGTGGGTATCACCCATCTCAAGGCTCATCTTCACCAGCACTTCCACACTAAGGATCTTGGTCCTCTCACATACTTCCTCGGCATCGAGGTTTCCTACTCCTCTGCCACCATCTCCCTCTGCCAACGGAAGTATGCTTTGGATATATTGCAGGATGCTGGGCTGACTCAGGCCACTGCGGTCGATACTCCTCTGGAGCCTGGCGAACGGTCTCTTTATGCCTCCTCGGCTCCCTACCCCCATCCCGAGCGGTACCGTCGATTGGTGGGCAAACTCAATTATCTCACCATGACTCGACCCGACATTTCCTGTGCGGTAGCCAAAGTGAGTCAATTTATGGAGCATCCCACCACATCTCAGTGGGATGCTGTCATCCGCATCGCCAAGTACATCAAACGGGATCCTGCCCGTGGTCTTCACTACTCCCAGCATCCTCATCAGCATATTGAGGCCTTTTGCGATGCTGATTACGCTGGCTGCCTTACCACTCGGAAATCTACCTCTGGGTTCGCCATTTTCTTCGCAGGCAACCTCATTTCTTGGCGCAGCAAGAAACAGACGGTCGTCTCTCGATCCAGTGCCGAGTCTGAGTACCGTGTCATGGCCACCGTTACTACCGAGATCCTTTGGCTTCGGCAACTCCTCCAGGAGCTTGGCTTTCCTCAGCAGACTTCTGCTCACATATGGTGTGACAATCAGGCAGCCACTAAAATTGCTTCGAATCCTGTCTTCCATGAACGCACGAAGCATATTGAGGTGGATTGTCACTTTCTTCGCCACCACCTGGAGCACAACCATGTCAGCTTTTGCCACATTCCGACGGCAGACCAGCTTGCTGACATCTTCACCAAAGGCCTCCCTGGTGCTCGCCTTGCCTCGCTTAGTTCCAAGCTGGGGATCCGCCACATCTGACACCCAGCTTGAGGGGGAGTAGTTATGGGTCTTGTGTGGTGTCTTCTTATTCTTTTTTGTGGGACTCGTTGTCCAAGCTGGGTCTGTCCAGCTTGAGGGGGAGTGTTAAACCCTCTTTTATTATTATGGGTATTTCCGAGTCCCACATCGGAATACTCCCTTGTACATTCCGTTTTTTCATTCTATAAAAGAATAGCCCCACCTCACCTTGAAGGTAAGTGGGTTTCTCCATTCTACAATTTGTAAGTGCTGTCAAACGCATGGTAAGTGATAAGTGTTGCGAGCATTTATCTCAAAGTGTTGGTAAGAGTATGTTCATGTTGCAAACCCATCTAGCTGCTATCCAGACTGTGCTTAAAAGGAATGACACGCATACATCACTGTATGACTATGATAGTACCAATAACAATTCTCACATTATCAACTCAGAAAAAAACAAGTTAGAATCAACATTTGGCATGATATTTAATGGAATCATTCAATTTGTAAGCTCAAAGTACTGAAATACCTTTTTGTTGAACAGCCATGAATTTAGAATAGATTTCATCAAAAAGGATATCAGTCTTTTTTATATGCAGGCAGAATTCAACGGCAACACCAGCAACACGGGTATATTGCTCATTCATCTCTGAATGCACAGTACTACTTGAACTCAATGAATCGTCAACTCGTTCCACATTTTCCAATTGGTTGTAAAATGCCACAGAAATATAAGAAAATACTTCATCTACATATGAAAAAATCAACTCGACTAGGTAAGGCATTACAGCCTCCCGTACTGCATCCACTGCTCTTGGAAGGTCAATAACACCATGGGCTTCACCATCATAGATTGCCATGGCCATGTTCAAAGCACCCATCCAATCACCTGCTTTACGCAGAACCAGAATCCGCTCTTTCCATGGAAGAAGACGAGAAACAATAAGATGTGAAGGTCCAATTATGTATATAGAAGCTCCTCTTACACCTACAGAATTATGATAGGACTTCTCAGGGTTCCCAAATATATTAGTAAAGTGGGTATTATACATGACAAGATCATCTGCTCCAGATCCATCAATGGAAAAACTAGCTTTGTGAATCAAAGAACCATCTTTAGCAAACAAACAGAGTTGTCCTGTCAAAGTGAGAATAACCAACATCTGGAGCAGCGTTAGATAACATAAACCCTAACTTGTGGGTGAGTGTAAAATTAAAACAGAAAATTAAAGGAGTGGTAGAAATCTAAATGAAAATGGTAGAAGGAAAACTAACAGCACCAAATGAAAATAATAATAATAATATGCATAGGAAAATAGCATGGCAAGCAGTTTCTTTTGATTTAATTTTTTATCACAATTTTATGCCTGAACAAGGACCTAGATAACATAAAATAGTGATAGCTAAGATAATAGTACCTCAGATCAAAGAACTAGCAGCTTAGAAATTCAAACGTAACAAACTGGTTTGCGAAGAAAACTTCACAACTAAAAGAAGAATTACGCAAGGAGAAGAATTACAAGAAGAAAACGAGAAAGGGGAAGCGAACTCTCCTGGTTGCCTCTCCAGGAGCCTCGGCCGAAACCCTCTGCAGTTGCTGCAGCCCGAAAGATTAACCATCGTACCTTCCCAATGCAGTGGCGCAATCAATATAAACTGTCTTCCCAAACCAAAGACCAAATTTACCCTTCATTTAAAACAGTTGGACGCCTCCTTCTAAAATAGGTCTTTAGTGGGGTGGGTGTCTCCAAATCATCCTCCTGAGCACCCACCCTATCATAAGATGCAGTAAAAATGGACAAAAATGTCCATGCATGGAAAACAGAATGTTGCACCGAGTCTTCACAATTTCCTTTGACAATGTCATGAAGCCCAGATTACAATCTAAAGTGAAGGCGTTTGCTCGGCTAGCTGTCCATGAATCAAGTCAACAGCAACAATATGCTGCAATTTCAGAGGTCTCATAGCTGGATCTTGGCACGTGTGTGATGTGTTCATCCAGTGCTGAAACCAGCCCCCATCAGTTATTCCATTGCTCAGCTGCCTAAACTTTGCCTAAACTTTGCTGGGTCGCATTTTGCTCTATGGAGTGTTGGATTTATCCAACTATGGTAACTGAATTTCCTAAGCAATCATTTGTTTGCTTAGGACAGAAAGAAACCACCGGTCATAGATTCAGAATTGTTTTCTGTGCTTCGAAATATTTCACAAAGAAACAAGTTCTGGGTATTCATGTCACAAAACCAGTTGTGTTTTCTGCAATATGTGCTTGTGCTTCTAGAGGATTTGTAGGATCCTCATCTAGAGATTTCACATAGTAATTGGATGGGAGCATTGCTCTGGATCCTTAATTTCCTGCTTCTGTTGCATTTTTTCTTCGTAGAAGATATTTAAATTGATGGGGAGGATCCTTTTTCCTTCATTATAGTTTCTCTTATTCTTCCATCCAAAAAAGAAGTAGTCGGTGATATTTTTGTTTGGGAGAAAAATAAAATCAGCTTTGCTGGAGTTGGTACCCTAGAACCAACTATTTTGTACTTTAGATTGTCTGTATATTCATGGAATTGAATATTAATAATTTTTTTATCACGTATTGATTGTTCTTCTACATTTCCTTAGATTATTTGCCACATCAAAAAGACATACCAGTTCTCCGCTATGATATCAACCTTGCAGTGTCATGACAATATTGTAGAGCAAAAGTGTTAAGAAACGTTGGTGCTAGAGTGAAGGAAGAGAGGAAGCTCTATTATCAGTGAAGGTATTACAGGAATTACAGCAGAGGAAGAAGAAAGAGAGAATAAAGAGAACTCCCCGAGGCTGGTACTCCATGGCCAAGGCCGTAGCCCCCAGATTCTGCCGAGCAGAATACTATCCAAAATCCCAGACTCCCCTCAACAACTCCCAACAACCACATTTATTCTCCCCAACTACTGCCACCAGCCCCAACACACATATTAAAGTAAAAAGGCATCATTACCCTTATTTAATATCTCCTACAGCTCAATGCACAGCAAACACTACCACGGACAAGCCCCCCATTCCCTATCATTCCCACCCGCTTAAAAAAAACAACTTATCCTCGAGGTGCGGATGAATTGCAGGGGAAGTGCTGGCCTCTCCTCCACTTGAAATCCAATGCTTTTTTTTCTTTTCTTAGAAGCCCTTGCTGCCATAATAGTTCGCAAGTAATCAAAAATATCAAAGCTGGACAAATAAAGCACCGAAGCCAACACAAGCACACCAAAATTGAAGACTGTAGGTTGAGAAACCCCCTTACCTTCAAGGTGAGGTGGAGACCTTCTTTTATAAATTGAGAATAAGGAATACACATGGGAGTATTCCGATGTGGGACTCGGTAATACCCAAAATAATAAAAAGGGTTTTAACACTCCCCCTCAAGCTGGACATGCCCAGCTTTGACAAAAGAGTCCCACAAAGAAAAAAGGTAACACCATACAAGACCAGATAAACTCCCCCTCAAGCTGGACATGCCCAGCTTGGACAAACGAGTCTCACAAACAAAAAAGGTGACACCATACAAGACCAGATAAACTCCCCATCAAGCTGGGCCGAAGATGCTATGGATGCCCAGCTTGGAACTGAGCGAGGAGAGGCGGGCCCCGGGGACGCCTTTGGTGAAGATGCCAGCAAGCTGATCCACCGTCGGGATGTGGCTAAAGCTGACATGATTGTGCTCCAGGTGGTGTCGAAGAAAGTGGCAGTCCACCTCAATATGCTTCGTGTGTTCATGGAAGACAGGATTTGAGCAGATGTGGGAGGAGGAAAGCCAAGCTCCTGGAGGAGTTGTTGAAGTCAAAGGATCTCCGTAGTGACGGTGGCCATGGCTCGGTACTCAGACTCCGCACTGGATCTGGACACGACAGTCTGTTTCTTGTTGCGCCAAGAGATGAGGTTGTCAGCTAAGAAAATGGCAAACCCAGAGATAGATCTCCGAGTGGCAAGGCAACCAACATAATCAGCATCACAAAAGGCCTCAATGTTCAAATGAGGATGATGTGAGTAGCGAAGACCACGGGCAGGATCGCGCTTGATGTATTTGGCGATGCGGAGGACAGCATCTCAATGAGAGGTGGTCGGATGTTCCATAAATTGACTCACTTTGCCAACGGCGCAGGTAATGTCGAGACGAGTCATGGTGAGATAATTGAGTTTACCCACCAACCGACGGTACCGCTCAGGATGTGAATATGGTTCTGAGGAGGCATAAAGTGAACGTTCCCCAGGCTCCAGAGGGGTATCAACAGCAGTGGCCTGTGTCAGCCCAACATTCTGCAGAATATCCAACACATACTTCTGTTGGCAGAGGGAGAAGGTGTCCGGAAAATAGGACACCTCGATGCCCATGAAGTATGTGAGAGGACCGAGATCCTTAGTATGGAAGTGCTGGTGAAGATGCTGCTTGAGGTAAGTGACACCAGCAGAGTCGCTGCCGGTGATGATGATATCATCCACATAAACGACCAATAGGATACAGCCAGCAGGAGTCGTTCTGTAAAAGACAGTGTGATCCTTCATGCTTCGAGAGAGGCCAAAATCAGTGACGACTGTGCTGAAGCGGCCGAACCAAGCACGAGGAGATTGCTTGAGGCCGTACAGAGAGCGGCGGAGTCGACAGACTTGAGACTCGGCGCCAGAGGCACAAAAGCCGGGTGGCTGTTACAGATAAACTTCTTCTTCAAGGAAGCCATGGAGGAAGGCATTTTTGACATCCAGCTGATGAAGATGCCAACGATGATGTGCCGCCAGAGAGATGAATAACCGGACGGAGGTCATCTTGGCCACTGGAGAGAATGTATCAAAGTAGTCCACCCCGTAAGTTTGTACAAAGCCCTTAGCCACAAGGCGGGCTTTGAGTCGATGGAGAGTGTCATCGGGATTTAGCCGGACTGTGTAAATCTATTTGCTGCCCACTGCCTGTTTGCCTGCTGGTAGGGGGACGACATCCCAAGTATGGCTTTCCTCCAGAGCCTGCAACTCATCCTGCATTGCCGCTAGCCATCTCGGATGAGACTTTGCATCACCAACTGTGCGAGAAATAGATACTGTCTCCAGAGCTGACAAACCCCTGTATGAAGAGACAAATAGAGGAGTACTCTAGCACGAGCGAGTGCCTTTCCGGAGGGCAATAGGCAAGTCGTCCGGTGCTATAGCAGGAGCATCGGACGAAGCAGGGATGACGGTGTCATTGGCCGGGAAGGGGGGGCACTCGATGGGCGACGGGAGTAAACTGTACCATACTGATGAGCAACAGGAGGTAGCGCGGGAGGAGGATGGATGATGAGGGGAAGACAGTCGTCAATAGCAGAGTCAGGATGAGGAGAGGGAAAGGAGAATGGAGAGCCCTCAACAAAGGAGACATCCGCAGAGATGACATACCGGCGAAGGTCTGGTGAGAAGCAGCGATATCCGCGCTGAGTGCGGGAATAGCCAAGGAATATGCAGCGGAGCGATTTTGGAGAGAGTTTGGAGCGGTCGGGACGAGTGCCACGAACATAACACAAGCAGCCAAACACTTGAAGAGAGAGGGAATGGAGAGGGAGAGAGGGGAATAGAGCCTGAAAGGGAGTCTCCCCCTGAAGGATAGAAGAAGGAAGGCGGTTGATGAGGTAGGTAGCCGTGAGGATGGCATCTCCCCAAAAGAGCAGAGGCACCTGTCGGTGGAAGAGGAGGGCACGAGCAGTCTCCAGTATATGTCTGTGTTTCAGCTCGGCCACTCCATTCTGCTGGGGTGTATCAGGACAGGAGGTCTGATGAATGATACCCTTTGCTTGGAGGAACTGCCGAAAAGGAGTGGAGAGATATTCACACCCATTGTCTGAGCGGAGACATTTAACAGAGGTGGAAAATTGGGTATGGATTTCTATATAAAATGTTTGGAAGGTAGAAAAGACTTCAGTACGATCTCGGAGGAGGTACAGCCATGTCATTCGGGAAAAATCATCAATGAAAGATATATAATATTTATGTCCCAAATGACTCGAGGTGGTACAGGAACCCCAAACGTCTGTATGAACCAGATCAAAAGGTTTGGAGGCCCTGTTATCCACTCGAGAAATGTATGAACTGCGATGGTGTTTCGCAAATTTACAGGACTCACACTGGAAAGAAATATGCAGACTCAAATCTGGAAAAAGATGATGAATGGTGGAGGCGGGTGGATGGCCCAACCGGGAATGAAGATCCAATGCCCGGGCAGAGATAGAGGTGCAGGCCATGGGTGGCTGTCCATCGAGCATGTAGACCCCGTCCCGAAGTTGGCCTCTACCAAGTTCCCGGTTCGTAGTCCGCTCCTGAAACACAACACCAGATGAAGTAAATATGGCAGCACAGTTGTAATCCTTTGTAATCTTACTGATGGAAAGAAGATTAAAAGGACCGCAGGGTACATGTGCCATAGAGGGCAGGTGAATTGATGAAGTCAGAGAGCATGCACTGAACCCCGCAATGGGTATCGTAGACCCATCAGCGACGGTGATGGATGATGAACCGTCATAAGGAGAGTAAGAGGTCAAAATACCTGCATCACCGGTGAGGTGATCAGAGGCACCTGAGTCGAGCATCCATCTCAGGGAGCGACGACCAACGAGGGCAGCAGAGCCAATAGAGTGGGCGAGAGGCGCCGAAGATGGTCCGGGTCTGGCGGATGCCGGAGGATCATGGAGTAGCCGGAGGTCCGTCAGAGAGAGGTCGAGGGAGGATGGCAGAGCTGGAACTGACGGAGAAGTCTCCTGGACCGCGGTCTGACCTTGCCGTGGTTGCTGGGATGGGTAGCCATGAAGGACCCAGCATCGGTTGATCAGGTGGCCAGGCTTGCCACAGTGTTGGCAGTGGGGTCGAGGACGACCTTCCATGCGACCACGACCACGAGGGCCGAATGAGCGTCCACCGCCACGACCGACGAGAGCCGAGTGATCGATGATGGGGGGGGCGATGGGAGAGCCCGTTGAGCCTTGCCCATGCGATGATATACTTGTGGTATATCCAGCGTAGAAGGGCTGGCAAGCATCTCGGTGGCCGTTGTGGCATAGTCAGGGGCGAGGCCATTGAGGAGATTGAAAATGCAGAGCTGATCTCGTTGAGCCTGCGCGTCCGCCGGTGTCTGAGGAACGGGCCATAGCTCTTGCAGTTCGTCGCGGAGACCTTTCCATTCCAAGAAATAGGTCGGAAAGGACCGATCCTGCTGTTGGATGTGTGACAGACGCTGAAAAATGTCGGAGACCCGAGCCAAGTTGTTGGTCTCGGAATACATGATAGTTAAGGAATCCCAGAGTTCCTTGACAGTATTTGCAGTCCGGGTAACATCCTTTACCGAGCGGTCCATGGAATTGACCAGTAAAGCGAATATTTTGTTATCCGCAAGTTGCCAAGATCGGAATTTGGGGTCAATCGATGCGGGTGGAGGTTTCTCAAGATGAGAATCAAGGTCCATGCCTCGTAGGGACATCAATACCGTCTTCCGCCAAATGGAGAAGTTGGTTGCATCCAGCTGGTCATCGACGAGGCGGGTGGAGGCAGTGGTCATTGAAGGCAGAGCCGAGGAAGCGTCCATGGAGGAGGGAAAGGCGTCGCGCTGGATCGATTCGCTGCCGGGAAGATCTGTCGGAGCCGGGAGCCGAGTCTGGAAACGGCGACGGGTTCCAGGCCCGCCGGGAAGATCCGGGGAGGGCGACGGGAGGCGCGGGAGGCGCAGTCGTCGGGAAGAGCCGGGAGGGCGCGCGGGAGCCGGAAGGGGCCGCGACGGAGGGGCGCACTCGGGAGGAGCCGCGACGGGAGGGGCGCGCTTCAGGAGGGAAGGCGCCGAGGATGGTGGGGGGAGACCGGGCCGCACCGAGGAGATGCTCCGGGCAGGATGCGCCGGGGAAGGAGGGTGCAGGAACGCACCAGGGAGGCGGGGCCAGACTGTTCCGGGAAGCCGCTGGGAGGAAGGGTCGGAATTTAAGTTCCCTTTGATACCATGTAGGTTGAGAAACCCCCTTACCATCAAGGTGAGGTGGAGGCCTTCTTTTATAGATTGAGAATAAGGAATACACATGGGAGTATTCCGATGTGGGACTAGGTTGTCACGACCCGCCTTCACCAAAAGGAGGGAAGGGTCAGCAGATTGTCAGGCTCTTCCTTCTTTAAGTTGAAGGAGAGATAATGACCCCCGAGACCCGCCTTCAATAGGTCCCGGAGTGGCGACTAGCACCAAGGGTATAGAAATTTCTCACAAATGGAAGGCATTACCCCTTTTTGTTTTATAGGATCAGGGAATAAGATGATGAAACTCAACAACACAAGGTAAAAGAAAAGTAAAGCCAAAAGTAAACCATTCCCACGTGCATGTTCCAAAAGTAAAAGCCACAAGTACAAAAGGTGACTACAAAGGTAAGTACCAAAGAAGAAAAGCAGCAACTGCAACCGCCCCAAAGGTCCGAGCTAGTATGGTCTTGCACGATCCCCGAAGTCCTCCTGGAAACCTGAAAGCAGTTTTATATACGTAGGGTGAGCATACAAGTACACTCAGTAGGGAAAACCAGAGGCTCTCGTGCACAAGTGGGGGAACGTACTAAAGTCTCGTGAGAAAAGGAGTAAACCAAACACCTATCAAGGTAAATTATCCACCCAAGCCTCACCAAGGCACACTCCTCAAATAACGCAAGTCAAGTAATATATATAATTAGAGCACATCAATGTTTGGGTACCCCGCGCCACTTTCCCACTGGTTATTGAGACATCCTACGCATCGGACCAATCTCGTCATTCTCACCGCAGTCCCACTGCCACACCCGCCCACACACACCTGGGCCACAACCACACGTAGTCTCACTGCCGAATCCCGCCTGCAAACACCTAGGCCAAAACAACCACCACCACGCCCGAAGACACCTGGGCTAGAAAAATCCATTGCCACGCCCGAAGACACCTGGGCCTCATCCCGAAGACACTTGGGAAACCACCTGCCGCACACACCTGACCAACCACCACACTACCCCGCCCGAAGGTTCTTGGGCTAATAATGGACCTCAGGCCATCACAGTCTGCCCAAAGATACTTGGGGTATCCGGGAAAGGGAGCAGAAAAGGAGCTAATAACCAGTCACTAATAATAGTGTTGGGAAAAACACTCTCCCCCATGAAATGGGGGTGTTCAGCACTAAGTGCTCAACTTGGGTGGGGCGCGAATAAGAAACACAAAACTACAAATATATACATAGGTAACAAGCACTCACCCAAAGTTAGGTTTTTCTTCAGCCTACGGATCACAAAAGCGCTCAAGTCCGAGTCACAACTCTCGCCAACAAAACCCATTTGTCCCATTCTTGTTTTCATGTTCAATAATAACGTTCAAATAAGTTTATGCACTACTGGGCAACTAAACCATAAGCATAACCAAGAAAAAGAAACCAGTCAAACGTCAACTAAGCATCCACACCCGGTTCTCTTGTAAAGTCACAACAACAAAGGAAAAGTGAGAACCCTCGAAGTACTGGAACCAGACAACCCTGAGACACTGCCCCGTGTCCCCTCCCCCAAATAGGTTTTTCATCAACAGAGGATCCCACCCCAATTTCACAACCACCGAGAGTATAAAAACAGGGAATCTCATCCCCTCCCACACCTCCAGCAATCAGCCCGAAAAAGGAAACAACCAAACCACTACCACCTACACAAAGCAGGGCCACGCCTGTATTTTTAGATTTATAAGATTTAACACACTCCATGATTTCAAATTTCGTGTGTTTTAACCGGGAGTTATCACAAAAGGGTTGATCCTGGTGCTTTCAATTTATTCAGCCCGGTATACGTGATTAATCAATTTTACTTTTCGCAGCAGAAGTTTACAATTACAAAACAAGCCATTTAAAACACCACGAGTTCATTAGTGCACAAACAACGACCACCAACGGCCTCGATTTTCAGAATGTGTAAGCCAGCACAACTCAGAAAGATGATTATAAAAAAAATAACAACATCAACGATCACAGCCCCCCCTTCATCCTTTATAGAATTCGTTCATTATCTTTAATTAGGTCTGGTTTATCCAATTCTACAGAATCAAAAGCACGCCCACCCCGCATGATACACAAAAGAGAGAGGCGAAGAAGAAATTCCCTACTTGTTGATAGACGATCGACGCTTAGGCCGGGCGCGGAACTTTACGGATAACGATGCGGCTCGCCCGATGCACCAAAAGCTGTTCGTGAAAAGCCGCGATCGAGGAAAGAAGAAACCATGCCTAACCCTTTAGTTTATAAGGGCCGCGGACGGTTGAGATAAGAACGCGAAACCGCGTGAGCGGGGGTCGTGGGTTGACCACGCGGTTGGGCAGTTACACACGATGATATTAAGGTGTTATTTAATATCCCCCATCGGGGATGCTTCTCGGGATTTTAAGAAATTAATTACGGGCTTTAAGTGGTTTTAAAAGGAGTAAAAGAATTAATTTACGTCAAAACTTACGTTGCGGGAGCGGAAAAGTCAGGTACTCGGCGAGGGGACACGGTGCCACCGTCACGGTCTCACCCTCATGGTGCCACTGTTTTGGTGGAGCCTCACTTTTGGCAAAGTAATGGGCCAGGAGGGTCCGGGCCATTACATTAGATACCTCTTAAACGATTCTCGTCCTCGAGAATCAAAACAAACCAAGAAGGAAAGAGAGGGTCCGAACAACTACCTCGAATGATACCTCTTAGAAGTGAACCCATGCTAACTAAAAACACTTCCCTGTCAAGAACCAAGCAACATACCATGTCAAACTGCCCAGGCATGTGGGTTGGGGAGTCTCCTCCCCCATGTCAAGATATTATCCGCTTTGGACAGCATTGACTCGCCCGCACGGGTTTAATCGCATCCACCTTAATGCGTCTTGATTAGGGGGGCGGGTTCTCTCCTCCCCATAGCCAGGGCTTTTCACACACATTCAGAGGAAAGAAACCCAGTACATTTCATAGCCAAAAAGACAAAACGTTCTACCGTAACAGGTACAACAAGGAACAAAACTCAAAACAACTCGGGGTACTGGGTACGCATCTGTGCTTCCCTCTCCCACGTACTCTCCTCAAGCCCACCATGTCTCCACAACAAACGAACCAAGGGAATGGTTCGCCCACGAAGCACCTTCTCCTTGCGATCCTCGATCATCACTGGTCTCTCCACAAAGGTCACGTCGTCCTCGATGTCTAGCTCACCCCAATCAAGGACGTGTGAATCGTCGTGCAGATACCGACGGAGCTGGGACACATGAAAGACATCATGTATCCTCAGTAGCGGCGGTGGTAACACTAGCTGATAAGCCACTTCGCCGACCCGCCGCAACACTTTGAAGGGTCCGATGAACCTGGGAGAAAGCTTACTCCCCTTGTCGAACCTCCGCTGCCCACGCTGAAGGGAGACCTTCAAGAACAGGTGGTCTCCAACCTCAAACTCCAAGGGCCTCCTCCTGGTATCGGCATACGACTTCTGTCGGTCCTGGGCCGCCTTCATCCTTTCCCGTATGAGCTGAACCTTCTCTGTCGTGCTCTGCACCACCTCCGGGCCAAGGATGTCTGCCTCTCCTACTTCGGTCCAACACACAGGCGAACGGCATGGCCTCCCGTACAAAGCTTCAAACGGGGTCATACCGATGGTAGAGTAATAGCTGTTATTGTAGGCGAACTCTACCAGGGGCAACTGTCGCACCCATGATCCTCCTGAGTCCAGAACACATGCTCGCAGCATATCCTCCAAGGTCTGGATGGTGCGCTCTGTTTGTCCATCTGTCTGGGGATGGAAAGCAGTGCTAAGGCGTAACTGTGTGCCAAAAGCATGCTGCAATCCTTTCCAGACCCGTGAGGTAAACCGTGCATCCCTATCCGAGACTATAGACCTCGGGACTCCATGCAACTGCACCACCTCATCCACGTACTTTCGTGTCAAAGCATCCACAGTACTCGACTCCCTGATCGCCAGAAAGTGGGCCGATTTCGTTAACCGGTCCACTACCACCCAGATGGCGTCGTATGCCCCTTGGACCTTGGGAAGTCCTGTGACGAAATCCATCGAGATGTCGTCACACTTCCACTCGGGGACATCTAGAGACTGCAGTAGGCCGCCTGGAACTCGGTGTTCAACCTTCACTTGTTGACACACTAAGCACTTGGCCACAAACTCTGCCATTGCTCGCTTCACTCCAGGCCACCAAAACTCTCTTCAGTCCCTGATACATCTTGGAAACTCCTGGCTGTACCGCCAGGGGTGAGTTGTGAAACTCACTGAGAATCTTGTCGCGCATCACTCCTGGAACAAACTACCTTTCCTGGAAAAGCATCCGGTTCTGACCATCCTCTGTCCATCCTTCCGGAGCATTGCCCTGGTCAACTCGGTCACGCATCACTTCGCACTCTGGGTCTCCCCACTGAGACTCCTCCACTTGCTGCAACAGAGAAGACTGCACTGTCATCTGATATAGGCAACCTCTACCACCATCCATCCTCGCATCCAGGTGTAAGGCAGCCAACTCCTCCATCGCTTTCCAGGCGTCCGTCGACTCTCGGACCGCATCCTTCTGCGTCCTCCTGCTCAAGGCATCGGCCACTACATTGCTCTTGCCCTCAGTATAAGAGATCTCGAAGTCGTAATCCTGGAGGAACTCCACCCATCTCCGCTGTCGCAAGTTTAAGTCCCGCTGGGAGAAGATATACCTCAAACTTTTGTGATCCGTGAAGACCACAAAGCGTTCTCCGATGAGGTAGTGCCGCCATAACTTTAGCGCAAAAACGACCGCTGCAAGCTCCAGGTCGTGGGTGGCGTAATTACGCTCATGGGGGCGTAGCTGCCTGGACCCATAAGAGATCACCCCTTGTCGTTGCATCAACACACATCTCAGGCCCTATCCTGAAGCATCACAGAACACCACATAAGCCGCCCCTTCTGGTAGTCTCAGCACTGGGGCAATAACCAACTTCTCTTTCAGATAGCTGAAGGCTGACTCGCACTGCTCACTCCGCACAAAAACCTGGTCTTTCTTGGTCAGGGCTGTCAAAGGGGCTGCTACTCGGGAGAAGTTGGGTACGAACCTCCGATAGTAACCTGTCAGCCCGAGGAAACTACGGACCTCTGCCACATTCTTGGGTGTTGCCCAAAGAAACAACTGTCTCAACCTTTGATGGGTCCACCGCTACCCCCCGCTCGGACACCACGTGTCCGAGGAAGTGCACTTCTCGTGTCCAGAACTTGCATTTTGACAACTTCTCATAGAGCTGATGTTGTCGGAGGACCTCCAAAACTGTCCTCAGGTGCTCTGCATGCCCCTCCTCTGATCTAGAGTAGACCAGGATGTCGTCGATGAACACAACTACGAACCGATCCAGATACTCCCGGAAGATGGAGTTCATAAGCCCCATGAACACATCCGGGGCGTTCATAACACCGAAGGGCATGACTACGAACTCAAAGTGTCCATATCTGCATCTGAAGGCCGTCTTCGGGATGTCGCCCTCCTTCACTCTCAGCTGGTGGTACCCAGACCGCAGGTCGATCTTCGAGAACCATCATGCCCCTTTCAGCTGGTCGAAAAGATCGTCTATCCTCGGAAGAGGGTAGCGATTCTTGATCGTCACCTGATTCAGCCTCCTGTAGTCTATGCACAACCTGAGACCATTATCTGCCTTCTTTGCGAACAAGACTGGAGCACCCCACGGTGACGCACTCGGCCGAACATAACCCCTCTTCATCAGATCGTCAATCTGGATCCGCAACTCCCGTAGCTCTGAAGGAGCCATCGAGATCGAACGAGCGTCGGGCTGCAGGTCTATCCCGAACTCGATATCACGTCGAGGGGGTAGAGTCGTCACCTCCTCAGAAAAGATGTCCATAAACTCACGAACATAACCCCTCTTCATCAGATCGTCAATCTGGATCCGCAACTCCCGTAGCTCTGAAGGTGCCATCCGGTAAGGAGTCATCGAGATCGGACGAGCGCCGGGCTGCAGGTCTATCCCGAACTCAATATCACGTCGAGGGGGTAGAGTCGTCACCTCCTCAAGAAAGATGTCCATAAACTCACGGACAACATCTGGCACCCCCACCATCTCAGCATCTACTGACTTTACTGACAGCTCGGCTAACAAGGAGAGGAGGGGTTCCTCTCGCCTGCTGCCCTTCTGACCGCTCCGCTCGCCGGTGAAGGTAACACGTCGGCCGCCCAAGTCCGAGAACACGACCCTTCTTCGGAAACAGTCGATGACGGCGCACACAGAGAATAACCAGTCGATGCCTAGGATGACATCGTATGGTTGTATCTGTAGCAGAAGAAGATCCCTAACCGACTGATGTGGCCCTATCATCAGTCTACATCCTCGACAAACAAACAACAAGTCGGTCTGACCTCCGACTGGTGTGCTCAACACCAGGGGCACTGGAAGTCTCTCGGCATCTAGACCCAAGGCACGGGCTAGACTGGGTGCAACAAAAGAGTGCGAAGCTCCGGTATCGAACAAAGCATAAGCAAGAGTGCTAAACAAACTGACCGTACCTCGAACAACCTCCGGCCTTGCTGGAACTGCTGCCTCCACGGTGTGTAGTTGTCCACGCCCGGCTCCTCTGCACCTCGGCTGTCGGCCACCTCCCCGACCACACCCTGGTCGAGGTCCCTGAGGAGCGCCCTGAGGTTGGCCTCCTCCTCCTACGTCTGCCCTCGGAGGAGCGGGGACTCGCTGTCCCTGCTGCTGCTGCTGGAAAGGTCGGGCTGGAAGCTGCTGCGGGGGCGGGCGCTGGGGATGTCCGCCACCGCCGTACTGTACCCGGTCCGGGCACTGACTCTGGAGATGTCCAGGGCTCCCACAGACGAAGCACCGCGGCCCTGGGCCCGAGGAAAAGGGGCGAGGACCAGGGGATCGAAACTGAAACTGTTGCGGCCTGCTCCCTGCGGGTCGAAACCTGGAGGGTCCTGACGCTGGAGGCCTGGTGCTGACGGCCTTCCCCTTCGATGGTCCCAGCTGGATCCCCTCTCGTGACACACCTCCTAGAGCGTGCATTCTCTCCACCACTTCGGCCTTCTTCTGGACCTCCAAGTACGTCGGTAGGGTAAAGGGGGTAACAGCATACTGGAGGGAGGGTCGGAGCGCCTCCTCCAAACGTCTTGCCCGAGACTCCTCGTCGGGAAAGAGGTCCGGAGAAAAACGTAGGAGGTCCTTGAACTTGATTCCTAGCTCCCTCACGGACATACTCCTCTGTTGGAGGGAGAGTAGCTCCTGTCTCTTTTCCGCCTTCATCGTCGAAGAGAGGAATTCCGCTCGGAACTCCCTCTCAAAATCAGCCCACGCCACCTCAGACTCTCTCCTCTCCCCCAGGTAAAGCGTCCACCACTGACGCGCCGCTCCCCGCATCTTGCTGACGGCCAGAGGAACCCAGTACTCGGTCGGGGCCCGAATCAGGCCGAAAGCTATCACTAGCTCCTCTAGCCAGCCTTCCGTCTTCATGTCAGAGGTGCTGCCCTCATACTTCTCGAGGGTCTGTCGCTGGAAGGCCCGGGGAGTCCTCTGCCACTGGTCATCCTCCTCTTCTCGGTCAGCTCTCTGCCGATCGGCCAAGGTAGTATACGGGGCCTCGATCGTCTGTACCACGCGCGGTCGCCTTCCAGGTGTCATAGCTGCAAGGTAAACGAGGAATGCCTAAGCCCAAGTAGTGCAGATTATTGTCTTTAAAACTTCTTAAACTTTTCGTTTATTCATAATTCCCAAAACACCCCAGAAACACGAGAACACAAGTCATTATGATACATGTACCTTTCCTAGGGTCTCTACCCTGCAATCAGCGCGGCATCACTTGGTCGTTCGGTAGGTCCAGAGTCCTTGCGTCGGATCACGGGGAGCCCTAAAATCCCGTGTTCTAGCCGGTCTTCCCTGGCCTAATTCACGCACCGAGGTCACCCAACACTGTTGCCCTACCACCCTGCAATCCTCACTGTGCCTAACTCCAGAGTTCATCCTATCCCGCAATCATCACCTCTGATACCATTCTGTCACGACCCGCCTTCACCAAAAGGAGGGAAGGGTCAGCAGATTGTCAGGCCCTTCCTTCTTTAAGTTGAAGGAGAGATAATGACCCCAAAGACCCGCCTTCAATAGGTCCCGGAGTGGCGACTAGCACCAAGGGTATAGAAATTTCTCACAAATGGAAGGCATTACCCCTTTTTGTTTTATAGGATCGGGGAATAAGATGATGAAACTCAACAACACCAAGGTAAAAGAAGAGTAAAGCCAAAAGTAAATCATTCCCACATGCATGTTCCAAAAGTAAAAGCCACAAGTACAAAAGGTGACTACAAAGGTAAGTACCAAAGAAGAAAAGCAGCAATTGCAACCGCCCCAAAGGTCCGAGCTAGTATGGTCCTGCGCGATCCCCGAAGTCCTCTTGGAAACCTGAAAGCAGTTTTATATACGTAGGGTGAGCATACAAGTACACTCAGTAGGGAAAACCAAAGACTCTCGTGCACAAGTGGGGAAACGTACTAAAGTCCCGTGAGAAAAGGAGTAAACCAAACACCTATCAAGGTAAATTATTCACCCAAGCCTCACCAAGGCACACTCCCCAAATAACGCAAGTCAAGTAATATATATAATTAGAGCACATCGATGTTTGGGTACCCCGCGCCACTTTCCCACTGGTTATTGAGACATCCTACGCATCGGACCAATCCCGCCATTCTCACCGCAGTCCCACTGCCACACCCGCCCACACACACCTGGGTCACAACCACACGTAGTCCCACTGCCGAATCCCGCCTGCAAACACCTAGGCCAAAACAACCACCACCACGCCCGAAGACACCTGGGCTAGAAAAATCCACTGCCACGCCCGAAGACACCTGGGCCTCATCCCGAAGACACTTAGGAAACCACCTGCCGCACACACCTGGCCAACCACCACACTACCCCGCCCGAAAGTTCTTGGGCTAATAATGGACCTCAGGCCATCACAGCCTGCCCGAAGATACTTGGGCTATTCGGGAAAGGGAGCAGAAAAGGAGCTAACAACCAGCCACTAATAATAGTGTTGGGAAAAACACTCTCCCCCATGAAATGGAGGTGTTCGGCACTAAGTGCTCAACTTGGGTGGGGCGCGAATAAGAAACACAAAACTACAAATATATACATAGGTAACAAGCACTCACCCAAAGTTAGGTTTTTCTTCGGCCTACGGATCACAAAAGCGCTCAAGTCTGAGCCACAACTCTTGCCAACAAAGCTCATTTGTCCCATTCTTGTTTTCATGTTCAATAATAACGTTCAAATAAGTTTATGCACTACTGGGCAACTAAACCATAAGCATAACCAAGGAAAAGAAACCAGCCAAACGTCAACTAAGCATCCACACCCGATTCTCTTGTAAAGTCACAACAACAAAGGAAAAGTGAGAACCCTCGAAGTACTGGAACCAGACAACCCCGAGACACTGCCCCGTGTCCCCTCCCCCAAATAGGTTTTTCATCAACAGAGGATCCCACCCCAATTTCACAACCACCGAGAGTATAAAAACAGGGAATCTCATCCCCTCCCACACCTCCAGCAATCAGCCCGAAAAAGGAAACAACCAAACCACTACCACCTACACAAAGCAGGGTTACGCCTGTATTTTCAGATTTATAAGATTTAACACACTCCATGATTTCAAATTCCGTGTGTTTTAACCGGGAGTTATCACAGAAGGGTTGATCCTTGTGCTTTCGATTTATTCAGCCCGGTATACGTGATTAATCAATTTTACTTTTCGCAGCAGGAGTTTACAATTACAAAACAAGCCATTTAAAACACCACGAGTTCATTAGTGCACAAACAACAACCACCAACGGCCTCGATTTTCAGAATGCGTAAGCCAGCACAACTCAGAAAGATGATTATAAAAAAAAAATAACATCAACGATCACAGCCCCCCTTCATCCTTTATAGAATTCGTTCATTATCTTTAATTAGGTCTGGTTTATCCAATTCTACAGAATCAAAAGCACGCCCACCCCGCATGATACACAAAAGAGAGAGGCGAAGAAGAAATTCCCTACTTGTTGATAGACGATCGACGCTTAGGCCGGGCGTGGAACTTTACGGATAACGATGCGGCTCGCCCGATGCACCAAAAGCTGTTCGTGAAAAGCCGCGATCGAGGAAAGAAGAAACCATGTCTAACCCTTTAGTTTATAAGGGCCGCGGACGGTTGAGATAAGAACGCGAAACCGCGTGAGCGGGGGTCGTGGGTTGACCACGCGGTTGGGCAGTTACACACGATGATATTAAGGTGTTATTTAATATCCCCCATCGGGGATGCTTCTCGGGATTTTAAGGAATTAATTACGGGTTTTAAGTGGTTTTAAAAGGAGTAAAAGAATTAATTTATGTCAAAACTTACGTTGCGGGAGCGGAAAAGTCAGGTACTCGGCGAGGGGACACGGTGCCACCGTCACGGTCTCACCCTCACGGTGCCACCGTCACGGTTCCACCGTGACCGGTGCCACTGTTTTGGTGGAGCCTCACTTTTGGCAAAATAATGGGCCAGGAGGGTCCGGGCCATTACATAGGTAATACCCAAAATAATAAAAAGGGTTTTAACAAAGACAAATGTTTTTCCAGATCCAAAGAATACAAGCACTTTTCCAACTAATGGTGAACTAGACACACCACCAGCATCATACGAACCATGTATTCCATCCTCAATAGCAGAAATAGCGCCAACATAGTCAGAATGGAAACTGTAGAATGGGAAAATAGGATGACCGAACCCCCAAGGTGTACTCTCTAAAGGAGCCCTTGGGATTCTTTTATAACAAATAGTAAAGACCACACCGGACCTCAAGTCTGATGTGGGATGCAGACTCCAACACTCCCCCTCAAGCTAGGTGTACCTAGCTTGGACACATAAAGAAAAAACAAGCCAAACAAATGAAGACAAAGCAATCAACAAACTGCAAACACTCCCCCTCAAGCTGGACATACCCAGCTTGGTGACAAAACAAGACAAAGCAGAATAAAAGATAAAAGCTGCAAGGATGATGCTCCCCCTCACGATCGCAGCTCCCCCTCACGATGATGGATGGATGATGTCGCGGGCGCAGCAGAAGAAACCACTCAGACCGACCGGTTGACGGAGCGCCAGGAATGTCGCACTAGTGGGACCGGTCGATGAAACGCCGGGAAATCCACACTAGCACCGGGAAAACCGCACTTGCGGGGCCGGCGACGGGAGGCAAGGATTCCGCAGAAGTGTTGCGGGAACTGGCGGCGCCAACGAGCCCAGATCCAAGGTGGTCGGGCTGCTGCGCCACGGTGGGTAAACGCCGAAAAAGTGTGGGGCCGGACAACAGAGCGCCGGGAAATCCACACGGGAGGGTCGGTCATCAAAGCACTGAGGAATCTGCAGGAGACACTGACGATGGGATGCGGTGATTCCGCAGGAGGCGCCGGGCAGAGAGGCGGGGATTCCGCAGGAGGCACCGGGCAGGAAGGCGGGGATTCCGCAGGAAGCAGGAGGAGGCCGGCATGGAGGGAGCAGCCCGAACCGGTTCGCAGGAGGGAGCCGGTTCTGGAAGGGAAGAAACCGGACGAGCGGGCGCCGACGCAAGGGATCCGCCGGGAAGGGAGCACCGGACGGAGCGGGGCCGGCGCGAGGGATCCGCCAGGAAGGGAGCAACCGGACGGAGAGGGGCCGGCGCGAGGGATCCGTCGGGAAGGGAGCAGCCCGACAGAGAGGGGCTGGCGCGAGGGATCCGCCGGGAAGGGAGCAGCTGGACGGAGAGGGGCAGACGTCGGAGAGCCGCTCTGACGAAGGCGGGCCGATCTGCTAGGGCAGGGAGAGGCGGGCCGGACAGAACCGGAAACCGCAGGAGAGGCGCAGGGAGATGCCGGCAAGGGGAGATCCGCCGGGAGAGAGTCGCGCGGGAGGGCGGAAGGAGCCACCGAACAGCATCAGACCGTCGTCGGGATCTGGAGGCGCGACGGTTGGCGCGACCTAGGCAGGAGGGCCGAGAGCCGACGGGCGCCGGGAGTCCGCCGGGAAGAGCATCGGCGGGAGCCGCGCGGGATGACGGGGCAGAGGATCGCCGCTTGAGGAACGCCGGAGAGCTGGGAAGAAATGGAGGTGGAGGAGCGCCGGCTGCTGGAGGACCTCACGAGGGAGCTGTGCAGGAAGGCCGTTGGGCAGAACTGGATCGTGCGCGACGGGAGAGGAGGGAGGCGGCAGTTGCCGGGATGATGGTCGGCCAGGGAACCCGCGCTGGAAGAGGGGCCGACTGGGAAGGGCACCGCGCGCACAGGGGCGGAGCCGTCGCACGGGGTTGGCCGGGAACTTGCGCGGGGATTCCGCTGGGAGGGAGCCGCGGGAGGGACGGGAGCCGCGGGGCGAAGCAAAGCCATCGGGGAGGCGAGGCAGGGAGCAGCGCGACAAGGCCGCCTGGACGAGGGCGTCGGGAAATCGCGCTAGATCGCGAGGGAGAGACGTCGCAGTGAGGAAGACGCTGGAAACTCGCAGCGGAGGAGGGCGGGCCGAGACGTCGCGGAAGAGAGCCGCGAGTCGTGGGCTGCCGGAAAGAGCCACAGCAAAGGAGGCGCCGTGAGAGAGGATTTCGCTGGACAGAACAGGAAGGCCGGCTGGAAAATGACGCCGGAGGGAGCAGCGCCGAAGGAAGGAGGCGGGCTGGGATGAACCAGGAATCCGCAAAGGCCGGCCAGGGGCGGCGGCTGTTTTAGGGCTTGATGGACTTTGGCTGAGCCGCCGCCCCCAACCGGGAAAATTATTAGGAACCCTAGACGGGATAAAAAAAAATAGATAGGATGGGGGGTCGGGATTAAGTTCCCTCTGATACCATGTAGAATGGGAAAATAGGATGACCGAACCCCCAAGGTGTACTCTCTAAAGGAGCCCTTGGGGTGCTTTTATAAATAATAGTAAAGACCACACCGGACCTCAAGTCCGATGTGGGATGCAGACTCCAACAAAAACCAACCAACTTCCCATCATTCGGCCTGCTGTCAACACAATTAACAGCCCATATCCACTTTGCAATGGCGCGAACTGCATCACAACACTCAAGAGCAGCTTCCCCATAAAGAATTGTACCACTGAATCCAGCAAAATTATGGCCAACAGGCTTCCAGAGAATGTTAAAAACTTTAGTATCAGGACCCAACATCCTGACATTGTGTAAACACATCAGATCCCTTATTGTTGGCTGGCCAGGAATTAACACTGCCCCTGGTTTTAGTGTTCTAAATGTGAGATGTCCACTTAATATTGGACATATTAACCAGGACATCAGAACTCTCTCACTCATGACAAACCTTATCACTGGAACAATAGTAACTAACTGCATGCCAACCTCAACAAAAACTGGACCAGAAAATTGATTCAAGGTAGACTGCATTGCAAGGACTATCTGAGCCTGATACTGCTCCCATAGATGACGACTTGGAAATTCAGTGTCCACCATCATCTCCATCTTTCCCACAAAAAAAGTAGTAAGTCTCACGCCAATCAGCCGCATGCTTCCAGGCTGCAAAATGAGCAGACAAAGATTTCTAACAGCTGAAGAAGGTAGATGACTCGGGCACTCAACAGCAACACCCTAATTCTAATCCTCAAATGCCTCTTTGCATTGCGAACATAGAGCCTCCTTAGCATTGAGAACTTGCCTTCAGAACTGAAAACCATGTTTTCATCATCTTCAAATTAGGCGCGATAGACATGCTCAAAAGACCCCTCTCCAATAAGATTTGCCGCACAAAATCTGTGTGTGGCCATCTGAAGGTCTGCTGTTGAATATGAACTGGCAAGTTCAAGCAGGGCTGAAACTCCATATGTTCCAGCTCCAATCACGAAGAACAAATGCCTCCCTCCACCTTTCGATGCGGTGATTGGCTCCCAATAATTCCCTCATGGACCCCGGCACCAGCAGCCTCAACTAGCAGCTGGTCACAACTCCCTAGTACTGCCTTCTGCACTGCTCGCCTTTCCTTGCATACGTACTCCACATCTGCAGCTCCAAGTTCCCGTTCAGCTGAAAGAAGTCCCGCACTCGTTTCCACCGCAGACAAAGATTTTGAAGGAAGAGAGGGATTCTGTCGTGCAGGTAGGTCAACCAACACACACGTATAGACCTGCATGGACAGCTGCAACTGCTTTTGCACCACACGCTGCTGTCTCAAATTGGAAACGTCTTGCATGAGTCTCAGAAGTCCGGGAGTACGCGGTGGACAGAAACTCCAGGTATGGACACTTCAATCTTGAATAGCTCTACAAGAGCTTGTGTTCGTGTCTCCACTGGCCACACCGAAATTGAAACAAATTGTTCGTTGTAGTGCCTTCCCTGCGCTGTTCGGACAGTACGCACACCGCCAGACTCTCCACTCGTCTGCGTGGTCTGTTTTGGAACTATCTGAGAAATATGCTGCTTCCGGAGTTCCACCAATTCCCTGCCGAGGACATCCATGCAAATCATAGTAGGTGAAGCGAGTCTCTCCTCATGCCAATTCAGCACAGCAGGTGGAATTCGCAGAGGAGGTTCATTCGCAACTAGAGACTTGAAGAACCGGAAAGAGGTTGTTGGATAGAGAGTACAGTCAACGAGCGCGTATCCTGTGCAGCTGGTGGGAGCTCAGCAAGAACCCGCGTATCCTGTGTGGTTAGCGGAAGCTCAGCAAGAACCTGCTCTTGCGCCTGCACCAATCGCAAAATCTCACATTTTGGTTGTCGATCATTCTCTGGCCGAATTCGGATTGGAAACATTTCCTCTACCTCTCCATTACATTCAGCAAATTTCGAATTAGGAACCAACCTGTTCTCACTACTCCGAACAAGAACAGTCTTGAAAGTGTTCAAGCATGCTGCGAGTACTCACTCCTCTTGCACCAGTAAAACCAAAATTTCTAAGAAGTCTTTGTTAGGTTGAGTCTGCACATGCTTTACAGTATGCGTCTTGCGTTGTTCTGCCAGTCTGGCCACCTCACGCAAAGGGTTCGTAAAACCAGAAGAGAGAGAAGGAAGCTGTCGTACGGCCAACTCTGCTGCTTCGGACTGTTCGGACCGCAGCATCTCTTGCGGCTGTCGCTCAACTTCTTTTGGTCGTTTTCCATCCGGAAACCTCTCCAATTTCTCTTCAATGCTTCCACCTAGCTGTTCTTGGATCAAAATCATCATCGCACAATGCTGCTTCAGAAACTCCTCATGTTCCCTTGCGGAATCTTCTATCTCAGCGGCTAGCGTTTGCAACTTCATCCTGGATAGTTTTTCACCAACGTTCCACGATCTCAAACAGCGATTCTCTCAATGAAAGCACCAATTGTTAAGAAACGTTGGTCCAAGAGTGCAGGAAGAGAGGAAGCTCTATTATCAGTGAAGGTATTACATGAATTGCAGCAGAGGATTAATGGAGAAAAGAAGAAGAAAGAGAGAAGAAAAAGAACTCCCCGAGGCTGGTACTCTAGGACCAAGGTGGTAGCCTCCAGATTCTGCCGAGCAGAATACTATCCAAAATCCCAGACTCCCCTCAACAGCTCCCAACACCCACATTTATTCTCCTCAACTACTGCCACCATCCCCAACAAACATATTAAAGTAAAAAGACATCACTGCCCTTATTTAATATCTCCTGCAGCTCACTGCAGAGCACACACTACCACGGACAGCCCCCCCCCCCCATTTCTTATCACCTATTGATTGTTCTTTTACATTACATTAATGTGATAATGAGTATTTGTCGCATCAAAAGGTAATACCAGTTCTCCGCTATGATAAGAACCTTGAAGTGTCATGACAATATTCTAAAACAAAAGTCCTATGGTCGTATGGCCGCATCTGATGGGACACGGGTGATACAGACTATCAGGTGTTGGATTTTACTAAGCGGACAAGGATTCATCTCATTAAGTTTGTGTTTGGTGATCTCCAAGACGAAAGATTGAAGACAAACCCGCAAATAGAAATTTCTCGTGTTTATGTGTCATTAGATACACTTGTAAGCAAACGTATGTAATGATCCTTAGGCTTTAAGATTATTATTAATACATATCATGACTAGCGCACTTTGATGTATCCCCCAAAACCATGACACCATATATTTGCGGCAAAGTAGAATACGTTGGGTGTGTCACAAATGATATCTCATCCCATTGATTGGAATGGAACTGTCGAATCATGACTAGCGCACTTTGATGTATCCCCCAAAACCATGACACCATATATTTGCGGCAAAGTAGAATACGTTGGATGTGTCACAAATGATATCTCATCCCATTGATTGGAATGGAACTGTCGAACTAAATTTCATGGTCATGGTGTATTAACGGGTCATTTTAGAAAGTTAAAAAAAAAAAGATATCGAGCATATAGGTTGATGATACGAGTGTGCAACCTGCTTGATGAGATATTGAGACAAATGGATAATATTACACAGTGAACGTTCATATGTGATTGTTGTCATTACGATAAAATTTCTTCCTTTATGTTAGGAATTTCAGAGAAGAAGGGGTGTGATTCCGAGGAGAGAGTCTGTAATTGCAGTATTTCTATAGGCAGACTTCTATTACAGTACTACGGACTACAGGAATTAAAGAAAACAGGGGGAAAAAATAGAGGAACCAGAGTACCACTATCCTTCGGTTGCAGCGAGCTGGTGCGATTCCCTTGATTCTGGAAGCAGAAGATGGCTTCTGTACTAATCCACGACTGAACCTTCAGTCGGCCCCCATCCTGGGTGCCTTCCTCTCCTTTTAAAGGGGCCCACTCCTTTCTAACAGCATAACAGAACTCCCAAGGGGCCCACTCCTTAACAGCAAAACAAAATTCCCCTCCACTATCTTTTAAAAGGGGCCCACTGCCACGAACCATAACTGCCTCCCCTCATTTGGAAAGGACCCTCTTACCCTTCCTTTGATAGGTGTAACTTAAGGGAGGCTTATTCCTAACATTTCGCCCCTCCTCAAAATCCACCTTGTCCCCAAGGTGATGATCTGGAAACTGTGAACAGATCAGCTCAGTATCTTCCCAAGTTGCCTCTTCCCGCGGCCTTCCCTTCCACTGAATGAGCCATAACCCATGTGGTAGTCCGGTTGCGGGCTTGGTGGCCAAAACTTCTTCTGGTTCTGCCCCCGAAATGAAAGCGGTACCTTGTACTTCTGGTAGATCTGTATAAACTGTAGAGTTCCTACCGCTCTTTTGAGTTGTGATACATGGAACACGGGGTGAATACGTGTAGTAGTTGGTAGAGTGAGTTTATAACCCATGCTGCCCACGCGAGCCTGAATCTGATACGGACCATAGTACCTTGCTGCCAGCTTAGGATTAAGCTTGGTAAGTTTGGAAGTTTGCACGTTAGGCCGAAGCTTGACAAACACTGATTCTCCCACCTCGTATGTCACATCTCTCCGGTGTTTGTTTGTATAATGTGTCATTAGTTGTTGACTGCAAGAAAGGTTTTGCTTGAGTTGGAACAGAATATGATCCCGCTCTTTGAGGGCTGAAGCAACTGAGTCTACCGGTGTACTCCTGCCAATAAACTGCAGTACTGTTGGAGGTTTTCTGCCATATACGACCTCGTAGGGAGTCAGCTTTGTAGAGGTATGAGTAGTAGTATTATAACAAAATTCCGCCCATGGTATCCAACGTGCCCAAGATAGTGGTCGTTCCGAAGCAAAACATCGGAGATAAGTCTCTAGACATTTGTTGACTATCTCTGTTTGCCCATCTGTTTGGGGATGGTAGGAGGAGCTCATCTTCAGAGTGGTTCCCTCCATTCGGAATAGTTCTTTCCAAAAATTGCTAACAAAGATTGGATCCCGGTCACTAACAATGGAGCTGGGTATCCCATGTAAACGGACTATTTCCTTGACAAAAACTTCAGCCGCTGATTTTGCGGTGTAGGGATGTCTTAAGGGTATAAAATGTGAGTATTTTGACAGTCTGTCCACCACGACAAACACCACTGAAAAACCCTGGGATTTTGGCAATCCGGAGATAAAATCCATTGAAATTCCGTCCCAAACTAATCCTGGAATGGGTAGCGGTTGAAGGAGACCAGCTGGAGATATGGCCTGACTTTTTTGTCGCTGGCACGTGTCACACTCTTGGACGTACTGCTGGATACTCCGTGACATTCCCTTCCAAAAAACCCCTGCTGCCAGTCGCTTATAAGTTTTGAGAAAACTCACGTGTCCTCCTGCTGCCGAAGAGTGATAGTAGTGCAAAAATTTTGGTATGAGGCTGGATTGGCTGGACAAGACCAGCCGTCCTTTCTTGTATAACAACCCATTCAGCAAGCTGTATGTGGGGTACAGTTCTGGTTGTTTCTCAATTTTTGCAATGAGTTTTTGGAGTTCCTGATCCTGCTGTAATTCTGCCTGCACAACGCCCTTCTCCATCCAAAATGGCTCTGAAACGGTAGTTCCTAGTTGCTTTTCTTCAGTGTTGTTGCTCGTTTCCTCTTCTGCCATGCGGGAAAGAGAGTCTGCGGCCCGATTCTCCCTTCCAGGTTTGTACACCACCTCAAAGTCTAATCCCAGGAGTTTGGCTTGCCAATCTTGTTGGTTAGCTGTGTGGGGTCGCTGGCTGAGAAGGTGTTTGAGAGCCTTATGGTCCGTGCAAATCACGAAATGCCTTCCCATCAGATACTGCTTCCAGTGGTTTACAGCAAGAACTAGGGCCATCACTTCCTTTTCATAAACAGATTTTGAAAGGTTGGAGTCTGCTAAAGCCTTGCTGTAGTATGCAATCGGTCGGTGTGCTTGCATCAACACTGCTCCAACCCCTCTCCCTGAAGCATCGCACTCAATAACAAATGTTTTCTGAAAATCTGGTAAAGCCAACAATGGGGCAGTTGTCATGCACCTTTTCAAGGTGTTAAAAGCATGCTTAGCTGCTGGATTCAAAAAGAAATTATCCTTTTTGGTTAGTTCGGTGAGAGGTTTGGCAATCTTCCCATACCCTTCAATAAACTTCCTGTAATATCCAATAAGCCCTAGGAACCCTCGGACTCCCTTCACGGTTTTGGGTTGTGGCCAGCCTTGTACGCACTCAACTTTCTTGGGATCCATTGATACTCCCTCATAAGAGATAATGTGCCTGAAGTATTCCACTGATTTTTGAGCAAAGAAGCATTTCTTCCGGTTTACCAGTAGCTGATTTTCTTCCAGTATTTGGAAAGCCGATTCTAAATGGCATTGGTGCTCAGCCCATGTCTTGCTATAAATAAGTATGTCATCAAAAAACACCAATATATACTTCCAAAGGATCCCCTTAAAAACTCTGTTCATGGTGGATTGGAATGTGGCTGGGGCATTCATTAGTCCGAAGGGCATGACAAGAAATTCATAATGTCCTTCATGTGTTTTGAAAGCTGTATTACAAACATCCTCTTCCCTCACCCTGATCTGGTGGAATCCTGACTTCAAATCTAACTTGGTAAAAAACCGAGCCCCATGTAACTCGTCCAACAGTTCTTCTATAATTGGTATTGGAAATCTGTCAGGGACTGTCAGTTTGTTCAGCGCTCTATAATCCACGCACATCCGCCAATTTCCATCTTTCTTTCGGACTAGAATAATGGGACTGGAGTAAGGGCTATTGCTATGCCGAATCATCCCACTCAATAGCATTTCTGTTATCTGCCTTTCTACCTCATCCTTCAAATAGTGCGCTAGTTTGTAAGGCCTAATATTAACGGGTGTTGCCCCTGCTATCATGGTGATGGAATGGTCAGTTTGTCTGATCGGCGGTAGACCCTTAGGTTCCTTAAACAAGTTCTGAAACTTCTGCAGCAGACCATTCAGTTGTTGTTGTCCGTTATCCTCCGTGCTCTCCCTCTCTGCTGATGTCTGCAGATGTAAATGCCAATACCATCCCTCTAATAATAGTGTTTTTGCCTGGACGTGCTGCAAATTGTTCGGTTGTTCCGATATCCCGAGTGCTCCTTGTAATTTGATCTCTTCTCCTTCCCAAATAAACTCCATGGTCTTGTGGCTCCAATTTGTTAAGACATTACCCAAGCTCCTTAACCACTTCATTCCGAACACCAGATCTGGTCCCCCTGTGTCGAACACATATGCTTCGACAGTAAAGGGCACTTCCCCCAAGCTTACTTCTACTCGTCGACACACGCCTTGGGATATTGCTCGATGCTCGTCTCCTAACCTTATTCCATAAGGTCTTGTCGGGCTCACTTCTATGTTAGTTAACTTTGCAAGGGACTTAGAGATGAAGTTGTGGCTTGCTCCGCTGTCAACCAGTACTGTTACTGGTATTTCTGAAAGTTTTCCAGCAAAGGTCATTGACTCTGCTCCCGATTCTCCCCTACTATCTTCTTTAAATCATCTTCCCTCCTATTTCGCTCTACATTAGCTCGGTGGGTGGGAAGACTTACTGGCAGAGTCCCTACTCCTCGCATAAGGGGCAGTGGTGCTGTTCGGCCGCAACTCCCCTTCAGAATCCCCTCTCCAATCAGTTCCCTTTCTATTTTTCTCGCCAGAACCAACATTCTGAGTTTGTTTGTTGGTTCATGGGTTGAAATACGGTTTTCAATCTCGCTTCTCAATCCCCCCATAAACATGCTCATGTACCAAAGCTCTGGGAAGTCCGGAATTCGTAGCGCGACTTGCTCGAACTCTTCTATGTATTCGTCTACTGTTTCAGTTTGTCGAAGCGTTTTTAAGTACCTCAAGGGGTCTTCTTCGGTGGTTTTTCCGTACCTTTCCATTAGTGCATTTCTAAACTTCTCCCACGTTGGTCCTTGCATGGAACGATGCCAAGAGAGGAACCAGTATAATGTTGTACCCTCCATGCAGATCTGAGCGTAATGTAACTTCATATCTTCCTGTATGCGATTGATCAGAAAATACGTATCTGCCCTGGTAGCCCATCCAAACGGATCTTCTCCTGTAAACGTTGGCAATTCTACCTTCCTAACTGCATTCCGCATGGCCTCCGTATACACTATCTCGTCGGTTGCGGATTCTCCATCTGGTTTTTCTCCAGCCGCTTCACTTCCGTGTCTACTTCCTCCTGATTTCTCAAGAGCGGCCCTGCTCTGTTTTCCCACTTCCGAACCCCTTTCCATCTGCAACTCCACCTCCTTCAACCTCTCCAATGTTTTTTCCTCCATTTCCCGCATCCGTAACGCTATCCGCTCCTCCGATTGTTGGGTCAGGTTCAGGGCTATTCATCGATTCCCATTTTGTCCCCACATCATCTTCTCCAAACTATCTTGTACTGCTGTCATGGTCTGCTGGAATCCATCCAAAGACTTCTCGATGGCCAGAACTCGGTTCTCCATTCCTACTTGTTCCAACACGTAATTCCCTGCTGTATTCCTCCCTCCTGTGCGATGTTTCCCCAGCGGAGTCGCCAATTGTTAGGAATTTCAGAGAAGAAGGGGTGTGATTCCGAGGAGAGAGTCTGTAATTGCAGTGTTTCTATAAGCAGACTTCTATTACAGTACTACGGACTACAGGAATTAAAGAAAACAGGGGGAAAAAATAGAGGAACCAGAGTACCACTATCCTTCGGTTGCAGCGAGCTGGTGCGATTCCCTTGATTCTGGAAGCAGAAGATGGCTTCTGTACTAATCCATGACTGAACCTTCAGTCAGCCCCCATCCTGAGTGCCTTCCTCTCCTTTTAAAGGGACTCACTCCTTTCTAACAGCATAACAGAACTCCCAAGGGGCCCACTCCTTAACAGCAAAACAGAATTCTCCTCCACTATCTTTTAAAAGGGGCCCACTGCCACGAACCATAACTGCCTCCCCTCATTCGGAAAGGACCCTCTTACCCTTCCTTTGATAGGTGTAAATTAAGGGGGGCTTATTCCTAACACTTTATGAGTGTCTTTACGTGTTATTAGACATCGATATTAGACTTCAAGCAAGATCACCTAATGTCACTGAGGAAGAGGCTTAGAGGGTCACACGCTTAATGTTTCCATTGATCTCAGTTGAATTTTATTTGAATTTAACAGTTGGAATAAATGTTATTCTCAAGACCAAGAAATAATATTTATTTAGAATTTATTGATCGCAATTATTAAATAAATATTTATTCGCAAGACCGTAAACATAATATTTATTTATTATCCGAGATTCGGTAAACACCGAGGAAGGTGGACGGGCCGGGTTAAGCGCCCGATAACGGAAATGATATATTAAATATCATTTAGATAAATATTAATTTATTTATTGATATTTATATTATTCGCGAGACATGCGCGCATCAAATAAATAATAATATTATTATTATTGTTATTATCATTAGACGTGGGATTCACTAAGGATTAAGAGATTGGCTAAAGGCTTGTGTGTAATTACCAATTCTCTAACCTAACTCTATATATACCCAATTATAACATTTTTGTGAGTGTGTGAAATCATTTGTGTTGTGCACAACGTTTCCTCTCCCTAGAGAAGTCTATCAACGAAGAACGTCTCTAGGGTTCCTCTCAAGATCGAGAGATTTCCTCGACCTTCTTCTTCCCTCCCAAGAATGAGAGAACAAGAAAGGCAATCATTCAAGCCCAAAGGATTGTGTTGCAATCAACACAAACAACGCAAGGCGATCAGATCTATCGCGCTAGCACCCGGCATTCCATTAGTGGCGTTCAGAAATCAAGGAACACGTGTAGATTACCGCTAGAGGGATTCTCCTTTAGATCTTCTCAGTGCGACGATGGTACAACCCAGACAAGGTTCGATCGATCAACACCAACAACGAAAAAAGAACTCAAGACTGGGGTATATTTCATGCTATTAAATTAATTATAAATTTAACGCAAATGATCTTCTCTCTGGTTTCGGGATTTTTTCGTTATGATTCTTCAATATAATCATGAGATGTGTCATTCTCCGTCATGTTCTTATAAAAACCATCATTGGGCATAAGCCCGACCGGCTTCCGCTGCGCTCAGAACTTTCAAGTGTTATCAAAGCGGTCACATTCAAATTTATATTTATTTAATTCTTTGTTGATCGATATTGCAATTCTTTCGTTAGTTTTTCATTTCGATTATCATTCGTAATCCATAAAGTCGAGAAAACATGTTCATTCACTATCATATAACCAAGAAGAGGCCAAGAACAAGTGAGGGACGCATAGAGATACCATCCAATGGTGTTAGGGATCTTGGCTACATGACATGATTACACGACGTGTAGCCTAATTACACATCATGTGGTTAAGGTCAACCACACGCAAACGCGGTTGCACCAATCGCAGCTGGTCGTGTGGGAGGTCTTTACGCGGCATGAAATTACTCCTTAATTAAACCGCATATTGACTATCAGGGCGGCGCACGGTTTTCAACATTACAAGTCGTGTAACGGACGTACATGTTGTGTAACGCTCACACAATGTGGTGTTCATGTGGTCAACATACGAGGAGTGTAATAAATCCACACGCCACGTGTTACATGCAAGTTGGATGACACGGAGCCAGTTGTATTACAAGGCGTGTAGCAGGAGTACACATCATGTAACACGATATTATTCCACGCAAATTACACGTCGGGTCACTAAACATGTAATGCGGAATAGGCATAAGTTACACGCAATGTAGCCAACATACACATCGTGTAGCTGGCGTACACAACGTGCAACTCATACCCATTTACATCGAGTACACGTCAAGCCAAGCTTTACACCACGTGAAATAAATTGCACGAAATAAAATTATTTGCAACATTAAAGTTGAACAACACGACGTGTAGTCGGCGTACACGTCATGTGACAGGGTTTTATAGAATACTAAATGCCTAATTAATTCCGCATAAATTTCAAAACAATACGTCGTGTGGTGGTCGAACACATCATGTACGTTAAACAGGCATTTAAAGCGGTACACGCTGCATAGGTTGTATGTGTGTTTACACGCCGTGTAACTACGCGACACACCATGTACGCCACATGTTGTGCAAATACATTGCACACGATCACAAAAGACGTCATGTAGTTCGGGTGGGTACATTCCATGTTGACTACCATCCCGATACACGCCGCGTACTGAAGTAATTTTAAATAAAATTAATTTATTTAATTTATTTAAATTACAGTGGATGGTTTATCTTATGTATTAATAAGACCATTAATTATTAACTCAAAAGAATTTATCTTAATTAATTGAGCGATTAGAAATGTATGCTACCTTGCATGAATGCGATGTTGTTACATGTATGTGACAAATCATGAACTTGACCGACCAATGCGTTTGTTGGATTTCTATTTAATTTAATATTATTGTATGGATTTTTATATGTAATAAAATTTTATTAAATTAAATATGATAGTTTGTGAGTCATCCATCTCACCTTTATTGTGTAGGACCTGCGTGTTCATGATTTATTTTATGTATCTCATACTTCTGGTTCCCCTCACATGCGTGTGAGTTAAATATGTAAGAGACGCTCTAAGGAGAGGAGGCGATTCAGAACCCAAGCCGAGGCGAAACCAACCATGAAGATCCAGAGGTCTATGGTGGAATGTTGCAACTCGAGCCAAGCCCGACTCAACGAGTTTTTCTCCTAGGGTCACAGGTTGATTTATCGTTCGCTC
The DNA here is from genome assembly GCA_963277665.1 of Viscum album. Classification (NCBI taxonomy): domain Eukaryota; kingdom Viridiplantae; phylum Streptophyta; class Magnoliopsida; order Santalales; family Viscaceae; genus Viscum; species Viscum album. Next base: position 368,179,531 of record OY728131.1, read on the forward strand.
AATAAATCAACTATTAGAAAGTTCATGATCAAGTCATTTTATTTATTTTATTTTTGTATGTTGCATGGTTAATTTTTATGGATGCTCTATAGCAATCGTAACATAGTTAATTGGTTATGTAAAATCCACATAATATTAATAAGGCATGAAAAGATAAAATAAGGAAATTTACGCATAATAAACAAAATCTCCCAAGTTTATATTAAGTCAAAAGCCTTCCATTATCTGAGTTAAGATGGACTCATGGTTAAAGTTTCAAACAATCCATAGTCGGGGGGGGGGGGGGGGGGGACTTTTAATTTTTGGGGAGTCTAACCAAAGATGATGGGTCGACTTAACTGAATTTGTATTAAGTGTAATGGTAATAGTCTGTTCAATACAAATTTGGAGTAAGTGTTGAGTAAATTCAAGTCAGGATTTCAAGATTGGGGAGTTCACTCAACAGATCAAGGAGTTGCAAGCTAGCAGCATGCAAGACCGTCAACCTAAATACCTTATTTTGATTTGCATGGTCATAGTCTGGGTTATGAGAAGGGAAACATGGATTTTTGCCATTAGAATGTTCACACGACAAAACATTCTGAATCCAATGGTGAAGGTTGTTGAGACTTGATAAAATAGTGGGAGACTGATAAGATAATTAAAATTATTTCATCTCGCGTGTTTTGATATTCAAGATAAAGTACTAACAATCAGCTTTTATATTTTGTTGTAGAAAATGGCAATTTCATTGATATCTCTGCGATCAATACCGGAGAAAGACAAACTTCTCTCTGGCGGTAACTTCCGGGAGTAGTACAGGCACTTGTGCATTGTACTACGCCAGGAACAGAAGCTTTACATACTAGAGGCCCCAGTTCCTAATCCGCCTACTAAGGAGGTGAGTGAAGGGGAGCGCTTTGTCTACTTAAAACACTTCGATGATGCACTAGATGTCCAGTGTTTGATATTATCATCCACAAGTGATGAACTCCGGAAGTCTCATGAGAACATGAATGTTTATAGCATGCTCAAGCATCTCCATGATCTATATCAGGAGAGAGCTAGATAGAAGCGGTTTGAGATCTCTGGGGCATTCTTCATGTGCAAACTTGGAGAGGGTGCGTCGGTCGTACCTCATGCAGTCAAGATGATTAGGTGCATTGAGCATCTAGAGATTCTAGGGTTCAAGTTACCCGAAGAATTGTGACTGGAAGAAGAACTGCACCATGGCAAAAAAAACAAGGGGAATCTTCAGGTGTGTTCATTATCGGGTACGATCTATTTATTTCTACAAATTGGGTATTAGATACAGCTTGCGATACTCACATTTGTATCTGATTCAGAATAGTTGCACAATGTGGGGTGGATCTACGAGCTACCAATGGAGCTAGACTCGTGGCGATGGATCTATTGGAGATTATCACCTCACATTGCCAACAGGATTGATCTTGGTTTTGAAGAACAGTAATTATGTGTCATGTGTTACCAAAAAAATTGTTTTTGTATTCTATCTTGATATGGATGGTTTTATTTTCAAATTTGAAAATAAAAAATGTTATTTTTACAAAGATGGCATATTTTATGATAAGGCAAATATTAATAATGGTCTTTATGTGTTGGATTACACAAAGTAATGGCAATTGATAACGAATCCGATTCACATGATTCATTTCACACCCAACTATGACATCACCGGCTAGGTCATGTAAACAAAAAACGCTTGAAAAAATTATACTAAGATGGATATTTAGATTCTTTTGAACTAGAACCACTTGACATATGTCACGCTTGTTTGCAAGGCAAAACAACTAAAGTCTCATTTAGTGGAAATGGTGAAAGGGCCACGGAGTTTCAAGAATTGGTTCATACAAATGTGTGTAGACCATTTCCTATTAAAGCAAGGGGTGGATACTTATACTTCATAACTTTTGCTAATGACTTTAATAAATATTGATATATCTACATAATGATAAGTTGGATTCCTTTGATAAATTCAAGAAATACAAAAATGAAGCTGAGAATCAACTTGGTAAGAAGATAAAGAAACTTCGCTCAAACTGTGGCTGAAAAAATCTAAATCAAGAGTTCATTGATTATCTGCGGGAGTTTGGGATTTTATCTCAATCCAGTCCTCCTTATACACCACAATGGAATTGTGTAAGTGAAAGGAGGAACTGCACCATGCTAGACATTGTGAGATCAATAATGAGACATGCAAATCTTCCATTATATTTTTGGGCATACGTGTTACAAAGAACGGTACATATACTAAACTGAGTGCCAACTAAAACGGCAAACGGCATTTCATATGAACTTTGGTATAGAAGTAAACTCATGTTGTCACATATACGAGTGTGGGGTTTTGAAACGGTTGTTAAGACCTCTTCAGGTAACAAACTTGCATCCCAAGGCGCTAAGTGTGTTTTTATAAAGTATCCTAAGGAAACTAAAAAGATATTACCGATACGACTACTCGGATAATAAGGTTATGGTTAACATACATCTCATCTTTCTTGAGAGGGAGCACGTCTCTAAAAGAGATAATGGGAGCGAGACGGACTTCAATAAAGTCGTGGCTCAAGATACGCAAGAGTTGGCACAGGAACAGATTCCACGAAACCCCATGGAAGAAGACGTTCCGAAGACACAAGTACTGTGTAAGAGTATATGAGAGGTTAAAGAACCTGAAAGATGTGGTTTTCTAGTCACAGGGGATGGTGACTCATTATTAATTGATAATAATGATCTTGTAACCTACAAGGAAGCAGTAAATGGCACGGAAACAAAAAGCCATGAATTCTAAAATGAATTCTATGTACCAAAACCAAGTCTGGATTTTGGTAGATCTTCCAGCTGATGTAAAGCTCATTGGTTGCAAATGGGTATTGAAGAAGAAACTAGACATAGATGAGTCGGTATATACAAGGCACGACTGGTTGCAAAAGGATGTAAAAAACATAAGGCATAGAATACGATGAAACATTTTCTCTAATAGTTATGCTAAAATCTATCATAATTATACTTTCCATAGCAGCTTACCATGACTATGAGATTTGAAAAATGGATGTCAAAACAGCTTTCCTTAATGGGAACCCTCAAAAAGATGTTTATATGACACAACCAGAAGATTTTATGACTTCAAAGGATGTCAATAAGATATGAAAATTGCAGAGATCTATTTACTGATTAAAACAAGCATTTGGGCCATGGAACATTTGTTTAGATGAAGCCATAAGGAAATTTGGTTTCATAAAAAAAAATGTGAGTTGTGTCTACAAACGATCTAGTGGGAGTGCAATCGTTTTTTTAATAGTATATGTCGATGACATGTTACTGATTAAAAATGAGATACTAGTCTTACAGTCTGTTTAGACATGGTTAAACACATGTTTCTCTGTGAAGGATTTAGGTGAAGCAGCATGCATTCCTGGGATTAAGATTCATCATGACAAATCCAGGAGGGATTATTGTCAATGTCATGTGGCATACATCTCTCCAAGAAAATATATTTTTTGAGGCGTGCTGAGGATATGTTTCTGGTTTATGAAAGAGATAAAGAGCTAGTCATCAGAGGATATGCAGATACTAGTTTCCAAACAGATCACGACGATCGGAAATCGCAATCGGGATATATCTTCACCCTCAATGAAGGTGTTGTGAGCTAGATAAGCTCAACGCAAGCAGTGGTCGTCGATTCTACAGCAGAGTCAGTATCTTGCGGCTTTTGATGCAGCCAAGGAAGCAGTCTAGATATGCAACTTCATTCAGGAGTTTGATGTGGTGTCTAGCAGTAAAGATCTTATCACATTATATTGTGATAATACTACAACAGCAGCTCTTGCTAAGGAGTCAAAGTCACATCAGCGAACAAAGCACTTACTTCAGAAGTATCTCTCTTGAGGGATTTTTCTCAGAGAGTTGAGGTCGCAATGAGCAAAGTTTCCACAGAAGACAATGTGGTGGACCCTTTAACTAAAGTTATATCTCAGCAAAAGCATGAATATCATGCGAGGGCTAGTGGACTGAAAGTCGTTAGCAGTTGGCTCTAGTCCAAGTGGGAGTCAGTAATAAATTTTTAATCACATATTGATTGTTCTCCTGCGTTACATTAATGCGATAACATTCTTAGATTATTTGTCGCATCTAAAAGTCATAGCAATTTCCCGCTATGATGAGTCTTAAAATGTCATGATAATATTCTAGAACATAAATCTTATGGTCGTATGGCTTCGTCTAATGAGGCACGGACAATCAGGTGTTGGATTCTCATAAGCGGATGAGACTTCATCTTAAAAAGTTCGCACTTGGAGATCTCCAAGACGAGAGATTATGTATACAGACCCACAAATAGGAATTTTATATATTTATGTCATTGGATATTCTTGTCTGCAAACATGTGTAATGATTCTTAAACTTTGAGATTTTTGTTAATACATATCATAACTCACATACTTTGATGTATAGCCCAAAATCGTGACGTTGTATGTTCGCAGCAAAGTATAATATATTAGGTACGTCACGAATGATATGTTGTTAATTAATAAGTTGAGAAAAGATTTGTTTCTTCCATCTTTATGGAAGTTGATGCCTCACCCCTTTGGAATTGAACTGTTGAACTAAATTTCACGGGCATAGTGTATTGACGGGTTCATTTCAGGAAATCAAAGAAAGAAATATAGAACATATAAGTTGATAATACAAGTATGCAGTCTGCTTGATGAAATATCGAAACAAAATGATTATATTACACAAGCATTTGTATGTGGTTGTTGTCGTTGCGACATTGACTTCTTCCTCTGGGTATTTTTACGTGTTGTTAGACACTGACATTAGACTTTAGGTGAGCTCACCTAATGCCACTAAGGAAGAGGCCTGAGGGGCCGCATAATGTTTTTATTGGTCTCAATTGAATTCTATTTAAATTTAACAATTGAAATAGATGTTATTCTCAAAAACTGAGGAATAATATTTATTCAAGATTTATTAATCACAAATATTAAATAAATATTTATTCACAAGACCATGAACATAATATTTATTTATTTACAAAATGAATAATATTTATTTATTATTTGAAGTACAGTAAATGTTGAGGAAGATAGACGGGTCGAGTTAAGCGCCTAGTAACGAAAATGATATATTAAATATCATTTAGATAAATATTAATTTATATATTGATATTTATATTATCCATGTGACATTCGTGCAGTGATGTCAAAGGCGCTCGCCTCACCGTGCCTTGGCGTGAGGCGAGGCGAGGCGCAGCTGCTGCGCCTCAATACCGGTGAGGCGGAGCGGCTTCACCGAGGCGCCAAAGGCGTGCCCCAAGCGTCGTAAGGCACACCCGTGGCCACTGGGATCGGGGGCGACACAGCAGACAGGGGCGGCGGTAGAGATCGAGGGTGAGCGATGATATAGGGGGTGGCGACGATCGAGGGTGGCGACGATCGAGGGGGTGGCGACGATCGGGGGGGCGACGATCGGGGGGGCGATCGGCCGAGATCGGGGAAAGAGATCGTGAGTGGGTGGCGGAGATCGGGGGAACTAAATTAGTTCTATTAAAAAACAATACATACACTAACATTATCAATATCTATTTTAATTTGTATTTTTTATTGAATTTAAGTTTTTTTAAATTTAAAATATTGTTGAAAACTGTATATAATTAATGATCGAGGGCGAGCGATGATATAGGGGGTGGCGACGATCGAGGGTGGCGACGATCGAGGGGGTGGCGACGATCGGGGGGGCGATCGGCCGAGACCGGGGAAAGAGATCGTGAGTGGGTGGCGGAGATCGGGGGAACTAAATTAGTTCTATTAAAAAAACAATACATACACTAACATTATCAGTATCTATTTTAATTTGTATTTTTTATTGAATTTAAGTTTTTTTAAATTTAAAATATTGTTGAAAACTGTATATAATTAATTATGTGCGCATATGCGCCTTATTTACGCCTCGCGCCGCATCCCCAAGCGGCCTCTACGCCTTATTGCACCGCGCGCCTTTGACAACACTGCATTCGTGCATCAAAATAATAATAATAATAATAATAATAATAATAATAATAAGACGTGGAGTTCGCTAAGGATTAATAGATTGGTCGAGGGCTTATGTAGAATTCCCAATTCTCTAACCTAACTCTATATATACACATTTATATCATTTCGGTGAATGTCTTAAATCATTTGTGTTGTGCGCAACATTTCCTCGCCCAAGAGAATTCTCTCAATGAAGAAAATCTCTGAGTTTCTCTCAAGACTAAGAGATTTTCTTTACCTTCTTCCCTCTCAAGGACAAGAGAACAAGAAAGACAACCCTTCAAGCCCGAAGGATTGAGTTGTGATCAACACAAACAACGCAAGGCGATCGGAACAACCGTGCTAGCACGATGTCATTCGGAAATCAAGGAACACATATGGATTACTACTACTAGAAAGATTCTACCTTGGATCTTCTCGGCGCAACGATGGTACAACCCGGACAAGGTTCGATTGATCAACACCTACAATGAAAAAAGAAACCAAGACCGAGGTATATTTCTTGTTATTAAATTAATTATAAATTTAACATGAAAGGTCGTCTCTCTGATTCCAAGATTCTTTTGTTATGGTTCTTTGATATAATCATAAGACAAGTCATTCTTCGTCATGTTCTTATGATTTATTCTTCGGATTCAATGAAAAACAATCATTGGAGCGGCCCCGTAAATTCTGTTGCCCAAGACTGCATATGAAATTTTGCCCTAAAATGTATTAAGAGCTACAGTGAATTGGTGAAATTTTTGCCCTTGCTTCTGTATTTTTTTTTCTTTGATTTCCTGTTGCCCTAGCCCAGGGGCTCTTTGGGCTTGCCCTAGGGCCGGCCCTGGACATGAGCCCGACCGGCTTCCGCTATGTCAGGAACCTTCAAACTTGCCATAACAAAAACATACTTTTGAAGGACATCCTATTTCAAAAATGTTTTGCGCCACACAATATTTTATTGAGTATAAAATATAAGAATACCAGGTCATCCAGCCATGCTACCCCAATCGCAGCACTCTCAAGAGTCCATTTTCCACATACTTTCAGTTCTGATTTAACCAACTTTGCAACTTGAACCTTCCGATCCCAAGCTATTGCAAGCAATGAAACTTTCTCTGATGCCTCAGCAAACAATTTCTCTGCAATAGATGGCCAAGTTATAAACCAACCAAAATCAACTTTCACTGGATTATATCAATACATACCAGAGGAGGAACCATGTGTCTGCACCACACATTTCCAAGCAACATAAGGCATGGAACCCTCGCGAACTCCATCTGGCTTAGAAAGTTGTGCATAGGCCTCCGGTGGAGATGGGGTAAGCCTGATCTGTTGCAAGATATTAGGTTTATCACGTATCCATCAACTAGAAATGCAAATGATGCTTGTGAATTGCACTATTATAAAAAATAGCATACCACCAGGGCAGCTTGATAAGTGACAAATATAACCACACCTTCTTCAACCAGAGCGGAGCTATCACTAAAAAGTTTCCAACCAGCATCACTTCCAACTATACCACCACTAAATTCATCAAGAAGAAGAGGTGAAGCAGCTAGCACCTTACCTCTTTGCCCGTCAAGAATACGCTGTTTGATTTAACGAAGAAAGGACAGTCAATTCAAAGGGACAGTAGTATTCACCATTAAAATATTGAATTAAAAGAAATCAAAGCAATTAACTTAAAAAGAAGAAGAAGAAAACAAATCCACAGCTATACTTTTTATTCCATGCTTATTAAAGAACTGCAAATTAGGAAGAAAAGGCATTACCGTTGATTTCACATTAAACCTGTTGATCAAAAGAAGCATAGAGGATGAAAACTCATGCAATGAAACCAGACCCTTACTGTCACCAGTTACAGCAACAAATTGACGAGAATCCTGCCCCAGGAAAAATGCATGTACTACTGGTGATGCGTGCTCTCCGGTGATAACTTTGGCTGCAGCAGTCCTCTGAACATCCCAAACAGTGACATGACCATCACCATATCCAGCTAAGAGCAAGTCCCCTTGCTGGTTAAAGCAGATTGAAGATACTGACGGATGAGACCGGTCACCTTGCAAGCCAAGCATCAGCATCTAAAACATAATAAGTGAATCGTGAAAGTTAATGTCAACAGTTCTAACCAAAGAAAAGGTAAACAATAAAATGAAAACCCAAAATAGCATTCAAATAGACAAAAAAAAGTTACAAAGCAATATATTTTGATCATTAAAAATGCCCTCATAAAATAACAAACCCCTATAGCAAGCTTTTGTTTCTTTAAGATACAAAAAAAAACTCCACGGCCATTAAAATATGCAGGCCGACTCCAGAGAGTAGACCCAATGATGAAATGCTCTATGTATGCTACATGGAAAAATTTGGTAGCATTCATAAAGAGCAATGATAATATGGCAATCAATAGTTTATGATGCCTCCAACAACTAGGACAAAAAATGATATGAGTAACCTTTGTGTCCATGTTGTCAGCATTATGAGCAGAATATCTACTAGGGATGACAATGATGAGGCCCTTTGACATTCCCACTGCAACAAATATGGGGTGAACTGCAACAACTTCCAGAGAACCATGATCAAATCTGAATGCCTGAGAGGAAATGGTTCGCGTCAAAGTGTTGTCTGCACTGGTATCAAAGTATCCCAACACAGTAGAACCCCTACGAACACCTTCAAGCCTCATTGGTTGAGCGGCGGCACCCTCTTCCAAATGTAAACCAGTGGAGGCGTGTTTCTTTTCAAGTTCTTCCGCGAACTCAAGTGGCTTGACCGGGGCATGCGACTTCTCAGCACCCCTTCTTTCATCTTTCCTGTTCTCCCATTGATCAAGTAACTCCTCCACAATCTCTGAAACATCAGTTCCTGGACCATTTTCATTACCAGCTACACTCAATTCCCCATCTTTAGAATGAAGCTTGACCTCCTCAGAATCCTCAATTCCTGATGCCACAGTTTCCAAACCTTCCTCGAATTTCCAGTTATTTGCAGAAATATGTGAAGATGGAATACCTTTTTTGACAAATTTGACAGTTTCAAAATTAGAATAGTCACCATCAGCAGTCGAAACATTACCATCTGATGATGTAGGTTTAATGTTTTGATTTTCAATTTCCATGCCACCTGAAGCTGTCAAGCCCCCATCCCGATTAAAATGTGTTCCTGGTTTTACAGAAGTGTCCATTTCAGATTCAGAGTCTGGAGTGGGAAAAACCATTTCAAGATCATTAACTCCCAGTTCATTCCTTTCCAGTTCAACGGTTGTGGGCATCTGTTTTACAGGTGCAAGTTTGCTTCCCTCGGGCATCATATACGTGACATCCCCACCTCCTGATGATTTGCCGTTATTTCTTACTTCTTCTGCCACTTCAATACCGACAGATTCAAATGTTTCTCTTTTTGTATTTTTTTCAGAATGGATCATTCCTCTTTTTTTATCATCATCAGCAACTTGATCATCATTGACTGGAGTCGTGATAGAATTATTACCATTAGAAGCACCATCAAGGACCCTTAGTCCTTCTGCATGAGAATCATTATCGAAGATGTTTTCAGAATCGTCACTGACTACAGAACCCAGTTCATCTTTACACAAAACCTCTGGAATTGCACCACCACCTGCTCTCCTGGACTTTATAGCAGCGGCATGGGGCGTTGGAATGGAGCGCGAGGCTGCTGCTGCAGCGGCGAGAGCATCCCCCGGCTTACTCGCATTTGAACGGAAGCTGCGAAACAGTGGTGGCAATAGTCGGTTGGATCTCCTTCCAACGGAAAATGAATCTCCAGAAGAAGATTCCCCCGAGCTAAACCTCGTAAAAGACCCAGGAATAGACTGAAGGGCAGAAAAATCGCCTTCATTGCCGGGCTTTAGGGCTACACCAACCTGGGAATTAGAGACGATTTCCGGTCTGTTCCCCCTTTGAAGTGGGTATGAATTCGAATTGGATTCGGAGACGAGCCAATGGGAGCGTAGGAGGTTGGAATCAGTGAACGGGGGTAACAGAGGGGGCGAAGACGACGAACAAAGCTCGTAATCGTTGAGTATGTCGTCCACAGTTCGATTAGTGGTGGTGTGAATGTTGCCCTCAACATCAGAGTCGGCGTCATCGATGGCCACTGAGGAGTCGAGGAATAAATCGAGATCGAGCTCAATGGGAGACCTGTCGAGCTCCATCATCGTCTGGGATCTGCCCCTGAACGGAAGTTGCCGTTTCTTCCTCAAAGCAACCACACCGTTGAACGTGCCACTGCGTGGCGTTACCCGAACAGGAAGACAACGCTGAGTACATGACACGATCACACATAAACATTTAAAATCTATAGTTACATTAAACGACTAAAATTTTAAAAATGTGTCGTTTTTTTATTATTAAAATTGGTCTAGGTTTTTTATTTATTATTAAAATGGGTAATCCCGATGCTCTTGCGGGGTATAATAGTTTGATACTCTGTCTTCATAGACTATAAGAGGACATCTTTTAGATTTTCACTTCAAATAACTTCCCTCCCTCTCTTCCCCTCTCTAATAGTCCAGAAATTTTAACTCTCTCCTTTTGTTGTTTAGTTTTTTCAGCCTTCAAATTTTGAAAGGTTTCACTTTTTTGTCACTTATTTAGTAGTATAATGTTTTATTTAATATTAGTTAAATGTTAGTATAATATTTTAGTTATTAGTATAATGTTTTGAAATTAAACTATATTAATTAGAAATATTGAATTTCATGTTTAATATTAAATTGCATTTTAGTATGTTGTTTAAATTGTTCTGAATATCGTTATAATGGTTTACTTATTATGAATATTATTAAATTGTGTGTTTAATATTAATTAGGAATATTGAATTGCATGTTGCTATTAAATTGCATGTTTAATTATCGGTATAAAATTGTAATTATTAGTATCATGTTTGAATTATTAGGAATATTGTTAAATTGCATGTTCAATTATTAAAAATATTAATAAGTTGTGTGATTGGTATTAGTTAGGAATATTAAATTGGATGTTTGATAAAATTGCATATTTAATTATTAGTCTAATATTGTAATTATTAGTATGGTGCCTGATTGTTAGGAATATTATTATCTTGCATTCTTAATTATTAAGAATATTAATAACACTAGTACAAAAAACGCTTTTAACGTCAGTTTTTTTAAGGTTTTAACATTAGTTTTTTAGGCGTCTTTGGGAGCGACGTTGTCAATATATTTTTAACGTTGGTTTGTTATAACTGGAAAGGAACGAATTGGGAGTTAATGATGTCTAGTGCTTACTCCACCATACCCGCATTAAGTAATATCATCAAAGCTTGTTAATTAGAAGACTCGCATTTAAAATAAGACGTTAACATAATTTTTTAAAATCATATTATGTTTCCTTGATCAAATATAATCAATAACTATAATATTAAGTCTTAAAGCAGACAAAATGATGCATGCATATAATTATTGCAGCGACTAAATAATTGATATTGGAGTTTGTTATGATTGACAACTCAAACGAGTTATAATGTTTGGGGATTTTGCAATGTTGGAAGTCATTCAAAGAAAAATTTATCGTCGGTTAAAACTCATGGTTAACCAGATGATACAATCCAAAGGTGAACAAAAATGGGTGTGGAGAATAAAGATAGAGCGCTAGTGCCTGAGAAGCATAGTTTTAAAGGGTGTGTGAGACGACACAGGTGAATCACAAGAGTCAACGACTTTAGTGGGTTTTCCCAACCAGATGATATAGTCTATTATACACAAACATCTACAATATAAAGATAGATTATGGCATATAGCATGTCCAATTACCGACGATGAGGACTAACAACAAATACTGTCATTTGTTAAGAACCAATTCGAAGATCAAATGATCGAGTTGCATGCCACCGTATCTATTGTCGATGTTGTTCCATCTGTAGTGGAAACTGGTCTATCACAGTCGCAGACAACAATTTCATATCCTCAAACCATGACATCTCATAGATGGAGTGAATCCTTTAGAGATATTCATCCACATGATGTTGACATGATGGTGGAGAATTTTGAAGATGATGAAGATTCAGTATATGAAGATAACGATGAGGATGTAGAATAAAATGAAGATGCAAGAGAACATTTCGAGTCAACCCCAGTGATGTCACACCAACCTTTCAAATCATCCTCCATTATCAACGTCATGGTTGACAGAAGGTATGACACACTTACCAAAATTTGACTGGTCAATCACTATCCTCAACACAAAATTTCTTGGAATTATTAATGGCATGAATCGAGTGTCAAATGAAAATATTCTATATACTTGGAGAGAGTTTGATAACAAAGAAGCGATGGACTCTATCATCAAATAGTATCACATTCAGCGACATTGCATTTATATCATGGAAGAATTGAAGAGAGCCCATTATATGATTCAATTTGACAAGTTCAATTTAGATTTTCAAATGCGCTTATGAGCTATACCTGATAATAATTTCCACAGCTGGAAAATATCCAGATTTCCTCCGCAAACATGTCTAAATCCAAGCACATCACAAGGTCACTTGATCATAGATGTTGAATTCATTTCAACTGCTGTTGTTGAAATGATAAGAGATTGTCAATACATTCCAGTTATTCTGGTTGTGGAGAGAATCAAAAAACATTTTAGTCATGAGATTTCTTATAGGAAGGCATGGGCCACATGACATAAGTTCATTGTTAAAGTGTATGGGGACTGGGATGACTCCTATCGAGTTTTACCACAACTTATGGAAATGTTTTGTCATAACAATCAATTTTTCTACTGATTACACATTGTTGAATATATCAATCAACATAACCAAATTGATTGGTTGAAGGCATTAATTGATAAATTATTTTAGACATTCTTATCTCTTGTGGCTTTTTTCAGGCATTGCAAGCAGATTATCCAGAATGATGACACATTTATGTACAAAAAGTATACTGGAACGTTGTTGAGCGGTTCCACATAGGATGAAAATCATGCTCCTACACCATTGGCATTTACTATTACTGAGAAGGAGAGCTCCTCATCCCGGAGTTGGTTCTTAGATTGACTTCAAGATTTTGTGACGGATGTAGAAAGAATTTGTCCGACTTCTGATCGACATCGAGCGATCAAGGAGGTAGTACAGTCTTAGGGAATTTCATGGAGACCACCCCATGCTTATCATTTATACTATATTAGACACATTTCAAGCAATGTATAAAAGAAGTTCAAGGATGAGTCAATGAAGACATAAATCCTCAAACTTGGTATGTATATGTTTTTTTGTTGAAAAAATATTCTCGACAGAAAGCATATTGTTATATATGTTCTTATTAGTTCTTTTTTAGCATTTGGGCCTCAAGATTTTAGGATGAAATATCATTTCAAAGGCATTCACAAAGCTAATCAAGAAGTATACAACTACCAGATAAAAATTCCAAATGATAAATGCTCGCTAATATATGATGCTACGAGGAGATATGAACATGTGATGACTAACATCATGGAGTGTGTTAAGGAAGTCTTCAAGGGAGTTCAGAAGTTACCCATCACAAGTAATTATGAATATTAACTTATAACATAATTATGAATAAAAATGTTATTTTAGTTAATAGTTTCTTTATATCTATTTAGTGTGAGAACTCTAGGTATCGCTACATCATTTTAGATCTCTTCCTTGGTGATATGGGGGATTTGCCCTGACCAAGACTGGTAAAATGTTCAGTTCTTACTCCATTAGACTCAGACTAAGTAATATCTTTAAAGATTGTTAATTAAAAGTCTCACAATTAAAATAAAAAATTATTTTAATTACTAGTTTCTTTAGATTTACTTAGTGTGAGAACTCTAGATAGCGGGGCATCAATTTGGACCTCTTCTGTGGCAATTTGGGGTCTTTTCCCTAATTAAGATCGGTAATATTTCTAGTGCATGATCCACCAAACTTACACCATGTAATATCTTTAGAGATTGTTAATTAAAAACTCACAATTAAAATAAAACATTATTTCAATTAATAGTTTCTTTAGATTTTTTTAGTGCAAGAACTATGAGCAGTGGGACATCACTTTGAACCACTTCTATAGAGACCTGGGGGCTTTTCCCTAACTATGATCGACAGGATGGCTAGTGCTTACTCCACTCGACTCACACTAAGTAATATTGTTAGAAATTGTAAATTAAAATACACACAATTAAAATAAAATGTTAATATAATGTTTTAAAATTAAACTACAGTTCCAGTTCAAGAAATCTTTCATCACACAGTGAAGCATTTTGTGGAAAGATGGAAGTAGTCTAAATAGAGTCTTCAAAGAGGGATGCGATATGAGCACCATTTTTAGTGTGAGATTGATAGGATTCTATAGGAGGATAGTACAATTCATGTCTATTCATTTGACCATGTTGGGTATAGATTTGTGGTCACTAAGTATTATAATCCTCTGACTAGTAGCATTGGTCGTGTGATTATGGTTTATAGGAGCAATGTTACTGTGATTGCGATAACTTATAAGTATTATGGTATCCTTAATTACATGTGATCACAAATGTGTTCTTATATATGCTTATATTGGGAGCAATTCATTGATCTATTATATTAACTATAGAGTATTAATGACCGCTACAGTTATCTATGGATTCCTATCAGTGACCATTAAAACTTTAGTCTGCCCATTGATGCACCTACCCTTCTGCTGAACATGAGTAAATTGCAACCAAGAGGGAAGTTGAAGTTGACTTGTATTTGGAATGAAATAGATTGGCCATGTGAACAAACACCTACATAGAGGTGTGGTTTATATAACTAGGAAGGTCACACTCTCACACATTTCCCTAGACGTATAGGGAATCATCGAAAAATCCAAATGATTGATGTTGCACTCTAGTTGTATATCAAAATATTTATATGAAATGAATTGAATTTTGTTATAAATAAAAACTTTATATGCTTTTATTATTGATTCAATAACTATATTATCATGTTAATAACTTAATTTTATAATCACAATATAATATTTTATTAAAATTAAATGGTTTTAACTATTAAATGTCTTATAAACAATTATGAAAATTTTATACATTTAGATAGAGGAGGCACTCTTATCTGCCCAATAGTATCATGTCTCGCGTGAGGTGCTAGCACAACGACCTGTTCAACATCTCACTGTATGGAGATTACATCATTTCTATGATGATACACCTCTGACAGTCCTTGTTCCATACCTCTGACATGATATATTTTATGGAGTTTTCATATGTGACTTAAAGACCATTGATTATCATTTGATTGCTACATTGGTCAAGATATAATGACCATAGACACACACTTTCTATCTTCCCGAGGGGGGGTGATGATTAATTTAGATGATGTAGCGTACATACTAGGTCTACCTATCCATGGTCAGGCGGTTATAGGTGAGACATTGGGAAACCGTCTTGATGTTGTGCATCATTTACTGGGTATTGAGGTTTATGGCCAACCAATTTTTTTAGGGCGGTCGATTGCACATGAGCTATCTAGATGAGCAGTTTTCAGTGATTCTAGATGAAGATGATGAGTTGGCCCTTATTTGACACACACATTCATATATTATGTGGCTACTCCGTGGCATGTTGTGTGTCAAATACTGTGCCACCTTAGTACACATGATATACTTAACATTGCTTGAGGATTTGGATAGGATGACTATGTATAGTTGGGGGGTTGGTTGTATTAGTATATTTGTATAAATTACTTTGTACAACATGTTGATCAGAGCAACACTAGATTAAAATATGTGTTGTTATGCTACAAATATGGGCATAAGATCATTTTACATGCATTTCTCTAGGAGTTATCACACCACTTCCTCAACACCTTTTTCAGGACTTTCCTCAGGGACTTTGGTGTGTTTACATCATTGATTTGAACTATTTTTATTAATTTATTAATATCATTTATAAACTACCTGTGTATTAATTTTTTTATCATATAGATTTAGGCTCAGTGTTATTACATACCCTGAGGCATAGTGTACACAATTTTTGACAAATTTTCAACCCTCTACAACAAAATGATGCAAGTCAAACATTAATTTTGTTTAAAAAATTTTAATTTTGTTATTAATTTTATAAGATATTATAACGGTAACTTAGTTATATTATTGTGAAAATTTATTAATACTTTTCCAAGTTATGATTTTAGGTTTCATGGACCCCATATAATAGAGTTGTCTTGGAATCACATCCACCATACCATGGAACTATGGTTAGAGACCATGGTGTAGTGGTGTCACTCATCCACTTCCACATGATTGAGTGGCACCATCCAGATTGCATCATGTGATAATTTGAGTGCTGTCAACATATCCCCACTACACCACGACAGGTTGCTGCATTGAGCATTATTACATTGATAGGTGGTAGGCGGTCAATTGGACACACTATGATGTCAGTTACATAGAGTGTTGGGATATTCATTCCCAACATAGTTTAGTATTCACATAACACAACTCAACTCCAAACATACAATCAGGGAGAGTACACATATTGGTATTAACGTCATACTATTATATACCTTACACGCCATGGTATATGTTAGTTCAGAATAATACAAATCACCACAAGAGGGGGGTGGATTGTGTCTTTTCAAAAATATTTAACAATGCTGGCTTTTAACACCCTCTATAATTATACAAAAGTGTAGTGTTTTCTTCTATATGAAATATAAGTATCAGATAAACAGAAAAAAAAGAACACAACTTTTTATAGTGGTTTGGGGCATAAAGATCCCCTAGTCCACTCCACCAAATGCACTCTCTGTGAGCTTGGTGAATTTCACTAGTATGGTCCTCTTATCATAAGACCAAAATCTCACAACTGATTCCAGGTAGTTGAAACCTTTACAACAAGTCTAAACAAAATAGAGCCTTCTGGTTCTTTAATAGAGAACCAAAAATCCACAGCTTAGACCGAGAAGCTGATACTCCACCACAACTGAGTACAAGTAGTTGAAACTCTAATAAATCAAAAGAGTTTGATTTGTTGATAATATATTTAACTTATTAATTGTATTAGAAACAATTAAAAGTATATGGATCTTCTTATTCATAAATAATAGTCTTCAAGAGAGAACGAGTATGAAGCAATCCCGGTTGCACAAAGATCTTCAATATAAAAGCAGTAACAAAACAAAGCAACAACAAGCATACAGAAGAATGAGATAGAACATGTATATCTTCAAAGTGTAATCCTATATCAGAGTTGTTTGTTCGCTATAGCAGTTACACTTATCCACGTACGGTAGTAACAATGTTTACAAAATGCTTTAACACATTTACCAAACACTTTAATAAATATTCCTTGTGAATTAAAAATTTGAAAATAATTTTAGAATAAATATTATAAAGAATATTAATTCCCTAAAATACAATTAAAAGTAAAATCATTAGTAAAAAAAAAGGTATTTGTGATCATCAAAATCACAATAAATTATAGATTATTATTGAGATAATACATGCCCATCAATCTCCCCCTTTTTTATGATCACAAAACCCATAAAATTATCAACACAATATATAATTTTGTAAACATATTTAAAGAAAAAAATATTTAAAAAATATTTAAATTTTGATTCCACAATATTATTTCAATAAAATGAAATGTTGTGTTCATCCAATTTTCTCCCTCTTTTTTTGATATAAAAAGAATGTGTAGAAAAAAAAGATTAAAACACTTTTAATTTTGCACAGAATAGTAAATGGATGTTATAATGTACTGTTTGGATAAAAAAGATAGGGATTCTGGAAATAGGGATAAACATAAAAGAATATCAAATAAATCATAGAAAATAAGAATAATGAAATTTCATTAATAATAACTATACAAATACAGTAGATAGTTTGGCTAAGGGAAAGGTTAGACATCTGGTCTGGTGAAAGGTAAAAGGGTTTGGTCGGGGTCTGTTTCTAATATTGGTTCTATAGGGGCCTGAATAGTTTGAAAAACCTCTTTTAGTTATTCCATCTATACCTGTAACCTTTATATAAGATTATCTCATAATTTCCTTATCAAAATTCTGAAATCATAACTCACATGCAGATTTTCAACTAAATTGACTTTAAAAAATTCATGCAGACTCTCCTCTTTCTACATAAAATGAACTAACTGATCACTTAACCTATTGAGCAGAAGCCTGATATTGGGTTCACTTGAGGTTAGTTTCTCAACAAGAAATCTTTGGTTGTCCAAAAAGACTGATAAAGGGGCACTGTTGCACTGAAGGTTCTGCAACTTATCGTTCATATCGTCCATAACAACTGTGATTGCTTGAAATCTTCTAATAAGATCTAGTAAGGTTGAAGGGGTAGAGGTAGAAGCACTGGCCTGACTAAAACTTCCCTTGATCGACTCAAACTGACTTCCCAAATACCATTTTAGGTCTGAAAAATCTATTTTGGAAACAGATTCAGACTTGATCTTTCCAACATCATCAAGAATTTCCCTTTTAAAAGCATCAAAAAATTTCTTTGACATAGAATGTTCTTTAATTTATTGAAGTTGAGTCTGAATAGACTCAAAATCTATCCTTGGGACTGATGAATTATGCAAATCATTAAACGGTTTTCTTGAGGCATCTAGATCATATCTAAGAATAGAATCCTCCTCCTAAACCTTATTGAGCTTAATCATAAGATCCTCAATCTGATTTGTTAGAGAATTAAAGGTCATTTAATTTGGATTCTTGGACTGATCAATAAACACAATGGCTAAGGGAGCAGTAGAAGACATTTCAACAGACTTTTCACTAGAACATGAAATATTATTAAAAAAATTATATCTTTTCTCCAGAGATTGATCTAGGTCTCTCTAAAGACTTATCAATAGATGATATAGCCTGATGCTCAACAAAATCTGTGACCTCAATTACTGATCATTGCATTTGTTCTTCTTCTTAGGTAGCCTATTCTTGTACTGCTTATTCTAGAACAACTTCTTCTTGAACTTGATCAACTGTTTGAGGAACATCCTGAAGCTCTCGAACCTGAATTTTAGTTTGTTAATTCTCTTCATATGTCGGTTCTTCCAAATGAACCAAACAGGTAGCTTCTTCTGATCCTAACACCATCTCTTTAGGTTGTGGTTCTTCTCTATTTATTAGTTTCACAATAAGATCCTATATAACTTATTCTTCTTCTTCTTCATGGTTTATTGCACTATTAAATCTTAATTTTCTCTTAATAGACTTAGGGACACCTTCAGTACTAGATTTTCCAATTACTTCATTTCTTATAGCACTTTTCTCTCCCTTAGAAAAAGATCCAAACTTCTGGTGGTCATCTAAACCAACTAGAATAAGCTTTCCTTTCACAGTACTCCAATAAAAACCAAACTTTCTTAGAGTACCAACATTCAAGACATTACTATGATGACATTTCACTCTTGAATCAAAAATAAAAAACAAATTCTTCCTAAATAAAATTAGGGAAAGTATCCTTCTATAAGGATAAAAATACATTCGAGCTTCTTATTGGCAACAATAATTCAAATATCTCATCATTTATCTAGAAAAATTTAACTTGATATCACTGATGAACAAAAACCTGATGTACATGAATGGATACAAAATTTTCTCTATTTCATCTACTATCGTAGAAATTACAGTTTGAATAAGCTTAATAAATACTTTATGATCCGCCTCAAGATCCTTAACAAACATTTTTCTTATATTTGTCGATCCAAACAAAAAGTACATTATATCTACAGACTTATGATCATTATTTCAAATAGATTGAAGGTTAAAATGAAATACACCTTCATGAGGGAATTTTAGAATCTAAGCTATTTCGAGTGAAGAAATTAAAAACTCTTTGTCTTCTATTCTCGTAGAAAAATTATCTTCTGTTTCACCAAAATTAAACTGAACACTACTGTAGAAATGTTTCAGTTCTACCTTATAAACAAAATCTGTATTTTCCTCATTGAATAAAAACTCCAAACCTCAAAATTCTAGTGCTTTATTAAGCAGAAGGTTTTTCTGATAAAGCCATTCGAAATCTATGGCCTTTCCTTGAAGAATCTTTCTTGATGGAACTCATTGAGACTTCGGGTCACTAGATTCTCCCTCATCGGTTTGCTTGGTATTTTCCATTTCTGTGAACCTAAAGTTTGGAGGTTTTTATATTCTAAGATTTTCAAAGGAAGATAAAGGTTTTAGTAGATGAAATGGTTTGAAAAAGGTAAGGTAAGGTAAGTCGAAGAGTTTTTGACAGATAATGACATGGCATGGTTTCCCATGTCAGTTACATAGGGTAATTATTAATTTTTTTTGAAAACATGTGATTCTAAAAATTATCAAATATTTATTTAATCAAAATAATAAAAATATTAATTTCGACATCAAAAATGAAATAAACAAATAAAAACAAATTTGATCAAAATAAAAATTCAGTAAATTGAGATAAACTAATAAAAATTTAATTAAAATTAAATAAACCTAACCTCCATTAATAAAATCAAAACTAGCAGTGGGAAGTGATTTAGTAAAAACTAGTACTCGCTCATGCATTTGCATGGTGATAAAACAAAATTCTTAGTTTATGCGTTCTCACGACGATATGGTTCACTGATTTTATGGAGGCAATACAATATTTAAATGTTAATAATGAAAATGAATATTCAATATTTTGAAATCTCAAAATAGTGATTCTTATTATTGGAATACAATTGAACAAAATGGACACATTTATGATAGTAGATAACATTTTGGAAAAATAAAAGAAACTGGGAAATTTGTTAACTGTACAATGGGTAGTAATTAGAAACCTAAATTAAGTGGAAATAATTTGTTGAAAAGAACAACATTTTCATAAAAAATGTGAATAAAACGTGTTCATAATATCTGCATAATCTATTAACAGTATAGATTATAGAGGAAATAAAAATTAAAAAAAATGTTGAAAATAACTGAATAATGCTTGATTTTCAATTACCATACAATTACATCATGAAATATCCATCTATTTGATCAGTCTTTTAGTTTATGATTTCCTTCATTCGGAGTTTCAGTTCAATGGCATAGATTGTTGTAGCAGGGGAGTCTGGAAACATTCTTACATATAATTATGTAAACATTGTTTATAAGCGGTAGGAACAGGCACAAAAAAATAGCTTCAGAAAACACCTACCTTCTGAGATACAAGCTCAAATACATAGCAAAGAACAGTCTGACAGATAAGGGCAGACCAATCCGAAACATCCAGCGATAAGAAGTAAAGAAAAACTTTGAAAGTACTACAAAACACATGAGTATCATACTTCTTATCATAAATGTGTCCAATAGAAAAGATTGAAAATGCTCAAAAAGAGAATAGAACATAAGGTGGAACATAGGCCTGCCATATAGTAGCATAAAAGTAGACAAAAAAAAGTCCATTTCATTGAAAAACCCAAAACAAACTCAAATATCTCCTCTGAATGAAACCAAAATTCAGGATTATATCAACTGAACAAAAAATGGAAAACCAAACCAGAATAAACCTTTGACAATACAAGAGTATCCATAAGCTCCAAGTTTATCCTTACTGACAATAAAAGGGCATAAATTCCAAAGGCAGCTCATAAAGAGGACGACTGAAGGAAATTGTATGCCTGATAAGAAGTAGGAAACAACTCAAAATGACAAACCTACATACTCTGAGTTTATCCTATGCAACCCCCTGAAGAAATTTGTTCATCATTAGTAAAACAAAATTGTAAACATCAATGCAAGAAATAAAATACAATCTCTAGTATATATTTTTTGGCTACAATGCTATTAAAGGTAATTTTGGATTAACTGGGATATGATGCAGGCCAGAAAAATTAAATAAAAATATAACTACATATAATGAGAACAACAGAAATATAATACAATATTTGAAACATACATGTTTCAACTTAAAGCCAACATTAAATAATAATAAACACAAGAAAATAAGATCAATAAATAGTGAAAATAGAAAATGAAAAAGGAATCCTTGTACTATGAAAAGAGGTTGATGATATACCCTAATGTATAATTTGGTGTGCCAAAATTGAGTCAAGTATGTTACCATTATTCTGCAACCTCTTGCTCACCAACGTTATACCCTGATGTTGCATTTGGAGTGCCAAAATTGCAGTTTCATTTTTCAGAACATCTTGAACCTTCATGTACTTCTCAGTTGCATCTGTTGTAGTAGAATATCATATTTGAGAATCTCCCCACCATCATAATAAATCATATCTTAATCATTAAAAGAAGTTGAACTTGGTAAAAATAAATTACAATCAAACAATCTAACCATAACATAATGAAGCAGTTTGATATTATGATATCATACCGAGAATCTCCTCTCAAAACAACTAATCCATGAATGTAAAACACTAATAGAGAAAGTAGTGATTGCCTACTAAAAACATCATGATGGAGGAACCATCTTCCCTCAGTGATTCTTCGACACACGAACAATCTTCCCACTGTGTCTAGTGATCCTCGTATGCTTTTCATTTATTTCATTGAGAAAATGTGATCAATTTAATAAGAAAAAATATGATACGATGGACATACAATTTAAATTTTCTTTGTATGATTTTCCCATAAAAAGTAAAATAATACGATGACATTGATATTATTGTTATCATAGTAGATAAGCTAAAAATTGGAATGCAGTTGTGCGGAAATTGAAATTCATAGAAGTAAAGTCACACCTAGTATCTGATCTTGATCACATCAATGGGTGAAGTTACAGTCCGAGAAACATTTCCAGAAAAGGCCCCCGACATTGCATCATCAAACAAGATCCTTGTACACATATCAAAGTATTGGGGATGCTCCAATTAACCCAGAAAAGCACAACTATTTTCTATGTCTTTTTTCCATAAAAAGGTAAACCACATATGCTGAATTTAACATTATCTTAATATGAAAGAATATAGAAATAGAAATTATATATAGTTGAAGTAAAATAAATTTTGAAATAGAGATATGCTGATAGAACAATAAAAGGGTAACATAATAAAGTTTCAATGTCAACAAACAAACAAAAAGTATGATATCTCCAGAAAGATGGCAGGAAAACTGAAATATTGTTTTAGTACTACAGAAATGTTTGAAAACAGATACAGGGAACCAGATTGGCAACATCAAAAGATAAGTTCTGCAGACTACAGATGGTGTCAGGAAAATGCGCAATCAACAGCCTCGATAGACCCCAGTATCAGCAGTTAGTTGTTGCAGTCAGTCCCCCTGTTGAATTTTTCCATCGTTGGCACGTCGAGGTGAGTACTATGACTTAATGATCCCGGGGTGTCTTCACATTTCAGCAGATTATGTGGAATCCATTCTTCATTTTCAAAATCAGGCAGGAGGTTTTTCTACATGTAGAATAATGGCACATTAATATGTAAGTAACCTTCATTGAGATGTGTAATCGGTGAAACAGATAAAAATAGTGTCTAATAAGAATGAATATCATTCGATAAATCTGGAAATATTATAATAGTTATTATAGGTAAGATTATTTTACTTGATTAGATGAAATATTTGAGATCGATACAACTATTCCTGAGCTACTGTAAGAAGTAGAACACCCATCATCATGATGTTGATATAAGGGAAAGCAGAAAAGAGTATTAGACTATGGTGTTTCATGTTTTGGTTTATAGAAATTGAAAAAATGTAAATGATATGAACCATCATATTTTTAACCCCACTACCCAACTCTGAAGACCCAATGCTCTGATGTGTTTGTGTTGTCACAAACAGAACAAATAAGTTGTATATAATCAGTGGTATAGTATGCCGAGAGTGCTAAAAATTATTACCTATTTTTTTGTCAAAGGTGTCACTGAAGCTACAAATGTACATCTCATTATCACTGATAGAAAGAACTTTGTAGCTATTCTGTTCAAATGAACGATAACAGTTTTGAATATTAAAAGTAGTTACATCAATTGAGAATAAAAAATTCTTTGACTTGAATACTTCCAACTGATGAGGGAAACCATACTCATAATCATACTAATTTAAAAATGATAATAACTGTTAGTTGTCAGATAGTATAAATAAGGTTAGATGTTATAAAAAGATACTGCTACCTGTATCAGAGCAACTCTTAACTTTGCAGCTGTTTCATGTATGAACTGCATAACTTGTTTGTCAAACATAACAACTGAAAATGAGCCTGTCTTATCTGCAACCATGAGCTGTACCCTAAATTTGTTCAGTGTATTTTTAAGAATGCATAATCAGTGGAAGAAAGTGTATCCCATCAGTAACACCGAGTTGAAATGTCAGAATATTAAAAAATCAAAGAGTTGCTAACCTGATAGTGGTATTATTAGGAGATAACTTGCATTTGTGGCACCATAATGTTCCATCTAAACTGTGAACTTTTTTTCATGCAAGAGTCATAGGACTCATAAAACCAGTTGTGGGTGCTTTGATTTTTTATATTGTTGCTGAAATTAAGCATCTTGTAGGCTACAATAGAATGCGTACATTAAAGAATTTTTAATAAAACAAAGAATAAGTTCAAAGTAATAGTAACTAAATATTGACATATGAAAAGTAAGGACATAATACTTACCTGTTGAAAGTTTTTTACATCAGAAATGTATTTTTTGTTACTCCAATATAGTACTTCTGTAGAGGGGTCTGGATTCGTTGATGGTGGACTCTATAACTGGGATGGTAATATGAACCCAAACCTAGAGACATCCGTAATAGGAAAAAAATAAACAGACATCATATAATTTATTATAGCAATGAACAACCAATAACAGAGAACTAAATATACTGAAATATTAACAGTACATACTAAACCTGTTTTTAAAACTGTCAACTTCTGCAATATCCAGGTTGTACAAAATATTTGTTTCTTGAATAATAGTTGTCACAATAACAGTTCCTGTAAAATATATGAAAACAATTTTAGTCAACCTAAGGTTGAAGAGACATATAAAAAAATTGATGTACAAACAAAAAATTGGTAAATTGTGGACAGATACTATACTGCTTAATTTTTTAACCCGGATGAGTTGTGAGATCAAAATGTTAGGTGAGTCCTTCTGTTGATCCAAATAAGCTGACATTTCAGTATCATAATTGCCCCATAAGCTACAGTGAACTTGCAAACCTCTGTAAGGAAAAAATAGCAGTATTTGTAAATGTCATATAAATTTTCCATGTCACATTAATACAAATTTTAAAGCACTTGTCATCTTTAAGAAGAATTTACATCCTAAGGTTCGAATTTCCAATTGATTGCAGTGGATGGGAGTATCATAGAAGCCCATTGATTTCTAAACCATAAAACATAGAAAGAAAAACAATGAAGGGGAATTAGATTGATTTGGAAAACACTATCTTGATGACTACAAAAATATTGAATACAAAAGTATATCAATGCACTGAAATGGAAGTATACCTATTAGATTATCTTTCGGTACATTCCTTTGAGCAATGTCATTAAATGAAGTGAAATTAAAACTAAACAGTGGGAGTTGTGCATCAAAATGATGAAGAAACGTTGTTGATGTGAACAGTAATCGGCATGCATGTCGAGTTTCCAAGTAACATCCTTGATTTGGTGCAATTTAAAAGATTTGAATATAATAGCAAAATCCTTCACGCATGAGATCTTTGAACTTAGAGATAAGATGACGGTTCGTAATTGAACATTGTACCT
Organism: Viscum album; assembly: GCA_963277665.1. NCBI lineage: Eukaryota > Viridiplantae > Streptophyta > Magnoliopsida > Santalales > Viscaceae > Viscum > Viscum album. Next base: position 368,205,205 of record OY728131.1, read on the forward strand.
TTGTTCCCTAAAAACAGTAAATATATTGGTGGTTGTAATTGATGTGACAGCTAGGTCCTGGTGACAGCACGACCACCCCACCTTAACATGGACATCGAGTCCTGGCCCACCAGGTACCACCAGTTGCCCCGCAGACACGTGGTCCACCCACATGCCAGAACAGGTCATCTGACTAATGACTGTCCCCATAGGCCAAAAATTGTTCTTTCCAGTATACTTTTTCCTCACTCACACACACCCTAGGAAACTTCCCAGAAGGTCACCCATCCTGATCACTACTATAGGCCAAGCATGCTTAACTGTGGAGTTCTAATCAGGTAGGCTCCCGAAAAAGAAGGTGCACCTTGTTGACATGAGTCATATCATTTAGTTTGGGTACCACCTCAGAGCACAACCTCCTAGTTGTGGGCCCTACATCTCAACCCTGGTAGTGCGCTGCACTTAATGCTGGGTACCACCCACTTAAGGCTGGGTACCACCTCTGATACCAAATGTGACAACTGGGTCCCGATGACAGCACAACCACCCCATCTTAACATGGACGTCGAGTCCTGACCCACCAGGTACCACTAGTTGCCCCTTTGACACATGGTCCCCACCATGGGGTCCACCCACATGCCTGAACGGGTCATCTGACTAATGACAGTCCCCACAGGCCAACAATTGTTCTTTCTAGTGTGCTTTTTCCTTACTCACACGCACCCTGGGAAACTTCCCAGAAGGTCACCCATCCTGATCACTACTCCAGGCCAAGCATGCTTAACTGTGGAGTTCTAATCAGGATCGGCTCAGTTATCGGGTTACCTGTAACGCCCCGACCCCAGCTACCCAGAGTCAGTGCATTACTTCGTAACATTGGCATGATCACAAAAGATCAAGTCTCGAAAGACCGATTAGTTTAGTAGCCTTGAAATACTAGATACATTCATAAGTCTTACATTACATCATAAAGTGAAAAACTAATAATAAAGTCTTCATAGTCCACACTTATATCCTCTTCTGACTATCCCTGTAGGTCATTCATAAAATACTTCTTCACATCCTGGAAAATATTAAAACATTGAAAGGGGTGAGCTCAGATGCTCAGTAAGGATAACAATATTGCGGAAGCTTTCATAAATAAACATAAACATTTAAGGCAATGTATGACTAAAACAAAAGCCATTTAAACTTGAACATCAACATAATATGGCAAAATTAAAATGAGATAATGCCATTTACTTCTTCACATTGATATTCTACTGGTCGAATAATCACATGCAATATCAATAACCACTTTCATAATGATGGAATGCATAATGCCAGACTATCATAACCACGTAGTCAAGGCCTCGTGCCAAGACCACAAATAAGATTTTGTCAAGGCCTTGTGCCAAGACACCAGTTTGTCTCATGAGACCTGCCGATGCATCGAGGAGCTATAGCGGGCTCCACCCGTCACTTATTAAGTCCAATTCATTCATCATATGAATAGTTTTAAACATATCATAAACCATAACATAATCGTATCACATAAAACATGCATAAAGAAAACATAAAATTTCCACATTTCAATCACAAGATATCAATACAACACGTTGATATAATAAAAACTCTTTAAAAACCATTTTCAATACCAAAATAAAAGAAAGTTAAAACTTTGTATTTATTTTTCATTAAAAAAAAGATGGCTTGTAGAGGAAGCCGAAACTCAAATAATGGTCACGGCGGCGGAGAAGTCGTTGTCGCCGCATATGTACGGAAAGAAAAACACTCCCTTTTTGTCGTTTAGTAAAACGCTTCGTATAAAAAGATTCATTTTGAATAAACTTAAAAGTCAAAGGGGTTTATACACCATATAAAAGAAAGTTGTGTATAAAACCAAATATGGCTCAATGAAAGGAGATTGAGATGAAGTCCTTAAAAAGATCATTTTTAAAATAAAATAGATCTATTATGTTTATTCACTATAGGTACACATAAAGAAAGTAAAAATACAAAATAGGACATAATAACATCATGACATAATTTGAAAGTAGGAGATTAACCCAAAGAATGGAAGTTGGGTTAAGAAGTTCCCTTACCTTGCGTCCTGTCCTGACTCGACCGTTCTTTAACCTATTGAATAATAAACTAGAGTAAATTTATATTTACTTAAGAACCTTTTTCATGTTCATTATTCCTTTTATATCCCTTATTACCATGTTATGAACATTATGTAATTATTTAAGTTTATAACGGTCATTTTGTCGATCTTAGGTACTTGAGTCAAAAATAAAATTCTTAAAATTACAAGTTGTTCATGTGGTGATATATCCATTATATCCAGAATTATGTTCATGATGTAGATATCATATATATCATATATATCCAGTATATACATGTATTTATAATATTACATAACATTTAGAGGTAAGAAATGAAATTCACCGTTCATGGAGACGGTAAACCGTACGTACGCATGAACGCTACTTTCATTTCTATTTCTTATTTAATGGAATGAAATCATAATTATATAAAGGTATAATATAGTTCCAGTATAATATCATATATAATATCATTTACTCCATCCTTTATACATCCCACATATGGCATTAACGATTCACATCACTTTGAGGGGGCGGTAGTCCGCACTTCCTAAAATGAAATTATCGCGTTTACCCATAATGGAAATCATAAGGTATGTAATAAATGAGAAATACAGAAGCATAAGTAAAAAATAAACATATTATATATCCTATATAAATATAGTGACATCTTAATGGCCACCTTTGAAGGTGTTATATGAGTGTTGAACAATCATCGTTTCGTGAGGCAGAAATTCGCCATCCACAGAAACCGTATGTTCTTTAACCATTAGATGTAGGTGTGTGTAAGTGTAGCTCGAATCCTTCTTATAAAAACATCCTAGTATATTTAGGATACTGGTTTTGTTACAAAATAAATGAATAAAAAGATTTTAGGGGGTTGGAGAAGAAAAATAAAACAAAACAACATTAGAGAAGACATTACCTCAAAATCGGGTAACTCTTTTTGATTTGAGCCAAAGGCTTCCTTGGGAAGAGTTCTGCCCAAAGTGAGGCTTCTAGGAGTAATAGGGGGAAGTTGGGAGAGTATTTGGGCAGAGGTTGGCCAAGACAAATGGTTTGAAAGTGTGAATGAGGTGGTAGAGGTGGGGGCCTTTTATAAGAGGAGAGGAGGGGCACTCTTGGAAAGTAAGGAAATTTTATATTATTATACAATTATTTTTGGATTCTAAAGGTCCCACACTTATATAATTCGTGGCTAAGGTGATAAGGGTTCTAAATCTACCCATCCAATAGTCTTTGGACAAGTGTAAGCCTTGGATTGTACATTATATTTTCATTTTATTAAAATCGTTAAATAATGAGGTCATCGCTGCATCATAATTATGTCATAAATAATTTAATTTATTTAATGTCTAAAAATTATAAAAAAATACTATATTGTAGGAAATCTTTTTATATTTCTAATTACTATTTATAGTAAAAAATATGACTTGTATAACCCCATGTAAAAATTGTTTTAGTAAAACATTTCATGTTTGTGTCATTTTTTACTTTAACATTAAATAAAAGGTATTCATGTCATTTTCTAACTAAAGTGGCTCCATGGGGTCCCCAAGTTGACCCATGGATTTTCTTGGTCGGCCATGACACATCCAATGAGGGTAGGACATGTGTCAAGCTCATCTCATATTATTAAAACATTATTTTTACCTTAAACTACACTAATTACCTCTAATCGCGATTAAGAACTTAAAAGTTACTATTCACCAAAAATTATTTTAATCTCATTGAACCAAATTTTACTTCTTAATGACAACCATGTATGTCGGATTTTTGAAAATCAAATCACAGAAGTGGTAATATTTCATTTAAATGAAAAATCAGTTATTTAACTACCACTTAGTGGTTTCACTATTCATAAAAAATTGAAGTTTTTCAGAACAATGCCAAAATTTCACCCTAAGCTATAATTGATATTCCGAATTCAAAAATGATGTCTATTTTACAAAATTCCAAACATATAAGTTGCATTAATTAATTTTATAATTAATTCCCGCTGTCACAACAAATAGCGTGTTTTTAAGAAACAATTTATATCAAAAGATTGGCAATTGTTTATGTCCAATTTCAATGTTAAATTAATTCTAATGACCACCATTGGATAAAATGGTAAAAATATATTCTAATTATACTTTAAAACCACTAAATAGTATAATTTATCACTATAAATTATTTTGATTAAAAAAAGTTTTTTTTAAGTATTTTTCACTATTCATAAAAAATTAGAAGTTCTCAGAAAAATACAAAAAATTCAACATAGGATAATTTCGATATTCCGAATCTAAAAATGAATTCCATTTTGAAATATAAAATTTCTATAATTTTAAGAAGTGGTTATTACTATTCATAATGGCTACTTTGATTAGTCGCAGTGTTTTAAAACTCAAAGTTGCGTACAATGCAAGCTATTGCATTATTGAATGAGAAGCGTATTGTGGAAGATCGGGGTGTTACATTCTCCCCTCCTTCAATAAATTGCGTCCTCGCAATTTGAAATTTTTCTTGGAAAATAAAAGGTTGAAAATAGAAAATACCTTTGTGGAAAAACCACATCAGAAATAAGATTAATAAAATTTAGCCTTAATAAGAGGGAAAGGGAAATAAAAAATTCACCACCCAATTATGATCTCGATTAGGAGAACATTGGTGGCAATTAGAGACATATAATTGGAGGAAAAACGTAAATATTTGTAGGGAGCGATTTAGGCCATCAATCACAATCAACTGTCAAATTGAGGGCCTCAAAGCCTTCAATCTATGTTGATTTAAAATATCATCAGTTCAACAAGACATAAGGTATTAGGATAACACATTTTTTTTGTTTTAATATCCCTTTACTAAAGTTTAAGAATTAATTTATTCATTGAATAAGAGATAGGTATATATATATTTATGCTTGACAATTAGAATTTCAACCTTCAACTCATCTTTCACTCAAAAAGATAATAGAACTCAAAAATATTATACTTATCCTAATTGTATAAGGTTCCAAATGTTAACACATACCATTTAGATTAGTAAAATTATTTTGTAATAACCAGAGACTTCCTGTAGGCTAGTGGTAGGAAATAAAGGCCTGTCGCACTATGGTTGTGGGTTCGATTCCTACAGCTTTGTCCGACGTGACGGGTTATGCCCCACCCTGCAGGTTGTCCTTTTCCTAAAACTATAGTAGTATAATATTCCAAAAATAATCTTCATAAATTTTTTAACCTTAAACAATACTATCCAAAGATCAACTTAATCCACTCCAACCTTTATAGTTATCCAAAATACCTCTGTCTAAACTTTCTCTAAAAGGTCTCTTAATTCCAAAATCAATTTATCAGATTCCCCAAACAAAGTAAAGTTTCTCTTATTGTCACATACTAAAAATATGATTACCTTCATCATATTAAAACCTTACTGAAACAAAAAGTACTGCAGTACAATCCTTATATATATATATCACATTATTCTAATAACTAGAATATAATCCATGAGTCCAAAAGCACCAATACATTAATTATTCCGCTTCAACTGTAGTAACAGCATAAGATTGTACTTGATCCCTTAGCCTTTTCTGAGGTAAGTTTCCCTGACGCTTAGGACATTCATTTGCATAATGCCCCATTTCCCTACAATTGTAGCATTCAACATTGATAGCCTCTTTCTTTCCCTTGCAATCATACGCCTGGTGACCCCTCCGCCTCCGCTCTTCATCAGCTCTATCCAGATATTAGTCCGCATTTATCTTTTCATTGTGAGTCTTGTACCTTTACGAAACACCATCGCACATCATGTTTTCCTTGACTTGACACACGGGCTGCCAAACCCTTTGATTTGGTTCATTCAGATGTATGGGGTCCCTGTGCCACCTCGAGTCAATCAGGGTATAAATATTATATCTCTTTCATTGATGATTTTTCACGTATGACGTGACTTTACCTTCTTCGAGATCGGACAGAAGTTTCTTCCGCTTTTCAGACCTTTTACCATGAGATCCGGACACAGTTTTCTACCTGCAGCAGCCCCCTGGCTTTTGTGCCTCTGGCGCCGACTCCCATGTCTACCGCCTCCGTCGATCCCTCTATGGCCTCAAGCAGTCTCCTCGGGCTTGGTTTGGTCGCTTCAGCACTGTCGTCACGGCCTTTGGCCTCTCTCGCAGTATGAAGGATCACACGGTCTTCTTCCGTACGACGACGAACAGTTGTATCTTGCTGGTGGTCTATGTTGATGATATCATCATCACAGGTAGCAACTCCACAGGAATCGTCAACCTCAAGGCGCACCTTCACCACCACTTTCACACCAAAGATCTTGGTCCCCTCACCTACTTCCTTGGCATCGAGGTCTCCCGTTCTGAGGACACTATCTCTCTCTACCAACGCAAGTATGCTCTTGATATCTTGCAGGATGCAGGATTGAGCAAGGTCACTGCCGTGGACACTCCTCTTGAGCCTGGGGAACGCTCTCTCCATACCGATTCGGAACCATTTCCTCACCCCGAGAGCTATCGACGTCTGGTGGGTAAACTTAACTACCTCACCATAACACGACCAGACATTGCCTGCGCCGTTGGCAAAGTCAGCCAGTTCATGGAGCATCCAACCAGATCTCAGTGGGATGTCGTCCTCCGCATTGCCAAATACATCAAGAAAGACCCTGCACGTGGCTTTCAGTACTCACATCATGATCATTTGGATGTTGAGGCCTTCTGTGATGCGGACTATGCAGGTTGCCTCGCTACCCGCAAGTCTACTTCGGGATTCACCGTGTTCTTCGTCGGTAACCTCATCTCCTGGCGAAGCAAAAAGCAGACTGTCATCTCCAGATCGAGTGCAGAGGTCGAATACCGCGTCATCTCCTCCATGAGCTCGGCTTCCCGGCAAAGACCTCTGCTCATATCTAGTGTGACAATCAGGCGGCCACAAAGATTGCCTCGAATCCCGTCTTCCATGAACGGACGAAGCATATCGAGGTGGACTGCCACTTTCTTCGCCGCCATCTGGAGCAGAACCATATCAGCTTCGGCCATATTCCGACGGCAGATCAGCTTGCCGAGATCTTCACCAAAGGCCTCCCCGGAGCTCGTCTTGACTCTCTCACTACCAAGCTGGGTATTCACAGCATCCATGGCCCAGCTTGAGGGGAAGTATGAGATGGTCTTTATGTCATGTCATCTTTTTTCTTTGTGGGACTCAATCCAATCTGGGCATGTCCAGCTTGAGGGGGAGTGTTGGACCCCATTTTAGTTTAATGGGTATTTCCGAGTCCCACATCGATAATTCCCTCCGTGTAATTATTTTCACTCATCTATAAAAGAATGTCTCCGCCTCACATTGAGGTAAGGGGAATTCACCATCAACACTAACAATTTCCCCCTCGCCAATTGGCACCTTGTCCTCAAGGTGCGGGTCTGGGAACTGGGCCATAATGTGTTCAGCATCCTCCCATGTGGCCTCTTCTGAGGGTCTACCTCGCCACTCTATCAACCAAAGTCCCTGTGGGTGCCCGGACGCGGACTTGACAGCCAGAATAACTGTTGGGAGGGGAATGTTGGGAGGAGCGTTGTCCCAGAAAGTTGGCAGTTCAGAGTGCACTGGTGTGGTTCCTACAGCCTGTTTGAGCTGGGAGACATGAAAAATTGGGTGTATCCGAGTTGCAGCAGGCAACTTGAGTTTGTAGGCCACGGTACCGACATGAGCTTCAATTGGAAAGGGGTCGTAGTAACGGGCTGCTAACTTAGGAGTGAACTTGTTCATTTGGGAAGACTGGACTGGAGGATGATGCTTGAAAAACACGAGATCTCCCACGTTATATGTAACATCCCTGCGGTGTTTGTTCTCTGCCCGAACAATGATCTGTTGTGCTCGAGTGAGGTTATGCCGAAGCTGTTCTAACATGAGGTCACGTTCATCCAGGAGAGTAGATACCGTATCAACAGGAGTGGTGTCCCGAGTAACATGCTGTAAAGCAGGCGGTGGTCGGCCATAAACTGCCTCAAAAGGAGTCATCTTGGTGGAAGAGTGGGAAGTGGTATTGTAACAATACTCAGCCCAAGGCAGCCACCGGTACCAAGTGTGAGGGCATTCAGAAGCAAAACAGCGGAGGTAAGTTTCGAGGCACTTATTAACGATTTCAGTCTGCCCATCCGTTTGGGGGTGGTATGAGGAACTCATCTTAAGCGTGGTACCTTCCAGGCAGAAGAGTTGCTTCCAAAAGTTGCTGACAAAGATGGGATCACAGTCACTCAAGATGGAGCTAGGAATACCATGTAAATGCACCACTTCCTTGACAAATAATTCTGCTATCCCCTTGGCAAGTGTATGGATATTTTAGTGGCAATAAATGGGCGCATTTTGTGAAACGATTGACCACAACCAATATCACCGTATAACCGTGGGATTGTGGCAGACCAGAGAGAAAATCCATCGAAATATCATCCCTGTAGAATGGGGAAACCCACTTACCTTCAAGGTGAGGTGGGGCTCTTCTTTTATAGAATGAAAATGCGGAATGTACAAGTGAGTATTCCGATGTGGGACTCGGAAATACCCATAATAATACAAAAGAGGGTTTAACACTCCCCCTCAAGCTGGACAGACCCAGCTTGGACAACGAGTCCCACAAAAAAGAATAAGAAGACACCACACAAGACCCATAACTACTCCCCCTCAAGCTGGGTGTCAGATGTGGTGGATCCCCAGCTTGGAACTAAGCGAGGCAAGGCGAGCACCAGGGAGGCCTTTGGTGAAGATGTCAGCAAGCTGGTCTGCCGTCGGAATGTGGCTAAAGCTGACATGGTTGTGCTCCAGGTGGTGGCGAAGAAAGTGACAGTCCACCTCAATATGCTTCGTGCGTTCATGGAAGACGGGATTCGAAGCAATTTTAGTGGCTGCCTGATTGTCACACCATATGTGAGCAGAAGTCTGCTGAGGAAAGTCAAGCTCCTGGAGGAGTTGTCGAAGCCAAAGGATCTCGGTAGTGACGGTGGCCATGGCACGGTACTCAGACTCGGCACTGGAGCGAGAGACGACCGTCTGTTTCTTGCTGCGCCAAGAAATGAGGTTGCCTGCCAAGAAAATGGCGAACCCAGAGGTAGATTTCCGAGTGGCAAGGCAGCCAGCGTAATCAGCATCGCAAAAGGCCTCAATATGCTGATGAGGATGCTGGGAGTAGTGAAGACCACGGGCAGGATCCCGTTTGATGTACTTGGCGATGCGGATGACAGCATCCCACTGAGATGTGGTGGGATGCTCCATAAATTGACTCACTTTGGCTACCGCACAGGAAATGTCGGGTCGAGTCATGGTGAGATAATTGAGTTTGCCCACCAATCGTCGGTACCGCTCGGGATGGGGGTATGGAGCCGAGGAGGCATAAAGAGACCGTTCGCCAGGCTCCAGAGGAGTATCGACCGCAGTGGCCTGAGTCAGCCCAGCATCTTGCAATATATCTAATGCATACTTCCGTTGGCAGAGGGAGATGGTGGCAGAGGAGTAGGAAACCTCGATGCCGAGGAAGTATGTGAGAGGACCAAGATCCTTAGTGTGGAAGTGTTGGTGAAGATGAGCCTTGAGATGGGTGATACCCACAGAGTCGCTGCCGATGATGACGATATCATCCACATAGACGACCAATATGATGCAGCCATGTGGAGTCGTCCTGTAGAAGACAGTGTGGTCTTTCATACTGCGAGAAAGCCCAAAGTCGCTGACGACCGTGCTAAAGCGGCCAAACCAAGCACGGGGAGACTGCTTGAGGCCGTAAAGAGAGCGGCGGAGACGGCAGACACGAGATTCAGCGCCGGCGGCACAAAATCCAGGGGGCTGCTGGAGATAGATTTCTTCCTCAAGGAAGCCATGGAGGAAGGCATTCTTGACATCCAATTGATGAAGAGGCCACCGATGATGGGCGGCGAGAGAGATGAATAGCCGGACAGAGGCCATCTTGGCAACCGGGGAGAAGGTATCAAAGTAGTCAACTCCGTATGTCTGAGCAAAGCCTTTGGCCACAAGGCGGGCTTTGAGGCGATGGAGAGTACCATCGGGATTCAGCCTGACCGTGTAAATCCATTTGCTGCCCACTGCCTGTTTGTCTGCTGGAAGGGAGACAAGATCCCAAGTATGGTTTTCCTCCAGAGCCTGCAATTCATCCCGCATGGCTGCGAGCCACCCGGGGTGAGATTTGGCCTCACCAACTGTGCGAGGTATAGAAACCGTCTCCAGAGCGGACAAACCCCTGTAAGAAGATGCAAATAGAGGAGTACTCTGGCAGGAGCGAGTACCTTTCCGTAGGGCGATGGGCAAGTCCGCGGGTGGCGGAGCAGGAGCAGCGGACGAAGCGGGAGCATCAGTGTCACTGGCCGGAACGGGGAAAACAGTTGAAGGACGGCGGGAGTAGACCTGACCAAAATGGGTGTCAACAGGGGTTAACGCCGGTGGAGGATGGAGGAGGAGAGGAGGACAATCATCGAGGACAAGGTCAGGAGGAGGAGAGGTAGGAGGAGGCAAATCCGGAAGAGGCTGGATGATGAGGGGAAGACAGTCATCAATGGCAGAGTCAGGAGGAGGAGAGGGAAAGGAGAATGAAGAACTTTCCACAAAGGAGACATCTGCGGAGATGACATACCGGCGAAGGTCCGGGGAGAAGCAGCGGTATCCGCGCTAAGTGCGGGAATAACCGAGGAATATGCAGCGGAGAGATTTGGGAGAGAGTTTGGTGCGGCCAGGGCGAGTGTCACGAACATAACACAAGCAGCCAAACACTCGAAGAGGGAGGGAATGAAGAGGGAGAGTGGGGAAAAGAGCCCGAAAGGGAGTCTCCCCCTTAAGGATAGAAGAAGGAAGGCGATTGAGGAGGTAGGTAGCAGTGAGAATGGCATCGCCCCAAAAGAGCAGAGGCACCTGTCGGTGGAAGATGAGGGCACGGGCAGTCTCTAGAATATGTCTGTGTTTCCGCTCGGCCACGCCGTTCTGCTGGGGTGTATCAGGACAGGAGGTCTGATGAAGGATGCCATTCTCCCGAAGAAACTGCCGAAAAGAAGTGGAGAGATACTCGCGCCCATTATCCGAGCGGAGACATTTGACCGAGATAGAAAAACGATTCTTAATTTCATGAAAAAAGGTTTGGAAAGTGGAAAACACTTCGGAGCGTTCCCGAAGAAGGTAAAGCCACGTCATTCGCGAATAGTCATCAATAAAGGAGATATAGTATTTATAGCCCAAGTGACTCGGAACGGTACACGGGCCCCAAACATCGGAATGAACCAGAGCAAAGGGGTGGGAGGCCCGTGTATCCGTGCGAGGAATGTAGGAAGAGCGATGATGTTTTGCAAAAGAGCATGACTCACAATGAAAAGTAGGAGTCCTACTGAAGTCCGGAAACATCTGATGAATGGTGGATGCAGGCGGGTGCCCTAATCGGGAATGGAGATCAAGTGCCCGAGAAGAGGTAGACGTGCAAGCAATGGGCGCGGGCCCCTCGAACATGTAGACCCCGTCTCGAAGCCGGCCTCGACCAAGTTCCCGGTTCGTAGCCTGCTCCTGAAACACAACACCAGAGGAGGTAAATATGGCCGCACAGTTATAATCCTTAGTCAGTTTACTGATGGAAAGCAGATTAAAGGGACTGCGGGGCACATGTGCCACAGAGGGTAGGTGTATCGAAGGAGTCAGGGAGCATGCGCCGAAGCCCGCTATGGGGATAGTGGACCCATCAGCGACGGTGATGGCTGAAGAACCGGCATATGGGCAATAAGACGTCAACATACAAGCATCACCGGTGAGGTGGTCGGAGGCACCTGAGTCCAGCAGCCATGCAGGGGAGCAATGGCTGACCAAGGCAGTGGGGCAAACAGTACGGGCCAGAGAAGCCGAGGAGGGAGCGAGGCGGACAGAGGCCGGTGGATTATGAGGCCGCCTGAGGTCGGTCATAGACAGGGCCAGAGACGGGAAAAGAGAGGCGACAGTCGAGGACACGTCCCGGACCGCGGGCTGTCCCTGCCGCAGGTGCTGAGATGGTCGGCCATGCAGGACCCAACATCGGGCGATCAGGTGGCCAAACTTGCCACAATGGTGACAGAAGGGACGTGGACGACGTGAAGCACGACCACGTCCTGAGGAGTCAGCCATGGAAGCGGCGGGAGCTGAGGCAGCGGGCCGGCGGGATGATCGGGCGCAGGACGTGCGCGTGCTGGAAGGGCTGCCGGAACGAGGGCGCTCTGCGGGGATGAGGGCGTGCCGCCGGGAGAAGGGCGCTCTGCCGGGAGGGTCCGTTGGGACAGAGGCCGAGGGCGCGTGCTAGGGTGAAGGTGGCGAAAAGGGAGGGGGGGGGCGCAGGGCAAGAGGAGCGGGGGCGCTCGGGAGGTGCGGGGCAGCGGGAGGCGCTGGAGGCGCTGGAGCTGCGGGAGGCGTCGGGGCAGCGGGAGGCGCCGGAGGCGCCGAGGCAGCGGGAGGCGCTGGAGCTGCGGGAGGCGCCGGGCGAGGGTGAGGGTGCCGGGGCGAAGCGGGGCGAGTCGCCGAGAGCGGGACGTCGAGGGCGGGGCGCCGGGGCGAGTCGCCGAGGGTGAGGCGCCTGGGCGGGAGGCGCCGCAGCGAGGCACCGGGGCGAGGCGCCGGAAGCCGGGGAGCCGGGAGCCGGGACGCCGGGGAGCCTGGGAGCCGGGACGTCGGGGCGAGCCGGAGACGCCGGGGAGCCGGGAGCGCGCGGGAGCAGCGGGAGGCGCCGGGAGAATGGAGGGTCGCCGGGAGGTGAGCCGCAGGGGCTGGGCGCGCGCACGGTGGGGGTTGGCTGGGAGCGCCGCTGGGAGGGAGGTCCGCAGAGGCTGGGCGCGCGCACGGTGGGGCTGGCCGGGAGCGCCGCTGGGAGGGAGGTCCGCTGGGAGGAGCCGACGGAGGAGGCGCGGGCCGCGTCGGGGAGAGAGAGGGCCGCCAGAAAGAGGGCGCGGGCGTCGGGCGAAGGCCTGCTGGGACGAGGGCGCACCGCGGGAGGACGGCGGACGCCGGGAGGAGAGGTGCGCCGGGAGGGAGGGCCTGCCGGGAGGGTGCAGGCCGGAGAGGAGCTGGGCAGGGCAGGGCTGCGCCGGGATCGGAGGGGGGGGCCTGCCGGGAAGGGCTAGGGCAGCAGGGAGAGAGGCGGGGCCGGGAGGACGCCGGGAAGCCGCAGAGAAGGGAGGGTTCGGGATAAAAAAAAATCCCTCTGATACCATGTAGAATGGGGAAACCCACTTACCTTCAAGGTGAGGTGGGGCTCTTCTTTTATAGAATGAAAATGCGGAATGTACAAGTGAGTATTCCGATGTGGGACTCGGAAATACCCATAATAATACAAAAGAGGGTTTAACAATCCCAAACCCGTGCTGGAATTGGAAGGGGTTGGAGGAGACCGGCTGGAGACAAGGCTTCGATCTTGTGGCGTTGGCAAACATCACATTCCCTTACAAACTGCTGAATCTGCCTTGTCATGCCCCTCCAGAACAGTCCCGCAGCCAACCGTTTATAGGTCTTATGGAATCTGGCATGGCCCCCTACCGGTGAAGTGTGATAGTATTGTAGGAACTTGAGAATTAGGCTGGATGTCGGAGACAAAACAAGCTGATCCTGGAAATAAAGCAGGCCACTATGCACCGAATACCGAGGCTGGGAAGTGGGTTGTTCCTGGATAGCAGTAACAAGTCTTTTAAGCACTGGGTCACGTTGAAGCTCCTCTTTAATGACATCCAACTCAAGCCAAACGGGTTCTGAAACTGCAGACCCCAAAGTGACAGATTCTGGTCTGGTATTGCGAGCATCCGCTGCCTGGTGAGACAGAGCGTCCGCAACTTGATTGAGCCGTCCTGGTTTGTAAATAATGTCGAAGTCGTAACCCAAAAGCTTTGCTTGCCAATCCTACTGGTTTGCTGTATGGAAACATTGGCTGAGAAGATGGTTTAGGGCTTTATGATCTGTATAGACAGAAAAATGTTTACCAACCAGATATTGCCTCCAATGTTGCACTGCCAAAACAAGGGTCATGACTTCCTTCTCATACACCGATTTGGAGAGGTTAGCATCAGATAAGGCCTTGCTAAAATAAGCAATCGGTCTCCCGGCTTGCATGAGAACTGCCCCCACTCCAAAACCCTAAGCATCACATTCAATAACAAAGGGCTGCTGGAAATTTGGCAAGGCGAGGAGAGAAGCTAAAACCAGACACTGTTTGAGTGAGTTGAAGGAGTGTTCAGCAGCGGTAGTCCAATGGAAATTATCCTTTTTGGTCAATGTCGTAAGAGGCTTAGCAATCTTGCCATATCCTTTCACGAATTTCCTATAATACCCAATCAGCCCCAAGAACCCACGGACTCCCTTAACGGTGTGTGGCCACGGCCAGCCGAGTACACAATCTATTTTCTGAGGATCCACTGAAACTCCTTTGGCGGAGATGACGTGCCCCAAATATTCCACCGATTATTGAGCCAAGAAACATTTCTTTTGGTTAAGGTGGAGCTGATTTTTCTGCAGTACTCGAAAAACGATTTCCAAATGATGCAAATGTTCCTTCCAAGTCTTACTAAAAATCAATATGTCATCGAAAAATACTAAGACAATTTTCCTCAAGTGCTCCTTAAACATTCGGTTCATACTGTTGGATTAGTGTAGCTCGATCCAGTTGGGCCGAATGCTTGTGGCCCGCAGAGCTGACCGACCGACACCGACAGGCACTATAGCAGTGCGGACTTCAGAGTCAACTTTACTGTTCACTTTTGATTTCCAGCCGGCAGCCACTGTAGCACTTTTGACAAAGGTGGCCGCCGATCACTGTAGGGACGCGGACTTACTATTCGGAACAGTGAACCGTCTTCTTCATATGTAGCCCATTTCGTGCTAGGATTTCTAACTGAAAATCTCTGTAGTTTTGTGCTCCTGAATTAGTGAAGTTCTGCCTCTCCGTGAACGTAGGGATTATTCCCGAACCACGTAAACAGCTGTGTTCTCGTTGTTTTCATTTCTTCTGCATTTCCTTTCGTTTCTCGTTTTCTGTCTTTGTGACTCCCGACGATTCCGCAACACATAGTAGATTGGAACGTGCCCGAAGCATTCATTAGGCCGAATGGCATGACAAGAAACTCGTAGTGTCCCTCGTGAGTTCGGAAGGTTGTTTTATGTATGTCTGCCATTCGGAGTCGAATCTGATGGAATCCGGACTTCAAATCCAACTTGGAAAAGTAGGTCGCCTCTTGCAACTCATCCAACAATATTCCTCAATAATAGGTATGGAAAACTTGTCTGGAATAGTAAGTTTGTTGAGTGCCCGATAGTCAACACACAACCACCAACTCCCATCTTTCTTTTTAACAAGTATTATAGGACTAGCAAATGGGTTGCAACTACGTCGAATTATACCTTGCTCCCAGCATGTCTTTAACTTGTTGTCCAACCTCATCCTTTAGGTTATGGGCCAATTTGTATGGTCGGATACTAACTGGTGTTGCTCCTGCCTCTAGATTTATGGCATGATCCGTCTCTCGCTGTGGAGGTAAGCCCCGGGGTTTACCAAAAATAGGCTGGAACCTGGACAGAACCTCCCTCAACTCTGTCTAGCTGGAAAAGTCGTCTTCTGCCACAGCTGCTGGAAGGCGTAGTCACGCTAACCAGGCCCATCCCTCGATCAGTAGAGTTTGTGTGTACCTGGTTTTGCTGCTCCCAAGGGTTCACGGTGCTGGTCAACTGTCCCTGCAGCTTGATCTCCTATCCTTGCCACAGGAACTCCATTGTCTTGTATCCCCAGTTGGTTATCACATTGCCTAAGCTCTTCAGCCACCGCATTCCTAGAACCACATCTGGTCCCCCTACGTCAAAAACGAAAGCATCGATAGTAGCTGTAAAATTTTCTATAGTAAGCTGAATCTGCTTGTATTGCCCTTGAGAGAGAGCTTGGGAACCATTGCCGAGGGTTATACCAAACGGTTTGGTAGGATGGACACGAATTTTTGCGAGTTTGATGAGTCGCCTCGAGATAAAGTTGTGGCTGGCCCCGCTGTCCACTAACACCATAACTGGAACCTCAGCTAACCATCGGGTGCTTCCTCTCCCTCCTCCAAACCTTCGCCTTCTGCTTTCTCCATGTTCTCCTCCTCTGGCGACCTCTCGGGTTCCTCATATTCCCAAACCAGCACCCATAGGTGCTTGTGTGGGCACTTATGCATGGCCCAAAGGGTTGTGCACAACGGAAACACAACCCCCTTTGTTTTCGCTCTTCCCTCTCCTGTCGACTGAGAGCTCGCACTCCTCCCCATCGGTCTTCCCCCACAGCTCTCCGCAATTCTTCATCTCGGCATGTGCATTCAATGACTGGGCAGTTTGTCGGTTGGTTTGTTGTGGTAACCCCTAGATGTCGATGGATAGGTGGCCCCAGGGGTCGTGGTCGAGCTCCTCGCAACACCCCTTCGCTGATCAATTCCCTCTCCACCTTCCTCGCCAGAGTTATCATGCGGAATTTGTTGATCGGTTTGTGTGTGGAAATACGATTTTCGATCTCCGGACGCAATCCGCCCATAAATAAACTCATATACCAGGCCTCAGGAAAATCCGGCAGCCTCAGTGCCACCAGTTCAAACTCCTCTGTACTCATCAACCGAATTCTTTTGTCTCAAATTCTTCAAGAACCTCAATGGATCCCCATCTGTATTTCTGTCATACCGCTCCAGCAATGTAGACTTGAAGGAATTCCAAGTTGTACCTGGTGTAACATTGTACAATATAAGGGCGTACCTTCCATGCAGATTTTTGCATAGTGCAGCTTCATTTCCTCCGGCGTTTGATAAATCAGAAAGCACGTTTCAGCCTTAGTAACCCATCCCAAGGGATCCTCTCCAGAGAACGTTGGTAGTTCCACCTTCCTCGCGACTCCTCAAAGCTCTTCCGACTGATCATTCACTGCAACATTCGGAAAATTCTGTATGCGCCTCCCAGGCTCCGTACTGCCAGATCCCCAGCTCTCACCAATTTTCAGTTCGCCATGACTCTGCTTTCCACTCCCTGAACTGCGCTCCCCAACGTGCGACCTCATTCCTTTCAACCTCTCTGTGGTAAATTCCTCCAGATCACGGACCCGAAGCAAGACACGTTCCTCTACTTGTTGTGCGACATCAAGGACTACCCGCTGGCTATCGTTCTGCCCTCGCATCACCTTCTCCATATTTTCCTGTATAGAAATCAGAGCAGCCTTGATGCCATCCGCAGACGACTCGATCGAAGCTACCCGGTTTTCCATTTGAACTTGCAAAAAGAAGCTTCCCTTCCCACAGACAGCGCTGTAACAAAAGAAGGAAAGTAACAAGAGAATATCGCCCAAACTCAGCAACGCTTACCCCGAACTCGACCCTTGAGTTCCCCAGCGGCGTCGCCAAAGTTGTTATGTGTCTGAGGTGTGTGTGTGGATTTGAACAGAGTATGAAACAGGAACAGCGGTATATTGAAACAGATATTACCAATTCTGCGGTATTACATCAATAGAGATAAGAGGTACAACAGCAGCAATTGGAGAGTCCTCCAGATGACACGACCAGCTGTAGCCGAGATGGAATCAGGAGTCTGCCCACAGCCTCCTGCCTTTTCTGTTCCAACAGAATGTACACCTTTTTCTAACTGCCTTCCCCCCAGCGCACAACTCCCCCTAGAAGTACTGACCGAATGGCCCACTGGCCCCCACCAGGATTCCCCCTTCCCATGATCTCATGGGAGTTTGCCCTTTTTACCCTTATGCTGGTAAGTGTGAAAGATAGGTGGGCGGGGGCCTAAATGGGACGCACCTCTTGGGTCAGGACCCGAACCCGCATTTGCTAACACAATCAAGCTGCAATCAAAATCGTCACAAATCCAGTCTTCCATGAGCGAACGAAGCATATTGAAGTTGATTGTCACTTCGTTCGAAAGAATTATGAGAAGATGATCACCTTCTGGCATGTACACACCTTTGATCAACATGCAAATATTCTCACAAAAGGGGTTCCTAGAACGCGTGTTCAATTTTTGTGTAACAACCTAGACATGATAAATGTATATGTCTCGGCTTGAGGGGAGGTTGCTTATTATATTTAGACATTTATGATAAGAGTCAACGATCAAAATTTGACCATTTAAATGGGTTGACTTGTATTCATGTTCTCGCCTTTATTTCGTCTATAAATAAACTCTACCTCCTTATGAGGTATGAGACTTTACCGCAACAACTATGCTCTCAAGATAGGCGAGAAGCCTCTTCATGCAGAGAATGAGGTATTTCCTTCACCTGACAGTTATCATCATCTTGTAGAAAGGTAAGTCGGTTCATGGATCATTCTATTACACTACAATGGGATGCAGTGTTTCACATCGTTAGATACGTCAAGAGGGAACCGGGTCTAGGACTGTTATACTCTGATCATGGGCATACTGAGGTGGAGGCATTCTGTGGTGCTGATTAAGCAAGCTATTTATCTTACCACAGATGCACATCTAAATATGTCGTCTTCATTGGCAGGAATCTGCTTTCTTGGCAAAGCAAAAAGCAAACCATCGTATCCCAATTAAGTGTCAAATCAGAGTACCAAACCATGGCAAATGATAATTTAGATCTAATGAGTGCAACATCTCTTGCATAAGATTGATCATCCTATCCAAAAGTCTGCACACATATGGTGCGCAATTATGCACCAATTAAGCATTGGGATTGACTATCACTTTGTTCGGGAAAATTATAAAAAAAAAAGAATCTTAGTTTTGATTATATACGAACAAAGGAGCAATTGGATGACGTGTTGACTAAAGGGATTCCGGGAACACAAGTGAAATTTTTATGTAGCAAGTTGGACATGATAAATACATATATGTTTCAGCTTGAGAATGAGTGTTAAAATACCATTGACCGGGTCAATCTTATCCCGTTATCCTAGCAATTTGAAATTTGTATCTCCCACTTATCTGGAATCATGTATATCTTTATTTTCTCTATAAATAAAGAGACCCGGTCTCGCTTAGAGGCTCGATTTTCTGGCATGGTGTTTCTGCAACTTATGATATGCAGTTTGAAAAAATAAGTGTAGTCTGTTCTATTTCTAAAATAACATTTACACTTAAATTACAAAAGAAAACCATTTAAATAAGTGGCAGAAAGGCACCTTTTCAATAAGCAATCTAGAAACACTAATACAAAAGAACTTTAAGCAGTTTTCAATAAGTGATGCCAAACGGGTCAGAAACCCTCTCAAAGTTTGACATGCATATGCATTGTAACATGATAGTTTAATAATTAAGTGTTACCCTGACCATAAAAGGAACTCATACCTGGAGGGAAAGCAAGACCCGTAAAGCAGTACTTCAAATAAACAAGCATTCTATACCTGTTTACATGAACCATAAAAAAGAGTGAATTTATAATTTAATAGAATTTAACGGCACAATAAAATAGAAGTATCCATCATAACATATGGTATAAGATTGCTAATAACATGGTCGCAATAAAAATGGGAAAAGAAATTACAACACAATTTGGGTAAGAAGCCAATCACGTTTCATCCATCCAATGATACTTAAAAAGTTAAAGCAAATAAAGGAACTTTTGTTTTATCGTTAATACATTATAAAATATACCATCGGGATTTAATTAATTCTTTAGAATCAAAAATTCCAAAAAAAACCTTTTACGGACCAGATATAAATACATTTAAGTGATGTAAAGAAGTAATCCAAAATACCACCAGCCTAGCTGATTGCCCGCTTTTCCTAGATCAATCCATGTTTGAAATATCTAGAAAAGCTAGCAATGAAACTTGCATGCTAAGCCCAGCAGCGGCCACATACTGCTTGCAATACATAACATAAGGAACGACTGGAACCTGCAATCATAGAGCACCGTGGTGTGACTATCACAAGAGGCCCTAGTTATATCATAAATATGACTTCTTTGCTTCGCTAGCATAATCCCATACTCCCTCTCTTTGTATTCAGTGTCAGAGATAGGAGCCATGCTACAACACTGACCGACTCTCCACTCTTCTTCAGCATTCCATTTCCTTGTTTCTTCCCACGATTCGTAAATAAAGAAGACTGGAATCCCATCACTGAGTGAGTTTGTCCGAGCCAACCAATGGTGTCTGGATGCATTTTTAAAGGGTTACAGATGATGTGCGTCTGAATTTCACACAGCTGTGAGGATCAGCAGTTGACTTATTGATTGTAGTTGCATCATTTCATCAAAGAGAATTTTGGTCCCTGATCTGTTATTGCTAATCAAAGTTTCAACATTGCTTATCAAGTTATTTGAAATTGACTGTTTCCATGGCTGAGAAGGAATCAATAGAATCAGTTGATGCAACAATAATTTCATCCTTGCTTCCCTAATGTGACATGCCCAATCAAATGAAAATATTTTTTAAAATAAAGTGCAAACAAATCTATAACTTCGCCCATGCCTAGCAAGGACTCTCATAGCCGCATGCAATAGTTACCATATCCCATGAATGTGTAGAAAGATGGCCTATCGCCTCGAATCCAAGTGCTGGCAGAAGCTGTAACCAAGACGATTAATACCTTGAATAAATAAGCTAATAAACATAAATCTAAAGGTCTTTCAAGGATGCCAGTGAGAGATTGCATGTCACATTTTATGTGTCTGCATTAAGATGCCCTGTTTGTGACAAGAGCCTAACTATTGTTCATTGGCTCTTCCCTTTGTCCCTCTTGACTGAGAGGTTTTCCATGGAGATCCCACCATTGTTCAACAGTATGATGCATCTTATCAGAGTGCAGAAAAAAACTGTTCTTAAAAGCACAATTGTTAAGCGTTGCGGGTCTAGGTCTTCATTGAAAACTGCAGGAGTTCTTCCCATATTTGCAAAAAAACCATGGCCAGTTTTTACCACAATAGCTGAGTTGCCTGTGTTTTACGAGTCAAGCATCATGCCTCTTATAATTTCCTCCACTCAAATTAATGTCACCATCTGAGTGAAACGCATCTTCATATGTTAACCGGGAATTGGAATTCTCACTCAATCAAATTATGCATTACACCGAACATTAAAAATGTTGAAATGGAAACTGTACCTCACAGCGAGATATGATGCTTTATTTATAGATAAGAAAAGGAGTACAATGGATAACTCACACTAATGTAGGACGCGAATATTAAAAATATCCCCCTCAAGCTGAGGCATATATATTTATCATGCCCAGTTTGTTGCATAAAAATTGAACACGTAGTCCAAGCACCCCTTTTGTGAGAATATCTACAAGTTGATTAGATGTGTGTGAACATGACCGAAGGTGATCTTCTTCTTCTCAAAGTTTTCTCGAACAAAGTGACGGTCAACTTCAATATGCTTTATCCGCTCATGAAAAAATGGATTTGTGGCAATTTTGATAGCAGCTTGATTGTCACACCAGATATGTGCCAGTTTCATGACAGTATACCCAATCGTCTGCTTCGTGCATCGCCATGAGATCAAATTTCCTCCAACAAATACTGCAAAACCATGCGTAGATCTCCTAGAAGAGAGACATTCAGTATAATCTGCATCACAAAATACTTCAATATCTATATACTCAAGATCAGAATATAGAAGACCTAAACCCGGTTCCTTTTTCACATATATAACAATGCGAAGAACAGTCTCCCACTGCGTTTTTTATTGGGGATTCCATAAACTAACTTATTTTGCTAATCGCACAAGCAATATTAGGTCGAGGCATCATCAAATAGTTAAGCTTCCCAACAAGCCGTCTATATATGTCGAGTGAAGAAAACATTTGGCTGTCAGTATGAAGTGATTTTTCTCCAAGTTCGAGGGGTGAGTCAATCGAGTCACCTCGAGTCATTCCAATCTCCTGCAGAAGATCAAGAATATACTTTCTCTGAGATAGAAAAAAAAATCTTTGATACATTTGAAGACCTCAACACCCAAAAAATATCGTAGCGGACCCAAATCATTCGTGTGAAATTTCTGATGAAGGAAGGATTTGAGTCGACAACATCGGCAGTATCACTGCCAGTAATGACTGTAGAATGGGAAAATAGGAGAAACCGAACCCCCAAGGTGTACTCTCTAAAGGAGCCCTTGGGGTTCTTTTATAACAAATAATTAAGACCACACCGGGCCTCAAGTCCGATGTAGGATACAGACTCCAACACTCCCCCTCAAGCTAGATGTACCTAGCTTGGACACACAAAGAAAAAACAAAGCAAGCAACAGGCTGCAAACACTCCCCCTCAAGCTGGACAGACCCAGCTTGATGACAAAACAAGACGAAATAAAAAAAAAAGTTGCTGCTCCCACTCACGATCCCAACTCCCCCGCAGGATGATGGATGGATGATGCCGCAGACGCAGCAGATGAACCACTCAGACCGGGCCGATGGACGGAGCGCCAGGAATGCCGCACTAGTGGGGTCGGTCGATGAGACGTCGGGAAATCCATACTAGCACCGGGAAAACCGCACTTGCGGGGCCGGCGACTGGAGGC
Organism: Viscum album; assembly: GCA_963277665.1. Classification (NCBI taxonomy): domain Eukaryota; kingdom Viridiplantae; phylum Streptophyta; class Magnoliopsida; order Santalales; family Viscaceae; genus Viscum; species Viscum album. The sequence continues at coordinate 368,227,732 of OY728131.1, forward strand.
GGGGATACCGCAGAAGTGTTGCGGGATCTGGCGGCGCCAAAGGGCCCGAATCCAAGGTGGTCGAGCTGCTGCGCCATGATGGATGAAGAGCAAAGGCGTGTCGGCGGACAGGGAGGCGGCTGCCGGGAAGATGCCGGCGACGGGAGGCGGGGATTCCGCAAGAGGTGCCGGAGATCCAGATTTGAAAACAGGGAAGCCGCTAGGAGGAGGCCAGCATGGAAGTGTCGGATGATGAGATTCGCCGGAGGGGAGCAGATGACTCCGGCCGGAGAGAGGGTTGTCGCACGGGAGCGGTGTAGGAAGGTCGTCACACAGGGAGGTCAGCCGGCGGGATTCCGCTGGAAGGCACAGCTGATCGCGGGGCGAGGCGCGATCCAGAAAGCGTCGCGGGAGGGTGACGAACAACGCGTTTGGCAGCGCTGTCACAGGAGGTCGACGCAAGGGGAGCAGCTTCGCAAAGGCAGCTTGGGAGGCCGGCAGGGGTGGAGGCCGGCTGTTGGAGGAGCCGGTAGGGCTGGAGGCCGGCTGCTGGAGGAGTCGGCAGGGCTGGAGGCCGGCAGTGGTGGAGGCCGGCAGGGGTCGAGGCCGGCTGCAACAGAGCCGCGGGACGCCAAGGGAAGGGCGGGCTGGGATCGCTGCTGAGAAGAGTGGTCGGGAGTCGCCGCTGGGAAGGGTCGGCGCGCCGGCCGAGCGCGCCTGGACGAGGGTGCAGGGAGACGCGCGCAGGGAGGGCAGGGTCGTCGCGCGGAGAAGCGAAGCAGCAGAGGAGGCCATCGGGATGAGGAGGACCCGCGGCGGGAGCGTCGGAGGCGGGAGATCCCGTCTGGAGATGAACTCGACGGCGAGGTGCAGTAGCGCAGGGCAAATAGGATCGCGCAAGGAGGGCGCGACTGTCGGGAGTCGTCGCGTGAGGGGCCGTCCCGCAGGGGCGCACAGGAGGGATGCGGGACGGGAGATGCCGCCGGAGAGGGGTCGATCCGACCGGAGAGACCGGGGGATCGGGCTATTGCGCAAGGAAACGTCGCAGCCGGTGAGGACGGCGCGCGAAGGGGAGTGGCAATCCGGGGCAGGCCGCATGGGAGGAGCGCCGGCAGGGGAGAGATCCGCCGGAGATGGGGCCTGGTTGAGCCGAGAATCCGGAGGCCGGCCAGGGAGGGATCCGCCGCCTGGGAAAGAAGAGCCCGGAGGGGCGGCGGCTGACAATAAACCTAACCCTACATGAGGGTGGTCGCCGCCCCCCACGGGGGAGAGTTCTGATAAACCCTAGACAGGAAAAATAAAATGGGAGGGAGGAGGGGTTCAGGATTAATTTCCCTCTGATACCATGTAGAATGGGAAAATAGGAGAAACCGAACAATATCAGCAGTATCACTGCCAGTAATGACAATGTCATCCACATAATTTTTTTTACCTAGCTTATACGCAGCATGGATACTTCCCAATATCCCAGAGCATTGAGATCAACAATCTCCAATAATTCTATTGTAGCATTCTAATCTACATCCAACACCTTCCATGAAAATGAAAACTAATATCTAAGCAAGGCAGATATCTAAACAAAAAATAACAACAATGAAGGCTGCTTAAATTCACAAAATGCAAGTCCTAAAAGCCCACCATTCCAATCATAACACTCCCAATAAAATCAAAGCCCCTGAGCATTGATACCATGACAAAAAACCAAAAGAAATATGCAGAACACAAAACCAAGACATGTGGGAAATTTTTTTGAATTGTCTTGCAAAATCATAGTACAATACAATTAACCAAACAAGAAAAAGAAAAGTTCATTAAATGTGGCTATAATATAAAGAAATCTAAAAATAGCTAATAAAATCATTTTAATACAAAATGTCACAAAAATATCATCAATAGATAATTACATACACGTAAATCTATGATAGCAAATTAAGGCTGCACTTGGTTTTGGAAAACGTTTCTTATTTTCATTTTTCAAAAATGCATTGAAAATATGCTAGAAAATATTTTGAATAGGGGAGAAAAAGAATGTATGTGACTTACCCCTTGTGTTTTCATTCTCAAGGAAACATGAAAACAAAAAAAAAATCTAAAATCTCACATTTTCATTATCTATTTCTAAAAAATGCTTTTGATTTACAAAATCAAATACATTTTCTAATACATTTTTTGTAAAATGAAGACATAAAAACTTTTCTAAAACCAAACGCAACCGAAATATTTCTCTCATTCTCTTTCTCCGGCATGGAGGGCAACAAAACCAGAAAGAAAACAAAAAAATAACTGAAAAAAATCTCAACATTTAGAACGTACCCAAGAGGGGCAGCACTTTCTCTAGGGCTTTTTTGTAGAACGGTGAAAAGCTCCTCCAGCGGGGCACTGAAGTCATCTAAACCTCTATTAAAGAGGTATATCAGAGCACCATACAGCCCATGTTCCCGGCATAACTTGACAACCTGCAAGGTAAATTAAGGTACATACTGAGCTGCTATAAAATTGTTGGCAGTGTTTAAAATGCACTAAAACAGTTAGCCTTCAGTAACAAAACATAAAATTACTCAAATATGACCTGGTTAAAATCCAAGGAGGAAATTTCCATATGAAGTACGCATTGCTCAACGCGCTGCAACCACCCTTTGCTGCTATAATGTTCAACCAGAGCTTGCATAATCTGTATGAAGGGGTGAAAACAGAATTAATGATTTACATCTAAACTGCAATTAAGAACAACACTTCAACAGTAAAAATACCTCAGGAGGAAGAAAACCAAGCATGTCCTTCAATATATATGGCTCCAAAAGCTCCAAAAATGTGTCTTTGGACAAACAAGAAGGAAAAAAACATGTCACTTGAACAGCATCTTCCAATTACAAAATATGAAAAAATCAAGATGTATTGATAAGACAACTGTTTTTTTACAGATTTTACAATTGCACTTTTTAACACGCCATTCTTGACACCAAAAAGATAATTAGTTTTTAAAATTGCATCAAAACTGAAACAAAAAATTGCGAACAAATTATGTCATTTTTCGCTAATTTTCACTTTTTTGGATTATTTGGTAAGAATCAACCATGCCATTTGTGAGACAGGAGTACATTGCATGGAAATTAGTAGGACAGTAGTCAAAAAATCGAATCTTCCATTTTGGCTTGATAGTGGCAACAGCAGCATTCACAGCTTAGGGGAAAACATCACCACAGTAAATCAAGTACAAAGCAGTTAACATTATCACCATCAACAGAAAGAGAACACTTCAATTTGTTAATGAGTTCAATGTAATTTGTTTGACCGCTTTTCCTGTGGAAAAAAAATAAAGATCACTTGCACTCGGTTCCTTTAAGCAAACGTCAAGTAACGAATTGCATGCTTGCAGGTCAATTTAATCAAAAATCAATTCACAATTACTTTTGACTTGCAGCAACTTATCATCTCACTAGTTAGTTAGTTTGAACTTTATTTTCAACATCTTACCATGGGAATTTGAATTTTATCATAAGAACAATACCCAAAACAGTAGAGCGGCCAGTATAAATAAGACAGAAATTTTATGTTAAGGTTTAGTTTGACAACATTTATCATGAAGTGTTTATAATATTTATCACTTCTGATAAAACACTCCAAAAAAGAGACTAATGTTAGTTTCAAATTTACAAAAAAAAAACACAAAAAATTCTTGAAAAAATTACTTATATCTGTGGCAGAAACACATTTTTTCAATAAGTAACTTAGAAATACTTATACAGACACACTTAATATGGGTGACAAGTGTCACAGGCATTTATTTGTGTTAAACCCTCTTTTATTATTATGGGTATTTCCGATTCCCACATCGGAATACTCCCTTGTACATTCCGTTTTTTCATTCTATAAAAGAATAGCCCCACCTCACCTTGAAGGTAAGTGGGTTTCTCCATTCTACATGGTATCAGAGGGATTTTTATCCCGACCCCTCCCTCCCTTGCGGCTTCCCGGCGTTCTCCCGGCCCCGCCTCTCTCCCGCCTGCCCTAACCTTTCCCGGCAGGCCCTCCCTCCCGGCGCTCCTCTCCTCTCCGGCCCTCCCGTCGCACCGCGCTCCATCTTCCCGGCTGCCCTGCGCGCTCCCTTCCGGCGGCATCACCCGCGCACCCCGCGGCTCCCCGACGGCGCTCCCTCCCCGCGGTTTCCCGCGGCTCCCGCCGCCTTCACCCGCGCGCCCGCCGGCGGCCTCCCGCTGCTCCCGACGGCCTCACCCGCGCGTCCCGGCGGCCTCCCGCTGCTCCCGACGGCATCACCCGCGCGCCCCGGCGGCCTCCCGCTGCTCCCGCCGCATTCACCCGCGCGCCCCGCCGGCGGCCTCCCGCGCCTCCTGCGCCTCCCGCGCCTCCCTCTGCTCCCGCGGCCTCTCGCGGCTCCCGGCTCCCGGCGCACCTCTCCTCCCCGCGTCCGCCGTCCTCCCGCGGTGCGCCCTCGTCCCAGCCGGCCTTCGCCCGGCGCCCGCGCCCTCTCCCGGCGCACTCCTCCTCCCCCCTGCGCGGCTCCCGGCTCCTCCCGCTGCTCCTCTGCGCCTCCCGCGGCCCGCTCCTCCTGCGCGCTCGTCCCGTCGCCGCGGCTCCCAGGCGGCCCTCTGCCTCGTGTCCCGCCTCTTCCCTGCCGGCTCCCGGTCGCGCAGCCCTCCATCGCGCAGCCCTCCATTCCCCCGGCGCCTCCTGCTGCTCCCGCGCGCTCCCGGCAGAGCCCCCTTCTCCCGGCAGCACGCCCTCATCCCCGCCGAGCGCCCTCGTTCCGGCAGCCCTTCCAGCACGCGCACGTCCTGCGCCCGATCATCCCGCCAGCCCGCTGCCTCAGCTCCCACCGCTTCCATGGCGGACTTCTCGGGACGTGGTCGTGCTTCACGTCGTCCACGTCCCTTCTGTCACCATTGTGGCACGTTTGGCCACCTGATCGCCCGATGTTGGGTCCTGCATGGCCGACCCTCTCAGCACCTGCGGCAGGAACAGCCCGCGGTCCGGGACGTGTCCTCGACTGTCGCCTCTCTTTTCCCGTCTCTGGCCCTGTCTATGGCCGACCTCAGGCGGCCTCATGATCCACCGGCCTCTGTCCGCCCCGCTCCCTCCTCGGCTTCTCTGGCCCGTACGGTTTGCCCCACTGCCTTGGTCAGCCATTGCTCCCCTGCATGGCTGCTGGACTCAGGTGCCTCCGACCACCTCACCGGTGATGCTGGTATGTTGACGTCTTATTGCCCTTATGCCGGTTCTTCAGCCATCACCGTCGCTGATGGGTCAACTATCCCCATAGCGGGCTTCGGTGCATGCTCCCTGACTCCTTCGATACATCTACCCTCTGTGGCACATGTGCCCCGCAGTCCCTTTAATCTGCTTTCCATCAGTAAACTGACTAAGGATTATAACTGTGCGGCCATATTTACTTCCTCTGGTGTTGTGTTTCAGGAGCAGGCTACGAACCGGGAACTTGGTCGAGGTCGGCTTCGAGACGGGGTCTACATGTTCGAGGGGCCCGCGCCCATTGCTTGCACATCTACCTCTTCTCGGGCACTTGATCTCCATTCCCGATTAGGGCACCCGCCTGCATCCACCATTCATCAGATGTTTCCGGACTTCCGTAGGACTCCTACTTTTCATTGTGAGTCATGCTCTTTTGCGAAACATCATCGCTCTTCCTACATTCCTCGCACGGATACACGGGCCTCCCACCCCTTTGATCTGGTTCATTCCGATGTTTGGGGCCCGTGTACCGTTCCGAGTCACTTGGGCTATAAATACTATATCTCATTCATTGATGACTATTCGCGAATGACATGACTTTACCTTCTTCGGGAACGCTCCGAGGTGTTTTCCACCTTCCAAACCTTTTTTCATGAAATTAAGAATCGTTTTTCTATCTCGGTCAAATGTCTCCGCTCGGATAATGGGCGCGAGTATCTCTCCACTTCTTTTCGGCAGTTTCTCCGGGAGAATGGCATCCTTCATCAGACCTCCTGTCCTGATACACCCCAGCAGAACGGCGTGGCCGAGCGGAAACACAGACATATTCTAGAGACTGCCCGTGCCCTCATTTTCCACCGACAGGTGCCTCTGCTCTTTTGGGGCGATGCCATTCTCACTGCTACCTACCTCCTCAATCGCCTTCCTTCTTCTATCCTTAAGGGGGAGACTCCCTTTCGGGCTCTTTTCCCCACTCTCCCTCTTCATTCCCTCCCTCTTCGAGTGTTTGGCTGCTTGTGTTATGTTCGTGACACTCGCCCTGGCCGCACCAAACTCTCTCCCAAATCTCTCCGCTGCATATTCCTCGGTTATTCCCGCACTCAGCGCGGATACCGCTGCTTCTCCCCGGACCTTCGCCGGTATGTCATCTCCGCAGATGTCTCCTTTGTGGAAAGTTCTCCATTCTCCTTTCCCTCTCCTCCTCCTGACTCTGCCATTGATGACTGTCTTCCCCTCATCATCCGGCCTCTTCCGGATTTGCCTCCTCCTACCTCTCCTCCTCCTGACCCTGTCCTCGATGATTGTCCTCCTCTCCTCATCCATCCTCCACCGGCGTCAACCCCTGTTGACACCCTTTTTGGTCAGGTCTACTCCCGCCGTCCTTCGACTGTATTCCCCGTTCCGGCCAATGACACTGATGCTCCCGCTTCGTCCGCTGCTCCTGCTCCGCCACCCGTGGACTTGCCCATCGCCCTACGGAAAGGTACTCGCTCCTGCCAGAGTACTCCTCTATTTGCATCTTCTTACAGGGGTTTGTCCGCTCTGGAGACGGTTTCTATACCTCGCACAGTTGGTGAGGCCAAATCTCACCCCGGGTGGCTCGCAGCCATGCGGGATGAATTGCAGGCTCTGGAGGAAAACCATACTTGGGATCTTGTCTCCCTTCCAGCAGGAAAACAGGCAGTGGGCAGCAAATGGATTTACACGGTCCGGCTGAATCCCGATGGTACTCTTCATCGCCTCAAAGCCCGCCTTGTGGCCAAAGGCTTTGCTCAGACATACGGAGTTGATTACTTTGATACCTTCTCCCCGGTTGCCAAGATGGCCTCTGTCCGGCTATTCATCTCTCTCGCCGCCCATCATCGGTGGCCTCTTCATCAATTGGATGTCAAGAATGCATTCCTCCATGGCTTCCTTGAGGAAGAAATCTATCTCCAGCAGCCCCCCGGATTTTGTGCCGCCGGCGCTGAATCTCGTGTCTGCCGTCTCCGCCGCTCTCTTTACGGCCTCAAGCAGTCTCCCCGTGCTTGGTTTGGTCGCTTTAGCACGGTCGTCAGCGACTTTGGGCTTTCCCGCAGTATGAAAGACCACACTGTCTTCTACAGGACGACTCCACATGGCTGCATCTTATTGGTCGTCTATGTGGATGATATCGTCATCACCGGCAGCGACTCTGTGGGTATCACCCATCTCAAGGCTCATCTTCACCAGCACTTCCACACTAAGGATCTTGGTCCTCTCACATACTTCCTCGGCATCGAGGTTTCCTACTCCTCTGCCACCATCTCCCTCTGCCAACGGAAGTATGCTTTGGATATATTGCAGGATGCTGGGCTGACTCAGGCCACTGCGGTCGATACTCCTCTGGAGCCTGGCGAACGGTCTCTTTATGCCTCCTCGGCTCCCTACCCCCATCCCGAGCGGTACCGTCGATTGGTGGGCAAACTCAATTATCTCACCATGACTCGACCCGACATTTCCTGTGCGGTAGCCAAAGTGAGTCAATTTATGGAGCATCCCACCACATCTCAGTGGGATGCTGTCATCCGCATCGCCAAGTACATCAAACGGGATCCTGCCCGTGGTCTTCACTACTCCCAGCATCCTCATCAGCATATTGAGGCCTTTTGCGATGCTGATTACGCTGGCTGCCTTGCCACTCGGAAATCTACCTCTGGGTTCGCCATTTTCTTCGCAGGCAACCTCATTTCTTGGCGCAGCAAGAAACAGACGGTCGTCTCTCGATCCAGTGCCGAGTCTGAGTACCGTGTCATGGCCACCGTTACTACCGAGATCCTTTGGCTTCGGCAACTCCTCCAGGAGCTTGGCTTTCCTCAGCAGACTTCTGCTCACATATGGTGTGACAATCAGGCAGCCACTAAAATTGCTTCGAATCCTGTCTTCCATGAACGCACGAAGCATATTGAGGTGGATTGTCACTTTCTTCGCCACCACCTGGAGCACAACCATGTCAGCTTTTGCCACATTCCGACGGCAGACCAGCTTGCTGACATCTTCACCAAAGGCCTCCCTGGTGCTCGCCTTGCCTCGCTTAGTTCCAAGCTGGGGATCCGCCACATCTGACACCCAGCTTGAGGGGGAGTAGTTATGGGTCTTGTGTGGTGTCTTCTTATTCTTTTTTGTGGGACTCGTTGTCCAAGCTGGGTCTGTCCAGCTTGAGGGGGAGTGTTAAACCCTCTTTTATTATTATGGGTATTTCCGAGTCCCACATCGGAATACTCCCTTGTACATTCCGTTTTTTCATTCTATAAAAGAATAGCCCCACCTCACCTTGAAGGTAAGTGGGTTTCTCCATTCTACAATTTGTAAGTGCTGTCAAACGCATGGTAAGTGATAAGTGTTGCGAGCATTTATCTCAAAGTGTTGGTAAGAGTATGTTCATGTTGCAAACCCATCTAGCTGCTATCCAGACTGTGCTTAAAAGGAATGACACGCATACATCACTGTATGACTATGATAGTACCAATAACAATTCTCACATTATCAACTCAGAAAAAAACAAGTTAGAATCAACATTTGGCATGATATTTAATGGAATCATTCAATTTGTAAGCTCAAAGTACTGAAATACCTTTTTGTTGAACAGCCATGAATTTAGAATAGATTTCATCAAAAAGGATATCAGTCTTTTTGATATGCAGGCAGAATTCAACGGCAACACCAGCAACACGGGTATATTGCTCATTCATCTCTGAATGCACAGTACTACTTGAACTCAATGAATCGTCAACTCGTTCCACATTTTCCAATTGGTTGTAAAATGCCACAGAAATATAAGAAAATACTTCATCTACATATGAAAAAATCAACTCGACTAGGTAAGGCATTACAGCCTCCCGTACTGCATCCACTGCTCTTGGAAGGTCAATAACACCATGGGCTTCACCATCATAGATTGCCATGGCCATGTTCAAAGCACCCATCCAATCACCTGCTTTACGCAGAACCAGAATCCGCTCTTTCCATGGAAGAAGACGAGAAACAATAAGATGTGAAGGTCCAATTATGTATATAGAAGCTCCTCTTACACCTACAGAATTATGATAGGACTTCTCAGGGTTCCCAAATATATTAGTAAAGTGGGTATTATACATGACAAGATCATCTGCTCCAGATCCATCAATGGAAAAACTAGCTTTGTGAATCAAAGAACCATCTTTAGCAAACAAACAGAGTTGTCCTGTCAAAGTGAGAATAACCAACATCTGGAGCAGCGTTAGATAACATAAACCCTAACTTGTGGGTGAGTGTAAAATTAAAACAGAAAATTAAAGGAGTGGTAGAAATCTAAATGAAAATGGTAGAAGGAAAACTAACAGCACCAAATGAAAATAATAATAATAATATGCATAGGAAAATAGCATGGCAAGCAGTTTCTTTTGATTTAATTTTTTATCACAATTTTATGCCTGAACAAGGACCTAGATAACATAAAATAGTGATAGCTAAGATAATAGTACCTCAGATCAAAGAACTAGCAGCTTAGAAATTCAAACGTAACAAACTGGTTTGCGAAGAAAACTTCACAACTAAAAGAAGAATTACGCAAGGAGAAGAATTACAAGAAGAAAACGAGAAAGGGGAAGCGAACTCTCCTGGTTGCCTCTCCAGGAGCCTCGGCCGAAACCCTCTGCAGTTGCTGCAGCCCGAAAGATTAACCATCGTACCTTCCCAATGCAGTGGCGCAATCAATATAAACTGTCTTCCCAAACCAAAGACCAAATTTACCCTTCATTTAAAACAGTTGGACGCCTCCTTCTAAAATAGGTCTTTAGTGGGGTGGGTGTCTCCAAATCATCCTCCTGAGCACCCACCCTATCATAAGATGCAGTAAAAATGGACAAAAATGTCCATGCATGGAAAACAGAATGTTGCACCGAGTCTTCACAATTTCCTTTGACAATGTCATGAAGCCCAGATTACAATCTAAAGTGAAGGCGTTTGCTCGGCTAGCTGTCCATGAATCAAGTCAACAGCAACAATATGCTGCAATTTCAGAGGTCTCATAGCTGGATCTTGGCACGTGTGTGATGTGTTCATCCAGTGCTGAAACCAGCCCCCATCAGTTATTCCATTGCTCAGCTGCCTAAACTTTGCCTAAACTTTGCTGGGTCGCATTTTGCTCTATGGAGTGTTGGATTTATCCAACTATGGTAACTGAATTTCCTAAGCAATCATTTGTTTGCTTAGGACAGAAAGAAACCACCGGTCATAGATTCAGAATTGTTTTCTGTGCTTCGAAATATTTCACAAAGAAACAAGTTCTGGGTATTCATGTCACAAAACCAGTTGTGTTTTCTGCAATATGTGCTTGTGCTTCTAGAGGATTTGTAGGATCCTCATCTAGAGATTTCACATAGTAATTGGATGGGAGCATTGCTCTGGATCCTTAATTTCCTGCTTCTGTTGCATTTTTTCTTCGTAGAAGATATTTAAATTGATGGGGAGGATCCTTTTTCCTTCATTATAGTTTCTCTTATTCTTCCATCCAAAAAAGAAGTAGTCGGTGATATTTTTGTTTGGGAGAAAAATAAAATCAGCTTTGCTGGAGTTGGTACCCTAGAACCAACTATTTTGTACTTTAGATTGTCTGTATATTCATGGAATTGAATATTAATAATTTTTTTATCACGTATTGATTGTTCTTCTACATTTCCTTAGATTATTTGCCACATCAAAAAGACATACCAGTTCTCCGCTATGATATCAACCTTGCAGTGTCATGACAATATTGTAGAGCAAAAGTGTTAAGAAACGTTGGTGCTAGAGTGAAGGAAGAGAGGAAGCTCTATTATCAGTGAAGGTATTACAGGAATTACAGCAGAGGAAGAAGAAAGAGAGAATAAAGAGAACTCCCCGAGGCTGGTACTCCATGGCCAAGGCCGTAGCCCCCAGATTCTGCCGAGCAGAATACTATCCAAAATCCCAGACTCCCCTCAACAACTCCCAACAACCACATTTATTCTCCCCAACTACTGCCACCAGCCCCAACACACATATTAAAGTAAAAAGGCATCATTACCCTTATTTAATATCTCCTACAGCTCAATGCACAGCAAACACTACCACGGACAAGCCCCCCATTCCCTATCATTCCCACCCGCTTAAAAAAAACAACTTATCCTCGAGGTGCGGATGAATTGCAGGGGAAGTGCTGGCCTCTCCTCCACTTGAAATCCAATGCTTTTTTTTCTTTTCTTAGAAGCCCTTGCTGCCATAATAGTTCGCAAGTAATCAAAAATATCAAAGCTGGACAAATAAAGCACCGAAGCCAACACAAGCACACCAAAATTGAAGACTGTAGGTTGAGAAACCCCCTTACCTTCAAGGTGAGGTGGAGACCTTCTTTTATAAATTGAGAATAAGGAATACACATGGGAGTATTCCGATGTGGGACTCGGTAATACCCAAAATAATAAAAAGGGTTTTAACACTCCCCCTCAAGCTGGACATGCCCAGCTTTGACAAAAGAGTCCCACAAAGAAAAAAGGTAACACCATACAAGACCAGATAAACTCCCCCTCAAGCTGGACATGCCCAGCTTGGACAAACGAGTCTCACAAACAAAAAAGGTGACACCATACAAGACCAGATAAACTCCCCATCAAGCTGGGCCGAAGATGCTATGGATGCCCAGCTTGGAACTGAGCGAGGAGAGGCGGGCCCCGGGGACGCCTTTGGTGAAGATGCCAGCAAGCTGATCCACCGTCGGGATGTGGCTAAAGCTGACATGATTGTGCTCCAGGTGGTGTCGAAGAAAGTGGCAGTCCACCTCAATATGCTTCGTGTGTTCATGGAAGACAGGATTTGAGCAGATGTGGGAGGAGGAAAGCCAAGCTCCTGGAGGAGTTGTTGAAGCCAAAGGATCTCCGTAGTGACGGTGGCCATGGCTCGGTACTCAGACTCCGCACTGGATCTGGACACGACAGTCTGTTTCTTGTTGCGCCAAGAGATGAGGTTGTCAGCTAAGAAAATGGCAAACCCAGAGATAGATCTCCGAGTGGCAAGGCAACCAACATAATCAGCATCACAAAAGGCCTCAATGTTCAAATGAGGATGATGTGAGTAGCGAAGACCACGGGCAGGATCGCGCTTGATGTATTTGGCGATGCGGAGGACAGCATCTCAATGAGAGGTGGTCGGATGTTCCATAAATTGACTCACTTTGCCAACGGCGCAGGTAATGTCGAGACGAGTCATGGTGAGATAATTGAGTTTACCCACCAACCGACGGTACCGCTCAGGATGTGAATATGGTTCTGAGGAGGCATAAAGTGAACGTTCCCCAGGCTCCAGAGGGGTATCAACAGCAGTGGCCTGTGTCAGCCCAACATTCTGCAGAATATCCAACACATACTTCTGTTGGCAGAGGGAGAAGGTGTCCGGAAAATAGGACACCTCGATGCCCATGAAGTATGTGAGAGGACCGAGATCCTTAGTATGGAAGTGCTGGTGAAGATGCTGCTTGAGGTAAGTGACACCAGCAGAGTCGCTGCCGGTGATGATGATATCATCCACATAAACGACCAATAGGATACAGCCAGCAGGAGTCGTTCTGTAAAAGACAGTGTGATCCTTCATGCTTCGAGAGAGGCCAAAATCAGTGACGACTGTGCTGAAGCGGCCGAACCAAGCACGAGGAGATTGCTTGAGGCCGTACAGAGAGCGGCGGAGTCGACAGACTTGAGACTCGGCGCCAGAGGCACAAAAGCCGGGTGGCTGTTACAGATAAACTTCTTCTTCAAGGAAGCCATGGAGGAAGGCATTTTTGACATCCAGCTGATGAAGATGCCAACGATGATGTGCCGCCAGAGAGATGAATAACCGGACGGAGGTCATCTTGGCCACTGGAGAGAATGTATCAAAGTAGTCCACCCCGTAAGTTTGTACAAAGCCCTTAGCCACAAGGCGGGCTTTGAGTCGATGGAGAGTGTCATCGGGATTTAGCCGGACTGTGTAAATCTATTTGCTGCCCACTGCCTGTTTGCCTGCTGGTAGGGGGACGACATCCCAAGTATGGCTTTCCTCCAGAGCCTGCAACTCATCCTGCATTGCCGCTAGCCATCTCGGATGAGACTTTGCATCACCAACTGTGCGAGAAATAGATACTGTCTCCAGAGCTGACAAACCCCTGTATGAAGAGACAAATAGAGGAGTACTCTAGCACGAGCGAGTGCCTTTCCGGAGGGCAATAGGCAAGTCGTCCGGTGCTATAGCAGGAGCATCGGACGAAGCAGGGATGACGGTGTCATTGGCCGGGAAGGGGGGGCACTCGATGGGCGACGGGAGTAAACTGTACCATACTGATGAGCAACAGGAGGTAGCGCGGGAGGAGGATGGATGATGAGGGGAAGACAGTCGTCAATAGCAGAGTCAGGATGAGGAGAGGGAAAGGAGAATGGAGAGCCCTCAACAAAGGAGACATCCGCAGAGATGACATACCGGCGAAGGTCTGGTGAGAAGCAGCGATATCCGCGCTGAGTGCGGGAATAGCCAAGGAATATGCAGCGGAGCGATTTTGGAGAGAGTTTGGAGCGGTCGGGACGAGTGCCACGAACATAACACAAGCAGCCAAACACTTGAAGAGAGAGGGAATGGAGAGGGAGAGAGGGGAATAGAGCCTGAAAGGGAGTCTCCCCCTGAAGGATAGAAGAAGGAAGGCGGTTGATGAGGTAGGTAGCCGTGAGGATGGCATCTCCCCAAAAGAGCAGAGGCACCTGTCGGTGGAAGAGGAGGGCACGAGCAGTCTCCAGTATATGTCTGTGTTTCAGCTCGGCCACTCCATTCTGCTGGGGTGTATCAGGACAGGAGGTCTGATGAATGATACCCTTTGCTTGGAGGAACTGCCGAAAAGGAGTGGAGAGATATTCACACCCATTGTCTGAGCGGAGACATTTAACAGAGGTGGAAAATTGGGTATGGATTTCTATATAAAATGTTTGGAAGGTAGAAAAGACTTCAGTACGATCTCGGAGGAGGTACAGCCATGTCATTCGGGAAAAATCATCAATGAAAGATATATAATATTTATGTCCCAAATGACTCGAGGTGGTACAGGAACCCCAAACGTCTGTATGAACCAGATCAAAAGGTTTGGAGGCCCTGTTATCCACTCGAGAAATGTATGAACTGCGATGGTGTTTCGCAAATTTACAGGACTCACACTGGAAAGAAATATGCAGACTCAAATCTGGAAAAAGATGATGAATGGTGGAGGCGGGTGGATGGCCCAACCGGGAATGAAGATCCAATGCCCGGGCAGAGATAGAGGTGCAGGCCATGGGTGGCTGTCCATCGAGCATGTAGACCCCGTCCCGAAGTTGGCCTCTACCAAGTTCCCGGTTCGTAGTCCGCTCCTGAAACACAACACCAGATGAAGTAAATATGGCAGCACAGTTGTAATCCTTTGTAATCTTACTGATGGAAAGAAGATTAAAAGGACCGCAGGGTACATGTGCCATAGAGGGCAGGTGAATTGATGAAGTCAGAGAGCATGCACTGAACCCCGCAATGGGTATCGTAGACCCATCAGCGACGGTGATGGATGATGAACCGTCATAAGGAGAGTAAGAGGTCAAAATACCTGCATCACCGGTGAGGTGATCAGAGGCACCTGAGTCGAGCATCCATCTCAGGGAGCGACGACCAACGAGGGCAGCAGAGCCAATAGAGTGGGCGAGAGGCGCCGAAGATGGTCCGGGTCTGGCGGATGCCGGAGGATCATGGAGTAGCCGGAGGTCCGTCAGAGAGAGGTCGAGGGAGGATGGCAGAGCTGGAACTGACGGAGAAGTCTCCTGGACCGCGGTCTGACCTTGCCGTGGTTGCTGGGATGGGTAGCCATGAAGGACCCAGCATCGGTTGATCAGGTGGCCAGGCTTGCCACAGTGTTGGCAGTGGGGTCGAGGACGACCTTCCATGCGACCACGACCACGAGGGCCGAATGAGCGTCCACCGCCACGACCGACGAGAGCCGAGTGATCGATGATGGGGGGGGGCGATGGGAGAGCCCGTTGAGCCTTGCCCATGCGATGATATACTTGTGGTATATCCAGCGTAGAAGGGCTGGCAAGCATCTCGGTGGCCGTTGTGGCATAGTCAGGGGCGAGGCCATTGAGGAGATTGAAAATGCAGAGCTGATCTCGTTGAGCCTGCGCGTCCGCCGGTGTCTGAGGAACGGGCCATAGCTCTTGCAGTTCGTCGCGAAGACCTTTCCATTCCAAGAAATAGGTCGGAAAGGACCGATCCTGCTGTTGGATGTGTGACAGACGCTGAAAAATGTCGGAGACCCGAGCCAAGTTGTTGGTCTCGGAATACATGATAGTTAAGGAATCCCAGAGTTCCTTGACAGTATTTGCAGTCCGGGTAACATCCTTTACCGAGCGGTCCATGGAATTGACCAGTAAAGCGAATATTTTGTTATCCGCAAGTTGCCAAGATCGGAATTTGGGGTCAATCGATGCGGGTGGAGGTTTCTCAAGATGAGAATCAAGGTCCATGCCTCGTAGGGACATCAATACCGTCTTCCGCCAAATGGAGAAGTTGGTTGCATCCAGCTGGTCATCGACGAGGCGGGTGGAGGCAGTGGTCATTGAAGGCAGAGCCGAGGAAGCGTCCATGGAGGAGGGAAAGGCGTCGCGCTGGATCGATTCGCTGCCGGGAAGATCTGTCGGAGCCGGGAGCCGAGTCTGGAAACGGCGACGGGTTCCAGGCCCGCCGGGAAGATCCGGGGAGGGCGACGGGAGGCGCGGGAGGCGCAGTCGTCGGGAAGAGCCGGGAGGGCGCGCGGGAGCCGGAAGGGGCCGCGACGGAGGGGCGCACTCGGGAGGAGCCGCGACGGGAGGGGCGCGCTTCAGGAGGGAAGGCGCCGAGGATGGTGGGGGGAGACCGGGCCGCACCGAGGAGATGCTCCGGGCAGGATGCGCCGGGGAAGGCCTCGTGCCAAGACACTAGTTTGTCTCATGAGACCTGCCGATGTATCGAGGAGCTATAGAGGGCTCCACCCATCACTTATTAAGTCCAATGCATTCCTCATATGAATAGTTTTAAACATATCATAAACCATAACATAATCATATCACATAAAACATGCATAAAGGAAACATAACATTTCCACATTTCAATCATAAGATATCAATACAACACGTTGATATAATAAAAACTCTTTAAAAACCATTTTCAATACCAAAATAAAATAAAGTTAAAACTTTGTATTTATTTTTCATTAAAAAAAAAGATGGCTTGTAGAGGAAGCCGAAACTCAAATAATGGTCACGACGGCGGAGAAGTCGTTGTCGCCGCATATGTACAGAAAGAAAAACATTCCCTTTTTGTCGTTTAGTGAAACGCTTCGTATAAAAAGATTCCTTTTGAATAAACTTAAAAGTCAAAGGGGTTTATACACCGTATAAAAGAAAGTTGTGTATAAAACCAAATATGCCTCAATGAAAGGAGATTGAGACGAAGTCCTTAAAAAGATCATTTTTAAAATAAAATAGATCTATTATGTGTATTCACTATAGGTACACATAAAGAAAGTAAAAATACAAAATAGGACATAATAACATCATGACATAATTTTAAAGTAGAAGATTAACCCAAAGAATGGAAGTTGGGTTAAGAAGTTCCCTTACCTTGCGTCCTGTCCTGACTCGACCGTTCTTTAACCTCCTGAATAATAAACTAGAGTAAATTTCTATTTAATTAAGAACCTTTTTCATGTTCATTATTCCTTTTATATCTCTTATTACCATGTTATGAACATTATGTAATTATTTAAGTTTATAACGGTCATTTTGTCGATCTTAGGTACTTGAGTCAAAAATAAAATTCTTATAATTACAAGTTGTTCATGTGGTGATATATCCATTATATCCAGAATTATTTTCATGATGTAGATATCATATATATCATATATATCCAGTATATACATGTATTTATAATATTACATAACATTTAGAGGTAAGAAATGAAATTCACCGTCCATGGAGACGGTAAGCCGTACGTACGCATGAACGCTACTTTCATTTCTATTTCGTATTTAATGGAATGAAATCATAATTATATAAAGGTATAATATAGTTCCAGTATAATATCATATATAATATCATTTACTCCATCCTTTATACATCCCACATATGGAATTAACGATTCACATCACTTTGAGGGGGCGGTAGTCCGCACTTCCTAAAATGAAATTATCGCGTTTACCCATAATGGAAATCATAAGGTATGCCATAAATGAGAAATACAGAAGCATAAGTAAAACATAAACATATTATATATCCTATATAAATATAGTGACATCTTAATGGCCACCTTTTAAGGTGTTATATGAGTGTTGAACAATCATCGTTTCGTGAGGCAGAAATTCGCCATCCACAGAAACCGTATGTTCTTTAACCATTAGATGTAGGTGTGTGTAAGTGTAGCTTGAATCCTTCTTATAACAACATCCTAGTATATTGAGGATACTGGTGTTGTTACAAAAGAAATGAATAAAAAGATTTTAGGGGGTTGGAGAAGAAAAACAAAACAAAACAACATTAGAGAAGACATTACCTCAAAATCGGGTAACTCTTTTTGATTTGAGCCAAAGGCTTCCTTGGGAAGAGTTCTGCCCAAAGTGAGGCTTCTAGGAGTAATAGGGGGAAGTTGGGAGAGTATTTGGGCAGAGGTTGGCCAAGTCAAATGGTTTTAAAGTGTGAATGAGGTGATAGAGGTGGGGGCCTTTTATAAGAGGAGAGGAGGGACACTCTTGGAAAGTAAGGAAATTTTATATTATTATAAAATGATTTTTGGATTATAAAGGTCCCAAACTTATATAATTCGTGGATAAGGTGATAAGGGTTATAAATATACCCATAAAATAGTCTTTGGATAAGTGTAAGCTTTGGATTGTACATTATCTTTTCATTTTATTAAAATCGTTAAATAATGAGGTCATCGCTGCATCATAATGATGTCATAAATAATTTAATTTATTTAATGTCTAAAAATTATAAAAAAAATACTATGTTGTAGGAAATCTTTTTATATTTCCAATTACTATTTATAGTCAAAAATATGACTTGTATAAACCCATGTAAAAATTGTTTTAGTAAAACATTTCATGTTTGTGTCATTTTTTACTTTAACATTAAATAAAAGGTATTTATGTCATTTTCTAACTAAAGTGGCTCCATGGGGTCCCCAAGTTGACCCATGGATTGTCTTGGTCGGTGATGACACATCCAATGAGGGTAGGACATGTGTCAAGCTCATCTCATATTATTAAAACATTATTTTTACCTTAAACTACACTAATTACCTCTAATCGCGATTAAGAACTTAAAAGTTACTATTCACCAAAAATTATTTTAATCTCATTGAACCACATTTTACTTCTTAATGACAACCATGTATGTCAGATTTTTGAAAATCAAATCACAGAAGTGGTAATATTTCATTTAAACAAAAAATCAGTTATTTAACTACCACTTAGTGGTTTCACTATTCATCAAAAATTGAAGTTTTTCAGAACAATGCCAAAATTTCACCCTAAGCTATAATTGATATTCTGAATTAAAAAATTATGTCTATTTTACAAAATTCCAAATATATAAGTTGCATTAATTAATTTTATAATTAATTCCC
Organism: Viscum album; assembly: GCA_963277665.1. Lineage (NCBI taxonomy): Eukaryota > Viridiplantae > Streptophyta > Magnoliopsida > Santalales > Viscaceae > Viscum > Viscum album. Next base: position 368,246,569 of record OY728131.1, read on the forward strand.
GCTGTCACAACAAATAGCGTGTTTTTAAGAAACAATTTATATCAAAAGATTGGCAATTGTTTATGTCCAATTTCAATGTTAAATTAATTATAATGACCACCATTGGATAAAATGGTAAAAATATATTCTAATTATACTTTAAAACCACTAAATAGTATAATTTATCACTATAAATTATTTTGATTAAAAAAAGTTGTTTTTAAGTATTTTTCACTATTCATAAAAAATTAGAAGTTCTCAGAAAAATACCAAAAAATCAACATAGGATAATTTCGATATTCCGGATCTAAAAATGAAGTCCATTTTGAAATATAAAATTTATATAATTTTAAAAATTGGTTATTACTATTCATAACGGCTACTTTGATTAGTCGCAGTGTTTTAGAACTCGAAGTTGCGTACAATGCAAGCTATTGCATTATTGAATGAGAAGCGTATTATGGAAGCTCGGGGTGTTACATTACCAGGGTACCCGGGCTGGTTCATGACAAAATGGTATCAAAGGGAGGTTTAAGCATCTTGCCTTGATGACAGTATGCATTTGAGTTTTCTTGTCGGGACTTAGGAGGTAATTGTGATTGAGTGTCTGACCAGCTCTCACCGCAATGAACCTTAAGTCACCAGGGTTGGTTAGAGAAATACGACTTGTGAATTAGTTCTAGTATTTTCCCTATTTTGATTTGGATAGAGTGGAATCCAAATCTTGTTATCCCTTCTATTAAGAATAGTTTTCCTTGTTACTCAGTTTGAGTGTTAATATTATGTCTTTTTATTTTCTGATGATGTGTAGAATCATGCCTCTGAGAAGACATGGGAATCAAATCCAAAGAGAGGATGCTGCTGAATCTCAGCAAGCGAGTCCTATTGTGGATCCGAGTCTGGTTAAGGTGATTGTTCATACTGTCCAAGCTCTAGGACAGGCGCCACCTCCAGTTCCTGTCCAGACTCCAGCTATAGATCCTCATAGTGATATTCTCTGAAGTCGTTCTCAAGAGTTCCTACGCTAGAAGCCACCAATTTTCAAAGGATCCACTGACCCTCAATATTCTGAAGAATGGTTGAGTAAGATTGAACGTCTGTTTGGGTTCTTGGAGACACCTAATGTGATCAAGGTGAAGTGTGCCACCTCCGTGCTAGAGGGACCAAGTAGGAGATGGTGGGACACAATGGAGATAGCTGGGAAACATGAGGGTTTGGAGTGAAAAGACTTTAGGGTTCTTTTCACTAATCAGTTCTATCCAGAATCAATGGTGTTGGCCAAGGCTGTGGAGTTTTTCAAGCTTGAGCAGGCCAATAAAACCATGTCAGAGTACTCAAATCGCTTTTCTAATTTAGTACAGTTTTCTTATGAGATTGTATCTAATGAGAAGATGAAAGCTTGACAATTCGAGTTGGGACTTCGATCAGATATTCGTTCTTAGGTTTTCTTACTGAATCTAACCACTTATTCTGATGTGCTGGATATGGCCATGATGGTTGAGATGGATCTGGCAGGAAAGTCAGGGTTGAAGGAGGTTCTTTTCCCTCCTAGTGGCAGTGTTGGTTCCTTTAAAGGAAAATGGAAGCATGACGTTTCTCATGGAAGTTCTCGACAATAGAGTCATTACAGACCTCAGGTAGCAACGAGAGGGGATTCTTTGACTTTCTATCAGTGTGGAAAGCCAGGACATTCTAAGAGGGTTTTCACTAAGGCACCCAAGAACTGTAGCTCTTGCGAAAATTTAGGGCACTTACAGAGATTCTTCCATCACTTCTCTACTCCACGTAGTATAATGGGATCATCAGAACCTCCAGAAACTACGGGGAAATCAAATGCTTCACGTATAAAAGGGTTCCAGCCACAGGCATCCGGAACGAAGCTTCTTCACATAGTGGAAGAGTTTCCAGAGGTAGCTAATACATGCCCTACAACTGTGAGAGGTACCATTACTATAGCTTCATCTTTATTGATAACTCTTTTTGATACCGTTGCATCTCACTCTTTTATTTCAACCCATATTGTTAATCTGCTTAATCTACCTATGGGGATTTTATCTTGTGCGATGGATATTACTACACCCCTTGGTACAATGAGAGAGAAGGGTCTCCATAGTCCTGCTTATGTCTTCTCTCTATCAGATGTTGATCATGCTTGGAGTTTCTTGGTTCTCGACATGAAATATTTTGATGTCATATTTGGGATGGATTGGATCATTTCCAATAAATCCCGGATCGATTGTTATCTTCAACGAGTCTACCTTACTACACCCAATGGTGTGCCTCTTGTTTTTCAAGGAGAATGGGACCCAAGGTCAAGCAGAGCTGGACCCTAGTATCCAGGGTTAGGGAAAGTTATATCAGTGTTTGATTTTTATATGAAGAGAGATTCAATGTGTGGTGATCTCCCTCCAGTCGTCACTGAGTTTCCTGATGTGTTTCCTTCTGACTTCTTTGGTTTGCCACCAGTAAGAGAGGTTGATTTTTCTATTGACTTAATGTCAGGTACTCAACCGGTTTATATTCCCTCTTACCAAATGGCTCCAACAGAACTAAAAGAACTGAAGTCTTAGTTAGACGATCTTCTTGAGAATGGTTTTATACGCTCGAGTGTGTCACCTTGGGCAACACCAGTTCTCTTCGCCAAGAAGGCTGATGGTTCTCTTCGCTTATGTATTGATTATCAAAATCTCAATTGAGTTACGATAAAGAACAAATATCCATTACCAAGAATTGATGATTTGTTTGATCAATTGAAAGGGGCAAAGTGGTTTTCAAAAATTGATCTTCGATCTAGTTACCATCAGTTGAGGATAAAATAATATGGCATTCAAAAGACCGCTTTTCGGAGTAGGTATGGCCATTATGAGTACCTTGTTATGCCCTTCGGCTTAACAAATGCTCTTGCAGTTTTCATGGATTTGATGAACAAAGTTTTCCGTGAGTATATAGATACATTTGTGGTAGTCTTTATGGATGACATTCTTGTCTACTCCAAGTCTGAGGAGGATCATGTGCACCATCTAAGAACAATTCTGACTCTTCTAAGGAATCACCGACTTTATGCCAAGCTTTCAAAGTGAGATTTCTGGATTCGGGAAGTGAAATTCTTGGGACATGTCGTGTCAGAACAAGGAATATCAGTTGATCCTGATAAGGTGAAGGCTGTTATGAATTGGTAACAACCATGAAATTTCTTTGAGATTCAGATCTTCTTGGGCTTAATAGGATATTATCATCGGTTTGTTAAATACTTCTCAAAGTTACCTTCTCCAATGATAGCTCTGACTCGAAAGGGAGTGAAGTTTTCCTGGAATGATAAATGTCAAAGTTCTTTTGTTGAGCTGAAGCGTCTTTTGACTACTACACCGGTGTTAACTCTTCCTAAGGCTGGGATAGGTTATGTGGTCTTCTGTGATGCATCGGGTTCAGGTTTGGGATGTGTCCTCATGTTGGGTAATCATGTTGTTGCTTATGGGTCTCGTCCGCTTAAGCCTCATGAGAAGAACTATCCTACCCATGACCTTGAACTTGCAGCTGTAATGCATGCACTTAAGTGTTGGAGACATTACCTTTATGGAGAAAGGTTTACTGTGTATTCATACCACAAGATCTTGAGTTATATCTTCTCTCAAAAAGATTTGAATCTCTACCAAAAGCGTTGGGTGGAGTACCTGAAATCTTTTGACTTTGACACTGCCTATACCCCGGGGAAAGGGAATGTGGTTGCATATGTGTTAAGCAAGAAACTTCCATCATAGGCTGTGAAAGAATCTTCAGAAGAGTGGAGTTTGATGGATCTTTTTTCTCAGTTACATATTGGAATTCAGTGGAAGGGGAAGAAAGTTTCTTTAGCCAGTGTCCAGTTGACATCTGTTCTTCTCAAGTTAATTCTTCAAGAAAACAACTGGATGATGAATTCCATAGCATTGGGGACTCTATTTATGGTGGGGAGACCAAAACTCAGTGGTCGTTCTCCAAAGAGGGTGTTCTGTGTTATCAAAACTATTACGTTGTGCTGTTATCGGCAAGGAAGGATGTGATGGGGGATTTCCATAACTCTCAGTGGGCTGTGCACCCAGGAACCACAAAAATGTTCTATGACATGTGGTGGCAGTTCTGGTGGCCAGGTATGAGACGAGACATTGCTGAGTTTGTATCTCATTTATATACATGCCAGCAGGTGAAAGCCGAGCACCATAAACCTTCAGGTTTGCTTCAACCACTTCCAGTACCTACATGGAGGTGGAATGAAATCTCTATGGACTTTGTGGTTGGGTAACCTCAAACCCAGAGGAAGAAGAACGTGATATGGGTTGTGATAGACAGGCTGACCAAGTTGGATCACTTTATACCTGTTTGGGATACAACCAAAGTTGAGGAGTTGGGAAATATCTATGTGAAAGAAATTGTTCGTTTTCACAGAGTTCCGTCTGCTATAGTCTCTGATAGGGATCCTCAGTTCACTTCTCGTTTTTGGAGAGGCCTTCAGGAGGCACTGGGATCTCAGGTCCGTTTAAGCACGACCTACCATCCATAATCATATGGCCAGATAGAGAGAGCTATTCAGATCCTTGAGGATATGCTCCATGCATGTGTTCTCAACTTTGGTGGGTTTTGAGATGATCATCTGGGGCTAGTTGAGTTTTCTTATAACAACAGTTACCAGTATGCGATCAAAATGGATCCTTTTGAGGCATTGTATGGTCATCCTTATAAATCTCCTTTATGTGGGTCAAAGATTGGTAAAAGTTCCTTGGTAGGACCGAGTTTGGTCCAAGAGACGACAACTAAGATCCAGTTGATTCATCAAAGAATGTTGACATCACTAAGTCGGTACAAGTCTTATGCTAATCGTCGCTGTAAACCTTTAGAGTTCTCAGTTGGTGACCAGGTGTTCTTGAAAGTTTCACCCCGATTAGGTCATCGACGGCTTGGGAGCCAAGAGAAGCTTGCTCTTCGTTTTGTGGTACCTTTTGAGGTTGTTGGTCTTGTAGGGAAAGTTGCTTACCGTCTAGCTCTACTACCATAGCTGATGTCGATACATAACGTGTTACATATATCACAGCTGTGAAAGTATCTCTCTGATCCATCTCATGTTTTGATCTGGAGTGATCTTGAGATTGAACCAAATTTATCTGTGACTAAACAACCAGTCAAGGTTGTTGATTCTGAGACCAAGGTACTTCATGGGAGAACGATACCTCTGGTCCGTGTACTATGGCAGCATGGTTCTGATTCTCATGATACGTGGGAAATGGAGTCACTAATGAGAGATCAATGGCCTCATCTTTTTGACGTAGAGGTTTCTTCATAGTCTCTCTGGGGAAAGAAAGATCTTATGGTGGGGAGGTTGTAATATCATATTACGTTTTCAGGTACTTTTGATGTTTCTAAGTACCTCTGTTTTTGAGTAGTGACTTGGGGAGTGTTTGGGTGAATTTTTTAAGTAAAACTAAATGGAAATGAGTTGTGCACATTTTGCGCACAGTTTGAAAAACCGTGCGACCAAACCATGCCATCCATGCAGTACTAGGTAGAGAGGTCCGTACGGTTTGTGCACGGTTTGACAGACCATGCGACCAAACCATGCCAACCTTGAAAACTTGGGTAGTAGCTAATGCACGGTTAGCGTACAGTTTTTCAAACCATGCAGAATAACCATGAAACCACTTAAATGAGATCCTATAAAAGTGTATCTCACACGTTTTGCCTCTAAGTGGCTTGTTTTTTCTCATAAGCGAGCCTAAATCGGGATTTTGCCTCTCCTAAGGTCAAGGAGGTTTCTCCCATCATTCTGGAGGTGATCCGAAGGCCTCTCTTGGAGAATAAAAGCCGGATTCTTGAGGTATTTGATCGTTATTGTTCGGTTTCTTAGATATACTTAGATCTACTTCTCCTATTATCTCGATTTCTTAGATCTGCGCCCGTTATGGGTGGATCTAAGTGTGTTGATGCCAAATTTGATGAGATTTGGTCTTGGTCTTTCTATAATAGGAGATCTAAGGTGGGTTTTTAAGGATTTATATCCAGAGATCGATTGACATCGTTGTGTTGCTCGGTTTTTGGGGTTTCTCGTTGGGCTAACTCCCGTTATTAAATCGAGGTAGGTGGTTCCGTCCCGACTTGCCAAATTGACCATCCTTGTATTGCTTGATTTATTTCAATTATTGATTTAAATTCAATTGCTCAAATTTTCTTTCAATTAAATTGATTAAAAGTCGATTCCAGTGAATCGAGGTATTTGAAATGGTTTTGGCATGAAAATTTGGAAAAAACCCAATTCCATTGAATTAGGTGTGTTTATGGAAATTTGCTGATTTAAATTGTTCAATTTAAATTATGGATTTGATGGAAATTATTTCAATTAAATTGTTGAATTAAATTGTGGAAATAAATCATGTAATGATGGAATTAGTTTTGAATGTATTCCAAACTGGTGAAAATGGCTTAAAATGATTTGACAGTAAACCCATTGGTTTTATCTTATGAAAAGGCATGTTTTGAATAAAACCTATTTTAGTTTTAAATGGAAATGAATTGAAATTTTTGAAATGGAAGAATGAGATTGATCGTATTTTAAGCAATTTTAAAATAGTTCTCCCATCGTGTAAGATCACATGCATGCCTTAGGTAGTTAGTGAGTTATTTGGATACACTCTACGCTATGACAATGTTCTAAAACATACTTGCGGCGGGTCACATCCTCGATGGGTTGGTGATGAGTCTCCTTTGTCCAGTGTCATAGGGACGTGTGTATACACATTTTATTGAGTTCACATAGAGAGTGCAGAATCCTATAGCTGGTTAATACTATCGTACCTTTTTGGTAGATGACCATGTTGCTCGCTTGTTTATTTATATTTGAGATATAAATGTATGATAATGCTTATGAACTGATTTACATGCCTGCTGAATTTATATAAACTGTTTTATATAAATGTTTTATTTAAGCCATTGTTTTAGAAATATTCCATCATTTGTAAAGCCTTTGCTTAAAATATTTATTTCCATCATTTGAAAATGTAAAGCATATTTTGTTAGAATATGGTTTTGAATTTCCAAACCTATTTATTTAAAAATTGAAAGCTTTTCTTTGGATAATCTATATTTGGAATCTGTTATGGAATCTTTGGTGGTATCCTACTGGGCTTAGGCTCACACCCTACTTTTGCCTTCGGGTGTTTGTAGACTTTCTACTTCCAGGTTCGAGTAAAGGGAAGGGATCTCCTGGAGGTGGATCCAGCTATTGATCTTTGGTCTTGGTGAGTTGTGTCCTTAGGGACCTTGAGGTTGTTTTCCCATTTTTAGTACTTGGGTTGTAGTACTTTGGGATTTTTTTTACCTCTTTGTATTCTAGTACATTACTCCCAGTGGAGTTTCTTTTTGATATACATATTATCTTGTTTCTTTTCTTCTGCATTGTTGGTGGCAAAATCGTTCCCACTTGCATGTTGTGTGATGTCAGGTGCTAGTTACCGACCCGTGGGGATCAGGAATTCCCTTCGGGCTATGTCAGGGCCGACTCGATTATCGGGTTACCAGGGTACCCGGGCTGGTTCGTGACAATTAAGTTATAATATTTGATAGAAGACATAGATATAAATGAATATATTGCACTACAGTAAGATAATAAAAATAAGGTGTTTTTGTTAGAAACACCGACCTATATATCTCCAAGTACGAAATTGATAACAACGACATTATTGGAGTTTTTTGATGAATAATTGCACCAAATGTTCAACACACGGACATGTATCTTTAGAGTTTCATTTGACTCTGGAAAAATATCACACAATGGGGTTATTGATCTGGACATAATTTTTTTATTCTGTACATTTACAATTAGTTTAGAAAGATAACTAAATCATAAGATAAAGAAGTAACAGAGTTACAGAGATCACATTATATAAAAAAAATTAAAATATGAATAGTTAAATTTAAATGATACCTAAGATGGGTTATCAAATATTTCTTTATAGACAATATTGTGTGTGAAATCAGCAGCTGTGTTATGGCTATCTGCAACTATTATTTTCAAACCATTTAGTGAGGTTACCCTAGAAACAACCACATATAATTAACCATGTGAGAACACAGGCCTGCGTAGAAATAACCCAACTGAAGAGAAAGATTGTCCTTGACTCTTATTAATAGTCATAGCATAACATACTATCAAAGAATATTGCCTTCTTTGTAATTTTAAAGGCCATCTAACATCAGATTGTGTTATAGTTAATCTTGGAATGAATTCACAGTACCCTGAATGACAACCAGTTAAATTTTTTTCTCCGATGACATGGTCTCCCAAGTGTGTAACAATCATGCGAGTGCCATTACACATACCAAATAATTGATCCACATGTCTTAACAACATGACATGAACACCAATCTTCAGACTAATTTTGTGCGTTGCCAATCCAGAGATATTAATACCATTTAAAAACTCAGAGGTGTATATATTCTCTGGCCCATCAGAATCAAAACTGGCATTGAAAACACTGTCAGAGCTGAAGTAGTCTCTACTTTCAACATTTGTGAGAGATAGCATGTAGTCATTGATTTCTTGAACAACATCACGTGTTGGAGATAGAATATCTTTGTCCTTTAGAAAGAAGACATCATCGTAATGATCTGTGAAAGCAGGATATGTGAAGTCAACTATTGCTGCCAATGCATTATCAGTTGATTTTAGAATATAATCTTCTGGAATATGAATTACCAATTCACCATCATCAGGCTCTCCAGTGATACCATCACCAATATCTAAAACCTACTTTGAAAAGGTTTGTAAGTCATCTGAATAATTATTGGCAGTACTGGAATGCAATCACATGTTTTTTGTTAGAGTTAAGACTCTACATTGTTTCCAAAGATATGATGACTTAATACTTTCAAAAAAATGTCATTTCTGTTACCACCTGGTATAACTGGTAAAATTTGATATAAATATCCACCCAATATAACTATGATACCTCCATACGGTAAAGATGTAGCATTGACATTTTTTGTTGTCATTATATCTCTTAGAGTACGGTCCAGAGCCTCCAAACAGTACTTGTGAACCATGGATGCCTCATCCCAAATAATCAGTTTTGTAACATGTAATAGCTGTGCTAACTCACTCCCTTTTTTAATATTGCAAATAGATTTCTCATTAACAGAGATTGGAATATGAAATTTAGAGTGCGTCGTCCTTCTACCAAGAAGAAGTAATGATGCTATTCCACTTGAAGCTACTGCCAGAACAATACTACCCTATGACCACAGAAAAAATGTGAGTACTCTCCAGATAAATGTTTTACCGGTCCCTCCGTATCCATGCAAGAAGAAGAAACCCCCACAAACAGTTGATATTGAAGAAAAAATGACATTGATCACATTTTTTTGTTCAATGGTAAGAATACCCTGTAAAGTTATGTAATCATTTCGAAGACCGTCTCTGTTATAGTTTAGTTCCTCCGCAACTGAACGATTTTTATGAGTGTCAATTACAAATTATGGAACAGGAATAGGGGGGAAACACTGAAGAGATATACTGTTGCTTTGTAAAATGTCATCTATTTCTTGTAGAGTAAACATGTGCCTCTGTTCATTAGTGAGTGTGAAATCTAAAGAAAATTTGAAACATATTTAAAGGGCTGTATGAATGAAATGGTAAGTACTAAATTAAAAAATGTATAGTAAGTAAATAGCAGTACAGAATAACATGAAATGATAAGGTAAATTCTCTTTGGAGAAATTATGTATAGTACCTTCTAAATCTGTCAATAAACTGCTCAGAATTAGAAAGAAGGATGGTTCCTCAACAATATTAAAGAGATAACTCACATATATTATGACTGAAAATATAATTAAAATTTGGAGTAATATTATAGACATCAGTTCTAACTGCATTAAATACACAAAACAACACTTTTCAATCAATCATAGAACTGTGCAGACATATAGAGAACAATATAATTACGAAAGCATCAAATTCCTTCACTTGTAACATAGAAATGCACAGAAACATTGACAGTACATGACATGGACTACTAAATCATTTGAAGAAACAAAATATAGAACATTCTATAGAAACATATGACCGTGCAATTACATTATAGACATCATAATTAAAAATGCAGGACAAACATCCAGTTTTTTCATAGAACTGTGCAGAAACATGTACAGAACATAACATGGACTAATGTAAAATTTAAAGAAGTGTGCAGAAACATGCAGGAAGAACCATGTCATTTAGAGTTATGCAAATACATGAAGTTATTTATTGTATAAGAATGTCTGACATAGACTGTATTGAAATCTTTATAGAAACATATGTAAACGACTAAGTATTAATCAAACAAATTCTTACAGATTCTAGATACAATGAAGTAATTAAAAATGACAGCTACTACACAAAACAATTGTGTGTAATGATATAATACAGCTATAACCATGTCATTTAAAAGTATACAAAAGTGTCAACCATTTGATATGTGTTCACCTGGGGTAGAATTTTCATAGAATCACCTAGTTAAAAATATAAAAAGTGTTACAACAATAGCTACATGGAATCTTTAAAGTAACATCTTGCAGATTCAATGATAGCGTTATTGATGTTTATAGGTTGACATAAGAGTAAATAGATGTGTAGAAAATACATAAACAAAACATTAAAGTAATGATGTAGTAAGAAAAAGTAGTTGATAATTTGAAATGTGTACCTTGAATTTGAAGCCTTTGTCTTGCAAAATATAAGATATCTTTAGAGAGAATATTGCAGGTTTCATTCCAAACTATATCCGGGTGAGAAATGCTATTTGGGATTAACATGCTTGAAAATAGTCTGCGTAGACAGTGGCCCATTCCCCATGCTGAGACCTCTTTAATAGCGTCAATGAATTCTCGGTCATCAGCTAGTAGTCCCATAGCAGAACAGGCCTCCCTAAAAGTTCCATAAGTAATGCTGTTGACAATTTTCAAATCCTCATATGATGTTTCACCTCTGATTTTTGTTATAAGAATCCACAGGTATTATAGTTCTCTAGTGGTAGGAGGCACATAATAGAGTCGACCAATACTGAAACCCTGTTTTCTGGGATGCCATTTTTTTCTTGAATATGGAAGAAAAAACTAGTTGGTTATTCTGTGAAAGTTAAACTTCTACCTTCTGCAAATGTCACATTTGATTTAAACCAAGACGTGAACATTGTTTCAGAAACATTTACGTCAGTTAGGACATCTTCAATTTTGTCATTGTCTCTGTATGTCACAGAATTTTGCCCTGGTAAATGATAATGCAGCCTGTCGACAGGTGGATATCTATAATGTATATCTGAAGAGAAGATCTGATAGGAAGACTCACAAGGTGATATGTAGCAACATTCATAATACATCTTTATCTCATCAACAGTGTTGTCTAATAAGTCTTTGTTGTTTCTTTCATATAGTGCTACCATTACACGATCATTTCCTTTGCTTATATATTTAAAGAGATACTTGATAAAAGATGACTAGTTTCAAAATTCAATATTGAGATGGGATTGATACTTGAGTAGGAAAACTGGATTATATGGTACCATAAAATGATTATCCAAATCAACACCATTTTTATGGATTGTTCCGCCGTTATCCATTCTACGATATATGACATAATAATCATCATCTACCGTTGTATGTCCAATTTTTTTTAGGAAAGAATTAGAGATTTTTTCATTTTTCATACAAGGAGAAGAATGTCTGGAATCTCCACAAAGGCCGTGGAGCATATAGTTTTTAATAGCTTCATGTAGTCTTGGGTAGGCAACTTTATCTGGAATCTCAGCGGACACCACTCTGCTAACATCTGATGGAGTGATAAGTTTGTTTTCATGACAAAGAAACAATAAAATGTGGACATGTGACAAACCACATTTCTAGAATTCAATGGTTCGAACAACTGTAATGGAAAAAATAGATTAAATCTAGTTAGTATTAGGTGATGTAATAAGAAAGAATAAGGTAAACATACTAAACTATAAAAATTGATCTTATAAGGTAAACATATTGAACTATAAAAAATGATCTTACCTGCCCTTGATTTTCCAAATATACAACGTTCTCTTAAATCTTTTAGAAGATGTTCAAACTTTATATTGAATACTCGAGATAGTAATTTTGGACAGTCAGCTGGATGAAGATTCTTTTGTCTAACAAATCGACTGATTTTAGGCCACATTAGGTTACACGTAAATGTTAGGAAAAAATATAGATACCCTGCCCAATTACAAATTGACATTGCATCCTAATAATTTTGAATCATATATCTTGGACCACCAGTAAAATAAGAGGGTAAAATGATGCACTTACCACAAGAGGACCCTTCCTGGTCACCTATAAGGAATACATCTTGCAAACCATTGTATAGGTTGACCCGCAATCACTTCTGGTTGAAATGAATATACGATAGTCTCTAAGACTCAATCATTGTGTAAGCATCAACGGAAAATTATTGCAGTAATCTTCTAGAATGTAGCAAAGTGGATGCTTCAATGTCACAAAATTGCAAGTGAAAAGAGAAGTATTCTCTCATTGTAACCTTTCTTATCTTAGCACTGGTTGTCAACGGAGTAGTGCGATGCATTACGTTGTCAACATATCCATCCTGGCCACCATGGAAAATCAATGGATACTATAATGAAAGATACAAAGGGTTAAGCTCACCAATTCGTTGCAATGAACCACATTTGGTTTGAATGATGATGTCAAATTCTTGGTTTAGATCTTCAATATCACCGACAATAATCATGGAAATTTCAGATGTTGTCGGTAAGTTATGTGTCGCCTCATTTGTTCGTCTTTTTTTAAGTAGGCATAGCTTTAAGTTTGGAACATCTTCACGATTAAGGACATTTTTTGCTAATATGAACTGTTGAGCTAACTCATTGATCTCATGTAGCATATGTTGCAACTTCTCAACAATACTGAAGTTAATAATTAAGTGAAGATTTTTGCCATCATAGCTGGAAGACATATTTGTGTCAGAAAAATATAATGAAAAGCATGAGATTGATATTCATAGCATTGAATTTGAGAAATACCTCATACTACTAACTCTATTCTGGCACTCATGTTCTATGTCAAACAGATATAGTTGGGCAAACCTTGGGAGGTGTCCTTCTACCGGACACAAACTACCTATGCGATGGTAGTTCTGTCCATTTAGTCTGAATATAGTTGGGGCTCTACTGTTGCTCAAAGACCTATCAACCTTCCCACCCATAGACATGAATGCAAACATAGAATTATAAAGATGCATCTGTTCTTGGAAATCTTGTGCTTGGGATGAAGTTATATTGAAAACTAACATCCGTAGGTATGGAGGAGGTGACAGTAGTAAATCCAAAGCAATCTTTCCCATCGAGCAGCATAGATCAAAACGTGGGGTTTTTTGGTTACTGTATTTCCTATTTCTCTTGTCATACCACATAGTAGAGTGACAGTATTGGCATATATATGTGGGGTCTCTAATATCTGATTATCCTGAATGTTGGGGAAAAATGTATAAAAAGAATTATTCAATTTGCAGAGACAGTCAACGAATAAAATTTGATTTATGATATTAATAATGCAGGATTACTAAATACAATAACCTGTGTTCTCCGCAATGTCTAGTTCTAATGAGTTTCCTGTAGAAGTCGATGAAATGTAAATATGGTGTGTCCTAACCTGTATAGAATGTAATACTATTTAAAGATCAATTTGTTAGTCAACAAACCTATGGAGTTTGCAGTTGTGCTGACGAAATCAGTATTGTTTGAACATGTTGGTGAAATATGTTAAGGGAAATCTTATTGAATAGAATATCACAGTCTAGAAACTTTAATTAGTTATAATAAACAAATGAAGAAATCTATATTAATGCAGAAATAACTTATAACATACCTATCAATGATGTAGTAGTGTAGTGTGGTTCAATAATATTTGGAAGACAACATCTGTACATAGAGGATAGAGTAAGATATGAAATTTAATTGACATGTTTAGACATATTTAAGTGTATCAGTAATGCATACTCTGTCAAGTTGACTACTACAGATTTAGTGAGATTGTTGTCCTCATTCAATAGACCTAAAGTAAAAAGTGACATAAGTGTTAGATGGTCAGTAATTAAACGGTTGACCCATATTATGGTCATAAAAGTTCATAGACATCAGACTTACAATAAGGTACATGGGAGAGGGTTTGATGTCTTTGTTTTCGTTTGTTTTTTTCGGCATACATTGTTGACTCGGTATGACTTGTAGTTGGTACTATGAACAAAGAAGTAAAAAATTATGAGTAGTTTAAGTTAGATGGAAACAATAAGCTTCGTCTAGCATTTGTCAAATGAACATACCATTAGCAGATAGAGGTGACAATGGTAATCATCAGATTGTATGTTCGATGCCATTTGCTAATAGTGGCTGAATAATTGGAGTACCGGTGCACACGGTAGAAGGAATTGAAGAACCTAGAGTACATGACATCATTGTTATTATAAAAATTGACATGAAAATCATATAATGATATAAGTAGAGTTAATAATTAATTTATTATAAAAAAAAGACAGTACTCACAATTTTGTTGACGTTGCTGCATGAGTAGTCTTCTGTGGATCCTTGATTCTATAGAGTTTGAAGGGGTATGCATGGTTTTGTTGGTTTTATTTGTATATAATTTTCAAGGTGGCATGGAAAATATTTTATAAATAGTTGATAATTGAATATAAAATTCTTATCAATAGGCAAACAACAAATTTACTGAAGTTCATGCTTAGAAGTTTAATATTAACACAGTAGACAGGAAAATGATTATTGGAGCATAAATACATTAAAATACAAGTATTCAATATAATGAATATATAATGGTAAACATAATGTACAAATAATGGGTTTAAATCACATTTATGAAGCGATACCTGTGTGACACGATTTGATTCCCTTCAGATGAAAGACGCAAAAGGTTGTTGTCAAAGGAGTTGTATATTATCACTGAAAAGACATCAGCTATATATGTGTTGAGTATCAATGATGGAATGGAGCAATGAAATCTTTCATGTATCCAAAGATAACCTATGAAAAAGAACTATTAGTAAATGGTAAAGTGAAAGAAAATAACTATCTAATAAATATACCTTTCAATGTCACATGGAATTGCTATTTCAATCTACTTGAAATGAAATAAATTACACAAATATTGGGGACTGGATAATAAAATAAGGAACTATTTTACAGTAGCTGCCATATAAGTATCATAATGCAATACATTGGTATGTGCTGTTATATATTGTAGAAAGGATAGGCCTTCTACTGTTTAGGTTGCAAAAATCTAAAAATTGGGGCTCAAAAACAGAGACCCAATGAAAGCACCTACATGCCGGAAGCAGAACATGACGTATGATGCAGGGTTATTACAGATATAGCCTTAGTACATTCGCAATAAACATGTAAAATATGCAGTGCAGAGTGACAGAAAATACATTACATAGATAGTAGAAAACGGATCTGTACTGGGTTGTTGCGGCGAACCCTTATGTGAGATCGACAAAACTAAAAAATAAACCATATTATACTCAACTAATTCTCATTCAGTTAGGGCCCCTATATTTCTTTCAGCAGATACCTTACACGCAACCCATTCCCCAATCGATTCCCAATTGTAGAGAATGAAAGAAGCAACAGACATGAAGATGAATAAGGCATCACATCTGCCCCTCCTGGAAGCACCAACCTCACGTTTTCTTCTTCTGAAACAGTGACTTTGAAAGTTACATATTCTTATTTATCTATTAGGAAACTGAAATAAATCCGTGAACCACATGGAACGAAGGAGCAGTCTGAAGGACCTCCTTCACCCATCGGATTAATGTTTATCCACCGCTTCTAAATTTAGTGCCTAACCTGATGATTTCTTGTACGGAATACACAGAAACCCTACTCGCAAGATCGGTGATGAAATGGGCGATGAGGATTCGGATGTCAGCGATGGTAAGCCCGAGGCAGTTTTCCAAGTTGGGGATGGTAAGTGTGATGATTCCGGGGATGATATGCAGGGGGAGATGAGCAGATTCGAGCAGCGGTGTAATGAATTGATCTTTCTCGAAACCTTACTCATGGCTGGATAACCTGGTATAGAATGCGAGCAGATTGGAAAGCTACGAGCTTAAAGAATAGATAGACGAGGTAGCGCGCGAGGGTTTGGGGGTATTTTTGGGATATAATGTTTTTCTTTGGTGATGTGATTGAATCTGGAGGTGAAAAATCAGTTGGTAAACACCTAGCTTTAGTAGATATAGTAGATATCAGCTAATTGATATTCAATATTAACAAATTCTAAAGATATATCCTTTTTAAGAACATAATCACTTAAAAAATGATGCCTTATATCAATGTTCTTAGTTCTAGAATGACTTATAGTATTTTTTGAAATATTTATAGCACTAGTATTATCACATAAAATAGGTCTACTATTAAAATTTAATCCAAAGTCTAGTATATTATTTTTCATCCATAGTACTTGTGCACAACAACTGCTAACAGATACATATTCTGTCTCAGTAGTTGATAGGGAAACTGAGTGTTGTTTCTTACTCGAACAAGATACTAAATATTTCCCTAAAAAGTGATAGGTTCCTATGGTACTTTTTCTATATAGCCTACAACCTCCAAAATCAATATCTGAATATGAAATTAAATTAAAATCAAAAGTTTTTGGGGGTAAAGAAGATATTAAAAAATATTTCCTTTTAAATATCTAATTTTTTTTAACAATAGTAAGATTAAATTCTTTTGGATTTGATTGAAATCTAGCACATAAACACACATAAAACACAGTGTCTAGTCTTCTAACAGTAAAATATAACAAACTATCAATCATACCTCTATATAACTTGTTATCCATTGGTTTTCCAGTTTCATCCGAATCAAGTTTTATATTGGTACACATGGGGATTATATATGTCTTACTGTTTTCAAGTCCAATTTTTTTAAGTAAATCAATAATATACTTTGATTTAAAACATTTTTATAATCTTTTTGATAAATATGAAATCCTAAAAAGAAATTAAGTTCTCCCATCATACTCATTTCAAATTCATTTTTCATTAATTTTGAAAAATAATTATAAAGATTTTTATTAGTTGAACAAAAAATAACATCATAAACATAAATTTAAACTAATAAAATATCAGAGAAAACAATTTTCTTAAAAAGTGTTGGTTCTACCAATCCAACAGTAAATCCATTTTTTAAAATAAAAGAACTTAATCTTTCATACCAAGCTCTAGGTGCTTGTTTAAGGCCATAAGGATCTTTAGTAAGTTTAAAAACAGAGTTTGGTTTTTGAGGCTTTTCAAAACTAGGAGGTTGTTCAACATAAAATTCCTCTATTAAATAACCATTTAAAAAGGCATATTTAACATCCATCTGATATAATTTAAAATTCATATGAGATGCATATGCTAAAAGAATTATTATTGCTTCTAATATAGATACAGGAGCAAAGGTTTCATCATAATCTATACCTTCTTCATGATTATAATATTTAGCTACCAATCTAGTTTTATTTCTAGTAATGATCCCTTGATCATTCTGTTTGTTTCTAAAGACACACTTTGTTCCTATAAATGGATAATTGTTTGGTCTCTCTACCAATTCCCAAATTTCATTCCTCTTAAATTGGTTTAGCTCTTCTTACATATTTAACATCCAACTCTCATCATCTAAGGATTCCTCTATAGTCATAGGTTCTAACTGAGATAGAAAGACATAGGATTCATCTAGGTTTACTAAATTTCTTATGGTTCTAATACCTATGTTTAGGTCTCCTATAACAGTTTCTAAAGGATGGTTCTTTAGGGTTCTAGACTATTTAGGCAGGACACTTTCAGGTTCTTCAGTATCATGTTCTTCTGAACTAGACTGAATTTTATTAATATTATTTTCAAAATCATATTTAAGGGTTTTAAGTCTCATGTTTTCATACGAATCAATGACTTCATCAGTTTTATCTTTTTCTTTAATGAAAGGATCATTTTCATCAAAATTCACATGAACTGAATCTTCAACAATACTTGACTTTTTATTAAACACTCTATAGACTATAGAGGTAGAAGAATATCCTAAAGATATTTATTCATCAGATTTTGGATCGAATTTACCAAGATTATCCTTGATTTTCAAGATATACACCTTGCATCCAAAAACATTAAAGTATTTTATTTTGTATTTACGTTATTCCAAAGTTCATAGGGTATCTTTTTGAAAAATAGATGAATTAAAACTCTATTCATGATATAGCAGGCTATGCATACATATTTTACTAAAAAATAGGTAGGAAACTATATTAATTTATCATAGTCCTTTCCATTTCTTGAATATTTCAATTTCTCCTTTCAATAATCATATTTTATTGAGTTGTTCTTGGTGAAGAGAAGGTATGTTTAATACCTAGATTTGAGCAAAAAGAATTAAATTTTTGGTTCTCAAACTCTCCACCATGATCAATTCTTAATGAAATTATTTTAAAACCTTTTCCATTTTGAATAATTTTACAAAAACTTTAAAAAATTGTGAAAAATTCACTTTTGAGTTTTAGAAAATAAACCCAGGTAAATCTAGAATAATCATCAACTAAAACATAGATAAATAATTTAACAACTAAACTTACTACTCCTGATGGTCCAAACAGATCCATATGGATAATTTCTAAAGGTTTAGATGTATCAATTTTGTTAATAGATTTGAAAGAAGATTTGTGATATTTTCCAATTTGGAATGCATCACCAAATCTTTCATTGTCAAACTTAAGACTAGGAAAATCAGAAACTAACTATTTCTTAGATAATTTATGTAAATCATATATATTATAATGAACAAGTATTATATAATATATCCATGACTCATTTGTCTTTTTAGTTAAACAATTCACCTTTTTTTTACCCAAGGAATTTAAGTCCAAAGTATAAACATTGTCAGTTCTAGGTGATTTAAATTTGAGAAATTTATCTTTGAACACCGAGCAAGAGTTGTTAGAAAAATCAACATAAAAACCATTATCACAAAGCTGAGAAATAATTATTAGATTATGCTTTGGCCATTGTACATACAATACTTTATTAATTGATATGGTATTTGAATCTCCAACAATTACAACTCTAATTATTTTTCCTTTGGCATTGTTACTAAAATTGATTAGTCCTCCATCCATTTGAGTCAGTGTATGAAAGTTTTTGGAGTCTCCACTCATATGCCTGGGACAACCACTATCCATACACCATATGGATTTTCTTTTTTCTAGCCTGTTTCCTACAAAAGTAATTAAACAAATGTTGGTTTTGGTACCTATATCTTCTTAGGTCCAGTAGTGTTAGAAAGCAATGATCTGAGAATCTAGACCTACTTTATTTTTCCATAATTTATATCACTAGATTCAAAAAAAAATTAGAAATAAAGTCTCTTTTAATAATACTAATTTGAGTAATTTTCAAATATCATTTATTAGTGAAATGACCTTTTGTTCCACAATAATAACATGTATCATTTTCATAATTAGGGAAAAATAATTTTTATGCAATTTTGATTTCTTTCCCTTACTTATTATTCCAAATATTTCCCTTTTAATAACATTATTTCTAATAATTTAATTTAAAATATTTTATCTTTAATAAAAATAAGAGAAACACTCTTATAGGATTCTACTTCATCCTATAATTATTTGATTTTATTTTAATGATTAATATTGTTTGATATAGAGGAATTGAATTTTTCAAGTAACTCTTGATGTTGTTTTAGAATGATATCTCTTTCACCTAAAATAACATTATGAATGTTTTTTTAGAGATTTATGTTTCTTTAATAAGGAATCATATTTTTCTTCTAGCATAGAACTATAGGCTTCCAATTTATCATTTGTGAAACTACCATAATCAGATGCAGAAGAGTAATAATTTTGTACCTTTTCTTCTTCTTCCTTAGACATAAAGCATATGTTGGATTTTAGATATGATTGATCTTTTTTCTGAATCAGACTTTGAAGAGCTGTTGGAGTCTTCAAATACACTCCATGTAGCTTTCATTGCTCCTTTTCTTTTGTGCTCATAATCAATATTTTTTTTGATATATTTTTTCTGTATTTTTTCTTTTATCTTTAATTGAGGACAATCAGGTCTTATATGAACCAATTTATTGAATTCATATCATCAAACTTCTCTTGGTTCTTTTTCATCCTTTCTGAAGGATTTTATGAATCGTATTTTCTTTTTGTTGAATTTGATGAACTTTCTGGCTAGTTGAGCTAGTTCCATTTCAGAATACGAGGAATCTAATTTTTTTATTCTTTGACTTATTTCTTTGATTTTTTTCTATGCTTTTGAGATGTCACTTTAAGATAAATATTTTCTTTATTTATTATAATTTTATGATCTTCAGCTTCAACTTGCATCTCAACTTCATACACCACCGGTGTTCCAATTAATTCTTTCATTGTAAGATCTTTGACAGGTGATGATTGATGAATAACAGCAGATATGCCATTCCATTTTGAAAGTAGTACTCTCAGTAATTTAAAATATTGATTGGATTGTTTAATGGGTTCAACTAAGGTTGTAATATTATTGACAATTTCTGTAAGCCTTCCATTCATCTGTGTGATTCTTTCACCATCAAACATTCTAAATGTGTCAAATTTTAGATTAGCTATAACATATCTCATCCGTATGACATTATCTGTTCCTTCATATGTAACTACAATAGTTTTCCACATCTCATAGGCAGTTTGAAATTGTGATACACGATTGAATTCATCTGGTCCAAGACCACAAATAATAACATTCATTTCTTTATAATTGATATCACACTCGGATTCTATTGCAACATCCTGAGTTTCTGATTTTCAGGAATCTTATAAGGAGTAACAATTTTTGAGTAGACTCTAAATCTAAGATTATTTAGATATATGATCATCCTTGATTTCCAACACCCATAATTTTCACTATTAAAGTATGGAGCATGTACCATAGTCATTCCTTCTCTAGGATTAGCCATTCCCATTTTTATATAGAAATTAAACTTTTAGCTTTCTATAGCTTTATCCAAAATCTCTCCTCTGATACCAATTTTTAGGTCGAGATAATACAAAGAAACACAAGAGGGGGGAGGGGGGTGAATTGTGTCTTTTCAAAAATCTTATACAATTTTGGATTTTAACACCCAATGTAATTATACAGATATGCATTGTTTTATTCTGTATGAAATATAAGCAGCGAATAAATATAAAGAAAGAACACAACTTTTTATAGTGGTTTGGGGCATAAATATCCCCTAGTCCACTTTACCAAATTCTCTCTCTACGAGCTTGGTGAATTTCATTAGTATAGTTCTCTTATCACAAGACCAAAATTACATAACTGAGTGTAGATAGTTTCCACCTTTACAACAAGGATAAACAAAACAGAGCCTTCTGGTTCTTTGACAGAGAACCGAAAATCTACAGCTTAGATCGAGAAGATGATACTCTACCAAAACTGAGTATGAGCAGTTAAAACTATAATAAATCAAAAGATTTTGATTTGTTGATAACAGGTTGAACTTCACAATTACATCAATAACAATTGACAATAGACGAATCTCCTTCTTCAAAAATAATATTCTTCAAGAGAGAATGAGTCTGAAGTGATCCTAGTTTCACAAAGATCTTCAATATAAAATTAGAAACAAAATAGAGTAACAACAATCTTATAGAAGAACAAGATAGAATATGTATATCTCCAAATTGTAGTCATCTATCAAAGTGGTCCATTCATTGTAGTAGTTGTGCTTATCCATGTAGGGTATGAACAATGTTTCCAGAATGCTTTAAAATGTGTCCCAAATACTTTAATAAATATTCCTTGTGAATTAAAAACTTGAAAATAATTTCATAATAAATATTATAAAGAATATTAATTACCTGAAATACACTTAAATTAAAATCATTAGTAAAAAAAACAAGGGTATTTGTGAGCATAAAAATCATAATAAATTATAGAGTATTGTTGAGGTAATACATGCCCAATAGTATAGGCCTCCACCATTTGGTATGTTTAATACCTTCTATTATATTATTCTATTTCATATTTGGTATTATATTTAATGTTCTTCAATTTTCATTTGATTTAAAGTTCCTTGAACATATATCTTATCATCAAGAGGAGAAAATTTTTAGTTGTGATGTGTTTAATAACACTCCAGTTTCTCTCGTATCTCCTTTTCATTACTTATATGAGAGTGTCTACGGTGAGGATCCATAGATGTATCCTAATCCAAATGCACCCACTGAGTCCATTATGGATTTTGATATGCCTATTGTGTCCACTTGGGATAGTGCAGATGATGAACCACCACCACCACCACCATTAGGGAGAGTAATGAGATGTGGACATAGATAAGAAGAGGGACAATAATTATTGAGAGAGAATATTGTACCACATAGAGAGGATCCTACATAACAGGGAGAGAATCATTCACAATAAGGAGAGGATTTTGCACCACATACATTTACCCATGCATATGAAATATCATCATTATCTCAGACACATCCTATGGAAAACATCCCTGGAGCCTGAGAGGGGTTGGACCTGGATAGGATATCATAGTTTATGAAATAATCGGGAGACACTCCCTCCTTAAATGACTTGTTTTTTTTTCATTTATACTATTGTCATCATCTTCACAAGATCTTATTAGGAACCTATACTTGTTGATATATGGCTCCACATCTTACGTCGGGGAGTCCTCTATGCAATACATTGTAGAGTCATCTACTCATAAGTATAAGGAGACACTAAAAATACAACATATTGAAGTGTTAATATCAAAAGAACAGTACACAAAGGCAACATTGACATAACTATTTACACCCCCTATTGAGGCAATGAAAACGCATTAATAGGAACTCACTCCAGTAGTTGGCACACTGGAGTGACATAGACACCATACCTGAAGTGGGTGTGAGGTTCTTACACCGAGTTGTGATATAAAAACATAGAATTGTTGATTTATTATAACGACCCATACTTTACATACATTGTTATTACTTCGAAATTGAAGCATACTTATTACAACATACAACAAAACCACGAAATGACCATATAGGTATAGTGTCTTTAGAAAATTGGGAAACATAAACAACTGGTTCATAAAGCGTCTACACTGTCTCCCATTTATTTCATCATATCTATAGTCCCTTTTGGAATATCTTACTTAATAACATTCTTCCTGACCTGGGGAAAGAAAAAATACAAAAGGGTGAGCTCAAATGCTCAGTAAGGGTAAACAAAATAAATATCAATCACATCATATTCATAAGAAGATAACTTTTGGAAATAGTAACCTGCAAAAGAGAGCATAATTTCATAACATGGGATAAATCATAGTAGTGAAAAGTAATCCCAATAATCATGACTTAAAACATGAAACTTTGTGGCATACACACATAATCATAGAGAATCATTTCTTATTAGTCAAGACTCATTGCCAAGACTATCTTAGTGGACAAAGTCCATTTCTGAACCGAGTTCACTCCCCCGTTTTAGTCATGTTTCACTGAACCGGTATAACCTACCATTCCAGCCATGTCTATCTCATGAGATATAAAATCTTTACCCAATGCATTGGAGAGAGATATAGGTCCCACCCATCTCATAATGATACCATTCTTATGTGTTCCACAAAATCATAAATCATACATCATTACATAACCCATGTAATAAAAATGGGAATCTTAAACAACATGACATCATAAAAAAATTCATATAAGATAAAGTAATTAATAAAAATAATTCCATCACAACATAATCAAATCAATGTAATAATAGGGATAGAAACAGAACCCTATATTATCTTAGATGAAAAATAATTTTGATAAAACACTTGAACTCCATTCTTGAGGAAAATATCCTTTTTACTTCAAAAACATTTTTCCTTTCTTAACATGTCATACAATTTTAAACTAAAAGAAGTTGATTAAAAATAAACTTGAAAACTTGTAAAGTAAGCTTCTTGGAAATAATGTTTTAAAAATCCATTCATGCCGTATAAGTTAAAAAAAACATTTTTCTCGTACTTTTGTCGGAAAAGTCAAAAAGTACCTCGTACGAAAAACGACAAAAGATTCCTTTCATATCTTTTACTAAAAACTCACCGAAGGGTAAAATTGGATATTAAATATTGTAGAAGTGTATTAATATCACATATTGAGGAAACATGGATGTGGATGATAAAATACACCCCAGTAAATACCAAAGTACAAACAATCTTGGATAAAAATGAGATTGTGATATTTCCATTACCTTAGGTCCGATTTGCCTCGTAAGTGTCCGAACCTCCTGTATAATGATTTAAATAATGTTATTGACTTATTATAGAATCATAATTATTGTTATGATATCATATATGATTATATTCTTAGTTTCTTGGTAGTAATATTTCATTGCTACTTGTTATTCAGGTGTTTATAACTTTTTGTTCTTATGCGTGTTTTGTCGAATAAATTCTTATTATTCTCTTTAGGTTATAGATAAATAATTTACAGAATGGTATTAATGTACTATATATCATATTTATTCATTCAATTCATTTATATAATCATTATTCAATGAAGATCATGTAGAACGAATCGCATCACATCGTGGAGACGGTATTCCGTACGTACGCACGAGCGATGATATCGTTCCCATGATCGTGGAATTGTATTGGAGTGTATGTATACTATTTCAAAATCAATATAAATTTATAATAGTCATATATAGTCATTATTTACACCATTATACCCATCCAAGTAAGGTGGTGGTGGAAAATAGATTACACCACGGCGTGAAGACGATATTCCGTACGTACGCACGCGCGGTGATTTCTTTTTCCGTAGGATGGATAGATGGTGAAATAGGGTTGTTTCATACTTATAATAACATATCAGTATATGAGTGATACTTATGTTATTACTTCATAATTAAACAACTAAAGAATAAGAAGTGGAAGAAGAAATAAAGATGAAAGAATCGGTAACGGACATTACCTCTTCTTTGAAGTACTTCTTTGAGACCTTCTTTTAGGGCACTAAAATTGGTCTTTGAAGAAGACCGAGACCTCTAGGATGTCTCTAGGAAAGTGGAGAGGATAAAGTGGCAGGGTTTGTCCGAGCTTGAAGGCTCAAAGTGGTGTGAGGAAGAGAGGGAGGAGGTGCCCTTTTATAAGGGAGGAGAGGGGCACCTTTGGAATAACTAAAAATATTATTTTATTATAAAGTCAAGTTCGGTTTTAAATAGCTCCAAATTGATTTATTTCTAATCTAAGGTGGGTATGGGTCGAAATAATCTCATCAAATAGAATTTAGACAAGTTTAGGTTCCTATTTTAACCTTATCATGTAGATTTAACATTAAGTTAAATAATTTTACTTTTACCGTGTCTTCTTGTGTTCTTATACTATAAGGTTAATAAACTTACTATATCAAGCCAAACGAACCCCAAGTTGTTTATTATTAATATATATAACCTTATATAAGTCATTTGGTTGAACCTTAGATTTTTAGGAATAAAATAACAATTAATAATATAATATTTGTTTTAAAACCTATTTTATGTTAATTTTGACACTATTTAGTAATTGATTTTTGTGAAAATCATAACAGAATGATAAGTTCGAACAAAGTTAATTAAATCAATAATAACATGTAATATTAACCTAGAAAATTAGTGAAATTCATAAAAAGTCTAAAATTATATTTATTTGGGTATTTATAACATCAATTATGTCAATATTTCATTAATAAGATAATTACTGCA
The DNA here is from genome assembly GCA_963277665.1 of Viscum album. Classification (NCBI taxonomy): domain Eukaryota; kingdom Viridiplantae; phylum Streptophyta; class Magnoliopsida; order Santalales; family Viscaceae; genus Viscum; species Viscum album. The sequence goes on from OY728131.1 coordinate 368,272,370, forward strand.
TCATCGTTGTGTCATAAATAAATTAAATTATTTAATGTCTAAAAATTACAAATAAAATACAATTATGTAGGAAATCATTTTATATTTCTAATGAATATTTATAGTCAAATTTATCTTATGTATAACCCCATATTAAAAATTATTTAGTTATTAAACTTTGATTTTAACTATTTTAACCCTTCTTTAAATAAATTAATAATAAATGTCCTAATCTAATACAAGTGAGCCTAAATGGTCATATTTTATTCCTAAGTTTGTTTTTGGTCGAATTAAACTTGTCCAATATAATTAGGATATGTGTTAGGGTAATAATAATATCATTTTTACTCTTAATTACCCTATTTACTTTTAACCGTGGTAAAAAAAAGTAAAAAGTTACTATTCACCAAAAAATTATTTTCATCTCATTGAACCACATTTTAGTCCTTGATATTAACCGTGTCTCTCGAATTTTTGAAATTCCACTCACAGAAGCGGTAAAATTGAGTTTTATGAAAAATTCAGTTTTTTTAACTACCACTTAGTGATTTCACTATTCATCAAAAATTGAAAGTTTTCAGAAAAATACCAAAATTTCACCCTAGGATAATTTCGATATTACGAATCCAAAAATGAAGTCCATTTTGAAAAATAAAATTTATAAAATTTCAAAAAGTGGTTATTACTATTCATAACGGCTAGTTTTAATGATATTTTAATAGTATATCGTTGTTTAGTGAAACACGGTATTGCGTACGATGCAAGCTATCGAGGAAGCTCGCGATTTCGTGTAAAGCAAGACAAGCAAGTGTTGTGTGTAGAAAAAGATTCCTTTGATGATTTATATAACATAAAAGTCTCGGGTGTTACATTCTACCCCCCTTAAAATGAATTTCGGCCTCGAAATTTGTCACTTTGTAACAAACAGATGATGATACCTCTCCCTCATCATATACTCAAGCTCACATGTTGCTTCTTCTAATTGGTGGTTCCTCTATAAAACTTTCACCAATCAAGTGGTCTTGTTTCGTAGTACATTTTTACTACGATCCAGAATCTCTATCGGTTGTTCTTCATAAGAAAGATCTTGCTCCAGCGGTACAACTTCTGAGCTGAGTACATGTGAAGGATCAGATATGTACTTTCTCAGGAGAGATACATGGAACACATCGTGAACTTGAGAGAGATTCGGTGGAAGCGCCAATCGGTAAGCTACCTTCCCAACACGATCCAATATTTTGAAAGGAACGATATATCTAGGTCTCAACTTCCCCTTCTTTCCAAATCTCATGACCCTCTTCCAGGGAGATATTCGTAAGAACACTTTATCACCCACTTCAAACTCTAGGTCTTTTCTTCAGTTGTCGTCATAACTTTTCTGTCGACTCTGAGCTGCTCTTATGTGTTTTTGAATAGATCTGACCTTTTCTACCATTTCATCAACGAGATCAGGTCCTAATAGCTTTCTTTCCCCAACTTCATCCCAGCAAGCTGGAGTCCTGCATTTCTTTCCATAGAGAGCTTTATAAGGATCCATCTGAATACTGGAGTGAAAGGTATTATTATAGGAAAATTCCACCAAAGGTAGGTGTTGATCCCAACCACCTTTGAAATCCATAGAGCAAGCTCTCAACATATCTTCTAGAGTTTGAATTGTTCTCTCAGACTGACCGTCTGTCTGAGGATGATAAGTAGTGCTAAAACATAACTCTGTATCCAGAGTATGCTGAAGACTTCGCCAGAACTTTGAGGTAAACCTCGGATCCCGATCAGATATAATAGAAAGTGGGACTCCATGCAATCTTACCACTTCATTTACATATATCATGACAAGCTGATCCAGAGAGAAATCCTCTCTAATAGCAATGAAGTGTGCAGATTTTGTAAGACGATCAACTATGACCCAGATAGCATTATTGCCTTTGGATGTTTTAGGAAGTCCTGTGACAAAGTCCATAGTGATGTTTTCCCATTTCCATTTGGGTATGGGTAATGGTTATAACATCCCCTTAGACTTCTGTCTCTCAGCTTTAACTTGTTGACAAACCAAGCATTGAGAGACATATTCAGCAACATCTCTTTTCATGCCATCCCACCAGAAGTACTCTTTCAGGTCCCTATACATCTTTGTGCTTCCAGGATGAATAGAGAATGAAGAACTATGAGCCTCATCCAGCATCTCCTTCTTTAATTCGGGGATGGGAGGAACACAAACCCGATTCCTGAACTTTATTATCCCATCACAATCAAGGTTGAATTCAGGAACATTTCTGACCTTCTTTTGTAACTCGACATCTTCTTTCTATGCCTCTTTAATCTTCACATGTATAGATGGTTGAACATTCATTTGGGAAAGATACGATTTTCCCCTTCCATTATAATTCCAAGATCCATACTTTGTAAATCCATAAATATTGGATCTTTTGTGATCCTCATCATGGATAAACTGGCATGGTCTTGTCGAATTAATGCATCTTCCACCTTATTGGCTTTCCCAGGGTGGTAATGGATTGAGCAGTCGTAATCCTTAATCAGCTCCAACCATCTTCTTTGGCGCATATTCAGCTCCTTTTGTGTGAAAATATACTTTAAACTTTTATGATCAGTATAAATGTCACACCTTTCTCCATAAAGATAATGCCTCCAAATCTTTAATGCAAAGATTACTACAGCTAACTCCAAATCATGAGTTGGGTAATTTTTCTCATGTATTTTCAACTGTCGTGAAGCATAAGCTACCACCATATCATTTTGCATAAGAACACACCCCAATCCCTTCTTGGATGCATCACTGTAGATCACAAACCTTTCTCCACTACAAGGTAGTGTGAGCACAGGTGCACTGGATAACCTTCTTTTCAACTCATTGAAATTCTCTTCACATTCCTCCGTCCAAACAAACTTAACTCCTTTCTGAGTCAACTTGGTGAGTGGATTAGATAATCGTGAAAAATCTTTCACAAAACGTCGATAATATCCAGCCAAACCAAGAAAACTTTGGATCTCAGTCACTGTTGTTGGTCTCGACCATCTTTCGATAACCTCTATTTTTGCTGGATCCACAGATATCCCCTCTTTTGAGATTATGTGACCCAAAAATGAAACTTTTTGAAGCCAAAATTCACACTTGTTAAATTTGGCATAAAGCTTCTCCTTTCTCAGGGTCTTCAATATAATTCTCAAGTGATCTTCATGTTCTTCCTTGATCTTTGAATAGACAAGAATATCATCTATAAAGACTACCACAAACTGATCAAGATAGTCTCTAAAGACTCTATTCATTAGATCCATGAAGATAGCAGGGGCATTAGTAAGACCAAATGGCATCACTATAAATTCATAGTGTCCATACCTTGTACGGAAAGTCGTCTTTGGTATATCCTCCCTTTTGACCCATAATTGATGATACCCTGAATGAAGATCAATCTTGGAAAAGTATTGAGCTCTGCATAGTTGGTCAAATAGGTCATCAATGCATGGGAGAGGATATTTGTTCTTGATAGTGATCTTGTTAAGTTCTCGATAATCAATGCAGAGTCTCATTGATCCATCTTTCTTCTTAACAAATAGAACAGGTGCTCCCCAAGGTGACGCACTAGGGCGTATGAATCCCTTATCAAGATTCTCTTGGAGTTGCTTCTTCAATTACTACAACTCAATTGGGGCCATTCTATAAGGTGTCTTTGAAATAGGCAAAGCACCCGGTACGAGTTCTATTGAAAACTCAACTTCACGATTCGGTGGAAGACCCGGTAATTCATCCAGAAAGACATCATCAAACTCCCGTACAATGGGCATATTCTTAATTGTGAGTTTCTCACCAACCATTTGAGATAAATAACCTTCATTTAGTGGAATCAAGACCCATAAGATGGAAGGAATTTCCACTGGAAGGTTATGTTCATCCTTGCATCGATAGACGATCATAGATTGATCTGGAATATGAAATGTGACTTCCCTTCTTTGGAAATTGATATGAGCTCCATGTAGAGAAAGCCAATCCATGCCAAGAATCACATCAAATTCCACTATAGGAAGGATCACAAGATTTGCAGGAAGCACTTTCCCACAAACTTCAATCGGAGAAGAATTATAAACTTTTGATGCGACTGTTGTGCCATTAGGTGTTGTCATAGCTAACTCAACATCTAATTGTTGAGGTAATACGGTGATACCCTTATAAAATTCTTCAGAAATAAAAGAGTGGGTGGATCCAGAATCAAATAAAACATTTGCTACTTTAGAGTGGATGGTAAGTGTACCTTTCACCACATCGTTATCGTACTCCACATCGATGATAGAAATTGCATGTGACTTTCCTTTGTCTTTAGCCTTAAGAGTTTGTTGACATCGACCATCATCATCAACCCTTGGATTTGGGCATTGATTGGCATAATGCCCCATATCCTTGCACTTGAAACATTGAAGTGTAGTAGGTTCATTCTGTGCATCCCTTCCTTTGTTTTCATCATTAGACATCTTCTTCCCATCATTATGGCATTCAAATGCCCGATGACCTTCCTTTCCACATTTGAAACATTTACTTGCCCCTTTAAGACAACTCCCTCCATGTTTCTTTCCACACTTTGAGCATACGAGAAAGCTCATCTTCTTTTCAGTGTGCTCTTTAGATTTTCCTTTGAATTCCATTTTCCTCTTCTTATCAAACCCATATGACTGATGGGTTACTCCAATCTCCATCTCAACTTTGAGAGCACATCGAACGATTTCCTCATAGCTATTGAAGTCCCTTATGGCTAAGGCCCTTCGAAGACTTGGTTTTAAGCCACTAAAGAATTAATCGATCTTACTCTCAGGTTGGATAATAATACCTGAAGCGTACCTTGCAAGTCTTGTAAAATTTTCTTCATAGGTACCAACAGATTCATCATCCTTTTTCTTCAGTTCAAGAAACTCTTTCTCCATATTTGTTTGGAGAATACGAGGGAAGTACTTATTGAAAAATAAGTTCTTGAACTCGTCCCATTCCATGGACTCAATTTCATCCCTTTGCCTTGTATTCTTAATAAGATTCCACCATTGATCAGCATCACCTTCCAAACGATACACTGCTAAAATGACTTTATCATGCTCAAAACATTGAAGAACTGAAAATATCTTTTCAGTAGTACTAATCCATTGTTCAGCAACTAATGGATCAGTAGACCCGCTGAATGAAGGTGGACGCTGCCTCATGAAGGATTCAATAGAATGTTGATCCTTCCTTTGCTCGTTTAGAAGTCCTGCATTATTCATAGCTTGAGAAAGTTGTGTGAGCATGGCTACAAGATTTTGCATTCCAGCTCCCATAACGTTTGGTTGCTCTGGGGGAGAATCATTGCATTGCCCGTCGCATTCCGCATTAACACGGTTCCTTCGGGTTCCAGACATTGACTAAAACCAAGAAGAATAGTGTGAGCAACACTAATTATAATAGGAAAACCACATAATCAAGAATAAAATTTCACACTTAAGGTCTTATCCTAGGTTATTCATGGCCATTACTAAGATTGTGTTCTATGCTTAGACTTATCCTTAGGGTTCTTACTAAGGATTTCACATCCCAGTTTCCAAAGTTTGACTATACCTTTCCTCTGATACCAACTATAACGACCCATACTTTACATACATTGTTATTACTTTGAAATTGAAGCATACTTATTACAACATACAACAAAACCACGAAAGGACCGTATAGGTATAGTGTCTTTAGAAAAATGAGAAACATAAACAACTGGTTCATAAAGCGTCTACACTGTCTCCCATTTATTTCATCATATCTATAGTCCCTTTTGGAATATCTTACTTAATAACCTTCTTCCTGACCTGGGGAAAGAAAAAATACAAAAGGGTGAGCTCAAATTCTCAGTAAGGGAAAACAAAAGAATATATCAATCACATCATATTAATAAGAACATAACTTTTGGAAATAGTAACCTGCAAAAGAGAGCATAATTTCATAACATGGGATAAATCATAGTAGTGAAAAGTAATCCCAATAATCATGACTTAAAACATGAAACTTTGTGGCATACACACATAATCATAGAGAATCATTTCTTATTAGTCAAGACTCATTGCCAAGACTATCTTAGTGGACAAAGTCCATTTCTGAACCGAGTTCACTCCCCCGTTTCAGTCCTGTTTCACTGAACCGGTATAACCTACCGTTCCAGCCATGTCTATCTCATGAGATATAAAATCTTTACCCAATGAATTGGAGGGATATATAGGTCCCACCCATCTCATAATGATACCATTCTTATGTGTGCCACAAAATCATAAATCATACATCATTACATAACCCATGTAATAAAAATGGGAATCTTAAACAACATGACATCATAAAAAAATTCATATAAGATAAAGGAATTCATAAAAATAATTCCATCACAACATAATCAAATCAATGTAATAATAGGGATATAAACATAACCCTATATTATCTTAGATGGAAAATAATTTTGATAAAACACTTGAACTCCATTCTTGAGGAAAATATCCTTTCTACTTCAAAAACATTTTTCCTTTCTTAACATGTCATGCAATTTTAAACTAAAAGAAGTTGATTAAAAATAAACTTGAAAACTTTTAAAGGAATCTTCTTGGAAATAATTTTTTAAAAATCCATACATGCCGTATAAGTTAAAAAAAACATTCTTCTCGTACTTTTGTCAGAAAAGTCAAAAAGTACCTCATACGAAAAACGACAAAAGATTCCTTTCATATCTTTTACTAAAAACTCACCGAAGGGTAAAATTGGATATTAACTATTGTAGAAGTATATTAATATCACATATTGAGGAAACATGGATGTGGATGATAAAATACACCCCAGTAATACCAAAGTACAAACAATCTCGGATAAAAATGAGATTGTGATATTTCTTTTACCTTAGGTCCGATTTGCCTCGTAAGTGTCCGAACCTCCTGTATAATGATTTAAATAATGTTATTGACTTATTAAAGAATCATAATTATTTTTATGATATCATATATGGTCATATTCTTAGTTTCTTGGTAGTAATATTTCATTGCTACTTGTTATTCGGGTGTTTATAAGTTTTTGTTCTTATGCGTGTTTTGTCGAATAAATTCTTATTCTTATATTTAGGTTATAGATAAATCATTTCCATAATGGTATTAATGTACTATATATCATATTTATTCATTCAATTCATTTATAAAATCATTATGCAATGAAGATCATGTAGAATGAATCGCATCACATCGTGGAGACGGTATTCCGTACGTACGCACGAGCGATGATATCATTCCCATGATCGTGGAATTGTATTGGAGTGTATGTATACTATTTCAGAATAAATATCACTTTATAATAGTCATATATAGTTATTATTTACACCATTATACCCATCCAAGTAAGGTGGTGGTGGAAAATAGATTACACCACAGCGTGAAGACGGTATTCCGTACGTACGCACGCGCGGTGATTTCTTTTTCCGTAGGATGGATAGATGGTGAAATAGGGTTGTTTGATACTTATAATAACATATCAGTATATGAGTGATACTGATGTTATTACTTCATAATGAAACAACTAAATAAGAATAAGTGGAAGAAGAAATAAAGATGAAAGAATCGGTAACAAACATTACCTCTTCTTTGAAGTGCTTCTTTGAGACCTTCTTTTAGGACATTAAAATTGGTCTTTGAAGAAGAACAGGACCTCTAGGATGTCTCTATGAAAGTGGAGAGGAGAAAGTGTCAGGGGTTGGCCGAGCTTGAAGGCTCAAAGTGGTGTGAGGAAGAGAGGGAGGAGGTGCCCTTTTATAAGGGAGGAGAGGGGCACCTTTGGAATAACTAAAAATATTATTTTATTATAAAGTCAATTTCGGTTTTAAATAGCTCCAAATTGATTTATTTAGAGTATAAGGTGGGTATGGGTCTAAATAATCTCATCCAATAGAATTTTTACAAGTTTAGGTTCCTATTTTAACCTTATCATGTAGATTTAACATTAAGTTAAATAATTTTACTTTTACCGTGTCTTCTTGTGTTCTTATACTATAAGGTTAATAAACTTACTATATCAAGCCAAACGAACCCCAAGTTGTTTATTATTAATATATATAACATTATTTAAGTCATTTGGCCAAACCTTAGATTTTTAGGAATAAAATAACAATTAATAATATAATATTTGTTTTAAAAACTATTTTATGTCAATTTTGACACTATTTAGTAATTGATTTTTGTGAAAATCATAACAGAATGATAAGTTCGAAAAAAGTTAATTAAATCAATACTAACATGTCATATTAACCTATAAAATTAGTTTAATTCATAAAAAGTCTAAAATTATATTTATTTGGGTATTTATAACATCAATTATGTCAATATTTCATTAATAAGATAATTACTGCATCATCGTTGTGTCATAAATAAATTAAATTATTTATTGTCTAAAAATTACAAATAAAATACAATTATGTAGGAAATCTTCTTATATTTCTAATGAATATTTATAGTCGAATTTATATTATGTATAACCCCATATTAAAAATAATTTAGTTATTAAACTTTGATTTTAACTATTTTAACCCTTCTTTAAATAAATTAATAATAAATGTCCTAATCTAATCCAAGTGGGCCTAAATGGTCATATTTTATTCCTAAGTTTGTTTTTGGTCAAATTACACTTGTCCAATAGAATTAGGATATATGTTAGGGTAATAATAATATCATTTTTACCCTTAATTACCCTATTTACTTTTAACCGTGGTAAAAAAAAGTAAAAAGTTACTATTCACCAAAAAATTATTTTCATCTCATTGAACCACATTTTAGTCCTTGATATTAACCGTGTCTCTCGGATTTTCTAAATTCCACTCACAGAAGCGGTAAAATTAAGTTTTATGAAAAAATCAGTTTTTTTAACTACCACTTAGTGGTTTCACTATTCATCAAAAATTGAAAGTTTTCAGAAAAATACCAAAATTTCACCCTAGGATAATTTTGATATTAAGAATACAAAAATGAAGTCCATTTTGAAAAATAAAATTTATAAAATTTCAAAAAGTGGTTATTACTATTCATAACGGCTAGTTTTAATAATATTTTAATAGTATATCGTTGTTTAGTGAAACTCGGTATTACGTACGACGCAAGCTATCGAGGAAGCTCACGATTTCGTGAAAAGCAAGACAAGCAAGTGTTGTGTGTAGAAAAAGATTCCTTTGATGATTTATATAACATAAAAGTCTCAGGTGTTACATTTATGGATCCACATCTTACGTCAGGGAGTCCTCTATGTTGTACATTGAAGAGTAATCTACTCATAAGTATAAGGAGCCACCAATAACACAACATATTAAAGTGTTAATAGTAAAATAACGATACACAAATGTAGCATTGACATAACTATTTATATCCCCTATTGAGGTAGTGACAACACATCAAGAGGAACTCACTCCTATAATTGGCACACTAGAGTGACATAGAAACCATACCTGAAGTGGGTGTGAGGTTCTTACACCGAGTTGCGATATAAAGTGGTGAAAACATTGATATTTTTTATTTTAAAACATTTTACACATAAATATATTTAAATTATGAAGTAATTAAATGTCCTTTTAAAATATATATTTCTATATACATTTTTAAAATCTATTAACAACTAAAATTTTAATTACTTGATAAATTTAAACAAGTTAACTATCCAATTTTATAAAATTTTGGAAGTTAAATGAATACATCAATGTCTATGTGTTTATTTTACTTAACATAATTCATATATAAATCAAAATTTTAATTTATAATATAACTTACTATACAATTTTATATTATATTTTAATTTTACAAACTTCTTTAATATAATTTGTTATTTTATTATGATGAGTTTTATATGAACTTCTCCATTTTTAAGGATCATAATTATAATGACTCGGGTTTTTTTTTGATTAAGACTTAACTCAAATTTGAGGTTTCCAAGTCCTAGAACCACCCTAGGGGTAAAAAAATAAATCTACATGTGTATAAAACTTCAAAAAAAATATTTTAATGGTTTTGTTGATCCCATGGTGTGGCATTTACCCCTTTTCTGAATCGACATGAAATTTTGGGCATTGAAGACCCTTGAGAAAAATATATCAAGTATAATATATTAAACTCTTCTTGAGGGTCTTCAACACCTGAAATTCCACACTAGTTCAACATGGGGGTAAACAATACACCACAAGATCAAAGGAACCATTAGAATATATTTTTGAAGTCGTATACATGGTTAAATTTACTGTTTTACCCCTATGGTGGTTCCCAGATTCAGAAACCACAAATTTGAGTCAAGTCTTGATCAGAAAAAACCCAAGTCACTACAATAATGGGTGTGATAGTTTTTTTGTTAATAAAAGCGTTATCATAATCAATGAACAATGAACACATTGTTTATTATAATATTTTAAAAAACATGAAATAAGAAATTTTCAAATGGTAAAAAATCTATTATCAATAATTATAAAACAAAAAATAGAAGAAATAAATTTTAATAACAATTACAATCACAAGAAAAAATAAAATAGATCTTCAATGAATAAACAAAAATCCATAATGATAATATTAAAATATAAATTCCCACAAATAAGAATCACATAAATCATAATATATGAATAATTAATAAAACTGATAAGATTCCAAAAATGGTTTCATGTTTTTTATTTTATATTTTTTTACCTACCAATGAGATAAAATATAAAATCAATAATATATTTCATTCAATAAAATTATAAAACTTTAAAAATAAAAAATAAAAATAAAACATCAAGGGAATAAATTCATTTCATGCTCTTATTATTTTATCCAAGAGCAAGAAATGAATTAACGCTCTTATATTGGGTCTTGAGAGCGTGAAATCATTTTATGCTCTCAAGAACCATATATATAAATAAATTTGGTGGTGACCCAAAAAAATAAAAAATAAAATTTCATATCAATATTGTTTCCCATATTAAATTCCCCAATTCCTCATATATGTGTCACCCTCACATTCTTACTCTTATCACTTTAATTTTCTACCCCTCCTACTCAAGTAGGCCACTTGCACAACCTTTACCCCTATCTCCTCCCTTTTTACTCTTTCCTCTTCAATCATACATCTAGAAAACCTAATCTTGCATCAACTCCTCTTTGACCATATCTCTTCTCTGGATTCTCTATTAGTTTGCATCCACCCCGTATACGCAACCACTTCAATCTTTCCCCTCAAATTTATCCCCACCTTCCAATATGTTTCATCTTCAAATCAGTTTCATTACTCTTCATCTATTTTGTCATTCACATTCTCATCAAACTCCATATATTTCAAATAATTTATTTTTCACAAAACAGATCATCATTTGTTTCATCTTGTATGATTTCATTCATTTCATTTGGTTTGATTTCATCTGTTTTGATTACATATGTTACATCTAGTATATTTTCATCTATTTCATCTAGTGAAATTTCATCATTTTTATATGGTATAACTTCATCAGTTCCATCTAATATAATTCCATGAAGAAACCCTTCATCTGTTTCATGTTGGATTTTTCTATTTCATTTGCTCCATCTATTTCAAATCTTTTTTACCATGTATAAGTTCTTTTTTTTAATATTTTATATAACTATGTTATATTTTCTAGACATTTATAGTCACTATTTTGATGGTTTCTAATTGAGTAGAATTATTTTAAAGAAATAAATTGATTTTAACTTTCCTCTATTTAAAATTTATACCTCCCTTATCTACTTGAATTACTTTTATGCATCAGAGGAAAATTTCTTATTCCATATTCTTTACTACTAATTGTTTGTTTAACACATCTCTACTTTATCCTAACAAAATGAAAATTTTCTACACTTTATGGCATTATAAAACATTTTGTTTCCTAAATTTGGAATGGGTCATAGAACCTTGTCTTGTGGTTTCATTAGTGTGGGTTATAAACCTATTGTAATGAACTGACCCGAGTTACCCTCAAACCTAGAACCCGACCCATTCTGTCACATACTCGAAGGGCATTACTGATCCCCATGAGCTGACAACAAACACCTGGGAATTTAACAACAAACCATAGGGAATGATTTTCTGAACCTAAAAAAACACATGGAATATGTATACACTAAGTAGTAAGGAACAATAAAAATCTAATAAATATATGCCATAATTGTAAGAAGATAGCAGAAACAAAACAACTGTAAAAGTACCCAAAATCTCCAAGAGACAAGTCCAACTGTAAAGGATCAAAACCAAACAGCTACTTCATGTAATAGCATGGACGAACTCCCACAATCTCTCCTCCAAAAACCCAACTCATCTTACACGAAACCTCATCGTCTCACTATAATGCTTTTCCTCTCCCTAAATTGGAAGAAATGCATAGGTCTGCACACCATTGAAGAGGTGCACAAGGTGTGATATAACAATCTCAATAGGATCCCACCTAGGTGTTCCATAATAAGTCTCTATATAAAAATTCCTATATATTCATTTTAAATAAAACACAAAATGATAAGCAGTAAATAAGTTTTATAGAAAACATGGTAAAAATTTCCCCTTTTCATAGTTCTAAAACAAAATTAGGCATATCAATTTCAAAGCACATTTCCCATATCATATTTCACAATCATAAACATGTATATCAAGGTTAAAACAACAAATAAAAGAAACAACAAACAAAATAAAAAGTATCAAAACCAAGGATCACTATATGTTAGACTAATAAACTACTCGTACCACAATCAATCAAGTGAACAATCCAATCCTAGAACATAGGCCTAGGAACCAGAATAATACCCCATTAGTAAACCCCCCTAATGATGTCAATATCAATCCCCTAGAACAATGAGACTAGGAATCAGAGGAAATACCCATGAGAAAACATCCTGATAATCACAAAAAAAGGACGATGGACTCAAGATAAACCTTGCACCTAAGTAACTAAGGTAACCCACATGCTCATTTTCACAATTCATTCTAATGATTTAAAAAACCATTTCAAAACCATTTCACAAATCCATTTCATTTCTTTGAAAATACCCTTTTTCTTTACATTTATCAATAACCAGGGAAAAACCATTTCTCTTTAAAAAATCTTTTCAACACACACAAAACAATCATGCCAATTCCTTTTATAAATTAGTTTATAAAACAGAAATAATAAGGTTCATCAACATAGGCTAGATACAGAACCACCTACCTTGAAACTCGGGCCGCACATGCCCACAATGGGATACACCAATAAAAAAACCCAAAGACACCAACAAAGGCCCTAGAACCCAGTCCACACATCTCAAAATTGATGAAATTGAGAAAGAGGGTTAGAAGAGAAGAGGAAACACCACATACCTCAAGAACGAACACCTACCTCACTGTAACCAATAAAGGAACGACCTCCAGAATGAGATCGTATAATGGATCTGGAAGAAGACATGAAGAAACACCAATTTAGACCAATGAATCCAATAACGCAACTCAAAGGTGATACCGAGATCAATGGTAATGAAGAAGAATAAAGGTTACTCACTTGGAGAGACACAACACAATAGTAATGAAGATCGAATGTCAAATAGATCGATCGAGAAAGAACGGTGTCTCCAAAAATCATCAGAGAGGAACCACTGGTTGGGAGAAAAGGAGAATCGATATCCAAATGGGAACTCAAACCCTGTACGATGCCCTAAAAATTCCTTTTATGGAAATTACATGACATGTAATACCATTACACATTGTGAAATCCAAGATGTCTAAATACGCTGAAAAATCTGTCACCTTAGATTAAAATCCAATCTTTAATTAACTCACGACATGTAAAAACTCATCACGTCGTGTAACCTTTCACAACATTAACCCTTATAATGAAATGCACCCAACAACCATTACATTTCATGTAACCTAGTTACATGACATGTAAATCTCATGCACGCTATAGAAAATCTAGAAAGCAACATCTAAAAACTCAACACCAAAAAGGGAAATTGGAGAGAGAGAAAAACTTACCCGATTAAGGTAACAAGATGTTATAAACTCCCCACCATAAAGACTTTCCGACCCTAGAAAGTCACGTGGAAGATGTAACCCCTAGAAAAAGATAAATCCACTAATCCCTCATCAATGACTTGTGTTCCCAAGTCTCATGAGAATCTGATCCATGTTGTCATAAAACTGACCAAAAAAATCAAATTCCCACCCAAGACTTTCACTTAAGATTCAACGATCTCAACTAGTTTCTCCAAAATAGAAACATATGTCTCTAAATCAATTTCTTCCCAACTCAGAATGTGAGAAAGATTAGGATGGTACTTCCTGGGCTGTGATATGTGGAAAACATCATGAATACCTGTCAACTAAACTAGAAATGCTAACCGATATGCAACATACCCAAGCTGCTCAGTGACCTCAAATAGTCCAAAATATCTTGGAACCAACTTTCTCTGTTTTCCAAGCTGACGATGACCCAATTGAGGAGAAAATTTCAAGAAAACCCAACCAACAATGGAAAACTCCAAAGTAAGACATCGCCGATTCGCATACAATTTCTATTGACTCTAGGATGTAACCAAACATTGATGTACATATTAAATCTTCACTGACATCTCCTAGACCAAACTTGGTCAAACCAAAGATACTTTTCCCACCTCATCCCAACAAAGAGGTGATCCGCATGAGTGACCATACAATACATCAAAGGGATCCATTCTGATCAATGAATGATAACTGTTGTTATAAACAAAATAAACCAGTCCCATATGGATATCCTAAGATCCAAAGAAATATAAGACATAGACACAAAGCATATCCTCCAGGATCTGAATCACACGCTCCATCTGACCGTCTATCTGTGGATAGTAAGCTGTCCTCAACTTGACCTAAGTTCCCATCATCCCTTAGAGACTCCTCCAGAACCTCAAGGTAAAACTAGGATCCCTATCCTAAATAATGGTATAAGGACTCCCATGTAACCTCACAATATCCTACACATACAGCTTACCCATATCTTCAACCTCAGTGGTATCCTTGATCAGAATAAAATGAGTAGACTTCCTCAACTGATCAACAACTACCCAAATATAATTCCCCCCTCAGGGAGTCTGTGGTAATCAAACAATAAAATCCATGGATACCTCATCCCATTTCCAGATCAACACTAGAAGAGTTTGTAGAAAACCATAGGGTTTCAAGTGCTCCACCTTTATCTGTTGGTAGGTGTAACAATGAGACACATAATCTGCAATGTCATGCTTCATACCTAGACACCAAAATCATCATCTCATATCATAATACATCTTCATAGTTACTGGATGAATGACCCACGGAGAGCTGTGATAATTAAACAAGACTAAACTCCTCACAGATTCTAGGATGACAACCCACTTCCCAAAGTGGAGCATACCATTTGAAGAGAGAGACCAACCAAAAATAGTATCCCCACCATAAAGGCTTTCTAGAATTTCACTAAACTCATCATACCGCTGTTGAATCTGTAAAATAAACTCCAGAATAGATTATGATAACTGAACACTAGTCAAAACCATTCCCAAAACAACCTCCTGATCATCCAAGTGCAACTGAGCGAAAATATCCATAAGGGCCCACTCCTCCTTCAATTTCAGAATAGCCTACGACAGAGCTTTCCTGCTAAGATCACCTGCAACGACATTACCCTTCCCTAGGGTATAGGAGATATCAAAGTCAAATGCCTGAAGTTATTCTACCCATCATCTATTTTTGAGATTCAAGTCTTTTTGAGAAAATATATAACTCAAACTCTTATGATAAAAAAATACTATGAACCTTTCCCTAAAAAGATAGCATCGCCAAAATTTAAGTGCATGCATAACTACATCAAGATATAAATCACGAGTGGAGTAATTTTTCTCATGTGGTTGAAGCTAATGAGAGTCGTAAGCTACCACATGGTTATCCTTCATAAACACGTATCCTAAAACAGCAACTGAAGCATAAAAAAACACCATGTACCCCTTACAAGGCTCAAGTAAGATCAAAATAGGAGCCGATGTCAGAATTCATTTTAGTTCATCGAAAGAAGACAGACACTTCACATCTAATGTGAATTTTTCTTCTTTCCTAATAAGAGTAGTCAAAGGTGAAAATAGATTAGATAAATCCTTAATAAACCATCGGTAGTTTCCAACAAGAACAAAAAAGATCTATATCTCAAATACATTCTATGGTTCTTTCCATGAAAATAAAGCCTTCAAATTCTCAGGATAAACTGGTAATATATGTTTCAAAATATTTTTCCCCAAGAACTTCACTTCTTAAATATAGAAACTACATTTTTAAATCTTTATATACAAATGGTGACTTCTTAGGATTTCCAAAACCAAACTCAGATGGCACTCATGCTCATGCTTGGATTTCGAATAAACCAGAATATCATCCACAAACACTACCACAAAAGTGTCAAGATATTGATGGAATATATGATTCATCAAATCCATAAAAACTACATGAGTGTTAGTCAGACCAAAAGACATCACAAGATATACATAATGGATATACCTGCTCCTAAAAGATGTCTTCGGTATATCAGACTCTTGAACTCTGAGCTAATGATAACCTGACTGAAGATCAATCTTTGAAAACCACTTTACCCCCTTAATTGATAAAAAAACCACCCACATGAAGAAAATAATAATTGATCTTAACTGTTACCCGGTTCAACTTTAGATAGTCCACACACGACTAAATTGAACCACCTTCCTTCTTCACAAAGAGTATAGGGGATTCCTAAGGTGAAACACTAGGGAAAAAGAAAACTTTTTTTCAATAGGTCATCTAACTAAATCTTAAACTCTTTCATCTCCATTGGTTCCATATGATAAGCGGGTTCAAATATCAGTTGTGTACTTGGCACCAAGTCAATCATAAACTCTACCTCTATCTAGAGGAAGACTAGAGAAGTCATATGGGAAAACATAAAAAAGTACTGAACAACAATGGAAAGATAAAAAATAGAAGAAACATCATCAAACTCAATTGTAACAGTAAACAAAAAACTCCTGAGCTCTGGGCGGAAAGGTCTTTCACAACCATACCTCAGGTCCCACTCCCCCCAAAACACATGAGATCTCCCATTAGCAATAAGAAACGAAACATGCCAATGATAAAAATCAACCTCAACTCGATGAGTGACAATCCAATCCATACCAATGACGACGTTAAATAGATCCAGATCAAGAATGATAAAATCTCAAACCAACTCCATATCAGCTATCATTAATGAACAAGAAGGACACCAAAACCCCTACTCTTTCCTATTACCAAGAGGCATCACTGAATCCATTAAAAGAACATAAGTTCCATCGAAAGTTTAAGAATATCAACAAAACGTGTAGATATAAATGAGTGGGAGGAATCGATATAAAATAAATCAATTACCATGGAAGATAAAATAAACATAGTACCTCTCACTATTGTCAGAAATTCATCGAAATCTAATAGAAACTCATCTATTGCATGAAATTACTTCACTCCTGAGGCTTGTGTCTAGAGTCCTTTAGTCCTTGAAGCATCTGATTGCCCTGAAGTAGCCTTTGGATCTGATGAACCCTGATCATAATGTGGTATATTCATAGCCTGATAGAAGTGTTGTAAGTGACCAATGCATCCACAACTATTGAATGTATTCATGGGCATAGAACAATAACATCTTGTGTGTTTGGCCTTGTCAAATTGATAGCAAGTCAGAGGCACATTGCTAACTATAACATACAGTGAAAAGGAGGCTCATTACTGAGACCCACCTCCACCAATCCTATGATGATCCTCCCACTTTCTTTTTTCCCATACGCTTCACTAAAGTTACCACTGCATGGAAGAGAATATGTGGAAAATCCAACCTTTCCAACCATATTCATATCTACCATAATAGATCTATCTACCATATCTACATAGGTAGAAAGATTTAACATAAATACCTATGATATGATATCCAATCACAAACCCTATAGGTACTTTTGAGCCTTCAACTGGTCACTATTTACCACATTCAAAGAAAAACAGACAAGATTAGAAAACCGATTAGTGTACACTGACATCGAACGCTCTCCCTAATACAAAGAGAGGAACTCCAGAGATTTTTCCAACATCAGCAAATCTAGACAAAACTGCTGGAAGAACTGGGTTTTGAAACCCTTCCAATCCAAGCCCACGCATCTATCTTCCTAGACTATTGAATCCCACTATAGCTTACCAGAACCCTTGATCCTGAATGCTGCACACTTTACCTTGATATTCTCAGGTGTCACCATAAAGTCAAAGATTTGATCAATCCAATCTAGAAAGTACTCTACCGCTTGAGGTTCATTCATTACTTTAAAGGATGGTGGCTTCTCATGAAATAATTCCTGAGATCGATCTCTCTTGCCTCTAGATCATGGTTGTACCTCAATAATTGTATTATGAACTCGTGGTATGTTCTTATCAACAACATGAACTTCTCATACTATAGTCTAAATGAGATTTTGATCTATAGGTGAATTCTATTGAGGAGAATCAGTTGCACCCTCCCGAGGAACTTGTGGAAGACATCTCAAAGGCATACTACTACACACCAAAATATAAGGATGATCAGACAATAGAATAAATATTAGTTCAAATCATAAAACCCATAAGCAGAAACTGAGATTTAAAACAAAACCCAACACTATAGACACCTATCCCAACTTCCCATGTAAACTTGAGTCTCGTCATGACAAGAGACGGCCAGACACTCATTGCAACATACCCATCAAGTCTTTACAATCCTATCTCTAGTATAACAAATGTCCCAAGACAAATACTCTTGGGTAAATACCTCCTTTGATACCATTTTGTAATGAACCAACCCGAGTTACCCTCAAACCTGGCACCCGACCCATTTCGTCACATACCTGAAGAGCATTTCTATTCCCCACGGGATGGCAACAAGAACTCAGGAATCTAACAACAAACCATAGGAAATTATTTTTCCCAACATAAAAAAACACATGGAATATATATACATGGAGTAGGAAGGAACAACATAAATCTAATAAATTTATTTCATTACTATAAGAAGACAACAAAAAAAAAACAACTGTAAAATATCCAAAATATCTAAGGTACAAGTCCAACTACAAAGGTCTAAAACCAAACAGCTACTCAATGTGATAGTGTGGAAGATCTTACACTATCTCTCCACCAGCTACCCAACTCAGCTGAAATGAAACCTCGCCACCTCATTGCGGTACCTTTCCTTTCCCTTCATTGGAATACATACATAAGTCTGCACACCATCGAAGAGGTGCGTAGGGTGTGAGCTAATAGGCTCAATAGGATCCCACTCAGGTGTTCCATAACAAGTCTTTGTATAAAAATTCATGTATTCTCATTTTAAATACAACATGTCATGATAAGTACTAAAGCAGTTTTATAGAAAACATGGTAAACATTTCCCTTTTTCATAGTTTTAAAACAAAATCAAGTATATCAATTTCAAAGAACATTTCCCATATATTTTTTCATAAGCATAAACATTAATATCAAAGCTAAAATAAAAAATCCAAGCAACACAAAACAAAGCATAGGTATCAACACCAAGGATCACTATAGGTTATACTAGCAGACTACTCGTACCATAATCAATCAAGTGCACAATCCGATTCCTAAAACACAGGCCCAGGAAGTAGAGGAACACCCCATGAGTAAACCCCTATAACGATTTCAATATTAGTCCCCTAGAACAAAGGGCCTAGAAAATAGAGGAAATCCCCATGATAAAACCTTCTGATAATCACAAAAAAAGGACGAAGGACTCAAGATAAACCTTTCAACTAAATACACAAGGTAACCCATGTTCTTGTTTTTACAATTCATTCCAATTCTTTGAAAAAACATTTCAAAAATCTATTTTAATGCTTTGAAAATACCCCTTTTATTTCCATTTATCAACAACAGGTAAACAAAATTATCTTTAAAAAATCTTTTCAACACACACAAAACAATCATTCCAATTGCTTTTATAAATTATTTTATAAAATATAAACAATAAGGTTCATCAATATAGACTAGAGACTAAACCACCTACCTCGAAACTCGGGTCGTACACACCAACAACATGATCCACTAATAATAAAAACCCAACGATGTCAACGAAGGCCCTAGAACCTAGTCCACACATATAAAAATTGATATAATTGAGAAAGAGGGTCTAAAAAGAAGAGGAAACACCACATACCTCAATAATGAACACCCATCACACCAAAACCAATAAAGGAATGACCTCTGGAATGAGATTGCACAAAAAATTTGAAAAAATACATGAATAAATAACAATTCAGACCAATGAATATGATAACACAACTCAAAGGTGTTACTGTGATCAATGGAAATGAGGAGGTAAAAAGGTCACTCACTCGAAGAGATGCACCACAACTACAACGAAGATCATATGATGAATGGATTGATCAGAAAGGAACAATGTCTCCAAAAATTGTAGGAGAGAAACCCTTAGTCAAGAGAAAAGGAGAACCAACATCCAAATGGGCACTCAAACCCTATTTGACACCCTAAAAATAATTTCTTATGAAATTACATGATGTGTAATACCGTTACATATCATGAAATCCATGATGTCCAAATACACCAAAAAATTTGTCACCTTGGATTAAAATCCAATCTTTAATTAACACATGATGTGTAAAAACTCATCATGTCATGTAACCTTTCATGGTGTGAATCCTTCTCACACCATGCACCCAAAAACCATTAAACATCATGTAACCTAGTTACATGACATGTAAATATCCTAAATCCTGTAGAAAATCCAGAAAGAAACATCTAAAAACTCCATGCCAAAAAGGAAACTTGGAGAGAGGGAAAAACTTACCCGATTAAGGTAACGAGATGTTACACCTATCATTTAGACAACACATCTATATAAGATGATTTCATCATTTCATCCCCTTTGATTTAATTGAAATTTTGAGACTAACCAAATGTTTCCAACTTCCAAAGATAATGTGAAATGTGTTACTTTATTATTTGATTTATAAAATTTTACACTATTCTTTTTCATGACACATTTAATATCACCCATTTGATTTGTGAATTTATTGAGGATAATTTTTCTAGGAATTTAATTGTTTCATTTTAAATTGACTCTTAAATTTTTTTAGTTCCCTTATTACCATGACTTATCTCCTTTAGTATCCATTAAACATGTGTTCACATTGGGTTCAACTAGGTTTCCTACACCAATCAACGTGTTTTTGTTGAACCCACTTATGATTATTAGAGGTTTATTATTACTTAATTCAGATTTTTTTTCATATTTTTTTAGTTTGAAACATTTATTCCTTTATATTTTTAAATTTTTCATAGCCTAATATGTACGTTCATTAAAAGTATTTTTGATTTAGAGCTGATACCCCTTATGAATAGAAGAAATATTCATGGGTATTCATGATTATGAACATGCCCATGAACTTTACCGTATCTCATAATAAAAGGGAGACCTTATTTTTATTTTCATGTATGTGTTCACAGGAAGTGAAACTACTTTTGTTTGGTTTCAAGTATGAAACATGATCTTAGTTTACAAATTTTATTTTCAATTAATGTTATTGTTTTAAATCGTTTTCTTATTATTTCAAATTTAGAATTTATATAATTTTTATTATGTAATGGATTTACTATTAAAAAAATTAAATCCATTCTTTTTCATTTATATATTACTAAGATCAATGGGGGTAATGTCATTTGTGTTGTAAAGATCATGAAAGCTTTGACTTCATCTCTCCTTCCTCCACTTTACACACACAAGACAATCACTAGGTATCGAGTTTATATTCCAATAACTTGATAAATTTATTGGTTTTGTGTTTGAGTTTCATTTTCAGAAAATTTTATATTGATAATTCATATTCTTTATTGATCTATCTATTGATTATAATGAAATATATTTCCTTTATCTATAATATAGGCTCACAAATCTATACTTATTTAAAAGTTTGTGCTCCTCCAATACACATGTTGAATTATATGGAAAAATTTTCCCTCCAAACTTCCATGTTTTCTATTCCCTCTCATTCTCCCCATCTCCCAGCTCCCCTACCTCTCACCTCCCACCTCCACGTCCACCTCCACACCTTCTATCTATCTACCCTATTCCCCCTCTTTCTCCACCCCACCTTCTTTTTGACCTCCTTTATGCTCTCTTTATCCTTCATTTATGTTTTAATTCTCTATAATCCCTTAACTTCTTAGCTCCATGCCCCTAAATATCTTCCTCTTATCTAATTTTAGATCCCCAATATCCTTTCATCACCCTCTAATGATACACTCATGTTAGGTTTTCCTCACTTCAACATCAACCTCCATCGGGATACCCAATACCCCCATGTCAGCATTAGTTGTCTCCGATTCAACCAAAATCACATTTCCATGATAAATAGGTATGTTTTTTCTTGAAATACCATCCAAACTCTATAAGTTATTTTGATTAGGGTTTTAGAAAAAAAAAATTCATATTTTAGTTAGGGAATGAACACCCCCATCTCTCATAACCAATCTATATCTCATTCTACTCCCTATGTTAGAAACTTTCAATTAACTTTTTCTTATTGTCTTGGTGTGAATCTATTTTATAATTAATAGGTAATTTTTTTCTAATTTTATCTAGATTTTAAAATTATTCAGTTTTGGGATTGGTATATCAAGTAATGTGTGTTTTTAACTAGAATATTATAAAATATTAGTTTATTTATAAAGGTATCTAATTTATACTATGAATTTATAGTAGTCTATTTTTTATACTACATTTGTAACATCCCAAACTGGATTCTACTAAAAACTTTCCCAAGATGGTAGGTCACATGGCCTCAAATTCACCTCCTCATATGTTATAGGTTGCTGACTAGCAGCGAGGGCATAGGGTGTGTTTGTGGGGAGACTATGCCCTCGTGTTAGAGTGTAACACAATGGTAGTAAATGTATCAGTCAATAGTGGAAGCAGTAAATCAACCAGACAAAAGATAAGCATCTAATAAAGTAATAAATGAACAACACCAAAAGTAATCTCATATATAAAATTATGTGTCATGTCATGTATCTACAAAGCATGAAAACAGAGGTATAAACACCCAATACAATACAAGTATCAAAATACCAAAGGACTAAAATAACTATCCTAACTAGAATCATGATCCTAGATCAATCCTATTCTCTCTTGCTCCTAGAACACAAGAAAATCAAGCATCATAGAGTGGGTGCTTTCCCTGGTCCCTACTTGCATCCAAGGAGTCTGTCCGGGTACCCAACGACAGCCCGAATAGGATGTGAGATAACACTCAGTAGTCCACCACCAACAATGTCTATAACAAATCCAGTCGGTGTAATAAAATCTAAAACAGTGTGTAATATATCACATGTATAACAGTAAGTAAAGTAAAATGATACAAGTCCAGTGATACTATCCATCCTACCAAGGCTCCCTATAAACAAATGTCAAGATTCCATAACAAGGGAATCTATAAACAAAAATAAACAAGCAAGTGTAATACTATCAGTCTAACAATTGTAATCAGATACCCATACCTGGGCTATCTATAAAGTGTAACAAAAATTGGATTGGCCTCACCGTGTAAAACAAGTGTATAACATCTACCACAATCATGTGGTATAATTTAGTGCACAATATCCACCATAATTACACTGTAATAAAGTGTCATCCACAATGGTCACACCATATAATCAAAAGTGTCAAATCACAAAGGGCCGAATCCAAGATATAAAAGACCAAGGAATCCATGTCGAGTATTGGGAGAATCTCAATAAAAAACTAGTGAAGACTTGGGTGGGGTCTAAGGAGCATGTCAATAGACCATGTCCAATGAGATCTCAAGCAAGTCGAATCCAAGGGGTAGAAAGGCCCATGGAATCCTACAGAATTGGGATATAAGGAGTAAATAGGTCCAAGGTATCCACTACTATAAACAAGACCCATGGAGTAAAAATTTCCACGGTGTTCTATAGAATCAGGATCTGCAGTATACCCCATGGCTGGTATAACAAAAGGGAAGATACAAAGCCGCACCCCATGGGTGGCCTAGGTTGGGGCTAACAATCTCCAACAAGCTCAAAGGTACTAGTAAGAAACCTAAACAGGTTCCAATTCATTAAATTCAATCAATTAATTAATTAAATGGGGAACCTTTGGAAAGTACGGTGTAAGAAACAACTAAAACTAGGCATATAAAACACCAAACCTCAAGGTAAAGGTATATACCATCTACCTTAGGTTCGTAGTAGATCACTCGTTTGGTATTGATCTCTAATTCATTCCAGATCAAAAGAAAAACAAAGAAAAAATGAAAAGCTTGAGAATATGGAATATTATATTACACCTAAATAACTCCATCGATACTAAGACAAATGAATAATGGAATGAATAACTCGCTGAAACATATCCAACGAGACTGACAATGTTTCATTCCGAGTTCAGATGGAAAAATAGTAGCAAAACCTATGGATTGAGCTTCAAAGGGGAGATCCTAATGTGAGCTTCTATCCAGTGGAGGAAAAGATTTTTTTAGGTTTTAATATATTTTAAGGGTGAAATGGTCATTTCCCCTTTTTTAATTGGGTTGCATGGTTTAGCCACACGGTTGGACAAACCGTGCACCAACCGTGCACCCTTCACTACCTCAAGGGGGACCTCACATGGTTTATGAACATGATTTGAATAACCATGTGCAAACTGTAATGTACACCTATTAGCCCAATAAGGTTAAATACCCTGGGGGGTGAATCAGGGTATGACAGATAAAAAAAACCACCCCTTTAGATCTTGTTTCATTATTAAAAAAGACACTCTTCTCTCTTATTCACATATTAATATATGGATAGAAATGAAATCATGCATGAAACACAATGATTTTTACTTGGTTCACCCTCATTGGGATATGTACAAGGAGCATACAATGACAATGTGTCGATGTACCCAATCCACTAAGGCTCACTGCCAAATTACAAGGTTCAGGCTAGATCACTTCTATACCCAGGATCACTACCTTTACAAGATTTAGGGTATTCTCACTACATTCCCAATGGTCACTCTCTATGTCTCTTTCTATGGATCACTATCGATAGAAAGGATCATTTTATTCCTCTTCCTTTACTCACTACTCTTGGAAGGGATCCACTCACAGTTTATGGACTTGTAGGTCCCTTCATTTTCAAGAATTCACATATCCTCAACTTTAGGTAGATGCTCTATTGAAGTCATATTTTCACCCATAGATGAAATCAACTTTTTAGAATATTGTTAGTTAGTGAAAATTTCTTTTGTGAACTATCTTGATCCCTTCAAGAACTTCCTTGAGTCCTCTGCAGACTATCCTACTTCCTCTATGAACTACGCTGCACCGCATGGCATGAATGCTTCACAGAACACCTCTCCTACTCGGGCTATCTCTGCTTCCATAGACCATATCTTCTTCACAGACCAATTCTTCCTATGCGACCAACCCTTCTTACGTGAACCGTCCCTACTTTGCAGATGAGTTCTTATTACGCAGACCACCTCTCCTCCGTGGATTTCTTGATGTCCAACAAACTGCCTCTTCTCTGCATATCCTTCTTTTTTTCTGAGCTATAGCACCTCGTAAAACCCCTTTGCAAACCATTATCATGAACTCCTTCCCTTTTTGTGGAATCCACCTCGCGACGCTCTTCTCCTTCGCAGACTCCCCGCAAACTATTTTAGACTTAGCTAAATTTATTCCCAAAGCGAATATGTTTTATAATGAAAAATGATCTTCATAATGATGGGATTAACGGTTATTATATAGGCAAATAGATCTGTAAAATACTCTAATTTGAGATACCCAAAATTTTGATGCGGTACAGCCTTCAGCGTATACTATTCTCCTCCCATGAACTGTGTTTCCCTCTATGCTCCTCATACCATCTTTCTTTCTTCGCGATGGTTGATCTCTTTTGCGAATGAATACCTTTGCGACTCTACAAATCACCACCTCACTTCCATAAAAAATGATCCATCCTACAAACCTCCATGCTTCTAAGAACCATAAGCCTTCCTACAAACCATTTTCCCTATGAAGTTTGTGTACCACACTTTCGGTCTGTATAGCACTGCTATGTGAAAATATCCCCTTTTCCAATTTTGTCACCATTCTGTTTACCTCTTATACAGTCCACAAACTACGCTTCACAGTTTGTGTACTATTCAATAATACGTGAAAATCCTTCCTTTTCCAAAACAAACTCCTAATTTTGAGGCCCAAAAATTTGGAAAACATTAGGAAACTGTGCCACCTTAAATACCTACTTCGGAAAACAACAACCATACTCATTTGCGATCATTTGACATTATCAATAAACACAATCACACCCAAAACACCAAAAGGATGTATTGAGGGATTTTTTTTCAAAAATCCCCTTCTTTGTGTTTTTTGATAACTCTTCTCAATTTGATACCTCGTTAAATCATTTTCCATCTTCAATCAACATTCACTTCTTACGATTAAGACAATGATAAAAGATTTAATAAATACATACTCTAATCCCACATGATCCATGCTCGTCATGAGAAAAAATAGTATAATGAAAATTTCATCAATGAATCACTTAATTCCATTCTAACACCACTCATCTACTTTCATCACAAACCTCAGCTATCATTATATATAATATTTGATCGATCACTTCAATCATCATTATATTTAATACCCCTATCTCACTACTCCCCCTATCTCACTACTCCACCTATCAGATTCCCCCTATATATTGAATAATACATTTTATCCCTTTTAATTACCATAATTTCTCTACCATTTTCAACAAACCCGAAGTTCACTTCATTGTTGTCTACAACAGGGTAAAGAACACATATTAGTACATTATGGGAAAACACACTATACCTTGGGGAGAGGGGGTTTCACATCTATACTTTTTCAAGTGTAGAGAGTTGACTAGAATCCTAGAGCCAGTCGATGTATTTCAAATTCTTCTTTGGGTAAGGCCTTTGTCAGGATGTCTGAAACCAGTAGTTCTGTAGGAAAATAATCCAACTTCACAACCCTTTTCTACACCTTCTCCTTGATAAAATGATACTTGATTTAAATGTAATTTTTACTTGAGTAATGGACCAGATTTTTACTAATATTTATAGCACTTGAATTATCATAATATATTTTGATCATAAACATCACTTCAACTCCCATATCCTCAAGCTACAGCTTCATCCGCAATAACTGCATACACGCTTGAGTAGCCTTAATATATTCAGCTTCTACGGTGCTCACTGAAATGCAATATTATTTCTTTATTAACCAAGAAATACATAATCTGCCAAGATATAATGCACCAATTGATGTCAATTTTCTATTATCTACTTAACTATCCCAATTTTCATTTTTATATCCCAATAAATCTTTCTAAGATTTTTCATTACACATCAAACTGAAATCCACCATTCACTTGATATACCGAAGTATTATTTTCACTGTAATAAATTTATTTTCCTTGGGATTGATTTGATATATTTCTACTTGGAATGTGTAAAAAACAATATTAGGTCTTATCCCTACCAAGTACAATAGACTACCAATGATTTACCCGTATTATGTGATATTGACACATTGCCTTCATCATCCCATGAATGTTTCATCTGGGTAGCCACCATAGTTTTCATCTCCTTGGAATTATCCATTCCAAATCTTTTTAGAACCTCCTTAGCATATTTGATTTATAAATGAATGTACCATTATTTCCTTGTGTCACTTTTAAACCAAGGAAAAACGTCAATTCACCGATCATCAACATTTCAAATTCTCTTTTCATGAATTCTATGAATTGATTACATTGAGCTTCATCTGGTCCACCAAATAATATTTCATCAACATATACCAGCACCATCATCCTTTTATTACCATCATGGTTGACATATATATTGTAATCAAATCAACTATGTTGGAAACCAATATTTTTTAGAAACTAATCGAGTCTTGAATATCGTGCTCTTGGTGATTACTTTAACCCATATATAGCCTTATTCAGATGAAAAAATATATTCTCATCTTCATGAATGATAAAACCATATGGTTTTTCAATGTAAAATTCTTCTTCTAGAACCCTATTTAGAAATTATAACTTGACATACATATATAAAACATTGAACTTTATTTTTACCACTATTTCCAAAAATAATCTTATTTTCTCTAGCCTTGCAACAAGTATAAATGTTTCATAAAAATCGATACCCTCTATTTTGGAGTACCCTTTTCACACTAGTCGTTATTTGTTTCGAATTACCACACCATCTTCATTAATTTTGTTGCGAAATATCCATTTAGTCCTAATGAAATTCTTATCTGTTGGCCTCGAAACAATATCTCACGTCTGATTCTTCTCAATTTGGTCAAGCTCTTCATTTATAGCTTAAACCCGATTCTCATCCCCAAATACTTCTTAAAAAACATTTAGGCTCTACCCGTGATAAATATAATTCTTATTGTAGAGTCTTTATCCTCCTTGTCTACACTTGAGCCGTCTAATCACCAATTATGTTCTATCTATCAATTTTGAATCTTCTCTACTGTCTTTGTGCAGATACTGAATTGAACTCATCCTTTTCATTATCCAAATCTTCTTCTGAATCATCCTATAGAACTGGATCATCCCCTGATCTAATTATCTCTTCATCACTATCCTCCTGAGAAAGATAATGTATTTGAAGAATATTATGATCATTATCTCTTATAGTTATATCATGTCTTTCAACTACCTTTACCAGACACTTATTGAAGCATTTATATTCTTTGATTTTCATTGAGTAGCCAAGAAATATCCCTTCATCTCCACATGATTCAAAATTCCTATGTTTCTCCTTATTGAAAATGAAACACTTACTTCTGAAGACTTGGAAGTACTTCAATGATGTATTCCTTCCACACCATATCTCATATGGAGTCTTATCTTATTTAGAACATAAAAATACTCTATTTTATTTTTAGATTAATGTCATCACCTCTTCTTTCCAAAAGTTCTTTGGAAGGTCTTTCTCAATGAGCATTGTTCTAGCCATGTTGTTGATAATTATATTTCTTCTCTCAATAACTCAATTATGATATGGATTTATTACTATTGAAACTTGGTTCCTTATTCCATGTTTCTTTAAATAATCCTCCACTTGGATATTTGTGAACTATGTTCCATTATCTATTCCTATCTTCTAGATTTTTCAACCTAACATCTTTTCAAATTCCCGTCGATATCTTGTAATGAAATTGGACACCTTAGACTTGTGGTTGATGATTGATACCCATTCCATTATACTAAAATCATCAATAAAGAGAACATAGTATCTCCTCCCATCAATAGATCTTGGTGAAATAGGTCCACACACATAAATATGAACTAGCTTAAGTACTCTTGTTGACCTTTTCTCTTTTTCCTTATATGTCTTTCGAATGATCTTCCCTTGTTGACAAGTGTCACATGAATGAGTACGATCACATGATAACCTAGGGAGGTCACGAGCATCATCATATTTCACTAGATCTTCTAAGTATGTTTGGATTCAGTGTCCAAGACATTTATGCCATAACTTATTTTCCTATTCCTTGGACAGAAAGAACATATCTTCTTCTCCACTCACTAGATAGATATTTAATTTTGTAATTTTTATCTACAAAATAATTGCACCATATTTTTCCTTGATGACACATAATATCTTTGAAAAGTTTATGGAATGTCTTGAGTCACATAGATGACTGACACTAAGAAAGTTATGACTGAGACCTTCAACAACTAAGACATCAACATGTCTCATGTCTTTCCCCCAAAATTGGATTTTACCAATCCAAAAATATTTATGCCTTCATCATTACTAAATCTTGTGATACCTTCCTTATCATACCTGATTTTAGTCACCAGGTCTTTATTACCTGTCATGTGAGAGGTGCATCCACTGTCAATAATCCATATTTCAGTGCGATCTAATGCTTCAAAATCAATCTATACAATAACTGCTTGTTTAAATATCTTTTTCATTTTCATCCATATTTTTGAATTCATACCTGGTATGGATTGATAATATTGATATACCTTGAAGCATGATGGAAAAACTTCATCTTGAAGAGTTTCAAATCAATTTTTCATTTTCATATCATTTGATGATACCTTTAGCTGCTTCTTATGACTATATTCATTCTTCTTTAGCACATTTCTCTGCATTGTCGATGAGAAGTATCTTTCCATGTGCCAGAATCCTAAACATCTAAAATAGTGACCATGAAATGATGTCTTGGAATATTTAGCTATGTATTGATGCCTATGTCGGTCTTGTTCTCTTTGATACCTCTTTGATATGAAACACACATTTTTTGAGTGCCCCATCTTTCCACAATAATAAAATCTAATGCAAGGTGCATTCCTATATGGAAATACTACACTACTGGTTCTCCCTTGGGATCTCTGAGTCTTCTAATTATGATTCGTACCCAAATCTATCTTCAACCAAGGAGTGGGAGGTTGTGGTCTAACTTCAACCATCACTGCTTTGTTTTTATGATAAAGCCCCATACTAGTTGTATCATTATGATTAGTCACTTTACTTTACTAATACTTCTTTGTATGCTTCACTAGGACTCTAAATTCTAATTTTCCTTTTCCTGTTACCAATGTTTCCTACTTTACTAGAATCAATAGTTTCTCCCAATCTTTCAATTTTATTTTCATACTGAAAAATTTATCTTCAAGATCTTTGATACGTTTGATTTGATCATTTTTAGTATCAGTACAACTATCAAATTCCCATTTTGTTCTTAAATTTTGAGTTTGCACTCAAACACCTTTTCTAAGATTTTTGGAATTGAAGACTTCAATTTTTCAATTTCTTAATTCAGCTCAGACTTCTCTTCTTCCTGCAGCTTCTTATAAAGTTTGGGATCAAAAACCACTTTGTAGGATTTCTTTGTTTTGGCTCTCCAAACATCTATATCTTAACGGGAAGCTTCTAATTCATCCTAAAGTTCAGCTCTTCATTCTACTTCTCCCTCATCACTATCACTTTCTTTCTTTGTTTTTGAATTTACCACAACTACCACTATAACATCTTGTTTACGATCCTTGCATTCCTATAACTCTTTTGCATCATATTATTATGAACTTTCATCATCTTTTTGAAAGAATATCCTTATTTTTGAAGAAATTTCTCTTTGAACTTATCATACCTTTCACATTGGATGAATACTTATTCCGGGGAATTTCATCACTATATTCATCATCATATTTAAACTTCTTAGAACACTTTGCTACAAAATGTCCAATATTTTCATATCATAATAATGAAAGTGGAAGTTTACCTTTGAAATTTCCTCTTCCTCTTTGTAGATTTGAGGAGATAAATGACATGACATAATCCAAATTGTCTTACTCCTAACTATCTTTAACAGAGAGCTTCTTTCTAGCCTTGAATGCCACTTCTTTGGACTTCCCCTTTTCCACAACATTGTTATCATAATTTCTCATTTCATATTCAATAATATTACTATGAAAGTTATCCAATGTCATCTTATTTAGATATTTATCTTCCAATATAGAAACCTTCAAATTAAACTGAGGTGGAATTCTTCTCAAGATACGCTTGAAAATCTTTATATCTTCAACAAT
Source organism: Viscum album (assembly GCA_963277665.1). NCBI lineage: Eukaryota > Viridiplantae > Streptophyta > Magnoliopsida > Santalales > Viscaceae > Viscum > Viscum album. The sequence continues at coordinate 368,304,027 of OY728131.1, forward strand.
TTCTCCAAGACCACACATGTCTTCCACAACAACATTCAACCGATCAAATAATGTATCAATAGAATCATGAGGGTGCATTATGTGATCCTCATATTTTTTCCATAGAACCTGCAGCTTTGCTTCTCTGACTTTTGAGTCACCCTCATAAATGTTCAACAACTTTTCCCACATAGCATGTGATGTTTTACATGACATAACATTCATATATATTGAATTAGATATGGATCCCCCCTAAAGTATTAATACCTTTAGAATCAATGTCCAATTCCCTTATATCATCTTCTGATAAAGCACCACTATCGATATTGTCTAATATTTCATGCATAGATGCTGTAAAGACATCTATTCCTAATGATTGGAAGTAGTGTTTCATTTGATTATTACAAAATTGAAAATTGTTTCCATAGAAGATCATAATCCCTTTGTGATTTAAAACCTCCATTTCTTCTACTAAGATAGAACCACTGACTTTCAACCTTTCAATTTGATACCAATTGTTATCCCAATTAGGTTAAATACATTGAGGGGGGGGGGGGAGGTGAATCAGGGTATGATAGATAAAAACAACTACCCCTTCAGATTTTGTTTTTTCATTAAAAAAATACTATTCTCTCTTATTCTCGTAGAAATATATGAACATAAATGAAATCATACACGTGACATAGTGATTTTTACTTGGTTCACTCTCATGAGCCTATGTCCAAGGAGAATACAACGATAATGTGTTGATGTACCCAATCCACCAAGGCTCACTACCAAATTATAAGGTTATGGATAGATCACTTCTATACCCAAACTAAATTCCTTTACAAGATTTAGGATCTGCTCACTGTATTCCCAAGGGTCACTTCCTATGTCTCTTTCTCTGGCTCACTGTCGGTGGAAAGGATCACCACCTTCCTCTTCCTTTGTGCACTGCTCTTAGAAGAGATCCACTCACAGTTTATAGACTTGTAGGTCCCTTCATTTTCATGAATTAAATCATCCTAAATTGTAGGTAGATGCTCTATTGAAGTCCGGTTTTCACCCATATATGAAATACACTTTTCTGTGTACTTTTAGTTAGCGGGAATTGCTTTCACAAATTATCTTAGTCCCTTCACGAACTTCCTTGAGTCCTCCATAGACTGTCCTACTTCCTCTGTGAACTGTACTACACCATGTGGTGTGAATTCTTCACAGATCACCTCTTCTTCATGGATTGTCTTCACTTCTATGGATCGATCATACCTCCTTCATGGACTGCTTCTTCCTCTGTGGACCAAACCTTCTTTCGTGAACCATCCCTACTTTGTGGATGAGTTCTACTTACATGGAATGCTTCTCCTTCGTGGACCATTTGATGCCCCATTAACCACCTCTAATTTTTTGGATCCTTCTTCCTTTGCAGTCTACAATGCCCCACAATACCCCTTTATGAACCATTCCTGTGAACTTCTTCCCCTTTCGTGGAATCCACCTCATGAACCTATTCTCCTTCGCGGACTCCTCACAAACTCTTTCAGACTTAGATGAATTTATTCATGGAGTGAAGATGTTTTTTAATGAAAAATTCTATTTGTAATGATGGGATTAGTGGTCCTTATATAAGCAAATATATTCAAAAAATATACTAATCTAAGATACCAAAAATTCCAATGCGGTACAGCCTTCACCATGTATTGTTCTCCTCCCGTTAACCATGTTTCCCTCCTCAGTCCTCATACCATATTTTTTCTTTCTTTGCGGCTGATATATTCTGTGAAAAAATCCCTTCGTGGATCCACAAATCACCACCTCACTTCTGTAAATGACAATCCAACCTTCTAACCACTAGCCTTCCATGAACCAAAATCCTTCCCACAAACCATTTTCTCTATGCAATCCATGTATCATGCTTCATGGTCCACATAGCATTGCTATGTGAAAATACTCCCTTTGATGATTTTATCATCGTTCTGTGTACCTCTTATGTGGTCTGAAAACTGTGCTTCACGGTTTAAATATTATTCACTCCTATGTGGAAACCCTTCCTTTTCCAAAAACAAACTCCTGATTTTGAGGCCCAAAAATTTGGTAAACACTGGGAAACTACACCACATTAAACACCTAATTTGGAAAACACCAACCATACTCATTTGTGGTCATATGACATTGTCAACAAACACAATAACACCCAAAAACATCGAAAGGATGAATTTAGGTTTTTTTTCCCAACAACGCCTATGCTAAAAACTCTAGATATCCTGTATGGGTGTGAACCCCTAGCCACATAGTTTCCTTATACCATCCACCTCCTGATAGAGGCTTGGACCACCTTACATTATTTCACTAAACTATGCAGCTTGGGTCACACAATTTATACTAATAGTGTAACCTAGTCACCTTTTCCAAAAAATCGGGCCTTTGGGATCCAAACAAGCCTTAGAAACCCTTGAAACTTCTATGATCTCAAAAGACACTCACATTAGGTCAAAAATAAAAAGTGAAACCAAAAAAAAGATTCTTACCTCATGGGAAAACCCTAGATCTTATAATATTCCACCCTTAAAGAAATTCATCCCCAAATTGCCCTTCTAAGGGTGGTCAATAATAACTTGAGAATAAATCCATCCACTGAGCATGTATGTTGGCCTCTTTCTCCCAAGTCTCTTACTATAAATGGTCATGCTTCCATAACACCTATACTAGAGGAACTGACTGGACTTGGAGAACCTTCATTCTCCTATCAACAATACAGATAGGATGATCCTCAAAGGATGCATCTACCTGTAGCTCCACCTCATATGGTTGTAGAGTATGAGATAGGTCTGAGTGATAAGGTAATAACTGAGATACATGGAAAACTTCATGCATGGATTGGTACCTCTAAGGTAACTTGTAACACCCCCCAATCTGACACTCTCTCATGTGGCTGGAAAGGGTTGGTCATGAGACCTCAAACATGCCTCCTCGCACACTAGAGGCTTCTGAATAGCAGCAGTGGTGTAAAGTGTATAGTGGGGAGACTATACCCCATGGTATGAAGTGTCCTAATAGTATAAAAAAAATAAGTAGAAAAACAATCAAATTATACATGTAGTGAAATAAAACAATAAAATTCTATTGAATAATATAATAAATAATAAATGAATAATGTAATGATTTGCTGAAATGTAACTAAATATCATACTATAATAATAATAATAAAAAACTAGAATACTCAAATAAAAAACTCAAAGTACTGGGTCCCAAACCCCACACCGGTACCATCTCAAAACTCCACCCCAACAAAAAATAAGAAATCAACAGAAAGGTCCTTTTACCTTGTCCAAACCTACATCCACATAATCTGCTCAGGTACCAAATTATGACCCGAATAAGATGTGAGTATAACTTATTAGGTCGACACCACCATGTCTAAACAAAACCAGTCTAATAAGAAGTGTATGAAATAAACTGATAAACATGTGTATTAATTAAATTCAATAATTAAATAAATACAACAACCTACTTCGGATCCATGCTGGAATATCTCTGAGCATGTCATAAAACCATGACAGCCACAATCATATAACCAATTTAAGATAACCTACTTCAAAACCATGAAAAAATATCTCTAATAATGTCTTAGAACTATGCCAACCACCACCATATAACTATGGTATAGTCACAACAATTTGGGTCAAATCCCTATAAGCATTACAACATTTTGGGTCAAATCCCTATAAGCATTACAACATTTCGAGTCAAAGACCTATAAGCATTACAACATGGGACTGGGAATAGCCCACTCTCTATAAGCATTACAACATGGGACTGGGCTAAGACTAATCAATATCAGCATTAAAACATATAAGTGTGAAAGTGTCAGGACCGAGCTCGATATATAATCATTACAACATGGAAGACATTCCCTATCATACAACATGGATATCATAATATCACATTACAATTCTCAATGGTTAATTATGTGAATTACCATTATTCTTTCATATGACACTTGTAATTTAATTCACAATTGATTAACAATTATATCAATAATCAACAATCCATAATTTATGGATTATATAAAAATAAATTACCCTAGGTCACATGTCATGCTAAACATACTTTAAACCATTAGTCAGTTCAATTATATTCATGGTTCGCTCACCCAATAGGTAGCTATAATCCAGGTCAAAAGCTAATATAAACCAAATTTCTTCAAATAATTATCCATTCATTAATTTAATCAATTTGGGTGCATACAACATTGTCCCAATCATAATATTTCATAAACTTGGAAATTATCAAACCATAGGGTTAAGATTTAGACCCCCTACCTTTAACTAATGATCCAACAATGCTTCTAATATCCAACACCCACAAGGAAAAAGGTATGAACAATTGAGAAGAGGTTCCTGGATTAAAATTGATCAAGATCAAAATTAATCAAGATCAAAACCAAAAACGCAATTGGGCAAAGGATTTCACCGCAAGGGTTGGAGAAAAAGGAAGAGAAGGAAGAAACATGACAAAAAACACTTACTAGGGAATTCTCACACAAATAGGATGTTCAGAGGGGAATTTGGCACCCCAAATCACCTGGAGAATGACCTAGGGTCGAGAGAAGAGGAGCAGTAGTGGATTAGAATGAAAATAAGCTACAAAACATGTTTAAAATAGCTGGTTGGGGATTTACATGACATTTAATGTAGTTACACTTCGTGTAAATGTTTTTAATAGAATTAAACGAAACACCTATGACCTTGGATTTATTTAATTAAAACCCATGAACAATTAAATGATGTATAATCCCTTTACACGATGTGTAAATGTTCTGTTGTAAATTTTTCATCCCATTTCCCTTTTAAACAAATCAAACATCTTTTAAAGATTCCCAACTCACCAAGAACCCATTAAACACTTAACCTATTTATTCCTGGACTCCATTAATTCAAACAAGTATACATCCTAAAAATTTAGGTCATTTTCTTCAACAAAGTCTCTCTCTCTCCAAACAAGACTCGACCACCGAGACTCAAACAAAAAACTCAGAGAGAAATGTACCTAAAAAAATATGGGATCTTACAACCTCCCCACCTATAACAACTCATCCCCAAGCTACTCCAAGAATAACCGTGAGGTCTCAATGAACAAGTATGGCTGCTATGTTTGCATATCAGACTCCCTCTCCCAGGTATCCTCTTAAACTTTCCCATGCTGTCATTGAACTCAAAACAACGGTATAGTCTGACCCTGATGATATTTGTCACTTCGATCCACAACCCGTATCGGATGCACCTCAAAGGATACATTAGCACAAAGCTCGATGTCTTCTACATCTATCACATGGGAAGGGTTTGTATGATATCTTCATAGATATGACATGTGGAACACATCATGCATGACACTGTAGCATTATGGAAGGGCTAAATAGTATGCCACTGAATCGACCATTACCCCCATTTCAAATGGCCCGACAAACCTAATTTATAGCTTTCCCTGTTTCCTGATACTTCACTGCCCCAACCAAGGTGAAAACTGATGGAAAACATGATGAAAAACCTAGAACTCTAGAGGTTATCTTCAATGGTCAACATATGTTTTCTGCCTGATTTGCATGGTCACCAACCACTGTCTGATAAACTAAACCTGTTTAGTTGTCTCCTATATGAAACTAGTCCCAACAAGTGCTGACTCACCTGCCTCCAGCCAACAAAGAGGAAAACAACATGACCTTCCATAAAAATCCTTAAAAGGTTCCATTGGGATCGATGCTTGGAATCTATTATTATATGCAAACTCCATGAGTTCCATATGTTGCTCCCATGAACCAATAAAATCCAAAACACAGGTTCGTAACATATCCTCTAGAATCTGAATACACTACTACAAAATAGGCCTTTAACATCATTGGTATTTATTAGCGCTAAAGAAACCACTGATAAAATGTACCCTTTATCAATGCTTTTTTTAGTGTTGATAAAGGGACCCTTTATCAGCGCTTTATTTCTAGTGCTCATAAAGAGATCCTTTATTAGTGATTTTTTAGCATTGATAAAGCTCTGAATAAATAAAATAAAATAATTAAAAAAAATGATTTTATTAAAAAAATATTACAAATTTTATTAATTAAATAATTATTGATAAAAATGAATAAATTGATTATACTATATATAAATTATAAATACTAATAAATAGTATGTATTAAATATATAAATATATGAAAAATGAAAATTAAACATATAAAAATTAAAAATAAGTAAATTAAGAAAAATATTAAACATTTTATTAGTTAGATAATTATTGATAATGTTAATAAATAGTATATATTAAGTATATAGATATATATTAATGTATATAAATATGTTTTATAAATTAAAAAATATTTATGCGCTTTACATTAAATAGTCATATATTTAGTGAATAATGTTTTATAATTACAAATTAATATAAATTAAAAATACAGACTAATTGCATAGAGTAATAGACATACAATTGAATGTCATTTGATTTTTTAATTTAACATAGATCAAATGTGTGTTATATTGATTTCACATATACATAATTAATGCATTTTTATATACAATTCACACACATAAAACTTATCCCTTTTTTCAATATCATTAAAGTGTACTTATTTTTAATTTATTATATTTCACTCATTTTTAACATGCATGCACTTAAAATTAGATATTCATTAATAATGTTAAAAAATATTTGTAAAAAAATATTTATAAATAAAAATATTTATAAATATACATTTACTATATTTATACAATTATATATTTATAATTATAAATAAATAAATATTTTTAAAAGTATTTATATAACTATAAATAAATAATTATATATTTTTAAATAATTATTAAATTTATAATAAATTTACTTAAATAATGAATATATTTACTATATTTATATTTATATATATTTATTATATATATATAATTATATAAATATATATAATGATAAAGATTTTATTTTTAAAAATATTTATATAATTATAAATAAATACTTATATATTTAAATAATTATAAAATTATAATAAATACATTCAAATACAAAATATATTTACTATATATATATATTTATAATTTTTTTATTTATAATTATAATTATAAATCCTTTATCAGTGCTAAAAAAACACTCATAAATAATCCTTTTATCAACACTTATTACTTAAGCAATGATAAAAGACATCTTTATTAATGCTTTTTTGGAAGCACTGATAAAAGTGTCCCGATCTATTTAAAAAACCCTAACCAGCTACGAACCCGTCACAATAACAGAAGATTTCCACAGAAGCCACCCACTTCCGATGCTCCTCCTTAGTGAATCGAAGCTCTAATCACCCAAACCCACTTGATTGTCTCTAGTTGTTCGAACATCGTCTGACATCCGATGTTCATTTGCAGTTAGGATTTCTGAAGAAAACATCGATATCTGGATATGAGGGTCTTGGTTTTTCTTCAACCTAGAAAGGTAGGCCTATGTTTTCCTTTCTAGCTTCCAATTTTATTTTTTTACTTTTCGTTGCATTTCTAATTTATTCTTTGATGATGTCATCAATTATTTATGGTTCAGTCATTGTATACTATTTTTCTTTTAGATTATGAATAGAATGCTTTGTTTATGATCTGTTGTTTGCTTGAATACCGATTTGGATATCCTATTTTAGTCTTTTTAAATTGTTTTTTGAATCAATTTTCTACATCTTTACCCTATCTTGCTCTGCAAGCTTGATTTTTTCATTGTTTTGAAATCTTATAGAATCACCTTTGATCTGTAGATAAAAAAATTAAATAAATATTTATTTCACTATATAAAAATTGGAGAGTTTGGATATAAAAACCTTAAACCAATGAGAAAATTGATTTAGCAAACCAATTATTTGTTTGGTGATGGTGCAAAACAGCAAAATAAGCTGATTTTTTGTAATTCATGTAAGGGAATTTATTTATTTAAATTGCATTTTAATATTCTAGTGTAAGGGTTTTTCCTTAAAAATTTATTTTCTCAGAATTGTATTGTTTTATTTTAATAGAAACCTTAGTAAGGGTGATATCATATTTATTTATTTTAAATGGATCACTATTTTAAAAATTAGTACAGGTAGTATTTATTTTACTATGTTATGATATTCTTCTGTAAGGGTTACATATATTTTTATCAATTTAAGTTTATTTTATAAAGATATATATATATATATATATATCTTTCTATCTATTTATATGAATTTTTAGAATTTATAATGTAAGGGTGATTTTATAATTATTTATTCACAAATTATGGTTCTGGATTTCCAAATTAGGAAGGGATTATATTTATTTTCATTAAAAATTATGTTTAAATATGAATTTGTTTTGTAATTATGTGTATTATAAATTCCATGTTATATATACATGTTTAAATGTGTATGGGATAGACGTTTTAAGGGTTGGTGTGTTTTCTTCCCTTGTTTGTGATATATCATGTTGATGTGTATTATTGCTTTATTTCAACTTCTTTATAAACCTCCATAGAATCTCAAGGATGGGTCAATGTGTATTATATATCCTCCCTAGAATCCTTCAGATGGGTAGATCTAATGTGACGACATCCCTATAATCCTTGGGATGGGTCAGTGTGATGATATGATATCCCAAGAGTCTTGAGATGTTTTCAAATATTGGATATACCATTAATTTTAAATGTAATAATTCCTTAGGTTTCTACATCACTTTTTCCAAAAAATAGAATGTAATTTATAAAATTATATTTATTAGAAATTATTTTTAGGTATTCATAATTTTAGGTCTACATGTATTGGTTCCACCCCTAGTAATCTTTGATTACTATCTATGTATATGAAATAACTCTTTATTTATTAAAATGTTTTATCAATACATTTTTATATATTCTAGTTGATTTAATGAGAGTTTATTATTATTGTTTATCATATTTGGGTTTCTTATTAATATTTAATTGCCTATATTATATTTTATTTTGTTTAAGGGATTTAATAAATACTTTATGTGTGTCAAATAATAGTTATTATTGCAATTTGTTGCTTGAGACTCATACCCCATCTCTTTTACATACAACTTTCATCCTCATCAACTTCATATCTTGAATAGTTATTATTTCAATTTGTTGCTTGAAACTCATCCCCCATCTCTTTTATGTTACTTTTACTACTCTGAGTATTAGTCATCCCATGGATGACTACTACTTAGAGTATTTCAAACAACATAGGTTCATGTCCACAAGATATGGATGATGTGTGGCAAACAACAAAATGCAATGATAAATGTCTGGGAGGTGAGTTGATGAGGATGATAGTTTTCTTTAACTTTAACCTCTGAATGAATTCATAGGATAACACCTGCCATAGTGTATTAATTCTTTTCTTAAATTCAATTACCCATTTTCTTCAACATACTGAAATTCCTTGAAACAATCAAATGTTGAGTTTCCCTTATTAGAATTGTCTATAACTTTCACCTTTGATAATGAATATATTATGTGTATTTATTTATTTATTATACAAAATTAATATTTCACGAACCCAATAATATGGATATGAATCGAAAATGGATACACACTAATTGTTTGACAAAAGAGTATAAAGATAGAGTTAAAGAGTTCATCAAGTTTGCAAGAGAGCATGCATATGACCCTTCTCAAATCCATTATCTTTGTTTATGTTTTTTTTATTCAATAAAAATTAGTCTATAAGAGTTTGTGAACATTTTATTTGTCATAGAATATATCAGAGCTATAAATGTTGGACTAAACATGAGGAAAAACTGAATGTGGACACCTATTGGGATGATACTACGGTTTATGGATCATTTGATATGAATATCAATGTAAATGATGATGGAGATCACATGAAAGAAATAAAAATGACAATTAAATACGGCCTTATTGATTGTCCAAAGTTGTTTTAGGAGTTAAATAGATATGCCAAGAAACCATTGTATACCATTTGTACTAAATACACAATATTGTAAACTATATTGAAGTTATATAATTTGAAAGTTGGTAGTGGATAAAGTGACACCAACTTTACAAAACTACTTGGTATCCTGAATGATATACTACCAAAATAAAATGAACTACCATACAGAACATATAATTCTAAATTAGTGTTACGTTCAATGGTAATGATATCTAAAAAAATACATGCTTGTCCAAATGATTTCATATTGTTTTTCAAGGACCATGAATCACTCATAAAATTCCCTAAGTGTGGTGGATATCGATACAAGAAAAATTAATAAAGTCCTTCAAAATATGTATCATTCTATAGTTTAGAAGACTATATGGATGTTAAGAAACTATGAGACAATTGACATGGTATGCAGATACAATAATTAAATATGGAAAACTACATCATCCAACATATTCTCCTCAGTGAAAGAAAATTGATTATGAGTATCCTAAATTTGTAAATGAGTTGAGAAAATTTCGTCTTGAATTATCTATATGTGGAATAAATCCTTTTGGTGTAAAAATTAGTACTCACAGTACATGGCCCGTCATGTTGGTAAATTATAACTTTTCTCCATGGTTATGCATGAAGTGAAAATACATTATTTTGTCTCTACTTATATTTAGACCAAATCAACTTGGTAATGATATTGATGTCTATTTGTCTCCATTAATAGAAGATCTGAAATTGATGTGGGATATAGGTGTTACAATGTATGATACTCATAGAAGTGAAGAATTCACATTGAGGGCCATATTGTACGGGATGATAAATGGATTCCCTGCTTATGGAAATTTATCAGGCTACAACATTAAAAGAATGTTGAGGTGTCCCATTTGTGAAAAATTCACATACTTAGTTTGGTTGAAGCATTCCTCAAAGACCATGTTTTTTGGACATCATAATTGTTTAACTCGACAACATAAATTCCGATCCTAGATGACAACATTCAATGGGAATATTGAACAAGGTATAACAACATCTCTAGTAATGGGTGATCAATTGTACAATAAAGTAAAAGATATTGACACTGTATTCAGTAAAACATTTAAAAAAACTTAAAAAATCAGGTTGGAAGAAGATATCAATTTTCTTTGAATTACCATATTGGGATTGTTTTCACGCTATACATTTTCTTGATGTCATGCATGTAGAAAAAAATGTATTTGATAGTGTTATTGGAACATTACTAAATGTTCCTGAAAAAATGAAATATGGAATCAAGGATAGGTTGGTCTTGATTGAAATGGGAATAAGGGAAGATTTAGAACCAGTGAAGAGTTTAATATGGAGTTTTCTTCCTCCAACATCTTACACTCTATCCAGACAGGAAAAATTGTAATATTTCCTTTTCCTTAACAGTGTAAAATTTCTACAGGGTTATTCATCAAATATCAAGAATGTCGTGTCAATGAATAATTTGAAATCATAAGAATTAAAATCACATGACTATCATGTTTTGTTGAAATATTTAATACCCATTACTTTATATTGCATTTTGTCTCAAAATGTATGACATAAATTAACCAGACTCTGTTTCTTTTTTAAAGCCATATACAGTAAAGTTATAGACCTGATGAAGTTTACCATAATGAATAAGGAGTTTGTAGTCATATTATGTGAATTAGATATGTTCTTCCCACCATCATTTTTTGATATAATTTTCCACCTAATGGTTCACTTGGTTTGAGAGGTTAAACTATGTGGTCCTGTCTATTACAGATGGATGTACCCTAATGAATAGTATATGAATATTTTGAAAGGGTATGCCAAGAATAGAATTTGTCAGGAAGGTTTTATTGTAAAATAATATATTTTTGAAGAATCTATTTAATTATTTACCAATTACCTATAAGATATTGATAGCATCGGTTTCCCAAAGTCTCATCACAACGAACTCCTTATGGGAGAAGTGATTTTCAGAAGATATATTGTTACAATTACCTTAATAGAGTAGGAGAAACCACACCTTTACATTTTACATAATAGTGAAGATGTTGATCCATACATTGAAGCCAAAAAAAATTCTTAGAGATTTTAATCCATCAAGGGATTAAGGATGGATAACAAATACACATAATCAAAAGTTTATAGGATGGTTATGAGATCAAATATATAGGAAGTTATCTAAAAATCTGAATTCAATTTCTGAACAACTTCAATGGATATCCATGGGACCAAATGAAAATTTTATATCTTACACTAGTTTTGTAATAAATGGTTATATGTTCTATATAAAATAACACGATGACTACATTATGATGTAAAATATTGGTGTTATGCTTTTGGATAAAGCAATGCACATATCTAGTTCCAATGATAGAAATCCAATTTATGAAAATATGTCATATTTTTGAATTATTGAACAAATATACTAGTTGTATTATACAAAATTTCAAGTGATGATTTTCTATTGCAAATGGGTTGACAATACCAGTGCAATGAAATTTGATGAAATGGGATTCATGAAGGTGAATTTCAGTGTGGAAGGGGAAAAGGATAAGCCATTCATAAAAGCATCACAAGTAATTCAAGTATTTTATGTCTGTGATCTAAAAAACAAGAATTGGTTGATTGTCCTGCTGGCTACTAAAAAAAATGTCGGATCAGATGAAAATTCAATCATAGATGACCCTTTCATTGGGAGATCACAATCAGTTCAGGTCGGTCCCAATGTAGAAAATGTATTTTACTTTAGAGGGGACCATAAAGAGGGGATTTGGATTCTTGATAGAGGTACCAAATCCTTGAAACCTTTAAAAAAATAGAGTTCAATTAGAAGGTAAAAGTGTTTTTTAATATACTATGTTTTTACTAAAAATATTATATGTTCTATACTGTATTAACATAATCTAAATTAAATGTTTGAATAATCATTCATACAATGTATTCTACACATGATGATGTTACCAATCCCTCATAAGAACAAACTATATTGAAGGAAACCCTTTGGAAATATGTAAAGGTAATGTTATGATATAATTTATATATTTTACCAAAAAATTATATAATGGAATGTTGATTTAATTTTTATTATTCCTCATAGAGTTTGTTTATTTTAGAATATTTCTTCCCATTTGGTATGGCTTTGCAGGAATAGAAATGATGATGTCCTTTCTCAATCATAAAGGCAATCTTGATGTTTTCATTGAAAAATCATTGTCCATAGAATTAATGTATTATTTCATATTTATGTTTAATTTATTTATTTTTAGTATTAATCACATAAAGTACATGTTTCAAGTTTAAAATGAAATTTTAGTAAAAATTACAAGTGATTTACTCAAAATTTATAAAACACATTCATATTATTTTGATACTTTAGGAAAATAATCCATAAGTTATTTGGGATGTGTAGGAATTAGTTGTACCTCAATTCGATGCACGGTGTGACCGCTATGACTCTTAGTGCATCTTTATTTAAAATTGACATCAATTTTAGTAAAAAGGAAAACTAACCTACTCAAAACCAAATAAACACATTCACGTTATTTTGATACTTTATGAAAACTATCCATAAGTCATTTGAGATGTGTAGGAATCAACCACACCTAAATCTGACGTACGGTGTAACCGGTATGAATCCAAGTGTGTATTTTTATTTAAAATTGACATCAATTTTAGTAAAAAGGGAAAATTACCTACTTAAAAACAATTAAAAACATTCATATTGTTTAAATAATTTTAATAAAAATGATCCATATTCCATTTGTGATGTGTAGGAATTATCGCAGCTCAATCCGATACACGATGTGCCTGATATGACTCAATGTGTTCGTTATCAGTTTAAAATCTACATTTTAGTTCAAAAAGTGTCACTCAATGAAAATTGAGAAAACACGCTCATATTTTCTTGATAATTTATTAAATCTATTCATAAGTCATTTTTGACATGTACAAATCGGTCTCACATCAAATCGATACACAATGTGATTGGTATGAGTCAAGGTGTGTGTTTCAATTTTAAAATGATATTTTTGTAAAAAAGACAAGAGACATACTTAAAACAAATAAAACACATTCATATTATTTTGATACTTTAGTACAATTATCTATAAGTCATTTGGGACATGTAGGAATCATACACACCTCAATCCGATGCATGGTGTGACCGATATGACTCCAAGTGAATATTTTTATTTAAAATTGACACAACTTTTAGTAAAATGTAAAACTAACCTACTCAAAACTAATAAAATGAATTCTCATTGTTTTTATACTTTAAGAAAATGACCCATAAGTCATTTTTGATGTGTATGAATCAACTTCACCTCAATCTAATACACGATGTTCCTGGTATGACTCAAATTCTTCGTTATCAGTTTAAAATCGACATTTTAGTTCAAAAAGTGCCACTCACTGAAAACCAATCAAACACACTTGATTTTTCTTAATAATTTAGTAAAAAGATTCATAAGTCATTTGTGATGCTTATGAATTGGTCTCACATCAAACTGATACACGATGTGATCAGAATGAGTCAAAGTGCACGTTTCTAGTTTAAAATGGAATTTTAGTAAAAAATGCATCTAACACACTCAAAACAAAGAAAATGCATTTGTATTGTTTTTATACTTTATAAAAATTATCCATAAGTCATTTGAGATGTTTAGAAATGATATGTACCTCAATCCGACCCACGGTGTGACTGGTATGAATCAAAGTGCGTATTTTTATTTAAAATTGACATCAATTTTAGTAAAATGGATAAATGACCTACTCAAAACCAATAAAAAACATTTATATTGTTTTAATACTTTACTAAAAGTATCCATAAGTCATTTTTGATGTGTAGGAATCAGCCGAACCTCAATCTGATACACGATGTTCCCGGTATGATTCAAAGTGTCTGTTATCAATTTAAAATCGACATTTTAGTTCAAAAAGTATCACTCATTGAAAACTAATCAATCACAATCAAATTTTCTTTATAATTTAAGAAAAAAATTCATAAGTAATTTGTGATTTGTAGGAATTAGTTTCACATCAAACCGATACATGATGTAATCAGAATGAGTCAAAGTGTGTGTTTCCAGTTTAAAATTACATTTTAGTAAAAATGACATTTGACATACTCAAAAATGATCAAACACATTCATATTGTTTTTATAATTTAGAAAAATGATCCATAATTCATTTGAGATGTGTTAGAATTATCCACACCTTAATTCAATGCAGAGTGTGACTGATATGACTCAAAGTGCATCTTTTTATTTAAAATTGACATCAATTTTAGTAAAATTAACACTTTATTTTAATTTATTTCTTTATATTATTACTAAAATAAGTTTTTTTCTTATACAGGGGAGTTATTTTGCTCTATAAGGGGTAGTTTTTTCAGAAATAACATGATTTAGGGTCCGGATTAAAAGAAAAAGGAACATTGATGTTTTTGAATGTATGTATTAATATGTATTTATGTAATTATATAAATCAATGTCTGAAATGTCTATAATATAATATTTTTCTCTTGTATTTTTATTGTAAATTTCATTTCATTTAAATTATATATTGATACTTTTTTTTGTTGATATCTAGTGTGTTTCTGGTGCTGCAGCATGCTGTTACAGTACATTGCATTGGTGCTGCAGTGTGTTGTCACAACACACTGTAGTATGACCTTTTATCAGCACTTTTATAAGCTCTGATAAATGGGGCCTTTAGCGGCACTAAATAAAATCACTTTTAAAGGACCCATTTATTAGTGTTTTTTTAGGGTCGATAAAGGACCCTTTCATCAGTGCTTTTTTAGCACTGATAAAATACAAGGGATTTAAATCTCACTCAAGTAGTCAGCGCTTCTCTAGCACTGATAAAGTGCATTTATAGCACTGTTAAAGGCCTATTTTATGTAGTGATAATATAATTATATTGAACATTAGTCTATGGATGATAGGCTATGATTAAAATAACTCTTAATCCCAGGTATTTTTGAATACCCTACCAGAAACTTGATGTGAAACGAGGATCTCTGTCTTAAATGATACTCGAAACACCGTGCAACCGAACCACTTGATGCCCATAAAGATTTCTCAGGACATCAATTGTTAAGGATTCCCTAATAAGTAATAAATGGGATACCTTAGTCATTTGATCCACAATAACCCATACAAAATCGTTCTTACAGGTTATCCTATCAGAAAATCCATCATGACATCATCCCACTTCCACTCTAGAATGGGAAAAGGCTGAAAAAGCCCTATTGGCCTCTAATTCTTAGCTTTAACCTACTGACAAGTGAATCATTTATCCAAAAATCTTTCCACATCCTTATTCATTCTTGACCACCAGTATTGTATATGGATATCACGATACATCTTTGTTAAACCAAGATGCACCTCTCATCTAGAAGCATGAAACTCCCTCATTAGCTCCTCGCACAAGCCTATAGAAACCAATACCCAGCCACAAAAAAGAATAGAATTTCCACTACCAAGATACCATTCTAATGGCATCTCCCCACCATATAATTTGTCTCTTAGAACTGAGCCCTCTAGATCTAACAACTGCTTGGTTTTAATCTGGTAAAAAATCACAAGTATAATAGATGTCGAAGTCAGAGCTATTTCCCCATGAGATTCCTAAACATCCATATGCATGTCTATAAATAGGGAAAATTTTCACCACTCATCATACTTCTGTATGTGTCTTTCAGCTCAAATAATTAGGAATGACATTGAACTTGCTTGGTGTATTCTCCAATTCAAAGTCAAAATACTGAAGATACTCAACCCACCTCCTCTACTGAAGGTTTGGGTCTTGCTGAGAAAATATGTACTTGAGGATATTGTGATTCATGTATACCAAAAACTTCTAAACCATGAGATAGTTTCTTCATCATATCAGGGAATGCACCACTACTGCTAACTCTAGATCATGAGTAGGGTAATTCCTCTCATGCGGTATCAGCTGACTGGAGCCATAAGCAACCACACAATCCTCCTGTATTAGAATTACTCAGAGTCCAACTCCGGATGCATTACAATGCATGGTATATGCTTTAACCAGCATAAGTAAAGTGAGGATAGGTTCCAAGGTCACCCTACCTTTCATATCCTGAAAATATTACTTGGAAGCATCAAACCATACAAACTTCACCCCTTTCTTAGTCAGCCCAAAAATTGGTGCTTTCAAATGGGAGAAATCTTGGATAAAATGATGGTGATAACCTACTAAACCTAGATTGCTATAAATTTTGAAGACATTATTAGGTTGTTACCATGATATCATGGATTCACCTTTCTATGGGTCCAATGACACTCCTGCCTCTGTGATGACATGGCCCAAGAAGTGCACTTTATTTATCCAAAAACTACATTTGGTTAGCTTGGCGTAAAGCTGATGCTCTCCCAATATACTCAAGAAGATGTCAAGATGTTTGGAATGATTGTATGCTGACTGGGATTAAACTAATATATCATAAAATAAAATCACAACAAATTGATCCATAAAATAATGAAGGATCTTATTCATTAAGTCCATGAATATTGCAGGTGCATTATTCAACCCAAACGACATCACTACAAATTCATACAAGACATAACTTCTCCTAAAAGTAGTTTCAGGTATGTCTGATAGTCTCACTTATAAATTAAGATATCCTAATCTCAACTCAATATCAAAGAATATCTTAGCACCTCTCAACTAATTGAAAATATTGACAATGCATGGAAGATGATACCAGTTCTTGACCGTCATCTAGTTCAACCTTCGATAATCCACGCATAATTATAGAGACCCATCCTCATTTTTGGAAAATAGAACTAGATAACCACAAGGATATGTACTCATCCATATTAATCCTTTATATTCAAGATCTTCCAACTAAAATTTCAACTCCCTAAGCTCTTCTGGTTCTATTTGGTAAGGTGATATAGAAACTGGCTCTACTCCCAGCACCAAATCGATCATGAACTCGATCTCTCACTTGGGTGGTAAGACATAGAACTCATTATAGAAAACATCCTGAAAATGTTCTACCACTATAAGAAAAGAATATTTCTTTATTACACCATTATTTAGAGCAAGACTGGTGATCTTATCCATGATATAATCCAATCTGCACTGAATTGGTCCAACATGACCAACCTGAAGATCCCACTCACCTTGGTGAAAATAAATTCTTCCTTATAGAGATAGTAATGAAACTATCCTCATATAACTTTAAATATGATCCTAGTATAGAAATAACCAATCCATACCAAGAATAAAGTCAAATCCTATCATTTCTAGCATGAACGGTTCCTAAAAGAAGTTGTAACCACCAATCTCTAAAGAACACACATTAAAACGTTTGATATTATCTGACTGAACTCCCAATGACTTTTCAGTGGTTAAAACACCATATAATATTTTCACATCCAAGCCCAAACCATTTTCAAAAATAGAAGATAAAAAAGAATGAATTGATCCTGTATCAAACAAAACACAAGCTAAGGTAGATGATACATGAATCATACCTTTGATAGCATATGGTCCTGCATCCATGTTAGTCGGAGTAGTCTGCATAATGTGAAACTGACTTATCCCTCTACCCTAGGATTCAGTCTAACTACCCTGAGATACATCCCTTACTTGGTACTATTTCTCATGAACTGGGGTACCGCGTTCCTATCCTCATCCCGAATGGCCTGTGGAACTCTAGCTACCAGCCTGTTGAGGGGTAGCTGATCCCCTTCTTGATTCTGATGCCTATCCTGATCCTATGCCACCAGTATGCTATAGAAAGTTCACACATAAACTTTTAATATAGTCCAGTCAACCACATATATGACACTTAACTGTGGGGTAATGATACTATGAGTTCTTGTCACCAAGCTTTATACACTGAAAGCAATGGAATGAAATAGACTCTTGAGATGGTTTTCCACTGCCTTGAATGCTCTTCCCATTACTTATTTGGTGAAAAATTTCATAAAAACACTTCTTAATACTCAAATAAGAACTCCTAGATCACCCTAGTGAAACATCCAGGCTGTTGCTCGGGGACTCTCTTAGATTTCCTTCTATGATGAGTGCATGATTCATCACATCTTCAAAGCTTCTTAAATGGAGAATGTTTACCTGTGACCTGATCTCATAACGAATACTTTCCTTGAAATGTTTCACCTTATAGATCTCATTACCTGTCAAAGATGGTGTAAAGCACTGTAGGTTGGTAAAAAATCCAACATATTCTAGCACTGACAAACCTTGCTGCGTCAGATGCATGAAATCACGAGCTTTTTCATCCCTCAAGGTCTTAGGAAATAAATATATTAGGAACTTCACCTTGAAGTACTTCTAAGATAACTCATCCTACTACCCAGATTACTCCATAATATCACACCAATTCTTGTTAGGTCCATGAAGCATACACGCAGAAAGCTTCACCCTCCTATCTGTGGGTGTCTTGAGATGCTTGAAGATCGTCTAGACTGACTCAATCTAGAACTCGACTGCCTAAGGTTCCCCTTCCCTAGTAAACACAAGAGGATTCTGAAACTAAAAATATCTTTTCAACTCAAACATAAAAGGAATGGTATGAACAATCTCCCTTTCCATGGATCACATGACCCTCGGGAAGTTGTCATGAAGCTGAACATCCATACGCTCCTCAGGAACTATAGGAAGCTCTGGTTTAACTGTGTTAGGAGAGCACTGATTTCTAATCTTTTGATTCTCAAGTTGAAGATGATAAGGAGGCATTTTATCTACAATACAAACACAAACCTTAGAGAAATGGCTAGTAATATGTTCAACCCAACTGGTGACTACAACAAATAACCAATAATTCTTAATCTCTCTAGACACGACTTACAAGTATTTTAGCATGAAAAGACAACTCTTTTAATTTATTTAGTGAAATATATATATCATATCACATTTCAACAGGCAAGTATATATCACATGAAAAAAAAATATATTCCCCTATTATGAACAATTCATGTCAATATATCCCTATGTGCCTATTATGATACATGTATTCTCATCTCACACCATACCAGGCCATGAGTACAATCTCAAGAAACGGTAAAATCATAAAATAATAACCTCACACAAAATGTGAATCACCCAAGTAGAAATAAAATCAAATATAAAAATCACACTACACAAACAACAATCCCATCCATGGGCACTCAGATTTCACCCCATACATGGGTTAGCTACTCCCATGAACAAGATCATTACCAAGTACTGATACATCCTAGTATCCTTTATATATTTCCCAAACTATAATGAAAATGAAAGGAAAACCCGGTCCTTTGATAGCAATTTGTAATATCCCCCAATTCGTCACTCTCTCACGTGGTCAGAAAGGGTTGGTCATGAGACCACAAGTGCACCTCCCCATATTCTAGAGACTACCGAATAGCATCAGGGGTGTAAAGTGTATAGTTGGGAGACTATATCCCCTAGTATGAAGTGTCATAGTAGTATAAACAAATCATAAAAATCATAAATTAATCAAAGTATACACATAACAAAAGATAACAATAAAATCCAAATAAATAATACAATAAATAATAAAGGAATAATGTAATGACATGCTGGAATGTAAATAAATGTCATGATAGATAAATATAAGAAAAATAATAGAAGACTCAAATAAAAGACTCAAAGTTTCAGGTCTCTAACCCCACACTGGTCCCATCTCCAAAATCCAGCCCAATAGTAAACAAGCAATCAACAGTAATGTCCTTTTCCCTTATCCAAACCTACATCTACATAATCTGCTCAGTTACCAAATGATGTACTGAATAGGGTGTGATTATAAATCAGTAGGTCGACACCACCATGTCTAAATAAAACCAGTTTGATAAGAAGTGTATTAAATAAAGTGATAAACAATTTTATTAATTAATTCAACAATTTAATAAATACAACAACCTGCTTCAGATCCATTCAATAATATCTATGAGAATGTCTAACAAACATGAAAACCATAATCATATAACCAAGTTAAGATAACCTACTTCAACACCATGATAAAATATCTTTGATCATGTCTTATAATCATGCCAACCACAATCATATAACCATGGTATAGTCATAACAATCCATGTCAAAGCTCTATAAGCAATACAATATTTCAGGTCAAATCCCTATAAGAATTACAACATTCTAAGTCAAAGCCCTATAATCATTACAACATGAGACTGGGTATAGGCTGTTATCTATAATAATTACAACATGGGATTGGGCCAATCCCACCAAATATCATCATTACAACATATAAGTGTGAAAGTTCTAGGGCCGAGCTCGATATATAAGCATTACACCATGGAACAAATTCCCTGTCATACAACATGGATATCACAATATCACATCACAATTATCAATGGTTAATTATGAAAATTACCATTCTTATTTCATATTCCACCAATTAAATTCACAATTGAAATAAGCCGCAATTTAGGGATTCTATAACAATAAATCACCCTAGGTCACATGTCATGCTAAACATACTTTAAACCATTAGCCAATTCAATTATATTAATGGTTCTCTCACCTAATGGGTATCCATAATCCAGGTCAAAAGCCAATAGAAACCAAAGGGATTCAAGAAATTATCCATTCATTCATTTAATTAATTTGGGAAAATGTAACATTGGTGAAATCACAATATTTCATAAACTTGGAAATTATCAAACCACAAGGTTAAGATTTAGACCCCCTACCTTTAACCGATGATCCAACAATGTTTCCAATGGCCAACACCCATGAGGAAGAAGGTGCAGATGATTACGAAGGGGTTTTCTAGATCAAAATTGATCAAGATAAAAACCAACAATGCAATTGGGAAAAGGATTTCACTGTAATGGTTAGATACTAAGGAAGAGAAGGAAGAAACATGACCAAAACCATTTACCAAGGATTGATCACACAAACAGGTTTTCCAGAGGGGAAGTTGGCACCCCAAAATCATTTGGACAATTCCCTAGGGTTGAGGGAAGAGGAGCTATAGAGGATTTTAATGAAATCATCCTCACAACATGTTTAAAACAATAGGATGAGAATTTACACGGTGTGTAATGTAGTTAAAATTCATGTAAATGTTTTTAATGGAATTTACCAAAAAAACCATTACCTCGAATTTATTTAATTATAACCCATGAAAAATTACATGATGTGTAATCCATTTACACGATGTGTAAATTTTTGTACTTGATTTTTTAGTCCATTTCCCTTTTAAACAAAACGAAACTATTTTAAATATTATCAACTCACCAAGAACCCATGAAACAATTAGACCATTTATTCCTAGACTATATTAATTAAAACAAGAATACATCCCCAAAATTTATATTATTTTCTCCAAAAAAGGATCTCCATCTCTGAACAAGACTTTTCCACTAAGGGTCAAATGAAAATCTTAGAGGGAAACATACATGAAAAAATATAGGATTTTACATAACTGCAACTGATAGGATACCGACTCGACTCTCTCCAAAATCTCAAATGAATCAATATATCACAGTGAAAGCTTACCCTATCTCATAATATGTTAGTGTACCAACCTCAGTGAGATACATAAAAATACCCAATACTTGACCTCAAACTCTAGAGGCCGTCATCGGAAATTGGAATAATATTTCTCTTCATACTATGTGGAAACCATCCATTTTTAAATCAACTAGACCTGCTCCAAAGTCTCCTATATAAGATGAGGTCCGAGAAATGCCACATCTCTTGGATCTAACCAACATATGGGTGATTGAAATGGCCTAGCATACAAAGCCTAACAAGGTTCCATTTTTGTTTTCGCTTGATATCTATTATTGTAGGTTAACTCAACTAGGAGTATATGCCTCTCCAAAGAGCCCCCAAAATATAGGATTCATGTTATCATCATGTCCTAAAGCACCTAAATTGTGTACTCTAACTGGATGTCAACCTGAGGGTGGTATGCCATGATTAGAAGCACCTATGTACCCAATTCCATCTACAAACTCTTCTTGAAATGAGATGTAAACTGAGCTTCCCTATCCAATACAATGGTCTTAGGAACCCCATTAAGTCGTACTATCTCATAGATATAAAACCTCCCAAGATCATCCACTAAGAAGGTTTCGTAGGTCGATAGGAAATAAGAGGCCTTCATGAGCCTGTACACAACAACCCATAGAGAATCACTACCTATAGAAAACCTCGGTAACCCGATCATGAAATCTAACACAATATCTTCCCATTTCTACTCAGGAATGGGTAACTGTAGTAAAATTTCTGCTGGTTTCTAGTGTTATTCCTTCACCTACTGACAGGTGGAACACCTCATAACAAAACCAGTTACCTCATGTTTCATAACTGGCCACAAATACTGGAGACATAAATCTTGATACATCTCAGTAATGTCAGAATGCACTTCCCAAACCAAGGTATGAAACTCTTGCATCATCTACTCACATATGCCTACCAAAACCCATACATGACCATGAATATGCATAATTTCATCCTCAACCATGGTCTAACTAGGAGGTGAGTCCGCACCCTCCACACTCTCCCATAGGACTAGGACTTCAAAATATAATAACTGTATCATTCCCACTCTATACAGAAGAGTATAGGTCACAAATAAAAAAGATAGAAAAGTCTATCCTTGGCCATAATACACCTCTAAGTGCATCTCTAAGAATAAGTCCATAAGATTCCACTTTCTATTGGTCTCCTAAATTTTCTGTATTTGAGTCTTCTTGCTTAGTGCATCAGTAACTACATTTACCTTTTTGGGTGTGTAGGAAAATTCGAAGTTGAAATACTATAGGTACTCAACCCACCTTCACCGGCTCAAATTCAGATCATGTTGTGAAAACATGTTCTTGAGGATTTTGTGATCCATACACCACAAAATTCTCCCCCAGTAAGTAATGAATCAAACATATCAAGGAATTTACAATAGAGGCTAACTCAAGATCATGTATTGGGTAGTTCCTCTCATGTGGCCTCAGCTGATGAGACCCATATGTCACGACTCAATCCCCCTACATTAGAACTACTCCTAGATCGATACCTAATGCATTGAAATACACAACGTAGCTCCTACCCAGATCTAGAAGAATTTGGATTGGCACTAAATTCGGTCTCCCTTTTATTTCCTAAAATGATATCTTATAGGTATCATACCATACAACCTTTACACCTTCTTAGTAAATCCCATAAGAGGTGCTTTTAAGAGTGATACGTCTAGTATGAAATGCTTGTAATATCCAACTATTCCCAAGAAAATCTATATATCAAATACGTTATTGGGATTCTCTTAGGAAACTACAACTCCCACCTTCTTTAGGTCAACTAATACTCACGTCTCTGAGATAATATGACCTAGGAAGTGAATCTTATCCATCCAGAAGTGGAACTTTGTGATATTAGCATAAAACTGATGCCCAATCAATGTATTCAAAATAAACTCAATATGTTTGGAATGGTCATATCTATTTTGAGAATACACCAAGATATCATACATGAATATCACCACAAATGAATCCAGATAAAGATGAAAAAATCGGTTCATCAACGCCATGAAAAATGTTGGAGCTTTCGTGAGACCAAACGACACAACCAAATAATCATACAGACCATAGATACTATGAAAATCTGTATGAGGTATGTCTATAGGTTGAACATACACCTGGTGATATATTGACCTAAAATCAATCTTTAAGAAAACCTGAGCTCTTTGGAAGTGATAAAAAATGTCATCTATCCGTGGTAAGGGATGTTGGTTCTTAACTGTCCACTAGTTCATTTTTTAGTAATCCACATATATCCTGAGGGTACCATACACCTTTTTCACAAAAAAATAGAGAACCCCACAGATAAGTATTGGGTTGTATAAACCCCTTTGCCTCTGAGTCCTCTAACTACCTCTTGACCTCCTGAAACTCCATAATAGCCATACTATAAGGAGGAATGGATATTAGTGTAGCTTCTGGAACTAGCATGATGGAGAACCCCACATATCTCTCAGGAGGTAACCTAGAAAATTTGTTTGGGAAAATTTCCCTAAATTGATCAACCACTGGAGGGAAATATGCCTGATGTGATCCCTGATCATCCATATATAAACTAGAAACCTGGCCTATCATCCCGCCTATCCCATGATGCTATGGTCTATCTCATCTCACCTGGACATTTCATTCACCCTTGTGAATAAAAACTATACCCTCTGGTGATGTGAAAGTCACCCTAAAGTGATAGCAATCAATATAGGGTCGATAAAAAACTATTCATTCTACCCCGATAATGATTTCAAGCCCTGTCATCTCGAGGAAAAAAATATTTCATACGAAGTGACACCCACCTATCTCAGGGTGTAACTACCTACACTAGAATAAAACCTCTGTTTTAATCCCCAATAGAGTATCAAAGGTCATAATGTCAACATAAAACTTCACCACGAGCTTGAGGCTCTTCACAATAGGTATAATATGAAGGTATGAGAAGAACTTGTATTACAAAAGAGAAGATTCAAGAGTAGAGGATACTAAGATCATACCTCTCACCATAGATGACCTGATGGTATACTCCTCAGGTGTAGGTTGTATAGAATATATCTAGTCTAAACCGTGTCCCTATGAAACAACCCAACTACCCAGATTCGGTCCACTCTACTATCTAGGTATAACTAGTGTTTGGATTCCTCATCCACGACCACCACCTCAGCCTAAATAACCAATATTTCTCTAGATCTCAGCCTAAAATAGATCTATGAATCCTACTCTTGAACCTAGAGTCAGAACCGATCCCCTTCCACTAACCGCTAGAGGGAAGGTCCTATAAAAACACCATACATATCCTATAGTGCCACATGCTCCACACTCGGCTGGGTCTCGATCACAATGATTCATCATATGCCTTTGTCTTTCACACTGATGGTAGAAAATAGAGCTATCATCACTAAAAACCTGAATGGTAATCCCCTCATGAGAAGTATCAAAACACTACTTCCTACCACTAGAAGCCAAACCACTGGGTCAAGAGGCTGAACTGCCCTTCTCTACGCCCCCAACTTCCCTCAGGTTTTTCTTAGTAATAAGATCCTGATTTATTATCTCATTAATATTATTCAACTTGAACATGTTGAACTACGATCAAACGACATTCTCGAGACCTTCCTTGAAGAATCTCTCCCTCAATAGCTCATCAACATGATAAATCAGATCAAAACACTAAATCTCTGTAAAGTGTTCCAAATATTCCATAACAGTCATCATGCCCTGCTCTACACACATAAACTCACTAGACCCTTCAGCTCTTAGGGTATCAGGAAAGAAGTATTCATAACACCTGGATTGTAAATCCATCCAAACTATATCTCACAACATGTCATCCTGGTTCAAAACATGCCACCAGTGATAAACTGCTCCCTGAATCATATATGTTTCAAGATTCAATCTCCTCTCAAGAGGTTTATCTAGATTCTCAAAGATTAAAAAATTAGTGTCAATCTATAGTTTAGTATCCTATGGACCTTCATCCCTTGAAAATGTGGGTGGATACTGCTACCGTAACACACGCTTCAACTCTTCCATAGACGAGGTAGGCTGTGGTGCTCCCTGAAGAGTCTGTATAGAGCATATAAAACCCTCAATAAATTGGGCCTCGACACCAATATCTAAAACAAATACTGATGCCTCAATTAGAACTGCATGAGTATCTATTGGTAGCCCATGCACCACCACCTTCAGAGTATGGTCGTTACCACCCTCCTAGCGTACAACTGGAGGTCATCATGGTGGAATGTATCTATAATTCCAAACACACAGCTCATAAAATATTTATAAAGGAAATATAAAAGTTTAAATTCATAGGACAAGTCAAAATCTTAATATAAACTAGTCACACCCATATTTATTCTCTTAAATCTAGGATTGAGTAAAATAAAACAACCATAAACTTCAATAGAGACACTGACTATTTCCCACTCTAAAGCTGGGTCATGGTCCAGTTCTCTATTTTCACCAATTCAATTTCATTTCAATTCATATTCATTCAAAATTATCTTTAAATTATTAAAAAATTATATTCCACTTCAGATTCATAATGGCCCATATACCTTATAAACCGAAGTGTGGTGTATAATTAATCCAAACTATAACAAATTCCAGTCCATGTGACTAATGAACCATGAGTAAACATGCCATAGTTGACTTCTTAGGGGGTCTGATATAGCCTAAATATGAGATTAATGTTTAGGTTATGGCAGACACTATATGTACCAACTACGTTTCTCAATACTCTACACAAAAAGCTATTATAACACATTCATATTACATAAGGAACATTTAAAAATTTCATGAAGTCAAGCATTTAATCCTATATGGAATGTCATAATTCATGGAATGTGAATCCTAATAGGTTCCTAAAATGATGCATGATATGCATACCCACATCTCATCAAGAAATGGTAAAACAGATCCTCAATCATATTAATAACAACATCACAATTCAAGTTCATCACCCAATGGTGGAATCAAATCATCTGTAATAGTAAAAATCTAGAAAGTAACAATTTCTATCCATGAAAAATTGGATTTTCTCTATACATGGGGTAGCTACTACTAGATAAAAATCATTACAAAATTCTAAAACTTTCCCAATCTCTTATCTATTGTTGCAAAATAGTAAGGTAGAAAAAAAATCTCTGATACCACTTTGTAACATCCCAACCCAGATTCTACTAAATGGTTCCATGAGAAGATGGGTTACATGGCCTCAAGAGCACCTCCCCACATGCTAGAGGCTCTCAAATATTAGTGACAGACTAGGGTGTGTCTATGGGGACTGTCTGAAAATCATTTTTTTGATTATCAAAAGCCGGTTTATGGGATCTGGTACCCAAACTTACAAACATAACATAAACGAGAGAACCACAAACCCATGAAACATAACCAACACAGACTTACTCATCATAAAAACCATAGTAATCTCCGCATCCTAAGCCAGATTCATCCTCACCGATCATAGCCAATTCCCATTCTGGCGACCTCCAAAAGCTTGCACTTTGTACTTGACACCTGAGCTGTTCTAGAGCTGGTTGATCTAGTGAAGTCCCCTTGATCAAGAAATCCTTCTTAACAGCCACTGTTACCTCACTATTCCTTTTAGAGGCAGACCTAGTCCGCATCGGCTATGGGAGACAAGAATAATCTCTCCTTGGATACCTTCATGGAGTGGCTGAAACAGGCCCTTCAACTGAAACAAGAGGCTGCTTCCCACCTTGAACAACCTCGCTGAATGAATGACCAATCAGGAAACTCACATTTTCTTTACCTCCCCCAGAGATCCCCTTTCATTTACCGAAATGATCCCCCAAAACTAGACCAGGTCTCCCAGCGTTTTTCTCCCTCTGTTGGTCTAGAGTAAAGTTCTCTATTAGAGGAAGGTGTTCACCCTCTATAATCACATTAACCACAGCCACTGCAGAAGGCTCCTTCACACCACCACCAGCCTGAATATCCAGACTCCTATCTATTTTAACCAAGGTGGGACACTTGTCCACTGAGTGGTTGTCCTCTGCTGTCAAACCACCAAAATCAAGCCCCCTGTTTCCAGCCTGTGTAACCTCCACTGACTGCCTCTTTGGAGCCACCTCCCCTGCAGTATCTCTGCAAACTTCAACCAGATGACTCTATGGATGCCCCAAGTCTCCAGCAAGAACATTTTCCAGGGTAACAACTGGCTGCCTCTCAAGCTCCTCCTCACCAGAAATCCCTCCAGAAATACCAGCCTCCTCCAGACCCTCAGCCATCAAACCATCAGAAAAACCATCAAATCTATTGCTCAAAGAAAGAAAAGGTGGAGCCAAAGGGTCCAAGACTCTAGCCTCCATGGAACCAACCGATCTAACCAAATCGGCAGAGAGCAAATTCCCCCCAACCCCAACCTTCCCTGCACACTCACTGGCCAAGGAGACAGTGGAGGCTCCAACCTCCTGCCTTAACCTGAGAAAATTACCAGCATCCTTTGGGAAAAGCTCCAGAGTCATTGATGCTGTTCTCAAGAGTCCCCTTACCAGGCCCAGCTGGCTTACCATTCGAAACTGGACTAGCCCCACCAGCAGCCCTTCCTCTGTCAACAGAACCTATCGATCTCAGCTTAGTACCCATCTCTAAGCCTGCCTCCAATTGGGAATCAACAACCGTGCTCACCAGAACAGCTTTCCCTTTACGACGGTTCTCCCTCAATCGTGGAGGATGTACCCTTAGACATACCTTAGTTGAATGACCCAACCTCCTGAAAGAATTACAGAACTCGGTCTAATCTTCATAAATAAATTACTGTCTACACCGATACTCTTCGCCAATCGTAATCCAAACAAAGTCAGATGGCATGCGCGACGCATCAATCTCAACGCATACCCAGGGGTTCCCTGGATGGAAGACCACCTCAGTGCGACTATCAGCACATAAGAATCATCCTACCATGTTTCCCAGTATTCGAATAATTGACGGATTTTGAAACGGTAATGGAAGTTTGGAAAAACTTACCCAAACCGTGATTGAGGGTGAGTCACAGTTCATATTAAGATCAAATGACCAACAAAGAAGCATAAATAGAGTACCTTGGAAGTAGCGAGGAGACCTCGACCATTCTTGAATGAGATCAGCCTTTGTTTCAAAATGAATCATAATTTTCCTGTTGTCAATAAGACAAACCACCGCGCGTTCCTGGAGACCCCATGATCTGAAAACAAATCGATCGAAGTCATCCAAGGAAGGCCTCCTATTCTTGAACCAGGCCACCAGAGTGAGATTCAACAGGCTAGAGGATTCTGTAAACTCGGAAGAAGAAAGTTGAAGATTTGGAACCTCGTCGAGCAGATATGGAACCTTAGGGTTTAAAGCGACATTCAGGAAAGGTGGGAGGAACTCCAGATTAGAAAAGGGCTGAAAGGTCCTGGATCTCCTATGGAATAGTGATTCCCCCTCCCCCACCGAGGGGGGAGGGGCCGGCACGGCGGCTGCCGTC
Organism: Viscum album; assembly: GCA_963277665.1. Taxonomy (NCBI): domain Eukaryota; kingdom Viridiplantae; phylum Streptophyta; class Magnoliopsida; order Santalales; family Viscaceae; genus Viscum; species Viscum album. The sequence goes on from OY728131.1 coordinate 368,333,896, forward strand.
GTCACCTACATAGGAGATTCATCAGAGGAGCTTCACCCCATCGAGCATCCAGTCATCTGTGGGGAGACTATGACCTTATTCTAGAGTGTAAGATAATGTTAGTAAACATATCTGTCAATAACGAAAGTAGTAAATCAACCAAATAGAAGATAAACATATGAGATGGTAAGAAATAAAAAATATCAGAAGTAATATCGTATATAAAATGATGTGTCATTTCATGTCTCTATAAAGTAAGAAAACATGGGTACAAGCATCTAGTACAATACAATTATAAAAATACCAAAAAGACTAAAATAAATATCCTAGATAGTATCATGATCCAAGCTCAATCCTATGTTCTCTTGCTCCTAAACAACAAGAAAATAAAGCATCATATAATGGGAGATTTCCTTGATCCCTACCTACATCTAAGGAGTCTATCTAGGTACCCAACGACAGCCCAAATAGGGTGTGAGATAACACTCAGTAGGCCACTACCAATGGTGTCTATAACAAATCCAGTTCATGTAATACAAGATAAAATAGTGTGCAATATATCATAGGTATAACAATATGGAAAGTAAAATGATATAATTCCAGTGATATTATCCAGCCTACCAAGGCTCCCTGCAAAAAAATGTCAAGCTCCTATAACAAGGGTAGCTGTAGAAAGAAATAAACAAGTAGGTGTAATACTATCAGTCTAACAGCTGTAAATAGATTCCCATACCCAAGATATCTATAAAGTATAACAAAAACAACATCATCCTCACCATGTAAATTAGGTTTATAATATCTACCATGAACACACCATATAGTCCAATGTATAATATCCATCATGGACACACCGTATAATCAAGTGTCATCCACAATGGCCATGCTGTGTAATCAAAAGTGTCAGACTACAAAGGGATAGATCCAAGGTATAGAATACCAATGCATCCATGTAAATTCCAAGGAGTATATCGATGGAAACTCGGTAAAGAATTGGATGGGGTCCAAGGAGAATGTCTATAAACCATGTTCAATGCGATCCCAAGTAATCAGAATCCAATGGGTAGAAAGGCCCATGGAATCCTATGGAATCAGGATCTAAGGAGTAAACAGGTCCAAGGAATCCAGTACCATAAACAAGACCCATGGAGTAGAAATGTTTTGGTTACCTATGGAATTACTATCCAAGGTATACCAACCAAGGAATCCACTACCATAATCATCTCATCATTCCATACATTAATCATTTCATAATTAATCACATTCCATGAGTTCATCAAACTAATTTAACAATTTCTATTTAAACAATTAAATAAATTAACATCATGTAACAACATGGAAAAGGAGTCATTCCTTCTCCAAAACATCTCAATTCAATTACCATTTATTTTTAAAAGGATCCCTCTAACTAGGAGGGCTCACACACACCCCACAGGTGGTATAAAAAAAGGGTAGATATAAAGGTGCACCCCATGGGTGGCCTAGGTTGAAGATAACAACCTCCAATAATCTTGAAGGTACTATTGGGTAACCTAAACAAGTTCTAATTCTTTAAATTTAATCATTTAATTAATTAAAGTGGGAACATATAGAAATTCCAGTGTGCGACATGACTGAAACTTGCATATAAAACACCAAACCTCAAGGGAAAGGTATATACCACCTACCGTAGGTCCGTAGTAGAGCACTTGTAAAGTATTAATCTCTAATTTGGTCTACATTAGAAGAAAAATGAAGAAAAAACAAAAATATATAAAATATGGAATATTGTCTTGCACCTAAATACCTCCTTCATTACAAAGGTAAATTAAGAATGACACTTGAGGAATGAATAAATCACCGACATAGATCCAACGAGACCAATAATGTTCGATTCTGAGTTTGGAATGAGAAATGGTCAAAAAACCTATGGATTGAGCTTTAAAGGGGAGATCCTAATGCGATTTGTTGTAAAATAGAGAAAAGGAAAAAAAGTTTAGGTTTTAATATAGTTTAACGGCTAAATGGCCATTTCCACCTTTTTAACTGGGTTACACAATTTGGCTGCATGGTTAGTCAAATCGTGCATCAACCATGTTCCCTTAACTGCATCAAGGGGGACCTCACACAGTTCACATGCACAGTTTGACTAACCATGAACAAACCATATTGCACAAGTATTCTAGAAACTATATATGGCTTACACGAGCATGTGCCCTTGGTCGCTTGGTTTTCTCAAACCATGTACCTCGTGACATAGGCCTAACTACCTCACATGGTTTCAACAAACTATATGGATTGGGTTGCACAATTTTTACTAACCATGTGATCCAAATTACTTTTCTAAAAAATGGGCCTCCTAACTTTGAACAAGCTCTGAACACCCCCAAAACTTCCGTGATCTCAAAAGACACTCACATTAGGTCAAAACCAAGGAGTTAAACAAAAAAAAAGATCCATACCTCATAAGAAAACCCAAGATCTTACAACCTTTATTTGTGGAATACCCAATCCCTATAAAAGTTTAAAACCTTTCCTTTCTTATCATACAATGGATTATAGTGTATCAATTATGTATTATTCATAGTGTATATTGTTAATTTATATTTTATGAGTACTTAATTATATGTATCATTCACTTAATATATATTTGTCGAGTTGTTTTATGTATGTAATTTTATACACATGATTAAAATGTTCTAGATTTTTTTATTTGATATATTATAAACTTTTTTAAGAATAAAATGAGTTTAATTTTAATGTAATGGTGATTTATTAATGCTATATGATGGTTCCAGGTGCAAAAAAAGTACCTATTAGGTAGTTTCTAACTCTTATTTTTTTTGTCATATTCAATGAATAATTTTATATGTACATGATGAAGATCATCACAAAAAATTTAATTAAATTAAAGATTAATTGGAAATTAAACTAGAATCAAGAGCACAATATAATCACATATAATTTATAATTAATTTATTTAGATAAATAAATACCATATGTTTAATGTATTTCTTTGTTGATGAGTTAGAGGGCCGCATCTCATCATTCCACCATTACGATGAGAGGATTACATGGAAGAATCCATCTAGTGCTGATCCACACGTGCACCACAAACCTCTAAACATCATCATAGAAATTATTGGGTTCTAGTGGAGGAGGATCAATGCTCTTGTTCTTGAACACATTCTTGAGTGATTTCTCTCCTAAGGCTTTATATAATATTCTCTTGTGTTTGTTTTTCACAATGGATGTATAACCCTAGAAAGTGATATAATTAATTATTTATTAAGATAGGTTAGGGTTGGTAATTGCACATAGGCCCTTATCCAATCCCTTATTCCTTAGTAAATCTCAAATATAATAATAATATAAATAATAATATTATTTAATTGACATACGCAACAACTAAAAATAAATAAATATCATTTTTCAAATAAATAAATTATTATTTATTTAAATGGTATTTAAAATATCATTTCCAATTGGACCATTAAACCTAGACCGTCTATCCTCCTCAGTATTTACCGAACATTGAATAATGACTATTTATTTAATAAATAAATACTACTACATTATTCACTAATAAATAAATAAATATTATATTCACCAAACTATCAAATAAATGCTTAACAAATATTCATGCATCCAAATAAATAAATATTTGTTACCTTAGGAATGAACTAGGATAAATAAATATTATATATTTTCATAATTAACACCTACCTTATGAAATGAATACTTATTTAATATTCAACTCAAATAATATTCTATTTAATAACTGGTGGCTAAATATATGTGATTAACTAAACATAAATAATTATTAAACCATGTACAAGAATAATATTTATTCAACATGTTAAATTCAAATAGAATTTAATTGAGGTTTTGAATATACGTAGTGTGTGACCCTCTAGGCCTCTTTCTCAGTAGAATTAGGTAACATCACTTAAAGTCCAAGTTTAAAATCTAACAACATGTAAAGGCTCCCATAGAGAAATAAGTTAAACACTACAATGAAAATAACCATATACAAACATACATTGTGTAATATAATCCCTTTATCATGATATATCCAATCAATCTAGTTGTATGTTGGTGTCATTAACCTATGTGCTTGATGTATATTTTTTTGAATTTTTATAAATGAACATTCCAATATAAATCTATGCCCATATACTTAATAAGAAAATTACATTTCTATAAATGGCCCAAGATATAAACTTTAATCAAAGAATAGAAGGGATAAATACTTTATCACATTATTCAATAATTCAATATCACTCGTGACACACCCAATGTATCGTATCTCACCATGATTATATGTCATAATAATTTTCATCAATACATAAAAGTATGCGACTAATTGAAGTGTCCAAGGATCATGCAGTCACACTGAGAGGGGGGAGGGTGAATCAGGTGTGACCAATTTTACTAAATTATTTTATTTTCTAAACCCCTTCAAACCTCAGTCATCTATTAGGATGATTGGATCCTGTATGAAATGCATAATATAAATGAAACACAAAACAAAATATTTTTACAAGGTTCGTTACTAAGACTTATATCCTTGTTGCAACTAGAAATTACCCTTGGTTATATATTTTTCACTATATATAGATGGTTACAACCAGGGAAAGTCCCATTCCCATAAACACTGAGTCCCACAGTATTTCAATCCATATTCCCACTAGAGTTTATAAGTTCCACCTACACTAGTGACTCCTGATCCCCATAAGAGGATCTTTATACTGCATCCCATAGTGTTACTAGTATCCCATCGGCCTACTCCAGAGTCCCACTAGAGACTTACACTACTTCATAATCCCACTGAAGATTTCACAATCTTGAGTCCCACAAGATTTGATCCACTGATATGATGATTATATAATCTTCATCCATGAGCTTGCTGGATCAAATTGGCCCATGTATAATTCAAGATCCTTTGCACTAGTGATGGTCTTACTCAATAAATTCTGATCACCTGAAGATGGTCAACTTCCTCTGTAAAACTCTACTTGGGAAAGAATTCATTCTTCTATAGAAGACCCGACCTCACTAAACACTGAAAAACTCAGATATATAAATCTTCTGATACACTAATAGAATAAATTCCCCAACTTTATTCTCAAAATATTTCACACTGATTAAGCAACATATATTCCACATTCAATTTTTTAAGCTTCATTCATGAAAAAAATGCATGAATGTATCACTTTATGCATGCATTATTTCATGTGCATGAAAAATATATCTATTAATTTCTTTAATGTTGTATATGCTTTACACTTCCTTTCAAGAACACTAACACAAATACACAAGATCTTCACTTTTTATGCATGCATTAACTTCTTATGCACACATACTTCCATGTTTCTTCAAGTGATGTGTAAATGGGTTTACAGAATTCTAAGTACATGAAAAACACTTGTACCAACTTTGTATAAATATCATGAATAAAATTCATGCAATAATTCTAATATTCTCAATTATCTTTTTCTTATACACTATCCACTTATCTCTTTTACGAAAGGCCTCAATGTATGTAAATTAAATCAAAGCCTTTGTAAAACAAATATTCTCACACACTATCTGCCTTATTGTAAACTAAAAAATAATCACTCACACTTGCATACACTAACCTCTTGAAAAATTCATCAGCATATACAGTATGCATGACACCTCTCCCTTTGAGTAAGTGTGCTGCCTTTGTACACTGCTCCTTTGTAAAAAATCACTGTCCAATATGCACACTCACTGTGCACAAACCACAAACATGTATAGAATGAACAACACTACGGGTTCTCAAACACTCACATAAGACCTTCTACACATAATGTATATAACATTTGATGCACGTAGGTCACAATATAATTATTTTAAATTGGTGCACGCAAGGTCTTCACAATGCAATGTATATTTACACTATTTGTGGCTCCTCAAATATGTTCACACAAAACAGGAAATCACTGGTTCACAACAACCTTATCTCAAGCTTGAGATACAAATATGTGTATTGAGTTATCTTAGATGATTCAAAAAATAACTTCTCCTTCATCTTGAAAATATTAGTAGTCTAGATCCTTCGTGAACCAGAGATTTCACGAAGCTCTTTCTCTCTTAAAAACTATAATCGAATGTGAGATAAATGATAGCTGGAAATGATCTCAGCCTTAATATTTATAGGAAATGATGATCACCTTGGAAGATTCTAGAATCATGATGACCAACTCATTTAGATATTATCAATGTTCCGTAGCTTCAAAAAACACCATCACTAAAACTTTAATATTCTACACAATGATAAAACGATGGTTTAGCCCTCATTCAATTATGAAAACAATGTTGAAACATTATTTCGATCATATTAGGATCATTAGAAGACTCAAAAGATGATCATAAGGAAAAGGTAGAGCTTCTGTGGATGTCGCCATAGAGGTCCCGATGAGTAAGTGCTCTTGGGTTCACTCAGGGAAGAAGACGACACACAGATGATATCAAATGACCTAGATTTCTAAATGAGTTTATCACACGGTTAAAATCAGGGTGAGATGATCGAACAAACATGATAAAATGATCAAACCAATTAGACAGTGGAGATTCATTTAGTGATAAAAATATTAATCCCACATTGAAACATGCCCACTCCCGACACTTCTTTATAATACTTGATAAATCAATGAGGGCTTAGAAATCTCTTCCCCATCATCCGATACTACCCCATAATGGTTCTATGTGGGTGCTCTCTTTCACCCAACTCTTCCACCATGCCACCCTCCATAGTAGTTTCTCCACCGCTGCTTCACTTCATGTAGGCATGCACTGTCTCGACTAGTGCCGGCCTCATGCTGGTTGGTCGAGGAGGTGAGCTCAGCTGTCCACATAGTGGTGCATGCTACTCCCCTTGGCTGGATGGTGTGTAGACTGGACATATTTTTTTTAACTAATAACAATATAAAAATTTCACCAAAGTTATCATAGAAATCATAGAAAATAACCAACTCAATTTATTCAATAAAACTAAATCCTCATTCCTAAAAAAATACCACAACCAAAATTAAAACCTCTTTATAAAAAATAAATAATTTTTATGGAATATTTAATTTATTCTTAAAATAATTATTATAAATAACGTGTCAATCTAAAATCACTAATGACGCATGTTTTAAGAACTACTGAACAGATTGAAAATATTCAGATTTAATACCACATGGACTTTTCATCTTCTCAACTAATTGACAACAATTTCAACTTCACTAAATCACTTGACCACTTCACTAATGACATACATTAATAATAATATTATGTTTTAAGGACCATTACACACATATGTAGATATGAACATCTAATGAAACATAAAAATATGGGTTTCCTACTGGTAGATATTGTTCTTATAATCTCCCGCTCTGAAGATTAATAAAGAAGTACACCATGAGAAAGTATCTCAAAGTCTCATGAGACTCCACCCCTAAGAGCCTACATAATTTTTGTCCTATAAAATGATAACATATAGCTATAGAACATATATTTAAGAATACTATCATGGCACTTTTATATTCACATCATAGTAAGTAACTATTATAACCTTTCAATGTGAAAAGCACCCAAGGAAATTATCACATAGATGTGGCATAGAAGAACGATCATCATGTGATAAGTAATTAATTAATATCAAAGACTATAAAAATTATGATAATTTAATGTACATAGAATTTGGTTCTAGGGAACCAATTATAACAGACTCTCACTTGAACTAAAGTCACCCTTTAACAACTAAACATGTTATCATCACATGATATACATTCTTTTACTAAGTTATGGTTATATCCAATAATCCCACCATGATACCTATAGTTGATCTGCATACTACGACCTCATTTATCTGAGAAAATCCTTCAAGAGAACATATTATCGACTATATGTCCTTTTCCATCCCTAACATCTTGGATAATACTATAGTTAAAATTCATCATGATATGATTGAATTTTATTATATTAGTACAACTTTATATATATGGAATAAATCATTGCTAAACTAATTTCATAAGCTATATTAGAAACCACAATGTACTCAGTCAAATGTGGATATTATAACTACTAGATGCAAAAAGATTTAACCTTTTATATTACATTAGCCTTATTGAATTTCCAAACCAAACTAATCTAAATAAGATTAATTTTATATCCCTTAAAAATTTTTATTCCCATTTCTCTAATTTATAAGAACTCCTCTAGTTTTTATTTCTTAAGAACCATCAAATAGTTATATCCAAAAACCAGTGTAGTTATTCTGGTATTGTTTGATATTTTCATTCTATTCTTTATGCATAAGTAATATCAAATCTATGTATATATCATGTCACGTGATATAGATTCCTAAAGTACACTTAGGCATATGTTGTCTATGAATCACTAAAATACCATGTGACATTGGAAAAATTTGGGTGTATTATTCCATATTGTATTTTTCAATAACATTTAAAATATGTACTATGACTTGTATTAAGAAAAACCTTGATCTATACTAGTTGATTATGTTCCCTAGAACTTATTATGTTACTTAATTGATCTCTAGATAAATTCTTTATCCTTATATAACCATAAGACTAATCACCTATTTTCCATATACTATTAAACGTATCTGTCTTATAAAAATATAATACTCCCACTATCCTCTTATAGACCTTGGAAAAATTTCATTTCAAATGAATATTCTATAACCACTATACTTTTTTAGACCCATAAATGGATCATTGAAACTTGTATTCCATATTGGATTTCTTTGATGTCACTAACTTTTCTGGCCACATCATATAGATATGTACCATAAAGTAACCTCCAAGGGAGGTTTCCTTTACATATGATGCCTAATATAATGATCATAGTAGATATTATGAGTATAATACAAATGTATTTAAGCATAATGACTTGGTATAACTAGTCAATACTTATTGGAACCTTGCTTGTACCATCCATGTTTTATTTCTGTTGAATACCCACCATTGAATTTACACCAGCCACCAAAATACATAATGAATTTTGGTACATGGAATACATATTTGAATTCATAAGAACTTTTAAATCACAATTATCTATAACTTACTTCTCCCTTTAGGATTTATTATTCTTATCAAATAATATATCACTCACTATGGTGAATATAAAACCAATACTATGGTTTTAACTTTTTTACACAATATATGTCTCTAGAACAATTCCTACCACTAAAAATTGTAGAGTTTAATATTATTATGCCAACTTGTGAACCTGGATCCAAGATTCAATAGAATTATTTCTTGATCCCACTATCTCAGCAAAAAAAATGATACCCTCATATAAATATAGTTGGTACGATTTAATACCTTTTCTATACCATGGTTGTTAATATCCTTAGTAGTAATAATATCATTAAATAAGATGTACTTTGTGTTTTTAATGATGTATATTTGAATATTTCACTATATTTATAAATGGATCCCATAAAAACCACCCGAGGTTATGTAATAATGGAATTTCATCATATCATAACTTATAAGATATCTATTAGTAAATTTAGTTAGTATATGGTCAGTTGTTATGATCCTATTTGAAAAACATATCTAGAAAAGAATCAAGGAATAATTGCAACATATATAAGAATCCTCATCAATCTACCTTATACTATCATCATCTCTATGATGTGAATAAGGTAATGTGAGTTTAGAAAAACCTTCACTCCATACTTAATGATCAATGAATACTTGGTTAAGATATTCTCCGACATACCAACTCGAAGGATCCTTTAAGTTTATTCATTACTTTTATCCATCACTCTCAAAATTTATTAAAGGAATTTAATGAAGTATACGAATTTACCTCTAGATTTACATTGGAATTGTTCATGTTGTGTAGCTGAATAAATTTTGAAATATTTATAGAATACCTTAATTTCTAAATGTTTCTTTGCCTAAAACTCAATAAGCATGTTGATAATACCTAAAGTGTTTTTAACTTACAAATATATCTTTGACAACAAGATTTTAGTTTTACTTGACAAAGAACCATCTTTCCACAATTGGGTACGAATATTATAATTTATATGCATTATATATTCATAAAATTTGATATCAATGATTCTAGTATTAATGAAGTATTAATTAAGTGTATAATACCATAAAAACATTAATTTCAAAAGCAATAACGTCTCATTGTGTTCAATAGAACATTGAGATAAATGTATAGGCAATAATTAAAATAAACAAAAGTTCAACTAGAATATATACACTAGGAAATAAGAAGTTTTAAAATTCTCATTGTTGACATAGAAATCACCCTTTTCAGTATCTTGGAGAATTCAACTTTACTACTTGAAGTCATGTGCTTATCTCAAGTGATATAGAAACCAACCTTCCTTAGTTCCTATGAAAATATACCATACTTATAGTCATGTTTCATTCTTGGTTTTATGATTTTGAATAAAAGATAGCATTTAATACCCAATAAGTAAAATAAAAACATTAAAATCCATGATGAATATATTTTAAGTAGATGCAATTGCTTACGAATTCTTTAATTTTATTTCAATTTTATTTAAAATGATCCTTTTGTTCACATGAGAAGAAAATAGTCTTCTAATCATCATATTACCTCTAAATCTTTTGTATCATTGAAATATGTTGTAAATGAACCATTTACTATAAATATATTCATGGTATTTTCATCCCTAGCCTTTTAATGTTGTTCATCATAAGGTTTGTGGAACTGGGTTCCCTTAACCCTTATTTCCCCAATGAAGTTTATTCAAAAGATTCCTGAATTGTTTCTCTATACTGTTTATCTCATAATCTTGACGAATTAAGAGAAACTAGAAGTTAAAGATGATAATTTGATATTAATGGATAATTTATTATCCATATGGAAGCCTAAGCTTCACTAAATGATTAATATACTTTATTATATTGAAGGCATAATCAATAGCTAAGTACCCTTTTCCAGTTTACACTAGTATAGTGTAGTGATAGTCACATTTATCTAAAGCCTCCTTTTCTATTTTCATATAGATATGAGATAAAATGTCATGGTATAAAAATCCAAGTCCTTATATTTCATTATTACTTCTCTATACATAACTGATATTCTAATGTAATAGACAATAAGAGTATACCTATGTACCTTCTGTAAGCATCCCTATCACCTTCACTTGCTTGGTGAGTTGGGTGAACATGTATAAGGGATTCTAGCACATAGTATAAATTTTCTTGTTGTAGTTTAGTGTAAAAAAATTTGTACTACCCTTGTAAATATGTGCTGTAAAGGACATAATATTTGTCCAAATGATTGCAGTGTTATGATGACTTTTCTTACCATATTGAACATTAATTAAAATAATATTTTATTTTTATATTGATTACCAAAATATATAACATAACAAATTTTATTTATTATTTTTAACAGTCTTCCACTATATTATCAAAACCCAATATACCCCACCATTCATTTTCTAATACCTCACCATGTGTCTATTTTAGTGGTAGGGATCTATATACTCTTCTCATAACCCAAGTGGGAGACTGGTTAGTTACTCAAAGGTATTTAGGTAGGAAATTTGTAACATCCCAGGTAAATAAATAATATAACATTTTCATATTTATTAATATTTGTGAATTAAATATTATTTTACTTTAAAGGGGATGCTATGTTCGATGGTGTACCCGATACACAACAACGAGTTTATTTGAAATCTTACATTGCACACAACGTTGAGTTATACTGAAAAATAATAATATAATATTATTATTTTAAATGGTAGTTAACTCCTAGTCATTGTATTGGCGGGAATAAACAGAACTAACCATATTACGATTAAACATGTTTATTAAATGTTTTTAAATTTATTCAATAAAAGTTAGAGGCTTAAAATGTGAATGAATCCAATTTTAAGTACAAATACTCAAATATTCTTTAAAAGGTCGATTTACCGCCTTTTGATGAAAACCCCTTTTTAAATCTAGTTTTTGTCACTTTTATATGTTCTATTTGACAAATAAACTTCTTCTTTAGAATTGAGACATCAAAATTTACTTTGGGTAAATTTTTGGTATTTTTCTGATAAAATTCATTTTTTTAATGAATAGTGAAATATACCGCATTTTAATTCAAAACTGCCTTTTCATATAATTTATTTTATAGGTAAATTATCATTTTAATTGGTTTTAAAGTGAAATTGAATTATATTTTTACCATTTAATCCAATGTTGTTCATTGGAAGAAATTTCACTCTTAAATTGGACATAAACACATGTCAATAATTCGGTAGTTATTATTTATTAAAAACACGCTTTCTGGTTTTGACAAAGAGAATTAATTTTAAATTAATTAATGAAACTTCTATATTTTTAATTTGGTAAAATAGATATCATTTTTGAATTAAAAATATCAAATTTATCTTAGGGTGAATTTTTGGTATTTTTCTGAAAACCTTCAATTTTTGATGAATAGTGAAAATACTGCTCAGTAGTTAAAAATTGACCTTTTCATTTAAATGAAATTTTACCGCTTCTGTGAATTTAATTTTACAAATAAAACATACATGGTTGTCATCATTAAGTAAAATATGGTTCAATGAGATGAAAATAATTTTTGATGAATTGTAACTTTTGATTTTTATTTATCGCGATTAAAGGTAAATAGGGAAATTCAAGGTAAAAATAATATTATAATATTATAAAATTACCTTAAAAAATTTACTAACCTTATTGTATGAATCATGGCCAACCAATAAAATCTTTGGGTGAAACTTTTGGCATTTGAAATCCACTTGGGTAAGATAATTACATTAATAACTATTTATTTAAAGTAAAAATAAAAATATCATAAACATGTATTGTTTTCCTAAAAAAATTTAACATGGGATTATATAATTGATATATTTGAATATAAATATTTATTAAAAATATAAAAATATTTCCTACATCATGTTATTTTATTTATAATTTTTATACATCAAATAAATAAATTTATTTATGACACAATGATGATGTAATGATTACCTCATTAATGAATGTTTTAAATAAATGAGATTATAAATGTTAAAATAAATTTATTTTAAAACTTTTCATACCATCATAGAATTTTAAATATGAGTATGACTTGTTATATTTTAATTAATGAAGGTTTTTCGAAAGAATCAAGCTGTTTTGGATTTTGTTAAAAAGTCGTGATATGAATAGTATTTAAATTGACATAAATGAGTTTTTAAAAAAACTATTATTTTATTAAATGATATAATAATCCTAAAAATATAAGATTCTGCCAAATAACTTATATAAGGTTTAAAATGTCATTAATGAACCACTTGTGATTCGATCGATATTTTATGGTAACTATATTAACCATATAGAGTGAATACACAAGAATACATGGTAAGAGTCAAATTAGTTAACTAAGAGTTAAAAATAAATGATAAAGTTAAATATAAAACCTAAAATTGTATAAAACATATTTTTTGAGAGTATTTATAATAATATTCATCTTATCTTTGAATCTAATGAGTTTGGAACCTTTTGAAACTGAAATTTAGTTTATAATTAAATAATATTTTTCAAACATTCCTAAAGAGCCCCTCCTCCCCCTTATAAAAATCCATGAACTCTAACCCATTAGTCATACCTCTCAAGCCCCTTTTATCATCCAAAATATACCCAAATAAGATCCCAACATCCCTATCTTCTTCCTAGAAGCCTTCCTCTAGGAATAAGGCAATTCAAGTAAGCCTTTTGGTTCAAACCAAGGGAGTTACCCGATTTAAAGGCAACGTCTTCTCTTAAATTCTTTTCATTTATTTTACTTCTCCAACCAACTAAAATCTCTTTATTTCTTTATTTTATTAAAAAACAAGTATCCTTAATATAATAGGTCTTTTTATGAGAAGTATTTTAACTACACTTACACAAACCTCCATCTAATGGATACGAACATACTGTTTCTGTGGACGACAAACTACTGCCTCACAAAATGATGATTGTTCAATTATCTCCTACCACCTCTCATGGTGGCCATTATAATAGAAATGTAATTATATATGATATATATTTTATTTTATTTTATAAATATTCTTATGTAATTATCATTTAGAACGTACCTTTATGCTTTTCATGTTGTATAAATACGATAATTTCATTTGAGGAAGTGCAGACTACCGCCCCCTCAAAGTGATATGACTCGTTCATACCATACATGGAATGTATAAATGAAGGTGTTAATGAAATTATGTAACATATATAAAATATTATTTTATAATGGAATTGTAATATACCTATGTATCATTAAGTTTTCATTTCTTTAAAAATGAAAAATGAAATGAAAGTAACGTTCATGCGTACATACGGCTTACCATCTCCATGAACGGTGCATTTCATTTTCATATATCCAAATGATATGGACTATTATAAAATATATATATAATGTATATATATTATTTATATGATATGTAAATCATAAATATCATTCTGTATATAATGGACTTTTGACCACATGGACAACATGTAATTATAAGTACCAAATATCGACAAAATGAATGTTATTAATTTAAATGATTATGTAATATTTATACCATGGTAATTAGTGATTTAAAATGAATAATAAACTTGAAAAAAGTTCTGAATCAAGTATAAATTAACTTTAGTTTATTATTCATGATATTTAAAGAATGAACGAGTCAAGTTAAACATGATGTAATGGGTTTTCATCTCACTTTTTTTTATTCCCATGAGATTCATGCTATATTTGCCACTATTTCCTTTTGTGTGGCATATGTACTACCCATGATTGTATTCATTGTGTAATATACTTTAATTTATGGGTATTTACATCTTAATTGTATGATCCTTCTTTCATGTGGTGTATGTTTTGTAAGTTACCAAATTGGTAAGGGAACCTTTCACCCTCCTCTTCTAATCAAAGACTTATTTTTTGATATGTCTTTTAATTTCCTTTGTCTTATATTGGGATATGTTATTATATATCATTATTAATATAAATTTTATGTCCAAGTGATGATATATCCTTTTCTATCTCATCAACTCATTTTTTGAATTTTAAAGCGACACTGTTAGGCTGTCAAGTTTCTGTAAGAGAATTTTTTAACCCAATTTCAATTATTTGGGTTAAAATTCTACTACTTGATTATGTCATGCTATGAATATGTGTGAATGACCTATGATTGTTTTATACTTAATATTCACTTATATTGGGTGTATTCTTATTTTTCACACATAATTATTTCATCGATTTGTCTTTAATCTAAGGATATGATCTTTATAAGGGTCTTTGTCTCAATCTCCTTTAATTGAGGCATATTTTGTTTTATACACAACTTTGTTTTATACGATGTATAAACCACTTTTACTTTTCATTTCATTCAAATGGAATCTTTTTTCTATGTAGCATTTTACTAAACGACAAAAAAGGAATATTTCTTTTTAACGTACGCGGTGACAACGACCTTTCCACCGTCGCAAGCGTTATTTGATATTTTGATTCTTTAACAAGACATAATGTTTTTAAAAGGAAAATAAATACCATATACTATTTTACATATTTTGGTACTGAAAATGGTTCTGATAATGGATTTTTATGTCAATATATTTAAATGAGATATTTTGATTGAAATGTGGAAATGTTATCTTTCCTTTGTGTTTGTTTTATGTGTTATGAATATGATAAGGTTATTGGGAATTATTTACATATACGGGTGGTTCCATGTTAAAAATAGGGTGGGTGAGCTCTAGATAGCTTTCCAATGCATTGGGTAATGTGACAGAGGTAAACGTTAATGTTTCTCCTAAGAGATTTAGAAAATATACTGTGATGGGTATTCCAAACGTAACTCTCTATGTATCTGTGATATCTATAGTGTAAGTATGATATGGATGCCACAAGTTACCTTTATAATTTATTATTTCTATGTCTTATTCATAAATCTTATGATTTCATGAGGTATGTTAAAGATCTTATGTTTTTTATGTATTTATGGACCAATGTTTTCTTTCTTTATTTTATAACCCTTACTGAGATTTTTATTCTCATCCCAAGTTTTGAAATGTTTTTCACAGAATTTAAAGATGAATATGGTCAAGGATGAGATCAAGGAAAAGTCATGCTGTCTAAAAAATAGAATTAGACATGTTTCCTTTTTTTCAAGAGTTTTTATTTTATGAAAAAATGGAAATTGAGTAGAAGTGTTTACTTTGTAATTTTTGATATGTAATGTAATAGTTATGGCCTAATTCTATAAAACTCTAAAGCTAAAAAGATCCTAAATTTGAATACTCAAGATTATGTAATGTTTAAGGCCAGGTCCTTATAGTTGGTATCAGAGGTCGGTTTAGACAACTTTAGGGATTAAGAGTTTTCATTAAACACATGGTTAGTCCCTATGTCTATTATTTCAGTTTAATCCTTGTTTTATAACTTTTTCAGATCAAGTAAAGTCAGTTACAGATGGAATGAGGAGGATCTCAGACAACATTACTATCTCTTTCTAATGACATGCTTGCAATAATTATTGCAAAGTTGTGTTTAGATGATTGTGAAACTTTTTCTAACATACAACTCACTTGTAAGAAATTGTTTGAGATATCGAACACCTACACTATACCTCGATATCATCATGGATCATGGGTTGTATTTAATAAAATCCATTTTTCACAATATTCTCATATTTTCAATAAAGGTAAATATTATCAAGGAATTTTCAAATATTTTACCTTATCACAAGATTTTAAAGCATATTATGATTTTTAAAAAGGTTATGAAGAAGGAGACCCTTTCACAACCTATTTATATTTGCTTTACATTATAGTCTCTTAATACATACTTATGGTATTTTAAAAGGACCATTGATTGAAATTTTTAACTCAAACTTGGTTCGAATATTTTATAAAAAACATATTTTATCATATGTTTTGAAATTATATGTCATACATTATTATTTTCTGAAACTATTTTTCTACGAACACCCATATAACCCAAGTTGTACAAGGTGTATTCAGATGAAGGAAGGAAATGATTTTTAAGGATCTATAAATCATTGTTTCAATACATGGACTTTCTACCTATGTGAACAAGATGATGATGAAACCATATAGACTCCATGATCAAGGTATGATGTTCTTTCCATTGGGAATAGTTTTATTTTATTATATGAAGGTGAAAAGAAATGACAATATATAAGATGTTGAGGTCTTAATGTATTGGGATGAAAATGAACGTTATAAGAAAACCTTTGAGGTTAAAACACATTAGGGTTATTTTTGAGTTTTATAAAAAGGACAACACACAGACCTTGTGACAACCCATCGTGTTGGACAAAGCTATAAGAATAAAACCCACAACTAAAGTGTGATTGGGATTTATCACCTACCATTGGACTATGTGAAGTCCCTAGTTAGTATGACTTATTATTTTTAGTTAAATGATTTTATTTATCAATAATAAGTTGATTTGGGATCTTATGTTTTATCAAATAGATATCCTTATTATAGGAAAATGATTTGGTGATTAAGTGATAAAATTTATTTTGGAAGACGTTCTCTCTTCTGGGAACACTATATACTTAAGGAAAATAGAATACTATGGGATCTTATTTGTGAAGTAATGGTTGGAATTTTATTTTGGAAGAATATATGTTTTTACTGTAGACATATGGTTATTTGGGTTATTTCTGGAAATGATTAAACTATTAAAGAGAATATGTGATTAGGTTAATTACTTTTAAGTATGTGAATTTAATAGTAGTCAATGTTATTTGGAGATAAATGTTAAGATTTACTATGGAAGACTATGTGATTATATCCTTCTGAGTTTTGAGTTTCAATATTAGTTTGGATTACTTTGAAGAATTTTAAGGAAAATTGTTTATTTAATGGTCTTTGTTGAACTCTGGGTATTGTTTATTGAATTTTGGAGATTAAGAGTAGTATTTTTTTATAAAGGATTGTCATTTTTGGGGATTATCTGATCTCGTACTAACCATTTTTGGTTTTGGTTAATGTCTAAAGAAAGGGGAAATATATATTTCTTATTTTGTGGATTATGTGATTCTCTATAATTTTATTATAGCATTTCAGGTGTGATCAAGTCATCTTGAATACTCATCGTTTGAATAAAAGATGAGTTTTTGGTAGAAACTTATTAAAGGATGAAACTCTACTTGAAAGGTAAGTATATTTCCTTATGTTCTTAGTCAATATAATTAATAAATTCCTCAACTTTAAGAAAGGTAACTTAAAAAAAAACGTTGTCTGTTAAATTTTCCTACTGGGGAATCAAATAATGTTTAACCCATCACAAGTTTATGGTTTTCAGATTGTTAACTTTCTCTTGATCATGTTTTCTATCACTCTCCATCAGAAATTAATGGTTAGTTTCTCTTCCATATCCATGTTTTCCTACATGGAATCCTAGTATGTGTTATCTCAAGTGACCATTTTACTTATCTTTATTTATTTTAAAGTTATAGTTTTATTGAATCTTTATCGATGTGGGACTTTCAATGAAGTTTCCAAGCCTAATTTTAAAATTGCAAGAACGCAAGTCCCAAAAGGGGGGAAGGATGTAACATCTCAGGTAAATAAAGAATATAATATTTTCATATTTATTAATATATGTGAATTAAATATTAATTTTACTTTAAAGGGAATTCTATGTTCAATAGCGTACCTGATACACAACAATGAGTTTCATTGAAATCTTACATTGCACACAACGTTGAGTTCTACTGAAAAATAATAATATAATATTATTATTTTAAATGGTAGTTAACTCCTAGTCGTTGTATTAGTGGGAATTAATAGAACTAACCATATTATGATTAAACATATTTCTTAATTTTTTTTACATTCATCCAATAAAATTTAGAGTCTTAAAATGTGAATGAATCCAATTTTAAGTATAAATACTCAAATATTCTTTAAAAGGTCGATTTACCGCCTTTTGATGGCGAACCATTTTAAATATAGTTTTTTTCACTTTTATTTGTCCTATTTGACAAAGAAACTTCTTCTTTATAAGAGGGACATCAAAATGTACTTTGGTTAAATTTTTGGTATTTTTCTAATAAAATTCATTTTTTAATGAATAGTGAAATATACTGCATTTTAATTCAAAACTGCATTTTCATCTAATTTATTTACATAGATAAATTGTTATTTTAATTGGTTTTAAAGTTTAATTAGATTATATTTTTACCATTTAATCCAATTTTGGTCATTGTAAGAAATTTTACTCTTAAATTGGACATAAACACATGTCAATCTTTTAGTAGTTATTATTTCTTAAAAACACACTTTCTGGTTTTGACAAAGAGAATTAATTTTAAATTAATTAATGAAACTTATATGTTTTGAATTTGGTAAAATAGACATCATTTTTAAATTATGAACATCAAATTTAGTTTAGAGTTATTTTTTGGTAATTTTTTGAAAACCTTCAATTTTTGATGAATAATGAAAATACTACTTAGTAGTTAAAAACCGAATTTTCCATTTAAATGAAATTTTACCGCTTCTGTGAATTGAATTTAAAAAATCCGACATGAATGGTTGTCATCAGTAAGTAAAATGTGTTTCAATGAGATGAAAATAATTTTTGGTGAATAATAACTTTTGATTTTTATTTACCGCGGTTAAAGCTAAATATGGTAATTCAAGGTAAAAATAATATTATAATTATATAAAATTACCTTAACACTTGTCCTAAACTTATTTGATGAGTCATGGACGAACAATAAAATCTTTGAGTGAAACTTTTGGTATTTTAAAGCCACTTGGGTAAGATAATTACATTAATAACTTTTTATTTAAAGTAAAAATAAAAATATCATAAACATGTATTTTTTTCCTAAAAAAAATTTAATGTGGGGTTATATAATTGTTATATTTGACTATAAATATTCATTAGAAAGATAAAAATATTTCCTACATCATGGTATTTTATTTATAATTTTTAGACGTCAAATATATAAATCTATTTATGACACAATGATGATGTAATGATTACCTCATTAATTAATGTTTTAAATAAATGATATTATAAATTTTAAAATAAATTTATTTTTAAACTTTTCATGCCATACAAGAATTTTAAAGATGAGGATGACTTGTTATCTTTTAATTAATGAAGGTTTTTCGAAAGAATCAAGCTGTTTTGATTTTTTTAAAAAGTCGTGATATGGATAGTCTTTAAAGTGAAATAAATGAGTTTTAAAAAAAATATTATTTTAGTAAATGATATAATAATTCTAAAAATCTAATATTCTTAAAAATAACTTAGATAAGGTTGAAAATTTCATTAATGAACCACTTGTGGTTCGATTGGAATTTTATGGTAACTATATTAACCATATATAGTGAATAGCCAACGAGCCCGTACCCGAGTGGTAAGGGCTCCTGCTTGGCATCCAAGAGACCCGGGTTCAAAAACGGGTGGAGGTGAATTTCCGGGTACTGTAGTAGTCACTGTAGCAGTTACTGTTCGGTACTGTAGCAGTTAATGTTCGGTACTGTAGCAGTTAATGTTCGGTACTGTAGCAGTTACTGTTCGGTACTGTAGTAGCTGGAACTATTCACCCGATTTGGGCTTTCGGGCCACCGGTTTGTGCCTACGGGTCTCCAGGGCCTTTGGATCATCAAAGGACTTTGGGACACAGGGCCTTCGGGTCATGTAGACCATAGAATATCCCAATTCACACAAAACATGCCCCAGAAGAGGATCAGAGCAACAGGAGTAGCAGTCACCAGATGCAGAGCTAACCAGATTAGAAGAATGAGAGGGTATGACAGCTGTCATCGGGACTAGGCACCATGCAGCTTTGTACGGGGAAATGATAGCCGATCAGCAATTCAAGGTGGGGATCTAGGTGATCAATGATGCATAAAGCTAGGGAGGGGCAGTTCAAGTGGGCTGGGCCTACGGGTCATGTATTGGGCATGGTATGCCTCTAGGCCTTCGAGTCATGTATTACGAGTCTGTCGGGCCTTGTGCCCTGGGCCTACAGGTCATGTACGGGTTCCCCTTAAACCCTTAAAAGGGGGATTATCCATAATAAAATAAAAATAAGGCCTTCAGGCCATTCGGGCAAATATATAGTGAATACACAAGAAGACATGGTAAGAGTTAAATTAGTTAACTAAGGGTTAAAGCAAAATGATAAAGTTAAATTTGAAATAAAAACTTGTATAAAACCTATTGGTTAATAGGATTTAGAATAATATTCATCTTATCTTCTAATTTAATGAGTTTATAACCTTTTGAAACCTAAATTTAGTTTATAATTAAATAATATTTTTCAAACATTCCTAAAGATCCCCTCCCCCCCTTATAAAAATCCATCACCTCTAACCCATTAATCACACCTCTAAATCCACTTGTCTCGTCTAAACTCTAACCAAATAAGCTCCCAACATCCCTCTATTCCTCCTAGAATCCTTCCTCTAGGCAGAAGACAATTCAAGTAAACCTTTTGGTTCAAACCAATGGAGTTATCCGATTTAAAGGTAACATCTTCTCTTAAGTTCTTTTCTTTTATTTTACTTATCCAACCCCATAAAATCTATTTATTACTTTATTTTATAAAAACAATAGTATCATAAATATACTAGGTTGTTTTTATGAGAATTATTCAAACTAAACTTACACACACCTCCATCTAATGGATACGAACATACTGTTTCTGTGGACGACAAACTACTGCCTCACGAAACGATGATTGTTAAATTATGTCCTACCACATCTCATGGTGGACATTATGATAGAACTGTAATTATATATGATATATATTTTATTTTATTTTATCAATATGATTCTGTAATTACCATTTAGAACATACCTTTATGCTTTTCATGTTGTATAAATACGATAATTTCATTTGAGGAAGTGCGGACTACCGCCCCCTCAAAGTGATATGACTCGTTCATACCATACATGGAACATATAAATGATGGTGTTAATGAAATTATGCAATTTATATAAAATATTATATTATATTGGAATTATAATATACCTATGTATCATTTATTTTTTATTTCTTTAAAAATGAAAAATGAAATGAAAGTAGCGTTCACGCGTACATACGACTTACCATCTCCATGAACGGTGCATTTCATTTTCATATATCCAAATGACATGAACTATTCTAAATACACATATAATAGATATATATTATTTATATGATATGTAAATCATGAATATTTATTCTGTATATAATGGAATTTTGACCACATGGACAACTTGTAATTATAAATACCAAATATCGACAAAACGAACGTTATTAACTTAAATGATTATGTAATGTTTATACCATGGTAATAAGTGATGTAAAAGGAATAATAAACTTGAAAAAGGTTCTAAAGAAAGTATAAATTAAATTTATTTTATTATTCATGAGATTTAAAGAATGAACGAGTCAAGTCAGACATGAGGTAAGGGGTTTTCATCTCACTTTTTTTATTCCCATGAGATTCATGCTATATTTTCCACTATTTCCTTTTGTGTAGTGTATTTACTGCCCATGATTTCATTAGTTGTATAATATAATTTAATTTATGGGTATTTAAATTTTCATTGTATGATCTTTCTTTCATGTGGTGTATGTTTCGTAAGTTACCAAATTGGCAAGGGAACCTTTTACCCTCCTCTTCTAATCAAAGACTTCTTTTTTGATATGTCTTTTAATTTTATTTTTCTTATGTTGGGATATGTTCTTATATATCCTTATTACTGTAAATTTTATGTCGAATTTATGAGGTATCATTTTCTATCTCATCAACTCATTTTCTGAATTTTAAAGCGACACCATTAGGGTGTTAAGTTTCTGTAAGAGAACTTCTTAACCCAATTTCAATTCTTTGGCTTAAACTTTTAATTCTTGATTATGTCTTGATATTAATATGTGTGAATGACCTATGATTGTTTTACACTTAATATCCACTTATATTGGGTGTATTATTATTTGTCACACATAATTATGTCATTGATTTGTCTTTAATCTAAGGATACGATCTTTGTAAGGGATTTCGTCTCAATCTCCTTTAATTGAGGAATATTTTGTTTTATACATGATTTTATTTTATACGGTTTATAAACCCCTTTGAATTTTCATTTTATTAAAAGGGAATATTTTTTCTATGTAGCATTTTACTAAATGACAAAAAAGGAATGTTTCTTTTTAACGTACGCGGTGACAACGACCTTTCCACTGTCGCGAGCGTTATTTGATATTTGGATTCCTTAATAAGCCGTAATGTTTTTAAAAGGAAAATAAATACCATATACTATTTTACATATTTTGGTATTTAAAATGGTTTTGATAATGTATTTGTTATGTAAATATATTTAAATGATATATTTTGATTGAAATGTGGAAATGTTATCTTTCCTTTATGTTTGTTTTATGTGTTATGAATATGATATGGTTCTTGTGAATTATTTACGTATACAAGTGGTTCCGTGATAAACCTAGGGTGGGTGAGACCTATATAGATCTCCAATGTATTGGGTAACATGACAGAGGTAAACATTAATGTTTCTCCTAATAGATTTAGGTAATATACTATGGTGGGTATTCTAAAAGTAACTCCCTATATAGCTGTGATAACTACAATGTAAGTATGATATAGATGCCACAAGTTACCTTTATGATTTATTATTTCTCTGTATTATTCATAAATATTATGATTTCATGAGGTATGTTAAGGAGCTTATGTTTTGTATGTATTGATGGAATAATGTTTTCTTTCATTATTTTATAACCCTTACTGAGCTTTTTATGCTCATTCCAAGTTTTGAAATGTTTTTCACAGGATTTAAAGATGAATAGGGTCAATGATGGGATCAAGGAAAAGTAATGCTGTCTAAAACATGGAACTAGACTTGTTTCTTTTTTTCAAGAGTTTTTATTTTATGGAAAAAATGTAAACTGAGTAGAAGTGTCTACTTTGTAATTTTTGAGATGTAATATAATAGTTATGACCTAATTCTCTAAAACTATAAACCTAAAAAGATCCTAAATGTGAATACTCAATATTATGTAATGATTAAGGCTGATTCCTTATAAAATTATTTTACAACTACATTAACTTACATCTCGTTGGTCCATTGGGTGGACTCCCTAATCTGGAAATCCTGTGTTCAGATTTCCTCAACACTTACCTCTAAATTTACACCATTTCTAGTGAATACTACTCCTATTAATGTAAATTTGGATAAGTCAACCCAAAAAATTCTTTATAACTTCTTGTTAAATGGTAGTGTCCCATTGAGGGCTAGATCAAACACTATGATCTAGTGGTTTGTTTCTAAATTAGTTAATGGAAAGCTATAACAACTTAATATTTATATATGATAGATTTTATCTCTTATGCATAAATTTCCCGTTTTATATTATTATTTTCATATTAATATTATGTGGATTTTAATTAAGTGATTAACCATGTCTTGATAAAATTATACATGGTCCAATTTATTTAATTATTTCTTGCATTCTTGTTAATTCATTTATTTAATGTGAGTGCTATCCATTCAAATAAATAACTAACCATGCAACTAATAAAAACAAATAAATAAAATGGTATGATAATGAGTGTTATCTAATAGTTGGTTTATCTAATAGATGATAAACCAACTCTGAACTTAGGGGAATAACTCCTTGAAATTGCACTGGTTTAAGCTGCAACACTCTACTTTTCCACCTATGAGCCTACTAGATTGGTTTAAACTTGGCTTCATCATGAACTACCACCACTCACTTGGGATATCCATCCATTACACAAGCTTTAATCACGCATAGGTTAGTTAAACCAAGGGATTAGTTAAGAGGATTTATGTAAAAGAAACTATGAACACACATACCCTTTACATAATGAGAGGAGGGGATGGAATGTAGGCCATCATTTAATTCAACAAATTATTATAAAAACCATTCAATAATAATAAATTTAAAAAACCAATCACATACACAGGCCATCTAGGCTCATGATCATCCATATATATGCAAAAAATATACATTTTAAAATTATATATCATTCACTTTAATTATTTATTTAATTAAGATAAAATTTCCTTGAATTAATCTAATGAATTATCTCATTAATTAATTTATTAATATATTTTATCTTATTTGAAAAGTCATGGAAATTACACCATCTATAATTCTAAATAAATTAAATTAATTAATTTTATTTAAATTAAATAAGTGCACAACATGTACTTGGAGGCAACATAGAGAGTAGTTATAAATTTAACATGAAATTAATTGGGAATTTAATATTCTTTAAACCATTTCTACATGGCATGTATCCTGGTTTAATACTGAAATCATTTTTTATTTCTGTGTAAATTAATTTACACATGTACATCCTAGAACAAAATAAACATTTTGTAAAGAAATTAATTACACTGTTTGTATTAAACACCATGTGTGGGTTTTAATAATACACCACATGTGAATTAATTGCATCACATATGAATTAATTACACTGTGTGAAAATTAATTAATTATTACATGTGTGAATTAAGTACACCTCATGTAAATTAATTAATTAAATAACACATGTGAATTAATTACTCACTAAATCTGAATGATTACACATTATATGTGAATTAATTACACACCACAGGAATTTAGCACATGTGAATTAATTAAATGAACACCACATAATTTGTATTAAATACACCACATGTGAATTATTTACATGACCACCACATCGTGTGAATTAAAAACACTGCATGTATATTAATTACGTAACCAATTCATCATGTGCATTAATTACCATGTTTCTCAACTTCCAGTTACACACATCATGTAATAAATACACGATGCATATTTGACTATGTGTTTTCTATACTGAAATTGTGTGGAACACATGACATGTATTCTGGTCACACACTGTGTTATCCAACATGGCATGTTCTAGTTTGGTTGGTCAACATGTGGTAATCATTTAATTCATTCCATGTTTATTTACTACATTATGGCTCAAATTTATCACAATTCTTCCTTTTGCAGTGTACACAGGTACACAACATGTACCAATGGGATACATGTCATGTAGTATTGTATTATCTGGCTAGAAATCTTGGCACCTACTGATGGAATTTTGTAATTTTATTCATGCATTTTTAACTGGTTATTGGTTATATGATTGATAATGAAGAAGGGGAAGAGAATAATTCAATGTTTAGATTTAAATAACAAATAATCCAGAAATGAAAACTAACAACAAATGCATATCATCAATCAATGATTAATAAATAGTTATAAATTAATTATCTGACCTATCTAATACCACTTGAAAATTATGGGCATAATATAAGTGCTTATTGGGCAGTTTCCAACTCAGATTTTTGTTGTAGTCAATGCATAATCAGAGATCTACATAATAAATACCATCATGAACAACATAATTAAATCAAAGATTAATTAACTATTACGTCAGGAACAAGAAAACAATATCATCATCTATAATTAATAATTAATTTATTTGAATGATGAAATACCATGCATTGAATTTATTTCTTTTTTGATGAGTCGGTAGACCTATTTTTTTCATTCTTTCATTGCAGAGAGATGATTCAAGGGTATAATCCCTCCAGCGGTGATCTACATGTTCACCATAAACCTCCAAATTTCACTGTAGAAATACCTAGGTGCAAGCATGAAAGGTTATGATGATATCATCATTTGATGTTGGTCACAATAGAATCCTTTAAGGTGAGAAGGAATCACTTTGGTTCTCTCCAGTCTTGAGTGGATACATGAGGATCAATTCTATTTTTCTTATGCACATTCTTGAGAGATTTCTCTCTTAGGTTTTTAAAGAATTCTCTCTTGTGTTTGTTGTGTACAATGAATGTTTAACCCTAGAAAGTGATATAACTAGGTATTTATAAAGATAAGTTAGGGTTTGTAATTACACATATTCCCTTAGCTAATCCATTATTTCTTAGTGAACCCCATGTCTAATAATAATATAAATAATAATATTATTTACTTGAAATGGGAAACACTTGTAGATAAATAAATAATATTTATTAAATAAATAAATAAATAATTATTTATTTAAAATATATTTAATATATCATTTCTAACTAGAACATTAAACTAGGTTTGTTTATCTTCTTTGGTATTTAACAAACCTTGAATAATGACTATTTATTTATTAAATAAATATTACTGAATTATTCACTAATAAATAAATAAATATTACATTCACTAAACTAGAAAATAAATATTTATCAAATATTCATGTAACCGAATAAATAAATATTTATTACCTTTGTGAATGAATCAGAATAAATAAATATTACATATATATTCACATAATTAATGATTACCTTGTAAAATGAATATTTATTTAATATTAAACCCAAAAAATATTCTATTTTATAACTATTTAATGAATATATGTTATCAATTATACATGAATAATTATTAAACCATGTATGAGAATGATATCTATTCAACACATTAAATTCAAATATAATTTAACTGATGTTCCTGATACACTTAGTGTGTGACCCTCTAGGCCCCTTTCTTAGTGGCATTACGTAGTACTTCCTAAAGTCCAATATTAGCATCTCGTAACACACCATGGCTCCCATAGAGAAAGAAGTTAAATCCCACAATGACAATAACCACACATGAATATACAATATTTAATACAACCCCTTTATCATGATATCTATAATCAAGAAGGTTGCATACTGGTTTCATCAACTTATGTGATCGATGTCTCATTCTTTGACTTTTCAAAAATGAACATACCAACATAATTCCCTGACCATTGAAATAATATGGTTGTTTCATTTCCATTAAAGGAATGAGATATAAACTTACATTAAAGAACAAAAGGTAAAAATTCTTTCTTGCTTTATTTATTAATACAATATCATCCGTGATGCATCAAATGTATCCTAATTTTCCATAAGCACATGTTATCATAGTTTTCATTAATATATAAAAGTATGCAACTCATGAAATGCATTAACAATAATCTTAAATTCTAAGGAACATTACACACATCCAAATATAGGAACATCAAATGAAACATATAAATGTGAATTTTCTACTGGTTGGTTATGTTCTCATAATTTCTAGTTTTGAAGATTACCAAGGGTGTACATAATGAGAAAGTATCTCAAAGTACTATTAGTCTCCACCCATGTTAACTTATATAATTTGTGTCCTATAAAATGATATCATTCATACATATAACATATATTTATGAATACTTTGATGACACTTATAAGTTTTTATCATAGTGGAGAACTGGTATAATCTTTCAGTGTGACAAGTACCCAAAGACATTATCACATATATGTCATAAAGAAGAACGATCATCATGTGATAAGTAATTAATTAATATTCAAGATTATGAATATTTGAATAATCAGATGTACATAATAGTTGGTTCTAGGGCACAAACTCCAACAATATATGCATTTTTTTTAAATTTGATCTATTTTGTGTTAATTTATAATCTCTGATAGTTGTTAATATCTAATTTGTTCAAACATGTATTTTTTATTAATATTTCGAATATGTTTCCTATCTAAAATCTAATACCTTTAAAATAAGTAACTAAAACTCTATTTTGAATATATATCATTATTTTGGTCTATTATTTTGATTTATTTTAGTTGTAACTATTTCCGAAGTTTTTATGAATTATGTTATATTTTAAATATGATATTAGTTTTAAGTTTGCTATGTAATGTATAAAAAATTATGTCTATTAAATTTTTGTTATAATTTTTACATTATTTTTTATGATTTTAGAAATAAAAATTGTTGAATGTAAATATTATAAATGATTATGAATGATGTTTAACAAAATATATAAATTTTTTTAAAATTAATTTGTGTATAATGTTTTACATAATGCATTAGATTGTGGAATTTTTATATTATAATTGATCATACAGATTTTCATTTTTTACTTCTTCTAGATATATTATACATGTTATACCATTTTTTAATTTTATTTTTTTGTTACACTTCTCATATTTTGGCACTTTTCATATTTATAGAACTAAAATTTGTTCTTTCTATAACTGCTATATAGATGTTCTTAGTGCAATTTATTTTTTAGTTTACATAATCAAGTATTTATATTTCTTATCCAAACAATATTCTAAAACCAAAATCAAATCCATACTTTAACTCCATATACTATAAAATATTTTCTATATCTAAAACAAGTAGAAATAATTTTCAATAATTATTATTTTTGTATAAAAAGTGACTAATTTATAATTTATTTTCATATCTTAAAATATATTTCTCCTCCCCCATATCTCTATATATAATTATATAACGGATTAATTCATAAGAATAATTTTTAGATCTAATTCTTATATAATCCACTAATAATATATCATTTATAAATACTTCTTTCTCCACTAAGCATATAAAATCTGGGAAATATATAATATCAAATGGTTTTATCCAAAAATAAATGATTATCATGGAATGAATCTACCCACTATCAATATATATATATATGTCAGTTATTTCCTTTATATTATATTTTCACTATTGATTTATTGGATGATTACTTTTTTTAGTTATTATAATAATTGATTCCACCTTTTTATTCAAATTTTAAAAACTATATACTTATACTAAATTGCATAACTCCATGTACATGTATCACTGGTTGTTACTTATATTACTCACATCCATTCTCTCCCTCCTTACTGGGTGCATAACCCCCTCTTCCATCTTCCTTCCTAATCATTTTATCCCAACCTCCCTATGTGCACAACCCACTCTCCCTTATCCACTCGTTACGTTTTCCCCTTCCATAAGTTGCCCAAATTAACAAATCAGCAGTTTAAACCTCTCTTATTATCTTCTCTTCCCCAAAACCTCTCTTAATACACCTCCTCCTCACATCCACAATCACCTCATCCTTTCCCCCAAATTCACTCTCCCTTTCCCTTTTCCCTCAATTGTCCAAATTCCGTAATCTAGACTTCACCCACTCTCTGATTGCCGAATCTTTCTATGCTAGTAAGATTCAAATTCTATCTTCCCCTTTATTATTCATTGCTCAAAAACACTAATCTCTATGTGTCTTCACACTCACCCTTTATTATTCACTATCGAGAAACCCTTATTATTCCCTATTGCTGTTTCAGATACTATTCCCATCAACATCAATGGAAGTGTTCTCAAGTATGCAATCTTGAACTAATTCATTCTTATATATATATTTTTAGTTTCCTTTGATATTTTTGATGTGATATTCTATAATTTTATTTATTATAGTGTGATGAAACAAAAATCCTATTTGATTACATGTTAAAAAATGATATTTAGGAATGTTGTATAATTTTTCTTACTGCTAAGATTTTTTTATAGATCACTTTGAGAAAGTTGGATTTTTAAACTATATATTTTCATTGTGTAGTTATATTTAAATGAATTTTTATTTTGTTTTTAAAAAATGTCCATCAAAATGTGATGCTCAAAGAAGATTTAGTGGAAATTGCAACAAACCAGCCCAGGTTAACCTACCACATCACCTAGGTCAACTCTCCATAAGGTCCTAAGTGAGTTTCAAATCATTACGGGCTGGTGACAAGAACCAAGTTATTAAATACAACCATTTGGGAATGATTTCATGCTCAGAATCATACAAACTATAACAAATATCCCACATGGGAAACCATTATGAAGTACCCCTAGATTGGACACCCATGAACATCAATAAACAAAAACAATAATAAAAATCATCCAAACATAGTACAATTCAACATAATAAAATAATAAAATCTATCACTTTATAAACTAAAAGTAAATTGAGGTACAATACCACATATACATAATAATAAAAATAGGATCAAGGCCTGCGTGGATAATGCATAAGAATCCAAAATAAACCAACTCCATAGGATCCTAAAAATTCTCTATACATTCCATCTTCATGCGACATTTAGTCACCACCAAACCCATACCAATAAGGATTATGAATACATCAATAAGAATCAATATAATATGTAGTTGATTTTAATTTTTCTATATTATATATAACCAAATCTATATGCACCCAAAGGCATATGTAGGGTGCATCGAAAAATTCTAGTGGGATATTACCATGAATCTATATAATACCTTTATCAATGAAAATTATTAGTTCTATATTGAAAGAAAATACTTTAGAAAACCATTTTTTGTTTTTTGAAGAAATA
Source organism: Viscum album (assembly GCA_963277665.1). Taxonomy (NCBI): domain Eukaryota; kingdom Viridiplantae; phylum Streptophyta; class Magnoliopsida; order Santalales; family Viscaceae; genus Viscum; species Viscum album. The sequence continues at coordinate 368,365,081 of OY728131.1, forward strand.
AGTTGAAAAGAATTTCTTAAATCCTTCAATTTTTATAAAAAAACCATGTTATAAAGTAAATATGAATACGTAAAATGTAAAATATAACAAAGAAAAACATGGAATAAACATCATCATAATATCTAAATAAATAAATAAAGTTCAAATGAAGTCACATCTTAATAAAGTAAAAAATAAGCAACATAGTATTTAACCTATGGGTCCAAAGGTAACTAGGAATCACTTATGAAACACTTACAACCCTATGTGATCCTAAAAAAACCCAATTCTAGTGGCTCTCTCGGTCTCACCAGAAATTACCCATATCTAGTGTATGAACTAAGTTAGATCATCACCTATCTAAGTTACCAAACACCCACCCAAGGTTTCCCATTTTCCACCCAATAAATTATCATAACATGTGAAATTTCATCAACCACATAATAAAAAATCCTTTATATAAAACCATGAATTAAAAATCAAGAAAACATATTTCATAATCAATACTCTATAAAATCTTCTTTGAAATTCTATTTGGCATCCAAATCCCCTTTGTAATATTTTATCAAATGCCTCATAGGCATAAAACTAGTTTTTGATTGAAAACTAAGTAAAACCACCACTTTATACAACAAAAATATAGTTATAAAAAAGTATAAGAATAAAACAGACCTCGATAACTCATTATAAGAAAAATATGACAATTAAACCAAAGGATAACCCAATCATTAAAGGTATGCTGAAGGAAAGGTATATTATGTGGAGACACCTACCTTATGTTTGGTATAAAACTATCACCTTTTCTATACACCATAAGAATAAGGAATAAAGGATTATCATAAAGCTATAAACCCAAGATATTCAATTTAAAAACCAACCCTATCCCTATATTTGGACACCATGGATGGATAATCCAAAATCATATGAAATAAATGGAAGAAAAAGAATATAGAAGAGGATAGGAGTTTAAATACATAAGAAATACAAATTTTACCTTGAATAATCTATCCAAAATCAAGAGGGGATCACCAAGAATAAAGGGGAAGGAGAGATCCATGATAGAGATTTCTAGTTCACGTGAATTTTCAGGACCCGACCCCAGAATACCCAGAGCCGGTGCCTTGAATCATGATGTGTAATTTTCTATAAAAACATGCACTGATAAATTACACATCATGTCCCATGTAGAGTATCAAATTCGGTTCAGGTCCCAGGAAACCAGCTACTTCTGAAATGATTCTTTAGGTCAAACTGATACTTGAAAAATTTATTTCAAAAAACGTAGGGTGTGAATACGAATACCCAGTAAGGGGTTTTAAAATAAACCAATATAAATTTTGAAAACATTATTTAAAACTTTCCATAAAACATTTCTCTTAAAGAAAATCTTTAACACATGTAACATATCATAAAAGTGATCAATTAAAAACACGATAACAGAATTATAAGGATACATGATTCAATTATAGGCATGCTCATTTGAAGTAATAAATAAAAGACGTTCTAAACATGTATGGCATAAGAATATGTAAGCACAAATTAAACATCTAAGAGTAATGAATAATCATAGTTGTGTGTAAAGGTAATAACTTAAATTTCATACATCGAATACTAAATAACTGAGTGCTAAACATATGTCATGCCATAAGATTTTACTTTTCTAATACTCATAAGTACTGGATCTTAACCATGGATATTCTACCAGTCGAATATCCATTTTGTTAATTAATTATCATACACATAATGAGGGAATGTATAATGCCAGACTTTAAATTCTATGTCAAGGCCTCTTGCCAAGACCTAGGGGTTAACTGTAACCAGACCCCAACCTAGAGAGCCTCTGTAACTGGACTCCATCCCGGAGAGCATCTGTAATCGGACTCCAACCTAGAGAGCATCTGTAACCAGACTCCAACCCGGAGTGTCTGTTGTAACCGGACCCCAACCCAGAGGGCCTCCTTTATAGGTCCCCAACCCGAAACATACTAGTCCAATACATTTTTCATATGTTTAATAAGGCCATGTGTCCAAAGTATCCCATACCACTTTGAATACCTAATTCCATGTCTTTTATTTGGGGTGTCTCATACCACTCCAAATAATTAAATTCTTAATTCATGATCATAAGTTATGAATAAAAAATAGTCTGATTCATCACATAAATTAATAACTTTACAACTCTTCCATAAACTTTCAATGCATTACATTGCATGTTTATAACTTCGGATAGGTATTATTCATGCTCAATTCATGTACTGATAAATGGAAATGACACTGAACTAAATCATAATATGTTCGTTATTATTTAAATAAGAATTTTCCCAATGACATGCATAAACTAGTAAACTTTATTTGCACATGTGATATTAATTTGAAACACACAAGCAATGGGGTTACCACATAAAATGATAGTTCCTTAATTTTAAAAATCCTTGATTTAGGGAAATGAATATTTATAGTTTAAAATGACCAATTTAAAATTAATACAGATTTCATTTGTACACAATCATGCACTGAAAAAATGGTCATGTCTTAATAAATGGCCATGCCTTATGCTCCATAGAATATAAGGCCAATTGATTTTCCATGAAACAATTTTTGTATGTAATGCATGAATTCATGAGAATTTAATTAAACATATCATAAATATACTTTAACCACCGAAGTTTGTTTTAGGCCAATTTAATTCGACTTAAGGTTAAAGATTATAGGTTCATACACATAACCATTATATATATATATATGTGTGTGTGTGTGTGTGTGATATGTACATGTCACACCCACTTACAATTAATGAATAATACATTACATTATTTAATTATTAATATCACCGAATTGAAAACCAAAACTCATGTTAGATTTAAAGTTCATAAACACATGGACATACATACATAAAAACTAAAGTTTTTTATAATAATACAAATTCATTTTAACCTAAAACTTTATTCGCATCCAAGTCTTTATTTGAAGATTGTAAATCATATTTAATAACTTAAAATAGAAATATATTGAATTATGTGTATATGTATGAATATAAACTAAGTGTATATTCAGTTTTTCATAATTAAAAACCATATTAAATGAACCCAAATATAATTATTTACCTTAGAAATACATACAAACTTTTAACCTTTGAAAAACCTAGATTCACCTTAGAGATGATATATATATATATATATATATATATGTAAGAACATACATAATTGAGTAAAAGTGATATCAAAATATAGTTCTTCACATTTTGAGGTTCTTAATTTAACTTCGAACCTAAAGCTTAAAAAAAACTTAAATATGGATATAAAGAGTTTATGTAAATCAGTGGGCCATAAATTTATATATTTATACACATATATGTATATGCATAACTAATTATATATATATAAGGTAAGAAAATAAGTTTTCATGAGGTATTCATGTTTCGGGTCTATTAATACCCTATAACTCAAAAATCCTGAAGCTTTAAATCAGGTAAGGAAGGGTTTAAACTCAAACCGTGAGATGTATAAATATACATCTTAAGTATAAATAAATATATATATATATATTCTAAAAAAAACACAATGAAAGACAAAAAAACCCTTACATCATTTAAACCTTAAAAAAATAATTGTAAACACAACATCCAGCCTTTGAAAGTATAGATAGGTTTTGATTTGAAATACATGTAAATATATATGTATATATCTGAATATGAACATAACTAAATATTGGGTTCTGTATAAGAAGTACAAATCTAATTGAACCCAAAACATAATTTTCATCAAAAGAATTATTTAAGGATTGAAAACCATCTTCTAAAATTCATAAAACAGATTTTGTTTGAGTCACTTAAATTTGTTTATATAAATATATGTATATGATTATATACAAAGTGTATAATCGGGTTTGTAGATATAAAAACACTTGAAAATAAATCCTTACCAGACAATAATCTTAAATAAAAATTAATTAGAATAAAATAATCCATTAAACAATGATTAGCTAATAAAAACACATATTTTGATTGCATTTTAAGGGTATTAAATGTTCATTTTTGATCTTATGGGCATGAGTTAGTGGATTTTAATTTTGAACATCCATTCTCATCATTTGTGCACTTCATGCCTAATATGCACCAATTTAGGCCCAATGTTTGATCTGATTTTAAAGAATGTAATTATCCATATTTTAATTTGATATTTTGGGAAATGGATATAAACATAAATATGGACATTTTTCATTCAGGTATTAATGGAGGATTCATAAATGATGATGGGGATATTTGATGATAAAAAGAAACAATTCTGGAGAGGGCAGATTGGATATCATCCCACTGATGGAAATGTGGGGCCCATAATACAGGCCCAATGAAGCCCAAAATTCATGGGAGTCTAGAAGACATATATAGGAACAAATAATTCTTCTGGATCCAGTTCTAATTCGTCCTAAATAGTGGTGATTAAGGCAACCCAAGTTAAAGATTCAATTCTGGGCCAAATTCTGCGGCCCAGAAAAACAGCCCACTATTTTTATTATATCTCATGAAAGAATTACATTTTGGGCTGAAAGTTTACAGGATGTTAGGGGACATCCGAGGATTCATTTAAGTATACTATTTACCACTCCAATTCAGCCTTATAGATGGTTCTTTCGGCACTTCTGTTAGGTGTAGAAAGACGGCTACCACTTCGAGGCAAGAGTTGAAAAGTCTCTTATGCATTAAATGTCCACCCACCTTTCTCCAAAAAAATTAATTAAAGGCACATGGGATGATGAGATCTCGTCCAAAGGCTTCTAAAATGCATATTTAAGGCAGTAGGGATGGAGAATTTGAGGAGCTTGGAGTTTTACTTTCATTGTAATGTTGTTATGCCAAATTGCCTTTGTAATCATTCTTCATTCTCATGTAAGTCATTTGAATCACATTAGTTCTTAATTAAAGTTATTCTTTTTCTCTTTTTATGTTCTTCTTCTTATCACTTTGATACCGTTGCTTCAAGGTGTGAATTTATTCACACCAAATCTTGTGAAATTTATTCACACAACGGTGGAGTGATCATTTTTGTTGTTGTTTTTGCTTCTTCAATCCCGCTTCTTTAAGTCGACTTTCCGCTTCCATTTTTTGAATAGCATAAATGGAGGGCTAACTGCTTATGGGTTGGTCCTAGGGAGTTTCATGGGGCAGATTGGATGTTATTTTATGATCTTAAATTCATAATCATTTCATTATTTTATGATTTCCATTTGATGATTTATTTTCTTTTCTTATTTTCCAACTTTAACAATGACACATTTTGAGTGCTAGTGCGATCCAATTCCTTGGAGTGATCGTTAACTTGATCCTACAAGTGCATTGGTGATTAGCCATGGAATTTTGTAGGGATTAAATTGGTGAATGATTTTTAGGAATTATATCATTTTCTGGATTCATCTTGAATTAGTGAACCGAAACATTACAAGAAAATAAATACATCCAATCTAACCCAAATAAAAACTTAGGATCAACTCATCTCCATTAATTGTTTTAGACCAAGTAATTGAATGTTTTAATTTATTTTATTTAAATTAAATCAGTAGTTATTCAAATAAATTCAATCTGAATAGTTAGCCACTTCATAGCCAAATCTTTCCAAGATTAGAGTGTCTTTAGGTTCCTTCTTCGGTCCCTGTGGATTCGACCCCTACCTGTACTACAATGACCGCATAACTATAGGGTAAATTTGGGCGCAACCATACAACCAATAAATAGAGGGTATAAAGAAAGAAATAAATTTTTCTTACAAATTCAGCATTAGGACCAGACTTCCCCACAAGGCCGCGCCTCCCGCCATTTGAACCTGACTCAGTCCTGACCTCCTGCTTAACAACCACAACAGACTTCCGAGAATGACACCATCCGTTACACGGCCTTTTGAGAACCTCAGAATCTCTATTCCTAGGCGACACACTCAACCTGCTTGAGATCCCTAGTGTCGAACGTCGCTTGACTCTCCTTCTCCTCCTCATCACGGCGTGACAAAACCTTAGAGGCAGACTTCCTCTTTTTTTCCCTTTTTTGGGTCACAAATCCCGCACGGGATTCCCCCCCCTTTTTTTTCTTTTTTTGTCCATTTCCCTTCTATGCAGATCAAAAATCCACAAGATTCCTTCACTTTTTTTTTCAAACAATCAATCTATTTTATTATTATAATATTGTTACTATTATTTCTACTTTATCTTTATTCTATTATCATATATTATTAATAACTTTAAAAAGTCAAAATTTATTTATCTATTATAATTATTTTATCAATAATTTTCAAAAAGTAAAAGTTAACATTACTAAATTATTTTATAAAACATATATTTTTATATTTCATATTATATACTTAAAACACTGCAAATAATTAATTAAAATGTATTATCTTGAAAAAAATAATAATAATTATCATAGTTGTACAAAGATATTTATAAATTTTAAAACTTTTGTTTTTTAAAAAAAAGTTAATATTACATATATATACATGATTCAAAATAACAATGATTTTCATAAAAAGACCATTTCATATCTGCACAATTATTCTATAGCTTCATTATATATTCAAAATGTTTTAATCCAATTTATAATATAATAATTATTATATTTTCAAATATATTTAAAACCCATATAATTATTCATATAATTGTTTAAATAACTATCTACATAGAAAATAGCACAATAATAATGTCCTTAAAATATTTTAAAATAACAATTTTCGATGTTAGGTATAACTGCATCTAAAATTATAATTTTATAATAGTATTTTCATTCAAATCAAATATATAAATATATATACACACACACATATATATCTCACATTTTGTAAAACAAAAAAATTAGTTATATTATTATAGTTATTATTTAAAATATTCTATTAAATAATTATTCGATAAGAATAAATTATGTTTGACAATAATAATTATTTTTTATTATTTAAACAAAGTGCGATAATACTTACTTTGAAGTTTGTGATTTGTTCGAATAACAAAATAAAACCTCAATATTACCATTACATGAGAAACAAGTTTTTGGGGCGTTACATTATCCCCCCTACAAATAATTGCATCCTCTCAATTCTAAAATGCTCTTACACAACCACAAAAACTCTAGAAACACATCACTCTCAAGGTCCCTTTACTGGGAACACCACCGATGGTAGGGTGCTGACGACCTCATGTGGATTACTAAGGTAGTATTCAGCTGCTTGACTTCCTTGTCCCAGATACACTATGAAGAGTTAGGTTCGAATCTGTGCCTAAAGTACTCAGCCTTCCATAAAGAGACACAAGAAGTGTGGAGGTCGGAAATTTTAGAGTGGAATAAATCCCTATAAGTCTCACGCACCACGTCATTCTTGAAAATATTGATGTCGTAGAGTTCTCCGTATATACTAAAACTCAGGACCTGGAATAGGTAGGCCGCTTGATGGTCACCATCCAAAGCAGCTTCTATAAATTTACCTACAGCTCGGTAGTTATCAGCCAAAGTGAAACATAAAAAAAGTGCTTCATGAAACTTTCCTATTTTTCTATATGCTACAAATTGTGCAAATGCGATTCAGTAATAGACCAGATTGCTTTCTTGGTAAAGATGGAGGATGTTTGGGCGGTTTGACACCCGATGCAGTTGTTTACAGGACAACCTAAGGTTTTCAAAAGTATCATAGCCCTCTGAACATGACTTGTCCACTATAGTTTCTACTATCTCTGTTGGGAGAGACAAAAGGCATGATGCATCAGCCATCAGAAAATTTAAGGAAACTATTACTTAGTAACACATAACCAAGTTTTCAGGGTTGTTATAATCTTATCGATTGTCTTTGAAGAGACATAAAACTGGTATTTTTGTTAAGAAAACATCTTACTTAGTATTGCTTAAATAAATTTTTATTTGTTCAATTCTAGTTTTCTAGAGTTATCTGAACCGAATCCGCTGATACCAACTGTCAGGACTCAACCCCAGAATACCCAGAGTCGGTGCCTTAAATCATGATGTGTAATTTTATACAAAAACATGCATTGATAAATTACACATCATGTCCCATGTAGAGGATCAAATTTGGTTCAGGTTCCGGGAAACTAGCTACTTCTGAAATGCTTCTTTAGCTCAAAATGATACCTGCCAAATTTATTTCAAAAACATAGGGTGAGCATATGAATGCACAGTAAGGGGTTTTAAAATAAACCAATATAACTTTTGAAAACATTCTTTAAAACTTTCCATAAAACATTTCTCTAAAATAAAAGCTATAACACATGTAACATATCATAAAAGTGCTCAATTAAAATCATGCTAACAAAATTATAAGGATACATGATTCAATTATAAGCATGCTCATTTGGAGTAATAAATAAAATATGTTCTAAACATGTATGACATAATAATATGTAATCAAAAATTAAATATCTAAGAGTAATGAATAATTAGAGTTGCGCGTAAAGGTAATAACATCAATTTCATACATTGAATACTAAATCACTAAGTACTAAACATATGGAAAGCCATAAGATTTTACTTTTCCGATACTCATAAGTACTGGCTCTTAACCATGGATATTCTACTAGTCGAATATCCATTTGGTTAATTAATTATCATACACATAATGAGGGAATTTATAATTCCAGACTTTAATTTTTGGGTCAAGCCCTCCTGCCAAGACCTAGGGGCTAACTGTAACTGGATCCCAACTCGGAGAGCCTCTGTAACGGAACTCCATCCCGGAGAGCATCTGTAACCGGATTCCAACCCAGAGAACCTCTGTAAACGGACTCCAACCCGGAGGGTCTGCTGTAACCGGACCCTAACCTGGAGGGCCTCTTTTACCGGTCCCCAACTCAAAACATACTAGTCCAATACATTTCTCATATGTCTAATAAGGCCATGTGTCCAAAGTGTCCCATAATACTTTGAATACCTAATTCCATGTCTTTTATTTGGGGTTCCCCATACCACTCCAAATAATTAAATTCTTAATTCAATATAATAAGTGGTGAATAATAAATAGTTTGATTTATCACATAAATTAATAACTTTACAACTCTTCCATAAACTTTCAAAGCATAACATTTCATGTTTATAACTTCAGATAGGTATTATTCATGATCAATTCATGCACTAATAAATGGAAATGACATTGGACTAAATCATAATATGTCCGTTATTATTTAAATAATAATTTTTCTAATGACATGCAAAAACTAGTAAACATTCTTTGCACATGTGATATTAATTTGAAACACGCAAGCAATGAGGTTACCACATAAAATGATAGTTCCTTAATTTTCAAAATCATTGATTTTGGGAAATGAATATTTATAGTTTAAAATGACCAATTTAAAATTAAGACAGATGTCATTTGTACACAAGCATGCGCTGATAAACAGTCATGTCTTAATAAATGGCCATGGATTATGCTCCATAGCATATAAGGCCAATTGATTTGCAGTTCGACAATTATTTTATGTAATGCATGCATTCATGATAATTTAATTAAACATATCATAAACATACTTTAACCACTGAAGTTTGTTTTAGGCTAATTTAACTCGAGTCATTGTTAAAGCTTATAGGTGCATACATATAACCATATATATGTGATATTTACATTCCACACCCACTTACAATTAATGAATACTCCATAACATTATTTAATTTTTAATATCACCAGATTGAAAACCAAAACTCATGTTAGATTTAAAGTGCATAAACGCATGGACATACATACATAAAAACTAAAGTTTTGCAGAATAATACAAATTCATTTGAACCCAAAACTTTATTCGCATCCAAGTCTTTATTTAAAGATTTTAAATCATCTTTAATAACTTAAAATAGAAATAGATTGAATTATGTGTATATGTATGAATATACACTAAGTTTATATTCGGTTTTGCATAATTAAAAACCATATTAAATGAACCCAAATATAATTATCGACCTTAGAAATACATACAAACTTTTAACCTTTGAAAAACCTAGATTCACCTTATAGATGATATACATATGTATATATATATATATATATATATATATGTAAGAACATACATAATTGAGTAAAAGTGATATCAAAATATAGTTCTTCGCAATTTGAGGTTCTTAATTTAACTTCGAACCTCAAGCTTAAAAAATTTAATCTGGACATAAAGAGTTTATATAAATCAGGGGGCCATAAATTTATATATTTATATACATATATGTTTATACATAACCCATTATATATATAAGGTAAGAAAATATTTTTCCATAAGGTATTCATGTTTCGGGTCTACTAATACCCTATAACTCAAAAATACCGAAGCTCTAAATCAGGTAAGGAAGGATTTAAACTAAAACCGTGAGATGTATAAATATACATTATAAGTATACATATGTATATATTCTAATAAAAACACAATTCAAGACAAAACAACCCTTACATTATTTAAACCTTAAAAAAATAATTGTAAACAGAACATCCATCCTTTGAATGTATAGATAGGTTTTGATTTAAAATACATGAAAATATATATGTATATACTTGAATATGAAAATAACTATATATTGGGTTTTTCATAGGAAGTAAAAATCTAATTGAACCCAAAACATAATTTTCATCAAAAGCATCATTTAAGGGTCGAAAACCATCTTCTAAAATTCATAAAACATATTTGGTTTGTGTCACATAAATTTGTTTATATAAATATATGTATATGATTATATAAAAAGTTTATAATCAGGTTTGCAGATATAAAAACACTTGAAAATAAATCCTTACAAGACAATAATCTTAAATACAAATTAATTAGAAGAAAATAATCCCTTACACAACCAGAAAATAGAGGGTATAAAGAAATAAATAAATTTTCCTTACAAAAAATAAGATCATAAAATAAATAAATATTCAAGACAATTATTTAACCCTTACTTGATTGCAGGAACATTGATCTGACGAAGAAAAACACAACCTAGATCCAGTTCAGCATTAGGACCGGACTCCACCGCAAGGCTGCGCCTCCCGCCGTTTGAACCCGACTCAGTCCTAGCCTCCTGCTCGACGACCACAATAGACTTACGAGCACGACACTGGACATTGCATGACCTTTTGAGAACCTTATATTCTCTAGTCCTAGGCGACGCACCCGACCTGCTTGAGATCCCTAGCACCGGATGTCGCTCGACTCTCCCTCTCCTCCTCATCGCGACATAAAAAAACCTCAGACGTGGACTTCCGCTTTTTTTTTTTCGGGTCACAAACCCCGCACGAGATTTCCCCCGTTTTCTTCTTATTTTTTGTCTATTTCCCTCCTATGCAGATCACAAATCCATGGGATTCCTTCACTTTTTTCTTCAAACAATAAAACTATTTTATTATTATAATATTGTTACTATTATTTCTTCTTTATCTTTATTCTATTATCATATATTATTAATAACTTTAAAATTCAAAAGTTATTTATCTATTATACTTATTTTATCAATAATTTTCAAAAAGTAAATGTTATCATTACTAAATTATTTTATAAAACATATATTTTTATATTTCATATTATATACTTATAATGTTTCAAATTAATAAATTAAAATGTATTATCTTGAAAAACATAATAATAATTATTATAGTTGTACAAAAATATTCATAAATTCTAAAACTTTTTTTAAAAAAAAGTTAATATTGTATATATATATACATGATTCAAAATAACAATGATTTTCATAAAAAGATCATTTCATATCTGCACAATTATTCTATAGCTTCATTATATATTCAAAATGTTTTAATCCAATTTATAATCTAATAATTATCATATTTTTAAATATATTTAAAACCCATATAATTATTCATATAATTGTTTAAATATCTATCTGTATAGGAAATAGCACAATAATAATGTCATTAAAATATTTTAAAATAACAATTTTCAATGTTATGTATAACTGCATATAAAATTATAATTTTATAATATTATTTTCATTCAAATCCAATATACAAATATATATATATATATATATATATATATTTCACATTTTGGAAAACAAGAAAATTAGTTATATTATTATAGTAATTATCTAAAATATTCTATTAAATAACTATTCGATAAGAATAAATTATGCTTGACAACAATAGTTATTTTTTATTCTTTAAACAAAGTGCGACAATATTTACTATAAAGTTTGTAATTTGTTTGGATAACAAAATAAAACCTTAATATTACCATTACATGAGACACAAGTTTTTGGGGAATTACATTGTATCCCCTACAAAGAATTGAATCCTTGCAATTCTAAAATACTTGTACACAACCACAACAATGCCAGACACACGTCACTATCGAGGTCCCTTTACTGGGAACACCACCGATGGTAGGGTGCTGATGACCTCAGGTGGATTCCTAAGATAGTATTCCACTACTCAATTTCCTTGGCCTAGATACACTGTGAACAGTTAGGGTTGAATCTGTGCCTAAATCACACATCCTTCCATAAAGAGACATGAGAAGTGTGGAGGTCGGAAATTTCAGAGTGGACTAAATCCCTATAAGTCCCACGCACCACGTCATTCTTGAAAATATTGATTTCGTAGAGTTATACATACATACTAAAACTAAGGACCTGGAATAGGTAGGTCGCTTGATGGTCATCATCCAATGAAGCTTCTAGAAATTTACCTACAGATCGGTAGTTTTCAGCCAAAGTGAAACATAGAAAAAGGGCTTCATGATACTTTCCTCTTTTCCTATATGCTGCAAATTGTGCAAATGTAATATGGTAATAGACTAGATTGATTCCTTGGTAAAGATGGAGGATGTTTGGGCAGTTTGACACCCAATGAAGTTGTTTACAGGACAACCTAAGGTTTTCAAAAGTCTCGTATCCCCCTGAACATAACTTGGCCACAATAGTTTCTACTATTTTTGTTGGGAGAGACAGAAGGTGTGATCCATCAGCCATCTGAAAATTAAAGGAAACTACTAATTAGTAACACATAACCAAGTTTTCAGTGCAATTATAATCTTACCAGTTGTCTTCGAAGAGACATAAAACTGGTATTTTCTTTAATAAAACATCTTACTTAGTAATGCTTAAATAAAACTTTCTTTGTTTAATTTTGGTTTTCTAGAGTTATCTGAACCGAATCCTCTGATACCAACTATCAGGAGCTGACCCCAGAATACCCAAAGTCGGTGCATTGAATCATCATGTGTAATTTTTTACAAAAACATGCACTGATAAATTACACATCATGTCCCATGCATAGGATCGAATTTGGTTTAGGTTCTGGGAAACCAGCTACTTCTGAAATGATTCTTTACCTCAAACTGATACCTGAAAAATTTATTTCAAAAATTTAGGTTGAGCATACAAATGCCTAGTAAGGGGTTTTAAAATAAACCAATATAACTTTTTAAAACATTATTTAAAACTTTTCATAAAATATTTCTCTTAAATAAAATCTATAACACATGTAACATATCATAAAAGTGATAAATTAAAAACATGCAAACAGAATTATAAGGATACATGATTCAATTATAGGCATGCTCATTTGGAGTAATAAATAAAAGACGTTCTAAAAATATATGACATAAGAATATGTAAGCACAAATTAAACAGCTAAGAGTAATGAATAATCAGAGTTGCACCTAAATGTAATTAGTTAAATTTTATACATCGAATACTAAATCACTAAGACCTAAACATATGTCATGCCATAAGCTTCTACTTTTATGATAATCATAAGTACTGGATCTTAAACATGGATATTCTACTAGTCGAATATCCATTTGGTTAATTAATTATCATACACATAATGAGGGAATGTATAATGCCAAACTTCAATCTCTGTGTCAAGGCCTCATGCCAAGACCTAGGGGCTAACTGTAAATGGACCACAACCCGAAGAGCCTCTGTAACCGGAAACCATCCCGGAGAGCATCTGTAACCGGAATCCAACCCGGAGAGCCTTTGTAACCGGACTCCAACCTGCAGGGTCTACTGTAACCAGACCCCAACTAGGAGGGCCTCTTTTACCGGTCCCTAAGCAGGAACATACTAGTCCAATACATTTCTCATATGTTTAATAAGGCCATGTGTCCAAAGTGTCCCATACCACTTTGAATACCTAATTACATGTCTTTTATTTGGGGTGTCCCATACCACTCCAAATAATTAAATTCTTGATTCATCATTATATGTGATGAATAATAAATAGTCCGATTTATCACAAAAATTAATAACTTTACAACTCTTCCATAAACTATAAATGCATTACATTTCATGTTTATAACTTCAGATAGGTATTATTCATGCTCAATTCATGCGCTGATAAATGGAAATAACATTGGAATAAATCATAATATGTCTATTATTATTTAAATAATAATTTTCCCAATGACATGCATAAACTAGTAAACATTATTTGGCATGTGATATTAATTTGAAACATGCAAGCAATGAGGTTACCACATAAAATGATAGTTTCTTAATTTTCAAAATGCTTGATTCAGGGAAATGGATATTTATAGTTTAAAATGACCAATTTAAAATTAATATAGATGTCATTTTTACACAAGCATGCGCTGATAAATGACCATGTCTTAATAAATGGCCATGCCTTATGCTCCATAGCATATAAGGCCAATTGATTTGTAGTGAAAAAATTGTTTTATATAATTCATGCACTCATGAGAATTTAATTAAACATATCATAGACATACTTTAACCACCGAAGTTTGTTTTAGGACAATTTAATTCGAGTTATGGTTAAAGCTTATAGGTTCATACATATTACCATTTATATATATATATATGTGATATGTACATGTCACACCCACTTACAATTAATGAATAATCCATAACATTATTTAACTGTTAATATCAACAGATTGAAAACCAAAACTCATGTTAGATTTAAAGTGCATAAACGCATGGACATACATACATAAAAACTAAAGTTTTGCATAATAATACAAATTCATTTGAACCCAAAACTTTATTCACATCCAAGTCTTTATTTAAAGATTTTTAATCATCTTTAATAACTTAAAATAGAAATATATTTAATTATTCATATATGTCCAAATATACACTAAGTGTATATTCGGTTTTGCATAATTAAAACCATATTAAACAAACCCAAATATAATTTTCGACCTTAGAAATACATACAAACTTTTAACCTTTGAAAAACCTAGATTCACCATAGAGATGATATATATATATATATAATAACATATATAATTGAGTAAAAGTGATATCAAAATATAGTTCTTCCCATTTTGAGGTTCTTAATTTAACTTCGAACCTCAAGCTTAAAAAAAACTTAAATCTGGACATAAAGAGTTTATGTAAATCAGTGGGCCATAAATTTATATATTTATATACATATATATATATATATACATAACCAATTATATATATAAGGTAAGAAAATAAGTTTTCATGAGGTATTCATGTTTCGGGTCTACTAATACCCTATAACTCAAAAATCCCGAAGTTCTAAATCGGGTAAGGAAGGGTTTAAACTCAAACCATGAGATGTATAAATATACATCATAAGTATACATATGTATATATTCTAAAAAAACACAATTCAAGACAAAAAAACCCTTACATCATTTAAAGCTTAAAAAAATAATTGTAAACACAACATATAACCTTTAAAAGTATAGATAGGTTTTGATTTGAAATACATGTAAATATATATGTATATACCAGAATATGAACATAACTATATATTGGGTTCTGTATAATAAGTACAAATCTAATTGAACCCAAAACATAATTCGCATCAAAATAATTATTTAAGGGTTGAAAATATTCTTTTAAAATTCATAAAATAGATTTGGTTTGAGTCACATAAATTTGTTTATATAAATATATGTATATGATTATATACAAAGTGTATAATCAGGTTTTCAGATATAAAAACACTTAAAAATAAATCCTTACAAGACAGTAATCTTAAATAAAAAGTAATTAGAAGAAAATAATCCCTTAAACAACCCGAAAATAGAGTGTATAAAGAAATAAATAAATTTTCCTTAAAAAACATAAGATCATAAAATAAATAAATATTTGAGACAATTATTTTACCCTTACTTGATTGCAGGAACATTGATTTGATAAAGAAAAACACAACCTAGATCTGTTTCAGCATTAGGACCAAACTCCACCAGAAGGCCGCGCCTCCCGCTGTTTGAACCCAACTCAGTCCCGACCTCCTGCTCGACGACCGCGATATATTTCCAAGCGCGACACCGGCTATTGCATGAACTTATAAGAACATCAGATTCTCTGGTCCTAGGTGGACCACCTGACCTGCTCGAGATCCCCAACATCGGATGTCGCTTGACTCTCCCTCTCCTCCTCATCGCAGCGCGAGAAAAACTCAGACACAGACTTCCTCTTTTTTTTTTTCAGGTCACAAATCCCATACGGGATTTCCCCATTTTTTTCTTTTTTGGTCCCTTTCCCTCCTATGAGGATCACAAATCCATGAGATTCCTTCACTTTTTTTTGAAAAAATCAATCTATTTTATTATTATAATATTGTTACTATTATTTCTACTTTATCTTTATTCTATTATCATATATTATTAATAACTTTAAAAAGTCAAAAGTTATTTATCTATTATACTTATTTTGTCAATAATTTTCAAAAAGCAAATGTTATCATTACTAAATTATTTTATAAAACATATATTTTTATATTTCATATTATATACTTATAACATTGAAAATTAATAAATTAAAATGTATTATCTTGAAAAACATAATAATAATAATTATAGTTGTAAAAAAATATTAGTAAATCTTAAAACTTCTGTTTTATTTTTTTTAATATTATATATATACATGATTCAAAATAACAATGATTTTCATAAAATGGTCATTTCATATCCGCACAATTATTTTATAGCTTCATTATATATTCAAAATGTTTTTATCCAATTTATAATCTAATAATTATCATATTTGCAAATATATTCAAAACACATATAATTATTCATATAATTGTTTAAATAGCTATCCGCATAGAACATAGTTCAATAATAATGTCATTAAAATATTTTAAAATAACAATTTTTGATGTTATGTATAACTACATATAAAATTATAATTTTATAATAGTATTTTCATTCAAATCCAATATACAAAAATATATATATATATTTCACATTTTGGAAAAAAAACAAATTAGTTATATTATTATAGTTGTTATTTAAAATATTCTATTAAATAATTATTCGATAAGAATAAATTATGTTTGACAATAATAGTTATTTTTTATTCTTTAAAAAAGGTGAAATAATATTTACTTTGAAGTTTGTAATTTATTCTGATAACAAAATAAAACCTCAATATTACCATTACATGAGAAACAAATTTTTGAGGTGTTACATGAATGGGGAAGAAAGGAGGGAGAAAGAGGTTAAAATTAAGTAAGAGAAAGGGAGTAATTTCATCATTTTAAAATCTGGTTAGGCCATGTCACATCACGACCCTACTTCATCACGACATGATGCACATTACTAGAAAAATGACCCTACTTCACACTTCACATCATAGAATTAACTCCCTTCATCAATGCACAACTCACCTCCTAAAAACTACCCTGACTTTCTGGTTTAAGTTATGAAATGACTATAATGAAACATGTCATTATGGGTTGGTGGAATTCTAAGGGATTTTGAATTGTTGGATTTGGGTCACAGAGTGGGAGTTATTATCACTTTTTAGATGGGGTTTTAGGTTGTTTTAGGAGTGGTGGATTGAATGATGGACACACAAAGTGAGTTCAAAGGTGTTATTAGGTGAATTGTGCAGTAGATAGAGGTCACGCTATGATAAGGCTTAGACCAAGGGGCATGCTTTCAATATAGGATTTATCACGTTGTGGACCATATGGGTCACACCATGATGGAATCATGCCTAGGTTGGGCCCCTCTACATAGGAGAGGTTGAGTTGTGACCCAATGGGGTTGTTCTACTAAGGAACAACCATCAGTGTCATGCCATAACCGATGTAATGGGAATTTTTTTAAGGTACCTCTTTGGTATTTCACTTAGGGGTATTATTTGGAACCCCCTAAAGTACCTTCAATTTCAGTTGTATGATAGAGGGGACAAACACCCTCTTTGTCTCCCCTTTTCCCTATGTCACTCATTAATCCAGGTCTTTCAAAAAGGGATTCTTCACATTAAATCTTCTTAAGCTTCCTCCACCCCTCTCCCTAATTATTATCCTTTATTCTTCCTAATTTTTGTCTTATCTAGTTAGGGATTTGAAGAGTTGATTCCACCAAGGTATGGTGTAATCATTATTATTCTTGTAGATGTGGTGTATGGAATATAGAAGAGGTCCCAGGATGGGACACACACATCTTATTATTCATCTTAAGTTATTCCTTCCCATGATTTTCTTAGGGTTTTGGGTGATTTGGGTAAAATATCCATTACAACTGGGTGTATTAATTTGGGATTTTATGTGGTTTAAGTCTGGGTGTGTGTCGAGGGTGAACTACACCCCTTTTTCTCATGGTTTACCATTGTTATATCATCCAATTAGTTTATACTTCATTATGAAATTGTGGTATTTTGGGTTTGAGATGTTTTCTTTATTAATTTAGTGGTATATATGTCTAGAATATGTGCTCATGGACCCATAGGAGGTCGATATGAGTTTGGGATAAATGTATGGGTCATCAGTTGAGGTGGGTTGATCCATGCATAACTATTTAAATTTAAATCATTTATTTCTTATCTATTTTTAAAACTATATTTTAAATTTCGTAAAGTTGTGAAATTCACATTTATTTATCCTTAAATAAATGTATTAATTTATCTCTTAGTTTTCATTTGGTGTGAGAAGGGATTTGTTATGTTTCTATGATCAAAACCTATTTTCATATAAATTTTACAAACAAGGTGTTTGTTGAAATTTCTTAATGAATATGTAAAAAAATTATAAAAAATGTTTTTTTGTTCTTAGTGATTATAAAATGGAAGAAACTCATATTTTTAGAGAAAGGTTTCATAAATTAAGGATGAGCTTGATTTGTCTATAATTTATTTATGCTTTATATATTGTTTGAGATGTTGTATCAATGCTTTCCTTATGTTTGGATTTTATTGTGATCAAATGGTGTTTAATAAATGAATGAAATGTTTTTAAAGTGTTTTAAAGTGATGTTTATGGGTTGGTTGTAAAAATATGAATTTATAACTCGATTTACAAAATATGTTTCCAAAGACCTAGTTAGATCTTTATAAAAAGGATTTTTATTAATGTGAGCATTTTAAAGTGTGGTTTTATTTATAAAAAAGTTTGGATTTGGAATAGTTGTAATACATGGATTGAATACATCTTCTTTACGCTTATTAAGTGTGTTTCCTGAAAAGTGAAGTAACATTGTCTCTTTCCACTAGTTCAGTGTGTTTTCCTGATTTGTGAATTTATACTGTCACTTTCCACTAGTTTAGAGTGTTGCTAGACTAGTGAAGTAATATTTCTTATTTCCATTAGTTCAGCGTGTCACCATGACTAATGAAATTATATTGTTATCTATGATAGAGTTATGAATAATGGATTATTTATGATATTTGTTTATGGGTATGGACATGGAGAGGATTTTAAGAAACCCTGACCTTTTTAACCCCTAGGGTGTGTTCTATAACAACTATAATTCAGTACCCTAGAGACAATGGTTATTTTATTACAATGGTAAAAAATAAATAGGTCACAATAAACAAGATCAAATAGTTTACCAATATCAAGAAGCTTGATATATAGATGAACATTACATTACATTGAAAACTTACATCCACTAAATAGATGAAAATATATTATTTCTCCTTAAAAATTGATATTTCATGTATATTAATCTTCCTGGTTTCCTAGGAAAATGAGAAAAAATATAAAGGGATGAGATCAAATGCTCAGTAAGGGGTAATGTATAACAAAATCTATTATGCATTAACATGGAATTGATAATATGATAGGAATAAATAAATTTCATAATAAATAATATATCCATGGATTACATAACAATACATAAATTCATGGATAAGAACAAAAAATATCATAGTGACATAATTCATAATACCAAACATCATAAACATTATGTTAAGTCCTTATGCTAGGAAATCATATATAAATGGGTAAGGATTATACCAAACACCCAACTAGTTTGTCTCATGAGACCTACCAATGCATCAAGGGACTATATAATTTCGAGCCCAACCCATCACATAACAAGTCCAATTCATACATCATATGAAGAGAATGGCTAAAAAATACATATCATAATGTTCCCTAAAGAACCTCATACATAATTGTGGCAAAATAATCAATGGTTTTCCCTATAGAAACAATGGATATACAGAATATCAATATTTTCATATTCAATGGAACAATATTACTATCTGGATGAATATACCATAATAAACTTAGAAATAATAGTATATTCACATTGTAATTGAAAGTAACCTTATCAAAGGAATGATAACATGGTTGTAGTTAAGAGTAATTTCATGGCGTGGGAATATCAATAAGACATAATCCTTCATTATAGTTTGTAAAGATCTCGTGAATCATCTAAAGAATATCCCATGGGAGTGTCAAACTAGGTGTACAGTAAGACCCATTAGTTGTACACCAAGTGAAGGTTGAGTTAATATCCAACCAAACTTTTTCAGGATTATTACCCCTAGATGCATTTGATCCAGAGCCTGCATCCACTTGTTTTTATCCATACATGGATTCTATTTCTAGGAAACCACATACTCTTTACTTTACCAAAATTTTAGGATGTTTTATGGCTATGGGAATGTTTAAAAATTATAATGACTTATGAAGGTAGTATTATGATAGATAATGGTGATATCTCATTGATAATATAATAAGTATTTTATAACAATGAATCATAATAACATTTTCATTGAAAATAAAAGGAGTTGGAAGGATTTTAAAAATAAAGGTAGAGAAGTGGTTATGAACCCTTACCTTGAAAATTATCCTCTTAAAGTTTGAGAGGAACACCTTAGAACCATAGAATTTTTTTAAAGAGAATATTGAGAGGGAAAATGTGAGAGAATTAGTGATTAATGGATTTGGAGTGGATATGAATGAGATAATGGGTGAGTATTTATAATAAAATAGGTGGATTTTTTTATTTATTTCAAAGCACAGGCCTTGGAACCTTGGTTATAAAAAATTAAAAACTATTGGCCTTCACCTAGTTTTAGTCCATGAAATTTTACATATAGGGATTGGTCTTGGGATTTTAATTATTTATGAACTAAACCCTATTTAAAATATATTATTTAATATGTGGGAAAAAATCATTATTTATAAAAAAATTCTTTTAAAATCTTAAAATATACTTTATATTTTTGAAGGTTATTTATAGGTTTGAAAAATTAATTATATTACTTTAAAATACATTATTTTAATTTATAAACCCATTTTGGTCAAGAAATAAATTATATTACTTATTATATCTTTTTAAGTCATTATAATGTGATAATACTTAGCATATATCTAGACCATATTTTACTTTTCACCCCAAAATTTACATTTCTTATAAAATTATGAAAAATTCATCATTAGTTAATCTAGAAGTACCAATTCAAAATTTAAGGTATTTTTATGAAAATAATTCTTAATATATGTAAAATGTAAAAATACCTGTGTATTTTAAAATTACGTATTTTGCACCTAAAATTTGAAAACTCTTCTTCTAATAAATTTGATTATATTCTAAGACATGTTTTTGTAATTATATAATTATTAATTGATTAACAATTTTTTTTATAATTAATAATTAAATAATTTAATGAATTTTATCGGACACTTGAATAAATAATAGTTATGCTACTATAGTTGAATACCAGGTCTTATAGGATCGTCCCCTTAAATAATTTCATCCACAAGATTTGGGATATACATCAAATGAGGAACAAATGAGGGTAATTCTTTATCATTGCTTCCTCAGGATATCATGTTTCTTATTCCATATTATGATTCCTCTAAATAACTCTCACCAATTGGGTTGTCTAATTATATAACACTTGCTCTCTAGTGTCAAGAATATAGAAAAACTCTTTATTATATGGTAGGTCAAGCTCCAGCTCTATTTCCTTAGTGATCAGTATATGTGCATAGTTTGAAATGTACTTCCTTAACAATGTGACATGAAAAAAATCCATGAACGATAAAGGGGTTGGGTGTAAAATTCAAACAATAATCTATCACTCAAATTCTATCTTAAATTTCAAAAGGTCCAATATGCCTCATGCTTAGTTTCCATTTATTTTTAAACCTTATAACTCCCTTCCATGGTGATGCTTTCAAAATGATATGATCTCCTAATTCGAACTATAAGTCCTTCCTATGATTATAATCATATATTTTTATTATTTTTTGAGCTATCTTGATATAATTATGGCTAAATTTCACCTTCTTAGTTTTCTCCTCAATGAGTTCTAGACCAGATAGCCCTCTTTCCCCAATTTCATCTCAACAGGTTCAAGTATGATATATTTTTTCATAAAAGGATTCATATAGTTCCATTTGAATACTTTAATGAAGGATATTGTTTTATGAAAATTACGCTAGAGATAGGTTCTAGTCCCATGTTCCTTAGAATTCAAGAGAGCATAAACCTAGCATACCTTATAAGGTTTGGATAGTCCTCTCAAACTTCCCATAAGTTTGAGGATCATTGGTAGTACTCAAATTTATCTTGGTGTCCCAAGCCTTTTGAATGATAATAAAATTTTTTGATGTGATTTAATGGAAAAAATCACATACTATTAATAAATTCACACCATGAAGTCTCAAAACTTCATTGATATAGAGACATACACAATTTTCAAAGGGTAGATCCTCCCTTATTACTGGAAAATGTGCAGATTTAGAAAGTTGTTCCACAATGACCCATATAAAATCATTATTCTTATATTTATTAGGTATTCCAAAAAATCATTACATTATGATATTGTCATATTTTCCCATTGGTATTGTGAAAGGTTATATGAAACCATTTGAGAGTTGTCTCTCATCCTTTAATTATTGGAACACCCAAAATCTTGACACATATTTATAAATTTTATACTTTATTTTCTCTCACTCGAAGCAATATTTTAGATCACTATACATCTTGGTACTACCGAGGTGTATAAAGAAGTTTGATCTATGATATTTATCCAGAAATTACCTATTTATATTAGGTACTGATGGTACACATAATCTCTTTCCAAACTTCAACACCCCATCTTAATAGAATATGTATGTCAATATCCCATCTTCTATGGCTTTAATATTATTTTGAAAACCCTTATCATCCTACTGAGACCTCTTTATATTCTCTAGTAAATATGGATGGGAAATTACTTAAAAAATAAATGATATACCCCCTACTTTAATAAGTTCCATACCAAACTTTAATAAATCCATAAATATCATATCATTTTCCATCCTCATCATAGATAAGACTCCATGATATTTCACACTCAATACACATGATACCATGTTTTCCTTATCAAGGTGGAAATGTATTGCATAATCATATTCCTTGAGTAGTTCTAGTAATATCCTATGTCTCATGTTGAGATATTTATACATGAATATTAACTTCAAACTTTTGTGATTATTGTATATGTCACATATTTCTTAGTAAAGATAGTGCCTCTATATTTTCAACATAAAGATTAAAGCTTCCAACTCAAGATCATGAGCTGGATAATTTTTCTCATGGGTCTTTAATTTCCTTGATTCATAAGCAACAAATATATTATTTTCATAATGAAACACCCTATTATTTTATATGATGTTTCACTATATATAATAAATCCTTCATTTTTAGATGGTAAGGTTAATATGGTAATTGATAAGTATTTTATTTAATTCCTCAAATATTTTTTCACATCCCTTATACCATGTGATTTTTACCACTTAAAATTCCAAATTGGTCAATGGATTAGCTAATCAATAATTTTTTTTAACAAATCACTGATAGTAGCCAGCTAAACCAAAGAAACTATGGATCTTAGTTATATTTTTTTAGTGTGGGGAATTCTTTACCGACCTTTATCTTTTCAGGTTTAGATGGTATTCCATCATTGGAGATGAAGTGCCCAAGTGTATGTCAATATGTGTTTGGTAAGGTATGGAGATATGTTTAGAAAACTTGGAAGAAAACCCAAGAGGTGTTGAGTTTTGCTGAGTTTAGTATGGAATAATTGAGAGCTAGAGAAAACCTATATAAGGGTGAACAAATACCACATTAGGGTCATCTGAAAGTTTCACTTATTGTGTAAAGATAATATGATACTTGAGTAATGGTATGATGATACCTATGTATAAGTGAGTCTAAGTTTCTACCCCCACATAAAGGTAACACTAAAATCTAGGAGTTTCATAAAGGTAAAATTGATCTATGTAAGACTAATTAGACACCTCTGTAAAGGTCATTATATATATATGATGGCTAGGTAAGGGTTATATGATGTCATGTAAGGGTAAAAAATGGAATATATAAAGGTTAATCTAAGCTTCATAAAGGTTTCTATAAGCCATGTAAAGGTAATTTGGACCTACACAAGGGTAACATTAGAAAACTAGAGGCTTCATAAAGGTATGTTGAGTTTCTAAAATTCATTTACAATGAAGAAGAGAATAAATTATATGATGTTCATGAGTTTATCTTCATGGGAATACACATCAACATTATTTTAATGAACTATGATTCAATATTAATAGGTAGGATCCATGCCCCAAATAGATGAGATGATAAAACAGAAATATGAGAGAATCCACACCATAGTGAAGGCCATAATTCATGTAAAATGGGAAGAAGAATCACACCATGATGCTGTGTAATTTATATATCCATTTTGGAGGGAATTTCAGATAATAAGTCCACCCATGAGAAATGTTGACAGTTAAACAATAAGGGGAGAGCTGTGTCGAGTGAAGGTTGAACTAACATTAGTGAGAGTTAGGCCACCATACCATAATGTCAAGCATGGTGAGCTAAAATGGACAGGGATATTTCCCTATACTATGGAGGTGTGGGTGGTGATTTATGTAGATGAAACAAAGATAATGAGTGTATAAATTTGTTCATTTTGATCTCATGACTTTGTGATCATCATAAAACTTTGAGGGAGAGTAAGACTTTGGATCACATGACTTGATCGTATAATTTTAAATTCATACAAAATAACAAATTTGTATTACTAATATGAGAACCACTCCCTAAGAATAAGTTTCACATTACAATCGAGCATGCTGCCATGAACATGGTGGTTATTTTAAATAATTAAAGAATTGAGTTTCATGAAGAATAAAAGGAAAACCCTAAATATTTGGGTGATTTAAATAAGTATAATTGAACAAGATTCAAGTAAGATCGAGTAAGAAATAAAATTATAAATCATTGATTAATTTAAATGATAATATCAAACTTGCATACTAAGATCAAGAAGCTTCCATATTTTTATTATAGAAGATAATATTCATACTATTATTATGTGAATATAAAAGTGTAGGTAAAACAAAGAAATATAGGTGAAGAATTGTGAGATAACTCATGAATACTTTATGAGAATTATAAGAGACCAATACTTTCTAATATTGGATAGAGAAGATGAGTGTAAAGCTAGGGAGATATTTTTCTAGAGTAGAAGACCTATTGTTTGAGTATTTAAAAGGAAGATAAAGAACTGTGTTGTTAATTATTTTGAGAGAATTTTGAGACTAGTAGTACTGGTCACCATTGTCATCCACTGAAGTTATTGAAGGTGTGAAAAATTGAACCAGATTCTGTACACTAACTGGGTAATATCATCTCAAGTGGTTCTAAAGAAACTAGAAGAAGAAAAGGATGTTTCTTGTTTGGATCATAACATTATAGTGGGTAGTGTGAAGCTGCAAACTCTCCCATGTGACTTAGGAGCTATAGAACAATGTGACTATATATTGATAGAATTTCTAAGTTTTAACCAATTGTGGATATAGTGGGGAATCCATGATTGTGGAATCTAATAAATCATGATAAGGGGTAGGATTTTATGTTAAACCTTATAAATCATCTCGTGCCTTTTCTTTACTTTCATCTGTATGCATGTGAGTAAGGGTGATATAATTATTTAAGTGTGGATAAAGACCTTAAATATTCATAGAGGCTAGCTTAAAAGGGAGTAACTTGTAAAATGAAAATAGATAATTGGTTCAACCCTCACCCTCTTAGTGATCTAACCAAAGTTAAGAAATTCAATTGGTATTAGATCCATGGTTCCCTCTAAGTGACCCATGAGGCTGTTGATAATAGATAATATAAATTATATGAATAGTAGGGATGTTCCTACTTTTTATGTAAACAAACATCAAAACTAGAGGAATATAATGATACCCTACCTCTTATCTCTTAGCTTGTAAGTTTGAGATGCCATAATAATGGGATTTACACCATATGATATAAAATTTCATGATAAGAGAAATATGGAAAATGATGGTAAGGATAAAAATGTAATTTTAATGTCTCTTTCAAAAAATATATATACAAAAGTCATGTAACTCCCCAACCCGAACCATCGAGTTTTGATTTGGGGTGACACATGACCTCATGTGCACCTTTCTATACGCAATAGGTTTCTAACTAATAGCGTGGGCTTATAGAACATCATGGAGAGACTATGATCTCGTTACCAGGTAAACATCAGAGTAAAAAAAAGGAATTGAAAGCAAAATAAAAAAATAATGAATAAATCAATAACCATAAAATTATAAACTTATACAAATAAACAACCCATGTATTATTTATATGGAATGTCAGATACATAAACCAAAACTAAACAAAAGAATCTAATGTATAAGGTAAAATTAGTAAATAAAATAAAAAATAGACATCCAACCCAAAATCCATCTAGAAACATTCACATTATCCTTTTAACCTTATCAACCATCTAACACAAGTCCCTTTCCCTTAATTGAATCCCTAACCATAAAGTCTATAAGCACACCAAAATGCCCGAGTAGGGTGTGAGTACAAGATTCAGTAGGACACCACCAAAAACCCTTAACATAAGTTCATAAAATATATATTGGTTCATGCCATGAAAGTAAATATAATAGATATAATCATAAATATATCACACAATAACAATACATATATCGAGTCCTCAGAGACTAGATCCACTTGCTTCAACACATGTTGGAAGGAACATCGACTGACTACCTGATACACCCCCTTGATAGGATAATACAAAAACATGGATGATACAACCCCTTGAATAGATAGTATAATTCATGCAGACCAATCATCTAAAACATCCCTCTCAAGGAATATTCCACTAGGCTCAACCTATATGCTTAACTGCAAAAGACATAAGAACAACACATACATACAATACATGAAAAAAATGACAGACCAAGCATCACATCAAATCAAGATAGTATCCCAATCATCATAATCCACATGAAATCAACATAATCACATGTAAATAATAATGTGATCAAGAATAAATATAGGTAGCATATAGATACACACACATGACAATAATCATGCCAAGAACCCATACAAAACATGTTCTAAAGTGAAGGGATTCCTACCTTTGGTGCGATAATGATTGAAGTAAAGGGTCATCATATGAGTCCAAAATCCCACTGAATCCTATAACCAAACCCGATTCAACATAATTTATAAATTTAGGATCAAGGTCAATAATAAACCACACCCTAAAGGCAGGTCAAACTCAAACATACCTGAGAACATCCACTGCCAACAATGATCTTGGTCCAATTGATTCACATATGCCAAATCCTTGAATACGAGTGATGATCCTATCAAAAATCAATAAAAACCTTGTTAGAACATGCTAAAACCTATAGATATGATCTATAAATCTATAATACAATCAGTTTTGATCAAGGATAAGAGAATATTATCATTCTATAACAAGGAAGGACTCATTGGATTGGAAGCACAAGATCAATTTTTTCATTCGAGTGCCAAATGTAGGTGTTGGAATAGAGCACAGAAAAACCACTAGAGAGGATCCTTAGGGGGATGGGAGTAAAAGAGATCAAGAGAGAATGATAAAAATAGTTCAGGTATTGAGTTCTAAGAAAAATTCTGATAAACCCAGTATCATCACTAGGCTCCAATGAATGCCACCAGCAACACAGTAACCACTGGGAAGATCTAGTTCTACCTAGGAGTAGCACCGGCTAGACGATGGTGCTACCATAAAATGAAAAGTTAATGTATTTACACTAACCCTTCCTTAACCCAGTTCCAACATCTCTAATTCATCTATCCCACCTCTAAACCATTAAAAATGAGGTCAAAATCTATGTACCAATTGAAAAGAAGCGTACTTAAAATAGAGGTGATGCATTTCTACCACTCTTATGACCTCTCATATTCGAGAAGTATTCCAAGATTTATTCTCAAACAACTCATTCCACTATACCCGAATATCAGCTTATCGCTCCTATATCTCTTCCAAAACATGACCATGCTTCTATAGAACCTAAATAAGAGGAAATATGTTTCCTCATAAAACTTTCTCACTTCAGTCCACTATCAGATTTGGTCATTCTAGAAAAGATTCATATTAATCCAATTTAACATCTTTATATTCAAGAACATGTGTATGATCAGGCTCTTACTTATGAAGCTAAGACACATAGAATAAATTATACATACCTTGATACCATAGAGGAATATTCAACTGATAAGACACCATATCAATGCATTCAATTATCTCTAATGTCCCAACATACCATGATTCCAACTTTACTTTCCTCCTTATCCATTTATTCCCTAACCAAGGGGACACCCACAAGAAATATTTATCACCTAAAATTAACTCTAAGGGTCATATCCTTTAGTCATCATATGAAATATACATGTTTTGATCTATAACCAACCATTTATGAATCAACTATGCTTTATTTGAGGTCTCCTATACCATAATCAAACCAACAATTGAAGACTCACCTACCTCATGATAAAACAGTGGAAAACAACATGGATTCCCATATAGATCCTCAAATAGATACATTTGAATTGAGTAATAAAATATTTTATTTTAGGTGAACTCCACTAGATCAAAGTGATAATCCAAATAAAAATAAAAAATCTACAATACATGCTCGAAGAATATCCTCTAAAGTATGGATCACTCTCTCTGAATTCCCATCATTCAGAGGGTGAAAATATATACTCAGCTTCAACTAATCCCCCATCGCCTTTTATAATCCTTTCCAAAACCATGTGGTAAACCAGGAAACTATTTAAAATACCATTTCAAAAATTCACTCTATGAAGCCACATGATATCTTGAACATAGATATTTCTTAGATTATCCATTGAGCTCATCTCTCAGATTAGTATTAAGTGAGCCATCTTGGTCAACTAACAACTACCACCCAAATAGTGTCTCAACCTCTCAGGGTCTTGGGAAACCTTGTCACGAAGTCTTCCAACACCTCATCTCACTTGAATATAGGAATTAAAAGTGAATGGAGCAACCCTAAAGGTCTTTAATGGTTGACCATGATCCTCTGAAATGCTAGACAAAGGGATAAAAACCCTACAATGTATATCTTCATGCTGAGACACCAAAATTATCATCTAACTTCATGATATATCTTAGTTAAACTTGGGTGAACTACCCACTATGAAGCATGAGAGGCTCTCATCATCTCCTCTATCATATAAGATGGGACCATCATCATACCATAAACCAGAAGTACACAAAATCTATCCAAATATTAACCTAGAATAAAACCATTCAATACCAAACTCTCAGGCATCGTGACACACTCTATGTAAAGCTCCCGACTAGCCTTAACTTATTCAAATAATAAGGATGTGATCACTAATGGTGTACAAAACGTTTCCCATAGATACTCAGAAACTCCCACATTCATAAATTCATAAAAATACACAATATTCTATTAAACTTTTGACATTCACTCCCTAACCTTCTGCATCTTCCTACTCAGCACATCTACAACTAAATTTCCTTTCACGGGATCATACTCCATATCAAAGTCGAATATATGTAAGTACTCTACCCAATGACTCTAATAAAGATTTAGGTTATTTTGGGGAAAGATATACCACATAATTTTTTGGTATGTATACATGAAAAATCTCTAATAGAAGAGGTAGTCTCTCCAATATTTTAAGATATGAACCATAACCACCAACTATAAGTCATGGGTAGGGTAGTTCCATTCGTGAGGTCATAGATGATGAGACCTGTAAGCAACCACCATATCACCCTACATCAGAACAACTCCTAGGAAAATTATAGACATGTTACAATATACCACATAACCAAATCCAAGATTGAGAATAATCAGGATTTTATTTGTTGTAAACCTCTTATTTAGATCTAAGAAGAATTATTCACACTATCCCATCCATTTAAACTCGATATTTTTCTTTTGCAGTACAGTCATGGGAATTTCCATGTGAGAAAATTAATGAATGAACCTCTTGTAGTACCCTTTCAACCCAAGAAAACTAAAAATCTTGAACATATTTTTCATTTATTCCCAAGACATAACTACATCAACCTTCTCTAGATCAACTGATATTCCTGATTAAGAAACCACATGCCCAAAAATGTGCATATACTCTATCCAAAAGTGACACTTTAAGTATTTTGTCACGACCCGCCCCCGGGGCCCGTGCCGTGACTACCCCAAACCCACCTTCCATAGGCCAGGGGCTGGCGACTAGCAGCAAGGCATAGATCCCAACAAAAAGGGAAGGCATTGCCTTTGAAAAGTAAACAAGCACCATAGAGTAAGCAAGCGGAAAAGTAAACACTAAGTAAAAACTGTACAAGCTGTGCTGAAAGTAAAAGGGGCCGGAAATACAAGCCCAACAGTAAAGTACATCTGAAAGGAAAAAACAGCAACTGAAAGGGAAAACTGTAGCGTCGAGCCATCCTCTAGAAATCCCACCTGAAGGGTGGGTACAGATAGCCTCCACTGCTCCTCGGGTCCACCTGACCGCTCCAAGTACGTCCCGCCCAGTGGTCCACCTCCAGGTACCGTCCTGCTCCGCACGCCTCCACCACGATCAGCGCTGTCCGTCGTCTGCAACCAACACAACGTAGTGCGGGCAAAGCCCGTGCAAGGGTGAGTATAAGCTACTCAGTAGGGACCCCGAGACCCCCGAAGGTCTCCCGAAATCCACAAAGGATAATCCACAAAGGAAAGATACAATCACGAAGTAACATCTGGCACAACTTAGGTATATGCCCATACATATACCTAAGTCATCAATTCCCGTTCGGCTCCAACGTCCGAGCCCAAGCACAACCCAGTCCACACAGGAAAGCAAAACGTATACCCACACAGGATAGCTCAACACAATCCACAAAGGAGAGTAAATAGTAAATCCACATAGGATAGCTCAACATAATCCACAAAGGAGAGTAAATAGTAAATCCACACAGAATAGCTCAACACAATCCACAAGGAGAGTAAACAGTAAATCCACACAGGATAGCTCAACACAATCCACAAAGGAGAGAAACACAAGATTCAGCTCACACATGTATACTTCTTCGGATGACGATAAAGATGATCACTGATCCATCTAAGTCGTTGGACCCACAAAGGATCGATAGGTAACTAACCCCCGCAATGACCCACACAGGATCAGGCCCACACAGGACCTGTAGGCGCTGGCTCACACAGAACCGCTGAGCGCGGACCCACACAGGATCGGGCCCACACAGGACCGGGCCCACACAGGACCTGTAGCACTGATCCATGTAGGATCGCTGAGTGCAGTAGTCGTCGCAGTCCACTGAGGATCTCTGCACAGTCGTCGCCGCAGTCCACTGAGGATCTCTGCACGGTCGTCATCGGAGTCCACGGAGGATCTCTGCACAGTCGTCGCCGCAGTACACTGAAGATCTCTGCATGGTCATCGTCGAAGTCCACGGAGGATCTCTGCACAGTCGTCGCTGTCGAAGTAGCAGTCGCAGCCAGCACTAGGGTTCCCGCACACAGCAAGCTCGTTCGGGAGGGTCCGCTCCACGAGCCGAGGGGCTGATACATCAACTGACACAAAGTCCGAAGTTGATGTATCCAAAAGTTCCGTATCGTCAACAGGAACTCAACGTCGCAGACGGCGCGTCAATCGGACGCCCGGTCTGAGAGTTATTGGCTTTTTCGTCCCAGGGGCCCGGTTGGTTTTTAAGGAAAAACCAACCCGACCATACTCCACCTGCGTCCAAACCTCGGGCGGAGTATTCCAAAAGATCCGTCTCACTTAGAGTAAAACAACGAAGCTGACGACACGTCAATCGGACGTCCGTGGCTCAAGATATGAGCGTTTCCGCTCCGAGGGCCCGGTTGGTTTCGTGTACGAACCAACCCGGCCGAACTCAAAGTATTCCGAAACCTTGAGTGCGATATAACGAAACGACCGTCTCGATCCAAGGATCGCATTTCCGCTGACGGAGAGTTGTTTGGAGGCCCGTAGCTCAAGTTGCGGGCGTTTTAAGGAAGACCGTCCGAAGACGGGGGGTACGGGCCCGGGTTGACCCGACCCGACCCCCCCGGGGAGTCGGCCGAACCGGGTCGACCCGACCCGGTCCGACCCGATCCGGTCCGGCCAGGGCGTGGCCCGGCCGGTCGAACCTGCCTGGTCCGGTTCGACCGAGCGGCCGAACGGCCTGGCGCCGCGGGGTGCTGCCCCCGCGGCCTGGTGGTGCCGTGGCCCCCCGAGTGGGGCCGCGCTGAGTCAGGACGCGACTTCAGCCGCGTCCGAGGGCACTGGACCCGCGCGGCCGCGGGTCCTTGGGGGCCGCCGCCGCCCCGACTTCAGCCGCGGATGCCTGTCCGGCGGCGCGCCGGCGACCCGCGCCGCCGGCGAGTTCCGCGGGCCGCCGGGATCGTTCCGGTGGTCCGATTCTCTTCCCGTCTGCGCCATTGCTCCTCCCGGGACCCGTTATTCACTGCGGGATCGTCAAACATCCGTTGCGGCACGTTCCGTCGTCGCCCGTCAAATCTGCACAAAACGAAGAACGACGGAGGGTCGTCGGGCCGTGTTCGTTTGGACCGCACCCTCCGCGTTAGAGATAAACAAACGGGGGAAATTAATTTCAACACATGAACGCATATCCGAAACAATTATTAATGAAATGAAATTGTTTCATAAATGGGAATAATAATAAAAGGGGGCAATTCCCATAATAAATCCCTACCTCGTTGGTCGTCGCGCGCGGACGTTCTTCGCGGAAAAGCTCGTCGTGGAAGAGAGGGATCGTCGCGTCGTCGCAGGGAGGTGTCGCGTCATCGCGGAATCCGGCGTTGAGTCGACGAGCTCAACGGACCAAGAAAAACAGATTTAAATTATAAATAATTTAATCTGTGTTTCGTTTAAAACCAAAAAAAAAAGAACCTTGAGAGGAAATCCGAAATCACTCACCTCAAACGATTGGTGATCGGAGATCGGAGCGGGGAAGAACGTCTCGGACGGAAGCGTCGTCGATTTCCGGGTTCGGCGTTCTTCGCATTCTTCGCGTTCTTCGCGTTCTTCGCGTTCTTCGCGTTCTTCGCGTTCTTCACGAGGGAGAAGAAGATACAAGGGTCCTCTCAAATCTTCTCAACGCGCAAAACCAGAGGTCGTGCATTGGCCTTATTTTATTATTACGCCAACGAATTTGAAAACTGGTTAAGAAACGACTAATCAATTCGTTGAATTAATTCAACAAAAGAAACATCCCATTTAATTCACGAAATAAACCGCCCAATTAAATGGTCTGTTAAGATTTTAAGAAACGCGTCGGTTGACTTTCATAAAGACGGGTTTTCGCGGGTGCGTTTCTTAGCGGAAAGAAACGGCGGAGCTCGTGCGGGCCCCACCTCACAAATATCCTACCAAGGGGGTAGGATATTTCTGGATAGCATCGTATCCGGTTTAACTCAGTTCAAGATGTCAACAAGTGGCTTGAAGTGGCTTCCAAGTGGCTTAAGTGAAATAAAATAAAGTTGTCGCAAAATTATTTTATTTCATAACTTTAAGCCCAAAAATTAAAAATCACACCCGATCAAACGCAACTCTGGAAGAGGCGTTTCTAAGCGAATACCGGCGCTGCGATTTCATCGGTGCCCTCAGAATTCGATTCCGAGCACCGGTTCAAAAGTTAGAAAAATCCGCTCGTCCGTTCACTGAACGTACCCGAGCCAAACTTCGGAAAATGATTCCGGGCACACCGGGCCTCGGAATCAGGTGCCGTCAGAGACTGCGCTCTTGTAAAATTCCAAAGAAAATTAAGAAAAAAAAATTTCCTTGAAATTTACGGGTCTTTACATTACTCCCACCTCAGGACTTTACGTCCCTATAAAGTTACATCAAAAACTAGGGAAAAAAATGTGGGTACTGAGCACGCATCTGAGCCTCCCGCTCCCAGGTGCTCTCCTGGAGGTTCCCGTGCTGCCATCTGATGCGCACAAGAGGAATTGATCGCCCACGTAGGACCCGCTCCTGTCGATCCTCTATCACCACTGGGACCTCTACAAAAGTCTCCCCATCATCCACGTCTAGCTCCCCATAGTCAATGATGTGCGTCGGGTCGTGCACGTATCTCCTCAGCTGGGATACGTGGAAGACGTCGTGCACCCGGTGCAACTGAGGTGGTAGAGCCAGGCGATAAGCCACCTCGCCAATCCTGCTGATGACCTGGAAAGGCCCGATGAAGCGTGGAGACAACTTGCCGCCCTGTCCAAATCTCCACAAACCACGTCGAGGTGAGACACGCAAGAAGATGTGGTCGCCATCCTCGAACTCTAGTGACCTCCGCCTCCTGTCAGCATATGACTTCTGCCGGCTCTGTGCTGTCCTCATCCGCTCCTGGATGACCCGGACCTTCTCTGTCGTGGCCCGGACCATCTCTGGTCCCACATGTGCTGACTCCCCAGGGTCTGTCCAGCACAAAGGAGATCTGCAAGGACTTCCGTACAACGCCTCGTAGGGTGCCATCCCGATGGTGGAGTGGTAGCTGTTGTTGTATGTGAACTCCACCAAGGGTAGGTGGTCCTCCCAGCTGCGACCAAAGTCGAGGACACATGCACGGAACATGTCCTCGAGGGTCTGAATGGACCTCTCCGTCTGACCATCCGTCTGTGGGTGAAAGGCGGTGCTCAGACGTATTCGTGTCCCGAACGCCTCCTGCAACCCCTTCCAAAGCCAGGAAGTAAAGCGAGCATCCCGATCGGAGACGATAGTCGATGGCACACCGTGAAGCCGTACAATCTCCTGGACGTAGAGACGCCCCAAGCTCTCCACTGAGCCCTGCTCTCGAATGGGTAAGAAGTGTGCCGACTTGGTGAGTCGGTCAACAATCACCCAAATGGAGTCGTGACCTCTGGAAGTGCTTGGAAGTCCAGTCTTGAAGTCCATAGATATCCCGTCCCACTTCCACTCCGGGACCTCCAAGGGCTGTACCAAGCCTGCTGGTACCTGATGCTCTGCCTTCACCTGCTGGCAGGTGAGGCACCGTGAAACGAACTCTGCCACAACCTTCTTCATGCCTGGCCACCAGTGCTGTCGTCTGAGATCCTAGTACATCTTCTCCACTCCAGGATGTACCGCCAAAGGAGAAGTGTGAAACTCTCTCAGCACCTCCTCTCGTAAAGCGACTGGTACCAAGGTACGTCCTCTGAAAAGGACGTCGTGCTCTGCTCCAAGGGAGAAACCATCAGGTGCCTGTCCCGAGGATATCTGTGCACGCCGTGTCTCACAGTCAACGTCCCCACGCTGTGCCTCTCTGACCCATTGTAGAAGTGGAGGAGAGACTGTGAGAGACTGAAGGAAGGATGCTCCATCTCTATCCACGAAGGATATTTGCAAGGCGGCTAGCTGCTCTGTCACCTCCTCAAGTAGCTGGATGCCCGTCCTCCTGCTGAGGGCATCGACTACCACATTCCCCTTCCCAGGAGTATAGACTATCTCAAAGTCATAGTCCTGTAGGAACTCGAGCCATCGCCAATGTCTCAGGTTTAGGTCCTTCTGAGAGAAGATGTACCTGAGACTCTGGTGGTCAGAAAAGACTATGAAGCGCTCGCCCATCAGATAGTGCCGCCATGTCTTCAGGGCGAAGACCACTGCTGCCAACTCCAAGTCATGGGTAGTGTAGTTCTGCTCATGAGGCCTCAACTGACATGATCCGTAGGAAATCACGGCCCGCTCTTGCATTAGGACACACCCGAGTCCGGTCCCTGATGCATCGCAGTAGACTACGTATCCAACTCCCTCCTCAGGCAACCTCAAGATAGGTGCGCTGGTCAACCTCTGCCTTAGCTCCTGGAAGCTCTACTGACATCTGTATGACCACACGAAGGGTTTCCCCTTCTTAGTCAAATCTGAGAGTGGGGCCGCAACTCTGGAGAAGTCCGGCACAAATCTTCGATAGTATCCGGCTAGGCCCAAGAAACTCTGCACCTCTGTCACGCTCTTGGGTGGCTCCCAAGCTAGCACTGCCTCGATCTTCGCGGGATCCACTGCAACTCCCACCTCATAAATGACGTGCCCCAAGAAGTGGACCTCACGTAACCAGAACTGACACTTCGAGAGCTTGCCATAAAGCTGGTGCTCTCGGAGTGTGTCTAGTACAACACGCAAGTGGTAGGCGTGCTCCTCCTCCGTGGTCGAGTACACCAAGATGTATTCGATGAAGACTACGACAAATCGATCGAGGTATGGCTGGAAGATCCTATTCATGAGGCTCATGAACACTGCTGGAGCGTTGGTCACGCCGAAAGGAATAACCAAGAACTCATAGTGGTCATACCGACATCTGAAGGCCGTCTTCTGCACATCCTCGTCTCGAACTCTGAGCTGATGATAGCCTGACCTGAGGTCTATCTTCGAGAACCACCGTGCTCCCTTGAGCTGATCAAAGAGGTCATCAATCCTGGGTAGCGGATACTTGTTCCTCACTGTCACCTGGTTCAGGCGACGATAATCGACACACAGTCGCAAGCTCCCGTCCGCCTTCTTGGTGAACAATATCGGGGAAGCCCAGGGTGAAACACTGGGTCGGATGAACCCCTTTCCCTGCAAGTCCTCCAACTGTACCCGCAGCTCTCGAAGCTCAGCAGGGGCCATCCAATATGATGGAGTGGATATCGGGGCTATCCTGGGGTATAGGTCAATATAAAAGTCTACCTCTCTGCGAGGAGGTAGTCCTGGAACGTCGTCGGGAAAGACGTCCGCGTACTGATCCACCACTGCAGGAAAACTGGGACTCTGCACGTCAACTGCTCCCAGGATGAGGCTAGCCAACTGATGAGTGATGGGCTGACCTCTCCTCTGCGTGAGTCCATCCTATGCTGCTAAGGCTCCCTTCTCGCCGGTGAAGGTGAACCTGCTCCCGTCGGTGCGCACACATCGCACCTTGCGCCTAATGAAGTCAATCTGAGCATGGACCGTAGATAACCAATCCATACCCAAGATGACGTCGTAAGGCCTAGACGCCGCTACAAGAAGATCCCAGCCGAATCTCTCGCCTCCTAGAGTAAGCTCACACTGCCGGCACCAGTGCGTAATCGTCGAGTCTGCTCCCGTAGGAGTCTCTAGCCGTAAGGATCGAGCCAACGGCTCTGTCGGAATCTCCGAGCTCCGAACAAGGGCAGTGGCTATGAAAGAGTGACTTGCTCCTGTGTCTAACAGAATTGCAGCAAGGGTGGAATAGATACAGATCGTACCTCGAATCATCTCTGGCACGCCGTGGTCGTAGGCCTCTGCTGCCTGGAGCTGTGCCTGTCTCTGCCCGCCAGCTCCCTGTGGTCAGGGCGGGCCTCCTGGTGGTGGTGGTGGCAGAGCCTCAAAGCGTCGCCCACCACCTGCTGCTCGGCCAGCTCCTCTACCTCGTCCGCCTCCTCCCTACGGACCGCCACGGTCGACCCTCTGCCTCTGCCTGGGTGGTCCCTCCACCGTCTTCTGCCCCTCGGTACGACGGGTCGGGCAGTCACGAGCCATGTGGACCTGCCCGCCGCACTCGTAGCACTGCCTACCTCTCGGAAGAGTGGCTCCGTGCTGAGTGCCCTGCACTGCTGAGCCAGTGTCCCGAGGTCGTCTGCCGGAAGGTCTGGTCCGCCTGGAACCCTGAGTCATCCGTCAGCTACCTGCTGTAGAAGACTCCGCTATCTGCCACCCTGCAGCAGGTCTCGCTGTGGACTCATCTAGGAAGCTCTCGATCAGAAGGGCTCGCTCTAGCACTCCTGCCTGGGTCGGGATGCTGAGGGAGATCAGCGATGCCCTGATCTCATGTCTCAATCCCTGCTCGAAGGTCCGGGCCCGGAAGAAGGGGTCCCGTACCATGTCTGTCGAGTAGCGAGATAGGTCGGTGAACCTCGCCGCGTACTGGGCGACCGTCAAGCTGCCCTGCCGCAGCTGAAGAAGCTCCTGGATGCGCACCGCACGAAGGGTGGCCGGGACGAACTCTGAGCGGAAGAGGCTCTCGAAGTCCGTCCAGATGAGGGTGGCCTCATCGTGTACCTGGAGCATCAGGCTCCACCATCGCCCTGCTGTTGCGTGCAGTAGGCTCACCGCGAGGATCACCATGAGGTCTGCTGGTGTCCTCACTAGCCTGAAAACTCGGACGACCGCCTCCATCCAGTCCTCGACTGCCTGGGGGTCCGAATACCCATGGAACCTGGGTGGTCGCTGGCGCTGGAACTCGTGAAGAGCTCTGAGGCATCGTGCGTCGTCAGCTGCCAGTGCTGGAAGCATCAGGGGCTCGGCGGGTAAAGGTACCGTCGGTGCCTCTGCTGTCAACGGGCCCTGTACCGAGGCCTCGTCGCTCGGCGGGCTGTCGTCGCACTCTACTCTAGGAACCCTAGATGGCTGCTGTCGTTGTGCCATCCTGAAAAGGAAACAAGTGCGCCACGATCAGAACAATATACCTGGTGAGCTGACACAAGTAATCATGAAGAAAACTTGAAACACACATGCAATCAATGTTTTCGTGCATTAAGTCGGAAATCAGAAGTCAGGGTCCTGGTGTATGGATACGTCGGCCGCCGCACCAACACTGGACTCCCTGGACTGATAACCACACTCAATACGCTAAACACTATTGCTTCACACAGAAGAAATATCAGAGTCTATGGTAGAACCGACCAGCTCTGATACCAATTTTCATGACCCGCCCCCGGGGCCCGTGCCGTGACTACCCCAAGCCCGCCTTCCATAGGCCAGGGGCTGGCGACTAGCACCAAGGCGTAGATCCCAACAAAAAAGGAAGGCATTGCCTTTGAAAAGTAAACAAGCACCACAGAGTAAGCAAGCGGAAAAGTAAACACTAAGTAAAAACTGTACAAGCTGTGCTGAAAGTAAAAGGGGTCGGAAATACAAGCCCAACAGTAAAGTACATCTGAAAGGAAAAAACAACAACTGAAAGGGAAAACTATAGCGTCGAGCCGTCCTCTGGAAATCCCACCTGAAGGGTGGGTACAGATAGCCTCCACTGCTCCTCGGGTCCACCTGACCGCTCCGAGTACGTCCCGCCCAGTGGTCCACCTCCAGGTACCGTCCTGCTCCGCACGCCTCCACCATGATCAGTGCTGTCCGTCGTCTGCAACCAACACAACGTAGTGCGGGCAAATCCCGTGCAGGGGTGAGTATAAGCTACTCAGTAGGGACCCCGAGACCCCCGAAGGTCTCCCGAAATCCACAAAGGATAATCCACAAAGGAAAGATACAATCACGAAGTAACATCTGGCACGGCTTAGGTATATGCCCATACATATACCTAAGTCATCAATTCCCATTCGACTCCAACGTCCGAGCCCAAGCACAACCCAATCCACACAGGAAAGCAAAACGTATACCCACACAGGATAGCTCAACACAATCCACAAAGGAGAGTAAACAGTAAATCCACACAGGATATCTCAATAAAATCCACAAAGGAGAGTAAACAGTAAATCCACAGAGGATAGCTCAACACAATCCACAAGGAGAGTAAACAGTAAATCCACACAGGATAGCTCAACACAATCCACAAAGGAGAGAAACACAAGATTCAGCTCACACATGTATATTTTTTTCGGATGACGATAAAGATGATCACTGATCCATCTAAGTCGTCGGACCCACGAAGGATCGATAGGTAACTAACCCCCGCAATGACCCACATAGGATCGGGCCCACATAGGACCTGTAGGTGCTGGCTCACACAGAACCACTGAGCGCGGACCCACACAGGATCAGGCCCACACAGGACCGGGCCCACACATGACCTGTAGCACTGATCCACGTAGGATCTCTGAGTGCAGTAGTCATCGCAGTCCACTGAGGATCTCTGCACAGTCATCGCCGTAGTCCACTGAGGATCTCTGCACGGTCGTCGTCAGAGTCCACGGAGGATCTCTGCACAGTCGTCGCTGTTGAAGTAGCAGTCGCAGCCAACACTAGGGTTCCCACACACAGTAAGCTCATTCGGGAGGGTCCGCTCCACGAGCCGAGAGGCTAATACATCAACTGACACAAAGTCCAAAGTTGATGTATCCAAAAGTTCCGTATCGTCAACAGGAACTCAACGTCGTAGACGGCGCGTCGATCGGACGCCCGGTCTGAGAGTTATTGGCTTTTTCGTCCCAGGGGCCCGGTTGGTTTTTAAGGCAAAACCAACCCGACCGTACTCCACCTGTGTCCAACCCTCGGGCGGAGTATGCCAAAAGATCCGTCTCACTTAGAGGAAAACAACGAAGCTTATGGCACGTCAATCGGACGTCCGTGGCTCAAGATATGAGCGTTTCCGCTCCGAGGGCCCGGTTGGTTTCGTGTACGAACCAACCCGGCCGAACTCAAAGTATTCTGAAACCTTGAGTGCGATATACTGAAACGGCCGTCTCGATCCAAGGACCGCGTTTCCGCTGACGGTGAGTCGTTTGGAGGCCCGTAGCTCAAGTTACGGGCGTTTGAACAAAGACCGTCCGAAGACGGGGGGTACGGGCCCGGGCCGACCCGGTCCGGTCCGGCCAGGGCGCGGCCCGGCCGGTCGGACCGGCCTGGTCTGGTTCGGCCGAGCGGCCGAACGGCCTGGCGCCGCGTGGCGCTGCCCCCGCGGCCTGGTGGTGCCGCGGCCCCCCGCGTGGGGCCGCGCTGAGTCGGGAGGTGGCTTCAGTCGCGTCCGAGGGCACCGGACCCGCGCGGACGCGGGTCCGCGGGTGCCGCCGCCGCTCCCAGCTGCCGGCGCCGCCGCGCCGCCGGCGAGTTCCGCGGGCCACCGGGATCGTTCAGGTGGTCTGATTCTCTTCCCTTCTGCGCCATTGCTCCTCCCAGGACTCGTTCTTCACTGCGGGATCGTCAAACATCCGTTGCGGCACGTTCCGTCGTCGCCCGTCAAATCCGCACAAAACGAAGAACGGCGGAGGGTCGTCGGGCTCTGTTCGTTTGTCCCGCACCCTCCGTGTTAGAGATAAACAAACGGGGGAAATTAAGTTCAACACATGAACGCATATCCGAAACAATTCTTAATGAAATAAAATTGTTTCATAAACGGGAATAATAAAAAAAGGGGGTAATTCCCATAATAAATCCCTACCTTGTTGGTCGTCGCGCGCGGGCGTTCTTCGCGGAAAAGCTCGTCGTGGAAGAGAGGGATCGTCGCGTCGTCGCGGGGAGGCGTCGCGTCGTCGCGGAATCCAGCGTTGAGTCGGCTAGCTCAACGGACCAAGAACAACAGATTTAAATTATAAATAATTAAATCTGTGTTTTGTTTAAAACAAAAAAAAAAGAACCTTGAGAGGAAATCCGAAATCACTCACCTCAAACGATTGGTGATCGGAGATCAGAGCGGGGAAGAACGTCTCGGACGGAAGAAATTTTTCATGAGGTCCATAAACATATCCAAAGCACTCATTGGTCCAAATATATAAAGATATTCACATATAACCCTTACCTACTCTTAAACACTATCTTCGATATGTATTCCTTTCTAATCCGAAGCTGATGGAAGCCATAATGTAGATAAATATTTGAAATCCATTGGGATCTCCTCAATTGATCAAACAATTTTTCTATTCTGGGAAATGGGTGCCTATTATTCATAGTGATCTTATTTAACTTCTTGTAGTCTACACAAAGATGAAGAATACCATATGCCTTATTGGAGAACAACAATATAAAATCCCAAGGGGAATTTCTCATTTTGATAAATCATTTAGCCTTAAGATCATCCAACTACACCTTGAGATATTTTAACTCTGATGGTTCCATGCAGTATGGTGGAATCAATATGGGTCATGCATCGGGAAAAATATTGATCTCAAAATCAACTCCCATTTATGGTGAAAACCTTAAGAAATCATCTGGAAAGACATCTTACCACATGTTTACCACTGGAGGAAAAAGGAGGGAGTCACTGCCTGATCCATTGTAAGTATCATACTATCCACCTACAATGAAAATAATTATCTTTGACGAGGGTACCATACCACTATGCCTACCTCAATGTCCC
This sequence comes from Viscum album, assembly GCA_963277665.1. Classification (NCBI taxonomy): domain Eukaryota; kingdom Viridiplantae; phylum Streptophyta; class Magnoliopsida; order Santalales; family Viscaceae; genus Viscum; species Viscum album. The sequence goes on from OY728131.1 coordinate 368,407,550, forward strand.
ATTCATCAGTCTACAAAAAATCCCCCCTTGGGTTTTTTAATGGTCTCCCATATCTGATAACAATCAATGTGTTCACAGTAGCTGGTCAACCAGTCTATGTTAAGGATTACATCGAAACCTGTCATATCTATAATTGTGATGCTCCAAACATGCTCAAATCTAGAAACCACCACCATATAGTCAATAAAGATATGAATATGTTCTATTTTTTCCCTAGGGTTGTATTGATATACAAAAACATAGAAGATAACTTAACTGGTAAATCTAACCCCGTGACTACTTGGGATGACATGAAGAAATGAGGTGTGCCTCTATCAAATAAACCAACAGATATAGTATAATAAATCAAGACCGTACCTTGAACTATTTAAGGTCCCTCTCCACTATCTACTAAATCCTGATTAACTATATAATCCATTCCATCCACCACTCCATGATACCTAGAGGCTCATGGGTTACCTAATTTACAGACCCTTGTGGGGTCAGTACCTACTTTTTGAGGTCCTGTACATTCTCTCACTATGAACACCATCAAAGATCCATCATAGAACTACTTTAGATTCCCTATATTGACACTCCAGTGATAAGTATTGATAAAATAGGTATAGTTCTTGAGTAATTTTCCCTTCCTCCAATAGTTATAGCACATGAAAGAGTCATCTACCATAGGGGGATTAGAGGAACCTCTTCTCTACTCTGACTATTGACCACCACCCTAGAATCCATCTTCTGACTTAATTTTATAATTCCTAGAATAAAAAACTGGAACTATTCTAGAAGAAGTACCTTTCATCTCACTAGTAGTTGGAAGAAGACCTGAAGATCTATCTTCCTCAAATACCTTCTCTATAGTCATTATCTTACAAAACACTACAGTATAGGTTTTCAGATTGACGTTCCTAACTTGACACTTTAGCTCTAGAAAACAACCAATTTCAAAAAATTTAACCTTTCAAGACTCATTCCTCCCAAAAAGTGGAGAAAAGTGAACCATCTCTATGAATCATGTTGAATAGGTGGACATTTTCATCGTCCCCTGCCATAACTCCATGAAATCTTGAGTGTAGTCCAACTTTAGTGAATCTAAGAATAACTCCTCAAAGAATAGAACCATGAAGGTCACCCAAGTTAGTTCTTCCCATTGAACCACCTACGACATGACATCCCACCATTGTCCATCTGCACCTTGAAGTCTAAAGGTTGCATACTTCACCTTTTGATCCTATGGGGTATCCACCAAGTCAAAAATTATCTCAATTACCCATATCCAGTCCTCCATATCTTGAGGGCCTTTGGTGACCTAGATGGATGGAGGTTGTGATGGAGATGGAATTTTTGAGCATAATAGACCATTTTTGGCCCTCCCCTATGGGATCCTCCACCCTAAACAAGCACTACCTTAAATAGTCATGACTAGAATAGTTTCATATCTTTACCCGCTAAAGCAACTAAGGGAGCATGATTAGTTGTATCCTTCTATAGAATAGGTGGTGCAATTGTCTGATCAAGAAATCTATGAGAAAAAATTTCATGAAATTATAGAACAAACATTATATAAAGCCAACAACTTGAACAAGAATACCATTTACAATATATAAGCATACACAAGGGTTCAAAACATGGTTAAACCTATGAGGCTACCCATAAGAACAATTCATAAGACCCTAAACACTAACCAAAACCAAAAATAAGTCTCCAATACCTATAAATTAGTCACAACCACATATATTCACTCAATCATTAAATAAAAAAATATCAAATAAAAGAATGTAATAAATAATTCACCAAAAATATATATAACAATTTCAACATGAATTTAATTATTTAGGTTCTATCTAATGAAAACAATAGGTATATAACAAGTGATCTATATGTGCCAAAAATGATGTATAGAAACACACCAAATCCTATAAATCAATACAAAAACATTATGTGCATCACCTAAGGCTAATTTAATCAATGGAAACATCAAACAAAAATGCATAAAATCCCATTTTATGGAAACTATAAGGTCCATTATATAGTGTTGGACAGGCACTAACATAATTCCCCTACCCAAGTCCCAACCACCCTAAATCCTATTACCCTTTCCCAAATAAAGAAAATATAAGAAACAAGATAGTGAACCTAGTGATATGATCCCATTTTTTAATTAATTGACCCGAACCACCAAGTTCAATTCGGGGTGCCACATGACATTATGCACACCTTCCTATATGCAAGAGGTTACCGACTAAAGGAGAGGGCCTACAAAAAATCATGGGGAGACTATGATCTCAATACCAGGTAAAAATCATAGTATAATAAATGAAGGGATAAATAATAATAATAATGAATAAATCAATAACCACCAGTTTAGAAACATATAAAAATAATCCAACCCATGTAGTATCAATATGTCATGTCAGATACATAAAAAGTATAGGGTAAATATAGTAAATAAAATCTGAAACAAACATCTAACCCAAACTCCATCCAATAATGTCCACATTCTCCTTTCAACCTGCTCAACCATCCACTACATGGCCCTTTACCTTTTCCAGATCCCTGACCATGAAGTCTACAAGCGCATTGAAATGATTGAGTAGGGTGTGAGTATAAGACTCTGATGGATGACACCAATGAACCTTAACGTAAGTTCATAAAATATATAATGGTGCATTCCATTAAAGTAAAAATAAATATATATAAGTATCAATATATTATGAAAGAACAATACATATATCTAGTCCTTAGAGACCATCTTTACCTACTTCAGCACCATGCTGGAAGGAACATTGACAAACTGCCTGACACATCCCCCTTAATGGGATAATTCAAAAACATGTCTTAAACACCCCCTTATTTGGATATAATAATACATTCCAACCAATAATCTAGAAAATCCCACTTAGGGAATAGTTTACTAGGATCAACCTACATTATCAACTGTATAAAAAATAAGAACAACACATACATATGGCACAAGTCACAAATGAGAGATCAAGAATTATGTCAAATTAATTAAGTATCCTAATAATCACAATATACATGAAAGAAACAAAATAAAAAGTCAACAATAATGTCCTCAATCATCAACATAGGTGTCACAAGGCTATACACTCACACCAACAATCATGCCAAGAACCTGTAAAAAACATGTACTAAAGTATTGGGCTTCCTACCTCTTGTGAAACTATGATTAAAGGTAAGGGTAATCATATAAGTCCAAAAGCACTACAAAATCCTAGAACCAAACCCAATTAAATAAGATTTATAAGTATCAAGTTAAATAAGAAACCACACAATAAAGGTAGGTCAAGGTAAAAAATACTAGATAATATCCTTTTCTAACAACAATCTTGGTCTAATTGATGCGCATATACAAAATCTTTGAATTCGAGTGTTGATTCCATCAATGATCAATAAAAACCTCATTAGACCATGAAAAAAACTCTAGATACAATCAATACATCTATGATATAATCATATTTGATCAAGGAGAATAGAATAGGATCATTCTAGAATAAGGAAGGATTCACTTAATTGGAAGCGCATGATCTATTCATAATTCAGGTGTTGAATAGAGGTTTTATAAGGGAGGAGAGCAACCAAAAATTTCTAGATAGGTTCAATAGGGGGATAGGAGTTTAAGAGAGTATAATATAATGAAATAAATATAGTGTGGGTTTGGTTTTAAGAAAAATTCTTATAAACTTAGTGTACTCACTAGGATCTATGAAACATCACCAGCTAGTTAGTGGCCTCCACCAGCCACCCAGTGACTATTGGGTAGATCTAGTTTTTTCAAAGAGCACCACTGGTTGGCTGGTGGCTTTTGGGCAGAATCAATTCCACCTAAGAGACTCACTAGCTGGAAGATGGGACTATTGTAACTTGAAAAGTTAAAATACATCCACTAGACCTACCTCACCCTAGTTCAAAACTCTAAAATTCCTATAGCTCTAATTTATACACTTAAAAAATGAGATCAAAATATATATAACTTTTAAAAAGAGTCATGATTAAAATATAGGCATCATAAGTCATGTGAATTCAAACCACTAAGGAAATTTAGGGAAAGTTGAGAAGTAGTTACAAAGGCAATATAAAAGTCAGAGAATCCAAGTTACAAGTCTAAAGGAGTATATTTGAAGGTATGAAAATGGGTGGTATGGGTGAATTGAAGAATATTTTACAAGATTCAATGATATTTTTGTATCATATTAGAGGATTTGGTGAGAAGTTGGATGATTATACCATTATAAAATAGCTAATGAGAAATATATAGAGAGATTTGATCCCAAGGTTTTATCTTTGTAAGAAAGGTAAGATCTATCTTTAGATGAACTTCATAAAATTCTTATAGCATATGAAATTAGAAAGGAACCAACTTTCAAGAAGAATTTGAAAGATGAGATGGATTTCTAATCTATAAGAAAAGGTAAAATCATAAATGAGAAAGTTGTATATGTAGGTCTTGGGTGCAGTGGAAGCTCGTGGGTGGATGTGACCACTTGACTTTTTTTCATTAGAAATGATCGATCCAGGATCAATACGACGATAAACACCAGACTCCATGGACCGAATCAAAGAAATAGACAAAGAAGAAGAATAGTCTTGTAACTAAAAATTAGGATCATCACAGGTTAATTATAATTAATTTAATTAATTGACATGAAGTACCTTTTATGGTGTTCTTTCTTATTTGATATTTTTGATCACGTTCTGATGTGATTTTTCGTTGCATCGCATAAGCTAAGTGTATAATTACTCTAGTGGTGATCCATACGTGCATCACGTATCTCTGGATGTCGCCAAAGGAATCTCCGGGTTCTAGCGTGAAGAAGCCTTTGCTTTCATTCTCCATGTTAGATTACCTTGATCCGATGGAGGAGGATCTCTCTCAGTCTTGAGAGTGTTCTTAGAGGAAGGAGTTCTTTCAGCCTTGATAGAATTCTCCAGAATTGTTGTGCATAACTATTAGGGAAAAGTTTTGTGGTTGTGTGGATATTTATAACTAGGTTCAAGGTTATAGAGTTATGATAATAAATAAATGCATTACACATTTTATTTATAGCATTAACTCTTATTAAAAAAACCCCATGTTGAATAATTAATTCCTTGACATGTGCCCATGTTGATTATAATAAATATCATTTAATAAAATGATATTATTTCCTCAAAATCCCAAATGGAAAAACTACATGGCGTGAAATCATTAATATACGATGTGTACTCATTTTTCATTTCCTTTCCAAAATGAAAACTACACAACGTGTACATTCAATGTACATGACGTGTATATCTTGTTTTCATTTTATTATTCCTCCAACATTAAAATGATTTAGGCTTACTTTAATAATTATTAAACCACATACATGAATAATCTTTATTCTACTTGAGATACTTGGATGCACTTAGTGTGTGACCCTCTAGGCCTCTTTCTTGTTGGCATTAGGCGGGCTTTCCTAAAGTCTAAGATTACTTTCTAGAAACGGGTCAAGGCACCCAATAGAAAGAAGTTGGCGCCACATTGACGTGTCACCTCATACGAACGCTTACTATGTAATTTAATCCCTTTGTCTCAATATCTCATCAAGCAGGTTTCATGGCAGTGTCATAAACCTATATGTTTGATCCGTTATTCTTTGACTTCCAGAAATAAACTCTTCGTGACACCATGGCCATGGAATTTAGGCAATAGTTATATTTCAATAAAAGGGCCTGAGATATCTACTTCCATAAATATGGAAGGGAAAAATCCTTCCTTGACTTATCCATTAACAACATGTCATTCGTGACACACCCAACGTACCCTACTTCCCACCAACTGTCTTCGTGACGGGTTTTGTTAGAAAATATAAGTGCGCGAGTCATGACATGAGTTAATGATAATCTTACAATCTAAGGACCATTACACATTATTGTAGATAGCAATGTACGATGACACCAAGACATGCAGAATTACTACTGGTGGGTCTATTCTCATAATCTCCCATCTTGGAGATTACCAAGTGCGGACTCCATGAGAGAGAGTCTCATATTCTTACGAGTACTTACACATGATAGTATTTATACTATGTGTCCTATTGTAGTGTGTCATCAACCGTAGAACTTTATTTAAGAATATTGTTATATAATTTCAAGGTTCTCATCATAACAGGGATCTTCCATGACCTTATTAATGCAATAAATATTCTAGGACATTATTATATTATAGTCATGCAGAAAAATGAACAATATATAATAAGTGTACATTCATGTAATGAAAGTATAAATAGTTGATTCTCAGGACACCAAATATAACAAACTCCCACTTGGACTAGAGCCAACCGCCTACAACTTTTAGTCTGATAGACCTCACGTGATGATCATGTTTTTGCTGAGTCAAAACTTCAATCAAAGGTTCCGCCATGTTGTCTTCCATGAAAATACTGCTCACTGCAACTTCACCTCTCTAAGAAAAATCCCTCAAGAGATGATACTTCTGAAGTATGTGCTTTGTCCGTTGATGTGACCTTGGCTCTTTTTCAAGTGCCACCGATGCAGTATTATCACAATAGAGTGTGATAGGATCTTTACTGCTAGGTACTACATCCAGCTCTTGGACGAAGATTCGCATCCACACTACTTCTTTAGCCACCTCAGAAGTTGAGATATACTCAGACTCTGCTGTAGAATCTGCTACCACACCTTGCTTTGAGCTCTTCCAGCTCACTGCACCTCCATTCAAACTGAAGATGTATCCAGTCTGCGACTTCATGTCATCTTGATCAGTCTGGAAACTAGCATCTACATGTCCTCTGATGACTAGTTCCTCATCTCCTCCATAAACTAGGATCATATCCTTAGTACGCCTCAGATACTTAAGGATAGTCTTGACTGCCATCTAATGGCGGTCTCCTGGATCAGGTTGATATCTGCCTACCGAACTTAATGCATAAGCAACATATAGCCTTGTACATTGCATAACATACATGACTGACCCAATCGCAGATGATTAAGGGATACTTGCCATTTTATTTCTTTCCTCATGTGTTTTAGGACACATTTTTTTAGAAATATAAATTCCATTTGACACTAGAAACAATCCCCTATTGGACTGTTTCATACTGAATCTCTTTAGTATCTTGTCAATGTATGTACTTTGACTCAGGCTTAGCATTCTCTTAGATCTATCACGATGGATCTTGATCCCAAGAATTTATGCTGCCTCACCCAAGTCTTTCATAGAGAAGCATTTATCCAACCATGCCTTAAATTACTGTAAGACAGGTAATTTATTTCCAATTAGTAATATGTCATCAACATATACTATTAGGAAAAAGACTGAACTTCCTCTAAACCTTTTGTAGACACAAGTCTCACATTCGTTCTTAACAAATCAAAATTCCATTACGGATTCATCAAAATGAATGTTCTATGACCTTGATGATTTCTTTAATCCATAAATGGATTTTTGCAACTTTCATACCTTGTTGGCATCCTTTGGAGTCACAAAACCTTCAGGTTGTGTAATGTAGACATCTTCCTAGAGGTTCCTGTTAAGGAATTCTGTTTTGACATCCATTTTCCAAATTTCATAGTCATGGTAAGCGGCAATTTCCAATAGGATTATGATGGATTTCATCATCACAACCGGTGAAAAGGTTTCATCATAGTTAATTCCTTGATGCTGTCTAAAACCTTTTTCAACCAGTCGTGCCTTATAGGTGCTGACTTGTCCTTCCATGTCCAGTTTCTTCTTGAATACCCATTTATTACCAACATGCTTTACATCAATTGGAGGATCTACCAAAATCCAGACTTGGTTTTGGTACATGGAATCTATTTCAGAATTCATGGATTCTTTCCACTTGGCAATGTTTGTGGCTTCAACTGCTTCCTTTTAGGTAAGAGGATCATCACTGTTAATCAATAATGAGTCACCATCCTCAGTGGCAACAAAACCATATCTTTTTGGTTATCTCACCTCTCTCATGCTCCTACGTAGTTCTTGTGTCTCTGGAATAGATTGTTCTTCTATGGGTATTTGTGGAATCTGTTCTTGTACGAACTACTATATATCTTGAGCCTCGACTTCATCAAAGTCTATCTCTCTCCCACTATCTCTTTTAGAGATGTGCTCCCTCTCAAGGAATATGGCATGTCTTGCCACTGTAAACTTTTTATATAAGGGGTTTTATAGGTAATATCCCCTTATTTACTTGGGATATCCTATAAAGGTACACTTTGTGCCTCGATGTGCAAGTTTGTTACCTGAAGAGGCCTTAACAAATGCTTTGCTACCCCACACATGTAAATTTGATAACATGGATTTTCTTCGACTCCATAACTCGTATAGAATACCATTTATTGATTTAGTTGGTACTTGGTTTAGTATGTGTGCTGCTATTTGTAATGCATATCCTGAAAAGGATAATGGAAGACTCGCATGACTCATCATTGATCTCACCATGTCCAACAGGGTTTAGTTCCTCCTTTCACTTACACTATTCCACTGAGGCGTGTATGGAGGAGTGATTTGGGATAGAATACCAAACTCCCATAAGAAATCAATGAAGTATTGATTAAGATATTCTTCTACTTTGTCTGATCGGAGTTTCTTAATCTTCTTACCAAGTTGGTTCTCAACTTCATTCTTGTATTCTTTGAACCAATCAAAATAATCTGACTTATACCTCATTAAGTTAATATATCCATATCTACTAAAAACGTTAGTAAAAGTTATGAAGTAAAAGAACCCACCCCTTGCTTTAACTGGAAATAGTCTACACACATCAGTGTGAACTAATTCTAGAATCTCTTTAGCCCTTTAACCTTTCCCACTAAATGGGGCTTTGGTCATTTTGCCTTGTAGACATGCATGACACACACCAAGTGGTTTTAGTTCGAAAGAATCTAAATACCCATCATGATGTAATTTTGTCAAACATTTCTCATTGACATGACCTAGCTGGTGATGCCAAAGTTGGGTTTGGTATGAGTCATGTGAATTAACTTTGTCATCGATTTCCATTACTTGGTTTGTGTAGTCTAACACATAAAGACTGTTATATAAATGTGCCCTACCAAAACAAATGCTATCTTTATAAAAGTAGAAACATTCATTTCCAAACTTGAAGATAAATCCATCAGTATCTAATATGGATACTGAAATAATGTTTTGGGTTATAGAGGGGAAATAATAACATCCTTTTAATACCAAGAACATCCCAGTAGGCAATGTAAGGTGGTAGTCTCTGATAGCTACAACAGCGAGTCTGGCTCCGTTGGCTGCTTGCAGATCCACCTCACCTTGATCAATCTTTCTGAATCTACTTGGTTCCTATATTTGGATATAAATGTGAGAACCACAATAAGTATCTAATACCTAATTGGTAGAAATAGATATATTTCATGCGATAACAAATTAACCTGAATCTTACCCTTTCTTCCTTGGCTGGGTGCATTTTTTCTTCCAGTGGCCCTTCTTCCCACATGCGAAACAAATAGCCTCCTTTTATCTTGCCTCCCCTTTGATCTTCCTTTTATTGGAAGGTCTTGAAGAAGCTTTGGGCTTAAATCTTTTCACCTTCCCTTTCCTTTTATTCACCATAAGGATATAAGGCTTTTCACGCTTCATATCACTGTCCACTTGGTGAATGAGGACAAGAAGATTAGATAAAGACTTCTCAATGTTGTTCACATTGAAATTTACAAAAATGTTAGAGAATCTCTGGGGAAGTGATTCAAGAATGAAATCGGTACCCAGTTCTTCGGGGAGTTTAAACCCTAGAACCTCCAAGTGATCAATGTAGCCAATGAGCTTGACTACATGAGGCTCAGCTGGGGCACCCTCTCCAAGCTTGCTCTGAAATAGAGCCTTGGAGATATCAAACCTTTCCTGTCTTGCTCTCTCTTGTTATAGACCACAGAGGTGCTCAATCATGATATAGGCATTTGTGTCTTCATGAGACTTCATGAACTCACTAGACATTGATGACAACATCAAACATTGAACATCGAGTGCATCATTCAAATGTTGATCATAGACCAGGAAATCTTCATCACTCGCCCCTTGGGTAGTCAAATCAGGAAGTGATGACTCCAGCATGTAAAACTTTCATTCATGACATAGGATAACCTGAAGGCGCTTAAACCATTCTTGAAAGTTACTTCCAGTGAGGATATTGTCTTTATCCAGAATTGATCACAGAGAAAATGTTGTTGATGAGTTTTTTATATTGATTCTACAAATTCAAAGAGCAGATTTATCAGTACCTTTTGATTACATTTTATGAAAAATAATAAATGAATTTATTAATTCTCCCACTATTTTATCATGTCCCAATGGCCCCCACAATTGAACTTGGAATGCCTAGTTTCTATAACATTCTAGTGTAAAGGATCCATATCCCCCTTTCATAACCCCAAAAAGTGTTGGTCAAGCTATTTAAAGGTATTTAGGTAGGCGGGTCTTTTCCAATTGTGAGATTACATTTCCTTGATCTGTTGAGTGGAATCCCCAATCCTAAAATCATAACTTGGATTTTTTCAACCCTTGCATCCATTTTACAATAAGTCTAGAAAGGGATACTACTCTTGATGTAAAATATTTAATTCAACCCGAAACTTTCATAAGATCTTCCTTTATAAAAGTAAGTGTCCCAACAAGGGTTGGTCAAACACATAGTTTTATTGAGTCTTGCCCTTAATCAAGTAATGGAAGGATTGTTCTAACTTAATGTGGTATTTGAGGGATTTCAATACTTTATGCGTAGTTTCTCATTATCACATGATTGTTAATATTAAGTGATGCTTTATTAAGTGATTTACTATGTTATAATAATGTCAACACAAAGTCCGGTTTTTATTTTATTCTATCTTTGCATGATTTTTTATTTTATTAACTATGTGATCATGAAAACACATACATAATAAATAAACCATGAAATCAGAAAGAAATAAAATAAGATGGCATGATCATGATCTTCTATTGGTTAGCTTATCTAGAGGTTTTGATAAGCTGACCCTAACCTAGGGAAAACCACCTTGAACTAGATGATTTGTGTTTTGCTGCTCCCACCTGTCTACCTTTGTATCTTCTTGGGTTGGTTTCACCTCAGCTTCAGATTTTGAACCGTCTCCTCTAGCTTGGGATATCCTATATTACATGGAGTTTACATTAAAGAAACCATGGGCATGCAAGCCCTACATTTTATTGGAATAAGAATCATAGGCCAACAAATTTAAATTAAATAAATTTAAATGAAACCATACACACAAAAAGGGTCTTTGGTCTAGCTTATGATCATCCATAGCATGCAAAACAATTTACGCATATTTAGTATTCAATTAATTATGATCTTATAATTAATTAATTCTTTATCTTAAATTTGTTTCCGAGTTTTCTTGAGATTCTTTTCATCTATATTTCTTGTACAGGTCTTTGTACTTTGGAGGAAACCTAGTGAAATTCCATTTTTGGAAAGTACACGGCGTGTAGGCTATATTACACAGTGCGTATTTGTTTTCAACCTTTATTCAAAGTACATGATGTGGGATTTGGAGTGTTTTTTGTACTTTGTAAATTTTGGAGTACACGGTGTGTAGATTAATCTAACACAACATATACTTCCTTGTTACGCGGTTACCAGCCTGGCAATCCTGTGTACGCAGTTACACGGCTTCTCCTTGTACACAGTTTCACCTGGGTCAGATCGGACTACACGGCGTGTTGATTCAACATACACGCTGTGTATTCCGATTTCCGTGCGCCATTCAGTTATGGTCAACACATTGTATTAAAAAAACTTAGGTATGCTCAATTCACACGACGTGGTTTGGTGGACCATTACTGGTTCGTTGAACCTAAGTACAAGACGTGTTGATTTCACTAAATTCCATGTATTTCTGTGTTATACAGACAGAATGAACGGCTCCTTCGGATGAGTTCCTCATTTTTATTTTAATCAAAATTAAAATTAAAAGGTTGTTTCTGTGATGTGAATTGAGAAATGAAGGAGGAAGAATAGATCTCATTCATTCAGTTTTATAGAACGATTTATCTTGAATTGAATCAAATATAAATTCTTAAATTATCAACAAAAATTAAATAACTATAATCAACATTGTGACCACTCTGATACCACCTGTAGGTCCCAGGCGCAGTAGAAGCTCATGGGTGGATGTGCCCACTTGAATTTTTGTTATTAGCAATGATCAATCCGGGATCAATACGATGATAAACACCAGAATCCACAGATCGAATCATCGAAATAGGAAAAGAAGAAGAATATTCTTGGAACCACAAAAGAGGGTCATCATAGGTTGATTATAATTAATTTAATTAATTTACAAGAAGTAACTTTTATGTCATTATTTCTTCATTGATATTTCTGATCATGTTTCTATGTGATTTGTCATTGCATCGTAGAATCCAAGTGTAAACTTCCTCTAGCAGTGATCCACACATGTACCACGTATCTCTGGACATCGCCAAAGGAATATCTGGGTGCTAGCGTGGAGAATCCTTTGCTTGTGTTTTCCACGTTAGATCACCTTGATCTGATGGAGGAGGATCTCTCTCGGTCTTGAGAGCATTCTTAGAGGAAGGAGTTCTTTCGACCTTGAGAGAATTCTTCAAAATTGTTGTGCGCAACGATTAGGGAAAAGTGTTGGGTTTGTGAGGATATTTATAATCAGGTTTGAGGTTATATATTTATGATAATAAATAAACGTGTTACGCATTTTATTTATTTAATTAAGTCTTATTGAAAAACCCCCATGTCGAATCATTAATTCCTTGACATGCACCCACACTGATTATAATAAATATCATTTAATAAAATGATATTATTTCCTCAAAATACCAACTGGAAAAACTACATGGGATGTAATCATTAATACACGATGTGTACTTGTTTTTCATTTCCTTTCCAAAATGAAAACTACACGGCATGTACATTCAATGAACATGGTGTGCATATCTTGTTTTAATTTTATTCTTCCTTAAACATTAAAACTATTTAGTCTTACTTGAATAATTATTAAACCACATATGGGAATAATCTTTATTCTACTTGAGATACTTGGATACACTTAGTGTGTGACCCTCTAGGCCTCTTTCTCGTTGGCATTAGGTGGTCTTGCCTAAAGTCCATGATTACTGTCTAGCAATGGGTCAAGGCACCCAATAGAAATAAGTTAACATTGCATTGACGTGTCACCTCATACAAACACTTACCATTTAATTTAATCCCTTTGTGTCAATATCTCATCAAGTAGGTTTCATGGCAGTGTCATAAGCCTATATGCTTGATCCGTCATTCATTGACTTCCAGAAATAAACTTGTCGTGACACCATGGCCATGGAATTTGGGTGACTGTTATATTTAAATAAAAGGGCCCGAGATATTTACTTTCATAAATATTTAAGGGAAAAATCCTTCCTCGACTTATCCATTAATAACATGTCATTCGTGATTCACCAAATGTACCCTTCTTCCCGACAACTATCTTCGTGACGGTTTTCGTCAGCAAATATAAGTGCATGAGTCATGACATGAGTTAATGATAATATTTCAGTCTAAGGACCATTACACACGCTCGTAGATAGAAATGTCCGATGACACCAAGACATGCAGAATTACTACTGGCGGGTCTGTTCCCATAATCTCCCATCTTGGATATTACCAAGTGTGAACTCCATGAGAGAGAGTCTCGTCTTCTTACAAGTACTCGAACATGACAGTATGTATACTATGTGTCATATCATAGTATGTCATCCAACCATAGAACTTTGTTTAATAATATTGTTATAACATTTCAAGGTTCTCATCATAGCGAGGATCTGACATGACCTTATTAATGAAACAAATATTCCAGGACATTATTATATTATAGTCATGCAGAACAATGAACAATATATAATAAGTGTACATTCATGTAATCAAAGTATAAACAGTTGGTTCTCAGGACACCAACTCTAACCGTATAAACAAGAGATTATGAAGATGAGGAATATAAATATGAATTTAATATAATTTTTTTATCTTCTATTAAAGTTATTTGAGAAAGGAAATTGGAAAGTTAAAGGTAAAAAAGCACTAAGATGTTTCAATTTTATTGGTATTGGACACTTTTCCTATTACTATCCATAGAAAAAGACTGATTATTCAGAATCATATGAGGATTATGAGATGTCTCAAAACCTAAGAAAATATAAAATAAATAATAATTTTGGTAGAAAGAGAAGAATCCTTATAAGAAAGAAATATAAAGAAGATTCATTTAGTAGTTTCTGAGGTGAAGTCAACATTATTTCTCATGTTGAAATAGATTTTTACTCATCAAGTAGTGATAACAAGGAAGAGAGGACTGAACTAGAATAATATTTGAAAGGTGAGTTGGAATCTTGTATTAAGAATGATAAAAAACACAATAAATAAAAGGAAAAAATAGATGATTATATCAAGAAGGTGGATGTTGAAAAATAAGAATATGTAAAAAAGTAAGTAACATATATTGAGGAGAATAAAAATATTAGATTGAAGGTAGATGCGTTTAAGGATATGATAAGTGATCTTGAGAAGAAACTAGATTAAAAGGAGGAAGAGCTATTCAAGAACCAAACAATCTATCTAGTATCACAAAATGAGGTAAATATGTGTAGATAAGATTTTAACAAGTCTACTTAAGTGAAAGGTGAATCTTCTCAGGCTATTGAGTAAAAAAACTCTAACAGACAATGTAAATCTATTCTTAATATGTCTCAATTTTTTCTTCTATTTTTAATTGTATAGGTATTAAAAATCATCATGAATCAGGTTAGAGTAAGAAGAAAATCAAGAGGATATCTTTCACATCAAAGTAAGGGAAGAACATTCTAAGGATACCACTTCCCCTAGGTAAAATAAGGATCAATCTAAAGGAATACATCCCAAAAAAAAACCAAGATAGATTTATGATCAAAGTGAAAGGAAAAATTTTAGATGTTTTTCTAGAGATATGGAAGGTATAGGCACCAATCATACTATTTATGGTATGATATTTCATTTATAGGGTAGATTTATGAACTAAGGGGGAGCTTTAGTGGGAAAATGAGAGATAATTCTCAAAGTAAATAAGATATGACCAGTACTTCACCAAATCTATCCACTCATAACATTTTAGAATATTTGAAAGATGTGTGGAAAATGAGACTAAAAAGGTCATAAGGATGAGGAATGCATGGTTATCTTACCAAACAACTTCCCTATGAATATAAATGGAATTAAAATCAAAATATAATAAAGGAAACTAAAATTTTCAAGAATCCTTGCAATTAAAATACCAATAAGTTGTGAAAGGAAGAATATAATTCATGATAATTAGACCTTACTAGCTAGAGATGAAAAAAATGAAGAAATAATATATGGATACTAAATATAAAGTAAAAAGTGGTTACACATGAATAAGTTTTCATTCATGAGAATATTTCAAAAAATACAGGCTTAAAAGTTTAAGAAAAATAACACGAAAGGAGAGGTCTATGTGGGAATGACACAAAATATTTTATGAAAATCCTACCATCCCAATAAGAGATCATGAAAAAGATAATACAATCAAAATTCAATAAAGTTTACTTGAAATCCAAGGTGAATTAAACCTCTTCACATAAATAATTGGTTCAAGAGGAGAATATGAGTAAGAAACCTATTAAGACTGTTTATAGGAAAAGAAATTATGAGGCTGGAAGTAAATAGTGGACTAGGTTGAAAGGAAGCTCTTAATGTGACTGTTAATTATAAGAAATAAAGAGGTCCCTCCTTATTCTCTATTATTCTTGTTTATTTACGATAGTTTGAAAATAATTAAAGGATGATATTGAGTATTTTATGTACTATACAACAAAGAATATGTTATTCATGGTGTATCTTAACTACCAAGAAGAGAAGAAAATAAGTGAATCTATTTAGTGATAGAAAACACGAGGAGTTATAAAAAATTTATATGCTATGTGATTCTAGAATTTATAGATAGCCCTATAAAAACCAAATAATAAGGTATTTAATAACACTTACAACCCTTATTTTGGATTATATCAAATATTTTTATAAAGGGGGAGTGTTGGTTGATGAAAAGATGAGAAAAAGAAGGAGTATATGTGTTTTTTACTAGAAAATTTTGATGTTTTTGTTGAGATGTGTGCATGATAACAACTAGTAGTTAAATATATCTTGATTAGACCCAAAATGAGATTATTAGAATTGTATCACATATATGGTTGTTTATAGAAAATATTTATAATATTTATTATACATTATTGTTTTATATAAAGGGATATCACATATATACTTAGAGTTTCTTGACTAAAGGAAAATTTTTATGAAATCCATGTGGTTTTATACTCCTCTCAAGTGAAACAATATGTAATTTAGATTTGTAAAAGAGAGAATAATTTTTATTATATTTAAAGAAATAAAATTTGATGAGAATAAAATCCCATAGTTTCCTTTATATTTTTTATAAATAATGGAGAGACAAAGAAACACACATATTAACATGAGAAGTGCTTAGAGGTATTGAAAAAAAAAATACAAAGGGGGATATTGAAGTGCCCAAGTGTTGGATTGTATTTATTTTTCAATATGTTAATATGTGTTTGGTAAAACTGAGAGATATGTTAAGAATTATTGAAAGTTAGCCCAAGTGGTGTTGATTTAAATTGAGTTTAGTCTAGAATAATTCAAGGCTAGAAAAAATCAATGTAAGGGTAAACAAAATATGTTCAAGGGTTATATTAAAGTTTCACTACCTATGTAAAGGTATGCAGATAACTACGTAAAGGTATTATGAAGCCTGTGTAAAGGTGAGTCCAAATTTCCGCCTCACATGTAAAGGTAACATTGAAATTTAGGATCTATGTAAAGGTAAAAGTGAGATACATAAATGTAATTTAGTAATTATGTAAAGGTCATATGAGATATATGATGGCTATATAAGGGTAATCTAATATCATTTAAGGGTAACTGATGGATTATGTGAAGGTTAATCCAAGCCACGTAAAGGTTTCTTAGTTTCTAAGAGCTATGTAATGGTCATTTGGACCTATGTAAGGGTAAAACTAGAAAACCAAAGGCTGTATAAAGGTATGTTGAGTTTTCAAAATTCATTTATGATGAAGAGAACAAATCAAACAATGCATATAATGTTCATGTAAATATACATTATAGTGATTCAAATTACTTATGATTAAAGATGAAGAGTAAGGATATAATCCGTTAATAGATGAGATGTTTAAATGGGAAGATAAGAGAAGCCACATCACAATAAAGGTTATTGTGCATGAGAAATGAGAATAATACTCACACCACACTAAAATATATTTTTTGTTTTCATTTTGGTGGGTGTTTTAAGAAATAATTCCACTTGTGAGAAACAATGATAGTGAAATAGTGAGCGAGTGTGTATGGTGAGCTGGGCCGAGTGAAGGTCAAGTAGGCATCAATGAGTTATAAATAGTGAGAGATTTCCCCTAAATCATAGTGATGATTATGGTGATATTAAACTATAAAGGACATTTTCCTATTCCATATAGGTTCATGTGGTTATGAATGTGGATAAACCCAAGAATATGAGTGTACAATTTTTTTATGCTGATCGTATTACTTTGAGATCATCATTAGGATTTGAGGGAGTGTACAAATTTGGATCGTATGACTTGATTGTAAGATTATGAAATGGAAAAGATGGTGTTTTTGACATGAGAACCACACCACAAGTAGGATGTCTATGTGAAAAATGAGCATACTACTATGAACATGGTGGTTTTTCAAAGAATTAAAGTAGTGAATTTCATATAGAGTAAAAAGAAAAAAAATACCCAAATATTTAGGTGATTTAAATGAGGATAATTGATCAAGATTTAAGTAATATTGAATGAAAAATAAAATCTTAAACTTATTGACCAATTTAAATGAGAATATCATGCCAATATTTTAAGATCAAGGAGTTTCCATTTTTTAAATATGGAAGATAATATTCACACTGTTATTATGTGAATATAAAAGTGTAGGTAAAAAGAAGTACGTGTGAAGAATTATTAGAGAAATAATGAACACCGTGTAAGAAATATGAGAGACCAATACTTTCTAGTATTTTATAGAGAAGATGAGTCTAAATATAGGGATTTATTTTGATAGAGAAGAATACCCACTTCCCAAGTATTCAAAAGGAAGATAAATAACTAGATAGTTTAATATCTGGAGAGAGTTTTGAGACTAGAAGTGCTGATCGCCATTTTCAACTAACAAATTTCTTAAAGGTGTACATGAGTAAACCATATTATTTATGATTGTGGAGAAATATCATATAAATTGGTGTTGAATCAAACAATAGTAGAAGAATTAGGTCTTTCTTATTCATATCATAACACTGTAGTAGGAAGTGTGGAGCTGTAGACTCTCCTATGTAAAACAAGAGCTAGAATACAATGCGACTCTTTGTTGATAGAACTATGATATTCCTTGTAGTTTTAACTACTTTTGGATATAGTTTAGAAACCATGATTTAGGTATTTAACCAATCATGATAAGGAGTAGGCTTTTATACCAAACCTTTCGAATCCTTATGTGCCTTTTCTATGATTTCATCTATATGCAAGTGAGTAAGGGTGAGATAATATTTAAGAGTATATTGAGACCTTAACTAGTCATAAAGGTAAGGTTAAAATAGAGTAACTTATAGAAAAAGAGATCATTGATTCAACTTCTCCCCCTCTCAATGATCCAACCAGATATAGAAACTTTAGGAGACAACATGGATAAGAAAATTAAATTTACCAAATCTAAAACTCACACTTACTAAATTACCCATGTATCTCTTTCCACCTTGGAGTATTGAGGAAAATATATAAATGTTATTCATGATCTTCATAGCACTTAGATTATATTAAGATATCATCAATAAAAACCACAACAAATTTATCATGATAATCTTTGAATATTATATTCATTAGATCCATAAATATAAATAGTGATTTTTTAACCTAAAGGGAATTACTGTGAACTCATAATTCCCATACATTTTTAAAAAACATATCTTTGGTATATAATCCTTATTGACTATTAATTTATGATAAATGGAACAATAATTAATCTTTGAGAATCATTAATCCCATGAAATTTGATCAAAAAAATCATCAATGCAAGGTAAATGATACTTGTTCTTAATAGTAATGACATTGATTTCTCTATAATTGATGCACAAACTCATATACCCATACTTATTTTTCAAAAATAATATAGTTTCTCCCCAAGTTGGAACACTAGGGTGTATAAATACCTTGTCTCACAACTTTTAAATTTGTTTCTTTAATTCCATAAATTTCACCTGATCCATTCTTTAAGGAGGCTTAGATATGGGTTTTGAATTAAGGATAAGTTCAATAGAGAACTGAACTTCACAGTCAGGTGTATATCTTGGTTTTTAATTAGTAAATACATCAATATAATCCCTCACAATAGATACATACTCTATTCTTAGTATATCATTATCATTCTCTATTTCAACTTCACTAAGAATTTCATTAATACAAGAAACTAGAGGTGGTTATGAAAATGAATTAGGTAACAAATTATCTACTCTAAAAATAAGGGATTCTATTCCATCCTCAAATATTGTAATCTAATTATCATGAAAATATATTATTTCATTATACTTTGAGAGATAATATATCTTAATTATTATATCTAAGTCAACCATTGGTATAACAATCAAGTTTTCCACTAAAGAACCCTACATTCGTTTTAATAGAGATAGATCAATTAACTTTCATTTCTATAATATATTCACAAGTAGTTTTAATTAATATCTCATTCCTTAGTGAATTGGGGGATTATTTAATGTTCTTATAAAAATTTCAAGATAAGATTGTATGTGTAGATATAGAGTCAAATAATGCATTTGATAACTTTAAGTTTATGATCAAATTACCTGATACAACATCATTTGGGACCTTAGTTTCTTCTATTGTAATTGAATAAGCCTAACCTTGATCCCTTTTACTCTTTCTAGATATATTCTCTTGACTCTTGGGGCATTGATTTGAATAGTGTCCCATCTTCTTACAATTGAAGTATTGAAAATTTGTGGATTTTTTTTTCTTTTCCTTGCACTTGTGAACATGAAGAGCCTTATCTCCACACTTACAAAAAACTCCCATTCCCTTTAAGAAATCCCCAAGGTGTTTCTTCCCATAGTTATTTCATGTAGTAAATTACACCCATTATTTTCCTTTTCCAAATTTCTTTCACCATGGAACTCAGATAACCTCTTCTTCTCTTTATTTATTTTGAAAGTAAAATACTTGGATAATTAATTCTTAGTATTGATAGAACATGTAACTATCTTCAAATATGAGTAAATTTTTTGAGATTCTAGTTCCCTTTGAAGGATTTGATTCAACCCATAAAATAATCAATCAATCTCACTTTCTGGTTTATGTACATAGTCCGCAACATGTCTTGATAACCTTATAAAGTTAGCCTAATAATCAATAAAAACTTCCTTTTTCCTTTTGATTTAAATTCATTAATTTAATTTCTATTTCATCTCATTTCTCATGAAGAAATGTACATCTCAAATAATATCACCTCAAATTACTTATATTCAATATTATTTATCTCTTATTTCTTTTTGGTGTTTTGAATCAAAGACCACCATTTATCAACATCTCTCTTTAGAAGATATATAGCCATAATAACCTTCTCTATTTCAAAAAATCCTAAATAAAGGAATACCTTATTGAGGGATTTTATCCATTGTTAAACTATTGATGGATTCATGGTTCCAATGATGAATGGAGGTTTATGCCTCATGAAGTAGTTCAACATTGTTCTTCCATGTTATGGATAAATAGGTTATTATATATGGTAAATGTTTTTGGCCATAACCTATGCCGATTACCGTAATATAGTTATATTCTTCTCCACTACAACATCAACCTCATTGACTTGATTTAGAGGGAAATCCCTATATTGATTATGGGTGTTGACATGGTTTTCATTTCTTACATTAGACATCATTTCTAAATAATGGAATATAATTAATTAGTTTATGAATAAAATTATTATTTATAAATCATTGTATATAATTAATATTCATTTATTACAAATTAATATCATGTAATCTATAAATATTTATCCTAAGGGGTTTTCATGGAGTTATATTCTCTAACTATGTTCTTATAAATCTAGCTCCTAAGGTTTTTAACAAACCTATTTTTAATACTAACTGTAACACCCTGACTCTAGTTCCCTAGAGTTGGTGGTTATTTTATTTCAATGGTACATAATAAATAGAAAATGATACTAAATATCTAGTAGTTTATAAGTGTCAAAAAACTAGATACATATATAAAAATTACATTACATTGAAAAATTAAGATACATCAACTGAATATATGAAAAATTATTATTTCTACTTGAAAATATATATGTCACATGTAGTAGTATTCATGGTTTCCTGAGGAAATGGTAAACAATATAAAAGGGTGAGCTCAAATGCTCAGTAAGGGGTAGAGTACCACATAAGCTATCATATATAATCATATAATCAATAATATTATAGGAATAAATAAACACCATTAAAAATAATATATCCATGGATTTTATAATAATAAATAAATACTTGGATAATAATAACTGATCTCACAATGATGAAATGATTAATACCGAACATCATAAAAATACCGTCAAGGCCTCATACCATGACATAATATATAAATGGGTAAGGATTATACCAAATAACCAACTAGTTTTTCTCATGAGACCTACTAATTCATCAAGGGGATATATAATTCTAGGACTCTTCTATCACACAACAAGTCCAATGCATACATCATATGAATAGAATAGATAAAAAATACAAATAATAATGTTCCCTAAGGGACCTGATACATAATAATGTCTACATAATCAATATTTTTCCATATATGAATAATGGATATACAAAATATCAATATTTCCCCATTCAATGGAATAATATGACTATCTAGGTTAATATCCCATAATCAACTAGAAATAATAATATATTTATAATGTAATGTAAAGTAACCTTATCAAAATAATGATAAAAAGCTCATAACAAAGATTAATTTCATGATATAAGGACATCAATAGGAAACAATCCTTCATTATGGTTCATAAAGAGCTCGTAAATCATCTATAACATATATCCTAGGAGTTTTAATCTAGATGTGTAGTTAGGCCCAATAGTTATGCACCGAGTGAAGGCCAGGATAATACCCAACTAATGTGAGTTGAATTTTCCCAAATTTTTGTCTACTTTTCATTGGAAATTTACCCCTAATTAATTTAAATACTAGGTAAATCATACATCTTTTATACTTTGGTAAAATCTAGAATTAATTTGTTAAATGACTAAAATCATGGTTTTTAATTTTTTTATTCATCCTTAGGATTTTAATGAAAATCCACACATTTATTGATTTAGTAATTTTATTGTTTAAAGGATTTTAAGTATGTTTTTTATTGTCTTTATTCTTTTTAAAATTAATTCAGACAAAACCTACCCTAAAAGATGGAATTTTTAGAGTTTTCAAGGAAAAATGATAAAGGAAGTTGATTGAACATTTTTTCCCAGGATCATAAGACTTCAGGTATTTTATAAATTTTAGGATGAACACCAACATAAGTATTTTCCAGATTCATCATAAGCCTTTGGCCCTGAGCATAAGGATTTTCTAGTCAACGTAAGGGTTTTCTGGTCATCATGGGATTATGATATTTTTTGGAGAATATTCCCACCATAAGACATTAAATCCTTATAATGTGATGATCAACTACAAGCGCCTCACCCCAAGATACTATGCATGATCCAACCTACCACACCCAATTCACAAGAAGGACCAGTCACACCATAACAATTATGGTCAATTGTGAAATACCCTAACTCAAGACCAAGTCTTTTTCTCTAAATCCCATTTACTAAAGGACCATACCTCCCAATAAAACCTATCTTACACTATAATATGATACAAAAAATCATGTCACCTCATTATTATTATTAAAGTAATACAATGATTGATTATGAGAGAATGTATATGAAGTGAAAGGATTTGAGATGTTCTCACATGATTGAATCTAGACCCTCAAACTTCACATGTGAAAACATCTAAAGAGATGAATTTCAAGGATAAAATAGAGGAATATTTTCAAAGGTGTTGAATTTTTTAGAGAAAAAAAGAAATAAATGCTTCTCAAATGAAGTCTTGAAGCATGAAAAGAACCTATTACCATTTTACTATAAATGAGTAACTATTCACTATGGTTGGAGCCAACTTCTATGACTACTCAATTGAGAGATGAACTACTTCTGGTTTATTTATTCCTTTTCATTTATTTCTTCTATAACAACTCTTTGTTAATGGTATATTAATACATTAGTGTCCAAGATGAGGATACTAATTACACCCCATGTGGATGAATTAGATAATTAATTAAACTTATCTTTTGTTCATATATCTGAATTTATTTGAATTGTTTATATAATTAGAAGATTTAATTATTTCTATATACTTTAAATTCATCCTACCTTTTCACTGTATTACAAACAAATGAAACTTAGGTTCTCTCTACTACTTGTGATTGTGAGTAGTGGGTTAATCTAATGGTGATCAGAAATCTTCAATCACTGGGATAAGTGTGATTGGAAGTTTTGTTGATCATTTTATCCCTCCGATTAATCCAAAACATACATAAGAGGATAACCAAGTGTGGTTTTACTTGATTAGAGAGAGAAAAAGAGATTAATGAATAAAATAATGATTTAACATGCAAGTTGAGGAGATATTTGAGGTTAGGTCACTACTCTTTAAATTGATTCCAAAACCAAATCCATTACATATAATCAAATTTTCTCACTATTTTCATACTTCTAACCCAAAAAAAAATAAAACACCCATAACACTCTCCTATTTGGATACAAACCAAGTCTCACTACTACTAAATTAATTTGAGTTCAAATTTCATTAATTAGAATCCCCACAATACGTCATTCATCAACCTAAAACTATTATTAGGGTGGTCAGTGTTATGTTCTTATTTTTTTTAAAAATTATTTTAACAAATGAATAGATCCAATTCATCCCACCTTGATAGTTTTGATTCGGAGTTTGAATGAGATGTGATGGTAAGAATTAGAACATTAAAAAATTATTGAATAAGTGGAGAGAGAGTTTGTCACAATTCAATTGAATCTCTCTACCTCTTTGTCTTCTTCCTAAAAAATAGTAACCCTAGGATGTAAAAACATGTGAGACAATATAGTTCAATTAGATTGGACCTTGAGGTAATTATATGACCAAACTTCAATATTAATAATCAACTTCAACAACCTAATAACAAATAATTCTTTGACCTTAAAAATAGAATGATCCAATTCCTGCCAAAGTTTCATGGCTTGGAAGGATATGATCATAATTGAAACTTAAAATAATTTAATGAAATTTTTATAAATTCAATCCTAGAGTATTTTCAGAAGAACAATTCTACTGGAATGTGTTCCCTTCTCCCTTGAAGGCTCCACAAAGGAGAGGATCTATAAATTCCAACCCAGAGAGATCACCACTTGGTATGAACTTCATAAAACCTTCCTCTAGAAATATTTTCCTACATCAAGATTTCCCATATTAGGAAATAGACATATTCAATAAATAAATCACGTGGAGAGACTCTTTATGAGTTTTGGGAGAAGTTCAAGTGGTTAACAACATCTTTAACACAAAAAACCTATAAAGATAATCATTTCATGGTATTATTTTTACCAAGTATTGATGGATAGTGACCAAAAACTTTTGGATGCTTTTTTTTGGAGGAACACAGATCAATAAAACCCTACTAAAGTTAGATAGTTTATAGAGAGTATTCCCCAAAATTCATAATAATTTAGTATGAGAACTACAACAAGGGGAGTACTTGAGGTATAAATTTATCACTATCCATTATATAAAAAACTTATGGAATATCTAAACTCTCTTTTGAGATAGTTAGTTGTAATTTTTTAGAAGAACACACCTTCTACCCCCTTGGATCTTCCAACTCTATCACTACTTGGAGAAATAAATTGATGGTTTCCTATAGGTGCAATAAATCTATGATGCCATGTACCAAAGATAGTACTAGTAGTAACTGAGCTATGATCAAGGAAGCAGAGAGTTTTCCAATACTCAATATAGAGTTGGAAACCAAAAACCTCAGAGACCACCCTTCTAGTAAGTTTATCAATAATTTTTTTTATCCACCACCCTTTAAGAGATAGATATCTCAACCATCCATAAGCTATCAAATAGGGAAAGATCAAGAATCCTCAATAGAGGACCCAATGAAACATCTTTCAAAGTACAACAACCAGATCTTGACTGCCACTAATGAATTGAGAAACAATGATTCAGGTGCAATTCATGCACAAAAAATTCCTAACCCCAAGGATAATGTTATCTCTATCACATTAATAAGTGACAAGGTGTTTTAGAATAATGAAGAATCATTATCTCAAGCTAGATATATAAGTGAAAAAACCACTAAACCTGAATAATATATCATTTAAAACGATCTATAAGAATAAACACCTATATAGTTGACCCCAGGGAAGAAATATAAAGGAAAATACAAGGCATGATACTCAAATCATACCCAAAATCACTTATCTATAAGGATTAAACCCCCCAAGACACCCAGTGAAGACAAACTATAATAAGAGATCCTAGAGATATTCAAAAGATTGGATATCAGTATTTATTTTCTAGAATCCATATGCCAAATCCCATGGTATGAAAAATTTATCAAAGACATATGAATCGATAAAAGAAGATTTCAAGGACATGAAATGGTAAGTTTAGGTATAATTTTTTACCTTATTATACCAAAAATACCTAGGAAATTCCAATATACATCTACCTTCACCATACCTTGCACTATATGAGAATTGATTTTTTACAATGCACTGTGTGATTTAGGTAGTAATGAAAAAAGGGCCTACAGCCTGCGAGCTTCATGAATATGGGGTGGATGTGGGGTTGGATGGGCCTAAAATTTTTGACAGTTTTGAGTGCAGGATTATGTGGGTTAATACTACATAGAGGCAGGCTAAGGTGGGTAAAAATATGCGGGTGAAGACTTTCCCGTGGTCCAAATTTATAAAAAATAAATCAACAACTCTGTGAAATTCACTCACATGAGTAGTCAACATTTCTAATAGTGAGTTTGAAGGAGGGATCAAGAATATGATTGACAATGATCCAATTCTTGGAAGAGGAGAGTAAGGCATGAAAATTAGGGATGATTATAGTAGGGTCTCACTCACCACCAATCATGACCTTGATGAGGTTGCCACCATTGTACAAAACCACCATGCTAATGGACATTGCTCTATCCTAGAAACCTTAGTGGTTAGAGTAAATTTATTCATAGAGAAAAATAAAAAACCTTTTTGATTGATTGAAATAACACATTGGCTGATATTCATAACCAAATAATCATGTGGATGATTAGAGCGACTGGTTCAACTCAATCATATTTTGCGATTCTGATGCCCGTACACTATGAAGAATTATAAAAATATATTATTTAAATGCATATGATTAATAATTTTATTTTTTTAAAGTTATAAAAAACCTGAGGGTTACCCATGGGATTATATGGGGTGGGGTGGATTTGATATTTTTTGTTCGCATTGTATGTAGGTTTTTTTTGGAAAAATCCAAATGGGATCAAACTTGTGTAGTCTTGGTCCACCCCACCCATTTTACATCACCAGGTTTAGGAGAATAAGTTAATGTAATGCCTTAATTAATTTATTATTCATTGTATATAGGTGATCTAAAAACCCACCAAAGTTGTAAAACTTTATAACCAAACTACTGACTATTTGGATAGATTTCTATAAAATGTTCTGGTAAGTGTACTAGGATTTCACCCCTGTTGATATATACATTCTAAATATAGAGGAAGAAAGAGGTAATGTTTAATCCTCTATCATTATAGATAATACTTTTCTAAAGATTACTAAAACTATAATTAATTTTAATGAAAGAACTCTTTCAATTACATTTTAAGAATGAACAATGAAATTTAATATTTTTGATTCAATGAAATACCCCATGAGGTGAAATCTATGTTTACATTGAACCATTTTGAGTTAATATGTTTCCCTAATTAAGTGACTAAATTTTTTGATGATATATTTCAATTATGATATTTACTAGAAATACATGATCTTATTTATGTATTTTTATTTTAAAAAGATTTAAATCTAGAAACTGTTATGTATGATGATGAAAGTTATTTTGATTAAAGTAATTTTGATAATTTACTTAGAAATATCATTGATAATTTCACATTACATATGAAGTCTACTAGAATGGATAAATATTATATGAAAACATTATTAGAAACCCCCTTGAACTAGAATTAAAGCCACTTCCATCCAACTTAAAATATGTTTACTTAAAGAAAAATGAGAAATTACTAGTCCTAATTTAAAATAATTTAAATAACAACCAAGAATTCTAAATTCTATAAATTATGAAATAAAACAATAAGAACCTAGGGATTCCTATTTATAGAATTGTTTATGGAATTTATTTCCATTTTATCATTGAGCTGTAGTATAAGGAATATTGGTAAATAAATAAGGTGAAACTGGAGTTTGGTAAAGTTGGGGAACAAAGGAAGATGTAAATAATAGAAATCGAGGAGTTCTAGAGGGAAGATTATTAGAATTAACTACTATATAAGGAAAAGTATATATCTATCTATGAAAAGACCATCCAAAAAATAATCTGTTAAATTAGAGACAATGTGTTACTGTATTCTTCAAGAATCATGCCCATGCTTGGTAAGCTTTATTCCATGTGCAGTGGACCCTATATAGTAACCAATATTTCCTTTTTAGTGGAGTTGAGATCAAAGTAGAAAATTTAAAGCACCCCTTCTAGTTGAATTTACAACAAGTGAATAATTACTATGAATATATTTGGAAAGAATAAATAGAGAATTCCAAACTCCTTTCTACTACCATTGAATAAAGGAACCCCAAGTTGTCTCTTTCCTTCACACTAGTCTATACACTCTTTATTTTTAATCCATTTTCTTTGATAAATGAAATCTTGAATTAATTGGAATTTTATATGAGATAATTTTGGGGGAGAGGAAAAGTAGCTTAGGATATAAATACCATTTTATTTTTTATTTTGTTTATGAGTGTTTTTGGTTTAAAATAAAATAATTCACAATGTTCAAATTCTATTTTCAAAACCTATACATAAAACCTTTTGGATTATTTTTTTAATAATAGAGTGTCTTTAAGATAGGAAAACTTGAGATGAATAATGTCCTATCCAGGAAAATTACCATGCCAAAGTGAAATTATTTCATTGGTTACAAAATTGATAGAGCTAGATGACTACTGAGTGATCTTACCACTGATTTCATTGAATTATTTTCTTTAGAAATGGGGAAAGAGTTATAAATAAAAATGAACTTAGTAGGACCAAAATAAAAACTTGAGGGAACTGGAATGATGAAATAAAAACTAAGTAACTAGAATTTAGTGATTGATTAACACCTCATTAATCTTCCCTAAATTATAATCAGATAGATTATATAAACTGGGGTAAAATGAGCAGATGATAAAAAATCTAGAAATATTACAAATCCAACATAATCACATGTGTGTGTGTGTTATCCATAAAATAAGAGGTAGAGTAACCTAAGATATAAATTACCAAGTTTTGATTATATGCATTGAGTATTACAATTAGTCATATATGATACATGATGCCATAGGATGGTTTAGTTTTGGGTTTAGCTCCACTCATTCAATAAGTTATTTTCAAAATTATGGCTGGGAAAAAATTAAATAAGTGCCAAGTGACAAAGGGGATGGATAGATTTGGGAAATTATAAACTTAGATAAATAAGTGGTAGAATATATATCTAAATTTCATTTAGAAAGTATCAAGAAAGTTTGAAAATGAACTTTGGATAAGGGAGCTTAGGGTAAAGGGATTTAGGAAGGTTTCACTTATTAATATATTTATTCCTCTATGATATATTATATTAATAACCTATAACTAGAAATTTTGATTAAATTTAAATAAGGAAGTAATATTTTTTTAACATATAAGGTGTGAAATTTAAAATAAGGGATGAATTTGGGCCTTTCTCTCTTTTGTTATATACACTTGAACCTAGTAAGGACCATATTTTTTTACAACAATATTTTTCATTAATATAATATTGTGTATCGCCTAAGAGTGAAATAGTTTAAGTGTGGGGGAGTGATGAGATCTAAAATTTACCAAATTTTGTCCAATTTTAATTTGAAATAATCCCCTAATTAATTTAAATACAAGGTAAATTATACTCTTTTGATACTTTGGCAATCTTTGGAATTAATTTTTGAAATGAATAAAATCATGGGTTTTAATTGTTTTATTCATTGTTAGGATTTAAATGAAACTACATACATTGATTTATTTAAGAATTTCATTTTTTAGAGGATTTTAAACATGAGTTTTATTGTTTTTAATCATTATATACTTAATTAGGATAAATCCTACACTGAAAAATAAAATTTTCATAGTTTTAAAGGAAAAATGATGAAGACATCCGATCGTAAATCTTTTCTAAAGATTGTAAAACTTTAGGAATTTTCCAAATTTTGGGCTGATCACCAACATATGGCTTTTCTAAAATCATCATAAGCCTCTAAACCCAAGTGTATGGATTTTTAAGTCAATGTATGGATTTTGTAATCATCATAAGGATTTATAACTTTGATTTTTTTGGAGAAGCTACCTATCATAAAACTTTAAAGCCTTACAATGTAAAACTCAACCACAATTACCTCACCCCAAGCTACCATGTGTGATCCAACCTACCATACCCAATTCAAAAGCATCACCAGTCACAATATAATGATTAGAACCATTTTTGATTTACACCAACTTAGGACCAAGTCTATTTCTATGAATTCCATGCACTAATGGCCCATGACACCCAGTAGAACCTATATTCCATTGTACTATAATGTATCAAATCATTTCACCTCATTATTCTTCTCAAAGGTTCACAAATATTGAGTGTAAGATAATGTCCAAAAAGCTAAAGGATTACATATGTACTCACATGGTGAAATCCAGACCCTTGAACTTCAGATGTGACAACATAGAAAGAGAGGAAGATCATTACAAAAATTTATGAATATTCTCAGAGGCATTGAAATTTTTAGATAATGGAAAATAAATCTATAATGCTCATCTAGATAATGATTTGGTGTTTTCAAATAACCTTCAATAATTATGCTATAAATAGGGAACTATTCCATATGGTTAGAGGATTATTCCATGTCTACTTGATCGAGGTATTATTTTATATTAGTTTATTTATTCCTTTTCATTTTTTCTTCTGTAATAAACCTCATATTATGGAACATTAAGGCATTAATATCTAAGATGAGGAGACTCCCTACACCCCCTATTGAAGAATCTAATACTTAATTGAATATCTCTATTTTTTTATCTCTATTTATTTATTTGTTTTTTTATAAAATCATGATAATTCCTTATTATTATGAAGTTTGAATCTACCCTCCCTATTTTAATGGATTTCCCACACATACCAATTTGGTTCTCTGTACTACTTATAATCATGAGTAGTGGGTTGATCTAAGGGTGATTAAAAATCTTTGATCACTGGTCTAGGTTCTATTAGAGGTTAAAATGATTATTTAAACCCTATTATTAATCTAAAGCATCTATGATAGGATAATTGAGTTATGTTTCACTTTATTAGAGAGATAACATGAGAGTAAAATAATATAAAAATTATTTAATAGGTTAAGTGAGGGGATATTCAAGGTTAGACCACTAATCTTTTAAAATAATTCCAAAACCAAATCAATTGTATAAAATATAATTAAATAAAAATTTCACAATTAAAACCTATAAAACAAAATAAAAAAAACACTTATAACACTCTACTCTCCAAATACAACTTGATCCTCATTACTATTGTATTAATTTAATTTTAAATTTTGTTTGCTGGTGGCATTGTATGTAGAGACCTGAAGCTTAAAGTACATGGACATTACATTACTTTAGCGGAATACATAATACATAAAAAAAACAGACACACAAGGACCGTAATAGTTTAGTGTCTTTGGAAACTTGGAACGTAATATTCTAATCGTGGTGAAAGATCTTCAACATCTCCCATAAATATCTTCCCTTTTTTTTTCTTACCTAAAACCTTTATTTATATCCTGGGGAAAAGAAAACAAAAAAGGGTGAGCTCAAATGCTCAGTAAGGGTAAACAAAAGAAATATCAATCACATCATATTCATAAGAACATAACATTTTAGAAATCTTAACCTGCAAAAGAGATCATAATATCATAACATGGGATAAATCATAGTAGTGAAATGTAATCCCAATAATCATCACTTAAAACATGAAAATTTTTGGCATACACACATAATCATACAGAATCATTTCTTATTAGTCAAGACTCGTTTCCAAGACTATATTAGTGGACAAAGTCCATTTCTGAACCGAGTTCACTCCTTGTTTCAGTCCTGTTTCACTGAACCGGTTTAACCTGCCGTTCTAGCCATGTCTATCTCATGAGATATAAAATTTTTACCCAATTCATTGGAGGGAGATATAGGTCCCACCCATCTCATAATGATACCATTCTTATGTGTGCCACAAAATCATAAACCATACATCATAGCATAACCCATGTAATAAAAATGGGATTCTTAAACATCATGACATCATAAAACAATTCATATAAGATAAAGGAATTCATAAAAATAATTTCATCACAACATAATCAAATCAATGTAATAATAGGGATAGAAACAGAACCCTTTATTATCTTAGATGGAAAATAATTCTGATAAAACACTTGAACTACATTCTTGAGGAAAATATCCTTTCTATTTCAAAAACATTTTCCTTTCTTAAGATGTCATACAATTTTAAACTAAAAGAAGTTGATTAAAAATAAACTTGAAAACTTGTAAAGTAAGCTTCTTGGAAATAATGTTTTAAAAATCCATTCATGCCGTATAAGTTAAAAAAACATTCTTCTCTTACTTTTGTCGGAAAAGTCAAAAAGTACCTCGTACGAAAAACGAAAAAAGATTATTTTAATATCTTTTACTAGAAACTCACCGAAGGGTAAAATTGGATTTAAAAATTTGTAGGTGGATGGAAATAATATTACATATTGAGTAAACATGGATTTGGATGATAAAATACACCCCAATAAATACCTAAGTATAAACAATCTCGGATAAAAATGAGATTGTGATATTTCCCTTACCTTAGGTCCGATTTGCTCCGTAAGTGTCCGAACCTCCTATATAATGATTCAAATAGTGTCATTGACCTATTCCAGAATCATACTCATTATTATGATATCATATATGGTTCACTTATGACTTTATTTTACCCGTTCTTTTGTAAATTCCATGTTAAAGAGCGTTTTGGGTAAAATCGTTTCATTTGTCGTCTGTGTTTTGACTTGTAATTATTCATATGATTACTTATATCATGATTACTTAATTCCAGAATATAAAACAGGATTTATATATATAATATATATTAAGAATATACATATATATAATAGATCGATAAATGGAAAGAAATACACCATTCATGGAGACGGTAGGCCGTACGTACGCATGAACGCTGTTTTCGTTTCCTTATTGAGTTGAATGGAATTAAGTAGATGACATACATATATATATACATAAATTCAGTAGCTTTATAATTTCATATATTTCATTATTATTACTTATATATACTTTATAATCATTCTTTAATGGTTAACATGGAGAATGAATCTCATCGCGTCGTGGAGACGGTATTCCGTACGTACGCAAGAGCGATGATATCGTTCCCATGATCATGAAATTTTATTGGAGTGTATGTATACTATTACAGAATCAATATCACTTTAAAATAATCATATATAGTTATTATTTACACCATTATACCCATCCAAGTAAGGTGGTGGTGGAAAATAGATTACACCACGGCGTGGAGACGGTATTCCGTACGTACGCACGCGTGGTGATTTCGTTTTCCATAGGATGGATACATGGTGAAATAGGGTTGTTTCATAATTATAATAACATATAAGTATATTAGTGATACTGATGTTATTACTTCTTAA
This sequence comes from Viscum album, assembly GCA_963277665.1. Lineage (NCBI taxonomy): Eukaryota > Viridiplantae > Streptophyta > Magnoliopsida > Santalales > Viscaceae > Viscum > Viscum album. The sequence goes on from OY728131.1 coordinate 368,440,766, forward strand.
CGAAACAACCTAAGAAGAAGGAGTGGAAGAAGAAATAAAGTTGAAATAATCGGTAACAGACATGACCTCTTCTTTGAAGCGCCTCTTTGAGACCTCCTCTTAGGGAACTAAAATTGGTCTTTAAAGAAGACCAGATCCTCTAGGATGTTTCTATGGAATTGGAGAAGAGAATTTGGCAGGGTTTGGCTGAGCTTGAAGGCTCAAAGTGGTGTGAGGAAGAGAGGGAGGAGGTGCCCTTTTATAAGGGAGGAGAGGGGCACCTTTGGAAAAACTAAAAAGATTATTTTATTATAAAGTCATATTCGGTTTTAAATAGCTCCAAATTGATTTATTTCGATGCTAAGGTGGGGATGGGTCGAAATAATCTCATCCAATATAATTTAGACAAGTTTAGGTTCCTATTTTAACCTTATCATTTATATTTAACTTTAAGTTAGATAATTTTACTTTTACCGTGTCTTTTTGTGTTCTTACACTATAAGGTTAATAAACTTACTATAACAAGAAAAACGAACCCCAAGTTGTTTATTATTAATATATATAATCTTATCTAAGTCATTTTTCCGAACCTTAGATTTTTAGGAATACAATAACAATTAATAATATAATATTGGTTTTAAAAACTATTTTATGTCAATTTTGACACTATTTGGTAATTGATTTTTGTGAAAATCATAACAGAATGATTAGTTCGAAAAAAGTTAATTAAATCAACACTAACATGTCATAGTAACATAGATTTTTTTTTTAATTCATTAAAAGTCTCAAATTACATTTATTTGGGTATTTATAACATCAATTATGTCAATATTTCATTAATAAGATAATTACTGAATCATCATTGTGTCATAAATAAATTAAATTATTTAAAGTCTAAAAATTAAAAATAAAATATCATTATTTAGGAAATATTTTTATATTTCTAATGAATATTTATAGTCAAATTTATCTTATGTATAACCCTATATTAAAAATGATTTACTTATTAAACTTTGATTTTAATTATTTTAACCCTTCTTTAAATAAATTAATAATAAATGTCCTAATCTAATCCAAGTGGGCCTAAATGGTCATATTTTATTCCTAAGGTTGTTTTTGGTCTAATTACACTTATCCAATAGAATTAGGACATGTTTTAGGGTAATAATAATATCCTTTTTACCCTTAATTACCCTATTTACTTTTAACCGTGGTAAATAAAAGTAAAAAGTTACTATTCACCAAAAATTATTTTCATCTCATTGAACCACATTTTACTTAATGAAATCAACCGTGTCTCTCATATTTTTGAAATTCCACTCACAGAAGCTGTAAAATTAAGTTTTATGAAAAATTCATTTTTTTTAACTACCACTTAGTGGTTTCACTATTCATAAAAAAGTGAAAGTTTCCAGAAAAATACCAAAAATTAGGCCTAAGCTATATTAGATATTATGAACTAAAAAATGATGTCTATTTTACCAAATTCAAAAAATATCAGTTGCATTAATTAATTTAAAAATTAATTCCCGTCTTCAAAACAAATAGCGTGTTTTTAAGAGATAATAAATATCAAAAGATTGACACTTGTTTATGTCTGGTTTAAATGTAAAATTACATCCAATGACCAACATTGTATTAAATTGTAAAAATATATTCTAAATATACTTTAAAACAACTCAAATTAATAATTTATCACTATTAATTATTTCGATTAAAAAGGTTGTTTTTAATTAAAATATAGTAATTTTCACTATTCATCAGAAAATGAAAGTTATCCGAAAAGTACCAAAATTTCCCCCTAAGCTAATTTAGATATTCCAAATCCAAAAATGAAGTCCATTTTGAAAAATAAAATTTTCAAAATTTCAAAAAGTGGTTATTACTATTCATAACAGCTAGTTTTAATAATATTTTAATAGCATATTGTTGTTTAGTGAAACTCGTTATTGCGTACTACACACGCTATCGAGGAAGGTGGCGATTACGTGTAATGCAAGGCAAGTCAAGGATGTGTGTTGTGAAAGCTCCTTTTGGTGTAGCGTACAACACAAGACATTAATGAAATTAAAAAGAATATTTTTCATAAAATCTCGGGGTGTTACATTCTACCCCCCTTAAAATTAATTTCGCCCTTGAAATTCGTCGAGGTTTTAAATGGGTTACTACTCGAAAGTTTATTTAATAGAAACCCACATCGTAAAAAGGAATACCAAAACCAATCTTTAAAAACAAAAGTATGAAACGTAACAGTTACCCAAATAAACTAATCACTGGGTTTCCACATAGATGAAAATATGGATATGGAAGAGAAATCTAACCATCATGTTCTGATGGAGAGTGGTAGAGAACATGGCTATGGAAAAGTCAGCAATCACAAATCCATAGATTTGTAATGATCTAAGGTACCATCTGATTCGTCGGATATAAGGGCACTAGGACAACATTTTTGGTTTTCAAGATCATTAAAAGAAATATTAACATGATTTTGGTACAATATCACTGTTGTTCGTTAATTGAAAAATTTCCACTTCATCCCCTAATGAAATGAAGTTGAATTTGTTATTCGTGATGTTTTAGTAGATAATGTGATAAAATGATGGGTCATTCCATCTGTCTCAAACAAAAGGTTATAAAAGTTATCAAAAATACATAAGTCCATCTATAGTGAGATTAATCATATATGGTTCCTAAAATGGACTTATACTTCATATATCATACTGCTTAATATAATAAAACTAGTTTCTACTAAACAGGGACTTCCTGTAGCCCAATGGTAGGCGATAAAGGCCATTCGCACTTTGGTTGTGGGTTTGATTCCCACAGCCTTGTCCGACGCGATGAGCTATTGCCCGTCCTGCAGGTTGTCCTTTTTCTAAAACTACATTAATATAAAATCCCATCAGTAATATCGAAAAAAGTTCTATCCTTAAACAATACTAGCATATGTCCAACATAATCCATTCCAATCTTTAGGCTTATCTAAAATACTTCGGTCCAAGCTCATAGTATAAATAAAACGATTACTTGAAATGTCATCAACCAAGCATGTGAATACCATCATTTATCCCCCATATATATATTGTTGGTAACATTCCAATCATGTGAATACTTTAATCATGTATTCTCTTGAAAAAATGAATACCCATTGAACCTTAGTGAAAACATGAATGCTGTCAAAAGTTAATTCTTTCCACATACCAAAATCCAAAAATTCTATATACTCAAACCATGATATAACCTTCTCCTTATACCAGTCATGAGATCATGAATACTATCAAACATTTAATTTTCTCCTTATCCCTTCATTATGCGTATATCATCTATTTTCCAAAAATATCTGAATAACCTTTCATTGTTACTAATACCATTAATCATACACTTTCAGAACTTAGGAAAGACAACAGTGTAATAATTCTTAGATGTCTCTTTATTCCATAGTACCATGAGATTACTTATACAACATTACACTTGATAAATATGTAATCATTCAACTAATTTCTTAAACCATTGACCAAGCTTCAACAATTCATTCATCTCACATATCATTTGTAGTCTCTTCATCATCATCAACATAAATACTACCCATACGACCGTACTGATTCTCTTCATGATACTTTACCTTAGGGCATTGGTTTTCATAATGCCCGTACATTCCACATTTAAAACATTTAACCACTGTTGATGTCGTAGCAATACCATTATCCTCATCCATGGTGTTAACTGAACCTTTTCCTTTGCACTTACTGACTTTGTGTACTTCTTTTCCACACCCAAATAATCTTCCAGTTCCCTTGAAACAATCTCCTCGATGCCTCTTCCCACATGATTTACATGAGGGAAATTGAACTTTCTTTCCTCTATGATCATCATGAAACTCCATCTTTCTCTTATTATTTGAGTCAGGAAACTTACCAAAGTTGAGATTATTGATCATATTATGAGATTGCTGATTAGGCATAATAAAAATGTTTGGACTTCCAAATCCCGTTTCATTTGGTTTCTCATGAAGAATATCATTCCATTGTCCGTCATTTCCTCCATTATCATGAATCTTCCTGTTTCCATCCATTTTCTAAAACCCAAAAAGAATAGTGTGAGAGGCAAAAATCATGCTAGGGAAAGCAACATAGTAAATAGGGAGTACCCTCAATATCTAACATCTTAGGTTAAATTCTAAGATCGTTACCGTAGTTCTAGGACCATATCCTATATGTATACTTATCCTTAGGGACATCCCTAGACATACCTTAGAAATATCTCTTGGGATCTCACTAATGTTTTCGCATCCAAGTTTCCAAAGGTTTACTAAACCTTTCCTCTGATACCAACTGTAGAGACTAGAAGCTTAACTTACATGGTCATTACATTACTTTAGCGGAATACTTAATACATAACAAAAACAGACACACAAGGACGGTAATAGTTTAGTGTCTTTGGAAACTTGGAATGTAATCTTCTAATCGTGGTGAAAGATCTTCAACATCTCCCATAAAGATCTTCCCTTTTTTTTCTTAACTAAAACCTTTCTTTATATCATAGGGAAAAGAAAACATAAAAGGGTGAGCTCAAATGATCAGTAAGGGTAAACAAAAGAAATATCAATCACATCATATTCATAAGAACATAACATTTTGGAAATCTTAACCTGCAAAAGAGATCATAATATCATAACATGGGATAAATCATAGTAGTGAAATGTAATCCCAATAATCATCACTTAAAACATTAAACTTTATGGCATACACACATAATCATAGAGAATCATTTCTTATTAGTCAAGACTCATTGCCAAGACTATCTTAGTGGACAAAGTCCATTTCTGAACCGAGTTCACTCCTCGTTTCAGTCCTGTTTCACTGAACTGTTTTAACCTGCCGTTCCAGCCATGTCTATCTTATGAGATATAAAATCTTTACCCAATGCATTGGAGGGAGATATAGGTCCCACCCATCTCATAATGATACCATTATTATGTGTGCCACAAAATCATAAACCATACATCATAGCATAACCCATGTAATAAAAATGGAATTCCTAAACATCATGACATCATAAAACAATTCATATAAAATAAAGTAATTCATAAAAATAATTTCATCACAACATAATCAAATCAATGTAATAATAGGGATAGAAACATAACCCTTTATTATCTTAGATGGAAAATAATTCTGATAAAACACTTGAACTCCATTCTTGGGGAAAATATCCTTTCTATTTCAAAAAATTTTCCTTTCTTAACATGTCATACAATTTTAAACTAAAAGAAGTTGATTAAAAATAAACTTGAAAACTTGTAAAGGAAGCTTCTTGGAAATAATTTTTTAAAAATCCATTCATTCCGTATAAGTTAAAAAAACATTCTTCTCGTACTTTTGTCGGAAAAGTCAAAAAGTACCTCGTACAAAAAACGACAAAATATTCCTTTCATATCTTTTACTAGAAACTCACCGAAGGGTAAAATTGGATTTAAAAAATTGTAGGTGGATGGAAATAATATTACATATTTAGTAAACATGGATTTGGATGATAAAATACACCCCAATAAATACTGAAGTATAAACAATCTCGGATAAAAATGAGATTGTGATATTTCCCTTACCTTAGGTCCGATTTGCTCTGTAAGTGTCCGAATCTCATGAATAATGATTTAAATAGTGTCATTTACTTATTACAGAATCATAATCATTGTTATTATATCATATATGGTTCACTTATGACTTTATTTTACCCGTTCTTTTGTAAATTCCATGTTAAAGAGTGTTTTGGGTAAAATCGGTTCTTTTGTCGTCTGTGTTTTGACTTGTAGTTATTCATATGATTACTTAGATCATGATTACTTAATTCCATAATATAAAACATGATTTATATAATATATATATTATGAATATACATATATATAATAGATTGATAAATGGAAAGAAATACACCGTTCATGGAGACGGTAGGCCGTACGTACGCATGAACGCTGTTTTCGTTTCCTTATTGAGTTGAATGGAATTAAGTAGATGACATACATATATATATATAAATAAATCCAGTAGATTTATAATGTCATATATTTCATTATTATTACTTATATATACTTTATAATCATTCTTTAATGGTTAAGATGGAGAATGAATCTCATCGCGTCGTGGAGACGGTATTCCGTACGTACGCAAGAGCGATGATATCGTTCCCATGATCATGGAATTTTATTGGAGTGTATGTATACTATTAAAGAATCAATATCACTTCACAATAATCATATATAGTTATTATTTACACCATTATACCCATTCAAGTAAGGTGGTGCTGGAAAATAGATTACACCACGGCGTGGAGACGATATTCCGTACGTACGCACACGTGGTGATTTCGTTTTCCATAGGATGGATACATGGTGAAATAGGGTTGTTTCATAATTATAATAACATATCAGTATATTAGTGATACTGATGTTATTACTTCATAATGAAACAAACTAAGAAGAAGAAGTGAAAGAAGAAATAAAGTTGAAATAATCGGTAACAAAAATTACCACTTCTTTGAAGCGCCTCTTTGAGACCTCCTCTTAGGGAACTAAAATTGGTCTTTGAAGAAGACCAGATACTCTAGGATGTTTCTATGGAAGTTTATAAGATAATTTTTCAGGGTTTGGACGAGCTTGAAGGCTCAAAGTGGTGTGAGGAAGAGAGGGAGGAGGTGCCCTTTTATAAGGGAGGAGAGGGGCACCTTTGGAAAAACTAAAAATATTATTTTATTATAAAGTCATATTCGGTTTTAAATAGCTCAAAATTGATTTATTTTGATTCTAAGGTGGGGATGGGTCGAAATCCTCTAATCCAATAGAATTTAGACAAGTTTAGGTTCCTATTTGAACCTTATCATTTATATTTAACTTTAAGTTAGATAATTTTACTTTTACCGTGTCTTTTTGTGTTCTTACACTATAAGGTTAATAAACTTACTATAACAAGCCAAACGAACCCCAAGTTGTTTATTATTAATATATATAACCTTATCTAAGTCATTTGGACAAACCTTATATTTTTAGGAATATAATAACAGTTAATAATATAATATTTTTTTTAAAAACTATTTTATGTCAATTTTGACACTATTTGGTAATTGATTTTTTTGAAAATCATAACAGAATGATTAGTTCGAAAAAAGTTAATTAAATCAACACTAACATGTCATATTAACATATAATTTTTTTTTAATTCATTAAAAGTCTCAAATTACATTTATTTGGGTATTTATAATATCAATTATGTCATTATTTCATTAATAAGATAATTACTGAATCATCATTGTGTCATAAATAAATTAAATTATTTAAAGTCTAAAAATTACAAATAAAATATCATTATGTAGGAAATATTTTTAGATTTCTAATGAATATTTATAGTCGAATTTATCTTATGTATAACCCTATATTAAAAATTATTTACTTATTAAACTTTGATTTTAACTATTTTAACCCTTCTTTAAATAAATTAATAATAAATGTCCTAATCTAATCCAAGTGGGCATAAATGGTCATATTTTATTCCTAAGGTTTTTTTGGTCGAATTACACTTATCCAATAGAATTAGTACATGTATTAGGGTAATAAAAATATGATTTTTACCCTTAATTACCCTATTTACTTTTAACCGTCGTAAATAAAAGCAAAAAGTTACTATTCACCAAAAATTATTTTCATCTCATTGAACCACATTTTACTTACTGACATCAACCGTGTCTCTCGGATTTTTGAAATTCCACTCACAGAAGCGGTAAAATTATGTTTTATGAAAAATTCATTTTTTTTAACTACCACTCAGTGGTTTCACTATTCATAAAAAAGTGAAAGTTTCCAGAAAAATACCAAAAATTAGGCCTAAGCTATATTTGATATTATGAACTCAAAAATGATGTCTATTTTACCAAATTCAAAACATATCAGTTTCATTACTTAATTTAAAAATTAATTCCCATCGTCAAAACAAATAGCGTGTTCTTAAGAGATAATAAATATCAAAATATTGACACTTGTTTATGTCTGGTTTAAATGTGAAATTACATCCAATGACCAAAATTGTATTAAATTATAAAAATATATTCTAAATATACTTTAAAACCACTCAAATAAATAATTTATCACTATTAATTATTTCAATTAAAAAGGTTCTTTTTAATTAAAATTTAGTAATTTTCACTATTCATCAGAAAATGAAAGTTATCCAAAAAGTACCAAAATTTCACCCTAAGCTAATTTCGATATTCCAAATCCAAAAAATGAAGTCCATTTTGAAAAATAAAATTTACAAAATTTCAAAAAGTGGTTATTACTATTCATAATAGCTAGTTTTAATAATATTTTAATAGCATATTGTTGTTTAGTGAAACTCGTTATTGCGTACTACACACGTTATAGAGGAAGGTCGCGATTGCGTGTAATGCAAGGCAAGTCAAGGATGTGTGTTGTGCAAGCTTTTTTTGGTGTAGCGTATAACACAAGACATTAATGAAATTAAAAAAAATATTTTTCATAAAATCTCGGGGTGTTACAGTCTACCCCCCTTAAAATGAATTTCACCCTCGAAATTCCTCGGGGTTATAAATGGGTTACTACTCGAAAGTTTCTTTAATAGAAACCCACATCGTAAAAAGGAATACAAAAACCAATCTTTAAAAACAAAAGTATGAAACCTAAAAATTACCCAAATAAACTAATCACTGGGTTTCCACATAGATGAAAATATGGATATGGAAGAGAAATCTAACCATCATGTTCTGATGGAGAGTGGTAGAGAACATGGCTATGGAAAAGTCAGCAATCCCAAAACCATAGATTTGTGATGATCTAAGGTACCATCTGATTCATCGGATATAAGGGCACTAGGACAACATTTTTGGTTTTCAAGATCATTAAAAGAAATACTTACATGATTTTGGTACAATCTCACTGTTGTTCGTTAATTGAACAATTTCCACTTCATCCCTTAATGAAATGAAGTTGAATTTTTTATTTATGATGTGTTAGTAGATCATGGGATAGAATGATGGGTCATTCCATCTGCCTCAAACAAAAGGTTATAAAAGTTATCAAAAATACATAAGTCCATATATAGTGAGATTAATCATATATGGTTCCTAAAATGGACTTATACTTCATATATCATACTGATTAATATAATAAAACTAGTTTCTATATAATAGGGACTTTCTGTAGGCCAGTGGTAGGTGATAAAGGCCAGTCGCACTTCTGTTGTGGGTTCTATTCCCATAGCCTTGTCTGACGCGATGGGTTGTCGCCCGTCCTGCAGGTTGTCCTTTTTCTAAAACTACATTACTATAAAATCCCATCAGTAATATCAAAAAAAGTTCTATCCTTAAACAATACTAGCATATGTACAACATAATCCATTCCAATCTTTAGTCTTATCTAAAATACTTCGGTCCAAGATCATAGTATAAAGAAAATGATTACTTGAAATGTCATCAACCAAGCATGTGAATACCATCATTTATCCCCTATATATATATAGTTGGTCACATTCCAATCATGTGAATACCTTAATCATGTATTCTCTTGAAAAAATGAATTCCCATTGAACCTTAGAGAAAACATGAATGCTGTCAAAAGTTAACTCTTTCCACATACCAAAATCCAAAAATTCTATATACTCAAACCATGATATAACCTTCTCCTTATATCAGTCATGAGATCATGAATACTATCAAACATTTAATTTTCTCCTTATCCCTTCATTATGCGCATATCATCTATTTTCCAAAAATATCTGAATAACCTTTCATGGTTACTAATACCATTAATCATACACTTTCAGAACTTAGGAAAGGCAACAGTGTAACAATCCTTAGATGTCTCTTTATTCCATAGTACCATGAGATTACTTATACAACATTACACTTGATAAACATGTAATCATTCATCTACCTTCTTAAACCATTGACCGAGCTTCAATAATTCATTCATCTCACATATCATTTGTAGTCTCTTCATCATCATTAACATAAATACTACCCATACGGCCGTACTTATTCTCTTCATGAGACTTTACCTTAGGGAATTGGTTTTCATAATGCCCGTACATTCCACATTTAAAACATTTAACCATTGTTGATGTCGTAGCAATACCATTATCCTCGTCCATAGTGTTAACTGAATTTTTCCTTTGCACTTACTGGTTTTGTGTCCTTCTTTTACACACCCAAAGCATCTTCCAGTTCCCTTGAAAAAATATCCTCGATGCCTCTTCCCACATGATTTACATGAGGGAAATTGAACTTTCTTTCCACTATGATCATCATGAAACTCCATCTTTCTCTTATTATCTGAGTCAGGAAACTTACCAAAGTTGAGATTATTGATCATATTATGAGATTGCTGATTAGGCATTATAACGATGTTTGGACTTCCAAATCCCATTTCATTTGGTTTCTCATGAAGAATATCATTCCATTGTCCGTCATATCCTCCATTATCATGAATCTTCCTGTTTCAAGCCATTTTCTAAAACCCAAAAAGAATAGTGTGAGAGGAAAAAATCATGCTAGGGAAAGCAACATAGTAAAGTGGGAGTACCCTCAATACCTAACATCTTAGGTTAAATTCTAAGATCGTTACCGTAGTTCTAGGATCATATCCTATACGTATACTTATCCTTAGGGACATCCCTAGACATACCTTAGAAATATCTCTAGGGATCTCACTAATGTTTTCGCATCCTAGTTTCCAAAGGTTGACTAAACCTTTCCTCTGATACCAACTGTAGAGAACCGAATCTTAATATACATGGACATTACATTACTTTAGTGGAATAATTAATACATAACAAAAACAGAAACACAAGGACCGTAATAGTTTAGTGTCTTTGGAAACTTGGAACATAATCTTCTAATCATGGTGAAAGATCTTCAACATCTCCCATAAAGATCTTCCCTTTTCTTTCTTAACTAAAACCTTTATTTATATCCTGGGGAAAGGAAAAAATAAAAGGGAGAGATCAAATGCTCAGTAAGGGTAAACAAAAGAAATATCAATCACATCATATTCATAAGAACATAACATTTTGGAAATCTTAACCTGCAAAAGAGATCATAATATCATAACATGGGATAAATCATAGTAGTGAAATGTAATCCCAATAATCATCACCTAAAACATGAACCTTTTTGGCATACACACATAATCATAGAGAATCATTTCTTATTAGTCAATACTCATTTCCAAGACTATCTTAGTGGACAAAGTCCATTTCTGAACCAAGTTCACTCCTCGTTTCAGTCCTGTTTCATTGAACCGGTTTAACCTGCTGTTCCATCCATGTATATCTCATGAGATATTAAATCTTTACCCAATGCATTGGAGGGAGATATAGGTCCCACCCATCTCATAATGATACCATTCTTATGTGTGCCACAAAATCATAAACCATACATCATAGCATAACCCATGTAATAAAAATGGGATTCTTAAACATCATGACATCATAAAAAAATTCATATAAGATAAAGGAATTCATAAAAATAATTTCATCACAACATAATCAAATCAATGTAATAATAGGGATAGAAACAGAACCCTTTATTATCTTAGATGGAAAATAATTCTGATAAAACACTTGAACTCCATTCTTGAGGAAAATATCTTTTCTATTTCAAAAACATTTTCTTTTCTTAACATGTCATTCAATTTTAAACTAAAAGAAGTTGATTAAAAATAAACATTAAAACTTGTAAATTAAGCTTCTTGGAAATAATGTTTTAAAAATCCATTCATGCCGTATAAGTTAAAAAAACATTCTTCTCATACTTTTGTCGGAAAAGTCAAAAAGTACCTCGTACGAAAAACGACAAAAGATTCCTTTCATATCTTTTACTAGAAACTCACCCAAGGGTAAAATTGGATTTAAAAAATTGTAGGTGGATGGAAATAATATTACATATTGAGTAAACATGGATTTGGATGATAAAATACACCCCAATAAATACCAAAATATAAACAATCTCGGATAAAAATGAGATTGTGATATTTCCCTTACCTTAGGTCCGATTTGCTCCGTAAGTGTCCGAACCTGCTGTATAATGATTTAAATAGTGTCATTGACTTATTCCAGAATCATACTCATTGTTATGATATCATATATGGTTCACTTATGACTTTATTTTACCCGTTCTTTTGTAAATTCCATGTTAAAGAGCGTTTTGGGTAAAATCGTTTCATTTGTCGTCCGTGTTTTGACTTGTAATTATTCATATGATTACTTATATCATGATTACTTAATTCCAGAATATAAAACATAATTTATATAATATATATATTAAGAATATACATATATATAATTGATCGATAAATGGAAAGAAATACACCGTTCATGGAGACGGTAGGCCGTACGTACGCATGAACACTGTTTTCATTTCCTTATTGAGTTGAATGGAATTTAGTAGATTACATACATATATATATATATACATAAATCAAGTAGCTTTATAATGTCATATATTTCATTATTATTACTTATATATACTTTATAATCATTCTTTAATGGTTAACATGGAGAATGAATCTCATCACGTCGTGGAGACGGTATTCCGTACGTATGCAAGAGCGATGATATCGTTCCCATGATCATGGAATTTTATTGGAGTGTATGTATACTATTACCGAATCAATATCACTTTACAATAATCATATATAGTTATTATTTACACCATTATACCCATCTAAGTATGGTGGTGGTGGAAAATAGATTACACCACGGCGTGGAGATGGTATTCCGTACGTACGCATGCATGGTGATTTCTTTTTCCATAGGATGGATACATGTTGAAATAGGGTTGTTTCATACATATAATAACATATCAGTATATTAGTGATACTGATGTTATTACTTCATAATGAAACAACCTAATAAGAATAAGTGGAAGAAGAAATAAAGTTGAAAGAATCGGTAACAGACATTACCTCTTTTTTGAAGCGCCTCTTTGGGACCTCCTCTTAGGGAACTAAAATTGGGCTTTGAAGAAGACCAGATACTCTAGGATGTTTCTATGGAAGTGGAAAAGAGAATTTGGCAGGGTTTGGCCGAGCTTTAAGGCTCAAAGTGGTGTGAGGAAGAGAGGGAGGAGGTGCCCTTTTATAAGGGAGGAGAGGAGCACCTTTGGAAAAACTAAAAATATTATTTTATTATAAAGTCATATTCGGTTTTAAATAGCTCCAAATTGATTTATTTCGATGCTAAGGTGGGGATGGATCTAAATACTCTCATCCAATAGAATTTAGAGAAGTTTAGGTTCCTATTTTAACCTTATCATTTATATTTAACTTTAAGTTAGATAATTTTACTTTTACCGTGTCTTTTTGTGTTCTTACACTATAAGGTTAATAAACTTACTATAACAAGCCAAACGAACCCCAAGTTGTTTATTATTAATATATATAACCTTATCTAAGTCATTTAGCTGAACATTATATTTTGAGGAATATAATAACAATTAATAATATAATATTTGTTTTAAAAACTATTTTATGTCAATTTTGACACTATTTGGTAATTGATTTTTGTGAAAATCACAACAGAATTATTAGTTCAAAAAAAGTTAATTTAATCAACAATAACATGTCATATTAACATATATTTTTTTTAATTCATTAAAATTCTAAAATTACATTTATTTGGGTATTTATAACATCAATTATGTCAATATTTCATTAATAAGATAATTACTGAATCATCATTGTGTCATAAATAAATTAAATTATTTAAAGTCTAAAAATTACAAATAAAATATCATTATGTATAAAATCTTTTTATATTTCTAATGAATATTTATAGTCGAATTTATCTTATGTATAAACCTATATTAAAAATGATTTACTTATTAAACTTTGATTTTAACTATTTTAACCCTTCTTTAAATAAATTAATAATAAATGTTCTAATCTAATCCAAGTGGGCCTAAATGGACATATTTTATTCCTAAGGTTGTTTTTGGTCGAATTACACTTATCCAATAGAATTTTGACATGTGTTAGGGTGATAATAATATCATTTTTACCCTTAATTACCCTATTTACTTTTAACCGTGGTAAATAAAAGTAAAAAGTTTCTATTCACCAAAAATTATTTTCATCTCATTGAACCACATTTTACTTACTGACATCAACCGTGTCTCTCAGATTTTTGAAATTCCACTCACAGAAGTGGTAAAATTAAGTTTTATGAAAAATTCATTTTTTTAACTACCACTTAGTGGTTTCACTATTCATAAAAAAAATGAAAGTTTCCAGAAAAATATCAAAAATTAGGCCTAAGCTATATTTGATATTATAAACTCAAAAATGATGTCTATTTTACCAAATTCAAAACATATCAGTTGCATTACTTAATTTAAAAATTAATTTCCGTCGTCAAAACAAATAGCGTGTTCTTAAGAGATAATAAATATCAAAAGATTGACACTTGTTTATGTCTGGTTTAAATGTGAAATTACATCCAATGACCAAAATTGTGTTAAATTGTAAAAATATATTCTAAATATACTTTAAAACCACTCAAATTAATAATTTATCACTATTAATTATTTCGATTAAAAAGGTTGTTTTTAATTAAAATTTAGTAATTTTCACTATTCATCAGAAAATGAAAGTTATCCGAAAAGTACCAAAATTTTACCCTAAGCTAATTTCGATATTACAAATCCAAAAATGAACTCCATTTTGAAAAATAAAATTTACAAAATTTCAAGAAGTGGTTATTACTATTCATAACAGCTAGTTTTAATAATATTTTAATAGCATATTGTTGTTTAGTGAAAGTCGTTATTGCGTACTACACACGCTATCGAGGAAGGTTGCGATTGTGTATAATTCAAGGAAAGTCAAGGATGTGTGTTGTGCAAGCTCCTTTTGGTGTAGCATACAACACAAGACATTAATGAAATTAAAAAGAATATTTTTCATAAAATCTCGGGGTGTTACATTGTAACATGTCATTCATCACTAACCAAAATTTTTTAGGGTCATTATCACTATGTTAATATGATAAAAAACCTCCATCTATTTATTTGTATCTGGATAAGTATTTAATTTTTATCAGACCAAAAAATCTTTAATTTTCCAAAATTTTAGGATATTTTATGGCTACAAGAATTTTTGAGCATTATAAAGGCTTATGAAGGTAGTATAATGAGAGAAAATGGTGATTTATCATTGATAATATAATAATAATTTTATAATAATGAATTATAATAAAATTTGTTATTTAAAAGAAAAGGAATTAGAAGGATTGAAAAAATAATGGCAGAAAAGAGGTTAAAAACCCTTACCTTGCAAAGTTGCTTCTTAAATCTAGAGAGGAACACTTTAAAACCATAGAAACATTTTTGAGAGACACTTGGAAGGAAAAATGGGATGAAATTTTTGGTAAATTGATTTATATTAGAGAGAAATGGGATAATGGGGGTGTATTTATAGCAAAATAGAAGGATTTTTTTTATTAATTTCAAAGCACGGGCCTTAGACCCTAGATTATAAAAAAATAGAAAACCATTGTCCTTACCGTAGTTTTAATCCATGTTATTTGACATGTATGGAATATTTTTTGAATTTAAATTTATTAATAAATAAACCTCCTTTAAAATATATTATTTTGGATGTGGAAAAAATCCTCATTCATAAATAATTGCTTTTAAAATCTTAAAATATAATTAAGGTTTTTAAAGGTTCTTTATATGTTTGTAAAATTAATTTTATTAATTTAAAAAACATTATTTTAATTTATTAACACATTTTTGATCAAAAAATCTTTTATATTACTTATTACATAATTTTTAATTCATTATAATGTCAAAATACTTATCATATATTCATACTGTATTTTACTTTTAACCCAACAATTCGTTTGTCTCAAAAAATTATGAAAAATTCATTGTTGAATAATTTCAACATCATGATTTTAAATTTGAGGACCTTTTTTATGAAAAAAATTCTTTATCTATATGAAATTTAAAAATACTTTTGTATTTTATAATCATGTATTTGGCGCCTAAAATTCAAAAACTCTTATTTTAGTAAAATTTATTTATTTTCAATGGAATGTGTGTGTAATTATACCATAATTCATTTATTAATACATTTTTAGTAATTATTAATTAAATTATTTAATTAATTTCAATATACACTTAAATAAATAATAGTTATGTTTCCATAGTTTAATCTCGGGTTGAAGACATCCCATGTTGCATGTTTTGGAAATGTTTTATTTTATGGTTTTTATATATATCTACTTATAGTTGACCATCTATATTTTCCTTGAGTAATGTTATTTCTATTTAAATTCATTCATTTTTATTATTTTATTTGAGTGGATACTATTATTATTTATCCTTGGCCATTTTTGTTTCACCTATATGGGTTTCTATTTATAGTTACATTTTTTATACAATAGTTTTTTTCATGTAATTTTGTTTGCATTTCTTATCTATAGGAGTTTGTTTATGTGTGTAATTCATGTATCTACTTTTATTTATTTTTTATCACATTAAAATGAAGTTTTTGAATTTTCTTGATAATAAATTGGTAACGAGAATTTTTTTCTAAATTATTAATCATCTATAGTTTCAAGGTATTTTCTATGCTCCTTTTTAAAAGGGGTTTTAAGTTAATTTCTTAGAACTAGTGGTTTTACTAAAAAGAACACATGTGATTTTTTTTATTAAAATATAAAGATTAATTTTATAGTTTTATTTTCAAACTATCATGAAATAAATTTAATTTTAAAGGTTTTTCATGGAGTGTGGGTAGGTTACCTACTAGGTATTATTGATTACACACACACACATATATATTTCAAGTTCATTTCGGGTTTCAGTTGGATAGTATTTGGTCTTGGTTTTTGGTTAAAGTATGGTGGTGGTTCAAAAAAAAGAGTAATTTATTAATTAATATATATGTGAGACCATAGTATTTATTTATTTTTCAGTATTTTTATTTGTGTAACTCATGTATGATGCCATATCAACATTTTCTTTCAAGTTGTTTCTTGATTACATTGGTCTTGTATTTATATTAAGATGTTTAGTTATACTGGTTGACATTTATTTTATGATTTATAAGTCACATTTTATGTTATGTACCATTTTTTTGGTTATTATTGAAACTAGAGTATGCATAATCGTAAAACTTACATAGTGGTCATGCCAGATTTTTGGGAGGAAGTACCTTGTTCTCTTTGTTTCATCAAGATAAATCATTACTACTTGTATATGTTTGATGTCCATACAATAGTTTCCAGATCATGAGGATTAGTAATTATCTTTAGGACTTTAAATAGGCTGAATCAGGTGCTTGGATCAGGATTGGATTGAGTTGGTTTTAAAAAAAATGGTTTTAAGCTTGGTTTTGTTTTATACTATTTGGGGAGTAGAAGTAGACAAGAGACAAGACTATCAGAACTCAATATGTTGGTCAAGAGTAGGTTCCTAATAACCACCTTTAAAACCTAATATTTATTTTCCAAAATAAGTTATAAATTATTCTATGGTTTTGAGTTTAATTCATCCTTCATTATTTTTATAATTCCAACTTTTAAGTGAGTAGGAAGAAGGAACCAATGAGCTGCATGGGTAGGGTGAACAAGCTATAGAATGTCCACAAATACCATGTATTTTGTAAGGGTGTGATTTTGGTATGATTTACCCCATTTTTAATAATTTTTGTTAATTTTAGGAATTTATTTAAATTTCTATTGATGATGTTTATATGTTTATATGTTGTTTTTTACCTTAGTTTATTCTAAAGTTTGGGATGGATTGCGATGATCTCTTTGAGATATTATTGTTTAATTAAGTTGGGTTTCATTTATTATGTTATAATATTTTGTTTTTGATTTTTTAGAAATGAACCTTTTGAAAAATACTTTTGAGAATAAAAAGGGTATTTTTATTTTACATGGATGACTTGTGGAAGTTTTAAATGATTTTTATGAAAGAAAATGTGTTCTTTTATATTATGTAAGGTATTTAAAATTCATGGTTTCCCTTGAATTAAATTTTGTATAATTTAATAAAGGTTTTAATGGGATATTTAATATAAATATCAAAATATTAGAATAATTTGAAGTTTTAAATGGTGTATTTTTAGTGTTTTTTAAATTGAATGGGTTTAAAGTGGTGGAAAATGTTTTTACTAATTTGAAAAAATATTTATTTTCATGTTTTACTTTTTTGAATGGGTTTTTAATTAAAAACCTTATTTCTTAAAGTGAATTGCCTGTACTATTTTGTTTATGAACTTGAAATTATTAGTTTGTGGTGAGAGGCCCTGAAATTGATTGAAACTTATATCAATTTAATCATCACTAAATAAGTTTTACAACTTTGGATAAATGAATTATTTTAATGATAACTAAATTGGAAAGGGGTTATTAATAAATTTCATCGACTAACATTTTTTAAATCATCTGGTCTAATTCCTCATGATTATATGTGTTTGATTTGATTAGTTCCATTTTATCTCTTTCTTTATGGATTTGTTAAATAAATAAGAATTCCTATGTGTTTAATTATGGAATTAGATTTTTAGGAGTTATGTTTTCTAGAAAATTGTTTTGGGATAAGTTGGTAATAAATAACTATATGGATGAATTTTTTTGATTTATGTGTCTAAATAAAATAAATTTTGAGTATTTAATTTTTTTTATGAAAATAGGATGTTGAATATTGTGGTTTTATTTAGTGTTTTGTGGATTGTGCTATGTTTGTTTTTAAAATGAGTAAACTCTTTCATTTTAAATTACATGATTTCTATTTTTCAATCTTCAAGTTTTCAATTGGATGGAAATATTTTTTAGGTTAAGGATGATTTATGTTTTTAAGAGTATTCTATTCGATGTGATGTATCAAGTTTAATAGAATTTGGATATTTGGATCAATTATTTTTTAATTGGATTCTTCCTTGTAGACAATTTTACATTGGGTTGGTTATCATTTTGATTAGTTCTTTATTAATTCATTATATTTTGTTATCATTTTTTATGATGCTTGTCTTTAGAGTATGGGAATGTTTTTATAGTGGGGAGAACCCCACATAGGCATGAAATTTTAGTGAATATTTTTATGATATTTTAGGTAAATATTTTTAGTATATTGATTTTACCTTGTTTTATCAGTGATTTCCATCAAAAGAAGTCTAACGAAATTTACAAGGAAGAAAAGTTTGTATAAAGGGGAGGTTGTAATGAACCATGTTGTTATAGGTTTTTGGAAGTGTAAGGGAATTTGAATTTTTGATTTGAGTTACAAAGTGAGAGTTTTGGTTGTATTTTAGTTGTGGATTATCTCTTGTTGTATCTATGAATTCTATAGTAGGTAGAGGTAGCACTGTGACTATAGGGTCACATAATAATGTGGCTTATGTCAAGGGAAAGGCCCCCTTCATGGGATAAATCGGTCCAGGTTTGGGCCCTATTGTTAGAGGGAAGTCACACCATGACCCATTAGTGTCACACCATGACAAGGCCAGGCGGGGGAGCACCATATGGTGACCATAAGGGCCGCACTACAACTGGTTTGCTTGGAAGTATTTTTAAAGGGATATTTTTGGTATATAATCTAGGGAACCTATTTAGAACCCCCTTGGGTATCTTCAATTTCATTCATTCGAGAGATGGGATAAAAAAACTCTTTGGATCTACTTTGGATTCCTCTTATCTCTATTTGATTCGGGTCTTTCAGAAGGGTTTTCTTTGCATCAATTCTTAATAAGCTTCCTCCTATCCTATCCCTCTCTCTTCTGTTTTTTCATCATATTTTTTGGCCCACCAAATTAGGGTTTTGAGGAACCAATTCCACTAAGGTATAGAGGAATTATTATGATTCTTATGTCTTTGGTGTGTAGCCTATAGAGGAGATACCAAGGGGGGATATTCATTCCACTACTCATTATTTATCTTGAGGTATGACATCCCATGGTTTAGTTAGGGTTTTTGGTGATTTGGGTTAATTATCTATTATAATTGGGTGTATTAATTTAGGATTTTGTGTGTATTAGGTTTGGGTTCATGTCAGGGGTTCACTTTACCCATTTTTCTCATGGTTTAGCATCATCATATCGTTCAATGGGTTTGTTTTTAGTTATGAAAATGTGGAATTTTGGATTTGGGACGTCTAATTTATTAATTTAGTGGTATTTATGTTTAAAATAGGTGATCATAGACCCCACATAGGTCTTTATGAGTTTGGTATTGATGTGTTAGTCATCATTTGAGTTATGTTTCTCTATGCATAACTCTTTAAATTTAAATCCTTGATTGATTTTCTAGTTTTAAAACCATAGTTTAAATTTATTCAATTTGTGCAATTTCCATTTATTTATCCCTACCTAAATATATTAGTTTATCTCTCAGTTTTCGTTTGGCATGAGAAGGGATTTCTTGAGTTTCTATGCTCAAAACCTATTTTCATATAGATTATAAATTTGAGGTGTTGTTTAAAATGGATTAAAGACTCTTTTAAAAGTAATATAATTATAAAAAGTGTGTTTTGGTTCTTTTTGATTATAAAAGGGATTAAACTCATGTTTTTAGGGAAAATTTTCATAAACTAATGATTAACTTGATTTTTTATAATTTCCTTGTTCTTTAAATATTGTTTGAGATGTTTTATCAAAATTTTCTTGATATTTGGATTTGAGTGTGGTTAAGTGGTGTTTAATAAATGAATTAAATGTTTTCAAATGGTTTTTTAAGTTATTTTTTATGGTTTGGTTTTCAAAAGATGAATTTATAACATGGTTTCCAAAATATGTTTCCAATGACCTAGAAAAATATTTATAAAACGGGTTTTATTGATTTGAACATTTTCAAAATGGGTTTTATTTATAAAAAGGGTTGGATTTGAAATGGTTTTTCTATATTGAATGAATATGACTTCTTTTCACCGATTCAATATGTTTCCATGATAGTGAAGTAATACTATCTCTTTCCACTAGTTGAGTGAGTTATCCTAACAAGTGAAGTTATACCATCTATTTACACTAGTTCATAGCATTTCCTGACAAGTGAAGTAATATCAATATTTTCCATTAGTTAATTCTGTCACCCTAACAGGTAAACTAATACTATTATCTATGAAGAGATTCTCTGGATGAAAATTGGTTTGCAATAATTATTTATGGTTATGAACATGGTGAGGATTCTAAAAAACATCAACCTTAGTGAGATCTAGGTTGCAAACTATGTTAATTTTTTTGGAAATATTTCATTTTATAGTTTTTAAATATATCTAATTATAGTTGATCATATATATTTTACTTTAGTGCTGTTATTTCTATTTAAATTTACTCATTTTTATTCTTTTATTTGAGTGGATACTATTGTTAAATATCCTTCCCCATTTTTATTTTATATGTTTGGGATGCTATTGTTAGTTACTTTTGTTTCATGTAGTAGTATTTTCATATAATTTGGTATGTGTTTCTTATTTATGATAGTTTTTTATGTGTTCATTTCATGTATTTAGTTTCATTTCCTTTTTTTATCTCTTTAACATAAAGTTTTCAAAATTTCTTGATAATAAATTAGTAAATAAAATATTTTTTCTAAATTATTAATTATCTCTGGTTTCAAGGTATTTTTTGTGATCTATTTTTAAAAGGCATTTTAAGTGAATTTACTAAAATTTGTGGTTTTCCTAAAAAGAATAAATGCGACTTGTTTTGATTAAATTTAAAAGTTGAATTTTATATTTTTATTTTCATAATAGTATGAGAAATATTTACTTTTAAAGGTTATCCATGGGGTGTGGGGAGGTTACATGCTGGAAATTTCTCTCTATCTCTCTCTCTTTGTCTCTCTTCATCTCTCTATCTCTCACAAATATATATTTTAGGTTTGTTTTAGGTTCCAATTATATAGAGGTTGGTCTCAGTTTTCGGTTCGAGTATGGTGGTGGTGCCAAGAAAAAGAGTACTTACTTGAAACATGGAGACATGAGATCAAGCTATTTGTTTCATTTTAGTATTTTTATTTGGGTAACTCATGTATAATGCCTCATTAGCATTTTCTATCCAATCATTTCTTGATCATACTGGTTTTATATTTTTATTGAGATGTTTGGTTATACTAGTTTAGTTTTATTTTATGCTTCATGAGTTATGTTTTCTATCATGCATTGTTTAGTTTTGGTTATTATTGAATCTTCTTATTAAGTATGTGCAATCATCTGACTTACAAAGTGTTTATGTTTTATTTAAAAATGAAAGTCCCTTGTTCTTCTTGTTTAATCAAGAAAAAGTATTCCCAATTATATATGTTTACTTCATATGAACTAGTTCCCATCTTGTGGGGATCAGGAATTCCCTTTGAACCTTTACATGGGATGAATCAAGTGATTGGATCAGGAGTAGACTAGGTTGGTCCATGATAACAATTCCCCTTCATCACGTCATGGTGCACCTTCCCAAAAAACACCACATTTCCTAGGAAACATTGTGGAATTAACCCCATTGGTTTTGGTGTGACCGATTATAGTCCCAAATTTTAGCTTCCCCAAAACACAAAAAACTACTTTAAAATAAGGAAATAAAGGAATAGAGATAAAAATTAAATAATTGTAAATTTCATACTTGAAAATAAAACTGTGGGTTTCACAATTATCCCCATCATTCCATTTTATACCCCCAAAAAGTTCTTAACACTCCTCATTTGAGAAAAGGTGACCCCATTTCTTCTACATAAAGGCCCCACACTCATAAGTATCATGGATATCACCAAAAAAATTCAAAATAACATAGACTAGAGGAAAATAATTACCCTATAAAACACTAACCTAATGATACATGATATGGATAGACTGCTCAACCATGGTGGTGTCAGGTTCCATCTACAGTCCTTCCAATTCCACCATGTGAGATGGTTCAGGGTGATACTTCTTCAACTAGTACATGTAAAATACATTTTTGATAGATGTCATTTGAGATAGAAAGTATATATGGTATCCCAATTTCCAAAGATTCTCCGTGATCTCAAATGGATCAACATACTGCAACACCAACTTACCCTTATTTCCCAGCTAACGATGACCCAATTGAGGAAAAATTCTAAGAGACACACGATCACCAAATAAAAACTCTAAAAAATAATGATTATGATCAACATAATATTTATGGTGAATTTAAACTATCATCAATATCTTCCAAATCAATTGAATATTACTCCTCATATATTGAATGATTCTTATTCCCAATAAATAATTCTCACCCAACTCAGACTAAAAAAATAAGGGACCAAAATGGCTGTCTATATAATGATTTGAATAGAGTAATATTTATATAGGTTTGATAACTTTTACTAGAATAGAATTCAACCAACGAAAAATGTTTATACCATGATCTATAAAAGCTAAGAACATAAGATCAAATCATATCTTCTAGATTATGAATATATCACTTCATCTAGATATCCATCCAAGGATGATAGGTCATGCTCAACTTCAACTAAGAAACCATCACTTCATGAATAACCTTCCATAAATAGGAAGTGAAGTATAGTTCTAAATCATAAATAATGGTCAAAGGCATTCCATGGAGCTTTAATATCTCTCAAACATGAAGTTATCCGACCTATTCTACTTTCATTGACTCATTGACCAGAAGAAAGTTTGATAATTTCATCAATTGTTTGATAGTCACCCATATAGTTTTCTTCCAACTCAAAGACCAAGGAATGATAATAAAAAAATCCATAAAAATCACATACTACTTACACATGGGAATGGGAAGAGGCTGCAATAAACCTACTGGATCCTAGTTCTCAGCCTTAATTATTTGAAATGTGAGGCACCAAGACACAAAATAAAAAACTTCCCACTTTATCCTAGGACACTAATACCAATGTTTTAAATAATAAAACTTCTTGGTAGAACATGGGTTAATGAACCTTATAGAATAATTCCTACCACTTGAAACCTCCTTCATTGAAGTTATAGGAATGAATAAACTATTACTAAAAAAATATAACAATCAAGAGATTGAGACCAATCACCTAAGGTATCCCCACTATTTAAAATTCCACTAATATACTAAAAATTCAGATATGATGCTTGTTCTAGATGAATTCAATCATCCAAGGAGGGTTTGTATTATAAAATAGTCAAGAATACCTACTTATCCTCCTCTTCCACATCCAGATGCAACTTAGAATATAATCTTAGAAAATAAAACTCATCCTCTAATTCCTTCATTATTTGAGTTGTAAACTTTCAGATCAAGGAATCTAGCACTGTTTTCCCTTTACCCAAAGTGTCGGCTAAATCAAATTCAAAATTCTGGAGATACTCCACCCATCACCTCTATCTAAGATTCTGATCCCTTTGAGTAAAGATATACTTCAGACTTTTATGATCAGAATACATATTGAAACTTTCTTCAAAAAGGGTTGTGGCTTCATATTTTTAAGAAGTGTATGACTGTCCACAACTTAAGGTCACAGGTGGCGTAATTATTCTCATGAGGGAATAAATATAAGGATCTAGATACCCCAAAATAGTCACCACATATCAAAACACACCCAAATATGTACTTGAATCATTATAATAAACATCATAACCCTCACTGAGATCATGGATATTCAGAATGAGATATGATGTCAATATCACTTATTGGACCAAAAACTAGAATTTAGGCATATTTTTATACATGATATATTCCTTTAAAGTTCCTAAAACAACATCCAGATAGTCCTTATGATATTATTTCATCTAGTAATAAACTAAGATATCATCTACAAACACCACAATAATGGTACCGATATAATGGTGGAAAATATAGTTTTTAAATCCATGAAAACAATAGGGGAATTGGTAAGGACAAATGATATAAACCAATACTAATAATGCTCATAAGTACTCCTAAAATGTCCTAATAAATATTTTCTTCCTTCACCCTTAGCCGGTTCTATCTCACTCTCATGTCAATATTAGAGAACCATCTCGCTCCCTTGATTTGGTAAAAATATTTTCAATCCAAGGTAACATGTACTTATTCTTGATGGTCATCACATTAGGCAATCAATGAAAATTTAGGGACTACCATTTGAAATCTTTTTTAAGAGAACTAGTGATACCCATAGTGAAACACTGTAAAATAAAACCCTTACTCTAAAGATTTTTTTTCTGAACCTTTAATCTTTCCACTCTATAAGATCCATTCAATAAGATGGAAAGATACATACCTTGTACTTGGGAGTAGATCAATAGAAAAATATACCCCCCACTTGGGAAGTAACCCAAATAAATCATCATAAAAAACCTTAGGATATCTATCCATCATTATCAGAAGTTGATCATCCGAAATTCATTCAATGGCATCCAAGAATAAATGGGGGGTCTGATATGAAATCAAACTGATATCTAAAAAAAGGTCTGATCTTATATAATATTATATCCCATTCTCATTTGATGACATGAGTGTTTATATCAGGATAAAGGGATATATTATTATAATGGAAGTATTCAATATATATCTCGAAACTTACTATCCAATCGATGCCAAAAATAAGGTTGAAGATATCAAAATCACATACCAAGAAATCCCACATGATTTTATCATTGATAACTATCACAAGACACTCAAGGCACTTAAAAACCTACCATTTCCTCTTTTTAATAGGATAAGAAAGTTATATCACAAATGACATTAACTTATATTGAAACCCCTAGTGATAAGAGGAATCCCCCATGAGGTTTATCGCAAGAGATATATTTTATACATTTTATCGAGACCTTTCTAGGATGAATAATACAAATAACAAAAAAACATAAATGTAAACCATCCATGATTCACAACATAAATAAAATAGTACCAATAGAAACCAAGAGATGAATTTAGCAACAAAAATCACCAAGGTAGTCATACATCTAAAACTACCCCCTTTTAAACAAAAACCTTTTAAGAAGGAGTCTAACAATTCATTTTTTAAGGTTATACATACCTATAAAAAAACAAAACTTTGAATAAATTTTTCTTTCAACGCCTTCTAGATATTATTTATAAAATCAATTGATTTCAGAAATAATACATAAAAGTCAAAATCAAAACCTTTTATAAAATACCCTTTCATTTTAAAATACTCCATGATTTTAATCATGAAATCATATTTTAAAAAAATAATAATAATTAATTTAGATAACTAAAATTAATTAATCTCACAACCACATCCTAAGTTAAATACCAACTCACCTACTATGTAATTAAACAATTTATAAAAACCCAATTTCATTTCAAATCAATATCCATGTTCCATTATAATTTAAACTACTTTTAAAAATTAATCATGAGAATAAAAATCCTTTCAAAAATAAACCATAAATTCTATTTTTAAATCCAAAATATGTCATGGAGTTCCTAATTTACTTAAAACAACCTTAAAAACACTAGACATAAACAAAAACACATCACAACTTTTAAAACAAAATCCACTCCAGTAACATAAAAATTTATTCAAAATCCACTTTAATCCATCTACAATAAGTGTAAACCACTTTAGGAGTAATAAGAATCAAAATAGGTCAAAATAAAAAATCTAAAGGGATGAAAAACTATGCATGGTTTGGAAGTAAAATTTCATGAACCATATGCCAATCTTACAACTACACTTATAAGGTTTTCAAACCAAAGTGTATGAGATCAACATGGTTTTCTAGACCATAAAATCTAAACATTCAGCTATATTACTCCTTCCATTTTTACCCTAAAACTCGAAAACCCCCCAAAGTATCTAATATAACTCAATAAGGATAAGAGCATTATAATAAATAATCAAGAACAAAATCAAAAGTATATAATAAAATCCTAAATACCCATGGAAACTCAATACTTATCATGAAATATGGTGATCATGCACTACTCATGACCTACCTCTATAATTTTGAAAATCCTAGCTCCATACCACTATATTCTCCAAATAACAAGAGAGCTATGATACCATTTTGTAACAAACCGGTTCAGGAAAACCTACCACTTTACCCGAGTTAGCTTTATATAATGAAAAATCATTTTCCCAATCACCACATACCAATGAAAATCCATAAGGTATCAAATACAATTATTTGGGAATGGTTTCACCCATAGAATCATATAAACCACAACACATATCCCATCCAGGAATCTGGCATGAAGTATCCATAGTTTTGAAACCCATACACATAAATAAATAGAAATAATAATAAACAATATTCAAATAGAGTTCAATGAATCATAATAATAAAATAAACTTAATCACATTATAAAATAAATGTAAAGTGATCTACTACATCACATATACATAATGATCAAAAGAGAATTAAGGACTTGGTGGCTGATGTTTAAGAACGCAAAATAAACCAACACTAAAGTATCCCCAAAATTATCCAAATGATCCATCTACATGTTACCTATAGTCACCATGAAACTCATACCAACAATGATGATGAATACACTAAGAGACACTACCATACAACACGGTTGTTTTTCCTATATCAAACATAACCAACTCTGTATATACCTAAAGGTATATACAAGATGTGAGGAAAATTACTAGTATAATATCACCATGGATCTACATAATAAATTTCTCAATGCAAACAATTAGTTTTAATTTGAAAAAAAATACTTCATAAAACACTTTTTGTTTTATAAAGTAATTAGTTGAAAAGCATTTCATAAATATTTTATTTTTTATAAAACAAGTTAAGTTCTATAGTAAACATTAATAAATAAAATATAAAATATAATAAATAATGACATGGAATAAACATCAACATAATATCCAAATAATAAAGAAAATAAAAAATTATTCCATATCTCAACAAAACATAAAATATGCAACATGGGATATAACCTATGGGTGTAGATATAACTCATAATCACTCATGGAACACTGACTAACCTATGTGATCTTGTAAAAAAAACATAATTCTAGTGTATCTGTTAATACTACTCACAAAACCCCCTAGACGGTGCAAAAACTATGCTATAACAACACCCATATAGGTTACCCAACACCTATCCAAGGTTCCCATGTGCAACACAATCAATTCTCACAACATGTAAAATGCCATAAACCATATAATTCACAAGTCTTTACACAAAACCAAGAATTTAAAATCAAGAAAAAATAATTTCCAAGAAATTATCTTTGAAAATATCCTTCAAAAATACATTTTGAATAAAAATTATATTTAAAACATTTTAGTAAACACATTAGGGGAATAAAACTAGTTTTGAGTGAAAACCAAGTAAAGCCACCACTTTATCCAACACAAAGCCAATTATAGTAAAGGATAATAATAAATAAGTCCTTAATAACTCATTCAAATGAAAGTATGATGATAAAACCAAAGGAAAACTAAGTCACTAAAGGTATTCCAAATGAATAGACCATTATATAACCTACCTTAAATCCGATGAAAACTCATCTTTTTATCAGAAATGAAAGTAATAGGGAATAAGGGATCCTTAAAGACCTAGAAACCCAAGATATTCAATTTAAAAAAAAACCATAGCCATATATTTGGCCACCATTTTTGTATAGTCTAAAATCATATTAAAGAAATGGAAGAACAAGAATCTAGAAGAGGAGAGGAGGAGAAATCCATAAGAAATATAGAGTTTACCTTAAAGAATCAACCCAAAATCAAGAAGGTATCACTAAGAAGAAAGGGAATAGAGACTGACATGGAAGTTACAGATAGTTTACATTAATAGGGAAGAAAATAGGGATAAAAGGGTTAAAATCACATAAAGGAGAAAGATAAAATTCACTAATTTAAAATCTGGGTAGGTCTGGTCACAACACGACCCACATTAGTCATGGTGTAACATGCCTTCCTTAATAAATGGCCCCTCTTCCTAGGTCACATCGCAACATGACCTCCACTCATTGAGACATGACTCAACTCCCTATAAAGCACCTCTATTTACCAGGTTACATCATGGTGTGATCCTTCTTCTTTGTGGCATGACACAACTCCCTTGAAAACACCTCTCTACCTTGCCAAAATTGCGGCACAACATGCTATAGTGTTGAACTGTAGCTTCCCCAAAACACAAAAAATTACCATAAAAGAAGGGAATAAATTAATAGAGATAGAAATTAATAAAAAATGAAATTTTTACCTAAAAATGACACCATGATTTTCAAAACAACAACAACATGTCAAGTGGATGAACATGTTAACAAACTTGTCTATAAACTATCATTGCAAGCCAAGTAGTTTCCATTATTTAATAAATATATATTTCTCTATAATTTACATAGAATCTTTCATTTCATATAATTTAAAAAATATGTTCCCCTCACTAAAACTGGATATAAGTACAAACCCGATATTTGAGACATCATAGTAGGGAATGTTATCAAGGAAGAGTGATATAACTAAATTCAATCAATAGTGAATTAACTGGATTAGATAATCATTGAACCATTAAAAATTTAACATCATTTAATTGACCTTATAGTTTTTAGAAATAATGTTATCTTGATTTATTCTTGATAACTAATTAAGTGTATTAATGTTTAAGTCACTCCAAAGTGATGAATGTTGGAGATCAATTTTAGATAAGACACAGTTCGATGATATATTAAATGAAAATTTTCTAATGTAATTTAGGTAATAGATATACATATATATAAGTTTTTTTCTAAAAAATATTTTAATGGTTTCAAAATTTTCAATTTTATAGGTATTTTTATGAAATAGTATTGAAATTTTCCTCATTTTTTCTCATGATTTTATTATATAGAACACCTAACTTACAAATCAGTTATCTCTATTATGAACTTAAATATAGGGGCCTATTCACCTTGAAATTAATTTCTTACACTACCAAGTTCAATGTTTGATGATTTTATTTTTATACATTAGACTACTATCACATTGCCCACTCTTTCTCGTGATTTGTTCATTATTCTGTGAGACTACCATGGATCTTTCTACATGGCTATAATTCTTGATTATATATCATTCAATAATAATAATTTACAGGTTTCTCTTAATTTTTTTATTTTTGTGTGTGTTATTTTATCTTAAATTAATTCTTTTATTGGAATGAAATGGGCTTGTTATTGAATCTAAAAGTTTATTTACCCAAGTTATAAGTGTTTTATATCTATGATACTTCTTTATATGTATTTTTTACTCTTCTATAAATTCTTATAATAATAAATGTATATGTGAAATATATGATTATTTATTTCATTTATTAAGAAATTATATTTTTTGGGGACTAATGTTATTGAAATTTTAGATAGAGCTTTACATATATAGACTAGAAAGGT
Organism: Viscum album; assembly: GCA_963277665.1. Classification (NCBI taxonomy): domain Eukaryota; kingdom Viridiplantae; phylum Streptophyta; class Magnoliopsida; order Santalales; family Viscaceae; genus Viscum; species Viscum album. The sequence continues at coordinate 368,471,062 of OY728131.1, forward strand.
ATTAATATCACATGTTGTTCAAAATTGAGTGTGGAGTTTTATTCTATAGTGATTCCAATTGAGACATTTCACATGATATACAATGTAAATGTTGAGTTTTTCTAGATCAATGTAATTATGAGTTTTTATAATATAATTGTTTGAATAAAATATCAGTGGACCGATGTTAATGATAAGTCCTAATTTTAGGTGCATAGAATAAATTGTGAAAAGTTTATTATTATGGTTAATGAAATATCAGGATTATTTCCCAATTTAATTTTTTAAGATCATATAAAATTTATTCCTTTACCATGCTTTATATTTCATAATTTTTTGATATCTTCACCCAGAAGGATTTTTATGTGTTTTAGATTATGATTTTCATATATATATATATATATATGTGTTTTTGAATAAGGCACTTCTTAATATATGTTGAATAAAGGAAAAAATTATTACAACCAAAGATAAATATCACAAATTATATTTCATTTTTCTATTTTTTTATTTAAAAAAAAGTTTATAGAATACTTAGTGAAAGGTATTAGGAAACTAAAAGGGAGGGAGGGAGTGAAAGATAAGAGGGGCAACATCTAAGGGTGGTCTAAACTACTTATGTATGTGCCACTCAGATGTTGACCCAAAAATTCATAAACAATGTTTAAATTAATTTCATGTAATTTGATGATTATAATTAATTTCTATAACATGTTTCATATTTTAATTTCATAGATAAGTGAATATTATGAATTTATTATTCAACTTGACTTAAAAAAGGAGAATAATAGATATTTATCTCCTCAATTGTAATTAGCGTATGCAATCATTACACACTACATTGATTTGTGGTTTTATCTTTTTTTATTATTGCCTTGGTTTAATAACCACACTTTAATTTTTTGAATAGATATTTTTCAACTCTTTAAACCTATGGTATTTTTTTATTGAATGAAAATTAACACAAATTTTAGAATTTGGACTAATTTTTAGTTAAAATATCTACATCATACACTAAATACCATAATTTGTTATCATTTTATAACTTTTTATGCCTTTTCTAGATATTAAATTAATTATGAATTTATAATTCGATTATCACTTTTCTCAACCCACCAAAATATTATTTGGTTGGTTGGTATGTTATTGATTTGGGTCTTGTCTAGATATAATTTGTGTATGGCCTATTTATTTATGAATTGTGTTTAAATGTTTATAATTTTTTCTTTCCTAAGTCTATTAAAACTTGATATAGGTGAATTTTTTATTTTTGGATATCATTTATTTTATGAAATTTTGTGGTGATCCATGTTAATATGTAGGTTTGGTATTAATATATCTCTTACAAATAAGGTTGGTGTTCTACTAATGAAAACTGCAATAGGGTTAGTGTAGATAATGAAGTTCATGTAGATGAAATATACATAGTGAAGTTCCTATTTTAAGATTTGTCCTATTTTAAATATTAGCATTAAAATATAACTATTTTTTAATACCTTTAAAGTATTCTCAACACGATTAGGTTATATCATTAATTATCATTTTTTATTTATTTTCATATATGAGTTTTATTATAGTAAACCTTCCTAGAACACGACTTCACCAATATACTATCACTATTATTTTATCCTATGATACATTACCAAATTATCTATTATATTAGTTACCTTTAAATTAAATAATATTCTCCTAAATTATATTTTATTATTCAATTAATTTCAAAAATTATTTGCAACATGTTAATAATTTCTTTAAAGTGTTTCCAGTTATACAATTATGGTATCTATTACCTAAGTTTACAATATAATACCCTATTAATTTATCTTATTAATTTTTATTCTTAATTATTAATATAAAATATATTGACATATATTTCATATAATTAGATTCTAGATGATTTTAATTTCATGATTTTAAACATATGTTATGTTATATATAGAATTTCACCACAATTGACTCATTTTTTAAATGAAAATATGAATGTATTTTTATAACAAGTTAAAATGCCTAAGACCAGGTTACTATACTAAGAATAGGGGGGATTAATTAGTGGAATTAATTATTTAAAATTTCTTTTCACATTAAATCAACCTACACAACCTGTTGAAGTTTGATTCACTCAAATATGAATTCTCATCCACACTCGCACATGTAGAAAAATAAGATCAATGAACACAATGATTTTTACAAGTTTCATCTCCTTCTCGGAAGGATTACTACTTGCCATTGTTGGTTAGTCACCCCAACCATGGAATCTTCACTATAAGAACAAGTGAATTATGATTATATGTGTGAGCATGAAATCATACTATCACTTTTTAGATTCGCACTAGATTGTGCAGATTCACACCACATATACAATATAATAGAAAAAAATGAGAAAGATATATTTAAAGGTTTGGTTTATACAATAATAGTAAACCTTTATCTTCCTCTATGAGAATATATCATATTAAAGAACATCATTCTCACTCTATGAAGAACATGATGTGGATCTGATTCTTTATTCTCAAAACTCATATTTTATTTACTGGTTGCTTGAGCTCAAATTGATATAGAAAATGGACACAAAAGTTTGGCAATCAGGAACTTTTCATTTCTCACACCTTCATCAATATTTAGCAACGCACACTCAAATATTATTTATCTCTCTTAAAAATCTCAATAAATTAGATCACTAAGATTTCCAAAAATTAAAAGTAATTCAGGAAATATAATTTCTAACTCAACATTATTGATTCTTATCTCAACATAATCGTACACCATAATAATTTATTTTCCTCATTTGGTTAGGCTTAATTTCATGCATTAAAATATCAATAATATTCTTTAATTTTCCTTAACTATAAGTTTATAACACATTTCCACTTCTACCCTTCATCTCTTTTAGATGCAAAATAAAAACCTTTTGAGAATCTTATCTAGCTTCAATCACCACCAAATAATAACTCACAAATAAATGAATTTGTGAATCACTAGGAATACCCATATTCTCCATCATAATAAACTAGCTCAAACCCATATTCTTCAATAACTACAAACATGAAAAAAATTCTCAGAGCACAAATCACTAGTTTGAATATCAAAACTTGAAAACTTAGCTTGAGTCACTTCAAAACCATTTTAAAGTGGTTTAATGAATTACAAAACAACAAAGCGTCGATAAATTAAAATACCAGAGTGGTTTTATAGTGTTTCTTCTTTAACAAACTCATATTAAAATTTCATAGTAATATCTAAAAAAACCAACTTGATTATTTAAATAAATATATTCATTGGTTATCCATTTTAAAATATTTCATTAAACAAATTGAATCACATTTTGTATTTTATGTTTTAAGAATTAAAGATCAACTTAATCAATGTATAAATTAGATTATTTAGAATGTAAAAATTATGGAATACTCAAATTTTCAATTTTAAAACACCTAAAAAAATTCTCTAAGTGTCCATGGTTACTTATATAGAGTTATGCTTATGCTAATGAATTGATGGTTACATAGACTAGTAGAAAATGATTACACAGTTCATGCATGTGGTGTTTGGATGATTATTTCACACAAGAGATTGATGCTTATATAGATATATTCCTATTTAGATTATGCCTATGTAATGATAGATGGTGGTTATGTAGACCAACACCATGCTTACACAGATATAAAAACCAAGATTATACAACCATTTAGATGATGTTTATGTAACTAGACTTAGCTAGAATTCAACTCAAAAAATATAGATACTTTTCAAATGCTTAAATAACCTCTTTAATTCACATCATATCATCTCATAAAATCTCAAAAATATTCTTTACAGCTTCAAAAAACACATCATCAATCTCCAAGGTTTCTCAACAATGATTTAAAATAAATGAAAACCATCAACAACTCCTAGGGTACTTCAATATCCCCCTTTTGTATTTTTTTAGAAACTCTATTCAAATCTTCTAGATAATTTCATATTTTTTCACAACTCATCTACTATCATTAGAATCATAAAATCATATCCAATATCTTATGAGTAGTTTCTTTCACTACACAACTAGATAATTTTATATTTTTGAGAGAATTACATCCCTCTAGGTTAAGTAAATGTTTCTAAGTGACTTAAATTAACTCCACCTTAATGAACACATCCATATCTCACATCCATCACTCAATTTAAAAAATATACCCCATTTAACATTATACATAGTTTCAAATGCACAAATTAGTGAACAATCCCCCTCTTGTAAAGTTTTCTATCCCTGTTGGATAAAGGGATGAATCACTATTTCTCCCTCTGTTTCAATACAATCCAAAGCCTTATGTGGGAATTTTTCTAAAATTATTCAAGTGAGAGAAGAGGGTTGAACATGAAGTTTTAACCACAATTTTTGGAACCTATATATTGTCATATATTTCATGAATATATCTACAGTCTAATTCTATGTAAAAATTTATTCCATCTTGATATATCCATTGGACACTCTTCACTTAAAATAATAATACCTAATGTCTGTGAATTTGGATCTCCAATACTACAAAAGGTTCTTTAACAGATTTATTAAACTATGATTGTCACATAGTATCTTTAAAGGCCTCTCAGTCTCATCCCTTAAATCTGTTAACTATACACATATCCATAAATCCAGTGTGCATGCATGAGAATCAGCCACACACTCTACTTAAGATATGTTAAGTGTCATTGAATTTTTATTCTTACTATACTAACTCACATAACCCTCACTATTGAAGAAGGTTCCACCTGAAGTGGATCTTCCACATGTACTATCACCTACCCAATATGAATTAGAAAATCCAAGAAAGTTAAAATCTATATTATACCTATATAGAATTATATAGTTTAATGTTTCCTTCACATATCTTAGAAATCTATTTTCTTCAAGCATGTGTGACTCTCTTGGGTCACTCTAAAATCTAGCACATAGTGTCACTACATATGCTATGTCAAGTATCAAGGATTTAGAATAAAATAAGCTTCCAACAACTCTTCTAAACTAATTTTAATCAAACTTACTACCATTTTTATCCTTAAAAAGTTTTATTCTTACTTAAATTGGAGGTAAAACCTCCCTTTACTATTCCATTATAAACTTTTTCAATAACTATATAGCATATTTATCTTGTGATAAAAATATTTAATCATATTTATAATCAATCTACAATCCAAAAAGTATGTAAATTATCGCAATAAATACATATAAAACCACATTTTCATCTACTAAAAAAAACTCACAATGATACAAATTATAACTATTAAAAATTACACCATCAACATACACTATAATAAGTAGTATACCTATAGACATATCTTTTAAATATAAATTTCTATTAATTTTTCCTTTAAAAACCCAATTGCCTCAGGAAGATACCAAGTTTTGAGTACCAATATGTAGGATTCTATTTCAAGAAATACAATTTTTTTCTTATTAGACACACTATCCTATCATAAATAACTAGAATGAAACCCTATAGTCTCTCAATAAACACTTCCTCTTAAAGATCATCATTCAAAATGGATAATTTCACATCTATTTGATAGAATTTATTATTCTTATGTGAAACCACTGCAAAAAACATCCTAATTATTTTAGTATTTACTAAAAAATAAAATGTTTTCTTCAAATTCTATGCCTTTAATTTGATAATACCCCTTGCACACCAGTCTATCATTATTTATTTTCAGTTCACCTTTCTCATTCATTTTGTTTCTAAACACACACTTGGTGAAAATGATATTTTCATATTTTAGTCTTGAGACAATCTATAGAGTGGAGTTTTTTCTAAATTTGATCCATCACATCATTCATATATTATTCCCACTATTAATTCTCAATGGATTTAACCCTGGTTCTTGGTTCAACCTATGATATAAGAGTTTTTTGGTTTTCAATTCTTAATATTTTTGTAATTTTGACTAGTTCCACCTAGTTTATTATTATATTCTATGTATCAACATGATTTTGAAACCTTTTATGTATTAAACCTTTATTTATAATATAATTATCATAAAAAGTTTGATCAAAGTCTATATCATTTACATTCTTCTCAGATTATTCTTGTTCATTAATTTATTTTTCAAAATTTATTTTTTCCAAATTCAATCAACTCATCTTCAACCTCCTTAAATAACTATATTTTATGATGTTTTTTAATTATTTTAACATAAAAAAATTAAATAATATTTTTTTACTACTTATTATAACACCTGTACCAACTGAAACTAGATAAGTATCCCATAAAGGCCCCTTTATCATCTTTTTGTCTTTCAACTTCATAGAAAATGGACTACCAAATACTTTAAAGTAATTTAAAGTTGTCTTATTCTGGTACCACATCTCATAAGGGGTATAATGTGTCTCAGGTCTCAAAATTCATTAGTTCTTAATGCGTACAATAGTTCAAACAACTTCTCTCAAAAAATATTTTGAGACTTCATTTTCATTTAGCATTTTCCACCCATCTCAACAATGTTTCTATTATTCCTATCTATATCATCATTCTGTTATGGAGTATATGATTCATTTAATTGATGATTGATTCTATTTTTTGAAATATATATTTCAAATTAATCACATATATATTCCTTTCTATTATTATATTTGAATTTCTTGATAAAGAGTCTCAAATCCTTTTAAAATTGTCTCCTAAAATTTTTAAACAAATCAATAGATCTTGACTTGTAATTGATAAACATCACATTAGTCATTAGGTTATATAAATCAGTGAATTAAATAAAATATAAATAATATATTGTATAATTTTTCCTCATGGGATCATGAAAATTAGTGTGAATGAGATCCAATGGTCGATAAGAAACAATTTCAACCTTCTTACGAGATTTATGAGTCATCTTCCCTTCTTAACATGTTTCACAAAAAATAATATTTTCTATTTTCAGATTTGGTAGATCTATTATAACATAAGGTTTGAAATTTTTCTCAATATTTTTTGGAAAAAATGACAAATTCTCTTGTGATATAGCATACTCTATTATTTTTCACCCATATAACAGAAATTGGTTGGACCACTAATTAAAAATAGATCTCCATTAATAATTTTTTACTTGTATAATGATCCTTCTATCCTTTAAGATTTTAAATAAACATGATTATTTTTTAAAAATAACCTCATTCCCATAAATACATAGCTGACTCATACCCAAAAAAATGTGCTTCATCCCTTCCACATACAAAATATCACTTAATTTCAGATTTTGAGCTTAAATTTCAGTCAAGAAAATCCCCTTTATTTTTAATGAATGGTCATTACCAAAGGTGGAAAATAATCCTTTATTATTCTCAAAATTATTTAGAATATTCAGATCATTTTTCATGTGGGAAGATCACCCAATATTTAGAACCCACGACTTAAGTCTTTTTCAAGCCTTTAATACAATTTCTTTTATAAATGATTTTTATTCCTTGGGATTCTGAATAACCTTTCCTTTATCATAATAGAAAAATCTTCTAAAAAATATCATCATACACTTTAATCCAGTATGAACCCACTTTTCACACATTCCATATACTTCTTGAAGACACTCAAATTTGTTCGAAGTAGGAAAATTGGAAATATTTATCTTCACAACCTATCTTCTTTGAGATTATATCATCTGAATAAATCCCCTTGACTCCATGCCTTATTCCAGGTAGTGAAATATTTTACCATCATGTGTTGAAATTATTCCAAAACACTCTATGAAACCATTTATAGACTTGGAATATGTATCTTCTAGCATCATATATATTATTCCTAAAATGTTGTCCAGATGTTTGTTATTTATGCACACTCTGGGTTTGAATTTAATTATGTTTTGGATTCTCAAGGATTAAATATGTATTTCTTTACTCTATTATTATAAGTGGATGTTTCTTATAAATTTTGTTAATTTATATTTGACTATATTTTGAGTTTAAACAAGAATTTTTAGTGAAAATAGAATTAAAATCAGATTCATTAGGTATAATTTTAACCTAATATTTTGAGAATTTCTCTCAGCTAAATTATAGGATTCATACTTGACTTTAAATGAATTTTTTAAATCCTCATTCAACTTATTTAGTTCATTATTATCCTTAAGACACTTAGACCATGTCTTTGATAATTATAATTCTATCAAGGAAAATATAACTTTAAAATATTTTATCAACTTCACATGTTTAATATATTTCAACCTATATTTTTTTATCTCATCAACAAGGGTTACTTATTTATTTTTAAACATATTATTTAATTTAATAAGTTTCTTATTTTGTTTCACTACCTTTTTCTTTTATTTCTTGAGAATGGTATTACTCTCAAGAAAATCTTCAAGCTCATCCTTCAACAAGTGTTCTATCTCAGCTGGTTCTGAATCACCTTCTTCACTACTTGAAGTTTCAAATAATTTTTCAACATTATCTATAAATTGATAAAATTATCAGTATATTCACTTCTAGATATATGATCAACTAATTATTATTTTCTTATCATATTTCTTCTCTTGATTCTAGAAAATCACTTATTTCTTCATATAGATTTAGATGATTATTTCAAAATTTTATCCCACTTATTTTTATAAAATTTCCCATCTTCTTTAAATTCAAGATATTCTCCCTTATTTTTAGGAAATTTAATGGAAAAATTATCAATTACATTACATCTGTAGTATCTTGGTGAAAAATTTATTTTATTCTTGACCCTTATTTTATTGAACCTATTTAAAATAAGAGAAATGATTCCTTAATAGCCTCCATAATCTTCTTCATTTTTGGATTTAATTGAATCAATATCATAAAAATTTTCTGTGATTTTCAAATTTCTAATGGCCTAAAAGGACATTTCATCTTTAAAATTATTCTTTAAGGCTAATATTTCTATCATCTAAGAGTCTATGAGAATATTATTCAATTTATCAATTGAGGGGAGTTATCTATATTCAAGAGTTGAGTTATTAGGGCCAAACATGTCTATAAACTTATATCATAATCCTTTTGACAATTGTAGAAGGAGAATTAGATAGGTGATAGAGGATAGTCTAGAGGGGGTGAATAAACTAATTTAAAAAAGATGTAGAAAATGTATACTGAACTTTGGGCATTGGGATCTCTTCATTTTTAGGTCAGATAGGTGATAGATGATAGTCTAGAGGGGGTGAATAAACTAGTTTAAAAAATTTAAAGAGATGGATTAATTATCAAAATTAATTTTCAAAGTTAATTAATGGAGTTAATTAGTAGTAGAATAAAATAAATAACTCAAGGATATTTTTTATAGTAGTTTGGTCAAAAGTTCACATACTCTACTCTTATAACTCTCTACTCAATGAGATATAAATTATGAACTATACTTATTTTTTAAGGGGAATCATAACCCAATTAAAACATGATTTTTAAATGGAAGTATGACCAGAAATACACCTGACTTTTATATGGAGAGTCAAAACCTAATTACAACCTTAACTTTAGATACTAGGAGTTACAACCTGAATGGTCCTAATTTAATAATCCAAGAGTCATAACTTGAAGATAGAGAATTATTTTGTATGAAAAAACATAAAGATAAAGTGAAATCACACGATAGATGAGATGATGTGTTACCAACTCAAGAAATCAGAATAAAATAGATAAAAGAAGAATAAAACATCGGTATTAGTTCTTGAGTGCTTGATAATATTGATTGTATCTTCAAGGTAGTATACTAAGTCATATATATTTTTTAAAATCTTGAGAGATCATCTAATGATGGTGAGAAATGTTCTGCATAGGGAGAATATACAAAACTTTATAGTATCAGCACTACCACACTCTTCACACTGTATTACTTGAAAATATGGAAGATATTTTTAATGAAGTATCATATAAGACCCACACATAGAAACAAGTCTCAAAATTCTTTAAAAATAAAATAAACACAACACAATTGAGAGAGGTTAGAGAATTTAAAGTTTAAAAACAGTAAAACTAGATCATCAGAGAGAGAAAAATACATATTATTATTGTATAAATATTTCTAAAATCATGACTAAAATGTAAAGCAATAAATAATGATCCAAAAAAATTTAAAATATTCATTAAATAATTTAAATAGTCTCTATAATACCTGTTCAGTGAAATATCCCATGAAAATTGCAAGTTTGAATTTTAAATCCAAAATTAAAAAACATTCCATTTCAAATAAGAAGAAAATATATGAAGAATATAAAAAATTAATAATATTGTTTTAAAAATATAAAAAAAGTTTTAATGAGTTTAATATAAACTAATATTAATTTATAAAAAATAAAGTTTAATAAAACAATATAAAATTATAAAAATGATTTTATGACCTACAAGTTGTAAGTTTCATGCGTGAAACTAAATAACTCTTTGATATTCAAAAAAACATGTTTAAAATAATTGAAAAAAACTTCACATAGGTTATATATAATTAATATGAATTTATAAATTCATTAGACCAATTTAAATATCATAAATAAACATACATAAAATATAAATATAAAATAAAATGTAAAACAAACTATAATTTAATATTTTATAAAAACATGTAGAAATTAACTGAAGTATGTAGCTAAATTCACATAGGGTCTTTTCACGTATGTGTTGTCCTATATATAGAAAAATTTAACACATAGTAGAACTAACATGAGTGATTCATGTAAGTGATTCACATAAGGGAATTTATCACATAGGTGATTTGACATAGGTTAATTGCTAATGTATCAAAATTTATCATGTATATGAAATTATGAATTCTATAAATAGATTAATTTCTAAAATTTCAGATCTAAAAAAATCCTTAATAATGTTATCATTAGATTTGGGTCCTGCAGTGACTCGGGTATTTCTCAAAGAGGCTTTGGAATATTCCTACAAATAATTATAGAGTTAGGTGTGGAGACAGAGTATGATTCCATGGCCCGGTGTGCCCTGAATAAATTTTATAAAAATATTAAGTATTTTTATATACTATTCACATTAAGGAAATAGGTTTTCACTTAAATAATAGATCAGATAAAAAAATCCAAGGCCACAGTTGTGTCCGAAGCATGCCTTTTACCCTAGGAAGGGTATAAGTTTTGTCGGCACGGGCCTACTGTAGAAGATGTTATTAAGGGAATTTCCATAAATAAATTAAATTAATTTATTTCAGATGCATGATTGAATAAATCCTTAATGGAGTCAAAGATCAGATTTATGATACCGAAATTGAGTTTGGAACGTCCTTTTTACCCTAGGCGTGACTTAAGTTTTCTAATGTCGAGTGCCGGGTCAGAGGCGAGAAGTTGGCGGGGTGCTAAATGGGTGAATTTGATTTAATAAAATTAAATCAATATACCCTCTTTCCCCATTCCCATTTGCATTGAATGAAGAGACAAAAACACCTCTCCCTTCTATGGACGAATAAACCAAGGAGGAGTTTCCATCATCCATTTTTGACACCGATCATCGCCGGATCGAGAATCAGCAGGTCTTGAGTGTCATTATGCACCCGAAGCTTTGGTGTTTCGCCCACGAGGTAGGCGGTTTGAGTTTTAATCCCATTTACCCTCATTTTTATTTTTTTTATTTTAATCATCAAAATATCTTTGAGAGAAGGTTGGGGTAGTATAGATCCGGTCCCAAGGTTTCCGAAACTGGTCTCAGATTCGTCTTTAGACCACCAGAGTGTTCTCAGTGGTCCGTGTAAGGTGGCAGTGCGTAGGTCCGGCAAGGGCGGCTCCGATGGAAGGTGGAGGAAAGGGGCTCACAGGTGGAAGCGCAGCCAGGAGACAGCAGCTGGCATAGTGGGATGGTGTGTCTGGGTCACGATCTAACAACTACGAGTCAGATCGACCGGTCCAAGCCGGTCTAGGCGGTTTGGGCTGGGTCCGACTAGGGTTTTTTTATTAAAAACCCCGTATCTTTCAAACCAGGGATCTAATTTGCATAACATATATGGAAATGCAACCATTGATTAGAGAAGGAACTTTTGAGTCCACTTTGATAATTTTTTTTCTCAGGATCGAAGCTCGGTGAAACGAAACATCCAATTAAAATAATAATAATAATATAATTATTATTTGGAGATTCTTTCATGAGTCGTATCTTCCACGTATGCATATGAGCCTCAGCCCAGTTGGTGAGGACTCAATAGGTGCATCCAAGAGACCTGAGATCAAATCTGGGTGGAGGCATATTTCTGGGGTACTGTAGCAGTACTGTAGCAGGCACTATAGAAGACACTGTAGTAGACACTGTTCAGTACTGTAGCAGCCGAAACTATTCATCCATCTGGCCCTTCGGGCCACCGGTTTGGTCCTTGGGTCCTCCATGTATTTAGGGCCACCCAAGGCCTTCAGGATAGTTTATTCTCAAGGCCTTTGGGCCACCTCAAGGCCTTTGGGCCACCCCAAGGCCTTCGAGCCACATGAATACTGGCCCCAGACACACTATAAAAAAGGAGTAGCCCCAAAAGAGGATTCAGAGCAGGCACACTCACCAGAGTAGAGCCAAATGGATTGTCAGAATGAGAGGGTATTGATATGCCATCGGTACCAGCCTGTGCTTGCACGGGAAGCTTAGCCCGATGGTCATGAAAAGGTGGGGAGCTACTATCAGGATGCAGATGCTGGGGAGGGGCAGTTCCTTGTAGATAGTCAGGTTGAATTCCCTAAGACCTTCAGGTCATGTAATCTCCTAAGACTACAGGACATTTAATCTCTAATCCTACAGGCCTTGTAAGGGTTTCCCCTTATCCCTTGAAAGGGAGGTTATCAAAAATCAATAAAAATGAAGGCCTTCGGGCCATTCGGGCGTATCTTCCACGTATGATGTCCGATTGACACACTGTCAGTGGTGTTTCAACCCTAATTTTGGTGTGGATGTTTCAAGACTAATTATGGGTGTTTAAATAGGAATTTATGTGTGAGACCCATGAGGCTCATTTTGGGCGGTTGTGGTGAAATGTGACTTTTTCACCGGGTATTCGTTTATGACAAGTAAATAGTCTATCCTGTGTATTTTTCCACATAGAATGAAATGGTGGCCATGGTTTGGGACTTGGAGACATGGTGTGTAGGAGATTTTTTATTGGTATCTTGGGTTAGAGATGACTTTTTCAGTTGGGTTGTGTGGGTCCTCCTGGTTCTTGTTTTCTTTGTTTCGATCAACTGGGTTGAGTGGGTCCCCCTAGTCCTTTAGATATGAGGGTTTTCAGTATCAAATACCCTTCACTAGACTATAAACCCTATTTGACTACTTTTCATACGTGAAACGCAGATACATTCCCACTTTTTGGAGTGAGTTGTCTCAATCCACTTCAAAAACAGACTCAGCAGACTTGGAGCACGTATCGCCTTGAGAATCCTGACGTGATCCTCACATCCCTTCATGTTTCCTTGGTAGGGTTTTTGGAATTATTGTGAACAATATTTATGAGAGCATCGATCCTCTACCCAAAATATTCTAGTAGGGTATGGATCCCCCAGTGAGCCCTTGGTAAAGACTGTCTATCAGTGTATCATGATGCATTTATTCTGTGATCTATCACGATGTTTTCCTCAGTGGAGTTCTCAAAATCAAAATGACCAACACTACATAGACATTGATCCTCTTATAAGTGATTTGTTCCAGATTCAAGTTGTTGTGAGATACCCCCTTTCTATGTTCGGTGTTCCTAGATTAGGATTAGTGTACCCCAGCGGATCTTGGATGGGATCCCCTACCTAAGGAGTTGGAGTTAGTTTAGTCATTGGGTGAATTCTTTTTTGATGTTGTCTATCGAGCGTGCCCTTATGGATACGTATCATAAGGGTTGGCCAGGTTGCACCATTTGTAAGTTTTATTGATAGAGCGACTTTCCTTGGACGAGTGTCATCTGGGATGACTTAGCTCTTAGAGTGTTCTTTTTGTGGTTTGCTTTAGAGCCTTGAGTAGGAACCTCCTAAGGCTTGGTGCCTAAGATGATTATATGTAGTGTTATTTATTGTTTTCCTTGTAGTATTTCCATGTATTAGATGAAACACCCTATGGTTTGAGATGAATGGTCATGTTTAACTGAGGATGGCCTAGAGATTGAGTTTCTCATTTTGGTTCCCTTTGGATAGGATGAGCGGACTGCTACCTTTCAATTTCTCCTTTTCTTTTGAGATTTTTGGGGAACCTTCTAACTATATTTATACTCACCCCTACATAGGCTTTTCCTGCACATGTCTTGTGTCTTGTGCATACCCCTGAACTTTTGACGGAGTCCCAGGAGGACTTGGAGTGGGTGGATCTTAGTGAGATTGATCGACCGAGGTGTTTATCAAAGCTGGGTTGAGGAGTTTTTCGGTGAGTGAATTTGACAACGATACCCACCTTCTGAGCAGGTTTGAGGCTTTTGTAGTTTTCTTTTGGTGAGCCCTATATTTCCCCTTTTTTTACTTCTGTTTTACTTTGGTTTGGGATAATTGTATGCATTCATTTCTTTTTAATTTATATATCTCTGAACTGTTGTATAGAGGTGTTTGTGGGTGCGTGTGTATAGGTACCTTAGGCTAAGGCCTCCCATGTGTGTGATAGCCTACTCAGAGATATTTTTCATCCCTTTTCCTATTGGATGTGTTCTTGGGGAGTTGTGGCTCGATACCTTTTGGACCAGGTCATGAAAGAGTGGTATCATAGGTGGTTGGATCCACTTTGGTACAACAGTCTTGAGCTTAGTTTGGGTTGCGTAACAATAGTGTTAGAGTGTTTTGAGTTTGGATTTTAGGCCAGGGACTCCAGTGTTGGTAAGATGACCAACACATCCATTCACCAAGACTCTGATAACCTGAAATTCAACTTAGGACATTATAATACTATTCATAGGGGAAATCATTGGTTTACACATCTTATAAGATTAGTTTTTGGGATTTTCCTATCCTTATTGAGTCAGCTCTATAGATATACTCTTTGATCATGGTGCATCTTGATTTTATTTTAGAATGCCTCCATGATGACAGCCATCCTGGGTTCCATGGTGGGTTTGTGGCGAAGATCCACCCCAAGGAGAGGCTTTAGTTCCGGGCACTAGTTCTAAGGCTGGACCTCTAGGAGGTACAACAATTGAGCCACCAACTGTTGAGAAAAATGTTTTACTAGAAGTATAGGATGAGGATGTGCATAGTCTGAGTGTTCTATACAAGTTCCAGAGGAAGCGACCTATGAGGTACCAGGGTGACCCAGATCCCCAAGCAGTTGATGATTGGCTTGCGATAGTCACCTGATTTTTCCGCCTAGTGAGAACACCATCCGATCAGATGGTGGTTCTAGTAGAGATCATTTTTCATAGTTCAGTTGGGTATTGGTGGATCCTTGTGACATAGATCCACGATGAGGAGATGCTTACCTAGGATGAGTTTGATCGACTCTTCAGGGAGGAGTTTTATTTGGCCTTGCTAAGGTCGATGCGTATCCAGGAGCTTCTACAGCTTTGGCAGGAGAGAAAGGACATGGAAATGTACTTGGTGAGGTTCACAAACCTATCATGTTACTCCCTAGATATGGTTTGGGATCCATTCTTCTGGTAATGAACCTTAAATAATGTCTTAATCCGGGGGATCAGGGAGTTGGTGGTGCCACTATGAATTCCCACCAATGTTGGAGTGCTGGAGCATTGCTTGGTGGTGGAGAGCTTTCTAGCTAAGAAGATTCAGAACATCAGTGCTGGGAACTTAGGAGTTGATACCTCAGTAGCTGGTTCAGTAGCTAGTATATGAAGATAGGCTTAGGGGTATGGATGTGCACGACGTTTCAGGAGGCGGCCCTAGGATGGAGGATTTGAGGCCCATGGCTCTCAGGTCGGTTCTGGTTAGCCGCAGGAGAGGCGGTGTTATGCTTATGACGGCCGTAGACATCTTGCTAGAGATTGTCTGACCCTAAATGCTACTGAGAGGTAGACATTGGACATACCACCTTGGAAGAGGCAACATTTCAAGAATAGAGGTCCGTAGGGGGGAAGACATAGCAGAGGAGTGGGTGTAACAGTGGAAAATGGAAGATGGTATGAGTTTCCAATACCACCACCCCCAGGTGGTCTACATGAGGCTTAGAGAGTTAGAGGATGGGGTTGAGGACAACTTTAGGCAGTAGAGGCCTTTGACCCAAAGGCTTCATAGATGGATAAAGTTACGCTCTGTGTCCTTTCTACCTTTTGTAGTATTTTTGATAGACACTGTTAGGAGGTACTCTTTCCTTTATATTTCTTTCTAGAGGTTTGTTCTAGGCATTAGTAAGACCCTGTGTTGGTTTTGTTCTACATTATTAGAATGCATGAGGAAGATAAATCCTTCCCCAATCAGGACATGTTTTTGTGATGTGACTAAAACCATGCAGGCGAGCCAATGCCACCCAAAGAGGGCAATGTAGAGATGTAGTGGATAAGTCACTCTGACTTGTGTTTTTAGGGTGTGGTTGTGTATTGAGAAGTTTTCATGAAGGGCCTGGTAAGACCCAATGTGTATTGGTAAGCTCTGTTTTGTTCATTGTACTCTATGTATTGAGACGCAAGGGTGTGGTTTTGTTCAATGTAGCTTCAGGCTCACAAGCATGGGGAACACTGTCCCCACTATGACATGTTCTTGAGACACGATCCAAACCCTTTGCAGGAAAGGCAGTGCCAACCAAAGTAGATAATATAGAGGTGTAGTGGATGATTTCCTTTGACTTGTGTGTTTGGAGTGGGTTTGTTAGCCCCTGTGTTAGGTTAGTGAGGTGACGTACTGCTAAACCCTATGATTGCAGGAGACCGGGCGCTTGGTGTTCCCACCTATCATAGCTGAGGAGATAGGTATCCAGTTGCACGATGTCAACCTGGGATGAGCTGAACTTGGGTGGGGTATCCATTTTGGTTCCCTTCAGTGTGTGCTTGTCGGCAACATGGGAACCCTTGGTGTCTTTTTTTTGCGGTTTTGGTGAACTCACTAGCATAGGAGACCCAGTTGAGAGTTTAGTTTCTTTTCCTTATTCCTAGACTTTGGATTTTTGGGGAGGAAAAGTCTTAAGGTGGGGAGGATTTAGTGACTCAGGTTTTTCCTAGAAAGTATTTGGAATATTCCTACAAATAATTCCAGATCTAGTCATAGAGACGACGTATGATTCCGTGACCCGATGTGCCCGGAATAAATTTTATAAAAATATTAAGTATTTTTGTATACTATGAACATAGAGGAGAGTTGTTATATCTTAAACAGTAGCTCAGATCTGAAATCTGAATGCAAAGTTGCGTCTGAAGCATACCGTTTACCCTAGGTGGGGTATAAATTTTGTCGGCGTGGGCTTACTATATAAGAAGTTATCAAGGGCATTTCTATAAATAAAATGAAATAATTTATTTTGGATGCCAGATTGATTAACTACTGAATGGAGTCTCATATTTAATTTTTGATACCGCATTTGAGTCCATAATGCCATTTTACCCGAGGCATGACATAAGTTTTCCAGCACCGAGTGCCGGGTTGGAGGTGAGATGTTGGCGGGGTGTTAAATGGGTGATATTTATTTAATAAAATTAAATAAATATCACCTAATTTCCCCTTAACATTTGATACACACATAGTTCCACAACTAACTCTACCTTATATAAATTAATGAACAAAGGAGGAGCCGCCAACATCCGTTTTTGATGTAGATTGTCACCAGATCAAGAATCAGCGCGTCGTGGGCATCGTTCCGCACCCTAGGCTTCAACGTTTCACCCTCGAGGTAGGTGTTTTGAGTTTTAATCTTTTTTTCACTTGTTTTTTCTTAGTTTTTGTATTTAATCCTCAATGGATCTTTAATAATAGGCTGAGGTAGTGTAGATCGGGTCTCGAGGTTTCTGAAACAGGCCTCAAATTCATTTTTGGACCACCAGAGTGTTCCTGGTGGTATGTGGAAGGTGGTGGCATGCGGGTACGGTGAGGGAGGCTCCAGAAGAAGGTGGAGACATGGATAGGAGCCAGCGGGGGCTAGTGGATGGCGTGGTGGGCTGGTGTGGCTAGGCCGTGGGCCGACAGTTATGAGCTGGACTGACTGATCCGGTCCGGTCTAGGCGGTTTGGCCTAGGTGAGGCTGAAGTTTTTTTTATTGAAAACACTGTATCCTGCAAATCAGGAGCCCAATTTGCATGCCGTTTATGAAAACATGACCCTTTATTAGAGGAATAACTTTTGATATTTCTTTGAGAAAAAATTTTCCTAGGATCGAGGCTTGGTGACATGAAATTTCCAATAAAAATAAAAATAATATAATAATAATAATTATTTGACGATTCTTACATCGGACATATCTCTTGCATTCGATGTCTGATTGACATGCCATCAGTGGAGTTGAGACACTAATTTTAGTGAGGAAATTTCAAGACTAATTTTGGGTGCTTAAACCGGAATTGAGGTGTGGGCCCCATGAGGCTCAGTTTGGGTGGTTGCGGTGAAATGTGACATTTTAACCGGGTGTCCATTTACCGCAAGTAAATAGCCTATCCAGCATGTTTTTCAATATAAAATGAGATGGTGGACACAATTTGGGAAAAGGAGATGTGGTGTGAATGTGATGTTGTGTGGGTCACTTGGGTTAGTGACACCTTTATCATCTGGGTTGAGTAGGTCCCCCTGGTTCCAATTTGTGATGTTTCGATCAGATAGGTTGAGTGGGTACCCCTAGTACTTTAGCTATGAGGGTTTTTGGTATCATGTCCACTTCACTAGAATGTGACCCCTCTTCAGCTACTATGAGGGTTTTTGGTATCACATCCCTTCCACCAAACTGTGACCCCTCTTCATCTACTTTGCATATGTGCAACATGGATGGATTCACAATTTCTAGAGTGAGTTGTCTCAATCCTCTTAGACCACAAAATTAGCATACTTAGAGCAGATATCACCCCGAGAGGCCCAAAAATATCCTCACATCCCTTCATGTTTCCCTATTAGGGTTCTTGGAATTGGTGTGACCAATATTTACGTAGGAATCAATCCTCTACCAAGGATGTTCCAGTAGGGTATGAATCCCCTAGTGTGCCCTGGGAAGAGAATCCCTATTTGTGTAACATGATGCATTTCTTCTACGATCTATCATGATTTTTTCCGTAACGGAGTTCTCAGAATTGGTGTGACCAACACTACATGGGTGTTGATCCTCTACTAAGTGATTTTTTCCAGATTTAGGTTGTTGTGCGATTCCCCCTTTCTGTGTTCGGTGTTCTTAGTTAGGGTTTAGTGTCCCCTAGAGGATCCTGGGTGGGATCCACTACCAGAGGAGTTGGAGTTATTTCAGTCACTGGGTGACTTCTTCTGTGACATTGTCTGTCGAGCATGCCCTCGTAGATAGGTATCATGATGGTTGTCTAGGTTGTTCCATTTGTAAATTTTACTGATATAGTGTCTTTTCTTGGACGAGTGCCATCTATGATGACTCAGCTATTGTAGTGTGCTTTTGGTGGTTTGATTTAGCACCTCGAGTAGGAACATGTCGCTGGTGATGAGGTCGGAACCTCCTGAGGCTTGGTGCTTAAAACGAGTATATCTGGTGTTATTTCTGGGTTTTCTTTATATTTTTGTCAAGTATTGGATGAAAGACCCTATGTTTTGAGATGAATGGTCATGTTTAGACAAGGATGGTCTCAAGATGGAGTTTCACTCTCATTTGGGTTCTCTCTGGATGTGATGAGCAGACTATTACCTTTTAGTTTCTCCTTTTCTTTTGGGGGTTTTGGGGCGCCAACTAAGTATCTTTATACTAAACCATATATGGTATTTTCCCAAACATGTATTGTGTTTTATGAACACGACATGCCTTTTGAAAGAGTCACAGCAGGACCTGGAGCAGGTGAAGCTTAGTGATCTTGACCAACCAAGGTGTTTTTTGGAACATGGCTGAGAAGTTTTTCAGTGAGTTCATTTGACATCGATCCCCTCGTTCTGAGAAGGTTGGACACTTTTCTAGTTTTCTTTTGGTGGGACCTATATTTTCTATTTTTTTACTTCTATTGTACTATATTTTTGGATAGTTGTATGCATTCATTTCTTTTCAGTTTATATTTATATGCACTATTTTATAGAGGTGTTTGTGGGTGTGTGCGTACAATTACCTTAGGCTAAGGACTCCCATGTGTGTGATAGCCTACTCGGTACTAGTCATCAGCCCTTGGCCTATTGGAGGAGGGATTGAGGATTCATGACTCGAGACCTATTTTGTTAGGCCTTGACAGGTCCCATTGAATTATATTTATAAAATTTCATTACATTTTCAAAGAATCAAGATCACTTTAATTTGATCTCTATAGATAAGTTATGATTAAAAAATAGAAGACAAATAGTTTTGGAAATATGTGTCATATATGATATATATTCTGTAACGACCCAAATTTTCATTAATGGAAATCCCTCTTGATCTAATTAAATGTATCTATATGTTTATATAAAATGTCAACTTCTTTGGTTTTATGTTAAGAATTTTGACCGTTGCTAATATAGCTGTTGAATAGTGATCACATGATTATTATAAATATAGGGCCTTAACAAATCCAAATTTACTCAGACAAAAGAAGTGATGGCCTCATCCAGTAGAATTGCTCCATACGAAGCCCATTTGTCAGAGATCGGAAAAGAGGTGGCATCCTTGGGCTTCTCTCTTGACTAAGACCAAGCTGAGCTTCATCATTTCAAGCTCGAATGGGACTATCTACAGGAAAAGTGGAAGTTGATATAAATTACCACTCGAGCGATGTTATCCGAGCCACCCCAAGAGTCTGTCACCGTCGAACACCTTACCCTTAGGTCTTATGTGGCTGTTTTAAGGGGTTATGTAACTAATCTATAGTATTATGTTCATGTACATTATTTTTTTGTATATAATAATGAATATAATTTCATGTCATTATTGATACATTGTAAATAGTTTTTAAAGTACAAATGGTGTTTTTAGTTACTATTTAATTAAGAAATCTATTTTATTAAATTAAGGGATTTTTGAATTAAATAATATTTTAATAAAATATTATTATTATTATTAGATTAATTTTATTATATATAAATTATTATATAATTGTATGAATGCAATTATAATTTTTATTAAGGTTTGAAAGCCATTTTTGTCAAAACCCGTGAATTTTTGATAAATGTCAGTTTTTATTTTAAAAGTGAAAATTAACATATTTAGGAAATTATTTAGATAAAATAAATGTTATTTTTGGAATCAGGACATCGAAATTATCCAACGGTGAATTTTTCATAATTTTCTGAGACAGTCAAATTTTTGAGTAAAAATTAAATACCGTTTAAATATATAATGTGTTTTATAACATCATAATGACCCAATAGTGATGTAATAAAATTCTATAATCATTATTTTCGGATGATATATGTTTTACAATTAAAATAATGTGATTTTGGGTTTTTTTGGATTACTTTTCAAAGCATTAATGGACCCCTCAAGACTTATTAAACACCTTGTCTTTTTAAATTAATTTCCATGGGAGTATGACTCAACTCCACATAAGCAACCCTATTATTTTAAGAATTTCGGACTTTGTACTTATAAAATATTTTTTTCCTCTTCCCTTTTCTAAAATACATGGGAAAAAACCATGGGATGGTTTGTGGTTTGGAATAATTTAATGTAAGGGGACCCAAACCTAAATAATAAAGAATTCCCTCACCTTTCCTATATAAACCCACCCAAGATCCCACTTAATCCTCACTCAAAGCCTTTGGAGTTCGTCAAACCTCTACCATACTCTCTCTAGAATCCTCCCAAGGTGCCCCAATCTCCCAATAATCCTCTCACAAGCCTCTCTCTAGCCTTTGGAAGCACACTTCCAAGTAAGGGTTTTTCTTCATTTCTCATTTTTTCCAATTTTATTTAAGTTGTTTTGCCCATTTAATTTCAATTATGAATGTTGAGGTATGGTTTTGAACCTCCCTCATACTGCCCTCTTTATTTTTAAATTATGGGAGACCCTTTTTCTCTCATTAAATGCCTCCCATGTACACCCGTTACTATGCCGAAATTCCGAAAGGAACTTCTCTCCCCTCTTTTACATTCAAGCAATAATTTTGTATCATGAATCTAAATTCCATTACAATTGCTGGGACATGTATATATATTACCTCATTATTTTCCATTACATGTAAATATTATAAGGAACCCCTTTCTCTCTCATCAACCATTTTTATGAATTCTTATGTCACGCCGTTACGTTGCCGAAATCGCACCGATTTTCTAATTCAATGTCATTGTGTAGTAAATACCATGACCATTTCTCCATCAAGGGTATTCACCTTTATGCACATTTACTTATTGATTATAAATTTTAATGTATGAATTACACATTCCTTTATCTTGGAATAAATTATTATGTTTTATGAATCCATTTTTTATGATCCATGTTGAACACTTATGCATGAAATGAAATGTTTAAGAAGGGTGCACCCTTATAGCGCTCCAATGCATTGGGTAAAGTATAGTATCATGATACGTCATGTACAATGAGTGTTGACTCATGCTAATTCAAGTTCAACAAGGGTTTACTCATGTTTCATGTGCAATGAGGATTTACTCATGCTCCATGTGCAATGGGCCTTTGCTCATGCTAATTCCATGTTAAGTGTTGTTGCCACATTTACATGTTATGATTATCATGATTTATCATGCCTTTATGTTCATGTTTCTCTTGTGCTCTATTGATATGCCTAATGTATAACATGTATTGTAATCCTCATTTTATTCCATGTGTATTCCTTTACTGGGCTTTATAGCTCACCCTTTTCTTATGCATGTCCTCAGGTTATCCCATGCAATGCTAAGTACGAGAGAATGTAGTGGTCATGTAAAGGAAGTTTTCAATAAATATGTTTTATTTCATGTTTCAAGTTTTTATGTAATGATCCTAAGCCCCAAAGACACCAAACCTCTCGATCTTCTTTGTTGTATCAAGTGAAGTTTTATGTAATAAATCATGTTGAAGTTTATAATAAAAGCAGGGTTGTCATAGTTGGTATCAGAGGATAGGTTTAGTTATTTTTGGGATTAGGATTAGAAAACACTAGTAAAGCCTTAGAGACAAGACTAAGTATAATAAAAACATCCCTAAGTTTTGGTAAGTACTAAGTAAGTGGTTTATCAAACAAATACATCCCTGTCTGGATACAAGCAGGTAGAGACGGCTCTGGAACAGATGTATCCTAGGGGTAAAACCCGAAAACACCGCTTTGAGATAGAATCAAACGGGAAATGGTGTACAACAACGGGCCATGCTGCACTCTTGGTTATGAAACTCCCGGGGGATATGTTTTGATAAATTCAAAATCTTAGTATGAACCCTTATTAAGGGAATTAAAAAAAATTCCCCTAAGAATATATGTTAGAAAGTAGATCATGAAAATCCTAGATTGAAGCCTATATGAGTTAAGGAAATAAAAGTTTATTTATAAGTCATCAACTTTTGTCTTTGGATTACCCTTTATGTGTTACCCCTAACTTTCCTTTTATTCCTGCCAATGGCTGGTAATATGAGGACTTGGGCTAACAATAGTTGTGAAGATCAGTGTGATGACTGTACTAATGAGATGCCCAATCCAATGGGAGCGGGAATCACGAACTTTGTCACACTTATCTCTCAGTTAATTAAAGTTTTGAATAGAAAAACGAGTCAAGAGGAACGTTAAACCCACCTAAGAAATAACAAGTCGCTATCGAGAGCTTCATGAGACAAAGGCCTCCTACTTTAGTGGATCATCCGATCCCACGATTGCTGAACAATGGATCAACTCTATTGAAAAGATATTCTCCATCCTTCAATGTTCTGAACAAGAGAAGGTTCTCCTGGTGGCTTATCGTATGGAGGGTGAATCTGATCAATGGTGGACATTGATCAATAATACAAAGAATGAGGAGGAGATCGAGGCATTGGAATGGAAGGATTTCCGGAAGATGTTTTTCGATAAATATTTTCCACACACCCTTCGGCTTAATATGGAAATGGAATTCCTTTCCCTCAAGCAAAAAGACGAAGAATCTGTTGGAGTGTATGAGGAAAACTTCACAAGGCTTGCACGATATGCTTCCCGCTTTGTCGTTACCCTAGAATGAAAATTTGACCGCTTCTTTGGTGGGTTAAAGCCTAGCCTACGGAAAGCATTAGCAATCTATGACTTTGACAGCTATGAGGAAATTGTCCATTGTTCCCTCAAGGTCAAAATGGAGATCAAAGAATCACAGGGGTATCATGAGGATAAGAAGCATAAGGTGGAATTCAATGCTGGTGGTCCGATGGTTAAATCCAACGGTGCTAAGAAGATCCATCACCCCACTTTCCAAAAGTGCGGAAAGAAGCACCCTAGAAATTGCCTTAAGGGGACGAGGAAATGCTTCAGGTGTGGAAGAGAAGGGAACCTAGCTGTTAACTGTCGGCAAGAAAGACCTGCAACTGCGACAGAGGAGAGGAATGCTCTGTTAGAACCTCAACGAGTTGTTCAATACTACAAATGCAAAGAACTGGGTCATTTTTCAAATCAATTCCCTAATCCAAGGATTATCGGAGGCAACCAACAACCTCCAAGGCAACAAGGAAGATATTTTTCCATCACTTATACTGAAGTGAACCCCGAAAACGAAGTGGTGACAGGTACACTAGTTATTCATTCAAGAATAGTGAACGTACTTTTTGATTCAGGTTATACGCATTCTTTTATATCTCGAAAGTTTAGTAGAACAATCCCAGCACCACCACAAATCATGGAAGTGAAGATGTCGGTGAGTACGGAAAATGGGGAAATCATTGCATCCCATGAATATAAGTCCTCCCCTGTTATAATCTATGGATTGAATTTCCTGGTGAACCTTGTCATACTCCCTCTGGTGGAATTTTATGCAATTATTGGCATGGATTGACTTTCCTTATATAGAGCCAACATAAATTGTCGGGAGAGGGAAATCATACTCCATATGGAGAATTGACCCCTGATTCTTTATAAGTGTAAGGAGGAAGATGAATCTCCTTTAGCTCCATCGTCTCAAGAATGGATATTACTACCTTATGAGCACATGTATCTGGCTCAGATGATTGAGTCCAAGGAAGAAACCATCCTTGAAGAAATTCCTATTGTGAGGGAATTCACTAAAGTGTTTCCCGATGAACTTCCTGGTCTTCCTCCTAGAAGAGATGTTGAATTCTCAATTGAACTTATACCCGGGGCTTTACCAATATCCAAGACTCCATATAGAATGGCTGTTGTAGAGCTTGAAGAGCTGAAGAAACAACTACATGAGAATCTGGATAAAGGGTTTATACACCCAAGTGCTTCACCATGGGGTGCACCAGTCCTCTTCGTCAAGAAGAAGGATGGGTCAATGCATATTTGCATCGATTATATTGAACTTAAAAAAATCACGATAAAGAAAAAGTATCCTCTCCCAAGAATTGATGACTTGTTCGATCAGCTGTGTGGAGCACAATACTTCTCCAAGGTGGACTTGCGGTTGGGATATTATCAAGTAAGGGTGAAGAAGGAAGATATCCCCAAGACTGCTTTTCGCACAAGATACGGGCACTATAAATTCATAGTAATGCCTTTTGGACTCACTAATGCTCCATCAATCTTCATGGACTTAATGAATAGAGTCTTTATAGATTACCTAGAAATTTTTTTGGTAGTCTTTATAGATGATATTCTAATATACTTAAAAACCAAGGAGGATCATGAGGAGAATTTAAGAACTGTACTGGAGACTTTGTTCAAGGAGAAGCTCTATGCAAAGTATAGAAAGTGTGAGTTCTGGTTGAAGGAAGCCTCATTCTTGGGCCATATCATCACAAGCAATGGAATATCTATGGATCCCTCCAAAACAGATGTAATTGAGGGATGGATGAGGCCAATATCAGTAACGAATATCCATAGCTTCTTGGGGTTAGCTGGATATTATCGACAAATTGTGAGAAATTTCTCACGATTGTCCAACCCTCTTACCAAGCTAACTCGAAAGGGAGTAAAGTTTTCTTGGAGTGATGAATGTGAAGAAAGATTCAAGGAGTTGAAAAGGAGGCTTATCACTGCACTCGTGTTTACTTTACCCAAAATTGGGGAAATGTTTGTGGTATTCAGTGATGCTTCGAAGAAGGGCTTAGGCTGTGTGCTGATGCAGAATGATAAAGTGATATCCTATGCCTCAAGGAAATTGAAATTCCATGAGAAAAACTATCCAACACATGATCTGTAGTTGGCAGCGGTGATCTTTTCCTTGAAAATCTGGCGGCATTATCTCTATGGAGAGAAATGTGAGATATATACTGACCATAAGAGTCTTAAATATATATTCACACAGAAAGAGCTTAATATGCGCCAGAGAAGATGGATAGAGCTCATCAAGGATTATGACTGTTCAATCCATTACCACCTTGGGAAAGCGAACAAAGTGGCAGATGCCCTAAGTAGAAAGGATCCAACGATTCTATCAATGATGAGAATTGAGAAGGATCCAATCTTCTTAGACTTGATGAAGATGGACATGGGAATCATAGAGAAGGGAACATCATCAAATTTTTCACAAATGATTGATCAACCGTATCTTTTATAAAGGTTAAAGGATGCTCAAAAGGATGATGTGGGAATTCAAGAAAAAGTGAAAGCTATCAAAAAAGGGAAATACTCAGAGTTTAATGTTAATGAAGAAGGAATTGTGAGGTTTGGGAAAATAATTTGTGTTCCATCAAGTCCGGAGCTGAAGAAGGAACTTTTGGATGATGCACATAGTTCAAATTTCTCTATTCACCCAGGGAGCAAAAAGATGTATCAAGATCTCCGAGAAAACTTTTGGTGGGATAATATGAAAAAGGAGATTGCTGAATATACATCAAAGTGCCTGGTGTGCCAGCAAATGAAGGCAGAGAGGCAGAAGTATAAGGGGATGATGCAACCATTGCCCATACCAGAATGGAAATGGGAGAACATCACCATGTACTTCGTCACCAGACTTCTGAGGACATCCAAAGGCAAAAATGCAATCTGGGTTGTTGTGGATCATCTTACAAAGACTGCACAGTTCACTGCTATTCTAGAGGATTTCTCATTCGATAAACTGGAACAGATATATATCAGGGAAGTGGTAAGGTTTCATGGAGTACCACTATCTATTGTGTCTGACCGAGATCCAAGATTCACCTCTATTTTTTGGAAGAGTCAACATGCTCTGAATACTGAACTGAAATTCAGTACGGCCTATCATCCTCAAACTGATGTCCAATCCAAACGAACTATCCAAACACTTGAGGTTATGTTGAGATCTTGCTCAATGGACTTTAAAGGAGGATGGGATCAACATCTTCTTCTGGTTGATTTCTCTTATAATAACAGTTTCCACTCGAGCATCCAAATGGCACCATATGAAGACCTGTATGGGAAAAGGTGCAGAACACTAGCATGTTGGGATGAGGTCGGTGAACGTAAGCTGCTTGGACCAGAATTGGTCGAGGAAATGTTGGAGAAGGTGAAAACCATTCAACAGCATATCAAGGAAGCCCAAAGTCGACAGAAGAGTTATACAGATAATCGTCGACGAGACCTTGAGTTTAAAGTTAGAGACGTGGTTTTTATATGCATATCTCTGTGGAAGAAGGTCATGACGTTTGGAAAGAAAGGGATGTTAAGTCCAAGGTACGTCGGCCCCTTCGAGATTCTTGATCGTGTCGGGGATGTGGCCTATCGACTAAAACTTCCACCTACTATGGCCAAAGTACATGATGTCTTTCATGTATCCCTCTTAAGAAAGTACATACCAGACCCTTCACATGTACTCTCTTCTGAGGTGGTACAATTGGAAGATGATCTTTCTTATGAGGAACAACCAGTGAAGATCTTAGATCGTAGAGAAAAAGTTCTATGAAATATGACAATTCCCCTCGTCAAGGTATTGTGGAGAAACCACAAGTTTGAAGAAGGGACTTGGGAATCAGAGGAAATTATGAAGCTGAGTTACCCATATCTGTTTTAGTGTGGGAAAAGGAAAATTTCGAGGGTGAACTTTCTTAAGGGGGGAATATTGTAACAACCCAAATTTTCATTAATGGAAATCCCTCTTGATCTAATTAAATGTCTCTATATGTTTATATAAAATGCCAACTTATTTGGTTTTATGTTAATAATTTTGACCGTTGCTAATATAGCTGTTGAATAGTGATCACATGATTAGTGTAAATATAGGGCCTTAACAAATCCAAATTTACTCAGACAAAATAAGCGATGGCCTCATCCAGTAGAATTGCTCCATACGAAGCCCATTTGTCGGAGATAAGAAAAGAGGTGGTGTCCTTGGGATTTTCTCTTAACCAAGCCCAAGCTGAGCTTCATCATGTCAAGCTCAAATGGAACTATCTATGGGAAAAGTGGGATTTGATAGAAATTACCACTCGAGCGATGTTATCCGAGCCACCCCAAGAGTCCGTCACCATCGCACACCTTACCCTTAGGTCTTATGTGGCTATTTTAAGGGGTTATGTAACTAATCGATAGTACTATGTTCATGTACATTATTTTTTTTGTATATAATAATGAATATAATTTCTTGTCATTATTGATACATTGTAAATATTTTTTAAAGTAAAAATGGTGTTTTTAGTTATTATTTAATTAAGAAATCTATTTTATTAAATTAAGGGATTTTTGAATTAAATAATATTTTAATAAATTATTATTATTATTATTATTAGATTAATTTTATTATATATAAATGATCATATAATTGTATGAATGCAATTGTAATTTTTATTAAGGTTTGAAAGCCATTTTTTTCAAAACCTGTGAATTTTTGATAAATGTCAATTTTTATTTTAAAAGTGAAAATTAACATATTTAGAAAATTATTTAGATAAAATAAATGTTATTTTTGGAATCAGGACATCGAAATTATCCAACGGTGAATTTTTCATAATTTTCAGAGACAGTAAAAGTTTTGAGTAAAAATTAAATACCGTTTAAATATATAATGTGTTTTATGACATCATAATGACCCAATAGTGATGTAATAAAAAACTATAATATTTATTTTCGGCCAATATATGTTTTACAATTAAAATAATGTGATTTTGGGTTTTTTTGTCTTACCTTTCAAATCATTAATGGACCCCTCAAGACTTAATAAACACCTTGTCTTTTTAAATTAATTTCCATGGGAGTATGACTCACTTACACATAAGAAACCCTATTATTTTAAGAAGTTCAGACTTTGTAATTATAAAATATTGTTTTCATCTTCCCTTTTCCAAAAACTATGGTCAAAAACCATGGGATGGTTTGTGGTTTGGATTAATTTAATGTAAGGGGAACCAAACCTAAATAATAAAGAATTCCCTCACCTTTCCTATATAAACCCACCCAAGATCCCACTTAATCCTCACTCAAAGCCTTTGGAGTTCATCCAACATCTACAATACTCTCTCTAGAATCCTCCCAAGGTTCCCCAATCTCCCAAGAAGCCTCTCACAAGCCTCTCTCTAGCCTTTGGATGCACACTTCCAAGTAAGGGTTTTTCTTCCTTTCTCATTTTTGTCCAATTTTATTTATGTTGTTTTGCCCTTTTAATTTCAATTATGAATGTTGGGGTATGAGATTTAACCTCCCTCATACTTCCCTCTTTATGTTTGAATGATGGGATACCCTTTCTCTCTCATTAAATGCCTCCAATGTACACCCGTTACTATGCCGAAATTCCGAAAGGAACTTCTCTCTCCTCTTTTACATTCAAGCAATAATTTTGTAGCATGAATCTAAATTCCATTACAATTGTTGGGACATGTATCTATATGACCTAATTACTGTACATTACATGTAAATATGATGAGTAACCCCTTTATCTCTCATCAACCATTTTTATGAATTCTTATGTCACGTCGTTACGCTGCCGAAATCACACCGATTTTCTAAGCCAATGTCATTGTGTAGTAAATACCATGCCCATTTCTCCATCAAGGGTATTCAACTTTATGCAAATTTACTTATTGATTATAAAGTTTCATGTATTAATTCCACATTCATTTATCATGGAATAAATTATTACATTTTATGAATCCATGTTTTATGATCCATGTGGCACACTTATGCATGAAATGAAATGTTTACGAAGGCTGTGCCCTTATAGCGCTCCAATGCATTGGGTAAAGTATAGTATCATGATACATCATGTGAAATGAGTGTTTACTCATGATAATTTAAGTGCAATGAGGGTTTAATCGTGCTTCATGTTTAATGAGGATTTAATCATGCTCCATGTGCAATGGGCCTTGGCTCATGCTAATTCCATGTTAAGTGTTGTTGCCACATTTCCATGTTATGATTATCATGCTTTATCATTCCTTTATGTTCATGTTTCTATTTTTCTCTATTGATATTCCTAATGTCTAACATGTATTGTACTACTCATGTTATTCCATGTGTATTCCCTTATAGGGATTTATAGCTCTCCCTTTTCTTATACATGTCCTCAGGTTATCCCATGCAATGCTAAGTACGAAGGAATGTAGTGGTCATGTAAATGAAGTTTTCAATAAAGATATTGTATTTCATGTTTCAAGTTTTTATGTAATGATCATAATCCCCAAAGACACTAAACCTCTTGATATTCTTTGTTGTATCAAGTGAAGTTTTATGTAATAAATCATGTTTAAGTTTGTAATAAAAGAAGGGTTTTCATATATTAATTTATAAGTTTATTTATTCTAATTAAATTTATATAATTTTATTTTATTTCCAACAAAAAAATAATCACTCCATTTCATGTTCTTTATATAAAGATATGCTAAAAATATATAGAGCAATTGAAACTAGAAAATTGGCTATGTGGAATTCAAAACAGCTACATGAATTATAAATCAGCTGTGCAGATTATGATTTGCACATGTGGAGAATAGTATATTTACTATGTGAGAATAGTATAAAACATGTATAAATGATATTTTAAGGTTCTAAATGAATTATTTAGCATATAAACACTTCAAGACACTTGTATAACATGTTATGAAAATTCAAAAATGTAATCTAAATATATTTTAAGCAAAGAAATATTATGATATACTCAAAGATAAACATACTTTTAATCAATATACAATTCAAAATATTAAGACATTTAAATGAAATAAAACAAATAAATCATTATAATTATCAAAACATAATGTTTTTCAAGGAGCCAATAAACATTAATTTCTCACAGATTCTTTTATATTTAGTAATACATACTAACATATTATTTCTCTCTCTTGGAAATATCAACAAATTTAGGCACCACAATTTCTGTAATTAAAAGTAATTTAGGAAATATAATTTCTAACTTAGTATTCTCAATTATTCTCTCAATAAGATTTTACACAATGATCCTTTTTTTCCTCATTCTATTAGAATCAATTTCATGCACTATGATATCAAGAATCTTATTTACTTTTCATAAAATCCATGTCTATAGAAAATTTCCACTACCACCCTTTTTCTCATTTTGATGCATAATAATAAACATTAAATAATACTCTCCAACTTCAATATACATAAAATAATAACTAAAAAACAAATGAATTTTGGAATTATTAAAAATACCCATCTTCTCCATCACACTAAACCAGCTCAAAATCATATTCTTCAATAGTCAAAAACACAAAATAACTCCTCATAAAACAACTCAACTAATTGAATATCAAAACTTAAAAAAATAGATTTAATTATTTCAAAACTAGTTGAAATTGATTTTATGAATTACAATCCATTAAAAAATTGAAACCTTAAAACACGAGAGTGTTTTTTGGCATTTCTTCTCCAGAAAAATCATATTCAAATTCAACAACAATATCTTATTAAAACTATCTTGAATTTTTTAAAAAATATAATCATTTATAATTAATTTCTAAATATTTCATGAAAAAACTTGAATCAAATTTTTAATGTTATTTTTAATCATTAAAGATTGGCTTAAGAATCAACAAATTTCATTTCTTTAGAATGTAAAAATTATAGAATATTTGGATTTTTAGTTTGTAAACACCTTAAAAAATTATCTACATTTTGATGGTTACATAGATTGAATGATTCTTATATATGTGGATTTATTGTTATGAAAATAGCATAAAATGGTTACATAGTTCATGCTTATGATGTTTGTATGATGATTACATACAAGATATTGATGCTTAAAAATCTTCATGCCTACACATATGATTCATACACATTATCAGATGATGGTTACACAGAATAACACCATGCTTATGCAAATAAACAAATCATGCTTACATAGTCATAAAAATTATTTTTTTTTATCCATACTTAGCTAACATTTTATGCCCAAAATAATTCTAGATCCTATTAAAATAATCATATAACCTCTCTAATTAACCTCATATCTTCTCATAAAATTTCAAGAACATTATTTACAACTTCAAATAATACCTTATAAATCTAAAAGGATTCTTTATAAAGATTGAAAACAAATGAAAACCATTAATAACTCATGGGTAATTCACAAATATATTAGCTTCCAAAAGTATTTGATATAATATATAAAAGTTATAAAAATATTATAACATTTCATATATTCTAAAGTAGTATAACAATATTTTTATTATCTTCCCTAAAACATTCATATTATTATTATTTTAAAAATATATAGTTGCATATTTTATTTTAGTAGCTATTGTGTCTTATGAAAATTCATGAATGAAATACTAGTTTATATGAATATATTATTAAGTAAAATATTTTAGTTTTAAGAAAGTTAATGAATATATATGAATATTTTATCTGATTAGTAATTATTTGTATTCTAAAAATGATTTTAATTAATATAAACCAATAAAATATAATAAAGATGCATAATATATTAATTAATTAATCAATAATATAAATATATATAAAATATGTGACATAGTTACACAGAACGATAACCAATTTAATAAATGGGTTAAATTTGGGTTTGAGTATCTCGACAATAATATTAAATAGTTTATCATGACACAACATGAATTTCCACCCCTATTTTTTATAATTCACAATGTTAACAAAAAATTAAAATTATAATAAAATGGATGGATTTTTACATTTTTATGACCCCTTATAAGAAATGGATATTATCTTTGATCATTAAATAGGAAAACCATATGCCTTCTATGCTTTTATAGAATCTCAAATATGGTGCATCTTTAGTATCCAAAAATTACAGGGAGTATCATAATTTATAATAGGTTTTGTCATCAAGATCCCAACACCTAACCCTTTCATTCAATAGTTAGGATCAAGACAATGAGTTATTGAATAGTGGAAAAGTGGAATAGAAGGGACATATTTATGACATTCCCCCACTTGATCCAAACTAGTTAATGAGAATATATTAATTTGTAATCCCTCTTAAATGATAAACATAATACATGAATCATAACGACATGTACCCTAAAATGAGTATTACATTCCAAGTATCAGAATGTATTATGTATCTTAAATTATCGTATGAATAAAACTTAATCACATGGTTTATTTTATAACCTCAAAATATTTCACAAGTAATGAATGTGTAAAAATATACTAAAAATAATAAATATTTATATATGGAGTTTCAAATAAAATTTGTTTATATAAAAAATTTACAAATTAAAACTTAATCTTATACATGTTACATGATCCTTCAATTTAAATAGAGTATTATATTTAGTAAAAGGATATGAAATAATCAATTCAGTTTTGATATATTGAATAATCAATTTCTTATCTTTAACACTTTTTCTTATGATTGAGTACTTAATATTGATATGTTTAATTTGACTATCACTTTTGTTATTTTTATACAAATAAAAAAATTGAATTTTCATAATATGTAATAAGTTATTTGGAAATAAAATTTATGAATTTAATGACAAAAAGGAAAATCCTTATCCATAAACCATGAAAAATTTCCTTAAAACATAAAATGAACACAAATTCTATAGTGGAAGTCTATGCCAGTGTTTTTTTCGAACCTAAACATGATACAACTCTACCAACCATCATAAAGATTTACCATGAAGTTGATTTGCATGAATCAATGAAATTAGTAAAATATATATTTGAGTATCCAAAAACCTCCAAAATTTGAGTTGATATATATATAATCATGTAGTATTTAGTCATATTAAGGTATCTTAATACATTATTTACATCTTTTTAGTGGTTTATACCTGGATTACTTTGATTTTATCCCAACATTCCCACTAAAAATAATCTACCAAACCTTATGTAGACCTAAAAACACATTAAATTTTCAAAAATAAAATCATATAAGATGCTTTTTTATTTTTATTATCATTAAAAATCACTTTTAGGGATTTGGTTCAAATTGAATTTATCACTCCTGACATTGAGTTTTGTACTAAGTGTACGATCTTTCATTCAAAAGTCATCTAAAACATTTTTAATATAGGTTTCTTGATATAACACTAGAATAACCCTAAACCTATATATATGAATCTCTATGCCAATGAAATAAGATTAATTACTCATATATTTCATGTCAAAGCATTAAAAGATAAAATATTTCACCAAATGTATGAAACTCTTATCATTAGTAGCTCTTAAAATTTCATAAACATATAAAACTAGAAAACATATTTTACTCCCACTAATATTTTTGAGTATGCATTGATCAATAATTTTTTATTTGAAACTAATTGAATAAATTACATCATGAATCTTAAATACCACTATCATGATTATTTTTAAACCATAAATTATACATTTAATCTTGTGCGCTAAATTCTCACCATTATTATAGAGGACTCTTTTTTTTAATTTCATGAAATCCTATTAATATATATCACTATTTTGAAAGATATTTTTCACATCCACTTATTGTAATTCCAACCCAAAATAAGCTAATAATTCTAATGCTACACATATGGAATACTTTTTAGATTTTGAATAAAATGAATTAATATAATTGATCCCTTCCTTTTGAGTGAATCTTTTATCAATTAGTCAGACCTTGTATCTCTTAATTTTACTCAATGATTATTTCTTGGTTTTAAAAACCCATTAACATCGAATAGGTTCTGCACGAATATATAACTCAACATGGTCCCAAAATTCATTACCCTTTATGGAATTCATCTCCTATATCATGAATTTTGGAGATATTACCTAAAGCCTATATAAATATAATGAATTTAGTCTATATCATATGATACGATATATGAGATAACATAATATAAAAAATCCATGAAATAAATTCATTTTTTATTCCATATAGGTGTATCATTTGATGTGATGTGAAGAAATTATATATTTAAATCCAAATACATTCATATTATACTACATAGAAATATTGAAGAGTCATCATAAATGTTATGATACGGGAATTATATTCTAATATTTATATTGAACTCTGTTACTGATCATGGTAGTTGATTGTTAAGAGATTAATGTTCAAATATATTCTACATTAGCTATCATTAGTACTTATAAAGAAATGGATAATAGAAATAAAATTTATGTGATAATTGCATGATGGATGAAGGGTTGTAACCATTTACATTTACTTGTAAATTTCATAATGTATGATTAAATTCAAGTAAAGGAATGAGAGTGTCCTGAAGCCTATATAAGGAGGTAGTTACCATCATGATGGGTTGTTTGAAGTCTTCCCAAGCTTTCATGAATTCTCCTGAGCCCTCTTCTTCCTCTATACTTAACTTATAATAGATAATACTATATAATGTTCTAAGGTGGACCCCACTAAATCATTGGGTGATTTAGTTGATCAATGGATACCCCATAAAGGGAAGAGTCCTTTTTCTATTCTTTAGGGATCTTTATCAAACCATTGTGATTGAAGACAAAAGAATCAATAACTATTTTGGTGAAAGGTTTATATTATTAATTTACTTTTTTCATGGTTTTGGTTTTTTATAACATGGTGATCTTAGGAATGAGGCTTCTATTTTAATTCATTACATTGAATATGTGTTGTTTGATCCCTAGAAACCCATTAGTTATAAAGATTCACAATGATTTTTGATTTATGAAATAATAATTGAAAAATGAACAAATTATTTATCATATTATATATCATATTACCTATCATAAGAAATGATTGGAAATTTATTTTTTGGATTATCTTATCTTACGATACTAGATATCATAATCTATGATTGGATCTCTCCATTTTATTTTCAATATCAAAGTGTGCAATATAGTATAATCCTTTAGTTTTTTAATACATCACAATGTATGATATGAGATATCATATGAGATGATGATGAATAAATGCACATGAAAACATATCATTGTATCATAATAGAGATAAAATGCATATCACAAATTACAATTCCTAGGTTCATAAGGATATGTCATAGCTTGTCATTATCTATCATAAAATACAAAATATAATGAAGGAAGTTTTACCATATGCTATAGTGTATATCATAAAATATAATATATATGAAAAATATCATTTTTCAAAATTTCAACCATGAATTTAATTAAATAATTTATAATTGTTTATAAATTATGGAAAAAGTAATTTTTTGATATTTATTTAATTTATAATGTTTTTATAAATTAATTAGTTATAAATTGTTTATAATTAATTATTTAATGTTTATGAAATATTTTTTAAATAAATATCCATAATATTAATTATTAATATTAAATATCTTTTGTATTTATACACCATGATTTATAATTTAGATATAAATGGATTATTTAGAAATTATAAGTATAATTTATAAAATGTTTATAAATTAAAAAATAGCACCAAATATAAAAGATTTTATATTTAAAATTATAAATTATTTATAATTATTAATTTAAAATATTCAAATTAAAGGAATCAATTGAGAAATTGTTTAAACAATATCAATAAAGGTTTTTACAATTGATATGATCAAGGTTTAAATAATATTAAATATTTCATATTTAGATTATATAAATTTTTAGTAGACTTAGAATATAAAATATTTATATATCATTTAATATAATATATTTAAGTAGAGTTCTATATAAAGAATAATATAAAGGATTTTATATTATGAATAAATTTAAAATGTTTATATCTATTTTAATTATATAATTTCTTTAATTGATATTTAAATTATAAAATGTTTATGATTTATTGATTTATGATTTTTTATAAATTATTTATCTCATGATTAAATATAAGAATTATTATTTTATTTAGTTTATTATATACTTTATTCATAAATATAATTGTTATATTATGAATTATGATGTATGTTTTAGTTTAAAGTGTTAAAATACTTCTATAGATTATCATACATGCATATAAGCAGTTACATGCCAGGTATGATAATTAATTTAGTTTTATTGTACCTTGAATTTATCTTTTATTAGGTTATGAACTTAAATTTAAAAGTTTTATTATAGTTTATACATATTAGGTGTTATAATTTTAACTGAATTAAGGTCTTCCTTGAGTAAAGTAACCTTGGATAGAGGGAATTTAAGTTGGACTGATCACTATCCCAGAAGCTTATACCTTATCTAGAAAAGTGGGGGTTGAATATATTTCAATCTAAGCTTACTTTGTGGATATTTTTAATATCATATGATTCTAAGTATTTAAATGAAAGGGTTTCAGGTACCTTATGCATGAGATGCATTTGGATATGTATAAATATAATTGAATTTTAATTTTGGTTAGTAGCTCAAGCCATGAGTTGTGTATGGAGTTACACATATATAAGGTTTAAACATATTAATTTTATGGAAGTAATAGGATTATAAAATAAATCATTAGAATAATTCATACATAGATAAGATGGTGAGATTAAATCCTGTAAAAAAACCTTTTTTGATATTCCCTCTAAAATAAACAATTATTAAGACCTCGACCATCCAACTGGGTAGTTTAAAGTTGAGTATACATGGATTATAACATGTAAGTAAAGAAATTAATGGGTGAACATAATTGTATTAAATTATCATTTTTGTAATTTTATTTGGGTTATAATTAGTTGGGAAACCTTTAGGATGATACTAGAGGAATAATGTTGAGTTTATCCATATGATGGACTGGGAAAAGAGGTGTCCACTCAACCATGCAAGAGTAATATATGATATGATTGGAATGATTGAATACCTAAATATATAAGTGGAGATATTAACAATAAATTGGACTCATTTTTTAGTGAAATATAAATCTTTTCTTACTAATGGATATGATATATTTAAAAGGGGTTATCATTTTAGTAGGAGTAAATTTAATAAAAGTCTTTATTAAGTGAATATAAAACATGATACTCATCTTTTGAAAGCTTTTACTATAGATAAATGTTATCACCATCATCCAAAATGGATTTGAGATCAATATTTGAATATATAATCTTAATGTAATTAACTTCTTAGAATGGTACAAAACTTAATAATTATTCTTAAGTAAGAGAGAAAATCTTATGTTTTAAAGAAACACTTTCCCGAGTAACCTTATGTTGAAATTGTTCAACAATTTAATTAATATGATTAAGAGAAGCATATAATGATTAAATTGAGGCTTTAAAGGCATTAAATTCAAGATGAATAAAAGATCATTATTCACTATTCATATACTCAATATTACTGAGTGTGATAATGACTTGGTGAGACTAGATATTTTCTTTAAGGCTTGTTTTGGGTATGTGATTCATAGTGGAATAATTATTGGGAATATTCTGTCAATGTGAATGAGTTAAAGAAATATTTACCTTATTTTATAAATTTTTTGAGAATAAATGAACTAGGTCATAATATGTCCAAGTTCTATCACTGTATTGATAGTACAAATAGGTAAACGTTCAACCATAAGAAGAAATATTAATTGTAAAGTCCCAAAGTGTTTCTTCAAAAATATCCAATTAAGGACATTGAAACCCAAAGGTAAAGCCAATAAGGATAGACATTGTTTCCATATATTGTAATTTTCCAGGATATATGAAGGGTTTTTTTGAAACTCCATGGAAATTCCATGCTAGATATTAGTGTTATAGAAATAATTCTTCGATTTTGAAAGGTATATGATACTAAATTAATATTTTAAAAATGTTATAAATACACGGGTGTTTAAAATCAATGGAATAATTGACCGTGTTTTTATTTTTCATTCAATCAATGAAAAAATGGTTTCCAAATAACGATGAAGTATAGGGTTACTAAATCATGGAGTTGAATAAAGAGGAAAATACCAAGATCAAGTGGATCTATATAAAGGATGTGTATTTTCAACTTATTTATCTTATATGATAATAAAATTTGTTTATTAACAAAAATTTGTTATGAACAACATGATATAATGGTTTTGATACACATGTTTTATGATTAATTATATTTTATAAAATGATTGAATGAAATATGAACCCGTAAGTCATCAATGGAATATTTTAAATAATAAAATATTCTTTTCCAAAAATATTTATAAACATAAATAACACCATATAAGATATAGATATAATAGTTTATTTGTTAAATTTTCCCACAAATAAAAAATAAGTGTTATTTTATATACAAAAAATATATTTTGTATCTTATCATGATATTTTTAATGGATATAGTTTCTAAGAGGCTAGTGGGAGTATGTTCAGATTTAGATAAGTAAAAGTTAACAAATAAAATATTACATGAGTTAAAATTCAAAGTGAGAATCACTTTATTCTAAAAGTTTTTAGGGTATATAGATAGATATAAATACAATGAATTATATTTATTTACCATAATAAAATGAATATTACAATATATCTTACAGGAGTTTAGGATATATTGGTAAAAAAATTAAATAGGTATATATTATTACCAAAATGATATCAAGGAAATAGTTTGATGGAAAGGTTCTAAGAATGATGATAACAATATAGTTAAAAAAATAATGATTATGATGGAATTATAAATATTTATAAGTATACAACATAACTTATTAACATATTACCATATGATATTTTAATGTAAAGAAGTTTGAATACTATTTTAAAAGAGTTGAACATTTGTAATATGGTTTCTATATCTCACCATTATTCAAACAAGATTACATGATTTATGTTACAAATTAAAAGATTTTAGTGTGATATTTTTAACAAATAATCACATGGAGATGTGATAGGAGTTACATATAAATGTAATGAGTTTAACAAAACCTTAAAAGTGAAGTAAACATAAGGCCTCTATGGTAGTTGTTCAAATGGGATATGATGATATAGAAACTTATATATGCTTTTATTAATATTCTTAAAATATCATAATAATGTAAAATGTATCTTGTTATACAAAAGGCATACTCCACTTCATCATTTGTTCATATTGGATATGTATACTCATGAAGTGAAATGACTATTAACCTCTCAAAGTATGAATTTGAGTTTTACCTAATTTATGTTAATCATGGAGTATTATAAGTTGTGATAAAATGTTAAGCTTGTCTTGAGTTGGATTTTTTTATAGAGATATGAAATATTATCATGAGTCACGAAATAAGTTTTGTTTACTAGATGACCCCAAACCATACCACAAGGAGTTTAAAAATCTATGTATTTGGTATGATTGGGGTGTATGTTTTATATTTATATTTACATTTACCTAAAGTTGTAAAGATATATATATCATGATAATTTTTATACTTAGATAACTCTATTACCTAAGCCTTAAATCTTAGGTAATCAGGGGGTGGCTGGGTATGTTTCTGATCATTTCATTGTTTGAGGCTAATCCATGTTGATATTTTTCCTCTCATATGATGAGTATGAAATCAAGGCCCTTGATTAATATAAATTTAAGGAGTGTAAAAACACCCCTTGATAAGATATTTTATGTGATAATCTATAAAGGTGAATGAAATGTGATGTATTCATTGAATTTATCATCCTATACATATAGAATCAATAATATATAAGTGGATATATGGGTTTTACATACTCTATGTCCTATGGTTAATCAATGTCTTGGGAAAAGAGATCATATGAAAATGTATGCTTGTATATGATAAAACTAATGGACATAAGTATAGTGATACATGTGTTTGATGGAGATCATGCCAGATTCATTTTTATCATCAATAACATTTATTATTTTTTAAGGACGCTCTTTTATTACATCAATTAATTTGAGAGTTCATATTTTTCTAATTCTAACAAGGCCTATGGGGTAAAAATTTGTAGTTTATTTAACATGGATTGAGTTTTATAAAATTATAGAGCTTATCTAAAAGTGTTTTAGAGTTTATCCAAAAGGTTTTTTGGATGGATATTCATAAGGTATTGCATATGGTTTATACATAATGAATTCAATTATAGTTTTCCAAAAGTGTTTTTTAAATATCCAAAATTATATTTGGATATGGTTTCACAAGTTATTGTATATGATATAATATAAAGTGAAATTTCACAAAGTCTATATGGATTTAGTGAAAGTGTGATACTAATGGAGATATGACCTAAATACTATATACATATAATGAATTTATTCTATACCATATGATATGATATAGGGGATATCATATTGTATGATATCTATGAAATAAAGTCATGTTTTATATCTTATGAGTATTTCATTTGATATGATATAAATATATCATATGTATATATCCTGAGAAAGTTATATCATAGGACATGACCATATTGTAGAAGAATATTATAAGTGTTATGATATGGATACATATTTTATGATTCATATTAAACTCTATGATTGATCATGGAAGTTGATCATTATGATACTAATGTTCGAATATCTTCCACGTTATCTATCATTTATACTTGTGATACATGGGAGAGTTTAAATAACATTTATGTGATAAATTAATGATGACTAAAGGTTTTAAGGGTTTAAAATATTTCCATTTACTCTTAGATTTCATGAAAAATGAGTAAATTAATGTATATAATTGGGAGTGTTCTAAAACATATATAATAAGATGATACTCATAGTGATAGGTTGTTCAAAGGTCTACCAAGCCTCTTATTGATTCTCCCAAGCTCTATTCTTCCTCCTTCCTTAGCTTCTTAGAGATACTAGCATATCATAGTTGGAATTAGGACCCCACTCAAACATTAGGTAATTCAACTAATACATGGGAAAAAATTAAAGGGAAGAGTAATTCAAATAATCCTTATCAATATTTATCAAACCATTATGATCAAATACAATAGGATCATGGACTATCTTCAATGAAAGGCACACATTATTCATATAAATTTTAAACGGTTTTAGTTTTTCATATCATG
Source organism: Viscum album (assembly GCA_963277665.1). Taxonomy (NCBI): domain Eukaryota; kingdom Viridiplantae; phylum Streptophyta; class Magnoliopsida; order Santalales; family Viscaceae; genus Viscum; species Viscum album. The sequence continues at coordinate 368,513,193 of OY728131.1, forward strand.
GTGATCTTGGGAATGATGTTTTTATTATATTCTATTTTATTGAACAAGAATTGTTTGATCCTTTGAAACCCATCAATGGAATCATACCAAATTTTTAACTCTTTAAAATCCATGGGATGTGAAAATGTTTTAGGATCATTATTAGCACCAATAATATAGGAAAATTTTTATAGATACACTACATAGTCACTAGAAATTGTTAATATTCTCACCCGTATAGACCATATTAACGTTACACCATAATTTTATTAAAAATATTTTGGTTCAAATAGTTTTTTAGAGTTTTATATTCTTAAGCTACCTAATATATAATATGATTATAAATATATTGTGGAATAATATTTATTCAAACACCACTTGATAAATAGAGTGTAATTTACAATTATCAATCTATCACCTGAGATAGAGGGTTATGAATCTAAATTATCTTTCTAATCCATCATTTTGATCATATCATTCCCACAAATAATGTTATTTTCAAAAAAAAAAATACATTTCTTAATTCTAAAATTCTAGTGTTCAAAAATGGATAATAAATCCAATATCCTTTGGACCTTCCAACATATCCAATGAATAAACCACTTATTTTCCTAGGATCCAATATATTTTATTTTGGGTTATAAATCTGAAATTTTTAAGGGAATACCAAATCACATACATGCAACAATCTTAGTTTCCAAACTTTAAAAATTCAAAAGGTATTTTTGGAACAACCTTTTTTAGAACTGAATTTAAAATGTATGATACCATTTTAAATAATCCAGTCTATAAGAATTGAGTTAGATTAAAGTCACTAATAATATTATGTACCATTTTTATTAAAGTTTGATTTATTCTTTTAGTGACACAATTTTGGTCTGGTGAACCTATAATAGTGTATTAATAAAAAATTCTACTTTATCAAAGAAACTTCACAAATAGAATAGTTAATTACCCATACTCAATGTATCTTCCATAATATCCCTGACCTATATATGACCCCATGATCTTAATTTGTATACCATATTGTTTCTCTACTTCAAAATTATAAATTTTAAAAGCATGAAGAGCATAATTTTTTAACTATGAATCAAATAGAGATAAATATCACATAAATACCCATCAATGAATGAAATGAAGAATTTATGGTCATGTAAATATAATATGAATTACATATATTTGTATATATTATTTAAAACAATGTTGATATTTTATTTTTACTATTATTTTATCTATTGGTTTACTTTACCTTAATATAATCTATACAAGTTTTAAAATTAGTAAAATCAATAGTACTAAGTACCCCATTTGAACTAATATTGGAATCCTTTTTTTAGAGATATAAACTGATTTATGATGCTATAAAATAGAATAATTTACACTTATAACACTAGTTTTAATACTCGTGTAAACATAAATTAAATTATTAAAAATATTACATTGTAAATCAATAGAAAAAACCACCCTTTAAAGTACCACTTCCAACGATTTCATTAACATATATTAAGGAAAAATTAGTTTAATAAAACCTAAATTTAAAACTTAATGATATAAGTTTTAATACTGAAATTATGTTTTTAAAGAAACATAGAATATAAATGGTATTATCTAAATAAAAATAAAATCTAGTGCTTAATAATAAAATTTAGGTCCCATAACTTGTACATGTGATCACATCTTGTTTTCTGAACAGATTTTAATGTCACTGCCGACTGATCTCCTTAAGCTCCACACACCTTGTAACGTATTCACAATATTGATCATAAAACTAGAATCAGTCCATGAAGTGTTATAAATTATATCAACCATATTATATTCATAAAAAATATGATATATGAATAAATTTATTTTCAAGAAATTTCTGAAATTTGAGATAGTTTTTCTTCATATTCCCATTTTCTTTAAAAAATGAATAAATTAATTACTTCTTAATTTTAGGTTGAGATAAAAATTTCTATTTTCCATTTATATCGGTTAGACCTTTAACATGAAAATTCATGAGATTTATTTATTTTTGGTGTGTGGTTAACATATTTATTTCACCTAGTTTAACAAAAAACCATTATTTATCTTGAACAAACATGGTAATAAATTCATTAATTGACCATTTATCTTTATGTGTGTTGTAAGAGATCTTAAATGGATTATATTGATATGGAAGAGAGTTAATAATATATATAATACACAAAAAATACTTAGAAATATCAATCTAAAGATTATAAAGTTGATTCATGACACCCCTCATATTTATAACGTGATCGCTCACACTATCATATATAGGAACTTCATGATTAATATACTTTCTAGTGAGTTATATAAAGAGATAAACTAGTCATATATAGTCATTGATAAGTCACAAGAATTATTATTATCTTTGACTAAAACATGAATGATAGAACATAATTTAGTTTTAATGGAATTACATTGAGATTGATAGTTCATTACCAATGTTTATGTAAACCCTGATATTTTAAAAAATGAAGCTATTCTCTATCGTGTACAAGACATGCAACACTGATCTTAAAAAAATCACGAAATAACATTATTTTAAATATAACCATTCCTAAACATTAAATTGGTGGGTATGAATAGTATTAACTAATTTATGAAATATATATATAAATCACCAACTCTATTTAAATTTATTTATAAATTCTTAGTAAATAATCAATAAATTTTTAGTAAAGTTTTTTTATTCATTAAAAATATGTTTTCTTTAAAAATGATTTTATTATTTTTTATGAGAAATAATATAATTATTTTTTATAAATTTTAGAAAATTAATTTTATAAAATAAAGTTAATTTTTTTAAATCATCATATAAAAATTAACTTAGGGTGAAATTTTGTGAATTTTTAAAAAATATCGATTTTTCAGTGAATAATGAAAATATTGATTTTTGTAAAACAATCATTTCTTTGTAATAAATTAAGTAATTTAAAAGTTCTTTTATTATTTAAATTTGTTTTCAAGTAACATAATTTTTATTTATTTACATTTAATATAATTAATTACATTTAAATAATCTTTATACTAGATTTTAGTATAAGTTTATTTTTGGGTTTAAAAATGAGTTTTTCTTCTGGAAACTATTTTAAAGTGCATATTGTTTCTATATTTTAATTAAATAAAATAAAACCTAATTATAAATTATTTAAATTAAAATTATATATTATATATCAATAAATATTAATTTAAATTCTTACAATTATTATTAATAGTCATAGAGTTAATATAAAATCATATTATGCTGGAGAAATAAATTTCTTGAAAAATTTCATTTTTATCGTTTTTGTGGGTTTTATTTTTAAATTAAATTTATATAATTATATGAATTGAATTTGGTAAAATTATTTACATATTTTTAATTAGAATAATTTATATTATCTAATAAGTTCAATATTTTTTTGGTCATAATTAATTATGAAAACAGTAAAAATATTTTACCACGGTTAAGGTGACAACGGGTTTACTGAGGATTAAACTAAAAAAATAAGGATTAAAATAACCTAAAAAATTATATAAAATATAATTTATAAACATATTTTATCCTTATAATTTATAATTCTTGATAATGGTCTTCTTAGGATTCTTTTGGCATGTGAAAAATGTTGGTACAAATTTTTCTTTTTTAAAATTTTAAGTGTACCACTCACCACACTTATAAAAGGCCACCCCTATCCTCTCCTCTACACACCTTAAAATAAATTTTAATAGAAAAATACCTACCCATATAACTTATTTACTTCCCTAAAAATTATCTATATTCCATTTTTTTATTATAAATCTATCTGATGAAGGATTTTGGTGCTAACCTATAGAGGTTATCCAAAGAAGAGGTATCATGCTTAACATAACTTTTTATTTTATTTCTTCTTCCACCTCCTTAAAATCTTACTCAATTATGATGATATAATAAAAAATAATATAATATATAACTATATTTCATTATGTTAATTGAATAACGTAAATACATATCATATTCCACCAAATGGGAAATGAATCCATCATTCGTGTGTACAAATGACTACCGTCACAGGAACCAATGAAATTCGTCTTCCATCACCTCCTCTTACGGTTGGTTATAATGATGGATTTAAAGTATATACATGATATTTTTATCATAATTATACTTATTTAATTTTTATATTATATATAACTTCTTACTTTCCATTCCTTTTGGGATACAATAACATCGCTTTTGTGTATGGAAAACTATCGTCTCGCGAAGCGATGTGATTTGTTTTTTATTAACTCTTTACATGGAAGGTAATAAGAATAATTTTAATAAATATATGTGATATATATAAAATAATTATTATATTAATGAAATACTTATCATTTTAAAAATATAATATATCATTTTATTTCTTACCTTTCTACTCACTAAAAAATGATAACATCATTTGGGTGTATGTGTAGACTACCGCCTCCATGAAGCAATGTGATTATTTTTTTCATCACCAAATAACATGTATGATATATAAGTATATTTAAATAATAAATATATTATTTATGATATTATTATCACCATATAAAGATAAAATAATACTTAAGTTATTTCCATAATGATCGTTAAAAAATGGAAACATTACTCATACATACGTAGGACCTAACATCTACATGATTAGACTGTAGTTAATTTTTCATAACCATATTTCATGATTGGTTTTAAAAGTATAATTTATGTATAAATATGATAACTATTTTATAATTATTATTCTAGAGATTATGGAATAATGAACACTTATTCCATGATCAACACACCGAAGCCATTTTGAAACAATGTACTGAACATCCTCAAAACACCCCACATGTAATTAACTGATTAAGTATTTAAATATTGCATTAAAAATAAAAAAAATAAATGATTTAAATATAAAGTGTTAAGACTATAAATTTTTATTAATGAATAAAATAATTTATATAATATTATTATACACGAGTTAAGGATATACATGCAAGGTCTGGACTCGAGGTAAGAGATTTCATCTCAATTTTCCATCATTGAGGCATATTTTAATGTTATACACCTAATTTATTTTATATGGTGTATATACTAAACCTTTTACATGAAATATCATAAATAATTCCTAAATAATGGTATTTTATGTTTCAATTTAAATTATTTCGTCTAATTGGATGAGATTTGAAAGTTACAAATTGATAAATAATTTCATAATTCAATTTATTTTCATTATGTTAAATTAATTATTCATTTTATTTTATATTATACAATTATGCGTGTAATGATTTTTTATTATATTAAATTATATTTAATTTTTTATGTGGATTTTAATTTTATACATATAATAAATTAATTTATTAATTCTCACTTCAATGTTATAATCATTTTAATGGTCGCTCGTCTCAAATTTTCATCTTTGGGACATTGTTATGTTATACACCTATCTTCCTTTATAAGGTGTCTCTACCACCACTTTTATATTTTATATATTTAATGTAATTATATTCATGATATTTGAAGTTCATATGATGTTATTATTTCATGAGTGTTATGATTGAGGAGTTACCAAAGTGAAAAAGGATTTATGATAAAATCAACTTTCATTTTGGGATTGTTTATACTAAAGGTTATTTGGGAGGAAATAATATGATATTATATTATTAAACCATGTATATTTTATGATCCTATATTTATTCATTTTTTTAAATAATAGTACAATTTTAATCTCTTTTTACATAAAATTATTTATAAAATGTTTTTATGAAAATTTGACTTCATTTCCCTCTTTGGTCAAAAATCATTTTTATTCCAAATTAATTTTTTCTAAAAATGTTTTCAAAATTGTTTTACCATGATTTTTTAAAGTAATTTGTACCCATAATTGGATTTTTAAAATTTATTTAGAAGGAATATTCCTATATTTTTCTAAAAAGTAACTTTTTTACTTTTTTACTTTTAATGAAAATGTGAAAGGAATCTTTGTTTTAACATACTCAACATGAAATTTTTTTTCCACCATCCTAAAAACTCAAGGTTTTAAAGATTAATTTTTTAGTTATAAAGGTTATTTTAAAATAAAATGTTTTATTTAATGTTTGATAAAGTTTTATATTTTAAATAAGTGTTTTTAAAAAGGAAAGGATGTTTTTCTCAAGAAATATTCCAAGTGATCCTTCAAAATCATTTTCCATCTAAGATGAAATCCTTTGATATTACTCAAAGTGAAAAGGTTATTTTACTAAAGAATGTTTTTAATTATCTTTTAATGGTATTTCCATTCATCAATATCAAAAACTTTATGTTACTTACACTCCACTGAGGATATGTTGTATTGATACCATCCTTATTGTTTCTTTGGATGGATTATGATATTTTCATGGAACCCGTTTCTTTTCCATAGGTTAATCAAGATATGAAATAACATTTATTATTATTATGATTAAAAAATGAAGGACTATAAATTTTTTATTCATTAATGGTACTTATAAATTTTATATGATAAATGGGTGAGCCTGATATATATTATATGATAGGTTGAGCCCCATTATAGTTTATGGGTGATCCCTAAACAACTTATATGATAGGTTGAGCCCCATTATAGATCATGGGTGAGCCTGATATATCTTATAATAAGGTTTAAGACCCATTATAGCTCATGAAAAATGGATGATCTCAATATATATTATATGAGGGTGAGACCCATTATAGCTCTCCAATGCATTGAGAAATATTCCTTATCTTAATAGACAAAAAAGATGGTGTTACTGGTGGGTTTATTTTATGGATTTAACTGGGATCTAGTTATTTTTTACATAGATTTAAAATAGGAAAATAATTTGATGTTTTGAAGATACCAACACATTTTCTTTATGCTTTTTATGGGGTTTTTATGATTCCTTTGATCAAGTTTGAAATCACATGGCTCATGATTATTGGTTCTTATGAATATTTCCTTTTATAAATCTTTATTACATGTTTCATGATTGACGATCCAAGTATTTATAGTTATAGATATTCGTATGTTATTCTCATTCACTTTTTTATGTTATCACACTATTATGCTCTTCTTAAGCTCACTGATAACATTTAATTATTAATGCTTATGTTTACCCTTACTGAGAATTTGGGCTCACATTTCTTATGTTTACTATTCTCCAAACTAATTATGATTAAATGTTTTGTGACTAGAAATGTTTATAAGAAGTTAAAGTTTGTGGGAGATGTTTTATAATTAATATGGAATATGAAATCTGAGTATAGTGGAAAAAATAGTCCCTTGAATTCATGGGTATTATTTATTTAAGAGTTTGTATTAATTATATAAATCTATAAACCTAAAAGGTCCTTGGTTATATAGGTGATAAAATATTTACTTTTGACACTATAAGTTTTTATGATGAAAATTGGGTCACCTTTATTGGTATCAAATATAGAAATATAAAGTTTATGTTTTTAGAATTGGATTCAGGAGTGAAGGTTTAGGGCTGGTATAGTTGGTATCAGAGCAAAGTTTATATTACTTAAGAGATTATTATTTTTAATGTGATGTTATCTTAAGATTTATGAATTCCATCATGGATTTACAAGTTTAAGGTTAATCATAAGTTCAAATTCTTATACACCCCTTTTGAGGTTTTAAGTGATGGAAGTCTAAGATGATTAAGAATATTTTGGGAGACATTTTATTTGATTAAGGTATATATAAACCTTCAATTCAACATGATATATTATTTGAGTAATAATACCATTATTTTTTTGGACATAATTTTAATTATTTATAATATATTTGATGTTGAGTTAATTATGTATTATTACATTTTGGGGAACATTATATGATTAAGTCACATACATTTTTTGGTACAAGACCTTAAAATTGAATGGTTTCATTTGGATAAAAATGTTAAATCAATCTCTAAAGAATATATTCCCTTATAATCTTTGGGTTTCAATCATAGTAATAAATATTTTGAATAATTTTAAGGATATTTATTTATGGACTAATTTATTTTGAACTTTGGATATTATTATTAATTTTTGGATATTAATGATATGAAGTTTTTTTTAATTCATGGAATTATCTTACCTTGTTCTAACCATTTTGGTTTTTTTTAATTTATAATTATATAAGGAATAACTTTTTATCCTTTTTTTATCTATACAATCCATTATTAGGATATTTTAGAGATTCAAGCATGAAAAATTCATCTTGAATACAAATCATTTGGAGAAAAATATGAGATTGTGGTGGAAATTGATTAAAGGATGAAGTTAAAATTATAAATTAAGTATATTATCCTTAAATTATCATTATAAATGGTAATAAATTCCTCAACTCTAGTAAAGGGACCTTGAAAATGAAAATTTTATCTTATTACATTCCTTTATGATGAAACGGTGGTCCTTTTCACACCTCTTTAGTTTATGGTATTATAGATGGTGGCTTATCATGACCATTAAATTTATTGTGATATGATCTCTTTCACTCTCTATAATTGTTTTTCCATTATTATTTCCTTCCATGTCCATATCTGTAATGACCCAGATTTCCTTAGGCCTTTCCTTTTTGAAAATCCAGTGCTTGTGGTGTTCTTGGGGGTCGCAGTGGTGTTGTTTTTGGGGTTTCCCAAAATCATGTTCACCAAACGTTTTCACTGAAATGGTAACAGACTGAAATGGTGGCATTGTAAATGGTGGCATCAAAATGGTAGAACATTGAAATGGTGGTACCATAACGGTGGCACCGAAATGGTAGCACAATGAAACAGTGGCACACCATGATAGTGGCACTGTAGTGGTACTACAATGAAACAATGGAACCACAATGGTGGCACTATGAGGGCGACACACCAAAAGGGTGGCACCACAATGGTGGAACTATGATGGTGCCACACCGAAATAGTGGCACACCTTTTTCCGATTTTTTCTAGTTTCCATTGTTTTCCCAATTTCTCCCATATAACATCTTATTTGACATAAATCAAGTTTCAAGCCTTCCTTGGGAGTTTTTAAAAGCATTTTAAAGGGTATTAATTATATCTTTAAATATACTAACTTCCTAGGAGATTTGAGATACCCAAACCATGTGATCTTAACCACGATCCCATGTTAATGAATTTTGGAAACCATTATTCCATTAAAATAGGATCTGGCTCTTCAAAGTTAGGATCTTCCCTTCTAGTGTGTTTTTCATTTTCCCTTGGTGACCTAGATCCTTCCTCACTATATGAGTTATGTGCCTATGTTATGACTCTCCTGCTCAGCTTTCTTAGAGTTTTTTTCTTTTGCTCGCACGACCCCTGTTCTTGGCGCAAGGAGGAACTTTGATCCTTTGATCATCCAAGTAGATATTTATTCTCTCTCTCTTTATTTATGCATCACACAAGGTGGTTTTAATAATAATTACTTGTGAGTAATAACTTAATAATTTTCTTCAAATGAGAAATAAATAAGAAGTAAATACGATCAAAAGATAACAGGGGTAAATAAAAATAATGGGAAAATAGTGGTTTGATGTTTATTGCCTATTTCATTTGTTATCATTGATTATTTTATGGATTGTTGTGATTGTATGACTCCTAAAAATCATGATTTTTGGTGGTCTTTTCTTGTTCACTAGTGATGTTCTGTTTTGTTGCAATGATTTGATAAATGGCCATAACATGAAAAACTATTAAACCACATATACTTGGTTAAATAAATGGATGCACCAGGATCAAACCAATTGTGTGATCACCCTGGTTATATTAAAGTGGAATTAAATAACCTCTATTGGTTAAATCTGAATACACTTTAATTTATGGATGTAGTTGTGTGCTATGTGTTATAGTTTTGTAGGATTAGTATGCGGGGTGGCATAAGGGGGTATTTTTGTATCCCAATTTGAGAGACTGATTGATTGTGGAATGGATGGACTTTTAGGATGTTGGACTACCTTTGTTTGTGTTGTGGTTGTGGAGTGATGTTATGAAGTAGAACTGTAGGGTGGTTATTAACTTGTTATGCATTGGGACTGCATATGGGGATTGTTTGGGCAGAGGGGATGCAGGGATGGGTTTTGAGAGAAGGATTGTGTGATATAATTTTGAATAATTATTGTTGGAAATGGTTGAACATGTGTCTAGGAAGATTGGGGGTTGTGAAATGGACTGTAAATCAGGTTTTGTGCTGTTGTGAAATGGGACTGTAGTTTCGTTTTTGTTGTTGTTTTGGTATGGTTGTGGTTGGTAGTTTCCCGGTAGTGCTGGAATAAATAATAGGTAATCCCTTAAATAAATAAGTGGAATGTGGTTAAATGAAAAGGGGTTGGGGTTTTGTGGTTGCGCATATAGGGGTAGCAATGAAAGTGGTTCTGAGTGGGTTGGTTTTTTTGGAAACCCATAGATTGGGATAAGTTTTTTCTTATCTATATGTATAAATTTCAGTTCCTTTTTATTTATATATGCACCCACCCTTATTTAGAACTATGTGATTAACACCCCCATTTCTTAGGGGAGGGTGTCTTTCCCAACATCCTGGTGGGAGGATAGATGACTGGTTACAGAATTTCTTCCTCGCACCCTCTTCCGATTTCTTACCACTCAAGAATATCTGGGTAGGCTATAATGGTTTGAGTCTTACCATACCCTAAGATCCTTCAGGCAAGGGTTTGTTATGGATGAGAGGCCTAGGTGTTTGCAGGACAAGTTTGTTTTCCTAAGTTTATTCGAGATGAGGTCCAGGTGTCTTCGAGAGAGAGATGTGGTTGTTGTGGCCCTAGTGTTTATGGGTGAGATTATGTGTTGTTTGAGGACCAGGTGTGTGCAGGAAGTTTGTGACAGTGGGAATGTGTATGGGAAGAGTGGTAGTGTCATGATGTTATCCATTAGGAATGAGCAGTTAACCAGTGGGAAATTTGTGTGGGGTACCCAAATGTCGATGTGTTTAAACTATTAATTTACTTGACTTGTGTTATTTGGTGAGAGTTCCTTGGTGAGTCTAGGCTGCTTAGTATTCCTTGGTAGGTGATTTTAGGTTTTACTATTTTCTCACGGAGAAATTAGTATATTCCCCCACTTGTGCATGGGTAGCTTTAGTTTCCCTACTGAGTATACTTTTATGTTCACCCTATGTATATAAAACTATTTTTAGGTTTCCAAGAGGACTTTTAGGACTGTGATAGACTTTAATAGATCGGGCATCAGAATTAGTTACTATTGTTGCTTAGTCTCTTTTCTTTTGGTGCTTTACCTTTGGATATTTTTTGTACTTTGTATTATCTTTACTTTTTAACCTTCATGTGGGAATAGATTTTGGCCTTACTTTTACTTTTATTATTTAGAGTTTCTTGGGATTTACTATCTTATCTTCAGACCTTATTCTATAAAAAAGGTAATGAATTCCATTTTTGTGTGATATTCTACACCCTTGGTGCTAGTCACTTCTCCTGGGCCTATTGAAGGTGGGACTCAGGGGTCATTACCTATCCTTCACCTTGATAAAGGAAGGGAATGACACTTTACTGTCCCTTACCTCATCTTGAAGAAGGCAAGTCATGAAAAAGTGGTATCAAAGGGAGGTTTTTTAGCGATAGGATAGAGTTTGGAGTTAGGCATAACAAGAATTGCATGGGATGGTAGGGAAAATGTTAGGTGACCTTAGTGCGTGAAATAAGCTAGGGAATACTGGTTAGGACACGAGATTTTAGGGACCCCATGATCTTATGTAAGGACTCTGGACCTAATAAACGACCAAGTGAGGCTATAATGATTATAGGTAATAGAACTTAGGAAAGTTACATGCATCATAATGACTTGTGTTATGGTTTGAGTTGGGAGTTTCGTGAAATGAAATAAATAATGAGTTAAAAATAATTTAAAAGAAAATTTACATACGACCCAAGTTTAGGAGTTCCTTATTTCCTTTTCAGCTATGGCACCCAGAAATCGCTCACATGTGGTATGAATAGTTGATACCCAGTAGTTTGACCTAGTCAATTAGAAGAGGGATGATAAAAAGAAGGAGGATAACTTGTGTCGGAAGACGCTTCTTGCCTTCTAAATGTAGACACTAGGAAAGTACGAGGGAATCATCTCGGACATAGATATTTATATTTTCCTCAAGGAGATAGTGATCACTTTTAGCTTGATATGAGATTTGAAAATGTACTGGGTTCCTCTGGTAGTGATTCATATGTGAGGATCAATGCATTAGTGGTGTATGATTTACCTCAGGGAGAGGAAGGAGACTAATATCTCATGGGATGAATTTGAGAAGGAGTTTCAGGTGAAATTCCTTTCTTCCATGATGAGGGCCGAGAAGTGGTAGGAGCTACTCTACCTCCACTAGGGGAGTATATTGGTGAGAGAAATATTGATTAAGTTCAAAGATCTCCTACAATTTGCACATGATCTCTTCCTGGATAAGGAGTCCTGAGTGAGACGCTTGGAGGTGGCGCTCCAACCTTATCTTTAGTATTCCATCACTCCTTTACTCTACCTACATATTTAGAGGTTCAGAAGAAGGATGAGGTAGTGGAAATGATTCACTCACTAGGAGGTGTATCATGAGAGGGCATACAACCAATTTTTTCTAAGGGGAAGGCAGTCAACAACAGGTATCTGATGTCAGGTCCTTCCAGGTTTCAACCAACGGTGAGTAGGCCTCAACAATTACGATCTCCTGGTCCTCACCCTTTCCCAATGGGTATGGGACTGAGGTTATTTGTATGTGGTATCCATGGGAATATTTGGAACTAGTACCCAGTTTGAGCACCATATAGTGGGGTTGGGAAGGTTCAACACCCACCTTAATAGAAACAGTTACCTATCAGGCCTTTCTAGCAGTTGGGGTAGTAAGCTCCCACTCCACCAAGGGTAGATGGTGCAGGAGGAGGCTGACCTCAGGGCGATCCTCAGGAACCTCGACCAGGGTGTGGTCAGGGATGCAGTCGGCAATCGAGGGGAGGAGGAACTAGGCATGGGCAGTTGCATGCCACAAAGGTAGCAGTTCCAATGGGACTGAAGGTTGTTCGATGTATGATCAGTCTGTTTAGTACCATTGTATGTACTTTGTTTGATTTAAGAGTTTCACACTCTTTTATTACACCCAGTATAGCCCATGATATAGGACTAGACATAGAGATACTTACCATGACCCTGGTGTTGAGTATTCCAGTTGAAGGTTAGACCAACCTACTTGATGTTTTTCGGGGATTTAGACTAATGTTGGGGCCACAACAGTCCAGTGATGATCTTCTTCAGCTACAAATGCAGTCATATGATGTCATCCTAGGTATCAAATGGTTATTTTATGTGAATTATATTATCTACTTTTTTCATAGGAGATTCATGTTTTCAGGTATGTATGGCCATCAGGTAGTTTTCTTTAGTGAGTGGAGCTGTCAGGTGGGTAGTTGGTGTGTCTAGCCTCTTCTTTCTTTATTAGTCAAGTTATTAGTGGAATTAGTAGACACATAGATGGTGGAAGTTCCAAGGGTTGTTGGTGATTTCTTGGATGTATTCCCCAAAGAGGTTGTGACTCTACCCCCTTGACGTGACATTGAGTTCGGGATAGACTTGAAACCCGGAGCCCGTCCGAACTCTCTAGGTATGGCACTTCGAGTTCATGGTCATACTATTCAACATTACAAACATTCCAGTTGTGTTCATGGGGATCATGAACTATGTTTTCTATGAGTACCTAGACTAGTTCATCATTGTTTTCATCAAAAATATCCTGATCTAATCAAGTTTAGAGGAGGATCACACTGATCATTTTAAGGGGAAGTTGGTTAGTGGTTCAGTGCTCTGGTTGCTAGAGGAAGGGGTAATGTTTGAGGTGTTCTGTGATGCTTCTGGTATAGGATTGAGATGTGTGGTAATGCAGCACTATGGATTGATCTTTTATGGGTCTAGTAAATTACATCCTCATGAATGTAACTATGCCACCTATGACCTGGATCTTGTAGTAGTCATGTTCATGCTGAAGTTGTGGCGACATTACCTCATTAGGGAGCGCTTTGTGGTCTTCACAGATCACAAGAGCTTGAGGTATATCTTCTCCTAGAAAGACCTAAACTTGAGACAATAGAGATGGACGGATTTTCTCTAGGACTACAACTTCAAGATATTTTACACCTTAAGAAAGGAAAATGTTGTGGCTGATTCTTTGAGAAGGAAGTCACGGAAGGAGGCAGTTCAAGAATCCATGAATATTTGGAAAGTAATAGAGGAGTTGGCCACTTTGTGACTAGATTCTGGGGAGGATAGTGGTACAGGTTATCTGTTTCAGATGAAAGTGCACTATTCTTTGGTGTGATAGGTGGACGAGTCTCAGTGGGGAGTCTCAGAGGCTGAAGTGATGCATGATGGTGTTGGCCAGGGTGGTGCTCTGGAAGGATGGTTGGAGGATAGTCAGAATCAGATGCTATTTTATGGGAAGATATTTGTCCTAGTAACATTGTGTGAGGGAATTATCTGTGAGTTCCATATATCACCACTAACAGTACACCCATAAGTTTCCAAAATGTACCGAGGCCTGAGGGAACAGTTTTGGTGGCCTAGGGTGAAGCGGGAAGTGGTGGAGTTTGTGGAAAAATGCCTAGTGTGTCAGCAGGTGAAGGTTGAGAACTGTGTTAATGGTAGTCTGTTGTAGACCTTAGAAATTCCTGAGTGGAAGTTGGATGAAATCTTGATGGATTTCTTCAAAGAACTACCCAGGGCTCAGGGAGTCTATGATACTATCTGGGCAGTGGTAGATCGATTGAAAAAATCAACTCACTTCCTGGAAATCAAGGAGTCATGAACAGTGGATGACTTAACACAGAGGTATGTAGGTGATGTGGTGTGGCTACATGGAGTTCCAAGATCCATCATCTCGGATCGAGAAACACGATTTACCTCATAAGTCTAGAGGGGATTACAACATGCTTTTGGAACCCAACTATGCCTCAACACTGCTTTCCACCCTCATAAAGATAGGTAGACTAAGAGGAGCATTAGAATGTTGGAGGACATGTTGTGGCCATGTATTCTGGACTTCATAGGATCATGGGTATGATACTTTCCTCTGGTAGAGTTTTATTACAATAACAGCTATCACTCTACCATTTGCATGTCATTGTTTGAAGCCTTATACGAAAGAATGTTTCATTCACTAGTATGTTGGACAGAGGTTGGGGAGGCAGGTGTTCTTAGCCTAAAGGTTGTGTAGAGCATGACAGAGAAGTTTCAACTTGTGCATGAGAGGATGAAGGTGGCTCAGGACCAATGGAAGTTGTATGCTGATCATAGGAGTATTCCCTTGAAGTTAGAGGTTGGGGACCATATTTTCCTGAAGGTTTCCCCTTATCACGGGCTATGGAGGTTTGGTAGAGGGAGAAATATTTCCCACAGGTTCTTCAGAACTTTATAGGTGTTGGGAGAAGTTGGGAAGGTGGTGTATCACCTGGAATTGTCGCCATTGTTGGAGAGGGTCCATGATGTCTTCCATGTCTCTCATCTCAGTCAGTATCTACATGATGACTCCAACTTCATTGACTGGGGAGAGTTGGATATCATGAATGACGCGACGTTTGTGGAACAAGCTGTAAGAATCAAGGATCGTAAGGATAAAGTTCTTTGTGGATGGACCATTCCTTTGATTTGTGTGCTCTGGAGGCATGGTGGCCTCAAGGAAAGTACTTGGGAGTGGGATTCACATATGATTTCATAGTACCCAACTCCATTTTGAGTTTTTATCTCATGTTTTACTTTTTTTCATTGATTCTGATTTAAATCTTGACCTTGTTTGATATGAGATAATTCATTTACTTGATTATGTTTGAGAAAGGTCCCGAAGTTTGGGGAAGGTAGGACCTGATCCCTAATCAAGACACATTAATTTATATGTGATTAAACTCATGCGGGGGATTCAGTACTGCCCAAAGTGGATAATATCTTGACATGGAGGAAGGAGATCCCAAATCCATGTGTCCAAAAAATGCGACCTTTGGAGTTGTGTAGTTTCTTGGGGGTATTGGCGGCTTAGTGTTTTCCCAATTGTTCAGGAGATAGATGTTAAGGAGGTGTTCTTGGATGTTGATTTTTTCTCTCCAGTTTTCAAACAACGCAAGGTGGTTTGTTCCTGAGAGGTATCTATGAGGTGGTTGTTCGGACCTCTCTTCTTCTGGTTTAGTTTTGAATTATTGAGGACAAGAATATATTGAGAGGTATCTTATATAATGACCCAAATTTACCTGGGCCTTTACTTTGTGAAAATATAGTGTTTGTGGTGTTCTTGGGTGTTGTAGTGGTTTTGTTTCAGGGGTTTGCTAAAAATCATGTTCACCAAACAGTTTCACCGAAACGTTATCACACTAAAACGGTGGTACCATAAACAGTTTCACCAAAATGGTAGCACCCCAAAATGGTGGCACTGTAAATGGTGACACCAAAACAGTATCTCACCGAAATGGAAGCACCATAAATGGTGACACCGAAATGGTAGTACACCGAAATGGTAGCACCATAATGGTCCCCAAAATGGTGGAACACCATGACAGTGGAACCTTAGCAGTGCTACACCAAAATTGTGGCACAGTAATGGTGGAACAGTGATGGTGCCACACCAAAATGGTGGCACTGTAGTTGTGGAACCATGACGGTACGACACCAAAACGGTGGCACACCCTTTTCCAATTTTTTCCAATTTCTTGAGTTTTTCTAGTTTTCCCCTCTAACGTCATATTTGATGTAAAATGAGTTTCAAGACTTCCTTGGGTGTTTTTAAGGGAATTTAAAAGGTTATTAATTATATATTTAAATATCCTAACATACTGAGTGATTTGAGATACCCAAACCGTGTGATCTTGACCATGATCCCATGTTAATGACTTTTAGAAACCATTCTTCCTTTAAAATAGGATCTGGCTCTTCAAAACCAGGATATTCTATTCCTAGTATCTTTTCCATTTCCCCTCGATGCACCTAGAGACTTTATACATTGATGAGTCATGCACCTATTCTAGAGCTCTCCTGCTCAGCTTTCTTAGAGTTCTTTCCTACTGCTCGTGCAACCCATGTTCTTGGTGAAAGGGGGAACTTTGATCATTTGATCATTCAAGTAGGGATTTATTCTATATATCTTTATTTGTGCATCATGAAAGGTGGGTGTACTAATAATTCCTTATGAGGAACAATTGAATAATTTTATTAAAATGAGAAATAAATAAGAAGTAAATATGATCAAAAGAAAAAGGGGTAAATAAAATAATAGGTAGGGAGTGGTTTGATGTTTATTGCATGTTTTATTTGGTATCATTGATTATTTTATGTATTTTTGTGATTTTATGACTCCTAAAAATCATGATCTTTGGTGGTATTTTCTTGTACACTAGTGATTTTATATTTTGTTTCGATTTTTTGATAAACAGACGCAACATGAAAAACTATTAAATCACATATACTTGGTTAAATAAATGGACTCCATAGTATCAAACCTATTGTGTGATCACCCCGGTTATATTAAATTGGAATTAAATAACCCATGTTGTTTAAATATGAATACAAATTAATTTATGGATGTGGTTGTGTGCTGTGTGTTCTGGTTTTGTGGGCTTAGAGTGTGGGGTGGCACATGGGGTGTGTTGGTATCCCAGTTTGAGAGACTGATTGATTGTGGAATGGATGGACTTATAGGCAGTTGGACTACCTTTTTTTGTGTTGTGGCTATGGTTTGATGTTATGCAGTGGGACTGTGGGGTTGTTATGAACTTTTTATGTAGTGGGACTACATATTGAATTTTTTTGGGCAACGAGGCTGTAAGTTTGGGTTGTTAGAGAAGGATTATATGGTATAATTTTGAATAATTATTGTAGGAAATGGTTTAACAAGTGTCTAGGAAGATTGGAGTTTGTGTAGTGGACTGTAAATATGGTTTTGTACTGTTGTGAAGTGGGAATGCAGTTTGGTTTTTCCTGTTGTTTTAGTATGGTTGTGGTTGGTAGTTTCCTGGTGGTGCTGGAATAAATTACAGTGAATCCCTTAAATAAATAAATGGAATGTGGTTAAATGAAAATGGTTTGGGTTTGTGTGGTTTTTCATATAGGGGTAGTAGTGAAAGTGGTTCTGAGTGGGATAGTTTTTTGTTTGGAAACCCATAGGTTGGGATGAGTGGTTGCATAACTATATGTATAAATTTTAGTTCCTTGTGATTTCTATATGCACCCCACCCTTGTTGAGAACCATGTTCTTAACACCCCATTTCTTAGGGGTGGGTGTCTTTCCCAACATCCCGGTGGGAGTATGGATGGATGGTTACTAACTTTCTTCCTGACACCCTCTTTCAGTTTCTTACCGCTCGAGTGTATCCAAGTAGGCTGTAATAGATTAAGGCTTAACATAGCCCAATATCCTTCAGGCAAGGGTTTTTCGTGGATGAGAGTCCTAGGTGTTTGCAGGCTAGGTTTTTTTCCCAAGTATCTTCGGAATGAGGCCTAGGTGTCTTTGGGTGAGAGACGTGGTTGTTGTGTCCCAGGTGTCTGCGGGTGGGATTGTGTGTGGTTTGAGGACCAGGTGTGTGTGGGGATGTTGTGGTAGTGGGACTGCATATGGGATGAGTGGTATCATCAAGACGTTAGCCATTAGGAATGATCTATTAACTAGTAGGAAAGTGGTGTGGGGTACCCAAATGTCGATGTGTTTATACTATTACATTACTTGACTTGCGTTATTTGGTGAGTGTGCCTTGGTGAGGTTGGGATGGTTAGTATTCCTTGGTTGGTGCTTTGAGGTTATAATATTTTCTCACTCGGGAATTATTATGTTCCCACACTTGTGCACGAGTAGCTTTAGTTTCTCTACTAAGTATACTTGTATGATCACCCTATGTATATAAAACTATTTTCAGGTTTCTAGGATAACTTTGAGGACGGTGCTAGTCTTTAATAGCTCAGGCATCGATATTAGTTGCCGTTTCTGCTTAGTATCTTTTCTTTTCATAATTTACCTTTGGATATTTTTTTGTACTTTTTATTAGCTTTACTTTTGAACATGCATGTGGGAATGGATTTTGGCCTTAATTTTACTTTTAGTATTTGGAGTTGCTTTGGATTTACCATCTTATCACCCTATATTGTTATATTAAAAGGGTAATTCCTTCCATTTTTGTGTGATATTCTATAACCTTAGTGCTAGTCGCCACTCTGAGGCCTATTGAAGGTGGGACTTGGGGGTCATTATACCTTCTTCACCTTGAGGAAGGAAGGGCGTAACACTTTACTGTCCCTTCCCTCATCTTGAAGAAGGAGGGTCATGAAAATATCTTCACTTAACACCAATTTACTCCTACTTGTAAACCTAGTTATGCGTAATTATAAATGATCTTTTTTACTTCTGTCCCCCGCTTTTCAAGTGGAAGTTTTATTAACCCATTTTTATGATGTTATACTTCAACAAAGGTATTTTAAAATGTACAAGATTTAATTACCAAGATAAATTTAAAATTTTAAGAACATAATTTATTAAAGTAGAGGTAGAATTTAACACATATATATTTTAAAAATAGAATCTATGCTCTATAGTGCACAAGACACACAACATCGAGCTTAAATGAACTATGAAATAATATTATTTTAAATATTACTGTTATAACCTAGCCATTAAATTAATAGGTATGAATAATATTAACTGATTTATGATATATATATATATATATATAAATTTCCTACTCAATATAAATTTACTGGTAAATCCTTTTTAAACAATCAATCAATTTTTAGTAAAGTCGTTTTATTCATTAAAAATATGTTTTCTTCAAAAATGATTTTTATTATTTTTATGCGAATATACTATAATTATTTTTTTAGAAATTTAAGAAAATTAAATTTATAAAATGAAATTCATTTTTTAAATAATCATATCAAAATTAACATAGGGTTAAATTTTGGGATTTTTCAAAAAATATTGATTTTTTCAGTGAATAGTGAAGAGTACCGTTTTTTGTAACTGTCATTTATTTCCAATAAATTAAGTAATTTAAAATTACCATTACGATTTTAATTTAATTTAAAGTAAAATAAATACTATTTATTTATATTTAATCCAATTAATTACAACTGAATTATTTTATACTATATTTTAGTATAATTTTATTTTATGGTTTAAAAACGGGTTTTTTTTCCTGAAAACTATATTAATGTGCATAATGATTCTGCATTTTAATTAAATAAAAAACCCATTATTATGAATTATTTTAATTTAAATAATATATTATATATCAATAAATATTAATTTAAATTCATACAATTATTAATAATAGTTATAGAGCTAATATTAAATCATCTTATACTTGAAAAATACATTTCTTAAAAAACTGTTTTTTAGTGGTGTCTTTGGGTTTTATTTTTAAATTTAATTCTTCCAATTATGTGAATTAAATTTAGTAAAATGGATTCCATATTTTTAATCATCATAATTTATTATATCTAATAAGTTCAACTTTTTTTTTAATGAATAGCGGAAACAATAAAAATCTTTTACCATGGTTAAGGTAAAAAAAGTTTATTGGGGGGATAACTAAAAAGATAAGGGTTAAAATAACTTAAAAATTTGTTTAAAATATATTTTATGGAAATATTTAGATATTATATTTTATATTTCTCTATAATATTCCATTTTAAATTCTTTTGGCATGTGAAAAACATGGGTACACCTTTTTCATTTCAAAAATTACAAGTGTGCCACTCACCTCACTTATAAAAGACCACCCACTCTCCTATCTTATTCATATCTTCAATGAATTTTTTATAATACCACACACAAAAAAATACCTTAATTAATTACCTAAAAATTACCTAGATTCCTTGGTTTGATCATAAATTCATCTTATGAAGGATATTTGTGCTAACCTAAGGTGGTTGTCCAAAGAAGAGGTATCACACTTAACTGAGAATTTTTATTTTATTTCTTCTTTCACCTCCTTAAAATATTATTAAATTATGTTGATATAATAAAAAAAATTATCTACCATATAATTATATGTTATATAGTTAATTTAATAACCTAGATATGTCTCCTCTTCTATAAAATGAGAAACAAAACCACCATTAGTGTGTACTGTTGACTACCGCCCCACGAACTGATGAAATTCGTTTTCCATCACCTCATCATACTTATGGTTATAATGATGGATTTAAAGTGTGTATATGATATATTTAAAATAATTATACTTATAAAATTTTTATATCACATATACCTTTTTACTTACCATACTGTGGGGGATACAATAATGTCGCTCATGTGTACGATAAACTACTACCCAACTAAGCAATGTGATTCATTTTTTTCTAACACTTTACATGGAAGATAATAAGGATAATTTTAATGAATATACGTGATATATATGAAATAATTATTATATTAATGAAATATTTATAATTATTAAAATATAATATATCATTTTATTTCTTACCTTTCTACTCATTGAAAAATGATAATGTTGTTCGTGTGTTCGTGTGGGATACCACCTCCACAAAGTGATGTGATTCTTTTTTTCATCACCAAATAAATTTGAAGATATATATAAGTATATTTAAAGAAATAATATGGTACTTATGATATTATTATAATTATTTAAATATAAAATAATACTTAACTTCTTTCCATGGTAATCATTGAAAAAAGGAAATGTCACTCATGCGTACATACAACCTACCATCTCCATGATTATAACATAGTTAATTTTTTATAATAGTATTTTATAATTAGTTTTAAAAGTATAATTAATGTATAAATATGATAAATATTTCATGATTAATATTATTTATATGATGGAATAATGACCATTTTGACCACTGTTAACACGCCAAATCCATTTTGTAATAATGAACTGAACATCCTCAAAACACCCGAGGTAGGATTAACTGATTAAGTATTTAAATATTTCATTAAAAGAAATAAAATAAAAAATTTAATTACAAGGTATTAAAACTATAAATTTTTATTAATAAATCAAATAATTGATATAATATTATTATGCTAGAGTTAAATGACATACATGGAAATTCTGGACTCGAGGTAAGGAACTTCATCTCAATTTTTCATCATTGAGGCATATTTTAATGTTATGCACCTAATTTATTTTATATGGTGTATATAATTACCATTTTACATGTATTATAATTAAAAATTCATACATAATGGTATTTTGAGTTTCAATTTGAATTATTTCATCCAAGGGTATTTGACTTGAAAGTTACCAAGTGGTAAAGAATTTCATAATTCAATTTCTTTTCATTGGGTTATATTACTTCTTCATTTTATTTGATATTATAAGATTATGTGGGTAATTAATTTAAATTATATTATGTTTTATTTATAATTGTTTTATGTGGATTTAAATTTTACACACATAATTTATTCATTTATTAATTCTTACTTCAAAGTTATGATGATTGTAAGGGTTGCTCACCTCAAATTGTCTTCTTTAGGACATATGTTATATTATACATCTATATTCCTTTATGAGGTGTATATACCACCTATTTGATATGTTATATCATGAATATAATTATTTTCATGATATTTAAATTCAATTCTATGTTACTATTTCATGAGGATTATAATTTATGAGTTACCAAAGTGGTAAGGACATTATGATACAATCTACTTTCTTTTCTGGATTGTTTATGTTGAAGGTTATTTGAGAGGAAATAATATAATATTATTTTATCAAAACAAATATATTTTTTATAAACTAGTTGTTCATGAAATTTGCAATTAATATCACCACATTCCTCTCTTTGTCACTTAAAATTTTTGAGAAAATATTTTTAATAAAATCCAACTTCATTTCTCTCTTCGGTTGAAAATCCTTCTTCTTCCAAATACATGTTTTCTAAAAATGTTGTTAGTTTTTTTAATATGATTGTTTAAAATTAATTTTTACCCATAATTGGATTTTTAATTTTTTAAAAAAGGAACATTCTTAAGGTTTTCTGAATGATTCACTTTTTGACTTTGACCAAAAATGTGAAAGGAATCTTTGTTTTAGCATTCTCAGCATGAATGAAATTTTATACCATAATGACCAATCAATGTTTTAAATATTTATTTTTAAGTTTTATAGGTTAATTTTATATAAAATTTTTTCTTTAATTTTTAAGAAAGTTTTGTATTTTAAATATTTTTTTTTCAAAAGGGGAAGTATATTTTCCTCAAGAAATGTTCCAAGTGATCTTTGAAAATAATTTTCCCTCTAAGATGACATATTTTTATGTTACTTAAAGTGAAAAGGTTATTTTCCTCAAGAATGTTTTTAGTAATATTTTAATGGTATTTAAATTCATAAACTTTAATAACCCTTGATGTTACTTACACTTAGTTAGGGATATGTTATATTGATACCGTCCTTATTCTTTCTTTGGATAGATTATGTTATTGTCATGAAACCTATTTATTTTACATGAGTTAATAGAGATATAAAAGAACATTGATTATTATTATGATTTAATAGTGAAGGAATATAAATGTTTTATTCATAAATGATACTTTTACAATTTATATGAGAAATGAGGGAGCCCGATACAACTTATACAATGGGTTTATCCCCATTACAGCTCACGGGTAAGCCCGAAAAAGCTTATACGAAAGGTTGATCCCGATTATAACTCATAGGTGAGCCCGATATAGATTATAAAAATGGTTTTACCCCATTATTACTTATGAAAAATCGGTGATACCGATATATATTATATGAAGGGTGATTCCCATTATAGCTCTACAATGCATTGGGTAATGTTCCTTGTATTAATATAAAAGGATAGAGTTACTTGTGGGTTTATCCTATAGATTTAATTGGGCTCTAGTTATTCCTGACATGAGTTTAAAATGAGTTAAGAAGATGACGTTCCAAAGATACAAACACAGTTTATTTATGATTTCTATGGGTTTTAATGATTCTTTTGATCAAGTTTGAAATCACATGGCTCATGATTATTAATTCTTACGACTCTTTCCTTTGATAAATATTTATTCCATATTTCATGATTGATGATCTAGGTACTGATGGGTATAAATATTCTAATGTTATTCTCATTCACTTTGTTTATTTCATCATACCCTTATTCTCTTCTTATTATCACTGATGAAATTCAATTTTTATTGATTATGTTTACCCTTACTGAGCATTTGATATCACTCTTCTTATGCTTCCTATTCCCTAGGTTATAAATAATGATGATTAAATGTTTTTTTCTAGAAATGTTTCTAACATGATGATGTTTTTGGGAGGTGTTGAAGACTTAATACGGAACATGAAATCTAGGTATAGTGGTAAAATACCCCCCTGTATTCAAGGGTATTATTTATGTAAGAGTTTTTCCTAATTACATAAATATATAAACCTAAAAGTTCCTTTAGTATATAAGTGATCAAAAATTTACTTTTTATTTTATAAGTTTTGGATGATGAAAATTGGGTCACCTTCATTGGTATCAAATCCAGAAATGTATAGTTTATGTTTTTAGCACCGGATCTGAGAGTGTGGGTTTGAGGCAAATATAGTTTATATAAAATTATTCCTTAAAATGTGTTATCATTTGTAACTAAAGGTGATTCATATTTCTTAATAGAAAAAAATTGTCCATATATCCCAAATGAAGAAGAATTATATCCTTACACATGTTATAATTATCACCCTTTAACTTAGAAATGTCAAAATGAACTTTAAAAATACCAGACCATATAAATGAAAATTAAATACATATTTATATGACCAAAATTACATAATTTTCATAGTAAATCATGTTGACATGAATCTAAAAAATATAAAATTATTTATGGGCAAACTTTTAGATTTAATAGATTTATAAAATCATGTTTGAATTACTAATTAAAATAGCAATTCATAAAATTATGAATCATAACTTGATAATTTAATAAATAATATGATCAAATATTAAATATTTTTTTCATAATACTTGTGAGTAAATTATAAATATTATATTTAATATTTTATCTATTGAAAATATAATAAAAATCCATATTGGATAATTTTTATTACATTTTTAATTCATTATTTAATATTGTTTTAATAAATATGTATATTTGATTTAATTATATATTTTATTAAAAAAATTTAAAATATATAAAATTTACAATAATAATAATTAAATATTTATTTTACTAAATGAAAATTAAATATATATAATTAATATATTTAATTCCAAAAAATTGGTGCAACCAAAGCCCTTAAACATTGAAATAAAATCTCAAATTTAATTTTGAAAATTGAGATTCAATGTATAAGTTTCAATATTAATTTAAAATAGATTAATATATTTATAAAAAGTAACTTATAATCAAAAAATTTAATCTAATATGGTGTTTTTTCAACTTAATAGGGTATGTGAGGTTATAGGTTCAAGATTTCTTTATTAATTTTTTTAATATTTTTTGATAATATAAAAATATATATTTAAATTGTATAACAGTAAAAAAAACTTTACCATAATGGTAAACTAATATCCTTTGATGTAAGGGGTCCTCGGTTAAAGATTTCATAATTTTAGTTTTATAATGTAATATTTATTTTACCCTGGATTGATAAATTTAAATAAAATAAAACTTCATTATCAATATCCCTTACCTATGTGAGTAAATAAAAAAAATCTTTTTAGGAACAAAAAATAATAATATTGAGAGTAATGGGTTCAATAAATACATGTCATTAACTATGATCAAACTTTAAACAAAAAAGCAAGCTTTTCAAAAAACATAATAAATAACCTCAATAAAAAACATGGTTTTTCTAATGTAACTTTGTATTACAAAAATCACTACATTTCCATTTAATATATATATTAAATTTCTATTAATTTAACAAAGTAAAATTTATTAAATCATTATCCGCTATTTTTTATTTAAGTTAATATAAATAATATATGATGAAATTAATGTTATATCTTTTGAAAAAAATGTTACCCACACATGAATATAAACCCATTAAATTAATAAAAAATAACTATTAATAATAAATTATTGATCCTAAATTAAGTCCCCATGATTACTTTAAATCAATAAAATAATTAAATTTAGATATTAAAATTTCTAAACTCCTCGATTTAACCAGGTAAGGGAATGATGGGTGAAAATAGTCATATTCAAAAATAAATATGTAAAGACTAATAATAGAAGAATATGAAAAAACCAAATAATCAATCATTTTAAGATCTATAAAATCAAATGGGGCTTATCAATATTGAGGTATTTAATTTCTATTACAAGACAAAGTTATCCAATTATCTATGATACCAAATGTTAAAATAAATATATTTTGAATTTTTTACAACCTATTATAAGAACTAGAAATTACCTTTATACATTGTAAATATCTTTATAATATTAAATAGGAAAATTATATTCCTTCCACACTACAATCAAGTCTTAAAGACAGTTTGTCACCAATACCTAATGAGTAAAGTAGACATCATAATGTATAGTGTATTCTTCCATAAAAAACCCAACCCCAACCCCCATAGTTGTCAATTAGGGTTGAGGTAATAAGTGGTTGAGTTGTAGAATAGTTTAATATTACACATAATACCCATACTTTTATTGTGAGACATGCCACACTCCATAAGTAATTCTAGTGATCCCATCTAGGATGACATTCCTTGAGTTACCCCTTATGATATGTTTATGAGGGTTATAATGTAAGGTTTATTAATAGAACATAATTAAATATAACAATTTGGAATGGAATATAATTAAATATTTCATTTTTTAAAAGTTTATAATAGTAAAACTCAATGATTATTTGAAATATTTTATGAAATAAATGTAATAAATTATTATTATTTTTTTAAAATTATCATTACAATTTTTATATATATATTTTATATATTTTATAAAATATTATAATTAGTTATTATTATTCATTTTTATTGATGGGCTATGATTTTAAAATCATAAATTTAGTTCTTATATAATGATTTATTTATTTTTAAAAAACATTATAATTAAATTTCCAAAGGTATAACACACAAGTTATATAGGAAAATTTATTTCCATACACAGTCAAGGTTAATTATGATGAACCTCAAGGTCATCATCATAGGTTTTGAAGGACTTATTCCGAGTCAACATATGATATGGATCAAGATATCATGCCACTTATTAATCCCCAAATCACCTTTTTAGATATAAATCTATATCATTTTCAATTGGTTTTTCATTGATTAAAGATTTTTTTATATAAAATGGTTATATAGTATAACTATTTAGTGGATCTTTAAAATGGTGAATGAAAACCATTTAACAATATGAGTTGTTGTTGAGTTTGTATATAAAAATTGTATCCTCCTTCATCATGATTGGTCAAATATCCTCACAAAAGTGATCAAATAAGGTAACATGGATGTTATTTTTTTAATATTATTATTTACCCATATCATATTATTAAAAGTGAAGGTTATTGAATTGATTAAAAACCTTATACATTGGTTTTCAAACCATGGTAGTATCTTATTACCATAGTTTTATAAATAATGAAAAAAAGATTCCTCAAAATAGGTCTATTGTTACAAATTTTTAATATTCATGGTAATAACAGGTCTACTAACACAGTTCGAAAATTATGGTAGTATAGTTACATACTACTATGATTTTAAAACTTTGATAATAGTCCCTTTAGGTATACCAAATTTTTCTTTCATATATTCATAATTATGGAATCATGGATATAACATCATATTTGGGTATGGTTTAATTGAATCATGGCCATGGATGACATAATATCATGTGTGTGTGTGTGTAATGGTAATATTTCATTTGGAAATTCTAAAAAAATAAAATTTAAAAACATAATGATGCACATATCATACAATATATTACTTTATAAATACAATCAATAATTTATTAAGAATACCCATACACCATAAGACAATAAATGATTGTAAATACAACTATATATTCAATAAAACATAATATCATACAAATTATATAATATATAAATAAAACCAATAAAAATTTTCAATAGTTGTTATAATGTAATTTTTTCTTTGCCTATGACATAGTTTCATAACCAAGCATTATGAAAAAGGAGAATAAAACACCCCATCTATCATTCAACCACCGACAATAATATTTAGAGAACTTAAAATAATAAATATGATAAAAAAATAAAAAAATAATTAAATAAAAAAAATTATAACTAGATTACGTAATCCCCTAAATGGATTTTTTTATACTTACAGATGTTATGTTCGGTAACACTTAATGTAAATGTGTCACATCCCAATCCAGTTCAACATCCATATGACCTGATTAGGGTTACTGAATGACCTTAGGTGCACCTCCTTATACTTCAGAGGCTACCAAATAGTAGTGAGGGTCTAATGATATTATGTTGGGAGGATATATCCTTAGTATCATGGTATATAATAAAACATAAATGAAAAAAATCATAATACATAAAACATATCATAGTACAACATGGAATTATATCAGATGCCATACCACAATACAATAAAATCATAATGAAATTATGTAGTGGACCTAAAATGTCACATAGAAATACATAAAAAATAGACCACCTAAATAAGTTAATTATGATCAAGACATAAATAAAAGAAGGAACCATGGAAAAGATATATTTACTAATGAACTTGGCATCACCTCAATATTTTTTTCTTGATCCTTATCAAGCTACACCAACTCCTCCTCTATCCTAGAGAATATACATTAACCAACCTAAAAAATTTATAGTTTGAATGTCCACCAAAGTACACATGTAGAGTATACATAACATAAATAATAATGGTGTCTCTAACAAAATAGATTATATATATGAGTTTATGCATGTAATGAAACAATATGATACATCAATATAATATAAGTAAACAAAAAGAGAACAATAGTATTTAGTTAAAATTTACCACTAAAAAAAGAATAAATACAACTCTTTAATATTGGTTTTATACATTCTTTTCCAATTACTGTTGAAACCAACTATACCCACTTTAATCCATGATCAAAATCCCTAAAAACATTTCATATAAACTATTGGATACCTATCCTCCATGGGAAACCCAGCCATTATAAGAATCATATCTATACCTACTTCAATAATATCCCAAAATCTAAAAGATAGGTCTATATCCACTTAATCAAACCAAGAGGGAAAATATATATTTTTGGGTAAAGGGAATGTTGAAAAAGTGTCATGGGACCTCACTGACCATTTTATAGGAAAGGGTAAACAATGAACAAGAATCAGGGTACCTTAATGTCCACCCCATACTAAGTTAGGGTGCCATTATACCCATCCTACAACTACTGTACTCATATCCATGTACAAATGGTGTGTAAAAGCCCTCCCACCATCACCATCACTAAAGACCAATTCGTCAAAGGCTAGTTTATCCATAGCCAACTTAAATAATGCATTGAATATAAAAAAAACTATACAATAAAAAGTATAATAAATCTATATCAAAATTTTATCATAACATTCCACTTCTTGTAACACTATCACATCATATACATATGATAATACATATGATTAACAAAATAAGAAACTCAATAATAAACACTATAACATGCATAAAATATGATTGTATATACATATGAAATGAATATTAGTAATATGTCAAAAACATTTTTAAGAATGAAATCCTATAATAATTCCATTAATAGTAAAATTGTACAATTATTTCATTTAATTTATTTTTAAAAATTATTTTTAAGAAAATATGTTTAAAAGATAAATCTATTTTCCAATATAAATATCAAGTTATCTTATGTATCTATTCGAATATGAATTAGGAAACATACTAGAGAGAAGGGGCCACTCTCCCAAAATATTTTATCTCCCAATAACTCTCATTAAACATATTTTTCTTAGGTAGATATAAATGGATTTATCCAATAGTACTTTATAAAAGGTGATAAAATATTTACCCAACACTCACACCCATTCCAAATCCAAACTACCTAGACAAACAACTCACCAAGACACTAATGAACCAGACACTCATGGAAGACTCCCACTCTAGGAAAAAAGTATACAATATTCGATTTACAAGTAGTATTACTCAAAGAAGAATGTTATATCATCAATGAAGTTAATTTAAACCATGAACATAGAGTATAATCATACACATTACTTGAAGAAGACTCACCACTCTCAATGAAATTTTGAACATCACTCCACCAGATCTCACTATATTAAAAAAGACTTAACTCAAGGTTGAACACCCTTATTATGTTTTATTACTATATATAAACAAACCTTTTACTCAGCATAATCAATTAACAATGCTAACACTATGATGTAATTCAAGAAATACATTCTTCATAATACTAAGAGGCCTTACTCAATCTAAAAAAAACATCTCAGTCCCTGTCAGCTAAATTCTAGATCATGCATACCCAATTAATCATGATTTCCATTATACAATACATGAAAACACATATAAACCAAGGGAAGATTCAAGGGACCACCTAACCTATAATAATAGGATCCAACCCATATATTATCATGGGTTTAATCACCTTTTATATCTATTAAGATACTATTATAATTGATGGATTGAAGATATTATAAGAAATAAAGGTGATATAGGTGAGATAAGAGAGGAGGAAGTGACAATATGTGACTTTCATGGGATCTGGTCATGGAAAATAGAGGTAGAGGGCTTAAGTTATGTTTTTAAACAAAAGTATCATTTAATTAAAAATTTAAAAAAAATAGAATGAGCTAATAAAATTCTAGTGGGAATCACTAAAATTCCAGTGAGCCCACTAGAGTTATAGTGGCATTTCACTAGTTTTTTTATTGAATTGGTAGTAGCATCTACATCTACCCACCAAATTTTTCAATGGTATCCCACCATCATTCTCATGGGACTTATTTGACACATTTTATGGATTTTAATAACTTGAAGCTCAACACCTCAATCCAAGTTCATTTTAGTAACTTTTACACCTACCTCAAAAACACTCATCTTAATATAAATAACATGACCAAACAACCTCTATTTTCCATAATTATTTTAAAATTAAAAATTCCATTGTCACTAATCCCATTAGAGTTCACGAAGAACCCCATTCAATCAACCAATAATTCCATAGGGTTTTACAAAATAGATTATATTTCTTATTATTTATGATAAAAAATTTGATAAGATAGTTAAATAAGTTATATAAAAATAATTATTGGAAGAAATATAGAAGCATATATACTAAATTAAACTTAAATCCTAAAATAAACTCACTTAATTAATTTGAAAACACACATGATAAATGTTTTTATTAAATAATTAGGGATTATTATTTTCTTACAAAAAATTCTCTAATAAATTTTATAATAAAACCAATTAAACAAGCAATGAGAGTGATAATTTTAAATAACTAAATATAAAACAATTAAATAAAAATAGTTATAATAAGGTTTTAATAAGTGATTTAATTGATATAAGTGGCATACAAATAATTAACAAGAGTTATAAAATGGATACTTATAGATATTATCACTTATATAAATTATTATATAAAAATGATTTCAGATTGATCATTATAATTATTGTTTTTCAACATACTTAGGATTTGTTTGTGTAATGTATCATGGTTTTGAACGGCGTAAATTTCAAAAGGAAATTGAATTTTTTCATTTGGTGGATGATCCGTTCTCTAAAAAAGCTTTAGAATGTAAATAAAAGAATTGAATCACTTTAACGTGATGTTTTTGGTTGGGTTCTAAGCCCTAGGAGGTGTCTCAGGAGTATGGTTTAGTTTTGGAAGTGTCAGGTTATGAAAGAACTAGTTTTTGTAGAAGCAGAATGAGGTTCAAGGTCAGTGTATGGTTAGTTTAACCATGCGAGTCAACAGTACCAACCCTTTTCTTAAAGCGTATAGTTTTTTTAAATTGTGAAACCCCTTAGGATTTACCTTGTGACATGGTTTAGGTTTGCAGGTGTGAACTTCATGAGTTGTGAAGGATTTTCCCAAACTGTGCAGCTAGCTCGCACCCTTTGTAACACTCAACTAGTAGCTACACATGGTTAGGTGCACAGTTTTTCAAACCGTGTAGCCCAACCACAAGACCCTTTTAAAAGGGGTGTGGATTTGAGAAATTAATCCCACACTATTAACATAAGGTTAACCAAACTATGTGGACAAAATCAAGACTCTTAAAAGTGGAAAAAATGTTGTTTTTCCCTTCCTTCTTTAAAACCTCTACCCTCCTTTCTTTTCCCATCTATACGTAGCATACCCTCTATGAGGATCCTCTTTCTATCATCCTTCAATGTAGATATCTTCTTCATCTGGCCTCTGTTTTGAGTTCCCTTAATCTGGTTATAATCATATTGATGAGTCTATGACTCCTCCTTACTCCTTTATTCGTTTATCTTCTTATATCTAGTTCTATCATTATGCAAGACAATTCTCCCTATTTTTAGGGCATTTGATGATTTCTACATTTTCTCTAAAACCATATAAAATTAAATCTTGATATTGGATGAGTGGAAAATCCTAATAATTTGGTAGGTTTTCAATAGATATCCCCTTGAGTTTCATCTATTTATAAAGTTACGACGTTGTGAAACGTGATGATATTTATATAATACACCTGTTAAATATGAATTTACGTCTTTAGAACCAAATTCCTTAATTATAGTAAACCTTTTATATTAATTTGGAATCTTTTAAGGTCTTTGACCTAAAGTTTTAACCTCACCTCAAGGGTTCATCCCTTGAATTACTTTAATTAATCAATTATTTTCTAATAAAACCACCTTTTGAGGTGTGCTATCTTATAAAATTTAAATGGGATGATTAATAGGAATGTGGAGGTATGTGACACTCAAATATATTATTTCCCTAGGGATAAAAACATATCATAAGCGGTTGTGTCCCTTAATTCTTATTGAAAGAACCTAATTAATTATTATGGAATGCATGTTATAATAGAATATCTTATACCCTTTGCATGTATGGTGATTACTATTTAGGAGAAATTCACTTGGCCCCTAATACTTTTAGTTGTACTTAAACCCTATGGGTAAGTTTGATTACATGGTTGAAAAGAAATCCCCTTGGAATTTTCTATTATTATTAATAGAATTTTATGAATGGAATCTTTATAAATATGGTTGATGAAGAATTATCATATGCGCTCTCAAAAATATTTATAACTAAGTGAATCATAGAGGCCGACCTAGGTAGATCTATTAGGGATCTATTGTGGTCAATCACTCACTACTTCTAATTCATTTTTTATATATGTTTTTATTTAGAATATATAACTGAAAAAATCTAGGTTTAATAAATAATAATTCAAGATAAATAAAAGTAAACATGCAATGAATAATTAAGAAAGATTGAATGCAGATAGGATGATTTTAGAACGAAAGGAGACATTCTCGAGATAATCACCCCGAGTGAAAATTCATAGTCTCTTAATTAGTTTCTAATTTACTTAATAAACTCACTCCATAGTATGTGTGAACATCCTCCTCTACATATGGTTATGGATATATGGTGCTCTAAACGATCGACAAGAGAGCGCATATCCACCTACTCGACCGAGGTAAAATATTGCAGAAGAAAAAGATAAAACTTGGGTGGAAAGTGGAGACAAAAAGGTGCCTTGACCACTAAGATCCCCCTCATCCATCTCTAATAAAGTAAGAAACATTGAAAATGATAGATCAATATTCCTAAAAACACACTAAAAAATCATGAAAAACTCCAAGAAAGTAATGAAAATAAAAATTAAAGAACATAAAAATTACTAATAATAAATTGAAATTCCTCCACCACATTTATTAAATTTACTACCATATTTTTAGCTCAAATTAGATCAAGAAATTTTCCACACAGAATTTAAATTGGGCAGTGAAAAAAATAAATAAAAGGAAAGATACAACCTGATTTATTTTTCAGTGGAAGCATTGAGTTAAGCTCCTAGCTGCTACCACTTTAAAAATATAAGAAATAAATTAAAAGTAATATGAAAATAAATAAAAATAAATATAAAGGGGATAGAACAGGGATAATTCTTGGTTTAGACCCCCAAGTAGGTGCTTGGTTTTTACTGCTCCTAGTTAGGCAGTTGTAGTGGATTATCCTCAATCAGAAGGTGGGTGTGGTTTCTTTGAGATGAACAAACACATGTGACTTTTTCCAATGTTCATGATTAAACACAAATATTTGAGAAAACCAAAGAATATAATATAATTCACAAACCAAAAGAATAAATAAAGAGATAAATTAAGGTCCATAGTAGGAGGGAAAAGAAGATAGGGATGCTCCCTATTGATTTTTGTGGTGTCCTATTCTATATTGTAGGCAAGTTGATATAGAGGAGATAGTCACACCACATGCTTCTACAACTCTTATTCTTAAATAACCACCACTTGGTTGGTATCTTAATTAACATCCAAGTCCTGATTCATTTGTGTTGTGTCAGAAATTTTAGAGAAATAGAATTCAGAAAACAATTGAGTTTGAATAAGATTATAACATGAATAATCAATAAATAAATATTCCCTTTTAAGTCTATCAGCTTGGAAATTGATCTATTTGTACAAGACCATTTTAAAATAAATCATAGTAGGTGCATCTTTATAATTCCATTCCAAATTAAGAGAGAGGTAAAAAGGTGATGATGTTTCATTATCAAGAATTGGAAGATCGTGTTTCATGTTATCTTTAACAAATCTATTCTAGGATTATTCCAAAAACTATTGATATCCCATAAGTGCATCAGATAACATGTGTACTTCAGGGATCTCTTCAAGTAATGGTTAAGTTCGGTATAATATGATTAATTACTTTAGAATATCCTTCTCACCCACCTCAGGTTCTTTAACATAAAAAATTATTGGTGAAATATCTTACACCACTAGTTCTAGTTCAGGTTCCGGTTCAAGCTCAGGTTTGGGTTGCTCCTAGGATTTGTGTACTTATTCAGAAATCCATTCTATTTGGATATATAGTTTTTGTACTTTATCACTTATCCTATAAAACTAATCATCAAGATCATTGTAAACATTTTCTTGCACCTAAGATTGGTTAGTCCATGAATAATAATCACAATTTGAATATATCATGAACAAAGAAGATTTTTCTTTTATTTTTTTTAAATGTATGATTTTTTATGAAATAAAGAAAATATATTTAAAAAATATGAATAAAAATAATGAATTAATACCACTTATCCCCTAGGAAATGGTTCCAATTTGATAAAGTGTTGTTGTACACGCTCTCAAAAATATTTAAAACTAAGTGCATCATAGAGGATGACCTAGGTCGATCTCTTGAGGATCTATTATGGTCAATCACTCAATAACTCTAATTCAATATATATATATATTTTTTATTTATAAGATAAAAATAAGATAAATTTTGGTTTGATAAATTTGAATGCAAGAAAAATAAAAGTAAACATGCAATGCATAATGAATAAAAAATGAATACAGATAGAATGATTTTAGATTGAAAGGATACATTTTCGAGAGAATCACCCTGAGTGAACCTTCATCATCTATTAATTAGTTTATAATTTAATTTATTAATGTACTCCAGATTATGTTTTAAAATCCTTCTCTAAATATGGTTGTGAATATACGGTGCTCTCAATGATCTCTAAGAGAGCGCACATCCACCTCTTCGATCGAGGGAAAATATTGCAGAAGAAAAAGATAAACCTCGAGTGGCAAGTAGAGATGCAAAGGAACATTTCCCACTAAGATCCCCTTAGCCTAAATCTAAGAAAATAAGAAACATTTAAAATGATATCTCAAAAACTTTGTTTGATCATCGGATTACTCCCCTAAGAACTTTCTTGCATTATCTACTAATGATCATGAGCATAAGAGTTCATAGTGGATAAGATTGGAGTAAAAACACAAAAGAATAAAATATGAGATAATGAGATGAAAAAAACGACTATAATATACTAAAATTAAAAAAATACTATTACATCATGAAATAAACTATAAAAATATAGAATATCTCCACCCAAAGTGACAATTCTTTGAGAAAGATATGGGATACATTTTTATAGGAAAAAAAGTGTGAAATCTTGGCTCCAGAATCTCTTCTCCAAATTTTTTCACATAGTAAACCAAATTAATGGCCAAATCTGAAATTTTAATCTTCTTAAAAGTTTTTAAAATCATCTTATTCATTCTAACCCAAAAGTTTATCTTTATTCTCTTTTTTTAATAATATATATGTTGTATTTACTCAGCAACATTAATTCTGGACAAATATTTCCTAATTTTGTCCCCAATTTCGAGCATCCAATGACAACCTTAATGATATAATATCTCTATTAAATTTATTTTAATAATTAATCATTAAAATATATTTTAAATACATTTATAATCTCTTTAATTGGACATGTGGATCCTGAGTTATGCTCCAATGAATGAGGTAGGGTCCACCAAGTAGTCCAGAATATTTCTCTAACTTGATTGATTTTTTAGGGCTTTTAGATGGTCGAATCAGATCCTGGTCCCAAAATAAATTTTTTTAGCCCATAAATTAAGTTATCTTAAAAAAAATCATTCTATTTGGGAAAATATTGAAAAATATATGATTGAAATATAGAAGTTAATGAAAATAGGTAAAATGTACCATTTTTTGATTTTAATATCAAAATTACACTAAAACTTAAAAATGTGATGATTAATCATAAAATAACACTATGGTGGGATTATAAACATTTAATTATAGAATAAAATGTATGAAAATTTTATCTTCATCAATGTCCTATTTTGTAATTAAACTTAAATGATTAAATGAGTTGTGTATGCCTAGAAAGATACTTGGGTTCCTTTTTATAGAATGCCATGGATGGTATCATAGATTAATTTTTTTATTTTATCTTGAGTGATATTAATATTTCCTTTTAGGAATTCCTTAGATTAAATCATTGGATATTTGAGATTATTACACTCATGAGTGATATCAGGCCCCCTAGTGGTTTACCTTGGACAATATCAGTGGGAAATGCTACTATACCATGACATGAGTGATACTCAGTCCCCAATATGGTGTACCAGGGATGGAATTAGTGGTTTATAACTTTATACCATACTGAGAGTGATACTTGAAATCCCTCTTTATAGATTTCCTTGGATAAAATCTTATAGTTATGAGTAATTATTGCGCTCCTAGTTCGATACTTTGGATTTCTCTTTACAGATTGACTTGGATGAGCCCGTGATTCATTTTGTTTAATAACCATAATAAATATTGTATAAATATCTATATAATGCTAGTTTATCATATATAAGTATGCATCAACCAATCCAAAGGACATGCTTGAGTTTGATCCATATTTGTGCTCGACCCTTACGATGACTCAGTTATGTCTCTATGTGCATACACCTAGAAAATAATATATATATATATATTAATAGAAATTATATCAGTATATCTTGAATTTGGTTTGAGATATTCTTCCTTAAGTTAAATTGGGTATGGCTAGCTTGGTGTCCCTGAGGAACCTAATCCGACTTGTCTACTTTTATATATTTACTGCTTTACCTATCATACCTAAAAACAACTATATTTGATATTAACCAACTAGATAGCATTATATACCATTGGTGGTGTACTAATGAGTATATCACATACCCTATTTTGGATTCCATTTCACTGGGGTACCCAAATAGACCTCATGATTGTAGGTTTAGGTTCGTGGAATATTCTTTCTTGCTGTTATCCTTCTGAGTTAGGAATGAGTACATGAGAAGAGGTCTGGGCTAGTGATTGTTATTATATTGGAGAAAGATGTTGGGTCATTTATTTATTGTTACCTATTATATGAATGTATCACCTAATATATGTTTATTTATTGACTATTTAGCCTTAACTGGACATGGATACATGATTTTATACTTGGTGTTGGCTATTTTTTATCCAGTAATCATATTTATCTTCCTCTGCTCTATATTTTATTCATACCATTTTTTTCTATTGTTATATTTATTATTATACCGATATGCTACTCTAATGATTGGGGTATAGTCTCCCCAACTATACCATCTTTAGACCCTTATTTCTAGTCAAAATCCTCTAGCTTACAAGGAGGTGCACTTGAGGCTATATGGTGACTGGTCTAGTTACTAGTCTCAGAGTGAGTCGGGCTGGGACACTAAAAAGTGGTATCAAAGTTATTTATTTTTCTTTTGTATTAATTTATAATAATTGGTAGAGAGGAGACTATAAATGTATCAAAATTTGGTAAAAAACCTTGTCTGGGAGTGATCAACCCATGCATGGGGAAAAGACCAAGTGGCTAGAGATGGGATTGTTGATCATACTCTTCATTATTATAGTTGATTATTATTTAACCTTGAGTGAATAGTGTAATTTCTACTATTACTAACTTATAATATTTATATTACTTTAACCTTACCCTAGTATGGAAATAAAGTTGCATTACATGCATCATTATAGGCACATAGAGATTCACATTCCATGCATATTCCAAGCCAAGTAGTTACATTAATAGATGCAACTTGTGTGATTTATTCCACATACTTGTTTGTATAACATGATGTGTAGTTTCTAAGCATGTTTTCTTGTACAACATGTTTCAATGATTATTGTGCTATGTATAAAATTCTTATCAGTATACCATTTAGGTGATTATTTATCATGATTTTCTTCTATATCATTCTTTTATGATTTCTTTCTTAGGTAGTGGAATATCATGATTAGGAAATTAATTTTCAAGTTTCTCTATATTTACTGATTTTGATAGCATGTCTTTTTATTATGTCAATAAATGGTTGGTTAAATAAAATGTCCACATAAATCTAAGTGTAGTTTCAATACATATCTTGATGTGGAAATTCTATTAAACTAACATATTTGGACATGTTTGAGCTATGAAACATTGGTTGTATGGGTTGAAACATTACTGATTCTGATTAAATGGGATCCAATTTGTAATCTATAAAATGTATGGGAACTTTATAAATTGGGAAATGGAAACCCATATAATCAAACCATCATATTTGAGAATAATATTCCTTGATTTGTTTGTATAAATTTTAAAATATATTTAATTTTTACTTTAAATGAATTGGTTGCTTATGGACCTTTTCATGACTTGACCCATGTAGGTCGGTCTTGACCTATTTTAGTTATGAGATAGACCTAACCCAACCCAAGTAGGTTGTTCAGGGTGCTAAATTCTTCTCATATAAACCCACTAAGGGTGTTTTATAAGTTTAATGTTTAACATATTTTGGGTTTCATTTAGATGAAATCGGAATGTATTAATGGGACCCTCATAGGTTGCCTTTATTTTGTTATGATTTAGTACTCAAACCCATGGGGGTATGTTTGTATTATACATGGAAGGTTATTTAAAGCATCCATAACTATTTATATGGTGTTACATATAAACATATTCATGGTGGAATCTTACTTAACCATTCCCATATTTAATTAATAAAAGACATGTTATATGCTTTTGAGATTTATTATTTATGAGGAATTAGTTAATTAAAATTTCAATTACAACATAAAGGGTGTTTTCCTCTATAGATTATAATTGAAATTTTATTTAACTAATCCCAATTGTGAGAAACTTATGTATAAATAAAATGGTTAAGAGGAAAATATGTGATAAATTTTTGAATTATGAGAGGATGCTATTTAAATAGATAATTCTTGAAAGGAAGTTTGATAAAAATTTCCCATGTGCCTTGTGGAATTAGCTAAATAAATTTTCTAAGTAAATTTTCCATTATAATGAGTACTTGATATTTAAATTGATCCTTGAAATATTTAAATACCAAGTAAAAATAATTTAATGAGATTAAATAAAACCTTAAAGTTGTGTTCTTACCTTCAAACCTTGAGTAAGGGTAGTTTAAATTTTTCTTGATTTTTTCCTTGGATGAGAACATAAGTATTTATCATAGGATTATTCTATCCTAAAGTGATAGGAGGTAGATCCAAGTGAACTTTTCAATGTGTCCTAGCTATAAGGGAGACACTTTCTACTTTTGTAAGGGGCTATCCCTAGGTAGGTAGCGCCCTCAGAACCTTAAAACCTATATTAATTCTTGTGATCGGTTTTACAAGAAAGGTGTCGTTCAGGTTCCACTTATCCCTATAAGGGATCTTAGTTTCTAAAATGACACCTGAGATAGAGGAGTGTTCATTTGGTAATTTGACCCTTGTTAAGGGGTTTAAAACCGTTTAATTCTTGGTTTCAGTGGGTTAGACATTTATAAGTCATGGTTGACCACTCAGTGGGCCGTGTGAACCTTCTTCTTCTTCTTCTACAATGGAAGAATT
This sequence comes from Viscum album, assembly GCA_963277665.1. NCBI lineage: Eukaryota > Viridiplantae > Streptophyta > Magnoliopsida > Santalales > Viscaceae > Viscum > Viscum album. The sequence continues at coordinate 368,553,430 of OY728131.1, forward strand.
GGGAGGTCATCATCTATATTTTAATTGATATGCTATAATATAACTCTAGTATAGTTATTTTTTGGGTCATTAGATAATGGTATGCATAGGGATGATAAGACTATGGATAATATCAAGGATGTTTCATTTTACAGATGAAACCTTGGAGTAGTATGTGTTGATACAAATGGTACCCATTGAGTTGAAAAATAGTGCAATGAATAGTACGAGTTTAGTATAAATCATTAAAATTGTAAGATAATATGATTTGATCACATTTCATCTCTAAGGTAGAGTGACCAAAGTGTTAGAGGGAATCAGACTCATCCCAATTATTAGGGATGATGTTTCAAAGATGATCGGGTGTTTTGACATGCTGGTCAGGTTGTTTTGGACCAAGGACTAGTGTTAATGATGAGCATGAGAATGAATCTAGAAAGAATCATGAATTTGTATAGAGTAAATTTGTTCTATAATTCCTTTGAGTGTTTAGTTTATACCTCCTTTTAGTTTAATGCTTACTAAAAGCATGATGTCCACGTCTAGAACCCATGGCTAGTGGTCGATAGAGCGTGTTCCATAGTATGAGTTAATATTCTTAGAAAAAATGTTTAGGACACTTCTAAGGAGGGGAGATCCATGTCAAATTGTTTTACCATGTCCTTATAATGAGAGAGATAGCAATCATGAACGGAATATTTGAAGATGACTGACCTTTATTTTGAATTCCTATAGGGATGGTAAGCATGGAAAATTGTTAGTGCTTTCAAGACAACATAATGATGATATGGTTGGGTTTGTACACAACTTTCAAAGATACCATTGGTCAGGGAGGGACTCTACTGGTTATACATGAGTAATCATGGGATGCCTTGATAGTTGGGGAATCATGTTCAAGTTATAATGATTCATCGAAAAGTGTAGTTGATCTCTTCAAAGAAAGTCGACCATGGGTTGTTTGACTACTCTTTCCTTTGTGTATTGGTGACAGTTGGTCTAGAACTATACTAGGAAATTCATTTTTATGTAGAAGTAGTGTATCATGTTCTTTTTGGAAATATTTTAAATCATATTAGTGTACCCTTGGTTTAGTTATTATCATGTTCCCTATCTTGACATCGTCTAGGTTCACAGAGAGAATCAATTATACACCGAGCTAAGGAAAGAACTTAAATTCCATTAGGATTGATAAATAAAATGCATGGGAGTTTTACTTATATAGCATGGTTTTTTATAGAGGCATGGTTAGTGCTGAGTGGTACTTGGGTTCTTGAGTAGGAAATCCTTGGATGAATTCAAAAAAACGAGTCGATCCCATGACTTGACTACCATTAGGATCAGTCAGTGTTCCGATGTGTGGACATTTCAGCTATTTACCGACGTCTCACCCATGAAAACTAGAGAATAAACTATCTAGGATGAGTTCATTAGACTCATATTGATGATTCCTATGATACAATGTCTCTCAGTCAAGCTTTAATGAGATATTTTTAGTGTGGCGATCCAAGTGTGATGGATTAGGTATACACTATGTTCATGCTAATGAATGAAAAATTAAATGAACCAGTGATGTTTTAGCCTAGAAACATCATTGGAAGTCATATATGGGATTTAGTGAATGTGATTGAGATAAATATAAAGCACCTTGGTATAAGACATCATGTTTTGGGTTGTGTTATGCCGACCTTTTAAGTTGAGTTTTTTTTAGAATAGTTGGCCAGAAGCGACTTGACTTGTTTTCCTATCACATCCTTAAATGCAGTTGGTGAGTAACCATTTTAGGAATGTTTTTAGGATGAGGTGAGTACAATGTAAGTCAAATTATAATCTTCATTAAATGATATCTCAATAATTCATTGAATCTAAGGATCATTCCAAGAGCATCATTACAATACTATGGGCATTCTTTAATAGAAATTTCAAAGGTAGAGATACCATGACTCAGAATTGGTTGGAAAATTTTAGAACCTATAGTGGGAATTACCATAGGCTATATGACTAAAGAGACATTAGTGTGACCATGTATCAATATAAAAAGGCATAGGTAAGCACCATATTGATTTTTTTAGTTTGGAATGTGAGTGTTAGATTGGGTTTTAATGGTTTACATGCCGCGTGCAAAAATGGTGCTTGGAGGTACATTTGGAATAAAAAAACATAATAAAACCATTTAAAAAAAACTTCATGAACCAAGTAGGTTGGGTGATGATTTTTTTGTTCCACAAGTCTTCTTGGGGATAATAACTTCTAATGTTAGGAGGTTGTAACATCCCATGTTTTTGAATAGTGGAAATTTCCAAAGGAAATTGAATTTTCTCATTTGTTGGATGATTCATTCTCTAATCCAAGATTCAGAATGTAAATCCAAGCAATAAATCAATTTAAAGTGATGTTTTTGGTTGGGGTATAAGACCTTGAGAGGTGTCTTAGGTGTTCAGTTGAGTTTTTGATGCATCGGGCTATAAAAGTAACAGTTTTTAATGAAGTATAATGAGGTTCATAGTTGGAGCATGGTTAGTTTGACCACGCGGGTCAACCGTGAAACCCATTTTCATAAAGATCATGATGCTTTTAAACTATGGAACCCCATATAAGTAATCATGTGACATGGTGTAGGTGTGAAAGGGTGACCCACATGGGCTGTACACAATTTTCCCAAACTGTGTGCTTAGTTTTCACCCTTAGTGCCACTTAACCAGTATCCACACACGATTAAACACATGATTTTTCAAACCATGTAGCCCAACCATGCACTCATTTTAAAAGGGGTGTGGATTTGGGATTTTAATACCACACGGTTGGTTTATGGTTATCCAAATCGTGCATCCAAACTATGTGGCTCTTAAAAGTGTAAAAATGAAATTTTTTCCCTTCATCTTTTAAAGCCTCTTCCCCGCATTTCTTTTCCCATCTGCGCATAACAGCTCCTCCGTGAGGATCCTCCTTCTATCCTCCTTCCATGGAGAGATATTCTTTATCTAGCCTCTATTTTGAGTTCCATTTTTCTTATTGGAAGTGTATTGATGATTCTACGACTCCTCCTTCCTTCTTTCTTCATTTATCTCCCCATATCTATCTCTATCTTCGTGTAAGCTAATTTACTCTATTTTCAGAATGTTTGATGATTTTATCATTTTCTCTTGAATTGGATTATATCAAAGATTTATATTAAATGATTAGACCATACTAAGAATGAGGTAGTGGGTCTATATCTTTTCCCTTGAGTTTTTTCAATTTATAAAGTTAATCCGTTATGTCACACACAATATTTCTACGAGATACATCTTAAATATGAATTTAAGCATACAAAAACTGATGCCATAATTATATTATCCCTTTTATATTAAGTTTTCATCATTAAAGGTCATGTAAATTGAGTATTAACCTCCCCTTAGGGGTACGTACCTTGATTTACTTTAATTAATTAATGTTTTAATAATAAAACCACCTATTCAGGGGCACTATCTTATGAAATTAAAATGGGTTAATTAATAGGAATGTGGATGGATTTGATGCTCCACTATATTATTTCCCTAGGTACTAAAACACATCCTAAGTGGTAGTGGACTTTATTTATATTTGAAAGAACTATATGAATTATTAGAGTATGAATGTTAGCATGGCCTATCTTATACCCTTTACATGTATGGTGGTTACTATTTAGGAATAATTCAATTTTCCTCTAATAGTTTTATTTTTTCTTGGAACCTTTAGGTATGCGGGATAACATGGGTTTCATGAACCTCCCCATGAACTTTTCTATTATTATTAATCAAATTTTAATGAATGACATGTTTATGAATTTTACCTAATTTGTAATTGAACTTAAATGATTAAATTAATTGTGTACACCTTGAGTGATACTTGGGTTCCTTTTTATGGAACAACACATATGGGCTTATAGGTTAATTTTTTTTATTTTCACCTTGAGTGTTACTTAGATTCCCTTATTAGAATTCCTTGGATGAGCTCATAGGATGATTGATATTATTACACCCATGAGTGAGACCAGTACCCATATTGGTATAACTTGGATGTTCTCAGTGGAAAGTATTTATATACCATACCATGAGAAATAATAAGTCCCCCATGAGGTGTAACCAGGACAAAATTAACGGGTTATGCCTTTATAACATATCAAGAGTGATACTTGTAATTTATCTTTATGAATCACCTTGGACAGACTCTTATGGTGATGGGTAATTATAGTGCTCTTGGTGCGATACTTGGGATTCATCTTTATGGATTGCCTTGGATGGGACCATGATACCTTTTGATTAAGAATTTTCATGACTATTGTTTCTATGTAATGCTAGTTTATTATATTTAAGGACACATCCTATATGTTAAAGAACATGCTTGGGTTTAGTCCATATTTGTGCTCAACCTTTATAATGGCCTAGTTTTGTCTCCATGTGAATAAAACTAAAAATTCACACACACACACAGATATATATATATATATATATCTATTCATGTTAATTATATTAGTATTGGTTTACAGTGGTTTGAGATATTTCAGATTAGGCTGAATCAGGTATGGTCATCCAGGTTTCCTTGAGAAACTTGAGCCAAATTGTCTACTTTTATTTATTTACTGATTTACCTATCATACCTACACACCACTACATTTTATATTCCTGGATATGGTAGTATTAAACACCATTTGTGGTGGCATACTGAGTATATATTAGACCCTGTTCAAGCTACATTTTCGCTGGGGTACCTGAACATACCTCATGATTGTAGCTTCAGGTTCATGGACCATAGTTGCTTTCTGTCATCTGCATGAGTTAGGATAGATTATGAGAGGAGATGACTGAGCTAGTGCTCATGATTTAATTAGTGATTGCTAATGGGTCATTTATTTATTCATTAACTATTTTGTGTATGTATTTCCTATTGTATGTTTATTTCAAGAATACGTAGCCTCATTTGGAAATTCATGAATGATTGTATACTTGGTGTTGGTTATTTTTATTCATTAATCATATTTATCTTCCACTAATATGTATTTTATTTATACCATTTCTGATGTCTATTGATCTATTTATTATTATTCCACTTTGCTACTCTGACCATGTGGGTATAATCTCTTCACCATACCATCTTTAGACCCTTACTGCAAGTTAGCATCCTCTGGAATATGGGGAGGTTTACTTGAGTCTAAGTGGTGATCGATTTGGCTATTATTCTCAGAGTGAGTTGGGCCGGGATGCTATGATTTTGATACACTTACTAGAAACATATTATACCATTTATCACTTATGATATATAATTTAAAATAATAAGTGGTATTTGTTTTGTTTTATAAAAATCACTTATGCCTAATTTATAGAAAAGAACTAATTAAATGAGTGGTAACAAAATAATTTCAAGAATAAATATAAAATTAGTTATACATAAAATTTATCATAAGTTATTACTATTAAAAAAAGTTTTCAACAAGTGATTTCTAATAGAGAATAACAATTAAAATAGGGATTTTTCATAGAAATATAAAATTCATAAAATTTAAATAATCTAAAGGTTTTTAAGTCAAACCTTACATAGAGTCTCATGTATAGATTTAAAATTTCTTTATAGTCATATTTACTATAAAGTTAAATTTCATTTCAACAAAAAATATATTTTTATATGAATTCAAGGTATATTTTAATTATACTATGGAAAATGGTATTCAACCTACCTATTTTTTATGAAGATATCATATCTTACTCATATTTTCAATATTACAAGGAAACCCTTGAAATAATATACTTAAAGCATGAATTTCCAAATTTTTAAATATATATAAAAATAAGAGTATATTAAGAAGAATATAAAAGTTTGGGAATTTTTATTATCAAGAATAAACAATAATATATGATTTTATTAATTAAAATTTCATAAATAATGTTTTTTAAAAACTTTCACAACAAATATTTTTGTAAAAATTTATATCCATGAATTATTCATCTCATTTGTAGGATATTTATTTAGATATAACTAAGATGAAAAATTGAATGACATGAAGATAATTTTTAATACCATTCCATTTTCTATTTTTTTCTTAGTTCATTATACTTCTTAACCCGATTGATATAAATCATTAGATAAATGTATGGTTTCATTATATTTCGAAACTCATATTATTAACTACTTAATTTTCCAAAAAAACCACCATTTCATCATGTGAATATCCTTTAGATTCCCCTATAATCATTTTTTATTTAGATATTTAATTTTTATTGTTAAGACATACTAATTATTATTCTTTTCATGTATGATATTTTCAACATTCCATAGAAATGGATATAATATTATAATTACATTTCAATAAGTATTCATAAATAGTGGTATATAGTTAAATTCCAAATTTAACTCAGTTAAATAAAGATTAATTTGAAAATATTTATGATGATTAATTTTAATTATAAATGTTTTATTATATTTATGAAAAAAAACCACTCTTAAATTACAATATAAAACCACTTAAATAAGTATTAGAAAATGAATTATAATAATCAATCAAAAAACAATTAAACTAATATAATAATTATAACTAATAACTAATATATGTATTTTTTAATAAGTTTAAATATTATGGTAATTTAATTAAATAAGTGATATAAAAAAACTATCAGGATACAATAGGGTTAGTCTTCTTTCCTTATTTTTCTCCTTCCTTTTCCACCACCAAATATATTTTTTTATTAGAAATAAAAGCACTTTTATGGAGTAAGTGAGAAACCAACAAGTACACCCTAGCTGTCAAACACTATAAGAAATTACAAAATTATTAAATACCAACTTAAAACTAGTAGACCTACTATCCTTAAACAATTTCTAGAAGAGATATGTTACCTCTTTTCCAGGTTCATCTCTGATGATGCCTTCGAAATGGGATGCCAACTTCCCCCAAGTTTTCAAGAAGTCCTCCTCGTCAATTTTCTTGTTGTTGAAACCTCTGACTAGGATTTGGTGTTGTTTGAAAATCCACTCACTTTGTTACTTGGTCGTGTCAACTTGCATCGATCTTGCTTTCATCCGTTCTGGCGTCTCGACAGGAGCATGGATGTCTACCACCTTCTAAGCCATCCCCTCATCTGAATGCACAAGAAACTCCCATGGATCTTCCCTAATCACAGACTCCCCTTACAGCTTCCCACGCATCCCTTTCTCTCCCACTTTGGTAGGTGAGGCCAATTCACTCAGTTTAACCTCCTCTTCCACTACACCTGACTTGTCAGTTGGCCTGGTTCCTACCTCCCTCTGCGTACCCCGAGAGGCATCCTCCTTCATCCTTGTTATCACCTCCTCTATATGTAATTGCCTATACCCATGTTGATCTCCTTCCTGAGAGGGTTCATTCTCATGTGACTCGGTGACCAAGACTGGTTGGCCATCCACTCTCCCCACTGATTGTGTCTCGAGCTCCTTGGTTTTCCCCTCTTTTTTAGCCAATCGGGTCTCCATTGGTCTAGGTAGAAAAGAGTAGTATTTGCGCCCCTTTAATTTCGGCTTCCTATAAACGATGTAGCACCCTGGGTCCCTATTCTATTTGTTCACTTTCTTCTATATTTGGAAGTGCAAGTATTTCCCCTCCCCTCCGGTTGTTGAGGGTAATACAGGAAAGATCTCCCCTTGGGTTGAAGTCCTTCCTGGAGTCCAGTGATGTGCTACCCCCCCCAGTGAAATCTCCTCCCACTCCTGGCCTACCTTTGACTTATTCTTTCCATTAGACACCCTTCTAGTGACCAAGTTACTGCCAGCTCTCACCGCCATTGTATAAGAGCTGGGAATTTGGCTTACCTCAACCCCAGCAACTGAGCCATCTGCTTCAATAGCTCCTGTATCCTCCCCCAGAGCCTGTGTGTGAGTAGCAGGTGAGAACCAAGTACCTTCAGCCGCTTCACTATCCTTATCACCCCCACCCTGGTCCTGTTGAAAGGGGGAGTAGGAAAGTCATCTCTCAGCCTCGTGAAGACTGCCGCGACACTTGGACCTGGAGGTACCAAGTCTGGTTTGTGCCCCCCAGCTTCCCTTGAGTATTTCACCATCTCCGGATTACCCCCATGCATCTCTTCTTTCTCATCCCTACCGTCAAAATCCCACATCCTCTGGTTCTCAATAGCTTCAGCCAGTACCACATTCCCCTCAGTTGTGCCAATCACCTCTTGCTGAACCCTACGCCCTCGGTGACAAAAAGAGACCGAATTTCCTATTTTGTGGCATCCCAGGAAGAAACCAGGCCATGATTTGAAGACAACCCTTTGCGTCCAACGAAACTCCTCACCAACTGAAATCCACAGCCTCTCCGTGGGGGGCTTTGAAACGTCATCCTCGATGCATACTCGAGAAGATATCGGATGACATACCGTCACCACCCGACTGTCAGAACACATAAATATGCCTACCATATTGCCTAACATCCTAATAATTGAGGGGTTCTGGAATGGAAGAAGTAAATCTGGGAAGCTTATCCAAACAACGTCTGAGGGTGCATCACAATTCATAATGAGCTCAGTATACCAGCGAAGAAGAGAGAAACCACATCCATTGATTGCATGAGGGGATCAGGACTAGGAAACTATCAGGTCGTCCTCCGAGGAGAAGTGAACCATCAGGTGTCGCCGATCGAAGAGACCCACTACCACGCGCTCTTGGAGATCCCAAGAATAAAAAAAACTGATCAAAAGCATCGAAAGAGGGCAGAAGACCCCTAAATCAGACCAAAAGCATTAACTGGTGAAGTTTTGAGGTCTCATTGAACTCCTTCATAGAAAGCACGTGCTGGGGAGAGCCATTGAGAAGGTTGGGTACCTTAGGGAAAAGAGAAACATAAGGAAAGGGGGGAAGGAAGTCTGGGTTCGTGAAAGGGGAGAAGGACTGAGCTGATAAGGATGGAGTAAGACCTTTCCCCCCTCCCCCCACGGGGGAGGAGGGGGAAAAAGCTACGGGAATCGTTGCTATGGAATCGCTGATAGAGCTCCGCTAAGGCATCACTGAACTCCTCGATAGTTTTTTCTCCTTCCTTTATTTTTCATCTTCCTCTATTATCTGAATCTATACTATGCCTAGGGACATCATGTTAGATTTTCTCCATGGGATGGTGAAACTATTATTCTTAATTGGTATTTCCATCATGAAATCATAGAGAGGCTTCTATGATGCATTCTCACACCGTTAATGGTGCTTTCAAAGTCACATCTCTTTCTAACAATAATTTCTCTGTATTTAATTAATTTAGATTTGTACAAGTCTTGAATATTCAAATATAATTGTGTTTTTGGTTTCCAATGATTAGAAAATGACACTAGGGTGACTTCTTATTCTGTTCCCTTCATTTTTAATGTCACTATATTTCCTGACAGGGTTTCCTATACCCATGTCCGGGTGAAATTAACTTATTTTATTGAATAAATTATAATAAATATTATTTTTGGATTAATTTGTGTGTTTGATAAGTTTCATATGATGATTTTTGATGGTTAATTTTTTCCACTTACATAACGAGTTAGGGGGTTTTATACCTATTTTTGAAATTGATAAACCCTTGCTAGTTACAAGTTTTAAATTAGGTTTCTAATGAAATAAATAAATAAATAAATATATAATATCATTTTCAATTACTTGGAAATCACTTAATGTTTTCATTTTATTTGGTTTGATCTATACTGTATATCTTTCATAAAATGTATAAATTCTCTATATATAGTATTAAGTCACACTAGGTGTTTATTAAAATTCTAGTTATATTTTCATAATAAAATAATAGGAAATATTTACATTAAAGGTTTGATATTAATTGTAAATGATTTTTGAAATATTTTTGCAAAGTATTTTCATGAGTGTGATGGTGTTTAGATGGTTTTAGATGCATTAAATGGTATAACCCCTTTAACATTATATATTTATCTTATTATAAATAGCACATAGGAATGGTAGTGGAAATTGAAGCATGTTATACAATTTTTTTGACTAATTCAAACCCATTAGTTTATGGTAAAGCTTCATGGGAGCACCTTGGGTATATAGTTTGGATTTAATTCTAAGTACCAAGACTTATATATGTTTTAATCATGAGACATGAAACTCCATTATAAATCAAATCATGAGACATGATTCTCCCTTATAAATCAAATCACAGGACCCATTGCTACTTTATACGTTGAACCATAGGAAATATTGGTCCATTATAAATCAAACCACGAGACATGACACTCCATTATAGATAAATATCCGAGGAAATGGTGTTTTAAAGGGATTCATAGGTTTCCACACCTTAGGGAAATAGTTTTTTCCCATGACACCTTATTGTGAATTATGGAATATAATAATTTTCACTGTGATTTTATACCTAGGCATTTATACTTTGATTAAATTTTTATTTTTTCAATTAAAAATTTAAATGGTACATTATTATGCATATTTAAAACTAGCATGATTATATTATCTTTTTATTGAATTTCTATAGAGACCTTTAGGGAAATTCTTACTAGGTGCATGTATACTCACCCCCTATACACACACTTTAGTATATATGAAACTTGTTTCCTTATGTCAAGTTTAGATAAATAATGATTTCATTCATGATTTCATTTAATGATGGGAATGTTTTGTCTCAGGGAGCTTGGATATGGGTCAATGGTGGACCATGGAGTATCCCAACCATTTAGACCATAAGTATCATTTTTTTAATTATTGCATGGAATAGTTTATATTGGATGTATATATTCTTGTTTTATGTAACCTAACATCATTAGTCAAGAATATTTCATTCATTATTTATTTTATAATTTTATAGAAGTACAAGATATGGAATCAATTACATTAAGCTATTCCACCATGGTGTAATGTCATCCCATGAAACTTTTCAAAAGTATCTGGTGATTAGAGGGAATGTTCTTGGGGTCAGTGGAGATCTATCTCAGTTTTGAAGAAAATTAGGGTTGGTTCATTACAATTGGTTTTAGATTTGGTTTTGGGTGGTTGAGTTAGTGGTAGTAATAGAGATATGAGTTTCTAAACTTGATAGGTATATTACTAAGAATGTTTGGAAAACATATTTAGTGATGATCCTTGAGTATCTTGGGGATTTCTGGGTGAGAGTGTTATTGAGATACCTTTAAAAGAGATCTATTTTAATTTTTTTATCCCATGATGAGGTTTCATGACCCACAATTGGGAAAATATTTTATTTTAGGGGCTTATGCATCATATATGCATGTAGGTTTTATTAAAATGTGCATATATTCTTATAATGATTTTTTATTATGCTTTGTGTCTTGTTTAATGTGATTTGTGATCCATGTTTTTTTTGAAATAATAATATGGTTTTTAATATTATTCTTCGACTATGATTGTTATTAGGACCCTATAAAACTGTATATACCACCATCCAATTTAATAGTCATTAACTAATTGTATAACTTGGGTTAAAAAATTTATCATAATAATGACCAAATTAACTGAGGTTTTACATCCAAATTTATGGGAAGTGTGATTATTGAAGCATTTAAAAAAAATAATTGTTTATTTAATAAGAAAAGTGGAATTATAAAATTATAAAATCTATTAGTCCATTTAAAAAGGATAAATGGAACTATTTTAATGAAAAAATGGGATCTTTGATTTTTTTACATTGGTGATGTTTAGTGTCAGAAAGTTATTGATTAAATTTTTATTAAGGTTTAAATAAATCTTATAAAACCTATTTTTATTTTTAATATTTAAAGGATATTTTAATGTTTTCAACTTTTATTGAGTGTGCTAAAATTGATTTAAAATAGATTTCCAATGTAAACTTATCATTATATACATGTGTTGTTTTGTTTTAAATAGAATTGATTCATTCTTTTGAAGAAATTTATGTGATTTAAAACATTTTAGTCTTGTTGTAAAAGTATAAAAATTTAAAAGGTTTATTTATTATAATGGTATTAGTTTTATTTAAAATGAGTTTATTTCATAACTAATAAAATAAAATAATTTGAAGTATTTTTTTAGAGTGTAGTAGTTTTTGGTAAGTGTTTGTAGGATTTAATTATAATTAAACCACAAAAATTTTATATTTTGATCTAAAAAATTGTTATTATATATATATATATACATTTATATAATCATCTAGGTATAATAACTGAAAAAATAATTTATGTAAGTTTCAATGGGTGTATTTGAAGTTTATCAATTAGATGACACATGATTTAAATGAGTTTAAATTTTGTAATATTTAATTTATTTTAAAAATATAATGTATGTATATTTTTGTATTGTTTGAGTTATACACATTTAATTTATTATTTTTTGACTAGTTTAGTGCAAATGGTAACTGGTTTTTTTAATGTGGTGTTTGAACATGTAATTTATTTATAGTGATGTGGATTTGTTTGGTTTAATTCAGATTATTTTTTTTTAATTTTTTTGGTGTTTGGAAAAAATTGGGTTTAACTAAAAAATGTTACATTTTTAAAATTTTGGATTTTAAAATATTGTTCATTTTGAAATCTATGGTTTTTATTTAAAATAAATATATTTTTATGGTTTTATATTTTAAAACTCATTCTATTTTGTGATTCCAGGTTATTTGATTATTACTTTAATGAACCAACATGGGAAATCCATCCATTAGATTCCCAAAATAGACCACCAAATATCTAAGGAGTGTCCTTAATCACCTTGGGATGACGAAAATCATCAAGGGTATCATACATAATTATTAGGGAGGGTTTCACCCTTAAGGAACCAAATAAAAACATCCAAACAAAGCATGATAATAAAATTACAAGATACAAGTCAGGAGACATATCATATAAATAAATAGCCAATCATAGATAAAAATATATAATAGAATCTAAAACAAAAAAAATACCAAATAATCTAATAAAAATATCGATTCGATAGTTCAATGAAACTGAAGGTCTGATCACCAACTCTATGTGACTCTTTGGTCACGACCATCATCCGCACAACACCCGCTTCCCAAGGAAGACGAAATTAGATCTAACATAAAATAAAAAACCTAGAGGAACTTGAAAAATACATAAAGACTATATACCAACCAACATGAGTATGCAGGGTGTGATCAGAATCTTGTATTATACCGCCATGATTCCAATTCATTCCTTTTATAAAATAAAGCAATCTCACTAGTTTAGAAATAATAGAAAAAATAGGTTTTCCTTTTCTTTATACATAGTATAAGAAAAACAAATTATGGAACTTGTATTTACCCAAAGAAAAATATTTTTAAAACATTCCATAATTTTATGTATGAAAAACCAAGACAATTCAATGTTCTAAGGATTTCTCTTTAAAAATACCACACTTTTGAAAAATAAACCCACACATGGCTTAAAATATTTCAAAATAATGCTAGCCAATACTTCCAATATGAAAACCATTTCTCAATTTTTTAATTTAAAATATTTTACACAACTAACATAAAGGTAAATAAGTAAATACGGGAAACAATGATGAAATGCTACCATATCTGGTTATAAATAAATCCAATAAACAGTTGGAGTAAAACAAGACAACAACATGACTAAACCATAAGAGGATAAAAATATCAAACAAGTACATACAAATAAGAAACAATACACATGATAATATATAAAAAAAATACATAAAATAAATAAATTTGAAGATCCATTTTTAAAACCATTTTTAATTTAAACACAATTCAAAAATAAAACATAAGTCTTCTCAAATGAAACCAAATAAATCAAGGTAAACTCCATTTTCACTTTATATCTCAAAAAAACCTTTTTAAAATAAGGAAACCCTTTAAACATAAAAAATAAACCCACTTTGAAAACTCTATTTGTCTTAAAACCTATATAAAAGGTTTATTTCTAAAGGAAAACCCTCTTTGAAATTTTTTCAAACATGAAGAATTCATAAAACACCATTTCTAAACCAAGTTCCATTTTATAAAGTAATTTACTTACTTTTTACAAATAAAAACCCTAATTAAGCATGGAAAAACTTTTTAAAACTAAAATATCTATCATATAATACTTTAAATTAATTAAAAAAACATTAGATACATTAAAAATTCATGGAACTCTTAAATAAAATCCCATGAATTGGAAACACCTACCTCAAGTGGTGGAACCTTGTCACCTTCAACAAAATCATCCAGAAAAGGAATCAAAGGAGGGTTCAAAACCCCTAAGAAGAAACAAATAAAATTTATAACTTCCCTAGGTATGTACATTTTCCAATAATGTCCACTAGGGTCATAAGGGAAAAGTAAAATGATATAATCCTAAGAAGAAGAAGAAGGGAATCCTTAAATTTAGAATTAGGTAAAGAATCACCAATAAAACACTATTAAATCACCTTAAATGAGATTTATAGAGGAATAAAACCCCCTTTGGGAATGTTTTGGTAAGAGTTTTTGAGTGGGGGTGGATACCCCAATTAAAAATAATTATAAAGGACAAAAATACACCTATTTGGGTGGGTTTCAATGTTAAAAAAATCATACAGAAACTGTACATATCACTACTATTTTGAGCTGCATGGACTGTAAACTTAGGCTTTAGTTTTAAACTAACTTTTTAACTTAAACATACGACCTAGAAAAATTCCCCAAACTTTAACATTTTATCCCAAAATACCATTAACTTAAGGGGATAAACCATCTAAAAAATGTGACCATATAAAAGTGACACTAGGGGTGTAAAAAATTCTCAACTATGAAACTTTTTCCCCTAGAAAGTCTTGAGTCAAGATGGAAGTAAAAATAAAAATCCACAACACACATTATGAAATGTGAGGTGATTTGGATGATGAACCACTAGAGAGGTCCCTAGGAATAAACTCTTGTTATGAGATGATTCCTCAAAACCTAACCACCAAGTCCACAAGGATACCAAGAGTCCCTAAGAAATACACCAGCATGTTTATCGGTACAAGACCCAAAAGTAAATGGAGAATGAGAATGGGTATCCCCACTATTTATAAATCTCCAAAATTGTGTGAAAAAATAGAAAAACTAAAATGAAAACATCAACTATAGTGAAATATCTCCCAAAATCTTCAAATAACACTTAGAATCTAGCTCTCACTTCCTCAAAGGTAAACTGATCCTCAAACAACTCAACACCCACATGGTTGATCCATTAACAATATTAGCACTTGAATTCACATGAGAAAACCTCAATTCATGCTACAAAAAGATATGGAATGGGATCTTGACCTGGGTCACCATACACTAGGGGTAAACTAGGGCCTCAAGATGGAACAACTCCCATAGAGAAACCCACAAAACAAGCACCATCGAGTGCTCAAAGGCCCAAAGGAAACATCTATCGTAATTTCCCATATACTGACCCAAAATTACCTTATTAACACATTAACAAGAAACTATAATTAAAATAGGACACATCATAAGAAAATAATGAAGGATTAAAAAGAAGACAACTGGACAACACGACATTTATTAAATCTCAAAACCTAAAACATCACACAAGATGGAAGATAAACACAAAAACCATAAGAGTTCAAAATCCAAAACACACATAATAATTTCACAAAATGAACCCAATAGATTTAAATAAAATACAAATTGAAAAACTACTTTTTAATCCTTAACCACCTTTTATGAAACACCAAAAGAGTTCCATTTAATAAAAACTACATAAGAAAGAAAAACTCATTTTTTGCCTCTTTGAAAACATTTTCACCAAAAAATTCAAAGAACAATGCATTTATTTTCCAAAAATAATTTCTTAATAATTTATATAATCTAATTTTAAAGTGAATTAAAACACAACTCACCCATTCCATTTCAAAAAACACCAATATTTCAAATTTTAAATGGTTGAAATCCCCCTTTAAACCATACTTTCAAAACCAAACACTTGAAATATATTTTTAAAAACATCATACAAATGAGTTTTCACAATCACAAAGAAGAAAAATTTTTGAAACCAATTTTTTTTCCTTTATAACCCTCAACAGACTTAAAATACCCCTTTAAAATTTCATAACATGACCCAATTATGATTGAAATTTTTTAAAACATCACACTATTTTTAAAATTATTTTACAACAATTTCTAAATCACTTTGAAATTTAAACCACTACTTGAACCAACCATAAAAAACCTTTGGAAGTTGAAAACCAAAGATCCCCTTTCATTTCATGACCCAAATTAGGTCAAAACCCATTTAAAATTCCATATCCAATTTTAAATCAACCTTTAAATTTAAAACTACTTATAATTTCAAGTCCCACTTGAAATTTGATGTGAAAACCAACTTTCAAGAATAACAAATAAATTCACCTTGAATTCTTCTTAAAAACCCACAAAATCTAACATGCAAGGGTTAAAAATTAACAGTATGGAATTTTAAAACTATCAATCACTCAAGGAATGAAATATAAAATATAGTTGGTCTAAACCCTAGGAATAAAACCATTGAAAGAGAACACTTAGGAACAACACTCTATCTTTCATCAAGACTTTTTTGGGAAGTACTTAGAAACCAACACAAGAAATGAGCTCAACCACCCACGCTCCAAAAAAAATTGGTCCCATAACTAATGGAATCAAATAAAATACCAATTAAAAACACCATTTGAAAAAAATTAAAACCACATTGAAAATATCATTTAAAATATCAACCATTTTCCACCACTTTTTTCTCCCACATCAACCCATTACCAATACCTACCAGTTTCAAAATTCATTTAAAACAAGGTTCAACCCTCTTCTCTTTCAAAATCATCATAGAAAATTTCATAAAAGGGGAAATCTCACACACCTTTCTAAAAAATTTTCAAAAATACACTTTTTAAATAGACCATCCTAAGGAAAAATATTTCATGAACCAATTCTTAAAACATATACTTTAGGAAATAAAGTGCTTAAAAAAATTACATTTTTAAACCCAAGTGATTTTCAACTAATTTTTTTTCCTTAGATCAGTTTCAAAACAAAAAAGAAATGGTTTTAAAACAACCATAAAATGGGTTTTAAAAAACAAAACATCTTTTCCAATTTAAAAAACAATTTCCCACTTAGAAAAAAAAATTCCCTAAGGGAAAAAACCAAGAACAATAACACACTTATCATATCAAAACAAATTCAACTGCATCACTTGACATAATATCCCAATTAAAACTCTAGTATAGTATACCATTCCAATGGCCTATTCTATTAGAGTCAATATGGGAAGAATTGGAGTAAAAACAAAAATTATAGAGGAAAAAATGAACTGTGTAGGGTTTGGCCTCATGGGCTAGTAAACCACAAACCAACTGTGAAAAACGCATTATCATGGTTTCAGAAACATGTCTCATTGGAACCACATGGTTCACCAGACTGTACATGCTAATTGTGTGACCATAGTACATTCACCCTTTTCACCTATAAAACCCAAACCGACCCCCAAAGTCACTGATCCAATCAATGGAGATCAAATAATCATCCAAACATATCAAAAATCCATCAAAACATCCAAATAAAAAAAAATAAAGATCACAAATCAAGCCCGATACACCTATAGAAACTTGAGATTCAGTGTGACAAAGAGTTGGCTAAGCCCTTTCCCACACGCTCCACCTGATCCCCAACGAAAATCCTAGTATCCAGACTACCCATATACCCCACAAATAGAAAAGTAGGTTTCTTAATAACCTTT
Organism: Viscum album; assembly: GCA_963277665.1. Classification (NCBI taxonomy): domain Eukaryota; kingdom Viridiplantae; phylum Streptophyta; class Magnoliopsida; order Santalales; family Viscaceae; genus Viscum; species Viscum album. Next base: position 368,571,048 of record OY728131.1, read on the forward strand.
TCCCCTTTTCAAGAAACCCAGATCTGCAGATACTATTTTGTAATGAACTAACCTAGGATATCCATCCATCAGATTCCTGAGCTAGACCGCTACATACCTGAGGAGCATCCTCAATCCCCCCAGGTTGACGACAATCATCAAGGGTATCATATATAACCGTTAGGGAGAGTTTCATCCTCAAGTAATCAAATAAAAATATCTAAAAAATGTATAATAATAAAAAAACAAGATACATTCCAAGTGAAATCTCATATAAATAAAAAACCAATAATAAATATAAAACTACAACAGAAATTAAAAAAATAACGACCAAATAATTGAATACAAATATTGGGCCAACTAGTTCAATGAAACTGATTGTATGATCACAAACTCTATGTGACAGTTCGGTCAGCACCATCATCTGTACAACACCTGCTTCCCAAGGAAGATAACACCAAATCTAACCTAAAATCCAAAATCTATAAGAACATGCAAAAGACATGAAGACTATATACCCACCAATGTGATTATGCAGGGTATGAGTTGAAGCTAGTAGGATACCACCATGATACCGATTATTTCATTTAATAAAATTAACTAAGATCACTAGTTTATAAATAATAGACAAAAACATGTTTTCAATTTCTTGGTTGTAATTTACCCAAATCATAAAGTTTTTAAAACATGACATAATAAGGTTTTACAAAAAACCACTCCAATTCAAAGTGCTAACCATTTATCTTTAAAAAACATCACACTTTTGAAAAATAAACCCATACATCATTTAAAACATTTCAAAAGCATTCCAACCAAGAATTACACTATGAAAACCATTTCTACCTTTTTTCCTTTAAAATATTTTACACACCCAATATAAATTGAAACAAGGAAACAAGGGAAAAAATGATAAAAACAACCATATCAGGTTATAAATAAATCTATTAAATCTATGGAATAAAACTAATCAATGACATGACTAAACCATAAGAGGATCAAAATTTCAAACAAGTCCATCCAAATAGTAAACAATACACATGCCAATATATACAAAAAGGTTATAACATATATACATTTGAATATCTATTTTTAACACCATTTTTAATTGAAACACAATTTGATAATAAAACACAAGTTTTCAAAAACACAACCAAATAAATCAAGTGAAACTCCATTTTTAATTTATACTAGAAAACTACCTTTTCAAGATAAGGAAACCATTTAAACACCAAAATGAAACCCACTTTGAAAACTCTATTTTTCTTAAAACCCAAATAATATGTTCATTTCTCAAGGAAAACCCTATTTGGAATTTTATCAAACATGAAGAATGAATAAAACACAATTTCCAAACCATTTTCTATTTTACCAATAAATTAACTTACTTTTTTTCAAAGTAAAAACACAAATAAGAATATAAAACATTTATCAAACCAAACTAGATAGAATATACAACTTTAATGAAATTCAAAAACACTATTAGAGACATCAATAATTCATGTAACTCTTAAATAAAAGAGAATGAATTGGAAAAAAAACGTAAAGTGGTGGAACCTCATAACATTATATGAAATCCACTGGAAAAGGAATAAAAAGAGGGATTCCAACCCCTAAGAATAAAAAATCAAATTTAATACAACCCTAGGCATGGAAATCATCCAATCATTTCCACTAGGGTTATAGGAGAAGAGGAAAATTAGTGAAAGCACAAGAAGAAGAGGAAGGGAACTCTCACATTTCAAACTGGGTGAAGAATAACCAAGAAAGCACTATGAAATCACTTTATAGGTGCTTTGTAGTGGAATAAAACTACCTTGGGAGGCATTTGGGTCAGCTGGTTCAAGTGAGGGTGGCTTGGGGTGGAATATCCATTTAAAAAGAAAGATACAGTAAAAAAATACCCCTCTTTGGGTGTGTTTCATGGTTTACTCACACAATTAAACAAAACATGTGGAAACCATGTATATCACCATTATTTTTAGTTGAATGGGCTAAAAAATTAGTCTAAAAAGTTAAACTAAACATGCACCTTAACTATGCAACCTGTAAAAAGTCTCCAAACATCTCCCTTTTCATCCCAAAATACCTATAAATCATGGGGCTAAACCATCCAAAAAATACCACACATAAATGTGACACTAGGGGTTCCAAAATTTCACTATGATTTATTTATTTCATTCAATCCATATTTGGTGTGGAATATCCTTGAAAATGGTTTACTTGAATTGAGGCATGTTTGTTTCAAACCCCTCTTTAGTTTGGTTTCATATTATGTTTGGTTTGAGGGTTATTAGTTGATTTAAGGATTGTTTCGATGATTCTTAAAAATGGATTTAATGGTTTTGAATAAAATTATGTTTAATATATCTTGGGTTAATTATTGAATGATGTTATTGGGTTGAAACTATTGTTATTAGATGTGAATGTTGGAATTAGGGAAAACTGATATTGAATTCAATTATCATTTTATAATTTTCTATCTTTTGGAGATGTATGGGACTAAGTGAATACATGAGATGATTTATTTGATTAATGGTTTATTAGATAATAATTTGTATTTAATTATGGTAATTGAGGTTTGTGTCATGGGTATTTACCCACTTATGGATGACTGGGAAGATGTTTGATGGACGTGGGACACGAATTGTGTTTTTGGGTATTGAGGTTGTTGGGTTAAATTGGAGTTTTAAATGATATTGAGTTTTTGAGTATGAAATAATTAAATATCATTCATTTTGATTTCCAAAGTTTTAAACACATAATTTTTGGTCTCATATTGAAGTCATAAGGTTGGATTTAAAGTTTTAGGGTCGGAGGGTGAAAATTGGATCAAATCAGGTGATTTTAGAATCATGAATGAGTAGTTGGAAGATGTATGGGATATGTGAAATAGAATTATTCATATGAATTGGTAGATATAGAATTTTTTGTTAGGTAGTGAGTTGTGTGGGTAACTTAATGTTCATACACATTAGTTGTTCATATTAAAAAAATGACCATACTCGAGGGTAGTGTGTTGCACAGGTAGTGTGCACAGTTCAAGGACCATACACAGTACAAATGCAATGAAAAAATGTCCAAAAAAATATATTTTTTAATTTATAAACTATTATATGCTTATATTATAGTATTTTTACATTTTATATGTCTCTCCATATTTTTAAAATGACACTTTAACTTCAAATACCCCTAACAATTGATCCAGGTGTTTGTTTAGAATTCATGAGCTATCAAATCGAATATTATGATAAGATCTATGATATTTAATATAAAGGAAACCATATAAATATATTTTACTTGATAAAAATAGGTTTTTAATTCCTATTAAATCATATTTTAAGTCTAGGTGACCTCTATTTTAATACTTTTTCAAAAAATTTAGACTAGTTAAAGTGGGTATCCTTATCCTTTTGTGTATGGATTACGATGTATTACTTGGTTTTAGATTCATATCATTATGATGATGTTGAATTAATAAATAATTTCCCTTAATATTGTAAGTTTAATGACCCAAATATTTCTTACAACACCGTTACATAATTTTTAAGATAAACAAAATAATAGTGATACAGTTCAGGATCCAAAGGTTTAATATCTTGGGAAAATTAGGCTCATACATCAGTTGTACACAATAAAACATAAAAATTATTTAAATAATTATTATTTATCCTCATAAAACCCCTCACATTCTCCTTAGTACATTTAATCACATGAGGATATACATAAAAAAGGGGTCAGTTAAAATCCCAATAAGGGGAGGAATATCATGGGGGAATAAGGGACATAAATCAATTGTATATGGGTGAGTATAATCAAAATTATCATATCATAATAATATGAAAATAATAATAATTATTAGGGATACATATTAAAAATTCATGGAATGTGGAATATGCATAATAATGAAACTTCATAACATAGTGGTAAAATACCACAGATAGTTGTGAACAAATCTAACATCATGTTCACACAAAACATATGTGCATAAATCATAACATTATATTTATGAATAAACCTAGAATCATTTTAATACATAATAAACATAATATAATGATATATATCATATTAAGTAATTCATTGGAGGACAATATAATTCTAGTCCTACCCATCACATCATAAAATGCTCATAATCTTGCATGCCACATGGAAAGATAACATATAACAATCATAATCACGAAATAAAACCATGGGAAGGAATGGGTTTTATAAAGGATTTCACATATCATACTTCATGGAATGACCTTTGAGGTTCCTAAATGAATAATTTATATTATAATTTATAATAAAATATCATTTTTCTTTGAGAAAGAAATAACTCAAGAGGAGTCAAATATTTGTTTTGGAAAAAATGATGTTATATTGATAAGTATTTATATTTTGATTTGAAATAATTTTGGAAAGGTTGAAACATGTATATCCTAATAAATATAAGGAAAATAGTATTTAAAATAAATTTTAATTATATGATATGAATATTAATACTTAAAATCACGTGAAATAGGCCTTAACCCAAAATAGAGGGATTTGGGTTCGAAAACCCCCTTACCTTAAATTAAACCTTATTTCATTGCTTTTCTACCTCCTGAATAATAAAATTAGGTTTACAAAAACATGGAAACATAAGTTAATAATTTCCATATTTATGACTCTTGATCAATTATATTCATCAGATTCTATTCCTTAATTCCCTTTGTTAAAGGCCAAACAATTTGATATCATATTTTCCTTAAAATATCCCGTATTGCTTTGACTTAATAATATTGATTAATTTATATTTATAAATTAATATTATTAACTCTAGAATATTAGAAACACTTATATTTATAATTTTTATATATTATAAATAATTTATTATGATCATCCATAAATGTTGTGATAATTAGAGAGTTGGAAACATCCTCGCATGACCGTTGAGAAGACATTGTCAAAAGAGGAGGAAAGAGAAGTATGAAATATAAATACATCATAAAAATAAAAATTATAGTAGTTAAAAATAATTAATATAATGTTAAAATACCACTTAATTAATTTTATAATATTTGTTTTTGAATTTAATAGATTTAAATAGGAAGAGAATAGGAAAATGAGAATAAAAGTTAATGAAAACTTAACCTCTTCTCAGTGTTGTTTCTTTTCTACAACACTAGAATACTTGAATTCTTAGATTTTATTACAATATAAAATCCTTAAGGATTATAATGGGAATGATATTGGTGATTTGGTTATATACTTACATTTGGTGAGTGAGGGAGGAGTGGTTTTCCAAGGGAGGGGTGAGGGGTTATTTATACTTGAGGAGAGGGGTATTTTATGGATAAAATATTAAATAAATTATTATATCCTAGTAAAACCTTTAAATAGTAATATTTTTTATGTTATGAAATATATTTTAATAAAATAACATGATTTTAAGTGTTTTAATAACTTTATAATTTTAATTTATTTGTTTAATTAAAAGGAAAGGTGAAAAATGAAAACATGTTTATTTAAAAGGACACTTTAGACTTTTACACTTTGGAAAATACTTTTTATGTTTGGAATTTGAATTTTATGGATTATTTAACTTATTAAACATGTTTTTAGTTGATACTAATTTTTTTTAATTGGTTATTTCAATATTAAATCATGAATGATGTAATTTAAAATACACTGGTTATGACAAAACTGTATTTTTTTTATATTCACTAAAAAATACAAGTATTTTAGAAAATTACCAAAAAATAAGCCTTAGAAAAATTTTATGTGATAATTATAAAAAAGAAATTTATTTTATCAAAATAAATTTCTGACACAGGAAATTTATTTTTTTAATATAAAAATATTCTTTTTATGAAATACATTAAAATAAAGTTTATTTAAAAATATGCTTATATTTTTTTGAGTTTTTAATATTGATATTTATTTTATGGAATTTTAATATTTAAATTTTATTAAATTAATCATTATAAATAATATAAATATTAAATTTTATTATTTTGAGGTCAAATTACTATTATAATGACCATGTTACTATTCCCAATGATCATGTCACTATTCCCAATCGTCAGGTTACTATTCTAATGGTCACATTATTATTCCAACTCTAATATTATATCCTAAAAATACAACTTCATTCCTTCATTTAATATTCACTAAAATTCCTCTAAAGGTTCTAAATTTTCCTTTTCTAAGTTTTCAATTGGTTTACTAAGATTCTATTTCTTTTCCATAGTGTTGTTCATGGGTGTGATGATTATAGAAGAATGAAATAATCCAAAATTTCAAATTCTAATTTACTTATTTTCAATTATTTTCAATTGAAATGTTTTTAGTTTTCATGGGTTTAGTTGTGGACTAATGTAATGATCTATATTTATGAAATGAAGTGTTTTTGGTTTATCTATGTGTGGTATGTATATAATACTATATAATATAATATAACACCCATTTATTTAGGAAACAAATATCACTTATAAACTCTGTATTGTTTCAGTCTTTCCCCCTTTATAAATTTCATCTCTTAAATTTCAACTCATACTCTAGGTTAAGAATAGATCAATGTACTTAAATTTCATTATTTCCTTTGGTTCCCATATCACCTCTTCATATTTATGGTTTTTTCATAGCACTTTTACCAGGTGAGTTTTTTGTTGAGTATAAAGTTTTCACTAAGGACCAATATCTTCACTATCTAATATTCATATTAGAGGTTATTCTGCAATTGTACCACCTTCATATTTAGTACATGTGAGGGATCGGGTACATGATTCCTTATGAGAGATAAATGGAACACATAATGAACTTCATGTTTAGTGAAAGTGCTAGATGATAAGATACGACTTATAAGAGATCAAGGATCTTAAAGGTTCCAATATACATAGGGATAATATTTCTTTTCTTTCCAAATTGCATGACTCTATTTTATGATGATGTTCTAAGGAAGAATTTATCTCAAATATAATACTCCAAATCCCTTAAAAGGTTTTAAACATAGCTCTTCTATCAACTATGAGTAGCTTTTATATACTATTGGATATATAGGACCTTTTCTATCTTTTCTTGTACAAGACTAGGTCTGAGTAGCTTTTATTCACTAACTTCATCCCAAAAAGTAGGAGTTCTAAATCACTTCCCATATATTTCTTCATATGAATGAATTTGAATACTCTAGTGGAAGGTGTTTTTTGTATGAGAACTCAATTAATGGAAGATGTTGATCCCATAAAACTTTAAATTCCATTGATCAGACTCTCAGAATGTAATCAAGTATCTGAATGATCATTTATGATTGGACATCAATTTAGGGGTGATAGATCATACCTAAATTTAATTTAGTATTCAAATATTATTGAAGAATTCAATATAATTTAAAAGTGAACATTGGATTGTAATAAAAAATTATAAAAAATGGTTCCCATATAGCCTCACCAATTCCTTTACATATATCTTAGTAAGTTTTTAAAGTAATAAATCTTCCCAAATAGCAATGAAATGGGTAGTATTGGTGAGTTTATACACCACAATCCATATCGTATTACTTCATTTTTATGTGTTTTGGAGACAAGTGACAAATTCCATGGTGATGTTATCCCATTTTCATGTTGGTATGGGAAATAGTTGCATCACCCCCTTGGAAACCTATTACTTTTATTTAACTTTCTGAATACTAATCACTTTGAGTTGTAATAATTGATCTTCTTCTTTATGTTGTTCCACCAATTTTTTTTCTAAGATCACGATACAACTTGGTACTCCCAGGATGGATGGAGAAATACAATCTATAAACATTATCCAATATCTCTTTTTTTATATTAGACTATATAGAAACACAAATTCTAGTTCCAAACTAAGTGAAACCATCTTCATCGATGTCAAATTCATAACATTTCCCTTTCTTTACTACTTCCTCCTTATTTTGAATATGCACACCATCCCTCTATGTCTCCTTGATCTTCTCATGTATAGATGGTTGGAAAATAATTTGGGAAAGGTAGGATTTATTCTCTAACATTATGATTTCTGGATCTATCCAGATCATATGTCAGGTAGTTCTTCTCATGGATCATCAAATTTCTTGAGGCATACTATATCACTTTATCATTATATATGAGTACAAAACCCAATTTTTTTTAAAGAATCACTGAATATCACAAAAACTTCTCCACTTGATAGTAGTGTGAGTATAGGTTCCATGATTATACTCTTCTTAATCTCCTTAAATACTTCCTCACACTCTTCCATATAGATATACTTTACCCATTTTTTTGTTAACATATTTATTTGGCTAGAAAATCATGATAAATTTATCAAAAAATGTCAGCAATACCCAATTAATCCAATAAAACTATAGATTTCAATGACACATGAGGGATTGAGCCCTTCCTTAATTTACTTTTTCTTTTAAGGGTCTATATGAATTCACTAAATTGTGATTACATGCCCCAAGAATTTGATTTTTTTCATCCAAAATCCACACTTGGTAAAATTAGTGCATATTTTCTTCATTCTTAATGTCTCCAAAACACTCCCTAGATTCTCTTCATGTTCCTACATTATTTTGGAGTAAATGAGAATATCATAAATAAATACTACCAATTTTTTTTCATGATAGTATCTAAAGACTCTATTCATCAAATCCATGAATATTATAGAGGCATTAGTAAGTCCGAAGGGAATCACTATGAACTCACAATGTCCATAACTTATATAGAAGGATATTTTATGAATATGTTCCTTCTCTACCTTAACTATATTATATATAGAATGAATATATGCCTTTTTTAAGTACAAATACCCTTTTAGTTGATCAAATAAGTCATCAATACTTGGAAGGTGATACTTTTTATTTTTGGTGATCTTATTGATATCCTGGTAATCCATACATATCCACATTTATCTATCATTTTTCTTGACAAATATTATTAGTGTAACCTAAGGTAATGCACTAGGGGATCTTAATAATTTTTCAAAATTCTCTTAAAACTACTTATTTAACTACTCCATCTTGATTGAGGCCATCCAATAGGGGAATTTGGTGATAGTAGTGGCTCTAGGTGTAAGATCTATTAAGAACACTACCTCATGATATTGGGGAATTCTTAGAAACTCTTCAAAAAATACATTAGTATATTCAATTATAATTAGAATTTAATCATGCTTGATACATTCCTTTAATTCAAGAATTTGGTAAAGGTATGATTCTTTACTGGGTATCAACACCCACACTGTTGAGAGATTTTCCAAAGGAGATTCATGATATTCCTTTCATCAGTACATGAGTATGACATGGTTCAAAATATAGAAAGAGATTCCATTTTCTTGATAGTTTATGTGAGATATATATAATGAGATCCAATGCATTCCCAATATAACATTAGATTCCACTAATGAAAGGATTATGAGATTCACTAGAAGAATATTCCCACATATGTTAATATGAGAAGACTCCAAAATTTGGGTTTAATTTATCACACTACTAAGGTGTTTTTATAGATATATCTATTTCAAGCCATAAGCCATAAAGTTTTTGATTCAAAATTTCTATAATAATTAGAGGATATCAATGAATGTGTAGAACTAGAATCAAATAAAACTTTTTATATTCTTTAGTGAATAGAAATTTCACCTTGTACGACTTTATTTTAATTTTCCACCTAAGTGGTAGTGATGGAATATTATTTCACTTTATCATTTGGATCTATTAGTTTCTAACATTGATTACCTTCAATGAATTGTGGTTTAGTGCACTTAATTGTATAATGAACTTACTCCCTACATTTAAAGCATTAAACCATGGGTGGAGCATTATGAGGTGTCTTACTTTATTCTATAACATTGGTTGGATTCTTCATGTTTCTTTATCATTCATTAGCTTGATGAACTTATATAAAATGTTTAATAAATTACACTATCCCTTTGAGGAAAATAACATGATACTTCTTATCAAATTTTTTGCATGTGGGTAGTTAGATATTCTTTCCTTGTTTTTCATTTTATCCACCATATTTAAAGTACATTATTCTCTTATTTTCTACATGTCCATTATACCACTCTAAAACTCTCTCTGTACTTTGAGAGAACATCAAACTACTTCTTCATAACACCCAAAATTTTAGTTATATGGATCATTTCTAAATTTTGGTTTTAAACCTCTATATAATCTATTAATTTTTATATCATTATTGATAACAAAACTTGAGGCATATCTTACAATCCTTGTAAAAGTTTCCTCACAATCCTTGAAATATTCACCTTCATTTTTCTTAAACTCTAGGAATTATATCTCTATCTTTATTTTGAACATTTTAATGGAAATAATTGTTAAGAAATAAATTTTTAAGGTCTTACCACTCCATTTCTTCCATTTCATCCTTTGTATAGGAATTATTTATCAACACCCACTATTAATAAAACTCTTTATTTAAATGATAGATAGCCAAAGTAAATTTTCCCTTCTCAGAATAGTTGAGTATAGAAAATATCTTCTCCATTTATTTAACATACTATTCTATGATAATTTTATTGGAAGATTCGCAAAAATTCAATGGTCATTGTCATATAAAGGTCTTTATGTTTAGTTACTCGTTGGGTGAAGGCAGATATTCAACATGGTTCATGTTACTATTCATAACCTTAGACAGTTGGGTAATAATCACCATGTAGTTTTGAACTCAAACTCCCATTTTATTGGGAATTTTATTTATATAATCATAGAATTGTCCCTTTTATGGGTTATTGGTTTGGTTTCCCCTTTATCATACTATTTTCTAAAATATAAATGTTTGAACAAAACATAAGTAAAAAAAGCATGAATAAATAATTTATCCTTATGTGAAAATTAATTCTAAATTCATATCTTATAGGATATCTTTATTTATACCTTTTCCAAAATTACGATTTTAAGATTATGTAATTTATTTCTTTTTATAAAATTAAAATAAATAACTACTTTACCAATATATCCTTTATAATGGTTTGTATAGAGCTTGTGATTAATCAGAGAATATCCACCAGGAGTTTCAAACTAGATATACAAGAAGTATTATTTATGATGCACTAGGTGATAATCAAGTTAATACCCAATCAACATGTATTGGGGTTATTACCCCTAGGTAAATTTCTTCCAAATCAACATCTACCTATAGTATATTGATAGGGATTTAATTATTCATAAACCACATGATCTTATGATTTACCAAAACTTAGGATGTTTACAGATATTAAAACTCATCCTTATGATTTTAATTAACATTTTCTAATACTAATTTCCAAATTAACTAAACCATATAATGATATTAAATATAGTGACCTAACTTTTTCTTAAATGACTATAATATCATTTTTATGATAAAAAACAAAATAATGACACAATATTGGTTCTAAAGGTTTAATATCTTAGTAAAATTAGGCTCATAAATCACTTTTAAATAATAAAACTTAAAAATTATTTAAATCATTATTATTTATAATTATAATATCTATAACATTCTTATTACTATATATAATCACTTGAGGATATACATGAAAAAATGGTTGAGCTAAAATCCTAATAAGAGGAGGAATATAAGGGGAGGAATAAGGGACATGAATCAATTGTACATTGGTGAACATAATTAACATCATCATATCATAATCATAGGATCATCATAATAATCATGAGGAAAAAATATGATAAATGCATGGAATGTGGAAAATTAATAATAATGAAACATTATAACATAGTGGTCTAATACCACACATAGTTATGAAAAAATCTAATATCAATTTCCACACATAATATATATACATAAATCATAACATTATAATTATGAACAAAGAAAGAATCATGTTCACACATGATACACTTAATATCATGATATATATCACATTTAATGATATATTATAGGATAATATAATTATGATCACACCTATCAAATCATTAAATTCTCATAATCATCCATTCCACATGGAAAGACAACATATAAAAATATTAGCCATGAAATAAAAACGTGGAAAAAAATGAGTTTCATAAAGGATTTTACATATAATATTTCATGAAATAAACTTTTGGGTTCACAAATGAATAATTGATATCATAATTTGAAATAAAATTTCATTGTTCTTTGATATGAAACAACTCAATAGGATTAAAATATGTGTTTTCGAAAAAATAAATTCTTTTTGATAAATATTTGTGTATTGGATTAGAAATATTTTTGGAAAGGTAGAAAAATTTATATCCTAATAAAGAGAAGGGAAATAATATTGAAATAAATTTTAATGACATTATAGGAATATACATACTAAAAATTATATGAAATAGGTTATAACCTAAAAAAGAGGTAGTTGGGTTCAAGAATCCCCTTACCTTAAATCCCATTTTATTTCGCCACTTTTCCAAACCCTAAATAATAAACTAAGGAATATTAAAACATTGAAATAGATATGAATTATGTTCATTTTTTTACACTTGATCAATTATAATCATTGAGTTCTATTTCTTAATTCTCTTTGTTAAAGGTTAAACTTTTTGATATTATATTTTCTTTAAAATATTCCATCTTGCTTAAATTTAATGATATTACTTAATTAATATTTATAAATTATAATGATTAACTAAAAAATATTATAAATAGTTATATTTTTACAATTATATGTTATAAATAATTTATTATGATCATTCATAATTGTTATGATAATTAGTGAGTTGGAAATGTCCTTGTGGGTTGTCAACCGACAGTTTACCAGACATTACCAAAAGAAGAAGAAATAGAAGTATGAAATATAAATAAATCATAAATATTACTATTAAAGTAGATAAATATCATTAATATAATTCTAAAATAATAATCAATTAATATTATAACATTTTTTAAAGGAATATAGATAAAGAGGAAGATAAGGGGAAAATGAGAAGAAAAGTTAATGAAAACTTACCCTCTTCTTGGTGTTTCTTATTTTCTACGAAACTAGACTCGTTGCATTCTTGGAGGTTTTTACTTTGGAACATCCCTAAGGATGATAAGGGGATTTATAGATAAAATTCAGGTGGATTTTTTTCTTTTGGGGGTAAGGGAGGAGTGGTTTTCCAAGGGAGGGGTGAGAGCTAATTTATACTTTAGGCGAGGGGTATTCTAAGGATAAAATATTGAATAAATTATTATATCCAAGGTAAAAATTTAAATAGTAATATTTTTGATATTATGAAATATATTTTAATAAAATAAAATTTTATGTACTTTTAATCACTTTAGAACTTGAATTTAATATTTTAATCAAAATTAAAGGAAAAAATGGAAAAATAGTTTATTTAAAGGGACATTTTATAAATTTATAATTTGGAAAATAATTTTTAGTTTTGGAATTTTAATTTCATGTATTATTTAACTTATTAAACATGTTTTTGGTTGAGTCTAAAATTCTAGAATATATTATTTCATTATCACATCATGAATGAAGTAATTTAAAATGCACCGATTATGAAAAAACTGTATTTTTACTATTCACCAAAAAATTGAAGTATTTTAGATAATTACCAAAAAATAACCCTTATAAGATTTTGACATGAATATTTTAAAAATTAAATTAATTTTTAAAAATTAATTTTTTAGCATAGGTAATTTTAAATTTTAATACAAAAAATATGTTTTTTATGAAATGCATTAAATTAAAATTTATTTAAAAATATCATTATAGTTTCTTTGAGTTTTTAATATTGATAGTAATTTTATGGTATTATAATATATATATATATATATATAAATTACTCATGATAAATATTATTTATATTGAAAATTATTATTTTGAGTTCAAATTACAATTCTAACGATCATATTACTATTCATAATGGCCATGTTATTATTCCCAATGACCAGGTTATAATTAAAATGATCAAATTACCATTCCAATGGTAATATTACCTCCTAAAAACACCACTTTATTCCTTAATTAAAATTTTAATACAATTATTCCCAAGGTTCTATATTTTTCTATTATAGGATGTCGATTGGTTTTCTAATATTCGGTTTTTTTCTAAAACTTTGTTCATAGGGACAATGATTCTAGCATATTTGAATGATAAAATTTTCCTATTATATTTTTCTTGTTTTTTATTTTTTCCCAATTATAATTTTTGGAATTTTCATGGGTTTAGATGTTGAGTAATGTAACGATTCATGTTAATGAAAAAAATGTTTTTAGTTTCTCTATGTTTTTTGTATGTGTGTAATGATATATAATATAATCTAACACACATGTATTTTGGAAAAAAATATAACTTATAAACTCTAGATCCTTATATTTAGTGGATAGAAAATTTATTTAAGAGGATATATGAAGATGACTATGGTGAATGAAGTGAGGGATATCTTAAGAATAGTTCTCTTAGATTACTTTGTAAAGGTAGAAACTCTTGATATTTTTTAAGCGATCCCTTTATTTTAAGGCCCATGTTGTGTTTTTTAAGAAGTATATTTTTCCATTTTCTATTTTTTATTGATAATTTTAATATATAATGTCTTTAATATATGATTTTTTGTGTTTGAGGTAATGCTTCCTTTAATTTCACCACAAATGTTTATTTTATATCTTCCCATGAATCCATGGATACTTCCTTATATGAACGTTATTAATTGAACTTGGATAATTTTCATGGTTAAATCCTTGTAGTCAGAAGAATTCAATATGGTTGGGAGTTCAAGTTTGAATTGGTGTGATTAATAGATTAACCTATATGGTACTTGGGGTATCTTAATGATAGATATATCTACCATGGGGGATATTGTGGGTTAATGTTTCTCCTAAAAAATATCTACCATGTAAAATGGTTTCAAAATGAAGATTTTAAAATGAAAATACATCTTATAAAGGTTTTACATGATTTGTTTTGTTATTTATCATGGGTATTAACCACATTATTTATTTTTATTATGTAGGATCATCTCTATTTAATTAAAGGATTAAATAATGTGTATTTAATCTAATTTTTTTTGGTGATAGTCTTGTATCATCAAGTTTTAAATTCACATTGTATTTTAAACTATAAATATATGAAATGGGGCTTTTAAAAATTTTCTTTGAATTTTTTATGGTGAAAATTTTTTATGGAAGGAATAATTATAACACCAATTCAATAATAATTATTCAAATAAATTATTTTAATATTAATTTTAATAAAAATGGTTAAAAGTATAAATATTTAGATTTATTTCCAAACCACTTTTGGGATGTGTAATTTAATATCACTAGATTTTTAATATAATTTGTAATGTGGTTTATAATTTTTCCTAAAATTGGGAAAGTATTTAAAATATTGGAATTTTATTTTTGGATATTTGTTTATGATTTTAATAGGTCAATTGATGTACCACTGATGAAGGGGGGGGGGGTGAATTAGTTGTATAGTTTTATAATTTATTTTTATAAATTGACCTCTGTGGCATTTTAAGGCCCCGATACACTATTGTTTTAAATTATCTCCCACCCGTATTAAATTGAGCTCTGAGAATTCAAATCACACAAGAGTTTTTACATTTTTTGATCTTTATGTGTGTACCTACTCATTATTATTTTTTCTTTGTTATTGAGACACATATTTCATCACTATTTAATTTATATGATTAAAAATTCATGTGAAGGTATCATCTAATCTAAATAGAACACAAGGTATGGATATCCATCATTCACTTCCCATTGTGATATGGGTAGGTATCATCCAATTCCAAATTACTATCTTCTGATATCAAGTTTGATGTTGTTTATAATGGAACCACAAATATCTTAACAATTTCTTCTACTCTTTCATGTGAAAATGATCTTTGGTGAATATTAGGATGTATCTATATATTAGAACGATATATTCTTCACCAAGCTCGGTATTTTATTTTTAAAAGAATACCAATATATTAACATAAAATTCTTCCTTCTATATCAAGCTTTCAGAACACTCAATGTATGCATGATAACATTAAAGAACACAACTATCTTGTTAATTATTAAATGAAATCCTCTAGATGATCAACAACCAAACCACTTTCCTTCACACAAATAATCAATAAGCTTTATCACTTATTGATCTTCTATTTTCCCTCTTCGATATAATTGTTCCATAGTCTTTCAGGATATCATCTTATATAAAAAAAGTCACTTACCTATAATTTTATTTTTTAATATATATTCTCATTCAAAATTCACACAGAAATAATTTCCATATTTTGATTATATAAAAACTTCTTGAATTTAAACCTTGTAATATCTTTCATAATTTTTTACATTTAAACAGGTCAATAGTCTCCCAATAAAACTATAGTTTTGATCATAATAAATAATTTAGAATATTTCCATTTCAAATTAATGTAAATATCATTTAATAATCCTTCCAATTATATTCCATAATTGTTGGCTTGAATAAAAACTTGAATAATATCGTATGATATTTTAAATTGATGTCCAACATAACATCATCACACTTGTATGTCACTTGAAATTTTCTAACTTATAACCCTTATGAAACATCCAAGAGTCTTTAGATGACTGATAAAAAATTTCCTTGACACTTGTGAAATATCCTAACTTTTCCCAATTTTCAACATGAAAATAAATTTTTTAAGAGTAAATGAATCTTATGAAATCTCCCTAAATCTTACAATTTTGGAATGAATATTATAAAAATAGTACATAACTAATTTTCTCTATAATTTTAAAACTCAAAATTAGTATATAACTTTTTCAAAACCATATAAAAACAATTACAACAACATTATATATTCTAAAAATCATTCAAACACCTTAAAACACATTCTTAATAGCTTCTAATTATTTTCATAAATAGTTGAAAAAAAATAAAATGATTCAACAATTCCATTGGGTTATTAAATCCCCCTTTTAATTTGTTATCAACACTTACAAATCATATATTTTAATATCAAACCACAATGTTTCTCAGTGATAATTATCTTGACACTAAACCACTAGAAAATGTATTTTTTTGAGAGAATTATATCCCTTGGTGATAATAAAATTTCTAACCAAGTGATTTGGATGCACTTCCCCTAAATACTTACAATCATTCAACCTTTTCTCCCCATTTTTCAAATAATAATAGCTTTAGATTCACAAAAACAAGAATATAGTTATGAAATTTTCTCCCTCTTTGACAATATAATATAATGCATAGTTGGGGCATATCTAAACTTCCTTAACTGAGATGGAAGGGATGAATATTCATGTTCATCCTTAAAGTCTAAAATATACTATTGGGAGTTAATTTGGTGAATATATTAGTAATTTTATCATTGGTAGGAATAAATTCAAGCATTATGTACCCATTTAAAACCTTATTTTTGATAAAGTGAAATATGATGTTAATGCTATTAGACTAAGAGTGCTGCATTGTATTTTTAGAGATTTAAATTTCAGTTTTAATATTATACGAAATTATGATTAGTTTCTAAATATTCACAATAAAGTACTCTAGCTATTATTTCATCCAAATCATTTAGGTATAGAAACTTATAACAACCACATATTTTCCCTCTATGGTGATTAATGTGACTAAATTCTATTTATTGCAGTTTTAGCTAACAAAAATTTATTCCAAAACAAAAATTCCACTTAAAGTTTATTTTTTGTCATTATAATCACCTGCTTAGTCATTATAAGTAAATCTAAATAGATTCAGGTGTTGATATATTTTTTATATCAGCCCAAAATTTTGGGTTCTCTTGATTTACTTGATAAATATTTTTGAATTCATTAAATGTTATTAATTAGGATCACTTTGTTACCTTTGACATAGGTTCACTACATAGAAAATATCTATTTTTGATGTAGTGAGATAAATTAAGTTACCAATCAGTTATCTAAACTCTTTTTGATTTACACTCAATCCTTAACCATCCATGCCAAGATTCATACCAACCTATATGTGTGTAGACATTGGTTTGAAGTATTTCATATTAAACTTATTTAACAATTCCATCACATACTTCTACTAGTAAAGAAATATGAAGTAATCCATTTATACCACTTAAAATCCAAAAAAGTACTTCATTGCTTCTATCATAGAAATCTCAAAGTTATTCTTCATTTTTCTAGAAAATTATATACAAGAAATCTATTTTTCAACTAAAAAAATAATATTATCAACATAGACAATTGAAATAAGAGTACTTAATTCAGATTCCTTCACATAAAATCTATTATCGACATTTCCTTTAATAAATTTAATCTCTATCAAGTAGCCATCCAACTTTTAATACCAATCCTTGGGGTCTAATTTTAGTTAATGGGGTTAATTTTTTAGCCTATATACCATAGTTCCATTGTTTATAAGAACAAACCCATCAGGTTTCTGAATTTATAATTCCTCATTTAACTCTCCATTCATGAAGGTATATTTCACATCCATTTAGTAAATTATACACTACTTTTAAATTTAAATAGATAGAAGAACTATTATGGATTCCAATATTATAAAAAGAGAAAAACTTTCTTCAAAATTGAATCCCTCAACCTTTTAATATCATTTGAATACAAGCTTGACCTTGTTCCTTGAAACTTCCCCTTTATCATTAATTTTTTTTATGAACATCCACTTTGTTTCAGACAAATATTTTCCTTTTGGTCACTTAAAAAGATTACAAGTAACATTTATCTCAATATGATCTAGTTTATTATTCATAGAATCAACTTTTTATTTATGTTTAACAAACTTAGTAACTGAATATAGCTCAATCTAATAGATAAGAAATATTTGGTTTCCTATCTTCAATATATTTCTAGTTTTTAGAGGATAATTCTGATCTCATAGTATATTTTTTGCTACCACATGCTTATTTAATAGATGAAATTTCAGTTTTTATCATTAACAACCTCTTCTTCATAACTGGTCTAATAAGAGTTAATATCAACACCCTATGGTTCATTTCTAACTTCTTCCTAACTATTTTTCATAGGAACCTACTCAATATCTTCATTATATTTTTTAAAATCTATTTCAATTTTAACTTTAATGATAGATTAATTTTCAATTAAATTCACATAATCATTTTCAACCATCTTATGAATCCTTTTATTCCAAAATCTGTATCATTTTCCAATGGATAAATATCCCAAAAATATACCTTCTATAGATTTCTCATAAAAAAATTCTAGATTTGTGTTCTTAATAGTCATAAAAATAACTAACAAATACCCTCGAGTATTCCACATATGGTTTATTTTTAAACCATTCAAGGGATAAATTTTTCTTAATCTGTTCCTTTTGGTTCTTAGGAAGTTATAGGCGTCTTAAAGAGGATAAAAGAAAGAGGGTGGAGTTTAACATTAAATTTAAGCTAAAATTTAGAAGGGTAGGCTTGAGGAATGATCTTGTAGGCTGCAACATGGTGTGGTTTTAAATATTATTTGGTGGTGTAATTATAGTCCTTTTAACATGTATAGTGATCCATTCATTTTGAAAATTTTATTACATGATTCTTAAAAATAAATATCTAATAATTACAACACAGGGATCGTAAATTAATAGTGTCTTTAAAACACTTGTTTTATAATACATAGAAGGAAACTAAAATATGGAATCCTTATTTTATTTTCCATTGTAAGCTCCTAAATCTATTTGATCTCTTAAAATAGCGTGGGATAACCTGGTGAATATATGAAAGAAAGGGGTGAGATAAAAATCCCAGTAAGCTAAAAACATGATAAAGAAGCATAACATGTGATTCAAGTTATAATATGATATCATAAAAGATACAGTACATGAGTAATCAAGTGGAAGCATAACATAAATAGCTTGGTATCATAAGATCATGGAAACAAGGGAAAGTGAAAATGACATAAAATATGACATAAACATAAGTCAAGGATAACTTCTAAGACAACATTATATGGTGGACATAATCCCATAATGGATTTGGTTCACTCACTAATCCGATATACGACATCTCATTAGACTAAAACATTACCCAATGCATTGGAGGGATATATAATTCTGATTCCACTCTTCACATTAATTTCATGCACATGCATATGAATGCCACATAAGTATATCAATCATAATATATAAACAAAATAATAACCCATTGAATGAAATGGGTTTCAAAATCTTGTCTCATAACAGAATCAAAAGTGATTTCTTAAAGAAGTCATTTGGGAGATGACATAAGAAATATATTACACCATCAAAGGAAGGAATAAAATATAGGTATACATGTGAGAGACATATATACAGAATTTAGAAGCATTCCATGAATTTAAAGAGAGAGAAAGCGAGTGATAGAGAGAATGTTCATAACCTAAAGAAAAGGGTGGGTTAGAAAGATACCTTACTATGAGCCTGATTTGTCATGTTTTTTCTTCATATCCATGAATAATAAAATCAAGTTAATTATTTACTTTCTTAATAACCATTTAAATATTATCTTTCCTTTTATTTTATTCATTACCCTTTCATATTAAATTACTTAACCAATTAATTTCATGTCATATGTTTTAACGATAAACAATTTATATGTCCAAAATAACTTTGGTAAGTAAAATAAGGTGAAATATATTATTAATTAACCACCTACAGAATGGTAAAAATGACACACTTATCATTTTTATACCTAAATTTTATTTTTAAACAATTCATGAAATATGGTTATGAAAAATAATATATGTTACAATCAAAGAGATGGTAGACCATATATATACATGAGTAATATTTCAAATTTTCAAAGATCATGCTAGAAAGAAGGTAAGTGTTATTTTATATTTCTAAGATGATAAATATATCATAAATATTATATTATTTCTTTAAATACCCTTACACACAACATTTATGTGATGCAGTAATTAAAATGAGTTGCATCACTTTGCAAGACAACAGTCTGCTAAACACATGATCGACATTATTGTATTCTCCATAGAATGGAAGTTAAAAAGGTATATATGATATTATAATTAAATAAGTATAATTATATCATTAATATCATATATAAACATTAGATACACCATTATATTCAGTTGTGAGAAGTTGTGATGGAAAACCAATTACGCCAGTTCGTGAGGTGATATTCCGACGTTCATAATTCTAATTCCATATTTTTATATTTTAAAAGAATCTATTTTATGGTTGAGTGAGAACATCCCATATATAAAAACACCCAGTGAAAAATTCAAAAAAAATCACCCACAAGTTACTTTAAAGAAACGCCAAAGATTAAAAATTTAAAAGCTAGCATTTCAAATTAAAACTAAGGTAGACATCAAAGCCTCAGGCTACAAACCACCTATATTTATACACCTTGACATAGAAAATCACATTCTTGATATTGCATCATTACATCATCACTGTCGAACATCCTCCTCAGAACCATAACTGAGCTCGTTTCCAATAATCAACCATAAAATATGAGCCATAAAACACCATGAAGAAACCACCATCACCAAATAGAAAATTCACATGAAAGAAAAAACAACATAATTCCATCACTAGGATATTTAGATTGCTAGTGAGAATAGCCTTCTAGAATCCATCGTCACCACCATTGATACACCATCATCACCGCTATTTAAGAACCACCACGAAGCGAAAAACCACAAAACCACAATCAACACCAGGAATGTAAATAGCATGCAAAAATAGAAAGTTGGAAATCATCACCCTCATCATGAAGAACCACTTAAAAATATAGTAACCATATGATTCTAAATTGAAGAAAAATAAAAAATTAGCAACCAAAACTATCTTCCATCTACAAGATCAACAGTTTCACTTCCCATTTAAAGGAGGAATAGATGGTTGTTGGTCATTAAATTAACATAAAAAATATAATTATATGGAATATACTGATGTTATTATATCATAATTATTTAATAATATTTTAATTATGTGGAATAAGAAACAAAATAAAATGCTTGGTTGAGGACATTACCTCTTCTTCAGACAACTTATTTTGGTTTTCATCAAAATCCAACCTAGGATGGATTTTTGACCAAAACAAGGCTTCTAGGATTAGGTTAGGGAAGTATAGAAGTTATTTTTTAGGTATTGGATGAAACAATTAGTTTTGGATGTTTTTAAATTAGGGGATATGGGGGGTGCTTTTAAAAGTGGTGGATATGACACACTTGGAATTTTTGAAAATAAAGAATTTAACCCTTGTTTTGATCATAAAAAAGAATATCAAATAGACCATTTTAGAAAATTAAAAGAGATAAGGTATATATATTACCATAAAATATAAACTATAAAAGTTTTGGTTCATTTTTAAACATTATATTTCTACTTTAACCCCTAGTAAACTTGTTTTTACCTTAACCATGGTAAATAATTTTTACCATTTTCACTATTAATTATGGTAAAAAATTAAGTTTAACTTATTATATAATATAAATTATAATGATTAAAAATATGGAATACAAATTTCCAAATTCAACTCACATAATTTTCAGAATTTAATTTTAAATTAAACATATAGACGTGTCGAAAAAATGATTTTCCAAAAGAAAAAACTTCAAAAGTTGAAAAAGTATTTAAATAAAAATTCATTATAAAATTAATTCCAATGACCTAATTTGGACTAAATAATATATAATTAAACTAATTTTAGTTAAAATCACATTAAAATAAACTGGGTATTGTAAATTATTTAAATGAAATGGCAGTTTTTAATAAAAATATACATTTTTTACTATTCATCAAAAAATGAAACTTTTTAGAAAAATACAAAACATTCACGCTATGATATTTTATTTATGTTTATTTCATAAAATAATTTAATTTTGTAAAATAGATTTTCTAAAATTAGTAAAAAATTAATTTTAAATAATGTTTTCAAAGTGCAACTAAACCACATTTTAGAAAAATATTATTTTTCAGAAAACATATCTTTTTATTTTAAATGGTTTTTATTTTATTTATAATATATAGATAACCATTGAATTTATTTTATAAATTTTTAAAACATATATTTTTTCATAATTTAGTTATTCCTATTCATAGTCTACAACTTAACGGTTAATTTATAATGACCATATTTAAATAATAGAGTATCACATTTCATTTAAACCCGATGTTGCATGCATCGCAAGTTATCAAAGAGATTTAATTTTAAAAATAAATATATATTAAATTATTGGGGTGTTCAATTATCCCCCCTAAATAATTTTACCCTCTAAATTTAATATTACATACTAAAGTAAAAATTGGTGAGGGTACATATGCTTCATTACCTCTTCCGATTCCAATTTTATTTCCTCAAACTTGTTTTTTCGCCAAAAAAATTTGTTTAGGTGAGTTGTCTTGTTTTTTAGAACTTATTTTATATGATCCAATATCATCACTATCTTCTATTAATATGAAATTTCTTTCTCCAATGGCACCAAATTTAGATTTAGTATATGCGAGGGGTCCGGTATATATTTCCTCAAGAGGGATATAAGGAAAAAATCACATACTTGGGATAGGTTAGGTTGGAGTTCTAGTCATTAGTCCACCTATCCTATGTGACCAAGGATCCTAAAAGCCCAATATCTCTAGGAATAATATTTCCATTCTTCCTAAACCTCATGACTTTCTTCTATGGTGAAATATGAAGGAACACCTTATCTTCAACGTCAAACTCTAGGTCTCATCGAAAATTGTTTGTATAACTTTTCTTTCAAATCTATATAGATTACATGTAATACTAAATGTTATGGAGCTTCTATATCATCTATTTAGAATATCAGCTTCTATTATCTTACGCTCTCCAACTTTATACCATAATTTTGGAGTTTAACACCGCTTCCCATACAGATCCTTATAAGGTGCCATTTGAATGATATAATGGAAACTATTTTTATATGAAAACATTACTAGAGGAAAGTGATGATAACAACATCCTTATAAATGCATTGAACAATACCTTAGAATATCCTATAGATTTTGGATAGTTTTATCATAGTTACCATCCATTTTATGGTGATAATTAGTACTGAAACTGAGTTCTGTATCCAATGCTTGCCGAAGGCTTCTCTACAACCTTGAGGTAAACATCACATATTGATCAAATAAAGTAGAGTGGAAATCCATTACATCTTACCATTTTCCTTTTGTATATATTAGCATGTTTTTCATAGTATAAATCTTCCTTGATATCAATTAAATGTGATGACTTTGTGATACGATCAACTACCACACATACAACATTATTTCCTTTAGTTAAGTTGGGGAGTCCTATGATGAAATCTGTGGTTATTTTTCGTATTTAAATAATATTATAAGAAATGGTTGAATCATACCCTTATATTTCTATCTTTTATACTTAACTTGTTGGAATACCAATTATTTAGATACAAATTCCTCAATATCCCTATTTATGTTATCTCACTAGAAGTTTTTATTTATAACTCTATACATCTTAGTGCTTCCCAGATGAATAGAGAAATATGAGCTATAAACATCATATAGAATCTCCCTATTTATATATAGTTTTTATGTGACAAATATTAGGGTTACAAATTTTATAAATCCGTATTTATCAAGGTATAACTCCATAATATTTACTACCCTTTTTTATAGCACCTCAACCTCTTTATGGGCCTCCTGGATCCTCTAAAGATGGATGGTTGAGTAGTTATTTGATAAAGGTGGGATGAAGATCCTTTTACTATTCCCATACCTATCCTTTAAAAATCTAAGAATATTGTATCCTTCTCAATTATCATCATTGATAAAATCATCAGATGCTTTCTACTTAGAGAATCTACCACTTTTTTTCTTTCCTAGGATGGTAATGGATTGAGCAATCGTAGTCCTTGATTATCTCTAACCATCTCCACTGGCGCATGTTAAGTTCCTTCTATGTGAATATATATTTGAGGATCTTATGATCCGTATATATTTCACACTTCTCCCTATAGAAATAACGTCACTAGATATCCAATAGAAAATATCACCATAGCTAACTCTAAGTCATACATGGGATAGTTATTTTTAGGAAATTTCAACTACATTGAGGAAAAGGCTATCAATTTATCATTATACAATAGTACACAGTACAAACCCTTATTTAAAGAATCATGTATAACAAAAAATGTTCCCCACTTGAGGGAAATGTAAGTAATAGTTCAGTGCTAAGCCTCTTTTTTTGTCCAACTAATTTTTATTTTATTTTATTAAAAATCCACTTTAAGGAAAAGTGGGAACCATACAAGGACCCTCCAAAAACAAAGTTTCACCTTACATATTTCAAAATTCAAAATATCCCATAAGAACCCACCCACATCAATGCATCTTGAACCGTCTCCAGGAACCCTATTACAAATTTCAAACAACACCAACATCTTAGGCCACGAACTTGCATCGAAAGTTGTCACAATGTGGCCACTTCATCAGCCACTACGTTTCCACCATCATCACATCAATTCTTTCACCAAGACATCATCACCATTCACTGCAAAATTCAATGCCATCACCACCACCTAACATCAAGCCACACATCACCGAACCCCAATACCTTTTCCAAAAAACACTCATCACTGGAAAATAAGTGGATCTAATAGAAAAATTAATGTCTCTAGAGAACAACAATGCCAAAACAAGAAGACCTCAAACAAGGGGAAAGAGAAACATGCATTGAAGAAATGATAAGATGACCACCCTGTTGTCACAACCACTTCGTTGCGGTCAACATTTTCCCCACCATCGACTCATCCATTTTACGTCGCCACTTTTCCAAAAAAAACCTGAATCTCCTCACTGAAAGCACCGAGAACCCCCCACCTTAAATCACCACACACCCAAAAACTCCTACGGACCATCACACCCAATCAACCTGGAAGAGGGTTGTGGTCCGGGAGGCCAGAGACGAGAGAGTAGAGGGACTCACACAACAAGTCACCGAGAAAGTATCAACATGTCAAACCTTCAATCAGAATGATAAAACAAAACACCAAAAAAAATGCCACAACAAAACCGAAATGCGGGACAAAATCATCAAGATAAAAAAAGGAATAAATGGGAATGTAACCCAAAAGGAATCCAAGACGAAGGAATATGAGGGGATAAAACCCTAGAGAGAATAAATAAAATGAATAAATAGGAAATTAATCCCTAAAAAAGAGAGACATGACACTAAGAAATCCAAAATTTCCTATCCACAAAACCCAAAACCTCAGCGGCTCCATCGTTCCAGATCTAACCTGGAATGGAGCGGAGGAGCTCAAGGTCAGAGTACGGACGAGACATCCTGTAGAAAATCCCAAGCGATATAGAGTAGAGTGAGGTGATGGGGAGGAAACCCTGAGTGGATAAAGCGTTAATAAGCAAGAGTTTATATAGAGGATAAATTGAGAGAGATGGGAGAACCATAAGGAAATAAAGTGGAGGATCCATCACTAGTGAAGGAGAGTGAAACCCTAGAAGGAGGATCGAACTGAGATCCCAAGGCATCCAAGAGAGTGCAGTTCCATTGGCAAGCCTCTTTTTAACTATTTAAATCTCTCTTAACATTCATTGGTCTTGAAAAACTATTTTCCCTTCCATTTTATCCTAGTTAGTGGGTTTGAAAATTATGAAAAGTTTTTCCAAAATCTTCAGTAATACTCAGCTAGTCTAAGTAAACAATGGATCTCCATTATAGACTCTGGTCTAGGCCAGTCCTCGATTGCATTTATCTTAGAAGGGTCTACAAATATCCATTTTTAGTGATAATATTCCAAAATAATGATACTTACTTCATCCATATTTCACAATTACTATCATTTTCATATATATTGTCTTTTCTAAATGTCTTTAGAAAAGTATTAAAATGATCCTCATGTTATTTCTTTCTCTTATAATGTTTCATAATATCATCTATAAAGACAACCAAAAATTTGACAAGGTAATACCTAAAGAATCTATTCATTTAAGTCCATAAATATCACTAGAGAATTAGTGAGTCCGAAAGGTATCACTATGAACTCATAGTGTCCAAACATTTTCCAAAAGGTAGTTTTTGGAATATCTTCCTTGGTAACCCATAATTAGTGATATCATGATCAAAGGTCCATCTTATAGAAATATTAATCCCCACATAGTTGATCAAATAATCCATCTATTTATGACATGAGATACTTGTTATTTATCCAGATTTTGTTGAGATCACGATAATCAATGTAGAGGTGCATTGGCCCATTCTTATTCTGGATGAAGAGGATTGGTGCACCCCATGGTGAAACAATTTGGTATATAAATACTCTATTCAGATTCTATTGTAGTTTCTTCTTTACCTCCTAAAGTTTAAAAATGACCATTCTATATGAATTCTTAAATATTTGAAATGATATAGGTATAAGATCAATTGAAAAATCAACCTTTTTTCTAGGAGGAAGACTAAGAAACCCTTCAATAAATACATTGGTATAGTCCCTCATAATAGGAAAGTCATCAAGAATGATCCTTTCATTAGTCTAAATCATTTTAGAAAGACATGCTTTCTTATAAGTAAAAAATATACATACTTTATATGATTATACCAAAGGGGATTCATCCTCCTCCTTACACTGGTATAGAATCGAAGGGCGATTCATGATTTATAGGGTGATTTCATTCTCTTGGAATTTTATTTTGGATCTATATAAGTAAATCCAATATATTTCCAAAATTGCATCAAATTACACAAAATGAATTATCAAAAGGTTTTAAAAGAATTTTATCACAAAAATATGGACAAGGGATGAGTTATTTTCTTGGGATAAAATAATTGACCCATTTTACGTCTTCACTGATAACTCAACTTCTATGTTTTTAGGTGGTTATTGAATAGTTTTAGTAAAATTTAGTGGTATAGTAGAATTCATAAAAATAAAATAAAAAATTACATTCACTATTATTGAATAAATAACTAACATACCTTTCACCACTTCATTGTAAATATTAACCTCTATTGTTGTGATGGAATAATATCGCCCTTTATCTCTAGGCCTTGGGGGTTGTTATCATAAATTTTCATCAATATACCTTGGATTAGTGAATTGGTTCATATAGTGTCCTTGTTACTTGTAGATGTAACATTTCACCCTAGGATGAGGGTTTGTTGGAGTATTCCTTTCTTAAAATACATTGGTGGGTTTCTCCCATCAGTAATCACTAGCTAGGTTCCCTTCCTTCATGCACCTAAATTACTTCTTGGACCCCTTTAGAAAATTTCTAAGACGCTTCTTTCCACAATTTCTATAAGTGGGATGTTGTAATTTCATTCCACTATTAAATTTCTCCATCATACCACTAGAGTTAAAATCTATTTTTCACTTATTATACCCATGATATACTTGAGATTATATGATATCCATTTTTAATTTGAGGGAAAATAATATAATATCTTCATAGTTACAAATTATCAAATTTCTATATATTTTTACAGACATTATTTTAGACCACCAAATGATTGGTCAACTTTACTTTCAAGGGATACGAATAATTTAGAGGAATATCATACAAGTCCTGTGTAGTTTTCTTCATACACTTCAATAGATTCATCATCCTTTATGTTGAGGCTAAAGAAATACCTCTCTATTTTAAGTTTGAGAGTGTGAGTAAAATATTTTTCAAAAAATATAATATGTAATTATTTCCACCCCATATCTATGATATCTTCCTCAAGCTTCATATTTTTTATCAACATTAACCATTTATCAGCTTCTCCCTCTATATGATAAATATCCAACACAATATTATATTACTAAAAGAACTTAAATACAGAGAAGATATTTTTAATGGACTTGATCCATTTTTTACAATTAAAGGATCATAAGATCCAATAATTTTTTTAGTTTTTTTTGCAGAAAGATTTCAATTGAAACTTTCTATTTCTTGGGAGGATTCATCCATTCCTCATAATTCATTTTCTGATCAAAACTCATGTTATCTAAGAAAGTATTTTCATGAAGTTTTTGAATCCTGATTCCATCAGGTTGGAAATATCATTTGTGAATTCATTACATTTCCCCTCATAATGGGTTTTGACTCGGTATTTCTTATTTACATCCAATTTATTGAAATAAAAAGATAATTAAGGATGTGTATTTTTAAAGTATTAAATAAATATATGGGGAAACTATGAACATTAAAGGGATATCTCATAAATTAAATATATTCCTTAACTTTTGAATTTATAGGTTTCAAACTAAGTTATCCATGATCTATTTTCTAATATAAAATATTATGGTAAATTTTTACCTTCATAATGGTTCATAAATAGTTTTTGAATTTCCAAAACATATCCCCTGAGAGTGCAAAACTTGGTGCATAGTAAAGATCATTTTCATGTGCCGGGTAATTCTTGAGTCAATCCTAACATGATTTTTTGGAGTTATTACCCATGGGTGCATTTGTTCCAGAACCACGTCTACTTTTAGTATCCTAAAAGGGATTTAATTTCTTGGAAACCATTTTCTCTATACTTCTCAAAATTATATGATATTTTTCTATACTTAGGGATTATATTTAAACTTATTCAAGGATTTATCCCTAGGGTTTCCCTAAAGTTTTATCATCATTGTTTCCAAAGGTTAAATAAAAATTGCTTTTTATACCAACTATATCTTTCCTTTCCTTTTACATATATTAATACATTAATATTAAACATAAATATCCAATAATTACAACCCAAGGATCGTAAAGGCTTAATGTCTTTGGAAGAATATGTTCATAATAAATATAAGGAAACTAAAACATGGAATAATTATTTTATTTTCTATTATAAGATCCTAAATCCATTGAATATTTTAAAAATTCATGGGATAACCTAGGGAATACAGTAAAGAAATTGGTGAGCTAAAAATCCCAGTAAAGGAATAAACATGATAAGAAAGAATGACATATGATTTAAAGGTAAAACATGATATCATAAAAGAGAAGGTACCTAATAATTAATTTAAAGAATAAAATAAAGAGAATGGTATCATAAGATCATGGAAACATGGTAAAGAGGAAAGGAATAAAAAATGACATAAATATAAGTTAAGGATAACTACTAAGAAAACATCACATGTTGGATTGAGTCCCATAATGGATTAGGTTCACTCCCTAATCCCATACATAACGTCTCATGAGACTAAAACATTACCCAATGAATTTAAGTTATATATAAT
The DNA here is from genome assembly GCA_963277665.1 of Viscum album. Taxonomy (NCBI): domain Eukaryota; kingdom Viridiplantae; phylum Streptophyta; class Magnoliopsida; order Santalales; family Viscaceae; genus Viscum; species Viscum album. The sequence goes on from OY728131.1 coordinate 368,601,087, forward strand.
TATAGTCCCACCTATCACATTTATTTCATGTACATCACATGTGTGACATATAAGGATATTAATCATAAGAAATAAACATAAGAATTACCCATATAAAGAAATGGGTTTTATAATCTTGCCTCATAACATATTAAAAAGAGATTCCTTAAAAAGGAATTTGAGTGATTATAATAAGGCATGTATTAAAACATAAAAGGAAGGTAGAATAAGTTAGGTATACATGTGAGAGAAAAATATATATAATTTATAATAATTCTATAACTTTAAAGAGAGATAAACAAAGTTAGAGAGATAATGGTCATAACTCGAAGAAAAGGGTGTGTTAGAAATATCCCTTACCATAAACCCAATTCATCATGTGTGCTATTTATATCCATAAATAATAAACTTCATTTAATTATTTAATTTCTTAATAAATATTTTTCAATATTATTATTCTTTTTATTTCATTCATTACCATTTAATATTAAATTACTTAACCAATTAATTTCACGTATGATGTTTTAATGATAAATGATTCATATATCCAAAATCACATTGTTAAGTTGACTAAAGACAAAGAGGTTATTAATTAATAATCCCTAGAATGGTAAAAAAGAAATAATTATCATTTATATATATAAATTATAATTGTTAAACCATCCATGAAATATGGTTATAAAAAATAAACTACATTACAATCATAGAGATGGTAGGCCGTATATACGTATGAGTAACCTTTCTATTTTTTTGAATATAATAATGAAAATAAGGCAAGTGTTATTATATATTTCAAGGATTATCATTATATAATAAATATAATAATATTTACTTAAATAACCTTACACATACCATTCATGTGACTCATTAATAAAAACAAACCACATTGCTTCGTGAGGCGGTAGTTGTCGTACATGTGAGCAATGTTATCATATTCTATATAAAATGTAAAGAAATAATTTATATACGATATTTTAATTATATAAGTATAAATATATCATAAATATCATATATAAACATTATATAAATCATTATATCTAGTCGTGAGAAGCAGTGATGGAAAACGAATTATGTCAGTTCGTAATGAGGTAATCTACCAAACACACAATCAACGATTTCATTTTCCATTTATGGGAGGAGGAGATGGTTTTATGTAATGAAATTAAAATAAAAAATATAATTATATGACAGATAATGAGGTTATTATATCAAAATGTTTTCATAATATGTTAAGGAGGTTGAGTACAAAATAAAATAAAATGCACAGTTAAGGAAATTACCTCTTCTTCAAACAACTTCTTTCGGTTTGCACAAAAAATCATTCTTGGGTTGGGTTTATGACCAAGAAAAGGATTAAAGGATGAGTCAATGGAAGTATAAAAGTGATTTGGGTTAGTAGTTTCCTAACAAATGTGTTTTTAAAGTGTGTAAATGAGATAAGAGGGGGTGGTCTTTTATATGTGGGGGAGTGAACACACATGGAATTTTTGAAAAGAAATAATTATACACATATTTTTCTCATTACAAAAGGATAAAAAATGGACCATTTTTGAACTTTATAATATATAAGGTAAAAATATGACCATATAATATGAATTAGAAACGTTTTGGGTAATTTTTAACACTTATCATTTTAGTTTAACCCCTGGTAAACCCATTTTACCTTAACCATGATAAATATTTTTTACAGTTTTCACTATTTATTATGGTAAAAAATTAATTTGAACTTATTTGATAATATATATTACTATGATTCAAAATATAGATTTTTTTTAAATTTAACTCATATAATTGGTGTAATTTATTGTTAAAATTAAATCGACGGACATGTCAAAAAATAGTTTTCAAAATGAAAAACATTCCAAAAATGAAAAAGTTTTTATATCAAAATTCAAAATGAAATTGATTAAAATGACCTAATTTGGATTAATTAATATATAATTGAACTAATTTTTCTTTTAAAACCATCTTAAAATAAACGGGGCCTGTAAATTCTTTAAATGAAAATGAATTTTTAACAAAAATTAGTATTTTCGCTATTCATCAAAAAATGAAACTTTTTAGAATAATACAAAAACCTTAGCCTAAGATAATTTTTATATTATAATTTAAAAAATGAATTTAATAGTTTCATTTTTTTATAAAATTTTTAAAAATTAATGTTAAATTACATGTTCAAAGTGAAACTAAACCACCTTTTAGAAAAATACTATTTTTCAGAAAACATTTCTTTTTTCTTTCGAATGGTTTTTATTTTATTTATAATAAGTATATAAACATTGAATTATTTTACACATGTGTAAAAAATATTTTTTTTATAATTTAGTTAGTCTTATTCACATCCTCTAACTCAATTACTAGGTTATAATGGCCATGTTTAAATAATAGTGTATCACGTTTCGTTTAAACCTAGTGTTGCGTACATCACAATCTATCAAAGAGATTTAATTTTAAAAAGAAATATATATTAAAGTATCAAAGTGTTACAAAATATAGGCTTGGCATGAGGTGTTTTTAACAACCTATGATTAAAGATTATATTTTATGTCCTTTAGAACTTAATGTGACACACACAACACTAAAACAAAACAAATCGTGAAACACTATATAACCGTTAAAATTTAGACATAAAATTAGAATGTAAAAATGGTTGAAAAAAAATAATGAAATATATGTACAAATAAAAATAAAGTTAATTATTTGTACTATGGAATTTTTAAAAATTCAATTAGTATAACTAAATAATTAATAATACTAATTTATACATTAAAATGAAACCTTTTTAAAAATTGGATTTTTATATAAATATAAATATATTTGAAATAAAATATATTTTTTATATTAATAATATACTGACAACAATTTTGATATTAATTTATAAGAATTAATAATATTAATAATTTATATTTAAAAAAAATTATTTTCTTATGAAAATAATTTTTACTATATATTTATAATTTAATTTAAAAGTTAAATTCTCTAATTTTGTAATTTTAATGTGAAAAAATAGAATTAATTTTTTTATTTATGACTACAATATTATATTACGATGAATATTTTAATTTATTTCTGAAATAATTGGTTTTTAGGAGAATTTTGAAAAATAACGATATTGCTAAAACCATCACTTTTATGAAATTATATTTACACAAAAATGTCTTAAAAGTTTTTGAAAAATTTTCCATATAAAAAAATATATTCATAAATTAAAATAAATAATTTAAAGTTACTATGTTTCATTTATTAAACCCATGTGAAACATTTTGGAAACTTAAGTAATATTTTACTCCTAAAACTGTTTTTATTCATATATTTTAAAAAATTTATTTTCATAAATTGTAGAAATTAAATATCTAAAAATATATTTAATATTTAATATTAACATGATAATATTTTTTATTAATGAAAATTTCATTTTTTGGAATAAAATTATGATTACTAAGATTAAAGTTGATGACCACGATAATGGTAAAACTGTTATTTTCAAAGAATTATTTTATTAATATTGTGTAATTTATATCTAATAAAATACATTATTCTATTAAAAAACATGGATTTAATATAATAATTAAAACTATATATAAATATATGATCACTAACTAAATTGGAAATCAATAATAAATTTTGTTAGAAACATTTAATGCTAAAAACAACATTTTTCTACAAAACAGTTTTTCTATATATTAGATGTTTTAATTTAAAGGATAATTATATATTATATAAAATTTTAATTATAATATATTGAGTCTAAATTTAGGTTTATAAAATAAAAATTTTGTTATAAGTTTTACCATATCTTTTTAATGAAATATAAATTACTAGGGTAAAAACAAGTCACTAAGGTAAAAACAAAAATGGTAAAATTTAAAAATATAGTGTTAAAAGGGTTTAAACATGTTTAAAAATGTTTTAAAATGAGTGGTGGTGGATTGATATACCTTATATCACCCCAAAATCCATTATTTATCACTTTTTTAACCTTTTAACCTTGAATAACATCATTCCATTTTTCAAAAATAATGGGTGTTCACAAAAGTACTCTTTATTCACTTATAAAAAGTGACACTTCAAACCCTTCATGATACACCAATTACTTATAATTTATTTTTTAAAATTTTATATTTTTATACTCCTTTATTCCTATATCAAATTAGTAATCCACTTTTCACCATAATTTAGCTTTTTCCCTTCATTTCTAAGGAGAATTCTAAGAGAAAGTTTAAGGTTCCTAAGTGAATATTACTTATTCCTGATCATTTTCTTCTTAATATTTCTATTAAGAACCTATAATAAATATAGTAATATAAAGAACTAAAGAATTATTATTATATTAAAGTTTTATTATATTAATGGAACAAATATTATCTATTCATTTCCATTCACTTAAAAAAAGGACAACTTTAACTGTGCGTTGTGTGGACTACCACCTCAATGAAGTAACATTTTTTGTTTTTCATATTGATTTTCAATATTTATAAAAAATTATCAAAATATGATTCAAAAAATTAAAAAATAATATAAATAATTTCATTATTATTTTTTATAATGATATTACAAACTTCTTTAACCATACTCACCCATCGAGATATATTGTGTTCAAGTTTAGGGTTGGTTTAATCACCCACTAGAACAATGATATAAAACTATATCATGAATGACTATGGGAACTTAAATAATTACATTATAATAATTTAATAATAAATTAATTTTTTTTTGGTTCTGGAATGGCTATATGAATTATTTAATTTATTTTTAAAATATCATATTCATTCGCTAAAATTACCAAAATAAGTCGAAATTGGTTTAATTTTCATGAAAACATAAGGAAAAAAATATAATAAATAAGTAGTATTTGATAATAAATGGTTCATATTAAACGAAATATAGAATAATAAGGTTCTTAATAAAGGTACCTAATAAACTTAATTTTATTATTTATGAAGTCATGCTCATACACAGAATGAATTAGGAACTTGGTAAAGCTTTGTTGTCACAAATTCCCTTCTTTGAGTTATATTTGTATTATGCACCTAATTTTATTAATATGGGTAATATTATGAAAATTTAACTCATTAAACCATGGAAAATATTTCATTTATAGTATTATAAGTTTAAATTCATGCTCCATCTCATTCAAGGGGGTTTCAATTTAAATGTTACCTGAGATGCAACTGTTTTCTCGACTCAAATTATTTCAACTTGAGTCATAAATTATCTACTTTATTATGATATTATAATCCCCTTTTATCCTCCAAATTATTTTTATCTATGGTATTTTATATTTTTCTTTGGTGATGTTACATTTTTCATTAATATCATCTTCCTTGATAAAACACCTTCTCAAATAAAAGTTTGATGTTGGAAAGAATAACTCCCATTATTTCCAAAAGATTTTTTTTCTCCATGTCCATATTTTCTTTCCCTCTAAATCTATCCTCTATTTATAGATACTGTAATATGGATTATTTTCTATTATCCTCATAATTATCATCACCTATTTTTAAAAGTAAAATCAGAAATAATTTTTTCAATATATGTTTTAAAAAAGCGTATTTCTAAATACTTAAAAAGGTTTTATATTATTTCAAAATTAAATGTTTTATCTTTTAAGAAATATTTTCTCTACAAAAACATTTTTTATTTTTCATGAAACCATTATTGGTAATTTATTAAAAATTAAAATTTTAATATATGTACATTTTTTTTCTTTCCAACCTTTTTAAAAATTACTTTTCAAAATAAAATGGTAACTTTGTCTCTTAGAATTTATTTATAAAACTAAGAAAAGAAACTTCTTTTTAAAATTATTTCACATGAATTTATTTAAAATAATCTCGTATGTTATTTCCCATGACTCATGGTTTTAGAAAGTAAATTATTTATTATAAAGACCCGAAAATTTTGTGGATTTTTTTTTCTTAAATACATGGAAATTTTACGAGTCCGTGAAAACTGACAGTGCATGATTCCGAGGCCCGATGTGTCTGAAATCAATTTATGATGTTTTATTCGGGTACGTTCAGTAAATGTATGAGTGGGATTTTATAACTGTTTAACCGATGCTCAGAACTGAAATCTGAGGGCACCATTGAACTCACAACACTCATATTCTCTTAAGAAGACTTTCACCTCGATGACAGTTGGTCGAGAATAAAAGTTAGTTTTTGGATTTTTATAAAATTTTATAAAATAAAGTGAGCTAACACTTTATTTTATTTTTATCCACTATGTGGAGATTTGGTGGTTAAATTCTCCAAGTGGAGGTTGGAGGTGGGGCCACCACACCTTAACCTCCCATGAGAGGTTATGGTGATATTGACCACCCAAACATAACCTTCTGCGAGAGGTTAGGAGGTGGGGACCACCCAAGACCATAACCTCTCATTTCAATAATAGGGGTGGGGACCACCCGATCCCTATTAGTGGGAGGAGAGTATAACCTCTAAAATCTACCTCATTAATGAGGGAGAGCCTCTTCACCTTTATGGAGCCAACTCCCCTTTAATTAATTGGGCCAATTCTCCACATTAATTAAGGGGAGCCTACCAAATTAATGAGTCCAATTTGAATATTGTGCCAACAAAATTAATAGGATATTTCAATCCATTATTTTGTTGGCATATTCATTTTGGTGGAACTTGAGAAGAGGAACTTGGGAGAAAATCTCCCAACGAAGAATTAAGAACGCTCTCTAACGAAGAACGCTCTTCCGATGAAGAACTCTCTCCCGACGAAGATCAACGACAAGGGACGCCTTCGACTATAAAGAACAACCTCCTCCAAACTTCTTCCTTGGACTCCTTCAACGTGGGATGTGTTAGTCTACCACGGATCGATGACCGTCTACTCACGCCAACGTCGACAAACATCGACCAAGGTAGGGGGTTATTGCAAGTTGGTTCTTTCCTTTTATTTTATCCTCTTCATTGAAAAGAATTGATGCGAAGTATTAAATGATTGAAGTTAAACATCCTTCTTCTTTGTTGAATAATTGTTATCACCCCTAAATGCTGAGGGTGCGGGCCAACTAACATGGCCCAACTCCCTCCGCCGATCATTTTTGTGACATTCCTTCGGCATGGAAACGTACCTATGATGAGGCGGCGTAGGTGGTGACGACAGAGGTCGTGCTACCCGTGGCCTATGAAAACCCTTCAGCCTCCGCGAACCCCGCGGTGCACCGAAGCTCCCGACCGAACATCGTTGGCCCAAGCGGTACCCGGCCTGCCCGGCCCCAACAGCACCCTGGCCGGCGCCCACGAATGCTATATCATCGGCCCGAGCAGCACCCGGCCTACCCAACCCCGCTGACACCCTTCCCGACGCCCCTACTCGCTGCCCGCGCCCTCGCGCGCTTCCCCGCACGCTGCCCGGAGCCCCGTGGCCTGCCCGACCCCTGCCAGCAGTCTACCTGCGCGCCCCACGCTCCCCCATCGGCCTGCCCGACCCCTTATACGGCCTACCCGGCGCCCCCAGCGCCCATGCTGCGCCCTACCTGGCACCCCTGGCGCCTTACCGCGCCCTGCCCGGCGCCCCCGGCCTATCGCGGCCTGCCCGACGCCTCTGGCATCCTGCCGCGCCCTGCCCAGCTCCTCCGCGGCGTCCCAGCTCCCTCACGACCACCCGAATAAGTCGATGTCCCGGCCCCCTCGCAGTGCCCTAGATGAACTGGCCCAACCACACCTACAGGGCCAAGCTATGTCGGGCCGCGCCCTCACAACGCTCTGGGCCGAACTAGCCCCGAGCCCGGAATGAACTGCCCCCGCAGTCCGCTGGGCCGGGCCCAACGGACTGGGTTGAACTTAGTGGGCTGACCTACCCAACGGGCTGGGTCAGACCCAACGAGTTTGTCCAAGCTGACGTAGACCGGGTTGGACCGGACTCTGGACCACTACCGACCCTTTTCTTGCTTTGGCCATATCTTTGGCACCAGACGTTTGTTTGATGAACCATCGGTGATGCTGGAAATCTCAATGAGATATGGTCACTTTGAGAATACCCCATTGGAGTTCGGGGTATAGTTGAGATGTGGTCAGGTTGGATCGTACACGAATCCAACCGGGCCCCCGAGACTAAAAGGCTAATAACTAACAGACCGAGCATCCGATTGACGTGTCGTCTATTACGTTAAGTCCCCTATGACATGGCACACCATTGATATACTTCTTCATGGAACTTCTAGATAGTTTGAGTATTTCCTAGTAGATCGTGGAGCGGATCCTTCCAGTGATGAGAAGACAGAGTGTAGAGACCTAGTAGCTGGCAGACCTGACGACTGCTTGACCGATTCAACTCGGAGTGATTCGACTAGCTCAGTGGGGAGCGCCTAGTAGTTGGTAGCAGACCCACGGCGGAGGAGAACCTTGTAGTTGGTGGAAGACCCGCAATACTCGACAAGAGGAGTACCTCTAGAGGCTATTAGGGGGTGTGACTTGTAGTTGGTGGCAGACCCATAACGGAGGAGCACCTGGTAGTTGGTAGCCAACCCGCGGTACTCGAAAGGAGGAGTACCTCAATAGCCCAAGGTTAGTGAGAAGCACCTTGGTGTCACGACATGACCACTGTACTCGATAGAGGAGGAGTTCTCCAGCAGCCGTGGTTTCGAAAATGAAAATCTTGGTTTGATTTAAGTCAATGACTTTTGTGTTTTCCTCATGATTGAGATGGGTCACTAGATAACTTAAGTATATGTATGGGCATATACCTAAGTAATGGTTATCCGTTGATTTAATACGTTTTGGTTTATCCTTGTTGGATTTTGTGAGACCTTGAGGGTCTCGGGGTCCCTACTAAGTATTGTTATACTCACCCCTACATGGGCTATGCCTGCACCCCGTTGTGTTGGTTGCAGATGACAGACAACGAAGACTGAGGCAGAGAGTAGTAGGACTGGACGGTACCTGGAGGTGGACCACTCGGTGTGACAGTACATGGAGGAGACAAATGGATGTGGAGTGTTGAGGAGGCCATCTGTACCTACCCTTCAGGTAGGAACCCTGGAGGATGACCCAATAAATACTTTATTTTTCTTCAGTTATAATTGCTTTCAGTTGTACTTGTACTTTCCTGTTGGTCTTGTATTTCCGTCCCCTTTTACTTTCCAGCATTTCTTTTGTATACAATTTTTCTTAGTGTTTTTCTTCCAGTTGTGTACTATGATGCAATGTTTTACAATTATAAAGGTAATGACTTCTTAGTTTATGGATTTATGCCTTTGGTGCTAGTCTCTAGTCCCTGGCCTATGGAAGGCGGGCTTGGGGTAGTCACGATACAGGCCCTGGGGGACAGGTCGTGACAAATTGGTATCAGAGAGTTGGTTCTACCACAGAACTTAGAACTTTGATCTTTCTTTTCTGTGAAGCAATAGTGTTAAGGGTACTAAGTGTGGTTTTCAGTTTAGGGAGTCCAGTTCTGGTGCAGGCGGCTGATGTATCCATACACCAGGACCCTGACTTCTGATTTTTGACTTAGCACATGAAAACACTAATTGCGTGTGTGTCTCCAAAAGTTTTCTTTAAGTCAGCTCAACCAGGTAAGCTCACCAGGTATAGTCTTTTGATCGTGTCACATCTGTTTCTTTCAGGATGCCTCCCCGTGGACGACTAGTTAGAGCCCCGAGAGTCGTACGTACTAACAGACCACCAAGTGATGAGGCCTCGGTGCATGGTCCTTTTCCAGCGGAGGCACCAGCGGTACTACTTCCCATTGGGCCACCGATGCCACCAGACCCAGCAGTAGATGATGCACACCACTCGAGCACATTGCACGAGTTCCAGTGCCAGAGGCCACCCAGGTTCAGGGGAGAGACGGACCCACGTGCAACTGAGGATTGGATGGAGGCTGTGGTGAGAGTCTTTAGGATAGTTGGAACACCAGCTGACTTCATGGTGATCCTTGCTGCCATCCTCCTTCAGGCAACAATAGGCAGATGGTGGAGCCTGATGCTCCATGTGCATGACAAGGTGACGCTACTCTGGGCAGACTTCGAGAGCCTGTTCTGGGTGGAGTTTGTCCCAGCCACCCTTTGAGCGGTGCAGATATAGAAGCTACTGCATATACAACAGGGTAGCATAATAGTAGCACAGTACTCAGCGAGGTTCACTGACCTCTCACGCTACTCCACAGATATGGTACAAGACCCATTCTTCAGGGCCCAGACCATCGAGCAGGGACTTAGTAAAGAGATCATAGCTCTGATGATCTCACTTAGCATCCCGAAGCAGACAGGGGTTCTAGAGAGAGCCCTCCTAGTTGAAAGCATCCTTGATGAGCAGTCTCCAGTAGCGAAACCCACCACTAGTTGACATGCAACGAATTCTTCTACAGTTGGCAGTATAAAGATGTCGCAGAGGTCTAAGAGGACCAGACCTACTGGTGGTCGACCGCATGACTCAGGATCAGTTGTCTGGGGCACCCAGAGTGGAGACAGATCCAGTCATGCTAGGTACAGGCAGTGTTACTCATGTGGTGGGCATGGTCACATGACTCGTGACTGTCTGACCCGCTATTCTGATGATTAGAAGAAAATTTAGGGACCTCCTAGGCAGAGTCAGAGGTTCTAATGAGGCGGTCCACAGGGAGGAGGAAAACATGGTAGGGGAGTTGGATGTGCAATTGGCGGTGGAAAACGTTACGAGGTGTTACCACCACCACCACCACCAGGAGGTCCACCCCGACCGCAGGGAGCAAGTGGACAGGGGAGATCTCAGCTCCAGGAAGCTAAGGCTTATGATCACGATGCACTAGAGATGATTCGAGGTACTATATATGTCTATTCCACCTTAACTGTAGTTCTTATAGACACAGGTTCCAGTCACTCTTTTATTTCCACATCCCTCATTTGGAGCTTGGAGATTCCTAAGGAGCCATTAGTTCGATCCTTACAGCTACAGACTCTTATGAGAGTTGATTCGATGATTATGCACTAGTGCCGGCAGTGCGAGCTTACTCTAGGAGGTGAGATATTCAACTAGGATATCCTAGTAGCGGTGTTGAGGCCTTACGACGTCATCTTGGGTATAGATTGGTTATCTACAGTTCATGCTCAGATTGACTGTATTAGGAAAAAAGTGTGGTGTTTATGCACTGATGGGAATAGGTTCACTTTCACTGGCGATAAGGGATCCTTTTCAGTAGATAACAGACTTACTCGGAGGAGGGTGCATCTGATCACTCACCAGTTGGCTTGCCTTACCCTCGGTGCAGTTGATGTGGAGAGTCCAACTTATCCTGTAGTGGTGGACCAGTATGCAGATGTTTTCCTTGGTGATGTTCTAGGACTACCCTCTCGCAGAGAGGTGGACTTCTACATTGACCTTTACCCCGGGATGGCACCGATATATACTATAGCATATCGTATGGCTCCCGTTGAGCTTTGCGAGCTGAGGGTACAAGTAGAGGACTTGTAGGGGAAGGGATTCATACGACCCAGTGTTTCTCCCTGGGTAGCCTCGATTCTGTTCTCCAAGAAGGTGGATGGGAGCTTGAGGCTCTGTGTCGACTACCGTTGCCTGAACCAGGTGACCGTAAAGAACAAGTACCCATTTATGAGTATTAAAGACCTCTTTGATCAGCTGAAGGGAGCACAGTGGTTCTCAAAGATAGACCTCAGATCAGGCTATCACCAACTCAGATTTCAAGATGAGGATGTGAAGAAGATGGCCTTCAAGTGTCAGTACAGCCACTAAACGTTCTTGTTTATGCCCTTCGACGTAACCAATTCTCCACCAGTGTTCATGAGTCTCATGAATAGAATCTTCCAGCCTTACCTTGATCGCTTTTTCGTAGTCCTCATCGACGAAATTCTGATCTACTTGACTACTGAGGAGGAGCATGCCTACCATTTGTAGGTAGTACTAGAAACACTCTGAGAGTACTAGAATTATGGTAAGATCTCGAAGTGCCAGTTTTGGATTCTAGAGGTTCACTTCTTGGGACAAGTCATCTAAGAGGATGGAGTTGCAGTGGATCCAGCAAATTTTGAGGTGGTACTTTCTTGGAAACCACCTAGGAGTGTGACGGAGGTACGGAGTTTCCTGGGTTTGGATAGTTACTATAGGAGGTTCATTATAGAATTCTCCAGAGTTGCAGCAGCATTATCAGCCTTGATGAATAAGGGGAAACCCTTTGTGTGGTCGGAGAGATGCCAACAGAGCTTTCAGAAGATGAGATAGAGGCTGACTAGTGCCCCCATCTTGAGGCTTCCAGAGGAGGGCGTAGGGTACATAGTCTACTACGATGCATCAGGGACCGGACTTGGGTGTGTCCTGATGCCGGAGTGAGCAGTGATTTCTTATGGTTCTCGGAAGCTGAGGGAACATGAGAAGAACTACGATACCCATGACCTGGAGTTAGCAGCAGTGGTCTTTTCCTTGAAGATGTGGCAAAACTATCTGATGGGTGAACGTTTTACCATGTACTCTGATCAAAAGAGTATCAGGTATATCTTCTCTCAGAAGGACCTGAACATGAAACAACATCATTGGATTGAGTTCCTCCAGGATTATGACTTCGAGATAGTCTATACTCTTGGGAAGGGGAACGTTGTTGCAGATTCACTCAGCAGGAGGACTTGTATACACTTTCTTGGAGAGGCGACAGAGCAGCTGGCTGCTTTACAGATATCCTTTGTGGATAGAGATGGAGCAGAATTCCTTCAGTCTCTTATGGTCACTCCCCCATTTCTTCAGCGATTCAGGGAGGCACAACATGAGGACGCTAACTGTGAGACACAACGTGCTTAGATATCCACATCACAGGAACCTAATGGATTTTCTGAAGGTGGAGAGAATGTCATCTTCTTCAGAGGATGTACCTTGGTACCAATAGAACTTCAGAAGGAAGTTTTGAGGGAGTTCCACACATACCCTCTAGCGGTACATCCAGGTTTGGTGAAGATGTATCAGGACCTTCGATGACAGCACTGGTGTCCAGGTATGAAGAAGGTGGTAGCGAAGTTTGTATCTCGATGCCTCACCTTTCAGCAAGTGAAGGTGGAGCACCAGGTACCATCAGGCTTGGTACAACCTTTAGAGGTCCCAGAGTGGAAGTGGAATGAGATATCCATGTACTTCGTGATGGGTCTTCCACGTATATCCTGGGGTCATGATTCGATTTGGGTGATTGTCTACCAACCCACCAAGTCAGCCCACTTCCTACCGGTCAGAGAGCAGGGTTTAGTAGAGATCTTGGGATGCCTCTATGTGTAGGAGTTTGTGTGACTACATGGAGTACCTTCTTCTATTGTCTCCGACCATGATGCATAGTTTACTTCTTGGATATGGAAGGGGATTAAGGAAGATTTCAGGATGCAGATACATCTGAGCACCGCCTTCCATCCTCAGAAATATGGTCAGACTGAGCGGACCACTTAGACCCTCTAGGACATGCTACGTGCATGTGTCCTCGACTTCAGTCATAGTCGGGATGATCACTTGACTTTGTTGGATTTTGTGTATAAAAATATCTATCACTCCACCATAGGGATGACACATTTTGAGGCCTTGTACGAGAGACCTTGAAGATCACCCTTGTGCTGGAAAGACCCTGGGGAGTTGGTACTAGTGGGACCAGAGATGGTGCCCATAGAGAAGGTGCAGATCATCCAGGAGTGGATGAAGACTGCACAGAGCCGAAAGAAGTTGTATGCTGACAGGATACGGAGACCTCTAGAGTTCGAGGATGGCAACCACATCTTTCTATAGGTCTCACCGTGAAGAGGTCTACAGAGATTTGGCCGAGGAAGAAAGTTATCTCCGAGGTTCATCGGACCTTTCTGGGTCCTCAGCAGAGTAGGTGATGTGTCTTACCACTTAGCTCTTCCACCTAAGTTGTACTGGGTTCTAGACTTCTTCCATGTATCTCAGCTGAGGAGATACATGAACGACCCTTCCCACATCATCGACCATGGGGAGATAGATGTAGACGATGAGGTGACTTTAGCGGAGGTTCCAGTGGAGATTTAGGATCGATAGGAGCAAGTCCTACATGGAAGGTCGATACCTCTTGTGCGCTTTCTCTGGCAGCACGGGATCCTCCAAGAGATCACATGGGAGCAAGAGACTCAGATGCGTGCTCATTACCCCTTTTGTTCCCATATTTCGAGTTGTATCTTACGGAGATGTAAAGACCTGAGGTGGGGAGAATGTAAAGACCCGGAAATTCCATGGAATTTTTTTTCCTTAAATACATGGGAATTTTACGAGTCCATAAAAACTGTTGGTGCATGATTCCGAGGCCCAGTGTGCCCGAAATCAATTTCTGAATTTTTGTTCAAGTACGCTTAGTAAATGGTCGAGCGGGTTTTTATAACTTTTGAACCGGTGATCAGAACTGAAATCTGAGGTCACCTTTGAACTCGAACCGCCGGTATTCACTTAAGAAGATTTTCACCTCGATGATAGTTGGTCGAGAATAAAAGTTATTTTTTTCCTTTTAATTTTTTTTGTAAAATAAAGTGAGCTAATTTTTTTTATTTTTATCCACCATGTGGAGATTGGGAGATTAAATTCTCCAAGTGGATGTTGGAGGTAGGTCCACCACACCTTAACCTCCCATGAGAGGTTATGGTGATGGGGCCCACCCGAACATAACCTCCCGCAAGAGGTTACGATGTGGGGACCACCCAAGATGATAACATCTCATTTCAATAATAGAGGTGGGGGCCACCCTACCCATATTAATGGGAGGAGATTATAACCTATCAAATCTCCCTCATTAATGAGGAGAGCCTCTTCCTCTTTATGGAGCCAACTCCCCTTTAATTAATTGTGCCAATTCTCCACATTAATTAAGGGGAGCCGACCAAATTAATGAGTCTAGTTTGAATATTGTGCCAACAAAATTAATAGGATATTTCAATCCATTATTTTGTTGGAATATTCATTTTGGTGGAACTTGAGAAGAGGAACTTTGGAGAAAAGATCCCAACAAAGAATGAAGAACACTCTCCAATGAAGAACGCTCTTCTGGAAAAGAACGCTCTCCCAACGAAGAACGTCAATGAGGGACGCCTTCAACTATGAAGAATGAACTCCTCCAACCTTCTTCCTTAGACTCCTTCGATGTGGGACATGTTCATATACCACAGATCGACAACCGTCTTCTCACGCCAACATCGAAAAACATCGAGCAAGGTAGGGGTTATTACATGTTGGTTCTCTCATTTTCTTTTCTCCTCTTCATTGAAAAGAATCGATGCAAAGTATTAAATGATTGAAGTTCAAATTCCTTCCTCTTTGTTGAACAATTGTTATCACCCCTAAATACGGAGGGTGCGGGCCAACTAACATGGCCCGAATCCCTCCGTCGATCCTTTTTGTGATGTTCCTTCGGCATGGAGACGTAACTACGAAGAGGCAACGACAACAAAGGGCATGCTACCTGCGGCCTTCGCGAACCCTGCGGCCTTCGTGAACCCCGAGGCTCATCGAAGCTCCCAGCCATACATCGCCGGCCCGAGAGGCACCCGGCTTGCCCGGCTTCGCCGGCGCCATGCCCGGTGCCCCCACACGCTGCCCGCGCCCCCGCACACTACCCAACACCCTGCGGCATACCCGAATCCTACTAACAGTCTGCTCGCGCGGCCTGCGCGCCCCCAGCGGCCTGCCCGGCCCGTGCCGCGACCTTCCTGATGCCCCCGGTGCCCTACTATGCCTTGCCCGGCACCCCCGACGCCCTTCCTGGCGCCTCCGGCCTCTGCCATGGCCTTCCCGGTGCCTCCGGAACCCTGTCACGCCCTACCCGGCGCCCCCACTGCGTCTCGGATCCCTCGCGGCCTCTCGACCGAGCCGGTGTCCTGGCTCCCTCGTGGTGCCCCGGATGAACTGGCCCAGATGCTCCCATCAGGCCGAGTCATGTTGGGCCGCACCCTCACAACTCTCCAGGCTGAACTGCCCCCAAGATCGGGCCGAACTGCCCCCATAGTCCGCTGGTCCAGGCCCAGCGGACTGGGTTGAACTTAGCGGGCTGACCCACCCAACGGGCTAGGTCAGAACCAACGGGTCTATCTGGGCTGACTCAAACCGGGTCGGCCTAGACTGGGTTGGGCCGAGTCGATCCGACCAGGTCAGACCAGACTCCGACCCACTACCGACCCTTTTTTTCTTTGACCATATCTTTGAAACTGGACATCCGTTTGAGGAACTGTCAGCGGCACTAATAATCTCAATGAGAGACGGTCCCTTTGAGAATATCCCACTGGAGTTCGGGGTATAGTTGTGATGCGGTCAGGTTGGATCGTACACGAATCCAACTGGGCCCCCAAGACTAAAAGGATAATAACTAACAGACCGAACATCCGATTGATGCTCTGTCTGTTGCGTTGAGACCCCTATGACGTGATGGACCTTTGAGATACTTCTTCGTGGCATTTCGTGACAATTGGAGTATTTACTAGTAGCTCGTGGAGCGTATCTTTTCAGTGATGAGCAGACAGAGTGCGGAGACCTAGTAGCTTGCAGACCTGCTGACTGATTGACTGATTCGACTTGGAGTGATTTGACTAGCCCAGTGGGGAGTGCCTGGTATTTGGAAGAAGTCGCACAGTGGAGGAGCGCCTGGTAGTTGGCGGCAGACCTGTGATACTCGATAGGAGAAGTACCTCTACAACCTATTAGGGAGAGTGCCTGCTAGTTGGCGGCATACCCATAGCAGAGGAGTGCCAGGTAGTTGGCAGGGGACCCACGATACTCGACAGGAGGAGTACCTCAGTAGTCCAAGGTTAGTGAGAAGTGCCTTGGTGTCGTGACAGGCCCACTGTACTCGACAGAGGAGGAGTTCTCCAGCAGCCTTGGTTTCGATAATGAAAATACTGGTTTGAGCTAAGTCAATGACTTTTTTGTTTTTTTCATGATTGAGATGGGTCACTAGATAACTTAATTATATGTATGTCCATATACCTAAGTAATGGTTATCCATTTATTTCATACATTGTGGTTTATCCTTGTTGGATTTTGCGAGACCTTGAGGGTCTCGGGGTCTCTACTGAGTATTGTTATTCTCACCCCTGCATGGGCTATGCCCGCACCTCGTTGTGTTGGTTACAGATTAAGGACAGTGCTGATTGAGGCAGAGAGTAGCAGGACTAGACAGTACCCAGAGGTATACCACTCTGTATGACGGTACACAGAGGATACAGACGGACATGGAGTGCTAAGGAGGTGATTTTTACCTACCCTTCAGGTAGGAACCCCAGAGGATGACCTAGTAGCTGCTTTACTTTTCTTCAGTTATACTTGCTTTCAGTTGTACTTGTAATTTCCTGTTGGGATTGTATTTCCGACCCCTTTTACTTTTCATCACTTCTTTTGTATACAATTTTTTAGTACTTTACTTCTAGTTGTGTACTCTGATGTGTTTGTTTACAATTTTAAATGAAATACCTTCCCAGTTTAGGGATTTACGCCTTTGGTGTTAGTCGTCAGCCCCTGGCCTATGGAAGGCGGGTTTGGGGTAGTCACGATATGGGCCTTGGAGGATGGGTTATGACATTTATCTATTATTCTATGAGTTTTTTAAAATTATTTTCATGGAAAAAGGGCCATTTTCATCATGATTGTCAAATTAAAATCCTACCATTATTCTAAAATTATTCACCACCTATCGGTTTATTCTTTACATATACTTTAAAAAATGAGTAATGTTAATTATATATAATATAAATTATCCACCACTTAATTTTTCTTGACTAGTCATATTATGTGTATACCTATAATTTATGCTCCCAATGTATTTCCTCTATTAAAACTCTATATTTCTTTCCTTTTATTGAAGAGTGTTAACTTAGATTCTATATATCGATTGATTGGGGAAATTATTGACTTAACCATATACCCCTTTCTTTATATGGTGTTAGTTTGAAGGATTCTTATATATAAATATATTGTATTTATTTATTTGTGAACTATTGAAAATCCAAATATTTATTATTATGACACATATTTTTATTGATTACTCAATCAGGTTGATTATGTTTTGTTTAACCATACACCATATTTCTCTATATGGGTTATGATTATGTTATCCCTTTTATTGACTTGGAGAAACTTATTTTCATTCCATATGTTATCCAATAAAGATGATTATTAGAAATTTGATTATTTATTTCTTGAACATTTTCATTCATTCTTTAGATGGGTTATAATCATGTTATCCCTTTTATTAACATGGGGAATATTATTGACACTTCATATTTTTTTTCCAATATGGATGATTATTATAAATTTTATTATGTATTGCTTAACCATCCATGTTCTTTCTCTGGATGGGTTATGATCATGTTATCCCTTTTATTAACATGGGGAAAAGTATTGGCATTCCCTATTTTTTTATTCCCATACAAATGATTATTGTAAAAGTTCATTATATTTTTTTATTTTTCTAATATGAATAATGCATTGGAATTAAACAAGTAACAAGTGGGACCTGGCAATATATATCCCCTCAATGCCTTGATAGAACCCATGAGACAAACTAGCTTGGATATTTTGGTGTACTCATACCCAAAACAATATATTTCTTAGACATAAGGCCTTGATGATAAGATCATGATGTCTAAGATCATAATATCTTAGCTTAGGGAATATAATTAGCTATCCGACATTATGGACTTCATCTCCTTGTAACTAATTATTGATGTTCATTTTATCTACTTATTTACATAGTTATCCATAGATATATTATGTTTTCAGTTTCATTCTATTATGAAATTATTTTTGATTATCTATCCCTACCATATTATTTATACTCATCTTATGCTCACTTATGATTTTTGATTATTATTGCATATTTTTACCCTTAATGAGTGTTTGAGCTTAATCATTTTTATGTTTCTATTTCTACAGGTTATGAATAAAATTATTACACATGATATTTCTAAAATGATAACTTATGTAAATAACTTGTGTCAGATGATGAATACTTATTATAGATTAAGTAGTTTCTTATATAGTGGGAAAATATCCATTAGTTGAAAAATACATGAGTTTTATTGGTTTATTATTTATCATAATTATCTAAATCTATAAGCTTAAAAGGTCTTGGGAATATATGTAATGGAATATTTTCTTTATTTCATGTAGTTATGGGATTTTTATATCAAAGAATCAATATTTTACATCGAAGATAGTATGAAAATTATGTGTTTTAAGAACCAAATCTAAGTGTGTGTGTGTATGGGAAATTATAGTTTTTGTGTCTCCATTGATTAGGAGGTAACTATGAATTGTGAATGGGATAAACTATGGAGATCTAGGGGTCATGATCTTCTATTATTCTAATGAGAGGTTGCTACAATGTGTCACTTAGGCTGTGTCATGGATCCCCAAAGGTTGGGTTTCCTTCTCCCCACTTTCTGAAGGGTGGATATGGTGTAGAGATTTGGGATGTTCCATATACCTACCTAGGGTTACTAGATTTGGGGGGGGGGGGATATGTGTGGTTTTGGTGTAAATTTTTTAAGATTATTGTAGATTTTAACCCTTAAAAAATGGCCTTCAAATTTTCACCTTAGTTTAGGATAAAAACCTAAGGCTTGTAATGTAGTCAAGGAGGTTTTTCCATGGTTCCTTTAAAATACATTCTAGGTATATATTCTTAGGTACCTACTAAATATTCATAATTATTACTTTATCCATTGATCCATAGGTGACCAAATGAAATATTTTAGAGATCTTCGATCCTATATATCTAGGATTTAACCCCCCCAACTTCTAGATATTTTTGATTGGTAAAATGAGGTGAGTTTATTTTTCTCTGATTGGTTCTTCTATATACCATTATATCTTTATATTCCATGGATCTTGGTTCCCTTTGGTTATAATGGGTTTTTATTGGTTCTTTATGGAATATCCATGGTGGGATTCTCTTAGGGATTTCTTGTTCCTTATGGGAGAGGATATTGAAGATTAGTACTTATCCTTCTGTTCTTACTCATAGAATGTTTAATGTTCCATCTCATGGTAGATTATTCATAACTTCTATTTTTATGTTCATGTGTGATATTATCATGCTTTATTTTTTTGGTTAATGATTTAATTATCCTAAATGAAGACAATAACCATATTAGATAATGAATTAGAAGGGTGTTGTGATCGTATGTGGTGATACTATGTTATTTACCCCTTGATATTTTCTCTATAGTTTTCTATCTACTTACCATGATTATTGTTTTTTAACATTATTTATAAGCTTAAAATTACTTAAAAATATAAATATGTAAATATGAAATAAATAATGAAAGAGGTGTGTGAATTTGATTAATGTTTTTCAATAAAAAAAATTTAATATAAAATTATTGATTGAATCATGTTCGTGTATGATTATTATATATTGATATCAACTTTTGTTAGATTTCTTCATGTAAAAACCTATGTATAATGAACTAACTAATTTTTATGGTAATAAAAGGTTGTTTTCTGAAGATAAATATTTCGAGAGGATAAATCCCATTCTTGTTTTCTATTGGGTTGTATGCCTTGATTTTATGTTCTTAGTTTCCCCATGAATTTTCTATATATATATTTTTTGTTTCCCTATATATGTTCTCCAAGACGGTAGATCCATTATTTTCATTGTTGAAAAATTGGTATATTTAGGATGATTCAAAAATGGGTAGATGATAAATGTGTATAGTGGGGCTTTCTTATTTCCTATCATTGAGAATATATTGGTGTTGGGATGAATCATGTAGGTTGAGAGCTAGGATTTATTATTTATTTTGGATTTTTAGTTTGATTTTTTGGTTGGGTTGATGGGTATGGGTCGAGAGCTGGGCTTTCTCATCTTGCTTGATGTGTAATTTTAATGGTTGGTTATTAGATGATTGATTTTTGTGATTTAAAACTACCTTCTATAGTTGGTTTATGGACTATGAGTGTATGTATGTGTGGTATCTTCATATTAGTTAAAGAGTACCCATATTATGTAATAGTAAATGAATTAGTAAATGAACTCATGGAATGTGCAAGATCCCAGATTTCATAGAGGCATGTCCTTGTTTAAATTTTGGTTTTAATCCCTTAATTTTGGGTTTAATCCCTTAATTTTGGTTATTTAAAAGTTCAACGAGTGTATGAGGGACCTTGGGGTGTTTCGAGGGTTCGAGACATGAAAAGAAGGAAAACCAGGCCAAATTGTGCAAGGCGCATGGTTGGTGCACAATTAAGTAAACAGTGCGGCCTCCATAGGCAAACTGTGAAACCATGGAAAATAGAATTATGCATGGTTGGTGCATGGTTATTCAGACCATGAAGATCTCACCAGGTAACCATGAAAACCACCTTCCCTTATACAATGGATTGCACACAGTTTTCTCACGGTTTGACAAACCGTGCGGACAAACCGTGCCCCCATTTATAGTTTAGAAAATTATAGTTTTTACATTTCAATATTTTTAGATATCCACCTGATTTCTCCCTCATTTATTCCCCTCTCATCCTTATGGCCAAACCAAATAGACCCAAGATTCCCAAGGATGGTTCTCCTTTGATTTTTTGAAATTTAGACTGTTGTTGGTTGTAGATCAAAGCTCTGGGTATTTCTAGTTTCCCTCTTGCTTCTCTTTTCCAAACTAGGCATTGTAGGCTGGGTTATCTTCTTAAAAATCCCAAAAAATATATTTTTATTGTGGATTCTTGGTTGAGTATTCATGGGGTTCTTAAATCTGTATCTATCTCTATGATTTACAATGTGTTTATCAATATATTTGAGGTAGGTGGTCTATAATTCATATCCCATAGTTTTGATGTGAATTTGTGCATGCTTGGTTGTGTTATTGGTTATAAATTATTTTGTTTTTGATTCCCTTCATGGGATTTGGTAAAATAATCATTTAAAAGATGAATTAAACCCCTCATGATCCCTATAGGATTCATTGAGGATGATTTGACTAATTTAGGTCCACCCATGGGGTGTACCCACATATATAAACCTAGACACTAGTAAGGATAAGTATAGAGTTGATGTGTGATAATGTATAACACTTGAAGAAAATGTTAATATGGATTTGTAGAGTTGAAAATGGAATAATGATAATCATTACTAGGGCTGATAAGGGCATATGAGGTTGTTTAGTACGACATGAAAATGGGTTAATTGGGTTAATTGAGATTGTGTCATATTGATTATGAAATATGTTAGAAATGACTAAGAGGGTTAGTGCATATGAAATGGTGAACATGTTAAGTTGGTAAATTCTTAGGAATTAGTAAATGAGTTAACTGGGTTATCATATCAATGGTTTATAAATCATACATGAAATGAATAAGTGGGTTAATAAATTGGAAATGATGAATGGGTTAAGTGAGTTAACCTATAGAAATTGATGAATATGTTAAATAGATTAATGTATGGAAATTAGTGAATATTCTTACTAAGTTAGTCATAAGAAATGAGAATTGGGATAAACATCAATATAATGTAAATGGAAATGTGTCAATGGGTTATGAAAAAATATTGACTCCCATTTTGATTGTTGTGGATTATTATTTCTATTTGTATTGGTCGTGTTTGGTTGTGATATGGTATATGTGCAGGGAATAGATAAATAAGCATGTTCACATGGCTTGGTTGTGTGAGGTATTGAATTCAGGCTCTTCGCCCATGGGTCGAGTTATACCGAGGCTCCAAACTCCACCCAAAAAATGCATGGGTTAGGGAAGGGGACAAAGGATCTATTCTCCTAATGGTTACATTCGATGAGACTATACTGATCGAGGATTCGAGGTGAGTGTAAAGTATTTGTTGTGATGTGTTTACCCCTAGTGATATAGGAACATGATTTATTCCCCTATTCATAATGACTGATTGAATTATCCCCTTATGTATATGTTTTAAATTCCTAACCCATGGAACAAATGTTGAAAATAGATTAAGTAAAGATAATGATATAAGTGGTGGAAATAGTAAAAATGATGGAAATGGTTTAAGTGTGTTTTATTACATAATGGAACTAGATTTTTCTTTATATTTTATTGTATTTTATTTCATACTTTCATGTACTATCTATTTATACTTGATATTTTTTAGACATCGTTAGTGGTGGCCTTCTGAGTGGTACTCACACCCTGTTTGGTCTGCCATTGGGTACCCAAGAAGACTTCAAAATTACAGGTTTAGATAATATAAAAGGCCAATATCTATGTATTTGAGTTGGGATTGGGATATCCATAGATGAGGATCCAAACATGGAGTCAGGACCATTTTGGGGGATTCATCTATTTGTCCTTATTTTGAGTTTCCTTCACTTTTGGCACTATTAGCATGACATTACATGGTTATTATTGGTTTGTAGTTTGTACCTAGTTTTGGGAGATTTTTGGTTATGCATATTTATTGGTTATTATATATTTTTCCTATATTTATATTAATAAAAACTATGGAATACTCTGGTAAAGAGGGTATGATCGTACCACGACTCACTATTTCATTTTCACCCTTACACCACCGTGTTAAACTTGTTTTGTATTGAAAAATATAAAAATAATAAAAATTTTAACTTCATATTTTATTCCATTATTTTTTTTATCACAATTAAAATTTTCAATTTTACTTGTTTTTATGATTTCAATGTAGGAGGAGATGATTTGAAGGGCCCATGATGAAGTGGAAGAAAAATGGGCCAAAATTGCATGGATCCATGAAGACCTATCCACTATCTTGCCTTTTTAGAAAATTAAGTGAATCAAAATGGGCTCATATTGTTTATGCTGGTCCAAAATGTAATGGTCTACAACTCTAATGAAGAAACCCAAGACAAATTATTCCATCAAGGGGCCCAACCGACATGATCTGTCCATAACACCGAATTTGTGAGAAGTCAAAAGTGGCGTTCTGTAATATGTACTATCTCTAGATAAACATGTCCAATTGATTCCATACTTTAGGTGGAAATATTTAGGAAGTGGGGATACAAATTTCAAGTTTTTTAAAGAGAGATATTAGATTGTATAATGGCCAAAATTCATGGTACAATTGGTTTGAAGAAATATTTGTGCCCAAAACCACCTTCCAATTTTTCTATAAAATGGAAACTTGGGCTCCCCTTTTGGGAGTTCGACCAGGACGAAAGGTTATTCAATTTTGGAGTTCCAAAGGTGACTCCACATAATTCCTAAAACTTATGGAGGCTATGGTAAGTGATAATTCAATATCTTATTCTTCCTCCCCTCCAATGGGTTTCTAAACCCCTTGTGGTCACCCGGGGAGAAACGTGATGTAATCCCGAGATACATACTTGTATTATTTTGAATGATATTTTTAATTAAAGTTTGTATGTTGTTTTTATTAATCCTATATTTTTATTTAATTGAGTTATATATTGGTATGTTATACTCAAACTCAAATGATCATTTTTGGGTGTACCCTTTCATGTGATGTTTCACACACCGTTCATCCCTTTTTCCTCCCTCATTCAATTACGGTGTTTGTGTGGTTTATATTGGTCAATTGAACACACATATGCATTGTAAAGGACATGTAAATTTATTTCATGGTATCACAAATAAATAACATACAAACCTGGATAACACATCGAATTCTTCCTGTGTTTCCTTGGTGAGTTTCAGTTATGAAGTGGAACACAAATCACCCAATCATTGGCGGTGTCCAGTGAATCATTGTATGTTTTAGACTGAACCCTAAAATGTATCCTAGAATAAACTCAGTAACATTATGTTAATAGGTGTTACAAACCATGGATTAAAAGATCTATACCCTTTATCTTGACGCGATGAAAGATGTGCATCACGGTACTCCCCTGGGTTGATCATGTTTAATTAATCTTATTCATTTCTACCTTGTTTTATCGCTTTAGTTTTTCTATTGTAATATATAATAAAAAAACCCAAAGTTTTATTAAATCCCATTAAACTTCTATCTTCATAATTAAAACCATATTTTTAATTAATTATCTAATTATTTTTTGAGAGATGACCTATGGTTGTTGCTATACTACAGAAATTCTAGTAAAAAATAATCAACTATCTTGACGCGCTCGACAACACGATCAAATTTTGGCACCATTTTCGGGGATACAAGATCGTTTTTGTCTTTATTTCATTTTATTTATTTATTTTACTTCTTAATAAGTACCCCTTTTAATACCCCACCCCCATTCTATTGTTTTTGTTTTGGTTTTTTGTTTCTATTTTTGGTTGTTTTTGTGTGTTCTTCCTCTCTCTCTATTTTTCTCCTTCTCCTCCATCTCTCTATATAATTTTGTATAATAATATTATCTTTTATTTAATCCTTTAATCCTTTAATTATTTTTATTTCATTCGTCTTCTATAAAATAAATTTAAAAAAAACAAAAAAAAAACAACAAACAAACAATCAATCAAACTGGACATCATTGTTGCATGAGAAGATCTGGTAAAGAAACACTACTTGAATTTGACCGTGAAATTGAAAAATCACTCTATTAAAAAATCAAGGAATCTATATAAGGTCAATAAATTAACACTGAGGAACACATTTTGGAACCTCAAATGGCCATAACCAATCAAAAATTGAACCCAAGAAAACATGGCTGCAAATAGACGAACCATAAAAGAACTGACCACCCTAGATGTGGAGCACCAACCTGCATACATCCAATATCCTGAGGAAGTAGCCAACTTTGAGCTGAGATCAGGACTCATCCACCTTCTTCCTAAATTCCATGTTCTTCCTGGTGAGTACCCTCATAAACACCTTAAAGAGTTTCACATAGTGTGCTCCACCATGAAACTCCAAAATGTGTCTAAGGACTTAATTAAGTTTAAGGACTTACCTTTCTCCCTTGATAGTGTATACAATGATTGGATATACTATTTTCCTACCATGATTGGGGGATGAGATGACCTTAAAATACTATTTTTAGATAATTTCTTCCCTGCCTCACAAACTGCATCAATTAGGAAAGAAATATGTGGAATTAGGAAATACCAAGAGAGACCCTTCATGAATAACGTGAGAGATTCAAAATAATTTTCTCAAGATACACCCACCACCAGATTAGTGAACAACTATTAACACAATAATTCTATGAGGGACTTATCCCCATGGATTGTGTAATGATTGATGATACAACTGGTGGTGCCCTAGTTGAGAAAAATCCTTTCGCTGCTCGTGATTTAATAGACAACATGGATCAAAATGCACAACAATTTGGTACACAAGCTATTACACTAACCTGAGGAGTTCATGAGTAAAGTCATTCATCTATAGAAGAAAAGGTATATAAAAATATTGATGAGATGTATACCATTCTAAGGAAATTATCTCGAGCACAAAGTATCTCAAAATCTCTTCTAGTTCCATTACATTGTGGTATTTGTTCTGAAAAAACTCATTTTTCTGACCATTTCCCACAACTTCAAGATTCACCTGAGTATTGGGTAGCTATATTCCCAGGGAATCCATTCCAACAAGAACCTTCTTTCATGTACCTCAATCCCCCTAAATCCCCTCCCTTAGTCCAAAAACCCTTGGTGTTAGAATTAAAACCACTTCCATCTAATTTAAAAATATGCCTATCTTGAGGGTATTGACCAATATCCCATCATTATTTCCAATAACCTCACTGAACATTAGGAATCAAAACTTCTCAACCTTTTAAGAGAGTGTAAAAAGGAAATAGGATGGACATTGGCTGATATTCATTGGATTAGAGAAACTATTTGTATTCACCATATACTTTTGGATGATGAGGCTAAACCCATAAGACAATATCAACTCCGATTGAATCCCACTATCCTTGAAGTGGTAAAACTGGAAGTCAGTAAATTACTTACTGTGAGGATCATTTATCCTATATATGATAGTAAATGGGTCAGCCTAGTGCATATTGTGCCTAAAAAATAGGAATAACATTTGTGTCAAATGAAAGGAATGAATTGGTTCCAACACATGTGCAAAACAGTTGGCGAGTCTGTATTAACTACCGTCGATTGAATCAAGCCATGTGGAAGGACCACATTCCCCTACCTTTAATTGACCAAATGCTAGAATGATTGGATGGTAAGTCCCATTATTGTTTTCTTGATGGCTATTCGGGTTATTTTGAAATCCATGTAGTCCCCTAGGATTAAGAAAAGACAACATTTACCTATCCATTTGGCACATTTGCATACAGAAGGATGCCTGTTGGTCTATCTAATACTCCTGGTACTTTTCAGTGATGTATATCGAGTATGTTTTTTGAGTAACTAGATAATTTCATGGAATTTTTTATATATGATTTCAGGGTTTATGGAACTTCCTTTGATGACTATTTCTCTCACCTAGGTTTTATCCTCCATCATTGCATTGAAAAAGATCTTGTATTAAATTATGAGAAATGTCATTTCATGGTTGGATGAGGGATAGTTCCTGGGAATGTTATTTCAAAAGAGGGAATTCAAGTGGATAAATCAAAAATTTAATTAATTTCAACCCTTCCTTATCCAAAATTTGTTCGTAAGGTGTGATATTTCTTGGGTCATGCTGGGTTTTACCATCGATTCATTAAGGACTTCAGTAAGATCGTACTTCCCTTGTCCCAGTTATTACAAAAGTATTTTGAGTTTGTGTTTGATAAAAAATTTGAGGATTATTTCAATTCACTAAAAAGGAGTCTCACATAATCTCCCATCATCCAACCAACAAGGTGGAATCTCCCCTTTGAACTTATGTGTGATGCCTTTTCCTGAATGGCCTGAAGGACTTCATTTTTATTGATTTTTGATAACCCCCTTACAGTTGGGGAAGTTTTATCAGAAAGGGTTGAAAAGGATCCTCATTTCATTGTGTATGCCTCACGTACCCTTGACCCTACCCATGAAAACTACTCAACCCCTGAAAAAGAACTTTTTCTATTGTGTTTGCCTTGGAAAAATTCTGTTCATATCTTATCTGGTAAAAAATCATTGTCTTTTCTGATCATGATGCCCTTAGTTTTCTCCTAAAGAAACCTGAAACTAAACCCTGCCTCATTCATTGGATGCTCCTCCTCCAAGAGTTTGACCTTGAGATTAGAGATAAGAGAGTAGTGGAAAATATGGTAGTTGACCACATTAGTAGGATTTCCACACCATTGGACCATCATGTTGACTCACCCCTCCCCATTAGATAATTCTTCCCACATGAGAACCTTTGTGATGTTGTGTACCCTACCCCTAGTATGCGAACATTGTGAATTTTCTAGAAACATATAGGGTGCCCACTGATTTAATCACTTCACAAACCCAGAGACTTAAGAATGATTCTTGGTGGTACATTTGGGATGACCCATATTTGTAAATAATTTGTGGTGACCAAGTAGTTCATCAGTGTGTCCCTGACCATGAGTTCACCTATGTTTTGTCATTCTGCCACACTTTGGCCTGTGGGGGCCAATTTGACTCAAAACGTACAACTCGAAAGGTCCTTGACTCAGGACGTTATTGGCCAGCATTTTATAGGGATTCTCTTAGATTTTTCAAGTCATATAGTCATTTTCAATTCATAGGGAATATCTCCAAGAGGAATGAAATTCCCCAATAGCCCATGTTATTCTGTGAAATTTTTGATGAATGGGGCATTGAATTCATGGGGCCTTTTCCAAATTAATTTGTCTTTTTGTACATATTATTTTCTATTGACTATGTATCTAAATGGGTGGAATCCAAGGCCACCAGGACTGATGACTCTCGAGTGGTTGTTGATTTTTTGAGCTCTCAGATTTTTAGTAGGTTTGGTTTAACGAGATTCATCATTAGTGATCAGGGTTCACATTTTTGCAATTGCAACATGAAAAATTTGCTTCATAAGTATGGGGTTGTTCATAAGGTCTCAACAGCATATCACCCCCAAACTAATGGACAAGAAGTAATCTCAAATCGGGAAGTTAAGATAATCTTAGAAAAATGGTACAACACAACATGAAATTTTGAAGTTTGCACTTAGATGATGAAATTTGGGCGTGCCATACAACTTTTAAAACCCCAATCAGAATTTCACCATATAGAATTGTGTTTGGAAAGGATTTTCACCTCCCAGTGGAGGTATAACACAATGCATATTGGGCTGTTGAACAATGTAATATGAATCTTTCAGATGCAGGTGAGCATATGAAGCTGTAGATACAAGAGTTGGAAGAAATTCTACGTGATGAATATGAGAACTCTCGGATCTATAAAGAGAAGAAAAAGGCTATCCATAATAGCATGATTCATAAGTAGAAGTTCCATATTGGTGAGAAGGTCCTCATGTACAATTCCAAGCTAAAGCTCCACCTGAGTAAGCTTTGTTCTCGATGGCTCATTCCTTATACTTTTACTGATGTCTACCCTTTTGGTGATATATAGGTTTTTCATGAGATTAGTGGATAGAATATTACTATCAATGGGAAGAGGCTCAAACAATTTTATGGGGATTTTCTAAAGAATATCGTGGAGGAAATCCAACTGATAGATGCCACATATGATACCACTTAGCAGGCTGTCCCTTCTCCCTACCTTTATTTATTGTCTATTTATTTAAAATACTTTCATTGAGGACAATGTAACTTTTAGGTGTGGGGGAGGGTTACATGTCATAGTTAGGATTAAACAAAAATAAAATAAAAAAATAAAATTGTGTTTTCATTTTTCATTTCCTTATTTTGTGTTTTTAGATAAAACTTTATCTTAAAAAGAATATCCAAAATCATTTTTCATGCTTGAGTCGATTTTACAGAAAATTCAATTATTTTTGGAATTTTTTTTTTCAAATGAATGTTTATATGAAATATTTTTCTAGAATTTTTATTTTCAAGTCATTGTCAGGTGTTTAATGTATTTTTGAAACCCATGCCTCATTAGCACTGACCAATATTTTAATCCCTTACCCGAGATATATTCTAATCCCTTTATTGCACATTATTCCTTTTAATCACTTTTTTGAGAGTCTCAGGTAATGTAGGGAAACTATAAATTTCCTTGATTTTTTTGAAGCCATAATATTCAAGTATGATACATTCATGATATAGGAAATCGTTCATTAAAAATCCCTTTGTACAATTAACCTCTATTTTTGGACACGTTGACATTTTATCCTTATTAAGCCTTAGAGACCATGAAATACCTATTAGGTAGCCACATTATAAGATAATATAACCCTAAGTACCAATATATTGTGTATATTATTTTTTTTATTTTTAGAATGTTTGGGAGATAGGGTATTTCCATGGTAATTTTGGGGAGAGAATCATTTTTATGGGTTGATATAAAGGGTGCCTACATTTTCCTTGGGAAATGGGTTCACAAGCCATATTACATCATTGTTTTACACATATTTCCCTCTTAATCTCTAAAAAGACTATACATTAAAAAAAGAGTTTTGTACATTGAAAAAAAGACAGAATAAAATAAAAAAATGGATTAAAGATGATGTTTACTCATTATTAGTCACTGCTTGGTTGTGACCCACAAAAATATACAATGGAGAGAGTGAGTTGGAGGTGATACACTTTGTGAGGGGTTGAGTGTGTAAATTCATTATGAACACTTGTGGAATTTTTAAATCTTTTATACATAATAGATTAAACACTCCTCTTCTATTTCATATTTTTAAACATTAAATCCTACCAACCATTGAGCCTCAGAACAACTTGTTGGAAGTCCTCTTGAGGGGCACACTAGTTTCTACCGGTAGAGAAATGAGAATCTTAGAAATCATATGGTAAGATCACATGAACTCTAGGAATAGAGCATAAATCCACTTCAATAAGTTCCTTGAGTGAAGATGGAGAATTTTTATGTGAGGTAGGTTGTGACATTTTACATGGGTGAACAAATGAAGTTGAACAAATTTTAATGTGAGAAATGAAAAATGATAGGAAAATTGATTCCATAAATGAGACATGATGAATTTCATTTCAAAATAATATTGGATGTATTCATGCTTTTGATTTAGTAATGAGACATGATTATGATATTATACTTTTCCCAAGAGTGAAAATGTTTAGGTGTGGAGGTGTGATCATACCACAATTCATTGTTTCATTTTCACCCTTACACCACTGTGTTAAAAATTTTTTGTATTGAAAATTATAAAAAAATAAAAAATTTAACTTCATATTGGATTCCATTATATTGTGTTTATCAATATTAAAATGGTAAATGTTACCTTTTTGATGATTTCAATATAGGAGGAGATGATTTGAAGGGCCCATGATGAAGTGGAAGAAAAATGGGCCAAAATTGCATGGATCCATGAAAACCTGTCCACTGTTTTACCTGTTTAGAAAATTAAGTGCATCCAAATGGGCTCATATTTTGTATTCTAGTCTATAATTTAATGTTATACAACTATTATGAAGAACTCCACGCACAATTCTATAATTAAAGTGGCCCAACCGACCTGATCTATCCAGAACACTGAATTTATGAGAAGTCAAAAGTGGCGTTATGTAATATGTCCTTATATCCAGATCCACTTGTCCAATTTTTTCCAAACGTTCAGTGGAGATAGTCAGGAAGTAGGGATACAACTTTCTAGTTTTTTCAAAAGGTATATTAGATTTTCTAATGGATGAAAAGTGTGGTAAAAGTGGTTTGAAGAAATCTGTGTGCCCAAAACCACCTTCCAATTTTTCTATAAAATGGAACCTTGGGATCCCCATTTAGGAGTTCGACCAGGAGGCAAGGTTCTTCAATTTTGGAGTCCAAAATATGCCTC
This sequence comes from Viscum album, assembly GCA_963277665.1. Taxonomy (NCBI): domain Eukaryota; kingdom Viridiplantae; phylum Streptophyta; class Magnoliopsida; order Santalales; family Viscaceae; genus Viscum; species Viscum album. The sequence continues at coordinate 368,632,722 of OY728131.1, forward strand.
CCAATCATTCATAAATGTTCTGGAGTCTTGGGGAAGTACTACATCAACATCTTCTTCTTCCTCCCCTCCCATGAGTTTCTAAACCCCTTGTGGTCACCCGCGGAGGAACACAATGTAATCCCAAGCTTCATACTTGTATTATTTTGAATTATCTTTTTAATTTAATGTTTTATGTTGTTTTTATTCATCCTATCTTTTTATTTAATTGATTTATATATTGTTATGTTATACTCAAACTCAAATGATCTTGTTTGGGGTTACCCTTTCATGTGATGTTTCATACACCGTTAATCCCCTTTTCCTCCCTCATTCAGTTGCAGTGTTTGTGTGGTTCATCTTGGTCAATTGAACTCACATATGCACTATCAAGGCCATGTAAATTTATTTCATGGTATCAAAAAGAAATAACATACAATCCTAGACATCACATCTAGTTCTTCATGTGTTGCCTTGGTGAGTTTCAGTTATGAAGTCGAACACAAATGACCCAATCATCAGAGGTGTTTGGTGAATCATTGTGTGTTTTCGATAGAACCCTAGGAGGTATCCTAGTATAAAATCAGTAAAATTATAATTATAATTTATTCATGGTTGATACATTACTTTAACTCAACCATTTTGTAAAGGTATGATTCTTGACTGGGTATTAACACCCATACCGTTGAGGGATTTTCCAAAAGAGATTCATGATCTTCCATTCATCCGTACATGAGTATGGGATGGTTCAAAATATAGAAAGAGATTCCATTTTCTTGATATTTGATGTGAGATATATATAATGAGATCCAATACATTCCCAATATAACATTAGATTCCACCAATGTAAGGATTTAGAGATTCACCAGAAGAATATTCCCACATATTTTAATATGAGAAGACTCCAAAATTTGGGTTTAATTTATCCCAATACTAAGGTGTTTTTATAGATATATCTATTTCAATCCATAAAGGTGTTGATTCAAAAGTTCTATAAAAATTAGAGGAAATCAAGTAATGTGTAGAACCAGAATCAAATAAAACTTTTTTATATTATTTAGTGAATACGAAGTGCACCTTGTACGACTTTATTTTAATTTTCCACCTCAGTGGTAGTGATGGAATAATATTTCACTTTATCATTTGGATTTGTTGGTTTCTAACATTTATTACCCTCAATGACTTGTGGTTTAGTGCAATTAATTTCATAATGACCTTACTCCCTATATTTAAAGCATTACACCAGGGGTGGTTCATTATGAGGTGTCTTCCTTTCTTCTATAACATTGGTTGGCTTCTTTATGTTTCTTTATCATTCATGAGCTTGATGAACTTCTATAACATGATTGAATAATTCCACTATCCCTTTGAGGAAAATAAAATGGTGCTTCTTATCACATTTTTGGCAAGTGGGTAGTTGGATATTATTTCCTCCTTTTTCATTTGATCCACCATATTTAAAGTACATTCTTCTTTTCTTATCTCCATGTCCATTATACCATTCTAAAACTCTATCTGTACTTTGAGAGAACATCAAACTACTTCTTCATAACACCCAAATTTTTAGGTATATGTATCATTTCTACAATTTGGTTTTAAACCTCTATAGAATCTATTAATTTTGATATCATTGTTGATAACAAAACTTGAGGCATATCTTACAATCCTTGTAAAAGTTTCCTCACAATCCCTGAAATATTCACCCTCATTTTTCTTAAACTCTAGGAATTATATATCTATCTTTTTTTTTGAATATTTCAAGGGAAATAATTGTTATGTAATAACTTCTTAAGGTCTTCCCAATCTATTTCTTCCATTTCATCCTTTGGATAGGAATTATTTATCAACACCCACTATTGGTCAACCTCTCTATTTAAATGATATATAGCCAAGGAAAATTTCCTCTTCTACTAATAGTTGAGCATAGAAAATATCTTCTCTATTGAGTTAACATACTATTACATGATATGTTTATTGGAATATTCTCTAAAATTAAATGATCATTGTCATATAAAGGTCTCTATGTTTAGTTACTCCTTGGGTGAAGGCAGATATTCTATATGGTTCATGTTACTATTCATAACCTTAGAGAACTGGGTAAGAATCAATATGTAGTTTTGAACTCAAACTCCCATTTTATTGGGAATTTTATTTATAAAATAATTGCATTGTACCTCATATGGGTTATTGGTTTGGTTTCTCCTTTATCATACTGTTTTCTAAAATATAAAATGTTTGAACAAAACACAAGTCAAAAAAGCATGAATAAATAATTTATCCTTATGTGAAACTTAATTATAAATTCATATCTTATAGGATATCTCTGTTTATACCTTTTCCAAAATTATGATTTTAATATTATGTACTTTAATTTTTTTCTAAAAATAAAAGAAATAGCTACTTTACCTATAAATCCTTTATAATGGTTTTTATAAAACTCGTGATTAATTAGAGAATATCCACCATGAGTGTCAAACTAGATATGCAACAAGGATTATTTATGGTGCACTAGGTGATAATAAAGTTAATACCCAATCAACATGTTTTGGGGTTATTACCCCTAGGTACATTTGTTCCAAATCAACATCTACCTATAGTATCTAGATAGGTATTTCATTGTTTATAAACCACATGATCTTATGCTTTACCAAAAATTAGGATGTTTACAGATACTTAGATGCATCCTTATGGTTTTAATTAATGTTTTCTAATCCTAATTACCAAATTTACTAAACCATATGATGATAATAAATATAGTGACCTAAATTTTTCTTACATGACTATTACATCATTTTTAAGATAAAAAACTAAATAATGATAAAATCTTGGTTCTAATGGTTTAGTATCTTGGTAAAATTAGGCTCATACATAACTTATAAATAATAAAACATAAAAATTATTTAAATAATTATTATTTATACTTATAATATCTATCACATTATTATAACTATATATAATCACATGAAGATATACATCAGAAAAGGGTTGAGCTAAAATCCTTGTAAGAGGAGGAATATTAGGGGAGGAATAAGGGACGTGAATCAATTGTACATTGGTGAACATAATTAACATCATCATATCATAATAATAGGATCATAATCATAATAATGAGGAAAAAATATGACAAATGCATAGAATTTGGCATATGAATAATAATTAAACATTATAATGTAGTGGTCAAATAACACACATATTTATGAACAAATCTAATATCAATTTTTACTCATAACATATATGCATAAATCATAACATTATAATTATGAACAAAGAAAGAATCATGTTAAAACATTATACACTTAATATCATGATATATATCACATTTATGAACATATTACAGAAAAATATAATTATTATCCCACCTATCACATCATTAAATGATCATAATCATCCATGCCACATGGAAAGACAACATATAAAAATCTTAGTCATGAAATAAACACATGGAAAGGAATGAGTTTCATAAAGGATTTTACATATCATATTTCATGAAATAAACTTTGGGGGTTCCCAAATGAATAAGGGATATCATAATTGCAAATAAAATTTCATTTTTCTTTGAATACTAAACAACTCAATAGGATTAAAATATGTGTTTTTGAAAAAATAGTCTTTTTGATAAATATTTGTATTTGGATTAGAAATATTTTTGGAAAGGTTGAAAAATTTATATCCTAATAAAGATAAGGGAAATAATATTGAAATACATTTTAATTACATTATAGGAATATACATACTAAAAATTATATGAAATAGGTTATAACCTAAACAAGATATAGTTGGGTTCAAGAATCCCCTTACCTTAAATCCCATTGTAACGCCCCGACCCCAGCTACCCGGAGTCGGTGCATTACTTCGTAACATTGGCATGATCACAAAAGACCAAGTCTCGAAAGACCGATTAGTTTAGTAGCCTTGGAAACACTAGATACATTCATAAGTCTTACATTACATCATAAAGTGAAAAACTAATAACAAAGTCTTCATAGTCCACACTCATATCCTCTTCTGACTATCCCTGCAGTTCATTCCTAAAATACTTCTTCACATCCTAGAAAATATTAAAACATTGAAAGGGGTGAGCTCAGATGCTCAGTAAGGATAACAATATTGCGGAAGCTTTCATAAATAAACATAAACATTTAAGGCAATGTATGACTAAAACAAAAGCCTTTTAAACTTGAACATCAACATAATATGGCAAAAGTAAAATGAGATAATGCCATTTACTTCTTCACATGGATATTCTACTGGTCGAATAATCACATGTAATATCAATAACCACTTTCATAATGATGGAATGAATAATGCCAGACTATCATAACCACGTAGTCAAGGCCTCGTGCCAAGACCACAAATAAGATTTTGTCAAGGCCTCGTGCCAAGACACTAGTTTGTCTCATGAGACCTACCGATGCATCGAGGAGCTATAGCGGGCTCCACCCGTCACTTATTAAGTCCAACGCATTCCTCATATGAACAGGTTTAAACATATCAAAAACCATAACATAATCGTATCACATAAAATATGCATAAAGGAAACATAAAATTTCCACATTCCAATCACAAGATATCAATACAACACATTGATATAATAAAAACACTTTCAAAACCATTTTCAATACCAAAATAAAAGAAAATTAAAACATGGTATTTATTTTTCTTTTAAAAAAAGGTATGGCTTGTAGAGGAAGCCGAAACTCAAATAATGGTCACGACGGTGGAGAAGTCGTTGTTTCCGCATATGTACAGAAAGAAAAAAATTACCTTTTTTTCGTTTAGTAAAACGATTCGTATAAAAAAGATTCTTTTTGAATAAACGTAAAAGTCAAAGGGGTTTATACACCGTATAAAAGAAAGTTGTGTATAAAACCAAATATGCCTCAATGAAAGGAGATTGAGACGAAGTCCTTAAAAAGATCATTTTTAAAATAAAATAGATCTATTATGTGTATTCACTATAGGTACACATGAATAAAGTAAAAATACAAAATAGGACATAATAATATCATGACATAATTTGAAAGTAGGAGATTAACCCAAAGAATGGAAATTGGGCTAAGAAGTTCCCTTACCTTGCGTCCTGTCCTGACTCGACCGTTCTTTAACCTCCTGAATAATAAACTAGAGTTAATTTCTATTTACTTAAGAACCTTTTTCATGTTCATTATTCCTTTTATATCCCTTATTACCATGTTATTAACATTATGTAATTATTTAAGTTTATAACGGTCATTTTGTCGATCTTAGGTACTTGAGTCAAAAATAAAATTCTTATAATTACAAGTCGTTCATGTGGTGATATATCCATTATATCCAGAATTATGTTCATGATGTAGATATCATATATATAATATATATCCAGTATATTCATGTATTTATAATATTACATAACATTTAGAGGTAAGAAATGAAATTCACCATTCATGGAGACGGTAAGCCGTACGTACGCATGAACGCTACTTTCATTTCTATTTCGTATTTAATGGAATGAAATCATAATTATATAAAAGTATAATATAGTTCCAGTATAATATCATATATAATATCATTTACTCCATCCTTTATACATCCCACATATGGCATTAACGATTCACATCACTTTGAGGGGGCGGTAGTCCGCACTTCCTAAAATGAAATTATAGCGTTTACCCATAATGGAAATCATATGGTATGCCATAAATGAGAAATACAGAAGCATAAGTAAAACATAAACATATTATATATCCTATATAAATATAGTGACATCTTAATGGCCATCTTTTAAGATGTTATATGAGTGTTGAACAATCATCGTTTCGTGAGGCAAAAATTCGCCATCCACAGAAACCGTATGTTCTTTAACCATTAGATGTAGGTGTGAGTAAGTGTAGCTCGAATCCTTATTATAACAACATCCTAGTATATTGAGGATACTGGTGTTGTTACAAAAGAAATTAATAAAAAGAGTTTAGGGGGTTGGAGAAGAAAAATAAAACAAAACAACATTAGAGAAGACATTACCTCAAAATCGGGTAACTCTTTTTGATTTGAGCCAAAGGCTTCCTTGGGAAGAGTTCTGCCCAATGTGAGGCTTCTAGGAGTAAGAGGGGGAAGTTGGGAGATTATTTGGGAAGAGTTTGGCCGATCCAAATGGTTTGAAAGTGTGAATGAGGTGGTAGAGGTGGGGGCCTTTTATAAGAGGAGAGGAGGGGCACTCTTGGAAAGTAAGGAAATTTTACATTATTATACAATGATTTTCGGATTCTAAAGGTCCCACACTTATATAATTCGTGGCTAAGGTGATAAGGGTTCGAAATATACCCATACAATAGTATTTGGACAAGTGTAAGACTTTGATTGTACATTATCTTTTCATTTTATTAAAATCGTTAAATAATGAGGTCATCGCTGCATCATAATGATGTCATAAATAATTAAATTTATTTAATGTCTAAAAATTATATAAAAAAATACTATGTTGTAGTAAATATTTTTAGATTTACAATGACTATATATAGTCAAAAATATGACTTGTATAACCCCATGTAAAAATTGTTTTAGTAAAACATTTCATGTTTGTGTCATTTTTTTACTTTAACATTAAATAAAAGGTATTTATGTCATTTTCTAACTAAAGTGGCTCCATGGGGTCCTCAAGTTGACCCATGGATTGTCTTGGTCGGCCATGGCACATCCAATGATGGTAGGACATGTGTCAAGCTCATCTCATATTATTAAAACATTATTTTTACCTTAAACTACACTAATTACCTCTAATCGCGATTAAGAACTTAAAAGTTACTATTCACCAAAAATTATTTTAATCTCATTGAACCACATTTTACTTATTAATGACAACCATGTATGTCAGATTTTTGAAATTCAAAACACAGAAGTGGTAAAATTTCATTTAAACGAAAAATCAGTTTTTATAAATACCACTTAGTGGTTTCACTATTCATCAAAAATTGAAGTTTTTCAGAATAAGGCCAAAATTTCATCCTAAGATATAATTGATATTCCGAATTCAAAAATGATGTATATTTTACAAAATTCCAAACATATAAGTTGAATTAATTAATTTTATAATTAATTCCTGCTGTTACAACAAATAGCGGGTTTTTAAGAAACAATTTATATCAAAAGATTGGCAATTGTTTATGTCCAATTTCAATGTTAAATTAATTAAAATGACCACCATTGGATAAAATGGTAAAAATATATTATAATTATACTTTAAAACCACTAAATAGTATAATTTACCACAATAAATTATTTTGATTAAAAAAGTTGTTTTAAGTATTTTTTCACTATTCATAAAAATTTGGAAGTTCTCAGAAAATTACAAAAAAATCAACATAGGCTAATTTCAATATTAGGAATACAAAAATGAAGTCCATTTTGAAATATAAAATTTATATAAATTTAAAAAGTGGTTATTACTATTCATAACGGCTACTTTGATTAGTTGCGGTGTGTTAGAACTCGAAGTTGCGTACAATGCAAGCTATTGCATTATTGAATGAGAAGCGTATCATGGAAGCTCGGGGTGTTACACCCATTTTATTTTGTCACTTTTCCAAACCCTAAATAATAAACTAAGGATTATAAAAACATTGAAATAGATTTGAATTATGTTCATTTTTCTTTCACTCTTGATCAATTATAATCATTGCGTTCTATTCCTTAATTCCAGTTGTTAAAGGTGAAACATTTTGATATCATATTTTCCTTAAAATATTCCATCTTTATTCGATTTAATGAGATTAATTAATTAATATTTATAAATAATTAAGATTATCTAAAAAATATTATAAATAGTTATATTTTTACATTTATATATTATAAATAATTTATTATTATCATTCATAATTGTTATGATAATTAGTGAGTTGCAATATCCTTGTGGGTTGTCAACCGACCGTTGACCAGACATTACCAAAAGAAGAGGAAAGATAAGTATGAAATATAAATACATTATAAGTATTACTATTAAAGTATATAAATATCATTAATATAATTCTAAAATACTAATAAATTAATATTATAACATTTTTTTGAAAGGAATAGAGATAAGGAGGAAGATAAGAGGAAAATGAGAAGAAAGTTGATGAAAACTTACCCTCTTCTTGGTGTTTCTTATTTTCTACAACACTAGACTCATTGAATTCTTGGAGGTTTTTACTTTGGAACATCCCTAAGGATGATATGGGGATTTATAGATAAAATTCCAATGGATTTTTTTTTCTTTTGGGGGTAAGAGAGGAGTGATTTTTCAAGGGAGGGGTGAGAGCTAATTTTTACTTTAGTCAAAGGGTATTTTAAGGATAAAATATTGAATAAATTATTATATCCAAGGTAAAAATTTAAATAGTAATATTTTTGATATTATGAAATATATTTTAAAAAAATAAAATTTTATGTACTTTTAATCACTTTATAACTTAAATTTAATATTTTAATCAAAATGAAATGGAAAAAATGGAAAAATAGTTTATTTAAAGGGACACATTAGAAATTTAGAATTTAGAAAATAATTTTTAGGTTTGGAATTTTAATTTCATGGATTTTTTAACTTATTAAACATGTTTTTGGTTGAGACTAAAATTCTAGAATATATTATTTCATTATCCTCCAATGGCTCGAAGGCCTTCATTTTTTTATTGATTTTGATAATCCTCCGTAAAGGGGTGAGGTGGAACCCTTACAAGGCCCGTAAGTGTAAGTACTACATGGCCCATAGGACTTAGAGGAATTCATTGCCCGTAGGCTTCAAACATTACATACAACCCAGACTAACTACTTGGAACTGCTCCTCCCCAGCATCTTCATCGTGAAATCAGCCCTCCACCTTCGCATGGATGTTCGGCTATGCATTCCCATGCATGCACAGGCTTGTCCCGATGGCAGGTTCCATACCCTCTTATTCTTGCAATCTATTTAGCTTCTGCTGTGGTTAAAGCTCCTTGCTCATCCTCCTTGTAGAGCTTATTCCATATAGGTTGTCTGGTTTGCATCTGCATTTAAGGTGTCCCGAAGGCCTTGAGGTGGCCCAAAGGCCTTACGGACCTGAAGGGCTGGGTGGCCCGAAGGCCTTACAGGACTCAGGGACCAAATCGGTGGCCTAAAGGCCCAAACGGGGGAATATTCCCGACTTCTACAGTGCCAAATAGTGCCTTCTACAGTTCCCGCTGCAGTACCTGCTACAGTACTAAATAGTTCCCGCAACAGTGATGCTACAGTACCTGCTACAGTACTGCTACAAATACTGCTACAGTACTGGAAATTCTACCTCCGCCTGGATTTGATCTCTGGTCGTTTGGATGCACTTACGGAGCGCTTACCAACCGGGCTAAGGCTCATGTGCTATTATTTCATTATCACATCATGAATGATGTAATTTAAAATGCACTGATTACGAAAAAACTATATTTTTTTACTATTCACCAAAAATTGAAGTATTTTAGATAATTACCAAAAAAATAACCCTTATAAAATTTCTACATGATGATTTTAAAAATTCAACTAATTTTTAAAAATTAATTTTTAACATAGGTAATTTTAATTTTTAATAAAAAAATATGATATTTATGAAATGCATTAAATTACAATTTATTTATAAATATCATTATAGTTTCTTTGATTTTTTAATATTGATAGTAATTTTATGGTATTATAATATATATATATATATATATATATTTAAATTACTCATGATAAATATTATTTATATTGAAAATTATTATTTTGAGGTCAAATTACTATTCTAACAATCATATTACTATTCATAATGGCTATGTTATTATTCCCAATGACTAGGTTATAATTAAAATGACCATATTACCATTCCAAGGGTAATATTACCTCTTATAAATACTACTTTATTCCTTAATTCAAAATTTAATACAATTCTTCCCAAGGTTCTATATTTTTATATTCTAGGATATTGATTGGTTTACTAATATTCTGTTTGTTTTCCAAAACATTGTTCATGGGGACAATGATTCTATAAGATTTGAATGATAAAAATTTTCTTATTCTATTTTTATTATTTTTTATTTTTTCCCAATTATAATTTCTGGAATTTTCATGGGTTTAGATATTGATTAATGTAACGATTCATGTTAACGAAATTAAATGTTTTTGGTTTCTCTATGTTTTTTATATGTGTAATAATATATAATATAATATAACACACTTGTATTTTGGAAAAAAATATAACTTATAAATTCTAGATCATTATATTAAGTGGTTAGGAAATTTATTTAAGAGGACATATGAGGATGACGATGGTAAATGAATTGAGGGATGTCTTGAGAGTAGTTATCTTAGAGTACTTTGTCAAGGTAGATCCTCTAGATATTTTTTAAGCAATCCCTTTATTTTGAGGCCCATGTTGTGTTGTTTTAAGGAGTATATTTTCCAATTTTCTTGTTTGTATTGATAATTTTCATATATAATATCTTTAATCTATGAATTTTTTTGTGTGAGGTAATGCTTTCTTGAATTTCATCTCAAATGTTTCTTTTATATCTTCCCATGAATCCATGGATTCTTCCTTATATGAATGTTATGAATTGAATTTGGATAAGTTTCATGGTTAAATCCTTATATTCAGGAGCATTCCGTATTGTTGGGAGTTCAAGTTTGAATTGTTGTGATTAATAGATTAACTTATATGGTACTTGGGGTATCTTAATGATAGAGATATCTACCATGGGAGACATTGTGGGTTAATTTTTCTTATAAAAAATATCCACCAGGTAAAATGGTTCCAAAATAAAGATTTTAAAATGAAAATACACCTTATAAAGGTTTTACATGATTAGTTTTGTTATTGATCATGGGTATTAACCAAATTATTTATTTTTATTATATAGGATCATCTCTCTTTAACTAAAGGATTAAAGAATGTGTCTTTAATATAAAAATAATTTTGGTGATAGTCTTGTATCATCAAGTTTTAAATTCACATTTTATTTTAAACTATAAATATATGAAATGGGTTTTTTTGTGGTGAAAATTTTTTATGGAAGGAAGAATTATAACACCCATTCAATAATAATTATTCTAATAAATTATTTTAATGATAATTTTAATAAAAATGGTTAAAATTTTAAATATTTATATTTATTTTCAAATAACTTTTGGGATGTGTAATTTATTATCACTATATTTTTAATATACTTTGTAAAGTGGTTTCTAATTTTTCCTAAAAGTGGGAAAGTATTTAAAATATTTGAATTTGATTTTTGGATATTTATTTATGATATTAATAGGTCATTTGATGTACCACTGAGGGGGGGGGGGTTAATTAGTTGTATAGTTTTAGAATTTATTTTTATAAATTAACCTCTGTGACATTTTAAGGCCCCGATACACTATTCTTTTAAACTATATCCCACCCATATTAAACTAAGCTATGAGAATTCAAATTACACTAGAGTTTTTACATTGTTTGATCTTGATGTGTGTACCTACTCATCATTATTTTTTCTTTGTTACCGAGACAAATATTTTATCACTATTCAATTTATATGATTAAAAATTCATGTGAAGGTATTATCTAATCTAAAGAGAACACAAGGTATGAATATCCATCATTCACTTCCCATTGTGATATGGGTAGGTATCATCCAATTCCAAAATACTATCTTCTAATATCAAGTTCGAAATTGTTTATACTGGAACCACAAATATCTTAAGAATTTCTTCCACTCTTTCATCTGAAAAAGATCTTTGGTGCATTTTAGGAAGTCTCTATATCTTAGAATGATATATTCTTCACCAATCTTGGTCTTCTATTTGTAAAAGAATACCAATATATTAACATAAAACTCTTCCTTCCATATCAAGCTTTCAGAACATTCGATGTATTCATGATAACATTAAAGAACACAACTATCTTATTAATTCTTAAATTAAATCCTCTAGATGATCAAAAACCAAACCTCTTTTCTACACACAAATAATCAATAATCTGTATCACTTATTGATCTTCTATTTTCCCTCTTCGATATAATTGTTCCATAGTCTTTCAAGATATCATATTCTATAAAAAAACCAGTTACCTATAATTTTATTTTTTAATATATATTCTCATTAAAAATTAACATAGAAATAATTTGTATATTTTGAATATATAAAACCTTCTTGAATTTAAATCTTGTAATATATTTCACAATTATTTACATTTAAATAGGTCAACAATCTCCCAATAAAACTCCAATTTTGATCATAATAAAGAATTTCAAATATTTCCATTTCAAATTACTTTAAATATCATTCAATAATCCTTCCAATTATATTCCATAATTGTTGGATTGAATAAAAACTTGACTAATATCGTATGATATTTCAAATTGATATCCAACATAATATCATCAAACATGGATGTCACTTGAAATTTTCTAACTTATAACCCTTATAAAACATCCAAGAGTCTTTAGATGACTCATAAAAAAGTTCCATGACTCTTATGAAATATCCTAACTTATCCAAATTTTCAACATGAAAATAATTTTTTTAAGAGTAAATGAATCTTATGAGATCTCAACAAATCTTATGATTTTGGAATGAATATTATAAAAATAGTACATAACTAATTTTCTCTATAATTTTAAAACTCAAAATTAGTATATAACTTCCTCAAAACCATATAAAAACAATTAAAACAACCTCATATCTTCTAAAAATCATTAAAACACCTTAAAAAACATTATTAATAGATTATAATTATTTTCATAAATAGTTGACAAAAAATAAAATGCTTCAACAATTCCATTGGGTTATTAAATCCCCCCTTTAATTTGTTATCAACACTTACAAATCATATATTTTAATATCAAACAACAATGTTGCATAGAGATAATTATCTTGACACTAAACCACTTGAAAATGTATTTTTTAAGAGAATTATATCCCTTGGTGAAAATAAAATTTCTAACCAAGTGATTTGGATGAACTTCCCCTCAATACTTACAATCATTCAACCTTTTCTACCCATTTTTTCAATAATAATAGCTCTAGATTCACAAAAACAAGAATACAATTATGAATTTTTCTCTCTCTTTGAAAACATAATATAATTCATAGTTGGGGTATATCGAAAATCCCTCAAATGAGATGGAAGGGATGAATATTCATGTTCATCCTTAAAGTCTAAAATATATCCTTTGGAATTAATTTTGTGAATATATTAGTAATTTTATCATTGGTATGAATAAATTATAGCCTTATGTACCCATTTAAAACCTTATTTTTGATAAAGTTAAATATTATGTTAATGTTATTAGACTAAGAGTGATGCATTGGATTTTTAGAGAGTTAAATTGTAGTTTTAATATTATAAGAAATTATGATTGGTTTCCCAATATTTATAATCAAGACTCTAGATATTATTTCATCCAGATCATTTAGGTATAGAAACTTATAACAACCACATATTTTCCCTATATGGTGATTAATGTGACTAGATTCTATTTCTTGCAGTTCTAGCTAACAAAAATTTATTTCAAAATAAAAATTCCACTTAAAGTTTATTTTTTGTCATTATAATCACCTGCTTAGTCATTATAAGTAAATATAAATGGATTCAGGTGTTGATCTCTTTTTTATATTAGCCCAAAATTTTGGGTTCTCTTGATTTACTTGAGAAATATTTTAGAATCCATTAAATGTGATTATTTAGGATCACTTGCTTACCTTTGACATAGGTTCACTACATAGAAATATCTAGTCTTAATGTAGTGAGATAAATAAAGTTACCAATCAGTTATCTAAACTCCTTTTAATTTACACTATATCCTTAACCATCTATTCCAAGATTTATCCCAACCTATATGGGTGTGGAAATTGGTTTGAAGTATTTCATATTGAAATTATTTAACAAATCCATCACATACTTCTACTAGTAAATAAATATGAAGTATTCCATTTATACCACTTAAAATCTAAAAAAAGTACTTCATTGATTCTATCATAGAAATATCAAAGTTATTCTTTATTTTTATAGAAAATTATATATATGAAATCTATTTTTCACCTGAAAAAATAATATCATCAACATAAAAAACTGAAATAAGAGTAATTAATTCAACTTCCTTCATATAAATTCTATTATCAACATTTCATTTAATAAATTTCATCTCTCTCAAGTAGCCATCCAACTTTTAATACCAGGCCTTGGGGTCTATGTTTAGTTAACAGGGTTAATTTTTTAATCCTATATACCATAGTTCCATCATTTACAAGAATAAATCCCTTAGGTTTCTGAATTTATAATTCTTCCTTTAACTATCCATTCATGAAGGTATATTTCACATAAATTTAGTAAATTCTACACTACTTGTAAATTTAAATAGATAGAAAAATACTTATGGATTCCAATCTTACAACAAGAGAAAAACTTTCTTCAAAATTGAATCCCTCAACCTATGAATATCTTTTGAATACAATCCTGACCTTATTCCTTGAAACGTCCCCTTTATCATTAAATTTTTTTATGAACACCCACTTTGTTTCAGACAAATTTTTTCCTTTTGGTCACTTGAAAAGATTACAAGTAACATTTATCTCAATATGATCTAGTTTATTATTCATCGAATAAACTTTTTATTTATGTTTAACAACCTTAGTAACTGAATGTAGCTCAATATAATAGATAAGAAATATTTGGTTTCCTATCTTCAATATATTTCTAGTTTTTTTAGGATAATTTTGATCTCCTAGTATATTATTTGCTTCCATATGCTTATTTAACTGATGATATTTCATTTTTTCATCATTAACAACCTATTATTTTTAACTAGTCTAATAAGAGTTAATATCAACACCCTATGGTTCATTTCCAACTTCTTCATAACTATTTTTCTTAGGAACCTACTCTATATATTCATCAGATTTTTCAATATCTATTTCAATTTGAACTTTAATGATAGATTAATTTTAAATTAAATCACATAATAATTTTGAACCATCTTATGAATCCTTTTATTCAAAAATCTATATCATTTTCCAATGGATAAATATCCCAAAAATACACCTTCGATAGATTTCTCATAAAAAAATTCTAGATTTTTATTCTTAATAGTCATAAAAAGGACTAACAAATACCCTCGAGTATTCCACATATTGTTTCTCTTTAAACCATTCAAGGGATCAATTTTTCTTAAGCCGTTACTTTGGGTTCTTAGGAAGTTATAGGTGTCTTAGAGAAGATGGAAGAAAGAGGGTGGAGATTAACATTAAATTTAAGCTAAAATATAGAAGGGGAGGCTTGTGGCATGATCTTGTAGGCTGCAACATGGTGTGGTTTTAAATATTATCTTGCGGTGTAACTATAGTACTTGAAACATGTATAGTGATCCATTCCTTTTGAAAAATTTATTACATGATTCTTAAAAATAAATATCTAATAATTAAAACCAAAGGATCGTAAATTACTAGTGTCTTTAGAACACCTGGTTTATAATACATAAAAGGAAACTAGAATATGGAATCCTTATTTTATTTTCCATTGTGAGCTCCTAAATCCATTTGATCTCTTAAAATAGCATGGGATAACCTGGGGAATATATGAAAGAAAGGGGTGAGGTAAAAATCCCAGTAAGCTAATAAACATGATAAAGAAACATAACATGTGAGTCAATTTATAATATGATATCATAAAAGATAAGGTACATGAGTAATCAAGTGGAATCATAACATAAATATCTTGGTATCATAAGATCATAGAAACATGGGAAAGAGAAAATGACATAAAAGATGACATAAACATAAGTCAAGGATATCTTCTAAGACAATATTATATTGTGAATATAATCCCATAATGGATTTGGTTCACTCACTAATGCCATATATGACATATCATTAGACTAAAACATTACCCAATGCATTGGAGGGATATATAATTCTGATCCCTCTATTAACATTAATTTCATGCACATACATATGAATGCCACATAATTATATCAATCATAATAAATAAACAAAATAATTACCCATTGAATGAAATGGGTTTCATAATCTTGTCTCATAACAAAATCAAAAGTGATTCCTTAAATAAGGCATTTGGGAGATGATCATAAGGATTATATTACACTATCAAAGGAAGGAAGAATAAGATAGGTATACATGTGAGAGACATATATACATAATTTAGAATAATTCCATAACTTTAAAGAGAGAGAAAGTGAGTGATAGAGAGAATGTTTATAACCAGAAAAAAAGGGTGGGTTAGAAAGATACCTTACTATAAGCCCAATTCATCATGTGTTTTCTTCATATCCATGAATAATAAAATCAAGTTAATTATTTACTTTATTAATAAACATTTCAAGATTATTTTTCCTTTTATTTTATTCATTACCTTGTCATATTAAATTACTTAACCAATTAATTTCACATCGTATGTTTTAATGATAAACGATTCATATGTCCAAAATAACTTTGGTAAGTTGAATAAGGTGAAATATATTATTAATTCACCACCTACAAGATGGTAAAAATGACACACTTATCATTTTTATACATAAATTTTACTTTTTAAACAATCCATTAAAAATGGTTATGAAAAAAATATATGTTACAATCATGGAGATGGTAGACCGTATGTATGCATGAGTAATATTTCCATTTTTCAAATATCATGATAGAAGTAAGGTAAGTGTTATTTAATATTTCTAGGATGATAAATATATCATAAATATTATATTATTTCTTTAAATACCCTTACACACACGATTCATGTGATGCAGTAATAAATATGAATTGCATCGCTTTGCAAGACAGTAGTCTGCCAAACACATGATCGACATTATTTTATTCTATATAGAATGAAAATTAAAAAGGTATAGATGATATTATAATTAAATAAGTATAATCATATCATTAATATCATATATAAACATTAGATACATCATTATATCCAACCGTGAGAAGTTGTGATGTAAAACCAATTACATCAGTTTGTGAGGTGATAGTTCGACGTTCATAATTCCAATTCCATATTTTTATATTTTCAAAGAATCAATTTTATGGTTGAGTGAGAACCTACCAAATATAAAAACACCTAGTGAAAAATTCAAAAAAAATCACCCAAAAGTTACTTTAAAGAAACACCAAGGATTAAAAATTCAAAAGCAAGCATTTCAAATTAAAACTAAGGTAGACATCAAAGCCTCAGGCTACATACCACTAATATCCATGCACATTGACATGAAAAATCAACTTTTTGAGATTGCATCATTACGTCATCACTGTCGAACATCCTCCTTAGAACCAAAACTGAGCTCATTTCCAACAATCAACCATAAAATAGGATCCATCAAACACCATAAAGAAACCACCATCACTAAATAGAAAATTTACATGACTGAAAACAAAACATAATTCCATGACTAATAGATTTAGATTGCTGGTGAGAAATGCCCGCCAGAATCCATCGTCACCACCGTTGATACACCATCATCACCGCCATTTAAGAATCACCACCAAGCGAACAACCACCAAACCACCATCAACACCAGGAATTTAATAGCATGCAGAAACAGAAATTAGGAAATAATCACCCTCATCATGAAGAACCACAGAAAAATATAGTAACCATATGAATCTAAATTGAATAAAAATAAAAAAACCAAAACCAAAACTATCTTCCATACACAAGATCAATAGTTTCACCTCCCATTTAAAGGAGGAATAGATGGTTGTTGGTCATGAAATTAACATAAAAAATATAATTATATGGAAGATACTGATGTTATTATATCATCATTATTTAATAATATTTTAAGGATGTGTAATAAGAAACAAAATAAAATGCTCAGTTGAGGGCATTACCTCTTCTTCAGACAACTTCTTTTAGTTTTCACCAAAATCCTACCAAGGATGGATTTTTGACCAAAACAAGGATTATAGGATGAGGGTAGGGAAGTATAGAATTAATTTTTTTATGTATTGGATGAACTAATTAGTTTTGGATGTTTGTAAATGAGGGGATATGGGGCAGACTTTTAAAATTGGTGGATAGGACACACTTGGAATTTTTGAAAATAATGAATTTAACCCTTGTTTTGATCATAAAAAAGACACTAAAATAGACAATTTAAGAAAATTAAAAGAGTTAAGGTATATATATTACCATAAAATATAAACTAGACAAGTTTTGGTTCATTTTTAAACCTTATATTTCTAGATTAACCCCCTAGTAAACATGTTTTTACATTAACCACGGTAAATAATTTTTACCGTTTTCACTATTAATTATGGTAAAAAATTAATTTTAACTTATTATATAATATAAATTATTATGATTAAAAATATTGAATACAAATTTCCATATTCAACTAACATAATTTTTAGAAATTAATTTTAAATTAAAGACATAGACGTGTCAAAAATATGATTTTCCAAAAGAGAAAACTTCAAAAGATGAAAAAGTATTTAAATAAAAATTAATTATAAAATTAATTCCAATGACCTAATTTGGATTAAATAATATACAATTAAACTAATTTTAGTTAAAATCACATTAAAATAAATTTGGTCTTGTAAATTATTTAAATGAAATGGTAGCTTTTAATACAAAAATATATTTTTTACTATTCATCAAAAATGAAACCTTTTAGAAAAATACAAAACATTCACCCTTTGATATTTTAGTTATGTTTATTTCATAAAATAATTTCATTTTGTAAAATATATTTTCTAAAATTAGTAAAAAATTAATTTTAAATAATGTGTTCAAAGTGTAACTAGACCGCATTTTATAAAAATATTATTTTTCAGAAAACATTTCTTTTTATTTTAAATGGTTTTATTTTATTTATAATATGTAGATAACCATTGAATTTATTTTATAAATTTGTAAAAATTATATTTTTTCATAATTTAGTAATTCCTATTCATAGTCTGCAACTTAACGGTTAAGTTATAATGACCATGTTTAAATAATGGAGTATCACATTTCATTTAGACCCGATGTTGCATGCATTGCAAGTTATCAAAGAGATTTAATTTTAAAAAGAAATATATATTAATGTATTGGGGTGTTAAATTATCCCCCCTAAAAAATTTCACCCTCTAAATTTCATATTACATACTAAGGTAAAAATTGGCGAGGGTACTTATGCTTCATCACCTCTTCTGGTTCCAATGTTATTTCCTCAAACTTATTGTCTCTCCACAACAATTTGACTAGGTGAGTTGTCATGTTTTGTAGAAATTATTTTATATGATCCAATATCATCACTATATTCTCATAATATGAAAGGTCTTTCTCCAATGGAACCAACTTTAGATTCAGTACATCTGAGGGGTCCGGTATATATTTCCTCAAGAGGGATACATGGAACAAATCACATACTTGGGATAGGTTAGGTTGGAGTTCTAGTCATTAGTCCACCTATCCTATGTGATCAAGGATCTTAAAAGGCCAATATCTCTAGGAATAATATTTACCTTCTTCCCAAACCTCATGACTTTCTTCTACGGTGAAATATGAAGGAACACCTTATCTTCGACGTCAAACTCTAGGTCTCATCAACAATTGTTTGCATAAATTTTCTTTCAAATCTGTATAGATTTCATGTAATACTGAATAGTCTGGAACTTCTATATCATCTCTTTGGAATGATCAGCTTCTATTATCTTACACTCTCCATATTTATACCATAATGTTAGAGTTTAACATCGCTTCCCATACAGAGCCTTATAAGGTGCCATTTGAATGATAGAATGAAAACTATTTTTACATGAAAACATTAATAGGGGAAGGTGCTGATCCTAACATCCTTATAAATCCATTGAACAATACCATAGAATATCCTATAGAGTTTTGATAGTTTAATCATAGTTTCCATCCATTTTATGGTGATAATCAGTACTGAAACCGAGTTCTGTATCCAACTCTTACCGAAGGCTTCTCTAGAACCTTGAGGTAAACCTCAGATATTGATCAAATAAAGTAAAGGGGAACTCCATTACATATTACCATTTCCCTTTTGTATATATTAGCATGTTTTTTAAGGTATAAATCTTCCTTGATATCAATGAAATTTACTGACTTTGTAATATGATCAACTACCACACATACAACATTATTTTCATTAGTTAATTTGCGGGGTCCTTTGATGAAATACAGGGTTATGTTTTCCAATTTACATAATAGTATAAAAAATGGTTGAATCATACCCTTATATTTCCATCATTTATACTTAACTTGTTGGAATACCAATTATCAAGATAAAAATTCCACAATCTCTCTATTTATGTTAACTCACTAGAAGTTTTTATTTATAACTCTATACATCTTAATGATTCCCAGATGAATAGAGAAATATGATCTATAAACATCATATATAATCTCCCTATTCAGATATAGTTTTTATGTGACACATATTAGGGTTCCAAATTTTATGACTCCGTATTTATCAAGGTTTAACTCCATAATATTCACTACCCTTTTTTATAGAACCTCATCCTCTTTATGGGCCTCCTAGATCCTCTAAAAATGGATGGTTGAGTAGTTATTTGATAAAGGTAGGATGGAGATCCTTTTACTATTCCCATATCCATCCTTTAAAAATCTAAGAATATTGTAGCCTTCTCAATTATCATCATTGATAAAATCATCGAATACTTTCCACTTAGAGAATCTAACACTTTTTTTCTTTCCCAAGATGGGAATGGATTGAGCAATCACAGTCCTTAATTATCTCTAACCATCTCCACTGGAGCATGTTAAGTTCCTTCTATGTGAATATATATTTGAGGATCTTATGATCCGTATATATTTCACACTTCTTCCCATAGAGATAATTTCACGAGATATTCAATAGAAAATATCACCATAGCTAACTCTAAGTCAAACATGGGATAGTTATTTTTAGGAAATTTCAACTACATTGAGGCATAGGTTGTCACTTTATCATTTTACATTAGTACACAGTACAAAACCTTCTTTAAAGAATGATGTATAACAAAAAAAGTTCCCCACTTGAGGGCAATTTAAGTAATAGTTCAGTGCTACACCACTTTTTTTTCCCAATTAATTTTTTTATTTTATTAAAATGCCACTTTAAGGAAAATTGGGAACCATACACGGACCCTCTAAAAACAAAGTTTCACCTTATATATTTCAAAATTCAAAATATACCTTAAGAACCCACCCACATCAATGCACCTTGAACAATCTCCAGACACCCTGTTACGAATTTCAAACAACACCAATTCCTTAAGCCATGAACCTCCATCAAAAGTTATCACGACGTGACCACTTCATTAGCCATTATGTTTACACCATCATCACGTCTATTTTTTCACCAACACATCATCGCCGTTCACTCCAAAATTCACCATCATCACCATCACCTGACTTCAAGCTACACATCAACGAACCCCAATACCTTTTCCAAAAAACACTCATCACCAGAAAAGAAGTCGATCCAATAGAAAAATTCATGTCTTTAGAGATCAACAATGCCAAACCAAGAAGACCTCGAACCAGGGGAAAGTGAAATATGCATCAAAGAAATGAGAAGACGACCACCCAGTCATCGCTAACCCTTCATTGTGTTCAACCTTTTCCACACCATCAACTCATCCATTTTACATCTCCATATCTCCACAAAAACCGGAATCTCCTCACCAAAAGCACCAAGAACCCCCCCCCCCCCCACCAAAATGCACCACACACCCGAAAACTCCTAAGGACCATCACACCCAATCAACTTGGAAGGGGGTTGTGGTTTGGGAGGCCAGATATGAGAGAAGAGAGGGACTCACACAACAAGTCATCAAGAAAGTATTAACGCGTTAAAGCTTCAATCAGAATGATAAAAAAAACACCAAAAAAACGCCACAACAAAACCGAAATATGGGACAAAATCATCAAGATAAAAGAAGGAAGAAATGGGAATGTAACCCAAAAGGAAGCCAGGACGAAGGAATCTAAGGGGATAAAACCTTGGAGAGAATAAATAGAATGAATAAAAAGGAAATGAATCCCTAAAAAAGGAAGACACGACGCTTATAAATCCAAAATTACCTATCCACTAAACCCAAAACCTCTGAGGATCTAACATTCTAGATCCAACCTAGAATGGAGCGGCGGAGCTCATAGTCAGACTACGGAGGAGACATCCTGTAAGAAAGCCCAAGCGATACAGAGTAGAGTGAGGTGAGGGTGAGGAAACCCTGAGTGGATAAAGTGGTAAGAAGTGAGAGTTTATAGAGAGGATAAATTGAGAGATATGGGAGAACCATAAGGAAACGAAGTGGAGGATCCATCACTGCTAAAGGAGAGAGAAACCCTAGAAGGAGGAGCGAGTTGAGATACAAAGGAATCTAGGATAGTGTGGTTCCATTGGTATGACTCCTTTTTTAACTCTTTAAATTTTTCTTCACATTCATTGGTCTTGAAAAACCTTTTTCTCTTCCACTTTATCCGGGTTAGTGTGTTTGAAAATTATGAAAAGTTTTTCCAAAATCTTCAGAAATACTCAGCTAGTCCTAGTAAAAAATTGTTCTCCATTATAGATTATGGTCTAGGCCAGTCCTCGATTGAATTTATCTTATAAGGGTCTACAAATATCCCTTTTTTGTGATAATATTCCCAAATAATAATACTTCCTTCATCCAGAACTAATATTTACTATAAGTTTCATATATATTGTCTTTTTTTAATTCCTTTAGAAAATTATTAAAATGATTCTCATATTCTTTCTTGATCTTATAATGTTTTAGAATATCATCTATAAAGAAAACCAAAAATTTGTCAAGGTAATACCTAAAGAATCCATTAATTTAAGTCAATAAATATTACTAGAGAATTAGTGAGTTCGAAAGGTATCACTATGAACTCATAGTGTCCAAAACCTTTCCAAAAGGTAGTTTTGGGAATATCTTCCTTGGTCACCCTTAATTTGTGATATCATGATCAAAGGTCTATCTTATAGAAATATTAATCCCCACATATTTTATCAAATAATTTATCTATTTATGACACGAGATACTTGTTATTTATCTTGATTTTGTTGAGATAATGATAATCAATGTAGAGGTGCATTGGCCCATTATAATTCTTGATGAAGAGGACTGGTGCACCCCATAGTGAAACAATTTAGTGTATAAATAATCTATTCAGATTCTATTGTAGTTTCTTCTTTACCTCCTAAAGTTTAAAAATTACCATTATATATGGATTCCTAAATATTTGAAAAGATATAGGTATAAGATCAATTGAAAAATCAACCTTTCATCTAGGAGAAAGACTAGGAAATCCTTGGATAAATACATTGGTATAGTCCCTCACAATAGGCATGTCTTCAAGAATGATCCTTTCATTAGTCTAAATCATTTGAGAAATACATGTTTATTATAAGGAAAAAATATACATACTTTATATGATTATACCAAAGGAGATTCATCCTTTTCCTTACACTGGTATAGAATCAAAGGGAGATTTATGATTCAGAGGGTGATTTCATTCTCTTGGAATTTTATTCTGGATCTATATAAGGAAATCCAATCCATTTCCAAAAATTGCATCAAATTACACTAAAGGAATTATCAAAAGGTTTTAAAAAAATTTTATTGCAAAAATATGGACAAGGGATGAGTTATTTTGTTGGGATGAAATAATTGACCCATTTTACATATTCACTAATAAATCAACTTCCATGTTTTGAGGTGGTTCTTGAATAGTTTTTGTAAAATTTAGTGGTTAAAAGAATACACAGAAACAAAATAAAAAATTACATTCACTATTATTCAATAAATAACTAACATACCTTTCACCACTTCATTCTCAGGATTAACCTCTATAGTTGTGATGGAATAATATCGCCCTTTCTCTCTAGGACTTGGAGGTTGTTATCATCAATTTTCATCAATATACCTTGGATTAGTGAATTGGTTCATATAGTGTCCTCGTTACTTGAAGCTGTAACATTTGACCCTAGCATGAGGGTTTTATAGAGCATTCATTTCTTTTAATACATTTGTGGGTTTCTACCATCAGCAATCACTAGCTAGGTTCCCTTCCTTCATGAACCTAAATTACTTCCTGGAACCCTTTAGAAAATTTCTAAGATGATTCTTTACACAATTTCTATAAGTGGGATGTTGTAATTTCTTTACACTACTAAATTTCTTCATCATACCACTAGATTTAAACTCCATTTTTCACTTATTATACCCTTGAGAGACCTGAGATTATATAATCTCCCTCTTGAATTTGAGGGAACATTATATAATATCCTCATAGTCATCAAATTCTCAAATTTTTTTAGATTTTACAGACCATATTTTAGACCACCAAATGATTGGTCAACTTTACTTTCAAGGAATATGAAGAAGTCAAAAGAATATCATACAAGTCCTGTGAAGTTTTCTTCATACACTCCAATAGATTCATCATCCTTTTTATTGAGGCTAAGGAAATCCCTCTCTTTTTTATGTTTGAGAGTGTGAGGAAAATATTTTTCAAAAAATATAATATGGAATTACTTACACTCCATCTCTACGATATCTTCCTCAAGCTTCATATTTTTTATCAACATTAACCATTTATAAGATTCTCCTTCCATATGATAAATAGACAACACAACCTTATCTTACTCAATGCATTTAAATACAGAGAAGATATTTTCAATGGACTTGATCCATTTTATACAATTAAAGGATCATAAGATCTAATAATTTTTTAGTCTTTTTTTGCAGAAAGGATTCAATTGAAACATTCTCTTTCTTGGGAAGATTCATCCATTCCTCATATTTCATTTTCTGATCAAAACTCGTGTTATCTAAGAAATTATTTTCATGAAGTTTTTGAATCCTTCTTCCATCATGTTGGACATATCATTTGTGAATTAATTACATTGCCCCTCATAATGGCTTTGGACTCTGTATTTCATATTTACATCCATTTGATGGAAATAAAAAGATAATTAAGGATGAGTATTTTTAAGGTATTAAATAAATATATGGGGAAACTGTGAACATTAGAAGGATAACTCATAAATTAAATATATTCCTTAACTTTTGAATTTCTAGGTTTCAACCTAAATTATCCATGATATATTTTCTAATATAAAATCTTATGGAAAATTTTTACCTTCATAATGCTTCATAAAGAGTTTGTGAATTTCCAAAACATATCCCTTGAGAGTCTCAAACTTGGTGCATAGTAAAGCTCATTTTCATGTACCAGGTAATGGTTGAGTCAATCCTAACATGACTTTTTTAGAGTTATTACCCATGGGTGCATATGTTCCAGAACCACATCTACTTTTAGTATCCTAAAATGGATTTAATTGCTTCAATATTATTTTTTCTATACTTCTCTAAATTATAGGATATTTTTCTATACTTAGGACATATATTTAAACTTATTCAAGGATTTATCCCTAGGGTTTCCCTAAAGTTTTATCATCATAGTTTCTAAAGGTTAACTAAAAATTTCCTTTGATACCAACTATATATTTCCATTCCTTTTACACATATTAATACATTAATATTAAACATAAATATCCAATAATTACAACACAAGGATTGTAAAGGCCTAATGTCTTTGGAATAATATGTTCATAATAAATATAAGGAAATTAAAACATGGAATCCTTATTTTAATTTCCATTATAAGATCCTAAATCCATTGAATATTTTAAAAATTCATGGGATCACCTAGGGAATTCATTAAATAAATTGGCGAGGTAAATATCCCAGTAAAGGAATAAAAATGATAAGAAAGAGTAACATGTGATTCAAAGGTATAACATGATATCATAAAATAGAAGGTACCTAATAATCAATTTGAAGAATAAAATAAAGGAAATGGTATCATAAGATCATGGAAACATGGGAAAGTGGAAAGGAATAAAAAATGACATAAACATAAGTTAACTATATCTACTAAGAAAACATCACATGGTGGATTGAGTCCCACAATGGATTAGGTTCACTCCTTAATCCCATACATAACGTTTCATGAGACTAAAACATTACCCAATGAATTGGAGGTATATATAATTATAGTCCCACATATCAAATTTATTTCATATACATTCATATGTGTGCCATATAAGGATATTAATCATATGAAATAAACATAAGAATTACCCATAGAAAGAAATGGGTTTTATAATCTTTCCTCATAACATATTCCAAATATATTCCTTAAAAAGGAATTTGAGAGATTATAATAAGGCATGTATTAAAACATTAAAGTAAGGGAGAATAAGTTAGGTATACATGTGAGAGAAACATATATATAATTTATAATAATTCTATAACTTTAAAGAGAGATAAAAAAAGTTAGAGAGATAATTGTCATAACCCGAAGAAAAGGGTGTGTTAGAAATATCCCTTACCATAAGCCCGATTCATCACTTGTGTTATTTATATCCATAAATAATAAAATTAATTTAATTATTTAATTTCTTAATTAAAATCTTCAATATTATTATTATTTTTATTTCATTCATTACCATTTCATATTAAATTACTTAACCAATTAATTTCACATCTGATTTTTTTTTGTGATAAATGATTCATATATCCAATATCACATTGTTAAGTTGACTAAAGTCAAAGATATTATTAATTAACAATCCCTAGAATGGTAAAAACGAAATAATTATCATTTATATATATAAATTATAATTGTTAAACCATCTATTAAATATGGTTATGAAAAATTAACTACATTACAATCATAGAGATTGTAGGCCGTATATACATATGAGTAACCTTTCCATTTTTTTTGAATATCATAATGAAAATAAGGTAAGTGTTATTATATATTTAAAGGATTATCATTATATGATAAATATAATACTATTTACTTAAATACCCTTACACATACCATTCATGTGATTCATTAATAAAAACAAACCACATCGCTTCGTGAGGCAGTAGTTGTCGTACATATGAGCAATGTTATCATATTCTATATAAAATGTAAAGTAATAAGTTATATATGATATTTTAATTATATAAGTATAAATATATCCTAAATATAATATATAAACATTATATACATCATTATATCTAGTCATGAGAAGCAGTGATGGAAAACAAATTACGTCGGTTCGCAATGCGGTAGTCCACCAAACACACGATCAACAATTTCATTTTCCATTTATGGGAGGAGGATATGGATTTAAGCAATGAAATTAAAATAAAAAATATAATTATATGAACAATAATGAGGTTATTATACCAAAATGTTTTTATAATATGTTAAGGTGGTTGAGTACGAAATAAAATAAAACGCTTAGTTAAGGAAATTACCTCTTCTTCAAACAACTTCTTTTGGTTTTCACCGAAAAGCCTTCATAGGTTGGGTTTATGACAAAAAAAAGGATTAAAGGATGAGGTTATGAAAGTATAAAAGTGATTTGGGTAGGTATTTTCCTAAAAAATGGGTTTTGAATGTGTGTAAATGAGAGGAGAGGGGGTGGTCTTTTATATGTGGGGGAGTGAACACACATGGAATTTTTGAAAAGAAAGAGTTCTACACACATTTTTCTCATTACACAAGGATAAAAAATGGACCATTTTTAAACTTTAGAATATATAAGGTAAAAATATGACCATATAATATGAATTAGAAAAGTTTTGGGTAATTTTTAACACTTATCATTTTAGTTTAACCCCCAGTAAACCCATTTTACCTTAACCACGATAAATATTTTTTTTACGGTTTTCACTATTAATTATGGCAAAAAATTAATTTGAAATTATTAGATAATATATATTATTATTATTCAAAATATAGATTTTTTTAAATTCAAATCATATAATTGGTATATTTTTTTTTAAAATTAAATCCACAGACATGTCAAAAAATATTTTTCAAAAAGAAAAACATTCCAAAACTGAAAAAGTTTTTATATCAAAATTCAAAATGAAATTGATTAAAATGACATAATTTGGATTAATTATTATATAATTGAACTAATTTTACTTTTAAAAACATTTTAAAATAAATGGGGCCTATAAATTCTTTAAATGAAAATGAATTTTTAATAAAAATTAGTATTTTCACTATTCATCAAAAAATAAAACTTTTTAGAAAAATCCAAAAACTCCGCCTAAAATAATTTTTATATTATGATTTAAAAAATGAATTTATTTTTTTTTATTTTTTATAGAATTAGTAGAAATTAATGTTAAATTATGTGTTCAAAGTCCAACTAAACCAGCTTTTATAAAAAATACTATTTTTCAGAAAACATTTCTTTTTCTTTCGAATGGTTTTTATTTTATTTCTAATAAGTATATAAACATTGAATTATTTTACACATGTGTAAAAAATATTTTTTTTATAATTTAGTTAGTATTATTCATACCCTCTAAATCAATTACTAGGTTATAATGGCCATGTTTAAATAATAGAGTATCACGTTTCGTTTAAACTTGGTGTTGCGTACACCAAAATCTATCAAAGAGATTTAATTTTAAAAATAAATATATATTAAATTATCAGAGTGTTACAACATAGTGTCTTGGTATGAGGTGTTTTTTTAACAACCTAAGATTAAAGATTATATTTTATTTTCTTTAGAACTTAATGTGACACACAGAACACTGAAACAAAACAAATCGTGAAACAATATTTAACCGTTAAAATTTAGACATAAAAATAGAATGTAAAAATGGTTGAAAACAATAATGAAATATATTTACAAATAAAAATAAAGTTCATTATTAATACTATGGAAATTTTGAAAATTCAATTAGTATAACTAAATAATTAATAATACTAATTTATACATTAACATATAACCTTTCAAAAAATTGGATTTTTATATGAATCTAAATATATTTTTAATAAAATATATTTTTTATATAAATAATATATTAAAACCAACTTTATTATTAATTTATAAGAAATAATAATAATAATAATTTATATTTTTTTAAAAAGTTATTTTCTTATGAAAATAATTTTCATTATATATTTATAATTTAATTTAAAAGTTAAATTATATAATATTATAATTTTAATTTGAAAAAATAGAATTAATTTTTGGATTTATGACTATAAAATTATATTATGATGAATACTTTAATTTATTTCTGAAATAATTGGGTTTTAGGAGAATTGTGAAAAATACCGATATTGCTAAAACCATCACTTTTATGAAATTATATTTACACAAGAATGACTTAAAAGTTTTTGAAAAATTTTCCATATAAAAAAATATATTCATAAATTAAAATAAACAATTCAAAGTTACTATGTTTCATTTATTAAACCCATGTGAAACATTTTAGAAACTTAAGTAATATTTTACTCCTAAAACTGTTTTTATTCATATATATTAAAAAATTTATTTTCATCCAATGTAGAAATTAAATATATAAAAATATATTTTATATTTTATATTAACATGATAATACTATTTATTAATGAAAATTTCATTTTTTGTAATAAAAGTATGATTACTAAGATTAAAGTTGATGGCCATGATATTGTCAAACCTGTTCTTTTCAAAGAATTATTTTATTAATATTATTTAATTTTCATCCAATAAAATACATTATTCTATTAAAAAACATGTATTTAACATAATTTTTAATACTATATATAAATATATTATCACTCATTAAATTGGAAATCAATACTAAATGTTGTTAGAAACATTTAATGCTAAAAACAACATTTTTCTACAAATAGTTTTTCTATAAATTAGATGTTTTCATTTAAAGGATAATTATATATTATATAAAAATTTAATTAGAATATATTGAGTCTAAATTTAGGTTTATAAAATAAAAATTTGGTTATAAGTTTTAACATATATTTTTAATGAAATATAAATTACGAGGGTAAAAACAAGTCACTAAGGTAAAAAAAATGGTAAAATTTAAAAATCTAGTGTTAAAAGTGTTTAAACATGTTTAAAAATGTTTAAAAATGAGTGGTGGTGGATTTATATACCTTATATCACCACAAAATCCATTATTTATCACTTTTTTAACCTCTGAACCTTGAATAACGTCTTTCCATTATTCAAAAATAATGGGTGTTCAGAAAAGTACCCTTTATTCACTTATAAAAAGTGACACTTCAAACCCTTAATGGTACACAAATTCCAAATAATTTATTTTTTAAAATTTTATATTTTTATACTCCTTTGGTCCTATATCAATTTAATAAGCCCCTTTTCACTATAATTTATCTTATACCCTTCATTTCTAAGGAGACTACCAAGATAAAGTTTAAGGTTACTAAGTGAATATTACTTAATCCTTATAATTTTCTTCGTAATATTTATATTAAGAACCTATACTAAATATAGTAATATAAATAACTAAAAAATTATTATTATATTAATGTTTTATTATATTAATGTAACATACATTATTTATTCATTTCCATTCACATAAAAAAAAGAACAGCTTTAACTGTGCGTTGTGTGGACTACCACCTCAATGAAGTAACATTTTTTTTTCATATTGATTTTTATTATTTATCTAAAACTATAAAAATATGATTAAAAAAATTAAAAAAATAATATAAATAATTTCATTATTATTTTTTATTATGATATTTCACACTTCCTTTACCATACTCACCCATCGAGATATATTGTGTTCATGTTTGGGGTTGGTTAAACTGCCCACTTGAACAATGATATAAAACTATATCATGAATGAATATGGGAACTTAAATAATTACATTATTATAATTTAATAAGAAATTAATTTTTTATTTTTGATTCTGGAATGGCTATGTTAAGTATTTAATTTATTTTAAAAATATCATATTCATTCACTAAAATTACCAAAATAAGTCGACACTGGTTTAATTTTCATGAAAACATAAGGAAAAAAATATAACAAATAAGTAGTATTTGATAATAAATGGTCTATATAAAACTAAATATAGAATAACAAGGTTTATAATAAGGTACCTAATAAACTTAATTTTATTATTTATGAAGTCATGCTCATGTACAGAATGAATTAGGAACTTAGTAAAGCTTTGTTGTCACAAATTCCCTTCTTTGAGTTATATTTGTATTATTCACTTAATTTTGTTTATATGGTGAATATTATGAAAATTTAACTCATGAAAACATGAAAAATATTTCATTTACAATATTATAAGTTTACTTTCATGCTCTATCTCATTCAAGGGGGTTTCAATTGAAATGTTACCCAAGCCATAACTGTTTTCTTGACTCAAATTCTTTCTACTTGAGTCATAAATTCTCTACTTTATTATGATATTATAATCCCCTTTTATCCACCAAATTCATTTTATCTATGGTATTTTATATTTTTCTCCGATGATGTTAAATTTTTCATTAATATCATCTTTCTTGATAAAACACCTTCTCAAATAAAAGTTTTATGTTAAAAAGAATAACTCCCATTATTTCTAATATATTTTTTTCTCAATGTCCATATTTTCATTCCCTCCAAATCTATCCTCTATTTTTAGAGACTATAATATGGATTGTTTTCTATTATCCTCATAATTATCGTCACCTATTTTTAAAAGTAAAATCAAAAACAATTTTTACAATATAGGTTTTCAACAAGTGTATTTCAAAATACTTAAAAAGGTTTTATATTATTTAAAAATTAAATGTTTTATCTTCCATTAAAAATTTTATCTATAAAAACATTATTTATTTTTCATGAACCCATTATTGGTGATTTATTAAAAAATAAAATTTTAATATATCTACATTTTTTTCTTTCCATCCTTTTTAAAAATTACTTTTCAAAATAAAATGGTAACTTTGTCTCTTAGACTTTATTTATAAATCTAAGAAAAGAAAATTCTTTTTAAAATTATCTCACATAAATTAATTTCAAATAATCTTGTATGTTATTTCCCATGACTCATGGTTTTAGAAAGTAAATTATTTATCTTTTATTCTATGATTTTTTAAAATGATTTTCATGGAAAAAGGGTCATTTTTATCATGATTTTCAAAGTAAAATCCTAACATTATTCTATAATTATTCACCACCTATCATTTTATACTTTAAATATACTTTAAAAAATGAGTAATTTTAAATATATATAAGATAAATTATCCACCACTTAATTTTTCTTGACTAGTCATATTATGTGTATACCTAAATTTTTTTCCCCCAATGTATTTTCTCTATTAAAACTCTATATCTATTTCCTATTATTGGAGAGTGTTCACTTAGATTCCATATATATATTTATTGGGGAAATTATTAACATAAACATATACCCCTTTATTTTTACAGTGTTAGTTTGAAGGATTCTTATATAGAAATATATTCTATTTATTTATTTGGGAACTATTCAAAATCCATATATTTGTTATAGTGACACATATTTTTATTGATTAATCAATCAAGTTGATTATGTATTGTTTAACCATACACCTTATTTCTCTATATGGGTTATGATTATGTTATCCCTTTTATTGACTAGGAGAAAAGTATTTTCATTCCATATGTTATCCAATAAAGATGATTATTAGAAATTTGATTATGTATTGTTTGACCATCCACATTCATTATATGGATGGTTTATGATCATGTTATCCATTTAATTGACATGGGGAATAATATTGATATTTCATATATTGTTATTCCAATATGGATGATTATTATAAATTTTATTATGTATTGTTTAACCATCCATGTTCTTTCTCTGGATGGGTTATGATCATGTTATCCCTTTTATTGACATGGGGAAAAGTATTGGATTTCCCTATTTTTTATTCCCATACAAATTATTCTTGTAAAATTTAATTATATTTTTTATTATTTTTCTAATATGAATAATGCATTGGAATTAAACATGTAACAAGTGGTACCTGACATTATATATCCCCTAAATGACTTGATAGAACCGATGAGACAAACTATCTTAGATATTTTTATGTATTCATACCAAAAACAAGATATTTCCTAGATATAAGGCCATGATGATAAGATCACGATTTCTAAGATCATAATGTCTTAGATTAGGGAATAGAATTAGCTATTTGACATTATGGACTTCATCTCCTTGTAACTAATTATTGATGTTCATTTTATCTACTTATTTATATAGTTATCCATGGATATATTATGTTATCAGTTTCATTCTACTATGAAATTATTTTTGATTATCTATCCCTACCATATTATTTATACTCATCTTATGATCACTTATGATATTTGATTGTTATTACTTATTTTTACCCTTAACAAGTGTTTGAGATTAATCATTTTTATGTTTCTATTTCCACAGGTTATGAATAAAATTATTGCACATGATATTTTTAAAATGATAACTTATGTAAATAATTTTTGGTATACACTGAAGACTTATTATAGATTAAGTAGTTTCTTATATAGTGGAAAAATATCCATTAGTTGAGAAATACATGAGTTTTATTGGTTTATTATTTATCATAATTCTCTAAATCTATAAGCTTAAAAGGTCATGGGAATATATGCAATGGAATATTTTCTTTATTTCATATAGTTATGGGATTTTTATATATGAGCCTATATATTTAAAATCGAAGATAGTATGAAAATTATGTGTTTTAAGAACCAAATATGAGTGTGTGTATATGTGAAATTATAATTTTTGTGTCTCCATTGATTAGGAGGTAACTATGACTTTTGAATGGGATAAACTGTGGAGATATAGGGGTCAAGATGTTCTATTATTCTAATTAGAGGTGGCTACAATGTGGCACTTAGGCTGTATCGTGGATCCCCAAAGGCCGGGTTTCCTTCTCCCCACTTTATGAAGGGTGGCTATGGTGTAGAGATTTGGGATGTTCCATAAACCTACCTAGGGTTACTGGATTTGGGGGGGGGGATATGTGTGGTTTTGGTGTTAATTTTGTAGGATGATTCTAGATTCTAACCCTTAAAAAATGGCCTTCAAATTTTCACCTTAGTTTAGGATAAAACCCTAGGACTTGTGATGTAGTCAAGGCGGTTTTTCAAGGGTTCCTTTAAAATACATTCTAGGTATATATTCTTAGGTACCTCTTAAATATTCCTAATTATTACTTTATCCATTGATCCATAGGTGACCAAAGGGAATATTTTAGAGATTTTCGATCCTATATATCTAGGCTTTTGCCCCTAACTACTAGATATCATTGATTGTTTAAATGAGGCAAGTTTCTTCTTCTCTGATTGGTTCTTCTATATACCATTCTATATTTATATTCCATGTATCTTTGTTCACTTTGGTTTTCATGTATTTTTTATTGGTTCTTGATGGAATATCCATGGTGGGATTCTCTTAGGGATTGCTTGTTCCTTGTGGGAGAGGAGATTGGAGATCAGTGCTTATCCTTCTGTTCTTACTCATATAATGTTAAATGTTCCATCTCATGGTAGATGATTCAGTACTTCTATTTTTATGTTCATGTGTGATATTATCATGATTTATTTATTTTGGTTAATGATTTAATTATCCTAAATGAAGATAATAAACATATTAGAGAATGAATTAGAAGGGTTTTGTGATCGCATGTGGTGATACTGTGTTATTTACCCCTTGATATTTTCTAGATAGTTTTATATGTACTTACCTTGATTATTGTTTTTTAACATTATTTATATGATTAAAATTACTTAAAAATATAAATATGTAAATATGAAATAAATAATGAAAGATGTGTGTGAATTTGATTAATGTTTTTCAATGAAAACTATTTAATATAAAATTATTGATTGAAGCATGTTCATGTATGATTACTATATATGGATATCAACTTTTTTTATATTTCTTCATGTAAAAACCTATGTGTAATGAACTAACTAATTTTTATGGTAATAAAAGGTTGTTTTCTGAAGATAAATATTTAGGGTCGATAAATCCCATTATTGTTTTTATAGGTTTGTATGCCTTGATTTTATTTTCTTAGTTTCCCCTTGAGTTTTCTATATAGATTTTTTATTTCCCTATATATTTTCTCCAAGATGGTAGATCCATTGTTTTCATTGTTGAAAAATTGGTATATTTAGGATGATTCGAAAACTGGTAGATGATAAAAGTATATAGTGGTGCTTTCTTGTTTCCTATCATTGAAAATATATTGGTGTTGGGATGAATAATGTAGGTTGAGAGCTAAGATTTATTGTTTATGTTGGATTTTTAGTTTGTTTTTTTGGTTGGGTTGATGGGTATGTATCGAGAGCTGGGCTTTCTCATCTTGCTTGATGTGTAATTTTGATGGTTGGTTAATAGATGATTGATTTTTGTGATTTACAACTATATTCTATAGTTGGTTTATGAACTATGAGTGTATGTCCATGAGGTAGATTCATATTATTTATAGAGTACCCATATTATGTAATAGTAAATGAATTAGTAAATGAACTCATGGAATGTGTAAGATCCCAGATTTCATAGAGGCATGTACTTGTTTAAATTTTGGTTTTAATCCCTTAATTTTGGGTTGAATCCATTAATTTTGGTTATTTAAATGTTCAACGAGTGTATGAGGGACCTTGAGGGTGTTTCTGGGGTTCGAGACACGAAAAGAAGGAAAACCAGGCCAACTTGTGCAAGGCGCATGGTTAGTGCACAATTAAGTAAACCGTGCGGCCTCCCTAGGAAAACTGTGAAACCATGGAAAATGGAATTATGCATGGTTGGTGCATGGTTATTCAAACCATGAAAATATCACCAGGAAACCATGAAATCCACTTTCCCTTATACAATGGCTTGAACATAGTTTTCTGATGGTTTGAAAAACCATTCGGACAAACCCTTCCACCATTAAAAGTTGAGAAAATTACTGTTTTTACACTTCAATATTTTTTAATATCCACCTGATTTTCCCCTCATTTATTCCCCTCTCAGCCCTAGGGCCAAACCAAATAGACCCAATCTTCCCAAGGATGGTTCTTCTTTGATTGTTGGGAATTTAGAGTGTCGTTGGTTGCAGATTGAAGCTCTGGGTATTTCTAGTCTCCCTCTTGCTTCTCTTTTCCAAACTAGGGCTTGTAGGTTTGGTTATCTTCTTCAAAATCCCAAAAATGGTAATTTAATTGTGGATTATTGTTTGAGTATTCAAGGGGTGATTGAATCTGGATCTAAATATATGATTAACAGTGTGTTCATCAAAATATTCGAGGTAGGTGGTCTATAATTTATATCCCATAGTTTTGATGTGGATTTGTGCTTGCGTGGTTGTCTTATTGGTTATCAATTATTGTTTTTTTAATTACCTTCACGGGATTTGGTAAAATAAGCATTTAAAATGTGAATTGAACCCCTCATGATCCCCAAAAGATGCGTTGATGATGATTTGACTGATTTAGGGCCACCCATGGGGTGAACCCATATTTATAAACCTAGATATTAGTAAGGATAAGTATAGAGTTGACATGTGATAATGTATAAACCATGAATAACATGTTAATATAGATTGGTAGAGTTGAAAATGGAATAATGATAATTATTAATAGAGTTGATAATGGCATATGAGGTTGTTTGGTACGACATGAAAATGGGTTAATTGGGTTAATTGATATTGTGTCACATTGATTATGAAATATGTTAGAAATGAATAAGAGGGTTAGTGCATATGAAATGGTGAAAATGTTAAGTTGGTAAATTCTTGAGAATTGGTAAATGTGTTAATTGGGTTATCAAATCAATGGGTTATAAATTATACATGAAATGAATAAGTGGGTTAATAAATAAGAAATGATGAATGGGTTAGGTGAGTTAACCTATGAAAATTGATGAATATGTTGAATGGGTTAATGTATGGAAATTAGTGAATATTATTACCAAGTTGTCATAATAAATGATAATTGGGATAAACATCAATGTAATGTAAATGGAAATGTGTGAATGGGTTATGAAAAAATATTGACTCCCATGTTGATTGTTGTGGATTACGATTTCTATTTGTATTGGTCGTGTTTGGTTGTGATATGGTATATGTGCAGTGAATAGATAAATAAGCATGTTCACATGGATTGGTTGTGTGAGGTATTTAATTAAGGCTCTATTCCCATGGGTCAAGTTATACCAAGGCTCCAAACTCCACACAAAAATTGCACAGGTTAGGGAAGAGGACAAAGGATCTATTCCCCTAATGGTTACATTCGATGAGACTATACTGATCGAGGCTTTAAGGTGAGTGTAAAGTATTTGTTGTGATGTGTTTACCCCTAGTGAGATAGGAACTTGATTTATTACCTTATTCATAATTACTTATTGACTTATACCCATATGTATATGTTTTAAATTCCTAACCCATGGAACAAATGTTGAAAATGGATTAAGTAATGATAATGGTATAAGTGGTGGAAATAGTAATAATGATGGAAATGGTTTAAGTGTGATTTATTACCTAATGGAACATTATTTTTCTTTATGTTTTCTTGTATTTTATTTCATACTTTCATTTACTATCTATTTATACTAGATATTGTTTAGACATCATTGGTGGTGGTCTACTGAGTTGTACTCACACACTGCTTGGGCTGCCGTTGGGTACCCAAGTAGACTTTACAATTACAGGTTTAGATAATATAAAAGGCTTATTTCTATGGATTTGAGTTGGGATTGGGATATTCATGGATGAGGATCCGAACATGGAGCCAGGACCATTTTGGGGGATTCATCTATTTGTCCTTATTTTGAGTTTCCTTCACTTTTGGAACTATTAGCATGACATTACATGGTTATTATTGGTTTGTGGGTTGTACCTAGTTTTGGGAGATTTTTGGTTATGCATATTTATTGGTTATTATATATTTTTTCCTATATTTATATGGATAACTAATATGGACTACTCTGGTAAAGAGGGTATGATCTTACCACGATTCACTATTTCATTTTCACCCTTACACCACCATGCTAAACTTGTTTTGTATTGAAAATTATAAAAATAATAAAAAATTGAAATTCATATTTGATTCAGTTATTTTGTGTTTATCAAAATTAAAATGGTCAATTTTACTTGTTTTTCTGATTTCAATGGATGAGGATATGATTTGAAGGGCCCATGATGAAGTAGAAGAAAAATGGGCCAAAATTGCATGGATCCATGAAGACCTATCCACTATTTTTCATTTTTATAAATTTAAGTTCATCCAAATGGGCTCATATTTTTTATTCTGGTCTATAATTTAATTGTCTACAACTATTATGAAGAAACACAAGACCAATTCTTCCCTAAAGGGGCCCAACAGACCTGATCTGTCTAGAACGCCAAAGTTTTGAGAAGTCAAAAGTGGCGTTCTGTAATATGTCCTTATCTCGGGATAAACTTGTCCAATTGATGCAAAACTTTCAGTGGGAATACTCATGAATTTGGGATAGAAGTTTAAAGTTTTATAAAAAGATATATTAGATTGTCTAATGGCCAAAATGAATGGTAAAATTGGTTTGAAGAAATCTGTGTGCCAAAAACCACCTTCCAATTTTTCTATAAAATGGCACCTTGGGATCCCCATTTTGGAGTTCGACCAGAAGGCAAGGTGTTGCAATTTTGGAGTTCCAAATGTGTCTCCCCATAATTTATAAAAGTTCTAGAGGCTATTAGAAGTGATACTTCAACATCTTATTCTTCATCCCCTCCCATGAGTTTCTAAACCACTTGTGATCACCCGGGGAGAAACGTGATGTAATCCTGAGCTTCATTCTTGTATTATTTTGAATGATATTTTTAATTATAGGTTGCATGTTGTTTTTATTCATCCTATATTTTTATTTAATTGAGTTATATACTGATACGTTATACTCAAACTCAAGAGATCATGTTTGGGTGTACCCTTTCATGTGATGGTTCACACACCGTTCATCCATTTTTCCTCCCTCATTCAATTGCGGTGTTTGTGTGGTTCATATTGGTCAATTGAACTCACATATTCACTATCAAGGCCATGTAAATTTATTTCATGGTATCAAAAATAAATAAAATACAAACCTGGATATCACATCGAATTCTTCATGTGTTTCCTTGGTGAGTTTCAGTTATGAAGTGGAACAGAAATCACCCAATCACCGGCAATGTCCAGTGAATCATTGTGTGTTTTTGATGGAACCCTAGGAGGTATCCTAGTATAAAATCTGTAACATTATGGTAATAGGTGTTACAAACCACAGATTAAAATATCTATACCCTTTATCTTGAAGCTATGAAGGATGTGCATCCTGATACTCCCATGGGTTGATCACGTTTAATTAATCTTATTCATTTTTACCTTGTTTTATCACTTTAGTTTTTCGATTGTAATATTTAATAATAAAACCACAAGTTTTATTAAATCCCATTACCCTTCTATCTTCATAATCAAAACCCTCTTTTTAATTAATGATATAAGGATTTTTCGAGAGATGACCTATGTTTGTTACTATACTGAAGAAATTATAGTAAAAACTAAACAACTAATTAGATGCGCTCGACAATGCGATCAAATTTTAGCACCATTTCCAGGGATCCAAGATCATTTTTTTCTTTATTTAATTTTTTTATTTATTTTACTTCTTAATTAGTACCCCTTTTAATACCCCACCCTCATTCTATTTTTTTGTTTTGGTTTTTTGTTTCTATTTTTGGTTGTTTTTGTGTGTTCTTCCTCTCTCTATTTTTCTTCTTCTCCTCCATCTCTCTCTATAATTTTGTATTATAACATTATGTTTTATTTACTCCTTTAATTTATTAATTATATTTATTTTATTCATCTTCCATAAAATAAATTTAAAAAAAATAAAAAAAAACAACAACAAACAATCAATCAACCAAACTGGTCATCATTGTTGCATGACAAGATCTGGTAAAGAAACACTACTTGAATTTGACCCTGAAATTAAAAAATCACTCTATTCAAAAATGAAGGCATCAAGATAAGTTCAATAAGGTAACACTTAGGAACCCCTTTTGGAACCTCAAGTGTCCATAAACCAATCAAAAATTTAATCTAATCAAACCCAAGAAAACATGGCTACAAATAGTCAAACCTTAAAAGAACTGACCACCCCAGACATGGAGTACCAACCTGCATATATCCAATATCATGAGGAAGCAGCCAACTTTGAGCTGATATTAGTACTCATCCACATTCTTCCTAAATTCCATGGTCTTCCTGGTGATTACCCTCATAAACATCTTAAGGACTTTCACATAGTGTACTCCACCATGAAACCCAAAATGTGTCTAAGGACTTAATTAAGTTCAAGGACTTACCTTTCTCCCTTGATGGTGTATAAAAAGATTGGATATACTCTTTTACTACCATTATTGGGGGTTGGAATTACCTTAAAAGACTATTTTTAGAGAAGTTCGTCCGTGCCTCCCAAACTACATCAATTAGGAAAGAAATCTGTGGAATTAGGAAATACCAAGGAGAGACCCTTCATGAATAATGGGAGAGATTCAAAATACTTTGCTCAAGCTACCTCCACCACTAGATTAGTGAAAAACTATTAACACAATACTTCTATGAGGAACTTATCCCCATGGATTTTGGAATGATTGATGCTGCAACTGGTGGTGCCCTAGTTGATAAAAATCCTTTCGCTGCTCGTGACTTAATAGCCAACATGGATCAAAATGCACACCAATTTATTTCAAAAGATATTGCAATAACCTGAAGTGTTCATGAGGTAAGTCATTCATCTCTAGAACAAAAGGTATATAACAATATTGAGGAGATGTATACCCTTCAAAGGAAATTATCTCGAGCCCAAGGTAACTCACAATATCCTCCAGTTCCATTACATTGTGGTATTTGTTCTGAAAATACTCATTTTTCGGACCATTTCCCACAACTTCAAGATTCACCTAAGTCTTGTGCAGCTATGTTCCTAGGGTGTCCATTCCAATAAGCACCTTCTTTCAAGCAAGAACCATTTAGGCCAAATCCAAACCCCGGGTGGTAAGCACAACCCCAATACCGAAAAGGAGGAAACTCAAGCTACGCCAATCAGAATTGGTATCAACAAGTCCAAGGTATGAAACCTTCTTATCCTTGAACTTCTAAAAACAATCTTCCTCCTCCACTTAAATAGGAACCATGCCTCGAGGACATAGTGAAACAAATGGAATCCCAGAACTTCCAATTCGAACATACCCCTTAATCAGCAATTCAAGACCAATGAACTCAAGTGAGATAATTGGAGAACACCACCGATGAGATAAAGATACAAGGATCTGGACAAATACCACACCAACCCATTACCAATCCAAAGGAAAAATGTAATGTATGTGCAGTAACACTTCTTAGTGGTAAATAATTTTATCCTTCTACTGATTCTACACAATAGGTATGTACCCCATCGAAAACACTATTTCTCCACCAATAAGAGATTCTAATGAAGAAAATAAAAATAAAAAGAGTAATCAAATTATCATTGATGATTCAAATGAAAAATCCATTCCTCTTCCTTTTCCCCAAAGACTCTAAATATAAGAAAAATTCAAATAATGATATTGATACTAAAATAATGGATACATTTAAAAAGTTAATGTTAATATTCCTTTACTGGATGCAATCAAGAAAATTCCCTATTATGAAAAATTTCTTAAAGAGTTTTGCACCCATAGAAGGAGGCTTAAGGGGAATGAGAGAGTCAACTTGGGAAGTAATGTCTCAACCTTGATTCAACCAGAAATGCCAACCAAATGCAAGGATCCAGGCATATTCACAATACTATGTACCATAGGAGAGACTTTATTTTCATATGGTATGTTAGATTTAGGTGCTTCCATTAATGTAATTCCTCACTCCACGTATGCTTCTCTATAGGTTTGAGAGATTAAACAAACATGCATTGTCATGAAACTTGCAAACCAGAGTACTACGTATCCAATGTGGGTGATTGAGGATGTCCTTGTAAGAGTGAAGAATCTCATCTTCCTTGCTGATTTCTACATTCTTGAGATGGAAGATACCCAAACCCAAGGAAATTTCCCTATAATACTTGGGAGTCCATTCCTTAAAATAGCAAAGACGATCGTCAATGTTCACAATGGTTCGTTGTCCATGGAGTTTGGTGGAGAAAAGGTAATTTTTAACATACTTGAGGCTATAAAACACCCCATTGAAGAGCACTCCACTCTTCCTATTTATATGATGGAAGTGATCTCCAATAATGCACACACACACACACACAATTATCTCCTCAACCCATACTCTAATTCATTTTCCTCTTCTCCACCCTTGGATGATTTGAGTTTTGATTTATGTTTTTAGTGTTGTGTGGGTTCTGAAAAGTGTAAATTTTGTGATTTAATTAATGTGTCTTCATTCTGAGGTACCCATAACCGTCAATGATTCTACAAATCTAATTTTAATAGATTCTCTATCTTTAGAGAATAAACATGAGAATATAAATAGTTTCATGGTCCTAAATCCCCCTAAATCCCCTCCCTCAGTCCAAAAACCCTTGATGTTGGAATTAAAACCACTTCCATCTAATTTAAAACATGCCTATCTTGAGGTTATTGATTAATTTACCGTCATTATTGCCAATAACCTCACTCAACATCAGGAATAAAAACTGATAAAACTTTTAAGAGAGTGTAAAAAGGCAATAAGATGGACATTGACTGATATTCTTTGGATTATAAAATCTATTTGTATGCACCATATACTTTTGGATCATGAGGCTAAACCCATAAGAAAATCTCAACGCTAGTTGAATCCCACT
Source organism: Viscum album (assembly GCA_963277665.1). Taxonomy (NCBI): domain Eukaryota; kingdom Viridiplantae; phylum Streptophyta; class Magnoliopsida; order Santalales; family Viscaceae; genus Viscum; species Viscum album. The sequence goes on from OY728131.1 coordinate 368,675,317, forward strand.
CTCCTTGAAGTGGTAAAATAGGAAGTCAGTAAATTAATTACTATAGGGATCATTTATCCTATATATGACAGTAAATGGGTCAGACCAGTGAAAATTGTTCCTAAAAATAGGAATAACAGTTGTGTCAAATGAAAGGAATGAATTGGTTCCAACATGTGTGAAAAATAGTTGGTGAGTCTGTATTGACTACCATCGACTGAATCAAGCCACACAGAAGGACCACTTTCCTCTACCTTTCATTGACTAAATGCTAGAATGATTGGATTGTATATCCCATTATTATTTCTTGATGGCTATTTGGGTTATTTTGAAATCCATATAGCCCCTGAGGATCAAGAAAAGAAAACATTTACATGTCCATTTGGAACATTTTCATACATAAGGATGCCTTTTGGTCTATGTAATTCTCCTGGTACTTTTCAGTGATGTATATCTAGTATTTTTTTCTGAGTAACTAGATTATTTCATGAAAGTTTTTATATATTATTTAAAAGTTTATGGAAATTCCTTTGATGACTATTTGGCTCACCTAGGTTCTATCCTCCATCATTGCATTGAAAAAGATCTTGTATTAAATTATGAGAAATGCCATTTCTTGGTTGGAAGGGGGATAGTTCTTGGGAATTTTATTTCAAAAGAGATAATTCAAGTGGAAAAATAAAAAATTGAATTAATTTCAACCCTTTCATATCCAAAATGTGTTCGTGAGGTGCAATATTTTTTGGGTCATGCTGGGTTTTACTGCCGATTCATTAAAGACTTCAGTAATATCGTACTTCCCTTGTCCCGATTATTACAAAAGGATTTTGAGTTTGTGTTTGATAAAAAAATGTGAGGATGATTTCAATTAACTAAAAAGGAGTCTCACATAACCTCCCATTATTCAACCACCAAGGTTTGATCTACCATTTGTACTTATGTGTGATGCCTCTAACATTACAATTGGGAAAGTTTTATCACAGTGTTCAAAATGCCCCTCTGTTAATTTCATATGCCTCACATACCCTTGAACCTGCCCAGGAAAACTACACAACCACTAAAAAAGAACTTCTTTCTATTGTATTTTCCTTGGGAAAATTCTGTTCATATCTTATTAGGTCAAAAATCATTGTCTTTTCTGATCATAATTCCCTTAGTTTTCTCCTAAAAAAACCTGAAGCTAAACCCCACCTTATTCGATGGATGCTCCTCCTCCATGAGTTTGACCTTGATATTAGAGATATGAGAGGTGGAAAATATGGTATCTGACCACATTAGTATAATTTCCTTACCATTGGACCATCATGTTAACTCACCCCTCCCCATTGGATAATTCTTCCCTCATGGGAACCTTTGTGATGTTGTGGACCTTACCCCTAGTATGTGAACATTGTGAATTTTATAGAAACATATAGGGTCCCCAATGATTTCAATACTTCACAATCCCAGAGATTTAAACATGATTCTTTGTGGTACATTTGTGATTACCCATATTTGTGAAGAATTTTTGGTGACCAAGTAGTTCATCGGTGCGTCCTTGACCATGAGTTCACCTATGTTTTTAACTTCTGCCACACTTTGGCCTGTGGGGACACTTTGGCTCTCAACATACAGTTCGAAAGGTCCTAGACTCAGGACTTTATTGGCCAACATTCTATCAGGATTCCCATATAATTTTCAAGTCATGTAGTCATTGTTAATTCATAGGGAATATCTCTAGGAAAAATGAAATGCCCCAATAGCCCATGTTATTCTGTGAAATTTTTAATGTATGGGGAATTGACTTCATGGGGACTTTTCCAAATTCATTTGGCTTTTTGTACATATTATTTAATGTTGAATATGTATCAAAATGGGTGGAATCCAAGGCCACTAGGACTAATGACTCTTGAGTGGTTGTTGATTTTTTGAGGTCTCAAATTTTTAGTAGGTTTAGTTTCCCGAGATCCATCATTAGTGATCAGGGTTCACATTTTTGCAATTGCAACATGAAAAGTTTTCTTTGTAAGTATGAGGTTGTTCATAAATACTCTACAACATATCAGCCCAAACTAATGGATAAGTATAAATCTCAGATCGGGAAGTCAAGAGAATCTTGGAAAAAATGGTACAACCCAACATGAAAGATTGGAGTTTGCACTTAGATGATGCAATTTGGGCGTACCATAAAACTTTTAAAAACCCCAATCAGAATTTCATCATATAGAATTGTGTTTGGAAAGTATTTTCACCTCCTAGTATAGGTAGAACACCATACATATTTGGCTGTTAAACAATGTTATATGAATCTTTCAGATGAAGGTGAGCATAGAAAACTGCAGATTCAAGAGTTGGAAGAAATTCTAGGTGATGAATATGAGAAATCTCGGATCTATAAAGAGAATACAATGGATATTCATGATATCATGATTCATCAGAAGAAGTTCCATATTGGTGAGAAGGTCCTCATGTACAATTCCAAGCTAAATATCCACCCAGGTAAGCTTCATTCCCAATGTATCAGTCCTTATACTATTACTGATGTCTACCCTTTTGGTGCTATATAGGTTTTTGCATGAGAAGAGTGGATACCATATTACTATAAATGGGCAGAGGCTCAAAAACTTCTATGAGGATTTTCCAAAGCATCTTGTGGAAGAAATCCAACTTATAGATGCCACATATGATACCACTTAGCAGGCTGTCCCTTCTACCTACCTTTATTTATTATCTATTTATTTAAAATAATTTCATTGAGAACAATGTAACTTTTAGGTGTGGGGGAGGGTTACATGTCATAGTTAGGATTAAAAAAAAATAAAAAATAAAAATAAAAATAAAAAAATAAAAAAATAAAGAAGTGTATTCATTTTTTATTTCCTTATTTTGTGTTTTTAGATAAAAATTTATCTTAAAAAGAATATCCAAAATCATTTTTCATGCTTGAGTGGATTGTAGGGAAAATTCCATTGTTTTTGGATTTTTTTTTCAAATGAATTTTGATATGGAATATTTTTTCTAGAATTTTTATTTTCAAATAATTTTTAGGTGTTTAATGGATTTTTGAAACCCATGCCTCATTAGCACTGACCAATATTTTAATCCCTTACCTGAGAGATATTATAAGCCCTTTATTGTACATTCTTCCTTTTAATCACTTTTTTGAGAGTCTCAGGTCATGTAGTGAAACTAGAACTTTCATTGATTCTGTTTGAATACATAATATTTGAGTATTCTACATTCATGATAGAGGTAATCGTTCATTAAAAAGTCCTTTGTACAATTAACCTCTATTTTGGCTACCTTGACATTCAATCCTTCTTAATCCTTAGAGACCATGAAATAACTATTACGTAGCCACATTACAAGCTAATATATCCCTACCTACCAATCTTCTGTGTATGTTCTTTTTTTTTAATTTTAGCAAGTGTGGTAGATAGGGTGTTTCCATGGGAATTCTTGGGAGAGAATCATTGTTATGGGTTGATATAAAGGGTACCTACATTTTCCTTGAGAAATGGGTTCACAATCCATATTACATCATTATTTTACACATGTTTCCCTCTTTATATCTAAAAATAACTATACATTGAAAAAAAAACAGAACAAAAGAAAAAAATGGAGAAAAGAGGATGTTTACTCATTATTATTCACTTCTTGGCTGTGACCCACAAAAATAGACAATGGAGAGAGTGAGTTGGAGGTGATATACGTTGTGAGGGGTTGAGTGTGTACATTCGTTGTGAACACTTGAAATTTTTTGACATATTTTATATATAAGAGATTAAACACTCTTCTTCTACTTCATATTTTTAAACATTAAATCCTACCAACCACTGAACCTCAGAACAACCTGTTGGAAGTCCTCTTGAGTAGCACACTAGTTTCTACCAGTAGAGAAATGTGAATCTTGGAAAGCATATGGTAAGATCACATGAAATCTAGGAGAAGAGAATAAATCCACTTTCATATATTCGTTGAGTGAAGAGGGAAAATTTTTAGGTGAGTTAGGTTGTGACATGTTTCATGGGTGAACAAATAAAGTTGAAAAAATTTGAATGTGAGAAAAGAAAAATGATAGGAAAATTGATTCCATAAACGAGACATGATGAATTTCATTTTAAAATATTATTGGATGTCTTCACACCATTTATTTAGGAATGAGAAATTATTAGGATATTATACTTTTCCCAAGAGTGAAAATGCTTAGGTGTGGAGGTGTGATCATACCACGATTCACTCTTTCATTTTCACCCTTACACCACCGTGTTAAATTTGTTTTGTGTTAAAAATTATAAAAATAATAAAAAATTTAACATCATATTTGATTACATTATTTTGTGTTTATCACTATTAAGTTGGTCAATGTTACTTTTTTTTGATGATTTCAATGTAGGAGGAGATGATTTGGAGGGCCCATGATGAAGTGGAAGAAAAATGGGCCAAAATTGCATGGATCCATGAAGACCTGTCCACTGTTTTACCTATTTAGAAAATTAAGTGCATCCAAATGGGCTAATATTTTTTATTATGGTCCATAATTTAATTTTATACAACTATTATTCAGAACTCCATGCCCAATTATATCATCAAAGGGGACCAACCGATCTGATCTCTCTAGAATACCGAATTTATGAGAAGTCAAAAGTGGTGTTATGTAATCTGTCCTTATATCCAAATCCACTTGTCCAATTTATTCCACAATTTCGGTGGAGATAGTCATGAAGTGGTTCTACAAATTTCCAGTTTTTTCAAAAGGTATATTAGATTGTTTAATGGACGAAAAGTGTGGTAAAATTGGTTTGAAGAAATCTGTGTGCCCAAAAACACCTTCCAATTTTTCTATAAAATGGAACCTTGGGATCCCCATTTAGGGGTTCGACCAAGAGGTAAGGTTATAAATTTTTTGAGTCCCAAATGTGTCTCCCCATCATTCATAAATGTTTTGGAGTCTTTGGGAAGTACTACTTCAACATCTTCTTCTTCCTCCCCTCCCATGAGTTTCTAAACCCCTTGTGGTCGCCCGGGGAGGAACGCGATGTAATCCCGAGCGTCATACTTGTATTATTTTGAATGGTATTTTTAATTTCAGTTTGTATGTTGTTTTTATTCATATTATCTTTTTATTTAATTTATTTATATACTATTATTTTATAATCAAACTCAAATGATCATGTTTGGGGGTACCCTTTCATGTGATGTTTCATACACCATTAATCCCTTTTTCCTCCCTCATTCAATTGTAGTGTTTGTGTGGTTCATCTTGGTCAATTGAACTCACATATGAACTGTCAAGGACATGAACATTTATTTAATAGTATCAAAAAGAAATAACACACAAACCTGGACATCACATCGAGTTCTTCATGTGTTGCCTTGGTGAGTTTCGGTTATGAAGTCGAACAGAAATCACCCAATCATCAGTGGTGTCCAGTGAATCATTGTGTGTTTTCAAAAGACCCCTAGGAGGTATCCTAGTATAAAATCAGTAACATTATGGTAATATATGTTACAAACCATGTATTAATATATCTACACCCTTTCTATTGAAGTGATGAAGGATGAGCATCACGATACTCCCCTGGGTTGATCACATTTAATTAATCTTGTTCATTTCTACCTTATTTGATCGCATTAATTTTTCTATTGTAATATTTAATCATAAAACTTCATGTTTTATTAAATCCGATTCCCCTTCTATCTTCATAATCAAAACCATCTTTTTCAATTAATGATCTAAGGCACCGTCGAGATATGTCCTATGGTTGCTGCTATACTGCAGAAATTCTAGTAAAAACTAAACAACTAATTTGAAGTGCTTGACAACTTGATCAGGGTACAGTCTCACCACAAAACTTATTATACCCTTTTTTCTATTTATTACCCTTTGGTGTGTGGGGAGGCACACTTGATGTTATGTGGTAACTTTTCTCGGAGCACCGGTTTAGTGGATTTCAGACCAGGGATATCAAAAAGTTCTATTAGAGCAATTCTATTATGTGGTTTTATTATTTGGGATGGTAGATAGTAGAATAGGATGTGTCAAGTCTTGGAAATTAGGTCATTCTTGGGAGTATCTAACCCATTTATGAGGGAAAACACAAGTATCCAGGGTGGGAATTGTTGCTCTTATTGTATGTTATTACATTTGAATGATATTTCACCATTTAGTGATGTACTTATTGTGCGATGAGATTGTTTGGTGATATTTTACTCATGGCAAAAATAGAACGAGGTTGTTCATTCATGCATCATTATAGTAACCTAGGGTGATAGGTGGCATGCATCATAGGAGGCACACACATGATGGGTGTGTGAGATATGAAAGGTGGAATTCAATTTTTACTTTCTTGAAAATTTAAAGAAAATGGTGTCTAATAAGAATGATGAAAATGGGTAAAATGGGTAAAATTTTAGATAATGGTTAAAGTATTATTCTTAATTAAAGGTGTAAATGCGTTAAAATTTGGGTTGTAGTAAGATGTGAAATTGGAAATGTGTCTAAGTGGAAGGATTTATGTCATGATTATGGAAATGGTTTTAAAAAGGTCTCTAGTGAAAGATCATGGCCATGTAAATTAGTTTACCCCAAGTTGACCATGACCCATGGTAGGTATGGTAGAGGGTAGTGTTCTAAGTGTGATGATATCCATTGTGATAGTGTATGAAAAATTTCTATTTAAGGCTAGTGAAGATCCTTCTTGTGTGTAAATTGTGGAAGCTATATGCTATGTGTTCTAAAGATCATGTTTGGAAATTGTAGAGAAATTATACCATGAGGACGTGTTCTAGTAGGGCGACAAGAGGATGTTGTTGATAATTTTCCTTCATTAATGGATAAAGAAGACCTCGTGATTTAGGGTAATATGGAAGATTAGATTCATGATAATTTATACTATCTTATGAAAATTATGGAACGAGACCTAGGACATTTGTACTTAGTATGTTTGAGCTAACTAGAGGGTTTTAGCTGCAACATCCTTGGAGATTTATCGAAGAGGGTGTTCTAGAGGTAGCCTAATTTTGGATAGAGTCAATCAACATAATTCTTGACCATTTAGAGACTCCTTCTAAGATGTGAGTCAAGTTGGCGGCCTATAAGTTGCGAAGTAAGGAAAAGCATTGGTGGGACATCATGGTTCAGAATGAGAAGGCCGAAGGAATTATTAGGAAAGATTTAGAAGAGAAGTTTCTAGAAAAATTCTATCCAGAAACCTTGAGGATAGAGAAGACTTTGGAGTTTATGAGTTTGATCGAAGGAGATATTTCAGTGATGGATATGCTATCCACTTCACTAACTTGTGCCACTTCATTCTATCATTGGAAGGGGATAATGAAACTATGGAGAATTTTTTCTAGGATTGTCTTAGACATGAGATCAAGTCCCATGTAAATATCTTCTATTTTAAGAGGTTTGTAGAGGTAGTGGATTAGGACCTTATCTCTGAATGGAACTTGAAGGGGGATTTAGGTAGTGGGATTTCGATGTTAGTTGGACATACAAGTAGTGAAACATACAAGGGAAGGGAGTATATTTTTGGGATCTTTTATCAGGGTGGAAGTGTGTATTTTAGTAAGAAGAGAGGGTCATCCTCTCAAGGTAGCGATCAAGTGTTTTTTTATCCATGTGGTAGGCTGGGAAACATGCATCGTCAGTGTCTCTGACCACAAGTTGAATATAGGTCATGTGAAAGGATGATACATGCGAATAGAATTTATAGGAATCCTCAATAGCTGGGTACAAATGGATGATCAAGGCTGATTCTGAGTATATGCAGGGGTCAGTTATCTATTACTAGGCAAGTAGTTGTAGTTCTATGTGTTGCATTGGTAAAGGTGGTGGATTTAGTACTCTAGGGATAGATCATCCATATCTATAGGATAGTGCGGTGCCAGGTACTCAGGCCAGAGCCCAGGGTATAGAGACAAGTCATCTTCACATTGTCTAGTCTACACCTGGTGGTGGTGAGGCTAGACCGTTGACTATTCGAGGTATGATCCTTGTAGATTCCATGCTTTTTAGTGCTTTATTTGACATAGGCACCACACATTCTTTTATCTCTACTCAGTTTGTAGCTATGTTGGACCTAGTAGAAAAACCTTTTTGCGGGGTTATGTCAATTGATACTTCTTTGGCAGTGCGAGATGAGGATATTATAAAATGTAAAGGATGGCCTCTGGAGGTTGGTGTGTACTATTTGTTTTGGGACTTGTTCGTCCTTAATATGTCAATTTTTTACCTAATTTTGGACATGGATTAGATGGAGTTATACCAGGACCATATCAAATATTACCATCATCGAGTAATGTTAAGGTCTCTTGAGGGAGACACTTATGTCCATCATGGTGAGTGGGATGTTCGAGAAGGCCATGCATGGAAAATTTGTTAGAAGTTGGGTAAACTCACATCCCAATTTTCTTTTCTAATTCTTGATGATGGGGGAAGTAGATAAACTATTCTTCCCTCCCATTGTGTATCGATTTTAGGATGTTTTCCTTGAGGAGTTCTCAGGGATTCCACTTGAGAGAGATGTCGAGTTTACAATTGAGTTACTTCCCAAGGGAAGAACCAGTTTCCATATCACCGTATAGAATGGAACCTATAGAGCTCCAAGAGTTTAAGGATTAGTTTGATGAATTGGAGAATATGTATAGCATCCCGCCCTTTTTATCACATAAACATTCATTACATTTTACAAAACCGAGGATCTTTAAGGTTTAGTGTCTTGGAAACCAGGAACTTTAAACATGAAAACATAAAAAAATCTTCTAAAACACTTGAATGGATTCTCCTCATGTTCATCCTAGGTTCATTACTACATCACATAACCTGGGGACATACATCAAAAGAAAGGGTGAGCAAAAAGTGCAGTAAGGGAAACAAGAGAAACATTTTACATGTGAACTTTAGATACTTCAATAAGGTCATAAAAAGAACTTTAAGGCATGAGAATGAAATCATGAGGCATATCATAATAAAAATAACATTTTCATAACTTGAAGATGTGGCTACATCATTTGACATAGACAATCATGAACATATCACCAAGGTCCATCCCCAAGGTGTCATTTGAAAATTACCAAGGTTATTCACCAAGGTATCGTGAAAATTGTAATCTCTAGTGGTTACATCATTACCCAATGCATTGGAGCGCTATCAGGGCGCACCCTTAAATTTGCCTTTATTATCATGTGAGCCACATATATCATCATCAAAAATTTCATAAATAACCCATATAGCATAAAATAAATGGGTTTCATTTCATAATCACAATGTTTTAAAAACTTCTTTAAAGACATGATCTTTACGTCACTTTAAAACCCACAGAAAAGGAAGGTGGGTCTCATGTATGTAAATCCCAGAATTTAAAATAAAAAATTTTGGTATATATGTGAATACCCCTTTAGAAGAAATAGCTTTGAGTATTCACTTAATAATATAAAAGAACTTTAGAAAAAGAGAGAGACATTTTGAGACGGAAATTCTGCAGCATAACGGCTATGTTACGAGGTTTTAGAAGACATTAAAAAGAGAGGGAAAATGGGTCAAACATTCATAAATGACCCATAAAACAGTATATGGACAGAATAAGAAGGATACATGATCATGGTAATTAAATTTCAAGGACATACCATTTGAAATGAAAAACATGGAAGAAAGACAAAAATTAGATTTCTCTTAGGAAAGTTCGGCATCCTAACATCGTTACTTAAACTTCAACAAAAAAGATTTGAAAAGATCAAATAGGGTCTCTCATCATGTGAACGTAAGAGTTCAGTATGATAGATATAGAGATAATGCCCCAACATAATTAAAAAGGAACTTGAAAGACTTGAAATGAAAGTAGAACTTTGAAAAGAATGAGAAGGGTGAAAGAATCCCCTAAAAAATTCGGCAGCCTAACGGCGCCACTTAAAACTTCAAAATACTGAATTGAAGAGATCAAATGGGGTCTCTCATCATATGAACATAAGAGCCCATTATGATAGATATAGAGATCATAACCCAACATAACAAAAAGGAACTTGAAATAATTGACATGAAAGTAGAACTTCAAAACGAGAAGGGTGAAGAACCACTTAAAAATTCGGCAGCCTAACAGCGCCACTTAAAACTTCAAAATACTGAATTGAAGAGATCAAATGGGGTCTCTCATCATATGAATATAAGAGTACAGTATGATAGATATAGAGATCATACCCCAAAATAACAAAAAGGAACTTGAAAGAATTGACATGAAAGTAGAACTTCAAAACGAGAAGGGTGAAGAACCACTTAAAAATTCTGCAGCCTAACAGCGCCACTTAAAACTTCAAAATACTAAATTTAAGAGATCAAATGGGGTATATCATAATATGATCATAAAAGATCCGTATGATAAATTTAGAGATCATACCCCAACATAATTAAAAGTAACTTGAAATACTTTACATGAAAATAGATCTTGAAAAATGAGAAGGGAGAAGGAATCCGTTACAAAAATTTCGGCAGCCTAACGGCGCCACTTAAAACTTCATAAAACGAAATAATGAGAGTAAGAGGGGATCTATCATTATATTAAAATAAAAAGGTCAGTAAAAGGAGTATAAAATAACATCCTCCAACAAAAGAACATGTAGCATAAAAGGAATGACATTAAAGAGATTACTTGAAATGAAAGAGAGAGGTCGGATCCCTTACCTTAAAACATAACTCTTAAAACTCAAAGATTGGTACCTTGAGGGCTTGGGGGCACCATGGGAGGAATACGTGGGAGGTAATGAGACCAGAACTCCATTGGGGGAGAGTGGGGAGTCGAATGGATGAGAGGATGGCTTGGTATTTATAGGGAAAGTGAGGGGACAAGGCATTAATGGCCAATGGACACCTCATTAGTGGTTTTGGCAAAACCATGGGCTTGCCCATGGTATTTGCCCATGGTATTGGCCACTTGGGACACCTCATACCTTATATTACTATTCATAAGTCGACCATATTTATTACATACTTAATACATCATTTAATGATGTCATTAGACACCCGTAACATAAAAACTGTATTTTCACTATTCATCGAAAATTCAACTTTCTGAGAATAATCCCAAAATTTCACCTTAACCAAATATCAATGCTCTGATTAAAAATATGAACTCCATTTTATAAAAATAATTTTCTAAATATTTTTAATTTAATTTTTAAATAAAAACACTATTCACCGAAAATTCATTATTTTCAGAAAAAACCCCAAAAATTACCATTGCATAATATCGGTGCTCTAGGTTCAAAAATGAAATCCGTTTTATAAAAATAATTTTCTAAATATTTTTAATTATATTTTTAATTAAAAAAACACTATTCACCTGAAAAAACTAATACTTGAATAATAATTTATGAAACCGTTATTTAACCATTTTATTGAATCACATTACTTAATCAAGGTGCCTAGATTATATTAATACTTTCTTTAAGTGAGATTACTAATCCATTTGGACACATTACTAATCATAATCATAAAATCACTATTCATAATTTACTATTCATCAAAAATTAAGTTGATCTTATTAGACTCTAAATTTCGTACGGAACATAATTGTAGAAGACCATTTTTCGAAAATCATTACACATTTTTGTTATTTAAGGTTTACACAACCATTTTTAAAATATCATTTTTCTAAAATTCATCAAAAATATGGATACTATATTTATCCGGTCATTTGAAAATTCATAAACTTCATCATAAGAAGAAATCCCAATTTTTATTTAAAACAAAGGATTACACATGGCAGTTACGGTCTCCTTACATATTCCCTTATCACACCAGCATAGAACCTAAGTGTAAGGTGTGATAAGGTGAGACAATCTGAGGGAGGCTCGACTAACATCGCACGAGTAGTAATTTATATTAGTTTGAACTTATCGCAAAGGCGATTCCGTTCTAGCTTCACACGATGAAGTTCGGCTTGAGTTTGGTCCAGAGTAAAGCCCAGTGGTGCTACCTCCTTCTCGAGTTCTGTTAGATGGGATTCGATTGGTCCAAGACTACTGGGTGAGGCCATTAAATCTTCTTTCTATAATAATTAACCAAGATTACTTGTATTTAGAGGCAATAATCAAAACGTTTAGTTTCCAGTGGTCATATTGACCAATGGTCATATAACAGTCAAAGCCCAACAGTCTCATTTTAATTATACTCATGTTATCAAATGAAACATTTTTGTTGAGTATAAAAAATAAAATAAAACACAAAATTAGGAAACAATATTTATTCAAAATTTCGGGTCGTTACAATCTTCCCCCCTTAAGAAATTGCGTCCTCGCAATTTTTTTTTAAATCAGGTTTTGAAATTTCATTAAAAGTCCCACATTGGAAAAGGAGTCAGAAAAACTATTACTTTAAAAGAAAGAAAGGTAAGTACAAAGGTCACCCTAGTTAACCCATACTAGGATTCCATGGAGGAAAACATGGATATGGAAGAAAAACAAAGGGTCAATTTCTGGGGGAGAGTGATAGAGAACATGATTTGGAGAACGTTAACCATAAGAAAATCCCAAACTTATGCTGTGTGTAAACGGTCTTTGATTACCAAGTAGGAAACGTACACCAACAAAGTTTTTTTTACATTCCTTTTCATAATTTTTAGGAATTCATTTACAACATAAAACAAAAACATAAGAAAATATACCTATCTTCATGTAGAGTTTCATCCTTTAATAAGTTTCTACCCAAAACTAATCTTTTCTCCAAATTATGAGCATTCAAAACTACTTGGTCTCATCAAAACACAAGAATCATCTTCATAATCCACAAAAGATTAACTATCTATTTCTTATATCTTTAAACATTATCCCAAAAACAGAAAGGGTAAGGTAAAACAACTCTTCAAAAAGAAATAATCCCATAGGAATGGAAACTACTTTTAAATCTTCAAAGTTCCATGGTACTACCCAAAGTTCATTATAGTCCATTCCATAAATAACGGTCCTTAAAATTCCTCAAAATAAACCAAACTAAGATTGAAACCCAAATACAAGAAGGATTTGATAACATAGTCTTCCAAAATAAACTTTATTGTTCATCTCTAAACAACATCAACCACTCCTAACATCTTATAACAAAAGTATCTAACCTAAACATATTTTACCAAATATAGGTTAATCATTCCCATAAGTAACCTAAATTCCACCTTAAATTCATCGATTCTTCAAAATATAAGTTAACCTTACTCTTCAATGAAAATACCGTAGTAATCTATTTACCTCGATCATATAGGGTCCCCAAAATAGTGAACATCTTCCAAAATAATAATCATATTTTAATCCCCTAATCATCCCTGTCATATTAATACGACAATTGTCGCATTTCCTATCACATTGGTTGTTTGGACATGTTCTTCCATTTCACACCATTAACTAAGAAGAGAAAGCATAATTAGGGGCTTAAGTACTTAGCCGATAATCATGAAAAGGAACTAAAAGCATATAAGGATAACTTGTAGAAGAAAAGTATACCCTAACTTGTGATCCCCTAGGTTGCCATCTAGGTTATCCATGATCATATATTCTTATGTGAATCTTTATTTTATTTTATCTTTGTTCCTTTAACAATGGTTCATACTAAGCTTATGAATTTACCAAAGCATATCCCCCGGGAGTGTCGTAACCAAGAGTGCAGCAAGGCCCGTTGTCGTGCACCAGTTCCCATTCGAGTCTAGCTCAAAGCGGTGTTTTCGGGTTTTACCCCTATGTACATCTGTGCCAGAGCCACCTCTACCTGCTCGTATCGAGACATGGATGTATTTTCTTGGCAACCCCTTACTCAATACTCACCAAAATACCAAGAAGATTTCCTATTTTTTTTAACATTTCCATAGGTTTCTTCCTAGAGTTTTCATATCCTAATTTCCACAAATAACTAAACCATCCTTTGATACCAACTATAGCATCCCACGTTTTTTATCATATAAACTTTCATTACATTTTACAAAACCGAGGATCTTTAAGGTTTAGTGTCTTGAAAACCAGGAACTTTAAACCTGAAAACATAAAACAATCTTCTAAAACAATTGAATGGCTTCTCCTCATATTCATCCTAGGTTCATTACTGCATCACATAACCTGGGGACATACATCAAAAGAAAGGGTGAGAAAAAAGCGCAGTAAGGGAAACAAGAGAAACATTTTACATGTGAACTTTAGATACTTCAATAAGGTCATAAAAAGAACTTTAAGGCATGAGAATGAAATCATGAGGCATATCATAATAAAAATAACATTTTCATAACATGGAGATGTGGCTACATCATTTAACATAGACAATCATGAACATATCACCAAGGTCCATCCCCAAGGTGTCATTTGAAAATTACCAAGGTTATTCACCAAGGTATCGTGAAAATTGTAATCTCTAGTGGTTACATCATTACCCAATGCATTGGAGCGCTATCAGGGAGCACCCTTAAATTTGCCTTTATTATCATGTGAGCCACATATATCATCATCAAACATTTCATAAATAACCCATATAGCATAAAATAAATGGGTTTTATTTCATAATCACAATGTTTTAAAAATTGCTTTAAAGACATGATCTTTACGTCACTTTAAAACCCACAGAAAAGGAAGGTGGGTCTCACGTATGTAAATCCAAGAATTTAAAATAGAACATTTTGGTATATATGTGAATACCCCTTTAGAAGAAAGAGCTTTGAGTATTCACTTAATAATATAAAAGAACTTTAGAAAAAGAGAGAGACATTTTGAGACGGAAATTCTACAGCATAACGACTATGTTACGAGGTTTTAGAAGACATTAAAAAGAGAGGGAAAATGGGTCAAACATTCATAAATGACCCATAAAACAGTAGATGGACAGAATAAGAAGGATACATGATCATGGTAATGAAATTTCAAGGACATACCATTTGAAATGAAAAACATGGAAGGAAGACAAAAATTAGATTTCTCTTATGAAAGTTCGGCAGCCTAACGTCGTTACTTAAACTTCAACAAAAAAGATTTGAAAAGATCAAATAGGGTCTCTCATCATGTGAACGTAAGAGTTCAGTATGATAGATATAGAGATAATGCCCCAACATAATTAAAAAGGAACTTGAAAGACTTTACATGAAAGTAGAACTTTGAAAAGAATGAGAAGGGTGAAAGAATCCCCTAAAAAATTCGGCAGCCTAACGACGCCACTTAAAACTTCAAAATACTGAATTGAAGAGATCAAATGGGGTCTCTCATCATATGAAAATAAGAGTCCAGTATGATAGATATAGAGATCATACCCCAACATAACAAAAAGGAACTTGAAATAATTGACATGAAAGTAGAACTTCAAAACGAGAAGGGTGAAGAACCACTTAAAAATTCGGCAGCCTAACAGCGCCACTTAAAACTTCAAAATACTAAATTGAAGAGATCAAATGAGGTCTCTCATCATATGAATATAATATTCCAGTATGATAGATATAGATATCATAACCCAACATAACAAAAAGGAACTTGAAAGAATTGACATGAAAGTAGAACTTCAAAACGAGAAGGGTGAAGAACCACTTAAAAATTCGGCAGCCTAACGACGCCACTTAAAACTTCAAAATACTGAATTGAAGAGATCAAATGGGGTATCTCATAATATGATCATCATATATCAGTATGATAAATTTATATATCATACCACAACATAATAAAAAGGAATTTGAAATACTTTACATGAAAATAGATCTTGAAAAATGAGAAGGGAGAAAGAATCCGTTACAAAACTTTCGGCAGCCTAACGACGCCACTTAAAACTTCATAAAACGAAATAATGAGAGTAAGAGGGGATCTATAATTATATGAACATAAAAAGGGCAGTAAGAGGAGTATAAAAGAACATCCTACAACAAAATAACATGTAGCATAAAAGGAATGACATAAAAGAGATTACTTGAAATGAAAGAGAGAGGTCCAATCCCTTACCTTAAAACATAACTCTTAAAACTCAAAGGTTGGGACCTTGAGGGCTTGGGGGAACCATGGGAGGAATACTTGGGAGGTAATGAGACCAGAACTTCGTTGGGGGAGAGTGGGGAGTTGAATGGATGAGAGGATGGCTTGGTATTTATAGGGAAAGTGAGGGGACAAGGCATTAATGGCCAAGGGGCACCTCATTAGTGGTTTTGGAAAAACCATGGGCTTGCCCATGGTATTTGCCCATGGTATTGGCCACTTGGGACACCTCATACCTTATCTTACTATTCATAAGTCGACCATATTGATTACATACTTAATACATCATTTAATGATGTCATTAGACACCCGTAACTTAAAAACTGTATTTTCACTATTCATCAAAAATTCAACTTTCTCAGAATAATCCCAAAATTTCACCATAACCAAATATCAACGCTCTGATTAAAAATATGAACTCCATTTTATAAAAATAATTTTCTAAATATTTTTAATTTAATTTTCAAATAAAAACACTATTCACCGAAAATTCATTTTTTCAGAAAAAACCCCAAAAATTACCATAGCATAATATCAGTGCTCTGAGTTCAAAAATGAAATCCGTTTTATAAAAAAAATTTCTAAATATTTTTAATTAATTTTTTAATTAAAAAAACACTATTCACCCGAAAAAACTAATACTTGAATAATAATTTATGAAACCGTTATTTAACCATTTTATTGAATCACATTACTTAATCAAGGTGTCTAGATTATATTAATACTTTCTTTAAGTGAGATTACTAATCCATTTGGACACATTACTAATCAAAATCATAAAATCACTATTCATAATTTACTATTCATAAAAAATTAAGTTGATCTTATTAGACTCTAAATTTCATACTGAACATAATTGTAGAAGACCATTTTTCGAAAATCATTACACATTTTTAGTTATTTAAGGTTTACACAACCATTTTTAAAATATCCTTTTTCTAAAATTCATCAAAAATATGCATACTATATTTATCCGGTCATTTGAAAATTCATAAACTTCATCATAAGAAGAAATCCCAATTTTTATTTAAAACAAAGGATTATACACGGCAGTTCTGGTCTCCTTACATATCCCCTTATCACACCAGCATAGGACCTAAGTGTAAGGTGTGCTAAGGTGAGAGAATCTGAGGGAGGCTCGGCTAACATCGCATGAGTAGTAATTTCTATTAGTTTGAACTTTTCGCAAATGCAATTCTGTTCTGGCTTCACACGATGAAGTTCGTCTTGGGTTTGGTCCAAAGCAAAGCCCATTGGTGCTACCTCCTTCCCGAGTTCTATTAGATGGGCTTCGATCGGTCCAAGACTACTGGGTGAGGCCATCAAATCTTCTTTCTATAATAATTAACCAAGATTACTTGTATTTAGAGGCAATAATCAAAACGTTTAGTTTCCAGTGGTCATATTGACTAATGGTCATATAACAGTCAAAGCCCAACGGTCTCATTTTAATTATACTCATGTTATCAAATGAAACATTTTTGTTGAGTATAAAAAATAAAATAACACACAAAATTAGGAAACAATATTTATTCAAAATTTCGGGTCATTACAATATGGGGTTTATTTATCCTAGTACATCACCTTGGGGGATTTCCATTGTTTTTTTTCAAGAACACTGACATATCGTTGCTGATATGCGTAAATTATAGGAAGCTGAATCAGATGATGATTAATAATAGATATCATATTCCAAAAATTTATGATATCTTTGAACAACTGATAGGTGCTTCTGTATTTTCTAAAATTAACCTGATATCAGGGTATCACCAACTGAGGGTGAGTCCTTTTTCCATACCAAAATCTTCTTTTAGGAGTATGTACAGGTTATATAAGTTTGTGGTGATTTAATTAGGGCTGAACAATGAACTGACATTGTTCATGAATTTAATGAATCAAAATTTTCACCCCTATCTAGATCAGTTTGTAGTTGTCTTTTTTAATAAAATCTTTGTGTACTCAAAGAATCATGATGATCCTGAAAAACACTTTGACATCACCTTGAGTACACTAAGAGAGCATAAGATATACTCCAAGCTATCAAAGTGCCACTTATAGATTGACATGGTTCATTTGTTGTGTTATATTATTTCTAAGGCATGTTAATGGACCCAAAGAAAGTGCGGGAAGTTGTGTCTTGGGAGCATCCCAATAATTATTATAATGTATGAATATTTATGGGTTTGGATAGTTATTACCGATGGTTTATCAAAGATTTCTCCCATTTGGAATTTCCACTTTCTAGATTGACCAAGAAATGCATCATTTTTAAATGGTTTGAATCATGTGATAATTCTTTCCAAGAGTTAAAGAATCAATTTAATACCACACCGATCATGATCTTACCCGAGTTGAGTAAGCACTATACCTTGTTTCGCAATGCATCTGGTTTTGGGATAGGAGAAGTGTTGATGTAAGATGATTGGATTTTTGCGTATGGTTCATGAAAGTTGAGGCCTCATGAAAGAAATTATCACACACATGATATTGAATTGGTTTTAGTGGTTTGTGCCTTAAAATGATGGTTGAATTACTTGTTGGGGGAGTGATTTATGGTGTATATCGATCATAAAAGTCTTAAGTACATTTTATCTCAGCATGATTTGAATCTTCAGAAGAAAAGATGGGTTGAGTACATGAAATCATTTGATTTTGAGCTGGTTTATACTCTAAGAAAGGAAAATAGTGTTATGGATGCTTTGAATAAAAAAACTAAAATTCAAGAAGTTCAAGAATCTAGTTTTGAGTAGATAATGATGGATTTGTTTACTAAGATGTATTTGGAGGTGCCTAATGGCCAAGGGAATATGACACTTGTATACTTGGTAGTTGAGTCCATGCTTCTAATCTAGATTAAGGAGGGAAAACATGAGGATCCGAAATGTGTTACTATGAGGGGATGTCTTAAAGGTGGGGAGTCTCCTTTGGGATAGACTATTGGAGGTGATGATATCATTTATTTTTGTGGCCATGTTATTGTGACAAAATTTATGTGGGAAGAGTTGATGCACAATTTTCATGAATTGAAGTAGACAATGCATCCTAGTTTGACTAAGATGTATCATGATATTCTTACGCAGTGTTGGTGGAAAGGGGTAAAGAAGTAGGTTGGAGGTTTTGTGGCATTATGCCTTACTAGTCAGCAAGTGAAGGCTGAGAACCAACACCCAGGTGGTTTGTTACAACCATTTCCCATTCCAGAGTGGAAGTGGGATGACGTAAGGTATTTTGAGGATTCCTCGGAATAATGTCACAATCTGGGTGGTTATTGAATGGTTTACTAAGGGGATCATTTCTGCCCAATTAGAGATATTTTAACTATTTACCAGTTAGGTGTGTTGTATGTTCGAGAGGAAGTGCAGTTTCATGGAGTACTGAGAACAATAGTTTTAGATCATGATTCATGTTTCACCTGAAACTTCTATAAAGGGTTACAGAAGGATCTTGGTACCCAAGTGTTTTTGATTACATATTTCTACCCATAGATGGAAGAGTAGTCAAAGTGTACCATTTAGGTACTAGAGGATATGTTAAGAGCTTGTGTCCAAGATTTTGGTGGATCATGGTAAAAAAATATAGCGCTCATTGAGTTTTCTTACAAAAAATATTTTTCATTCTATGATTCATATGGAACCATTTGAGGAACTTTATGGTAGGCCTTGTAGATCCCCATCGTGTTGTTTAGAGGCTGGGGAATCAGAGTTGTTGGGACTAAGTCTCATGAAGGAGACATTAGAATAGATTCATTTGATCCGAAAGAGGATGGAAATGAATCAAAGTAGGTAGAAGTAACATGAAAATAAGGGTATTAGACCTATTGAGTTTGTTGTGTGTGATCGTGTGTTTCTTAGAGTGTCTCTAAGGTTGGGTCACCTTTATATTCATAAATAGGGTAAGTTATGACTCAGGTATATGGGGTCATTTAAGATTTTGGAGAGGATTGGGTGGGGGAATAATGATTAGCTCTTCCATAGTGGTATAGTGGTATTCATTATTTTTTTCATGTGTCTCATATTTGACAGTATCACCCAGATTCACATCATATGATTAATGTTGATGATTTTGAGATGGAGGAAGATGCTTCTTTTGAGGAGGATCTAGTTTTTATTGTGGATTGAAGTAAGAAAGTCTTGTGGGGAATGACTGTGACTTTGGTTCGAGTTTTATGGAAGCATAGTAATGTACTGTAAAAAACTTGGGAATGGGATATGGATGTTCAGGCTTAGTGGCCAGATTCTTTTTACCTTGGATGCTCAGTGATTCTTGGGAAGAGCGACTCGAGGATGAGTTTTTATAAGGTTGTAAGTTTGTAAGATCCCAGATTTCATGGTGGTTTGTCCTTGTTTAAATTTTGGTTTGAATCCCATAATTTTGGTTAGTTAAAAGTTCACTAGGTGAATGAGGGGCCTTAGGGGTGTTGGGGGGGGGGGGGTTAAGACACGAAAAGAAGGAAAACTAAGCCAACCTATGTAAGATGCATGGTTGGAGCACATCTAAGTAAACCATGGGAAATCCCCAAAAAACCATACAGAATTTGATAGTGGAATTACACACGGTTGAAACATGGTTAGTAAAACCATGCAGGGCTCCCCAAGTAATTGTGCGACCTAACTTCCCTTAGATAGTGGTTTGCACACAATTTGGAAAACCGTTTTGACAAACTACGAATCCCATTAAAAGTTGAAAAAATTATAGTTTTTCCACCTTTATATTTTTAGATATCCACTTGATTTCTTCCCCTCTTAACCCTAGGGATGAACCATATTGACCTTATCTTTCAAAGTTTTGTTATTCTTAGATTCTTGGCCATTTGGAGCACTGTTGGTTGTAGATCGAAGATCCAGGTAAGTCTAATCTCCCTATTTCTTCTATTTTCTGGATTAGGGAATGAAACTTGGGTTATCTTCTTCTAAATCCCAAAAACTCTCTTTTTTTCAGTGTATTATTGGTCTAGTCTTAAAGGTTTGATTGAATCTGAATTTAGGTCTATGATTAAGAGTGAATTCATCAACTGATTTGAGATAGGTGGTCTCTAAGTTATATCCCATAGTCTGGATATGGATTTGTGCATGTTTGGTTGTGTTCTTGGTAATATATTTTTGTGATTTTTATTCCCTTGGTGTGATTTGGTAAAATTATAATTTAAAATATTAATTTAACCCCTCATGATCCCTATAGGATGCGTTGAGGATGATTTTACTTATTTAGGACCACCCATGAGGTGCACCGAAATTCCCGAACATAGACATTGGTAAGGCTAAGTGTAGAGTTGACATGTGATAGCATAGATCCAATAATGAGCATGTTAATATGGATTGATTGATTTGAAAATGGAATAATGATAGTTTTACCTAGTGTTGATAATGAAATAAGGGGTTGTTTGTTATGTCATGAAAATGGGTTAATTGGGTTAATTTATATTGCATCATATGTATTATGAAATATGTTAGAAATACATAATAGGGTTATTGAATATGAAATTGTGGACATATTAAGTTGTTAAATACTTATTAATTGGTAAATAAGTTAAGTGGGTTATCATATAAATGTCTTATAAATTGTACATGAAATGTATAAGTGGGTTAATACATGGGTAATGATGAATGAGTTAAGTGAGTTAACATATTGAAATTGATGAATATGTTGAATGGGTTAATGTATGAGAATTAGTGAATATGATTAATGAGTTAGGCATAAGAAATGTGAATTTGGATAAATGGAAATTTAATGTAAATTGAAATTTGTTAATGGGTTGTGGCATTATATTTATTTCCATGTTGAATTTTTTAGATTATGATTGCTATTTTTATTGGTTGTGTTTGGTTTTGATATGGTATATGTGTAGTGAACTGACAAATAAGCATGTTTACATGGCTTGGTTGTGTGAGGTATTGACTTGAGGCTCTACACCCCTGGTTTGAGTTAGACTAAGCCTCTAAACTCTAACCCAAAATGAATGAGTTAGGGAAGGGGACAAAGGAACTATTCCCCTAATGGTTTCATTCGATGAGACCACCCAGACCAAGGATTCTAGGTGAGTGTAAAGTATTTATTGTGATTTGTTTACCCCTAGTGAGATAAGGACTTTATTTATTCACTTATTCACAGTGTTTTATAGCCTTAGACTCTTGTTTATGTTTTGTAATTTCCGAACCCAGGGAACACATATTGAAAAAAAATTAGGTAATAGAGATGGTATAAGTGGTGAAAATAGTAATAATAATGGAAATGGTTCAAGTTTACTTTGTTACCTAATAGAACCAGAGTTTTATTTTGGTTTCATTGTATTCTATTTCATACTTTCACGCACTATCATTTTAGATTAGATATTTTGTAAACACTTTTGGTGGTGGCCTACTGAGTTGTACTCACACGTTACTCGGGCTACCGTTGGGTACCCAAGAAGAATTCACTATTGTAGGGTCAGATAAGGGAAAATGCCCAGTTCTAGGGAGTTGAGTTGGGCTTGGGATATGAATGGATGATGATATGGACTTGGAGTCCAAACCATTTTGGTGGATTAATCTATTTTTCCTTATTTTGAGTTTTTTTCACTTTTTGTTCTCTTATCCTGGAATTATATGGTTATTGTTATTTTTTGGTTTGTACCCAGTTTTGGGAGATGTTTGGTTATGCATGTTCATTGTTTATTACATATTGTTTCTACTATTAATAAGGTTGACTAATGTGGATTACTCTGGTAAAGAGGGTATAGTCTCTCTGTGTGACTTATTAGTCCCTAAATGCTAGTTGAAAATCTTTAGGGTACAGGGATCCATGATTGAAGGCATGTGGAGACTCATCTTTGAGAAAAGGTTTAATGGATTCTGGGTTGGGGACATTACAGAATAGGTGTTGATGTTAGTAAAGCGAGATAACAAAAACATTTGGATAATTGAATTAAATTCTCTAAAATCATGGAATGGAAATATGGGGATTCTAATGTGAATTATAAATAAGTTATATTGTGATATGAATAAACTAAAACATGGTTTTTTAATGTGTTTAACAAATAATTAATTTTAATTACTAATTAATTTTAAATATGGTTAAGGATTTTTAATCTTGTTTCCCACGTTCATGTATGAGATCTTGTTTCCTAGGGCTTAGCGGTGGTCGATGGGTGTCATATAGGATAATAGATATAGTTTAGTCTAAGTCTAGGCTACTTCCAATAGTTGGGATTGTGGATGATATTATTCTTATATATTTTTTTGATTTTATACATTCCACCATCAGAGTTGGGTGGACAGCTGATTCCCAAATATTTTTGGTTCTGGGTGTTTTCCTTAACAACTTGGATGATGATGGAGAGATTGAATGACTACTCCCTCTTCCATACCCTCCCTAAAGTGTTTCATGATTTTTATACATATATGGGTTGTAATTTTTTAAATAAAAGGTTATGTGTCTAAAAGAAGAGGGATGGCTCTCAGTTTTACTATACATGTATGTGTCGACTGTAGATATTTGAGCTTATAACACCTATTTATATTCATGCTCTAGTGAGTATGGTTTTATATAAGTGTACTTACATGGGACATGATAAATTGTGGTATAATGCATGTTACATAAGTTTCAATGGATTTAATACTTACACTTTGTTATGTATGTGATGAGAAATGTGTTCACAAGGTTCAAGATAATATGTGGTTACGGTATGTATACATAGAATGTAGAATTAATTATGAAAGGGATTATGGCACATGGTGTTTCAAATTTGGGAAATAGAGTGAAAAACCAATTAGGAAATTGAATAATGGTATCTTTCTTACATATATGATATGATATGGATATTATTACTTGTATCATTACTTGGTGAGAGAGCCTTCATGAGAATGAGATATTTTTTACTTGTTTAGGTAACAAGTTGATTTCACTTAATTATTCACTAGGATTAAGTGTGATTCTTTCACAATTTCATGAGAGGTTATGGGGAGGATCCTACTAATTATAATTTATGATCACCTAATATATGAATATAAACTATTTTTTAGGTGTATATGAGATATTTGGTCATCAATCTGAGAATCACTAGCTTAGATTATTTGTTCTGAAGCTATCAGGGTTTGTGGTTATTATTTAGGATTTGTTTTTGGTATTTCTAGTTATTTCTATTATGTATGGAATTGAATTTATATATTGGGATTGTTTATTTATTTATTTTATGGAGTTGATTGATGTATACAATATTACCTCTTTTCCTAAAATTTATATAAAGAGGGAAATTCCTCCCATAAGTATGAATTCAATACCCTTGGAACTACTATCCAACCCATGACCTATTAGAGGTGGACTTCAGGGGTTATACCCATCTTAACTATTAGCCCGGGAAGGGTATAAGTGGAATGTGTGTGTGTGTGTGGGGGGGGGGTGGTGGTTATGACAGAGTGGTTTAAAATATGATGGTTGAGAGATATGATAGAGTTTGGAGGTTGGAATTATTGAGGATTGTATAGGTTGGTAGGGAAACCATATCTTCTAGACTTGGCACATGATTTTAAAAAGGGAAATTCATTAGGACATGGGTATTGAGACTCCCTATGTGATCCAATGAAATGAACTTCAAGTTTAATGAAAATGATTATAAAAGTGATGCTTCTTGAAGGGTAAATACCTCAGTAAATATCATACATAGTGTTTTTATGTGCCCATGTTTGAATTGGGTAAAAAGTAAGAATTATCTTGAAAATGAGTAAATTAATTAACCTTAAATATTCCATATTTTAGGTTTAAGAGTCCCTAACATTTTTTCTTTTGAAGGAATGACTTCAAGTAGGCATCCCTATTTGGTTCACACTGCTAGTTTCTACCAGTATGAGCTAATAGATTGACTAGGGCAGTGGTAGATGATGATGATTCCCGAAAGAGGACTCTCAAAGAGTTTCAATGCTGAAGTCTATAAAAGTATGAGGGTTCTATTTTAGATTAGGAGATCAAGGCTCAGTTGGAGGAGGTGGAGATTTCATTTAGTTTAATACGTGCTCTAAGGGAGAACTTGGTTTTATTGGATATAAAAATGCCATGTGGTAATGTTCATAAGTGGTGGTTATTATTATTTTGGGATCACAAGGAGTCATCTATTTCATAATATAGGTTTTGTGATCAGTTTTATGCTGATTTTATTTATTTTACCATGAAGGTGGATTTTATCTAGGATATTATTACTCTTCAATAGGAGAATTACTACATGAATTAGGTCCATATCAAAAATAAGAACCTATTCAATTATGATTTGGGACTTCTTCTAGATGGAAAATATAGAAAGATTAATTTTAAGGAGGCTTTACATCCAAAGGACTAGTTCTAGGTCATCATGTTTATAGTGCCGATATATCTCAAGTTACTGGAGGTGATAAAGTTTGTAAAGAGAGTGATAAATAAAATTTCATCATAAGAGGAGTGGAGTCATCAAGACTCTCAATGGAGAAGTGATATAGAAAATGGTTCTTAGTTTTCTGGTCTATAGAAGATTCATATATTGGGGAGTAGGTTTCAACCTTCTTCACCCTATTTTACTAGGGTTATCAAACCCCATCCAATGAATTTAGAAATAATTTTTATTCATATGAAGTTCATGTACGTCAGAATACATAATTATAGACCTTCCTTGATAGTAAGTGTAGAGCCATTGGAACTTTGTAGGATAATCTATTGTAGTAGTATCCTTTAAGGAAACAACAACATTAATATATGAGGTGGAAATAGAAGTTTGGAGATCCAAATTTTGATTAACAAAGAGGGGATGTGTAAGATAGAGGAAAACATCATGATTCTCCTTATCCATATGTATAGTGAGAAGATCTCAACCATGGAGGTGGTAACTATTAGATCCAGAGAGGTTGTGGATCCATACATAGTCATATTCACGTCTTAATGTTTTTCGGGATAGGAAATCAAGATAGCATGAAAGGTACTATAAAATTATATTACACTTGGTTGTATACATTATTTTATTTGGGAGCTACATAATTTTTAATTTCTCATACTTTAGTCTATGCATTAGGACTTTTAGTAGAGAGGATTCCTATAGACTAGGTGTTTACTACTCCAGTTGGAGGTTGAACTAGTTTGTGTTACGTGTGCATGGATTATGTGTTGATATTGTGGAAAGATATCTCTTGGTGAGATTTCCTATGTTTTTAGATATATCCATATGATATCATTATTGAAATAGATTGGTTATATTCATTATATGATTTTTTGGATCTCTATAAAAGGCGCATTATATTCTATGATGCTGATGGAGTGTAGGATCTATTTTTTGGAGAGTGAGACCCATAGATGGGTTGGAGGCATATTGATTCCTTGTCTTCCTTGATGGTAAAGATGATGATGAGTTATTTTGAGGATTATTTAGAGCTTTTTACTAGGTTTGTTAAAGGTAACCCTGATGTATTTCTATAAGAGGTTGAGACTTTACCCCCTCAATGAGAGAACAATTTTGGGATAAATTTATAACTGGGTGTCATATCGATCTCAATTCCCCCATATAGAAAGAAGGTTTATGTTTTGAGAAATGTAGATCCAGATTAATAATTTTTTATAAAGATGATTATTTTGGATTAGTGTGTTTACATGGGGCTATATAGGTCTATTTTCAATGAAAGAAGTTTTTATTCTATTATTTTTATCAATTATTGTTGCTTGAAATAGGTGATAGTGAAGAACCACTATCCACTTCTATAGATTTATGATTTTTAATCAATTTAAGGAAACCAGTTGGTTCTAAAAAAATAAATTTAGTGTTAGGAAATTATCAGATATAGGAGAAGGATATGGATATTTTGATAACTACTTTTATATTTCATTATAAGCATTATGAGTTCATTATAATATCATCCAGTGCAAATAATGCTTCAACCTTGTTTGTGTGACTGATGAATGAAATGGTCAGTGAATATTGGATCAATTCTGGGTTATGTTTATTGATGAATTACTTATGTATTTTGTGTCTTAGGAGGATCATGTGGAGCATCTATAAGATTTTTTGGGAGTTCTTCAGCATCAACAACTATTTTGGAAGCTATAAAAGTGTGATTTCTTGGCCTGGGAGGTCTTCTTCTTGGGAAATGTTATATCTTATAATAGAGTATCCGTAGATCCTTTAAAGATTGAGGTAGTTATTTCTTGGTTATATACAAAGAATTTTGTGGAGGTGTAGAGTTTCCTTGGTATCATAGGAAATTATAAGAGGTTCATACCTAGAATATATCTGATTTAGACTCCTATGAAAATTCTAACCCGGAAGGATTAGGTTTTCATGTAGACTGACCAGAACTAGGATGATTTTGAGTATTTGAAGGAGAAGATAGTTAGTGCCCTAGTTATTTATTTAATAAAGGAGAATATTACAAATGAGGTTTATTACAATTATTTTTATCTTGGTTTGGGTTGCGTCTTGAATAAGTAGAGATTAATTATCTCTTATGGTTCTCAATAGTTATGGCCTCATGAATTTAACTACACAACCTATGATCTTGAACTCTCTATGGTTATGTTTGATTTGAATTTATGGATACATTACCTAATTTTGAGAGCTATTTATTTTTCAAAAATAAAAATATCCCGAGATATATCTTCTATCTATATAATTAGAATTTGTGGCAGTGATTATGGTTGAAATCATTACAAGGTTATGACTTCAAGATTTTATATACAATAAAAAATGGAATGTTATATATAATGATTTGAGTAAGAAGTCCCGTGGTGATTTCATGTGTTATTTTTGTGATGTTTTTAGGTTGATATAGGAGCACTCAATGATACACCTTGATATGGGGGTTTTTGATAGTAGAGGGTATCTTTATCAGATGATGGTGTAGTCATCTTTGGTGCAACAGGTGGAGGAGTCCCAATTGGGGGATTTATAGGTGGTGATTTTATGAGATTGAGTGTAACACCATGATATTTAAATATGTAATTATTATTTAAATGAATTATTTATTTGATAACATGTATCACATAAAACACTAAAATTAAATGAATCAAAATATGTTATAGTAATATTAATATTTAAATATGACTTTTATAACCTAATAATTGGATTGGATGGTATGAATAAAAGTAACCGTATTATGAAATTTATGTATAAAACATTTTATAATAAAAAACTATCAATTAATTCCTGGGAAATAAGTAATTAATTTTGAATGATAAGAATGAAATAATGTAAGGTTAAGTAAAATTTTAAAGATGTTACTTTTTATATAAAAGTAGTTTTGTAGTTTATTTTTTATTTTTCTTTATAAATTAAATTTATAAATTTTAGAAATTGAATTTGATAAAAAATAATTTCATTTTCTATTTTAGTATATCAAAATTAGATCAGTGTGAGTTATTAGTATTTTTTAAAAATAGTTTATTTTTGAGTGAATAATGAAAAATACCGATTTTATAAATAATGTTTCTTTTATGACATTATCATGATATAAGAATGAATTAAAAGTTTATGATTTTTTTAGATTGAATATAACATTAACAAGTAATATAATTAATTTAGAAATACATTTCTAAACTTATGAATCAATGTTTGACATTTTATAAATGTAAGTAATTTTTTATTCAAATAAAAACTATTTCCGGTTCTTCTCTATTAATCATGTTTTTATAAGGTTAATTTTAGTTTATTTTTTTAAAGTTAAATAAGTATCCTTTTATTTAAACTAATACAATTATTTCCTTGTTAATTTACATTATACATGATTTTGGTATAAAATAATTTTAATGCTAAAAATAGACATTTGTCTAAAAATGAGTTTTCATTGTGTTTTATGAACTTCTATTAAAATTAATTTATTAAAATTAAAGGAATTGAATAATTTAAAATTTATTTTATATTTTTATTTATAATAATTAATATTAGGTAATTAATTCATCTTAATATTTGGTCATAATGAATAATTTCCATTGTAAAAATTTATCACTACAATGAGGGTTAAAAAGGGTTAATGAGGGTGTTAAGATAAGAGATAAGGGATAAAGTATATTAAAAAACTTGATTAAATTTTATTTTTGATTTAATTTTAACATTAACCATATTATATTAGGAAACATGAAAATTTGAATCCACTTGACTTGAGATAGACATATATTATATATTAATATTTCAAGTATTAACAAGTTTTCCACCAACCTCACTTATAAAATAGAATATCACATCCTATATTTTTCACACAAATTTCATCCATTTACCTCAAAAAATCCCTTCCCAAATACATTCCCAACATCCATACCAACATACTAGATGTATTGGTCTCACCAAAAATGTAACACCCCAAGCCCAGTTACCCAGAGTTAGTGCATTATTTTAATACATTGACATGATTACAGGGAATCAAGTCCCAATGGACTGATCAGTTTAACAGTTTTGGAAAATAGATTACATATATGAATGTTACATTACAATCTCTAAAATAAAACACAACATTAATAATACTTTGAGAATTCCATTATTCACTTAGCTTAACCCTTCAGAACAATCATAAAACACTTCTTCGTATCATGGGAAAAATAAAACATAAGAAAGGGGTGAGATCAGATGCTTAGTAAGGATAAAAATATAGAAAAAACTATCATAAATAAGCATAAACATTTAAGAAAATGTATAATATTAACATGAAAGTATTTTAAACTTAAAAATAAGTATAATTTTGAAAATATAAATAAAATAATGAAATTTAATTATTCACATGAATATTCTATTAGTCGAATAATCACATGTAATATCAATATCTAATTTTATAATGATGGAATGCATAATTCCGAACATCATAACCACATAGTCAGGGCCTCATGCCAAGACTACAAATAATATTTTTTCAAGACCTTGTTCCAAGACACTAGTTTGTCTCATGAGACCTACTGATGCATCTAGGAGCTATAGCAGGATCCACCCATCACTTACTATGTCCAATGCATTCCATAAATAAAAATGTTGAAACATAACATAACCCTTGTTATTAAAACTAGCATAAGAAATGTTAATAATTTAAACAAAAACTATGAATGGTATAAAAATAACACATCCACAGTCAAATATATCACAAGACTTTCAATACAATATGGAATATTGTATTATAATAAATCAACCTCAATCAAGAATCATATCTAGTAAAGGATGTTGACAAAGTTGAAAATGACCAGTAAAACTCTTTGAGAGAAATATCCCTTTTTCTGAAATCATTTAAAAGTCACACATTTATAAAAGAAGTTATTTAAAAGAGATTTTTGACTCAAAGTGTCCTATAACACTTTGAAAATTTTGAAAGGAATTAATATTTTAAAACAATCATGTCCATATAAATAAATCTTTAAAATCATTTTGAAAACATGGACATTAATTAAAAATATTTTAAAAATAAATCTTTAAAAAAATTTAAAAAGTTGATCTAGTTAAAGATTCCCCTCCATAATAACATAAAATATTCCTTTTTAAATTTTTTTATTGAAATATGGAAATATATGATAAATATTTCCCAAAATATACTTATAGATAAACAATATCAGATAATAATGAGATTGAGGAAATAACTCTTACCTTGTACTTTCCT
The DNA here is from genome assembly GCA_963277665.1 of Viscum album. Taxonomy (NCBI): domain Eukaryota; kingdom Viridiplantae; phylum Streptophyta; class Magnoliopsida; order Santalales; family Viscaceae; genus Viscum; species Viscum album. Next base: position 368,705,802 of record OY728131.1, read on the forward strand.
TTGGCCGAGGGTACGTTTAACCTCCTGTATAATGAATATAGTATGTTATTAAATTATACCAGAAACATATTAATAATTATGATATAATAATTTATTAATTTATGGATTTATACTACCCATTTAATAATAATTTCTATATTAAAATAACATTTCGGATAATAATTGCTTTCTCTATCGTACAAGTTTTAACTTGTTATTATTTATCGTACCACTTATATCATGATTTAATTTCTTCCAAAATAAAAAAAATTATTTATGTATCATATATATTCAGAATATAAATATGTATAATAGATATATATATTAAATGGAAAACACCGTTTATGGAGACGGTAGGCCGTACATACGCATAAACGATGTTTCTGTTTTCATATCGTATTGAACGAATGTAAGTGAATGATATATATGAAAATACACACACACACCCACACAAACACACAATATATATATATATATATATATATATATATTTCCAGTATAATTATTAGGTCATATATTACATACTTATTAATAATATATATTTTTATAACCATCGTTGAATGGTGAATGTGGAAATGAATCTCATCGCGTCGTGGAGACGGTAAGCCGTATGTATGCACAAGTGATGATATCATTCTATTGATGGTGAAATAGTATGTAATTGGATGGTATATTATATATATAGAATCATTAACATGTTATATTTATTATTTACATCAATTATACTCATTATTATACCCATCTAAATAATGAAGTGTTGAATAACAAACTACACCATGACGTGGAGACAGTAAGCCGTACGTACGCACGTATGATGACTTTTTCATTCATAGGATAAATATAATAATGAATATGGTTATAACATATTTATAACAACATATCAGTATGTATAAGGTACTGAATTTATTATTTTATTATGGAAAAAATAAAATAAAGAGGAAGTGGGAGAAGAAAAGAACTTTGAAAGAGGTGATGAAGTAATTACCTATTCTTTGGGTTCTTCCATTTGATTTGACAAAAAGGGATCCTTATGTTGTATTATGATAAAATTAAGGACTCTTGTTTGAAGTGAGGGTAGTTTTTAGGATATTTGAGCAGGGTTTGGCAGAGCCAAATGGATTTTAAGGTGTGATTTTGAGAGAAGGGGAAGTACCCTTTTATAAGAGAGGTGAGGGTCACTTTAAGAAAAGATTGAAATATTAATTTATTATAAAATCATTTTTAGTTTATAATGGCTCCAAATTGATTTATTTATAGGAAAATGTGGGTATGGGTCGAAATAATCTCTACAAATAGGTTTTATATAAGTTTAGATCACCATATTAATCTTATCTTTTAGATTTAACTCTTAGTTAAATAGTTTATCTTTTACAATGGTTTCTTGTATTTTTATATTACAAGGTTAATAAAATTACTATAAAATTCCAAGAGAACCTAAAGTGGTTAATTAATGGCACATATATAATTATATATGTTCTTTTTCCAAACCTTATATTTTTAGGAATATTATATCTTTTAATAATATAGTATTTTTTTTAAAAACTCATTTATGTCAATTTTGACACTATTTTGTATTTGGTTTTTTTGAAAGTTAAAAAAACATGATTATTTCGAAATAAATACATTAAATCAACCCTAAAATGTCATATTAACCTAATCGTGGAATTCATCAAAAGTCTCAATTTACATTTATTTGGATATTTATAATGTCAATTATTTTAATCTTTCATTAATAAGGTAATTACTGCATCATCATTGTGTCATAAATAAATTTAATTATTTAATGTATAAAAATTATAAATAAAATACCATGATGTATAAAATCTTTTTTGATTTATAATTAATATTTATAGTTATGTTTATCTTATATATAAACCTATATTAAAATGGTTTAGTTATTAAACCGTGAATTTAACACTTTTAACTCTTCTTTAAATAAAGTAATAATAAATGTACTAATCTAATCCAAGTGGACCAAAAGGATCATATTTTATTCTTAAGGTTGATTTTTATCGAAATACACTTATACAATAGAATTATGACATGTGTTAGGGTAATTGTAATATCATTTTTATCTTTAATTACCCTATTTACTTTTAACCGTGGTAAATAAATTTCAAAAGTTACTATTCACCAAAAATTATTTTCATCATATTGAACCAAATTTTACTTACTGATGTCAACCATGTCTCTCAGATTTTTGAAATTCAATTCACAGAAGCGGTAAAATTACGTTTTATGCAAATTTGCAAATGTGCCTAGAAGGTGGGTAAAAGTTGTTAAACACATTCAATAAAATTTTATACATCTAATATTATTATAAAATAACTACAATGAATTAAATTGAACTATTATAGGTATTATTTATCTATTTTGAAGTTAAAATAAATTTAAATAATAATAATAATTATATAAATAAAAGTCGGTTTTAAACAATAACTTAGTGTTTTTCACTATTCATCAAAAATTGAAAGTTTTTAGAAAAATACCAAAAATTCACCCAAAGATAATTTTGACATTCCGAATCCAAAAATGATGAATATTTTACCAAATTAAAAACATATGAGTTTTATTAATTAATTTAAAATTAATTCCCGTTGTTAAAACCAGAAAGCGGGTTTTTAAGAAGTAAAAACTATCAAAAGATTGACATGTGTTTATGTACGATTTAAGTGTGAAATTACATCCAATGAACTATATTATATTAAATGATAAAAATATAATATAATTATACTTTAAAACCACTCAAATGTATAATTTAACACAACAAATTATTTCGATTAAAAAAGTTGTTTTCAATTAAAATTTAGTATTTTTCACTATTCATCAAAATATGAAAGTTACCAAAAAAGTAAAAAAACTTATCAAAACTAAATTTTTATGTCCCGATTCTAAGGAAGAATTTAATTTCCTTAAATTGAATATATAAAAGTGTCAAATATTGGATTTAAAAATGGTTTTCCATTAAAAGGTGGGAAAATTTTATTTTTTAAAAAATACTTCTTTTATCTGAAAAAAATGAATTTGTTCATATATTATGTCTAAGAAACAAATAATATGTATTCTAAAATTAATTGGAGTATTTAAAATTCAAAATTCAGTTAATACTATTCATAACCATATTTTTAATGGAATGTTTGGTAAGTCATGGTGCACTCAAACTTAGTGTTTCATGTAGCGTAATCTATTTAATTATTTTAAAGAGATAATGTACTATGAAATATTAGAGTGTTACAAAAAAGAAAAAACTAGATGGTTTAATGTCTAATCCAAAAGAGGTTTTCCAAAGAAGAGGTATAACTCTTAACTGAGTTCATTAATGTTTATTTATTATTATACCTACTTTAAAACTATAATAAACATGATTATATCATTAAATTTTTAGATAAAATATAAAAAAAATTATAATGTTTATGGTATAACCCTTTTTATTCTCTTTTTAAATCCAATTAAAAGTGAAAACATTTCTCATACGTACGTACGAACTACTATCTCCACGTAGCGATGGAATTTGTTTTTCATCTATGACTTATATGGTTGGTTAAAATTGTGGATGAAATGAATATATATGATATTTATGAAATAATTATTATTCTTAAAGGATAATATATTACTTTCCTTATTATCCTTCTATCCTTTAGAAAATGATAACACCGCTCATGCATACGTGTGTATTACCACCTCAACTAAGTGATGTGATTCGTTTTTTATTTCCACTTTACATGGATGGTAATAAGAATTAATAAAATAAATAAATATGATACTTATAATGATAAAATTATTATTCAATGTAAAACCTTTATCTATTTCATTATCTTTTCATCCATTATAAAAATGAAATCATCGCTCAAGCATACATACGAACTACCATCTCCATGAAACAATGTAATTTATTTTTCATTACCACCTTATAAGGATGGTTATAAAAGTATATTAAATTAATAAAAATGATATTTATATAATTTTAAAGATTATTAATATGATAAAACCATGAAATATTTGACCACATTCAACACACTGAATTCATGTAAGAGATTATGAACCAAACAACCTCAAAATGTCTGATGTAAACTTAATTAATGTATAAACTAAATTAAACATAGTAAGAAAGAAAATAAAAGAAATAATAATAATGGAATTAACATGAAAAATATTTTTAATAATGTTAAATACTAATATAATTTTTTTATTTAGGATCTAGATGAATGAATCAAATGAGCTAGGATATGAGTTAAAGGATTTCTCACATCGATTTCATTTTATAAAAAATTACAGAATTTTCACAACAATTTTAATTTTGGATTGTGTTTAAAATTATTTATTTATGTATTTTAACATTAATTTCATGAAATTAAAGTGGATTAAAAATACATTTCACGTTTTATTATTCAATGTTCATTGGATTTAAATGTTATCAAACATGTAAGGGGATTTTTCTTTAAAACATTGTTTTGAATGTTTTAAACTCTTTTTCTTCCATGTCAAAGTTATTAAAATTATTTTATAGAAGTTATTATTTAATTTTAAAATTTTGATAATATAATTTTTTTATACATTTAATTTATTTATAAATTATTAAAATAATATTTTCAAAAAATTTCTATATGACACACATTTGACTTTCTTTATAAAGTGTATAAAAATGTTTTTTAACATTTACCTCATGATCAACTTTTCCTGATATAATTTCCTTTATTCATTATCAGAATTACTATAAAATTTTCTATGATTTTTAAAAGAAAATTATATTCCCATTATTTTAGGTTTTTAGTTGTTTTTATAAGTTAACAAAAGTAAAGGGATGTTTTATATTTATTTTCAAAGTATATTTTAAATGATTTTATAAAATATATTTTTCATTTATGTTAAAATACTATTTTTTTTAAAATTAAAGAGTCATTTTTTCTAGGAAATTGTATCCATTTTTAGATAAAAACAAGTGGAAAAAGTTTCTTGAATAAATGAACCTAAGATTACTAACTTTTAAAAGGGTTGGTTGGGTATTAGATCTATCTTCACTTGATGCACAACTAGTGGTTTTAAATACACATCCGATTTTAACCTTATAGATGACATACTTTATATATTTATCATGCTTATTTATGAGGCATAATGAAGTAATTCAATATATTTTCTCTATCATCCTTCATCTCAATGTTGAAAAAAATTTATAATCATTATTATATAATATGGTAATTGAAGGAAACTTATTAAAAAATTTATTTCATTTACTAGGGAAAATATTGAAATCTCAAAGGAATGTTTTTCAATATGAATGTTTATGTTTATTATATATTTTATTTTTATTAACTTATTTTATATGATGAATCCATTTTACTTAGTAATTAAATAGATGATCCCCACTATTATATAGCTCCTTGATGCATCGATTGGTCTCATGAGACAAACCAGCTTAGGTATTTGGAGTATTCCTACCTAACTATTTATGATGTATTGTCTCATTGGATTAATGATAAGATTATGATATCAGATATTATGTATTCCATCATTATAATATCATTTATTATTTTCCTTGTGATTATTTAAAATTCCCTTATATATATTCAATGTTCAACTTATTGATAGGTTTTAAGAAATCCTTTGTTTCCATAAGATAATAAAATGAACATATATTTTAAAATAAAGTTTATTATCTTTTAAAAGTGAAATGTTTTTTTTCAAGGAAAAGTTTTTATATTTTTTAAAGAAACCATCATGAGTTACTATTTTTACTATATTATTACTTATTTAATATTTTATGAAAAACCTTGATAAAAAAATAAATAACAAGAGTAAATAAGTGATTATTTTTAACTGAAAGTTTATAAAATTAAAAGGAAACAATTCTTACAGGATTTTATGAATTTAAAATGTATTAACAGGTTTCCTTTATTTTTATATCCCTTAACAAGATTTAATTTTATTATCCCATGTTTTAAATGTTTTAAAAGGTATTAAGTATGTGTATGAATTATAACATGTTAAATGGATACATGTATTAAAAAAAGAAAAAGTTTTATGAATGAAACATGAGTGTAAACATAATAACCCGTTTTTGTGGAAAAAATGTGCACTGTGTGGAAACTTACATTGCTATTTAATGATTTTTAAAATTATCTAAAACTCTAAAGTAAAAGTATCCCCAAAATTAAATAAAATGAAACCTTTTTTTATAAAACTTGTAATTATGGGTTTTTTAAGTTATGGGGGTTTTTTATGGAGTCATATTTTGTGATTACCATGAGGGGTGGTCTGAGGATGATTGAAATCGGGTGTTGTTTCAGTGGATCCTCTTTATTCCTTTGATAATATGAGATTTATTTCAATATGAGTTCCATAGTTCAACCTTGGTGGTACATCCTGGTGTGTCTATGATGTATCAAGCCTTGAGATTTCGTTTTTGTCAGTCTAACATGAAGAGAAATATTGAAGAGTTTGTTTTTTAGTGTCTGGTTTTCTAGAGGGCGAAGACTAAGCATCATATTCTGGGTAGGTTACTTTAGTATCCTGATGTTTCTTGATGGAAGTAAGATAACATATCAATTTAATTCATCATCATTTTACCTAAAGATCAATGAATATTTGATTGTATATGGGTGATCATGGAATACTTGATGAAGTTATCTCACTTATTAGAAATTAAGGAGTCTAGCTCATATGAGGTTTCTTAAGGTAGTATCTAGAGGTGTTGGTGAAGCTTCACAAAGTTATAAAGATTATTATCTTTGATCCTGATCCTTTAAATTCTAGGGTTTTTAGATGTCTCCAACATGTTTTTATATCTTATTCCTTAGCTTTTCTTTTTATCCACAATTGGACGGTTAGACAAATTAAACTCTCAAAACTATAGAGGAAACATTGTGTGTTTTCATTTTTTTTTTAATTTTGAAGGTTTATGGGTGAGTAAACTTTCAAAATAAGAGTTAACAATCCACTAATTTTCTGGCTCTATTCAATGTTATTTATGGTTAACCTTTCTGATCTTTTTTTGTTCGATTGAGATTGAGGAGTCAGTAATTCTAAAATTAGAGTTGGTGTAGAGCATGATTGAGAAGTTACATATGATTTGTGAGTTATTTAAAGAAGTTAATGACCATAAAAATCCCTATTATGATAATAAAAGGATGAATCTAGAGTGTTATGTCTGAAATCACGTGTTCTTAAATATATCTTCTCATCATGAAAAATGAAGGTTTAGTCATAGGAGTAATATTTTCCCCAAATTTGTTGGACCTTTTGTGGTTTTGGGGTATTTTAAAGCTATTTAATATTGTTTATAACTTACCCCACATTTGATATAGATTTATTAAATCTTCTATATATCATATATTTACTATTACCTTTATGAAAATTCCCATATAATTTATCGGGGTGAGCTTGGAGTTAAAGATGGTGCGACATTTGAAGAGTAGTACATTGATATCCAAGACCATCAAGAGAAGGTATTTCATATTCATGATATTAATTTGGTTAATTTACTATGGTGTATTTATGGGGATAACTTAAGAGTGGGAGTTTTATATGCACACTCAATATCCTGAGTATTTTAATGTTTGATTCATTTTTTTGTTGAGATATATTGTTAAAAATTTGTTGTTTTATGAAATGGATGGTGTTTTTTTCAGGTTTATATGTTTTTTAACTTTCATATTTTGGTTGGTTTATTGATATAAAAATATCCTTGAGATTTATCCTATGAGGTGGTTTTTTGGTTTCCCTTTTTTCCTTCTCGGGGTTGGTTTAAATTCCCAAGGATGAGTTTTGTTGGAGTGGTTTCTAATACAAGGGACCAATTTTTACTAATCCCTTAATTTATGTTCATGGGTAGTATATGATTTCAAAGATAGGATGAAGGAAGGATTTATAGAGTTTAATTTTTAGTTTTAGCAAAAATATTCACTAGGAGGATTGAAACATGAGCTTGTAGGCAGTGACATTGGGTGGTTTTAGAGATAAGGTTGTGCTGTAATCATAGTACTTATGTAATTGAGGGTTGATATGAGTTTTTTTGGTGTATTTTTTGATAAAAATTATATATGGTGTGGGTTTGGTATATAGTTTAGATCTTGAGAGGTTAAGCTAGTCTCTCTGTATTTTGAGAGGTACTTATTGAATTATGCTTAGGTTGCACCCTAGATCCTTGGAGATCGAGTTTCCTTCACCCTACCTTATTAAGGGTAGTTATAGAGTGGATATTTGGGTTGTTTTATAACCCTAACTACGGTTATAGGATGTGAGAGGTGAGATATAAAAGTTTTGTGACATAAATTTTAGAGGGTGGGTTCGGATTCAAACCATTATAGTGTGGCCTTTCTTATTGTGCAATAGTTTAGGGGAATACCCTAGGGGTTGTGACATGGTCAAGGAGGTTGAACCATGGTGATGTTAAATTAAATCATGGTTATATATTCGTAAGTAACTCTAAAAATCTTCATATTTCCTCCTTACTCCATTGAAATATTGGTGACCCGAGGGCCTATTTGGGAGACTTTTTCCCCCTATTAATTTGCCCCCAACTTTTAGATATTGTTTTTTGGATAAACCAAGGTGACTTTATTCATCTCAAATTGTTCTTTTTCTTTATCATTCTCTCTTTAAATTATATGTATATTAGTTCCCTTAATTTATCATGGGTTTTTATTTGTATTTTATGGTATATTCATGGTGGGATGTTCATATAGATCATGAGTTCCTTACAAGAGAGGATATTGAATATTGGTTCTTATCATTCTGTTCTTGCTGAGAGATCATTAAAAGTTTCAATTTGAGGTAGGGGATTCATTACTTCTCTTTATTATATGAAAGTATGGGATTATATTACTTTGGTTCCATTTAGTAATTGTGTAATTGACCTAAATAAATATAATAAATAGATATATAATAAATTGGAAGGGTGTTGTTATCTCATTTTGCGATGCTGTGTTATTTATAACTCTTGATATTTGATAGATATTGTTATATCTTATTTCTATGATTTTTTTGTTTTTTATCATGATTTAAAGGGTTTAAATTAGTTAAAAAATATAATATTTTTAAATATAAATTGAATAATGAAATAAGTATGTGAATTTGATTACCATTATTCCTTGAAATTTATTAAATATGAAAGTATTTCTTGAAGCATGTTTGTGTTTGATTATTTTCTATTAATAGATATTATTTATAGATTAATTTTTATAGAAACTTATACATAATGAATCAATTGATTTATAAGGTAATAAAAGGTTGTTTATTGGAGCTAAATGTTCGGGGATAAGCAATCCTATTCATTTTTATTATGTATTTAGATTCTCCTTGAGTTTTCTATGTTAAAAAATACTTTTTTCCCATAAATGTTCTATAGTATGGTATATTCCTTGTTGTGATTTTTACGAAACCAGTATGGATGGGTTGATTAGAAAAGGGGTGGATGACACATAATGAGGGAATGGATGGATTTTTGCTTATCATTGAGATGAGGTTAACATTGGGATGTATGAAATGGGTTGAGATATGGGATTACATGTTTGATAAGATATTGATCTTGTTATTATTGGTTGGGTTGATTAGTATGGTTGAGATCTAGGATTTCCCATTTTATTGATGAATTATTTTGATGGTTGGTTTCTATATGGTTGTTTGATGTGATTTATAACTCCTTGTTGTAATTGGTTTATGTTGGGCAAAAATCCCTCAAGGTAACATTGCAGTATTTTTGGGTTGATTGTGTTTGTTGACAAAACAGGTTTTGATGGATATTTGTCGAGTTCCCGAGAAGTTGTTGACAATCAATGTTGACAAAGAACGATGACAAAGGAAAGGACGATCTGGAGGTGGTACAAAAGAGCAGTACAAGGTGGCGCCGTTTCCCAGTGTTTGCCAAATTTTTGGGGTCCAAAATTTGGAGTTTGGTGAGCATCGCGAAAAGTGGATTTCCATGAAGATCATAATTTCATATGGAAAAGGCATGAATTTCGCGAAGATAGGATGCATGGTTTGAAAATCACGAAGACCAGAAGAATGGAGGCGGTGATGCTTCGCGATTACGTCAAGCTTCGCGAACGGCAGAGGCTGAAGCGCATCGCAGCGGTGAAGGGATTTGCGAGGGAGCTTCACGGCGAAGGCACTAAGGAATGTTGGGATTCGCGAGGGAGCTTCGCAGAGAAGTCACGAAGGTATGTTGACGGTGATTCTTCGCGACTACGTCAAGCTTCGCGAACGGCAAAGTGCCGTGGTGCTTCGCGATTTGGACAGAATTCCGGCGGAATCTTTGGAGCTTCGCGATTAGAGATGACGTGGCGTTGACTTCGCGCGGAAGGGACGAGGGTCGGTGGAATCGCATATAAATAGAGGCTGAACCCCTCAAGAGAAGTAGAGAGAATTTTCATAGAAGATTTTTCGCTCTCGATTTGCGAAGGTGGTTCGCGGAGCCAGCGTGCTTCGCGAAAGAGGTGCTTCACGGCGGCTATTGTAGCTCCTCGAAACCTGCGAGCTCCGCGTTGGATTACTTAGCTTCGCGAGGGTCGTTGCTTTGCGACGGCTTGAGCATCGCGAGAGTGCTTCGCGAGGGTGCTTCGCGAGTGAGCTTCGAGAAAAGGCAGGAGCTTCACGAAGACTTGTTGAGCTTCGCGAAATTGGGAGCTTCGCGAAATTGGGAGCTTCGCGAAGTAGGGTGCTTTGAGAAGGTGTTTCCAAAGGTAGTTGCCCAGTGGTCAGAGGCAAAGTGCTATTCATCAGTGGATGAAAGTTGGACTTCAACAGAGCATCTATCAACAGTTGAAGATGCATTATTTCATGCAAATGAAGAGACCTACAGGTCTATAAACTGTGAGTTGATTCCCTTCACAGAGCAGTGAGCTTAGGAAGAGGAAGAAGGTAATCCTCTCCACCGGTAGTGATCCAGAGAGAGAGAAACAGGGAGTGACCCTTGGGAAAGAAGTGAGCTGACCCTAAACTTTGTATAGGAAGTGAGCCTAGGCATAGAAGTGATCTATCCCGAACTTTGTAATCCACAGCTAGTGAAGTTTAGTGGAATTGGTACGACCGGCAACTTGTCGGCGTATGCTCCTTGGACGTAGCCCTTTGCGGTGAACCACGTAAAATTGCTGTGTCCTGTGCATGCTTTACTTTCTGTTCACTTTGTGCAACAGGAAAGAGAGAGAAGAGTGTTTTGCTTAACAGTGAAACAAGATCAGAACAGGCGTTAATTTAAAATTAGTCATACCCTGATTCACCCCCCTCTCAGGGTATTCAGCCTTGTGGACCTAACAGTTTAAACATTATGAGGTATATATTTACGATATATTAATATGAGTCCTAAAATACCCAAATTATGAAATGAAAATAAATTATAAATGAACTCATTTGATGGTTGTTGATGTTGGTAATGTGGGATAATGAAAACTCTGGGATGGTTGAATTAAATTCTTTGAGATAATCATATATAAATATAGGAATTATAATCTGAATTATGAATATTTTTTTCCTAGGATAAAAAAATAACTAAATTGGGTTTTATAATGGGGTTAAAAATGAGTGAATGGTAATTTCTAATTAATAGTGAACATGGTTAAAGATGTTGAATATTTATTCTTGTTTGAATGTATGAGATATTATTTATAAGGATTTTTTAGTGGTTATTTGGTATCATATAATATGATAGTCACAATTGAGTATTTGGCTATTCAGTTTCCCTTAGTATGGTTGTACGTGATATTATTCGAATATTTTTTGATTTCATACTGCCCGCAACCTAAGTCGGGTAGGTATCCCATGAATAATTTTTTTGTTTTCTAGGTGTTTTCCACAGCATATAGGTTGGCGAGGGAACATTTTACCAACTTCTACCTCTTTACAACTCTCCATTTTATGTTGCATGATGTGTAGAAAGATCCAATAAGTAATGGACTAAGCTGTAGGTTACATGTCTACAAAAGTTGTGATGGATATTAGTTTTACTATACATGTATGTGCGGGCTATAACTGCTAGAGGATATAGAACGTACATGTATTCCAACTATAGTGATTGTAGTTTCCTATAGTTGTACTTGTATAGGATGTGGTGGATTAGGGTATAATATATGTTAAATGGGATGTAGTGGATTTCAGACTTACAATTGGTTAGGAATGTGATGAGATATATGTGTACATGGTGTAGGATTAGATGTGGATATGGTATGTATATATAAATTATATGATGAATTATGGAAGGTATTATAGCATATGATGTTTGGAATTGGGGTATGAGAGATAAAAACAAATGAGAAAGTAGAATCAAGGTATATTTCTTACATATTTGTTATGATATGGTTATGATTACTTGTACGAGTTACTTTGTGAGTGATCCTTAGTGAGGAAGAGATTTATTTTTAACTATTTAGTTAATGAGTTGGTTTCACTTTTTTATTCACTTGGATTTAGTATGTTTATTTCACATTTTCATGAGAGTTTTTTGGGAGGATATTACTAAGTATACTTGTATGATCACCACATATATAAATATATTTTTTCAAGTCCTTGGGAGCTAGTTGGAAATCGAGCTAGGAATTACTGGACCAGAGTGGTTTATCTAGAGGTATAAGAGTTAATGATCACTACCTAGGATTTGTTTTCAATATTTCTAGTTGTTTCATTAAAGTATGACATTCAATTAATGTATTGGGATTGCTTATTTTTAGTTTATTTTATGCAGATTATTGGTGGATTTTATCTTATCTCTTGTATTTTAATTTATATAAAGAGGAAAATTCCTTCCATATATATTCACTATATACCTTTAATTATAGTCTCCAACCCATTACCTATTATAGGGAATATTTAGGGGTTATCCTTGTCTTCACTACTAATCTAGGTAGGGTATTAGTGGGTGGGGGGAGTCAAGACATAAAATATCTCATAATAGATTATATTATAATTTTTACTCAGTAAAAAACTTTTTTTGAATATGTATAGTTGTATATATATCCTCTCTCTAAAAAAACTTTGATGATTGAACTAATAAAGTATTGTTCTTCCCATTTCAATCTGAATTTTATTTATTAATTTAGATACACTATTATTCCATGGGGTGTAAAGAGTACTATATTAATATTTAATCCCATGATTAGTAAGACGATATTAAAAAAGGCCTATAAACTTACTTCTATTAGATGTTCTCATTTTTTTGATATTAACCTTTAGTTCTCTCTCAGATTTCCTTAGGAAAATGTTAAACACCTCCACTGCTTATAAATTACTATTTATAAACATTATATTAGGTATTCTTGTAAGTTTATAAATAAATATAATGAAATAAAAATCAACTTAAGTGGATTTATATCTCATTAAATCATAGAATTATGAGTGAATTAATGAAAGTGGTCCGATATATTGAATTTAAAATCTTTTATATTTTCCTTATTTCATCTTTCCATTTTAAATGCGTAATTCACAACTTCTATATCTCTACTTAATTGGGGTATGTCTCTCACACCATTCTCTCTTAAAATTTTCACAAAATATTCTGAACAATATGTCCAATACTCCTGTTCGAAATATGTTTTTTTTATTTTTCAGTAAAGTAATATGAATTACTTATATCACCAATATGAAAAAGATTACAACTTGTTTTTTTCCAACATTGTGGATAATCCTTCCATATTTTATTCTATTTATGAGTAAAGTGTCTCGTTTAATAATAACCTCATTGAATTCATCACATAGTCGAATTACACTCACTAAGTTATTTTTAATCCCTTCAATAAACAAGATATCTTTAGACTTTATCATTTGGGATTCAAATTCATTAATTATAATTCCTTTTATTCTCTAATATATTTCATTTTCAAAGGTAACAATAAGAGAATTTTGTTATTAAATATTCTTCAAAATCTTATTATCTCTAATAATTTGTGATGAGAAACCACTATTAAGAACCCCAGTACTTCTCCTCTTCCTAGATTTAAGAGACAATTTTGTTTTCTATTTTCTTACCTCTTAGATTATTCTTCCATAAAAAATCCATTGATATTTTCTTATAAGTATAGACATAAATTCCTTTGAACAGTTAAATTTATAGTTAAAACTTCCATAGATTTCTTCTAAACAATAAAATCTATTATAAATGTATATCTAAGAAAATTTTCAGTTCAATAATTACCACTTATTAGAAACGATCCTTTGGTTCACTGGATAGATCCACCTCAAATATTTAATTCTTTGAATTCATTGGAGAGGAATATTATACTATCAAACATATTATTTATTCCCAAATACTCTAAAAAACCAACAATATCCTTTGAAACTAGTTCATCCATGAAACAATTATGTATATATTTGAATTATATCTTATCATATTGGAACATTTCTTATGTCATTTTACTTTGGATTTGTGGAAACTCTCTTTATAATGTTTATTTATACACCATTTGAAGTAGAAGTAAAATTATCAATGTTTTTATTGAACAAACATTACCTAGGATTTCTCTTGAAATATTCACTATTAGATGAAACAATTTTAACATTATTAGGAATCATAGGTTTAATTTTTACCCAAGTTAGTGTACAACATTTATCTATAGTTTGAGGTGAATCATAATTTATTTCCATAACTTTATTATAATCATATATCATTTTTATAACGGTTTCTCAGCCTTAAGAAACCTTGACCGAGTAATGTTCAATCTTTTTCCTTTATATCAACATTATTCTTATACTCTTTCATCATTCTATTTTTCTCATAAACATTTACTTTAAGAAGTTTAATTTTCTCAACATAGTCATTTTTTATTTTATAGAATTTATCTTTTTCTTTATTCAACTTCAAAACCTATTTATTTAGGTATTTAATTTCCCTCTTATGTTGTGATTTTATCTTAAGACATTATTTAAGATCATCTTTTAGCATGTGTTTTGTATTGGGTTCTTCTCTTTCTTCTTCACCATTTGATATTTATTCATGTTGTCAACATTATCCATAAATTTAATAAAATTTCTAATGAAATTTTCATCAAAATAACTACATTAGGTAGAGTATTCATCTAATTCCTCTCTTAATAAGATTCTCTTTTTTTCTTCTTTGAGTTTTTTCTCTATTCTCACCAGATTTGTTAACTTCTTTAGAACATATGTATTTTTTTCTTTGGGACCTCTAACTATCCACTTCCTCTTCATAATCCACACTTTTATTTCTTAATTAATCAAATGAAAATTTTCTAATTTCACTATACTTAAAGAATTTAGGAATAAGTTTTTCTTTTATACTTACCCATTCTCCTATTCATGTTTTTAGATATAAGAACCATTATTATCTTGTGTTATTTATCATTTTATTTATAATATTCCGATTCATTTTAGGAATCCACTTCCTCATATTTAGTATTGAGTTTTTTATAGCTTTTAATATCATTTTTTCCTTGGATTTATTTTAGAAAACATATGATTTTATCATTTCATAATTATGGTGTGTGTTATGAAACTCATCAAGAGACCTACCTTCATTCTCTTACAGAGTAGATATATATGGATAAAACATTTAAAAACAATTACCATTAAATTATTTAATATTATTGGTTATTACAAATTATAAACAAATCCCCTCACGTGGATGACTATCTCATTTAATCTAGAGAAGTAATCATCAATTGTCATATCATCTATCATTCTAATAATGTTGAACTTAGCTCCCTAGACCTATAGTTTATCTTATTTAATTTTGAAATTTCCTTCATAAATATTCTCAATATTATCCCTCATTTACTTGGATGTATTGAGTCACATTAATTCATTATAGACTTTATCAGACATGGATAATAGAATAACATTTCTACCTTTTCTATCCACATTCATATTTTTCTTATTTGAAAATTTCATTGGAGAAATATCTCCCAAGAGGTGTAAATACAACTGAAATAGTATCACATAATTTCAAACCTTATGATAAAAATATGGGATCATCCTATTATTGTAGTCATGAAATTTCCTACCATAAAATAAAGAAACACTACTTCTATTGATTGAATTTAGATTCTCTATTTGAAAAATTCAATATAATATGATCTTATAGGCAACTTTGTAAGATACATTACCACTTGAAGTGACCGATTAAGTTGATGTACCACTAAGAAGGGGGATGGGGAGATGAATAAATGGTATTTTTTACAATTTCATTTAAGAAATTAACCTTTGTAACTTTTTTAGTTCCCGATCAACTCTTCTTTTAAAATCTCTCTCACCCGTATGCAATTGAGATATGAAAACTCAAAGCAGATGAGATTTTTTATAAGGTTTGGTCCCAACATGGGTATCCACTCCTTGCTATGTTTGTTCTATTGTTGAGACACATATTTTATCACTATTAAATTGATGTAATTACAAATACATTTGAATGTATGATCCACTAAACAACACACAAAATGTTTGGCCATGAATCATCCACTTCAAATTATGAAATGGGTAGGTTTTATCCACTTCCAAAATAATATCTCTCGATATCAAGTAAGAAAATTTTTTATTGGAATAAATAATCTCTCAAAATTTATTCTTTAATTCAATGTGAATAATATATTTAGATAATTTTAGGATGTCACTGTATCTATGAATACGATTTTCTTCTACAAACCTGATCATTGACTGCAAGAATAATATCAATAAAGAAATAATTAAGTCAACATTCCTTTCAAGATTTCAGAACCCTCAATGTATGCATGAGAGCATGTAAGAACACACTAGTATTATTCATTACCTATAATAATTTTCCAAATGATCATTAATATAATTTATTACCTTGGCATATATGATCAAGTAGTACCTAAATTTTTTGATCTTCTCTTCTAACTCATTTATACACTGATTCTTTAGTCTTTCACAGTATCAAATTTTATTAAAAAAACTCACTTCCTTCCACTATTTTTTTCTTCAATATATATTTTTATTCAAAGTTATTGAAAAATGATTTAATTATTTTTAATATAGAAAAACTCTACTAATTTCAATTGTGTGATCTCCCATATAATTAATTAGATATAAACTATAAACAGTTTCCTGATAAACCTAAATGATTGATTCTATTAAATAATTTCGAATATTTCCAGTTAAAATTACCTCAAATATCTTTCAAAGATCATTTAATTTTAAAATTTACAATTATTAAAATAAATAATGGATTGACCAACAACCAGCGAAATTTGAAATTGATGTCTAGTGCATCACTATCACACATGGATGCCACAATAAATTTACAAACTGATGGAACTTATGGAACATGAGCCTGAGAATAGTTGGATAGGTCTCTCTAAGTGCAACCATGAGACCCAGGTTCAAAACCCGGTGAAGGCATAATTTTGGGGGGGCACTGTAGTAGGCACTATTCGGTACTATAGCAGCTGAAACTATTCACCTTGGGCCACCGGTTTGGGCTTGGAGTCCTTAAGGACTTTGGGCCACCTAGGACTTTGGGTTAGTAAGGATTTCAGGCCACCTCATGGCCTTCGAGCTACTTTAAGGCCTTCAGGGCCACCTGATTTGCAGTTACACATACAGATTCTACAAGGAACTGCTCCAGAGGAGGAAAGAGTAGGGCACATTCACCAGAGCAGGGATAAACGAACTTAGGAATAATGAGAGGGTATGGAATTTTCCATCAGTACCTCAGCTATGCACCTCTTCACATGGACATTCTAGTGGAATAGTCATGCAAAGGTGGAGAGCTGATCTCGATGCATATGCCAGGGAGGAGCAGTTTAAAGTAGTCATAGTCTGTATAATTTCCTTAAAGACCTATGGGTCCTGTGATGTCTCCAATGCCTACAGGAAATGTAATTCCTAATCCTATGGGCTCTTTAAGGGGAAACCCTCATCCCTTGAAAGGGGGGTTATCAGAAAATCAATAAAAAATAAGGCCTTCAAGCTATTCAGTCAGATGGAACTTATGAAGCACCCAAAAGCCTTCAGATAACTTTTATGAAATCTCTATGACTATTAAAAGATCTCCCACATTAGGCAAATTTTAAACATAAAATGATATTTCCTACGAGTAAATGAATCTTATGAAATCTACATGACTCTTATGATTCTGGAATGTCTCTTACCAAAAAAGTACTTTACCAATTTTCTCAATAATTATATAACACATAATCAATACATAACTTCCTCAAAAAAATCTAAAAAAAATTCCAGAAACCAAAAATTTCTAAAAAAAATACAAACACCTTAGAAACATATCCTAAATATCTTTTAATAATTTTTATATATGGTTGAAAATAAATACAACACTTCAATAATTCCCCTGGGTTCTTCAATTTAAAATATGAGATTTATTTTTTACATATAATTTTATTAAAAATTTGCATGTTTTTTGTATCTTGTTATTATTATTACTATAAGATATATGTGTTGTGTTCCCATTTATTACTTATTGGGTTCCTGAATGGGAAATGGTGGGGGGATAGAACCCCCAATATTTTTCCTCCTTCTTATTCTTCATTCCTCATAGAGGTTTGAGTCTAGGTGTTAAGTTAACAATCCTTATATCTTTCTCCTATGACCTTATTTTCAATCTTCCTCCCTTATCTTGATTTCTATTATGCCTAGGGATATCATGTTGGATTTTCTCCATTGTATATAGAAACCCTATTTCTTAATGGGTATTTCCCTTATATAATCCAGGGCAATCTTCTATGATATGTCCACACACCTTCAATAACAATTCAAGGTAGAATATATTTCTAGTAAAATTTATCTCTATTTTATTTGTTTAGAAACTTTTTATGTATTGAATATCTAAATATAAGTAGGTATTTAGTGTTAAATGATTATAAAATTATAATATGGTGATAGTTAATTATATTCTATTCCTGTTTGGTGTCACTTAATTTTAAGGTAATATTTTCTATACCTGGGTCTTGGTGAACATTACTTTTTTTTATTGAATATTTTTGTATTATTATGAATGTTTGATATATTATTTAGCATTATTTTTATGGGGAATTTTCTTCACTAACATATCAAGGTAAAGGGTTCTATATATATTTTATAAATTGATAAATACCATATTTTCTATAGCCATAACTTCAACTGTCATGGGAGGATGGTTAGTATGAGAATCTTAATAATTAGACAGAGTAACCTTACCTTTATTTCTCTGGTCATGCCACTGTTTTAGGGAATGCCTAAGTCTGATCACCTAGGGATATTTATAACAAAATTAAAGACCAATTAAGCTCTTAGAAATGGAAATATATCTCTCTAGATGAAAGGATCTATCTTTTCAAGGTAATTTCAATATCCAAGAATGTCTATTCTTTTATTTTTTATAAATGGAATAGTCCCTTGATTAAAATCCTGAATCAATTCATCAAGAAATTTATATGGAGTGGAAGTGTATATGAGAGATAGGTATTGGTGGTTAAATGGAATACATATTGTCAACCATTAAAGTAGAGAGGCATGGGCATAAAAACTCAACTATATTTAATGAATCACTTTAGGCACAATTATTATGGTTAATGTTGTATGATATCTCAAATAAAAACACGTTATTGAATCATAAATTCATTAATCGATTGGGTTATAAAAAGATGCAGTATATCCTATTCGAGACCTGTCCTCTCCTAAAAAATACCTATAAAGTGGTGATAAAACATATTCTATGCCCAGATTCAATAATTTATTACCATGTATTATGGTAAGATAATTATCTTAGTTCTCTATTAATTGGTTATTTTCATGGGCAGGTGAAAAACTCCTTTGTAAAGATCATATATAAAATTTATTCTCCCTTGGATCAGTTTCCAACCCCTCTTAATGAGACCATCTATTTTATACTTTCATAATTAATAAGGAAACTCTAATTTAGGAGATGAAGAGGCATGTGATTCTCTTCTGTAAGTTTTACTACAACTTATACATTAGTAATAATATGAATTGGATTCTAAGTTATATTAATTTATAAATACCTAGATTTACACTTCTAAATACACTCAAATTTGGAGGGTGTCTTATCGTAGGATTTTTATGGATGAATGTATTATAATTATTGGTATGAATCTATATACTATGTAAATTAATTGTAAAGTTGGATATGTATATATTGAGAATATCTACTTTAAATGTTATTTTTCTAAGACATTATGGAAAACTATGTCTAACCTATTAGAAGTGGGGACTCTTAATAAAACTGATATCAACTCCTTATTTTCTCACTACAGTGTCCAATAGGTATTCTAGTATCTAAAGAATCTATTTTGGACTACCATTAATGAATCTTAGAAACTAATATGTTGAAATATGGATATAAATTATCATGATGGTAATGATATTGATATAAGAATCACTATGATAAATATATTATCTTCAATCAAGGTGGCCACATCTATAAACATTTTCTTAGATGGTAATTCAATATTGGAACATTTTAATTTTGATAGTAGATCATTCGAGGACAATATTAAAATTATAATGGATTCATCTCTGTTGTTTATAAACCTAATTATATAGGATGGATCAAGATAAAAATGGGCGGTGCTTCCAAAGGCAACCTGTTCTCTATAAGAAATGTTTTTATTTTCAAGGACCCTAATGGATGAACACTCTCATTATTATTTAAGGAATATGGGATTTCTATCATCTATGAAGTTGAGATAGAAGGAGTAATCCTAGTGATACAAGTTATGAGACTCAATAATTGGAATAGGATATGGTTTGAGATAGAATCCTCCATTATTGTGCATTCCATTAAGCTTAATAAATCCTTTCCATCTTGGAGGATTGAAATGACTTGGGAGGATTGAATGGATTATGATAAAAAAACAATTTCGTTGTGTCCCATATTTGTAGGGAGGGTAATAGAATTATTGATGCATTAGCCAACCTGGGAGTTGGGTCAGGGGGTTGTAATTGGTACAGTTCCATGCCATATTTTATTATGGAAATATTATTCCTTAACATTTGTAAAATTACATCCCTTTTTTATAATATTTTCTGAGCCCTAGATTTCTACTATAGGGAGAGATCTTATTATTATAATATAATATATTTGACAATAATTTGAAAATCACTTAATGTTTTTACTTTATTTGGTCTGACACATATAGTATATGTTTATTAAAATTTACAAATTATAATCATATAGTATTAATACACACCGAGTGTTTTTTAAAATTCTAGTTATAGTTTTATAATAAAATTAGGGAAAATATTTACATAAAATATTTGATATTAATTTAAAAGGATTTTTGAAACATTATTTCAAATCATTTCCCTGAGTGTGGTGGTGTTTAAGTTTTTTATATGTATTAAATAGTTTAAACTCTTTAACATTATAGATTCATATTATAATAAATTTCTAATAAATGTGGTTTTTTTTGTTAAGGGTTGAAAGGTAGTGGATATTAAAGTGTTTTATGCACTTTATTTTGACTAATTGAAGATCCTTGATATTCAGTGAATCTTGGGGATACCTTGGGCATGTAGATGGGATACTAGGTTAAGTAATAATGATTATTAATTTTGTAATCACGTGACATGGTGATCCCATATAAATCAACTGATGGGACATGGTTCTCCCTTATTAGTTAAATCATGGATCGTGACACTCCCTTATAAATCAAGCCATGAGACATGTCACTATCTCATAGATCAAACCTTGAGGGAATGACACTCCAAATAGGCCCCTAAGTCTACTACCATTAGTAATAATATGTATAATAATTTTAAATTTTCTATTAAATATTGGATCATGACAAAAAATGAGTTATCATATGGAATATTCTTCCAATAAATTTATTAAAGAATGTCACTAAACCCTTCCTTATACTAAATTTTTGATATTATGTTAATATCTAAATATATTTTATTTTAACAAATTATAATATGAATTATAAAAATACCACAATTTATTTAAGAATATGTCATTTTAAGAATAAGAAAAAATACTTAACAAAGAAAATTTACATATAAATGTTGCAAACATATGATTAATTCTAAAAACCCAAAACCAAAAATCTCTACTTGGCGGGTGAGGGGATCTGAAGGGTTTTAAAGGAAATATTAGTACCCAAAATTTTAGAAAGAAAACATCTAACCAACTCATTTAATAAGATATACTATGATATATTTATAATAATAATATAAAATTAAAAATAACATTCCTTTTGTTAATGAAATCAAATATTCTATTAATGGTCTATGGGGCACCTAAGTAAAAAATAAAAGGATATTTCCTTCAAATCTAAATAATATAAGTTTTAATTTCTAAGAACACTTATTGGTAGAATTTATTATTCACTCCATGAATTTATAGAACCATATTTTAAATAAGAATAAGAAATCAATAGTTTTGGATTTGAGATATATAACACTCTCAGTCTTGGATTCTCATATTCTATTATAACCAGTGTAGAATTATTTATATTGGATATCCTTGTATTCTACAAGGTATTTATTAATTAAAACATTTTACAAACACTATTACATGTTACAAATTTTTTAATACACATATTATTCATCAATCATGATAATTTAACATTTAAATATTCACTATGATGCATTTTTAATCAATAAATATCATTAAATTACAACCAATTGATTATTTGATGTATGAAGATATAAAGAAGGTAATTTTTAATATCTAATATCACATGCATGTCACAACATGAGATATATCTCCACTAATACCAAGTATATACACAACCTAATTACATCACTCCAAGATATATAACTCTATTAATCTTAGTGACAGTATCCTCTCACTTATATCACTTTAAGAGATACAAGGATATTTCATGCATTATATATATATATATATCACTTAAATAAGTATTGTTATATCAAAATTTTAATATGATTTAGTTCATTTAATATATTTAAATCTCTCACTTTTACCAAAACCTACTAGAGTTTATTCACATTTAACCATATGACACATCAAATATGATAATATATGAAATCATATCCAAAAATATTTTGGATATCCTTCGATGTTCCTTTTGGATAAACTATCAAATAAAACTCTTAGATTTGTGAAAATATTTGTAAAAAACAAATCATAAATACATAACCTTTTATATGAATATATGAGACTTTTCTACATTAAAAATGATTATGAAATCCTAATAAATAATCATAATCAAAGATAGAACTTTCAAAAATCATCATTTCAACTTAAGATATAAAGTGATTTTGGAATGATATCTATAAAAATATATATCTATATAAAAATGTCCACACTATGTATCTCATGCATCGTATATATAACATCCTAGCCCATATTACCTAGACTGATACCTGACATGGAACAAAATAGGACCTCATGCATGACTCTCAAGATTTTAAAGGTTATTGAACACCAATGAGTTTTAAATACCAATATGGGGAGACTATCCCATAAAATAATAAACAAAGGACATTCTTGAAACTTCCAAAAATTTGTCATGTGTTGTCTTTATGTTGAATAGACCAACCCATAGAGAAATAAAATATAGATCCAAAACTAGAACACTACAGTGTAATATATAAAATAAAATAGACTACAAGATGCATCCATACAATATCATATACATCATAGTGAATCCATGAATATATAGAAATTATAGACCCATGGAAAATACATGGAAATATAAAAATTAAATGGAAGGTAAGGGTATCCAAAAAAACTATAACCATTATCTATACCCTACAACTTAGGCTCTATAAAACTACTTATACCAATCCATGATTCGTCTCCAAGATTGTATCTAAACCTATAATGAAACATAAAAGGTTATCCACATTCATAAAAACATATATTTTGTATAAAAGTATAGGATGAGTCCAACGACACAGTATGTTTCCTGTTCCATCCTCAACAAACTAAGTATTAGTGATTAAGTGGATACATGTGATAGTATACTATGAGTGTCATTCAACCTATCCACAACAAATATCATGTACATGCTTAATAATTACTATTATAACAATGTGTATTCATGAAATAAAATATACACACATGCTGACATGACTTGTCCCACTAGGAATCTACTCAGGTTAGAAAAAGCCAAGTGTTCCACTATAAGACCACCTCTAATAATCCAGGATATAGTGAATAGTACCGAGTAAGAATATCACACAGTATGGGAGGACTTAGCTTATATCAAACTATAACGGAAACATATCTCCAATAAAAATAATAATCAACAACACCAGTAGTATATATATAAACAAATAAACTATACAAAATTCATGCATAAGGAATTACATGGTAGGTACATCACCATAAAGTCAAAACATCATAGAAACTATACATCTTACATGGTCACCAAACTCAATGAACATGAAATATAAGATTTATAATCCTCACTGAAAAGAAACATATATTGGTTATTAACTACAATGGTCTCTACCACCAATATGAACCACTAAGTATAACCAAGAATCACTATGCATCAGACTCTAAACAAGCTACATCAGCTCCACATCCACTAAGACTAACCCGATACATTTTATTGTCTATATAGACACAACACATGTGGTCAAAAATCCCATACATGGGTGAGTATATACATCCTTAGTTGAATTACCCAAAACCATAGAGTAAATACAAAGACAAAAGTCTTATAAAATTCTAAAATAAAAGGGTTACCATAAAGGAGATAAGGAAAATCCAGATTTTATTTACAACTAAAAATCTATAGGATATAGGTGAGTCCATTTAATTTTATAATAGTTTCACGAAGGATCATTTATCATGAGAAATTAGTGATTCCTAGAAAAAAAATCAAAAAATCATTAAGTTTTATGTTCACAGCATAGCTGTATATCATGATTCAAAGACAAACAGGGGGTACCTGAGGCGTTATAAGACTTAGAACATACACACTATTCTTCCTTTCAATGTAATCAACAAAAAATCATAGTGGGGTACTAGGTAATTACTGTAATATGTGTGTTAGTAAAGGGAATATCAAAAATAATTGTCTACGACACTATAACAGTATTCTAGAATCCATAATGAAGAAACTTTCACCTTGTCCAAGATTTTTTGTTGGTTAAGGGTGTACCATCCCCTACTACTATATCTACCCAGCTATGTAAGAACCCAATCATCTTATTGAAAACACAATGGGAGAACCATGCCTCACCAAATTATACATGTCTATTAGGGGAGTACTAATACTTGATAGAGGACCTACACACATATCATCCTAATAATACAAATCCATACTCTACAAGTGAAAATGGATCACTCTATGCACTTCCCCAGTTAAAGAGTTATCCAACACATTTAGGGATATAAAAATAAACCACCTAAATTTGAGAGGACGAGGATAGAAAATGGAAAAATTCAAGGTAGATAGGGTTCGACCATTATTTATAGAAAAAACATGGGTTAGAATTATCATAATATTGGTCACCAGGTCATTCCACAATCCCTAGAATCTAAATCAAAACCATTATTTAACGAGGAATATCATAATGTAACATCCATCAGTCAATATAAGATCCAAAAATCATGACATGATAAAAATCATCCATAAATCACCAGAAAACTCGGTAAAATATTATAAACTAATATGGATCAACCCTTAAAATAGAATTACAGTGAGTGTCATAGTCCAATATATTTTGTATTAGATTAACTAGAGAGTTGTTTTTTTGACCATAGTGTAACAGCCATCATTACAGCACAACACCTCATATGTATGAATAATCCAAAGGAACTCGATACCTTATGATGTAACCTATAACACCATAGTGAAACATTAACCATTATGGGTAAATATCAAACATGACACCATAAAGGGTCATTTCAACTCAAATATTATAAAGGATTATAGAGAAAAATTATGTGTTTCTACACATTCCCAAGGGATATATATAATATAACAGTTCTCGACCTATCCATCCAGAAATATACTACTCATATCACATCATTGGAATTTAGAGGTCTCACATCACAATCACAACACCAACTAAATTAGCTCATCCACATTCCGTATTATCAATTGGTTATCTCACAAAAACACACTATGGATCTCATATCTCACACTTGATCAAGACCATCTCATATATTCTCACCAAGCCACTCTAGACCCGACTGCCATTTAAGCGGCTCATGCTCTATCCCATGTTCTATGTAATATCTTAATGGATAGATTCATCTATAAGAAGTGGAACAAAACTACTATAACTTGATCACCCAATTAAATTAGATTCTTGAAAATCTATTAGAAGGGCTAGGGTTTATGTGTATAACATCATTAGAAAGTCGTCTTGATAAAGATTAAACATACACATCCGACTCTAAGGAATAATCCTATAACCATGGATCACAATATTTACAACCATGGATTCACTAAATAATATTTAAATTCTATGTTGAAGTGTATATTTCTAATCATAGATGATAATCCTCTTGATTCAATGTAGATATAAATGTATCTGGTCCCAGGAATAATCCTCTAAATCATGGGAGAAATGCACATATATAACCCTTCAAAAATATTCCTACTGATAGGAAGTCGAGATAATCATATCTACATCATGAAATTATCCTTGTAATCATGGGACGAATTCACATATTTGGGCTTCCAATAATTTAATTATAATGATTCTACATTCACATATTTGACTCTTGATGATGACCATTAATTTCATTAATAATATATATCAAGATAAACAAAAAATAATACTGGAATCAAAGAACCCATCCATCTTTATTTTAGTTAACCGTCACATATCATGTATTACATATCTTTGTATTCCCTTCATCCAAACCAGTCATCTCATTATCTATCTCACACACAAGGCATAATCCCTTATCACTAAGGGCTAATATGATGCATTACCAACTCAAGGTTTCAATGTAGGATATTACAATGAGGAGGTACCAAGTACACTCTTATCCCATGGATATGATATGATCAATCAATCATCACACCACTAGAACTAACACCCCACTATTCTATTGATTATTTGTAAAAATAACTTTGTTAATATCTTTTTCCAAATTTATTGTGGTTCATAAGAAGGGATATCTCACTCTAGAATAAGGACCCCAATAATATATCACAGAAGACTCAATGTTTTCACAAGAATATTGAAAAAATTGTTACATAGTCAATGGTGAACCCACTTACCAATATCTCATTTAATATAAGGTGTATCACACATCTCGATACTTATCACATACACATATTAAAATCTAAGCATGATAATCCATAAAATCATCACTAAAAACCTATGAATAAATTACAAGTGGTTAGGGAAACCTAATATCCCAAGACTTATAGTCTCACATACAGCTCACAAGGTCCTATAAATATATGTTCTATAAGGGAATAAATACAAATACCAAAAAATACAACCCTCATACTCAGTGAAGGTTACACATACAATCTATAACATATCATCATGTTTCACAATTTAACCATATGAGAATAAAAAATCCACATAAGGTAATCAATATATCATACCATTATTTCAAAACCAACAACTACACATACGATATCAATTAGAACAAAACATTTATTCAAATAAGTTATTTATATTTTTGTTTAAAACATGGGTCAAAATAGTCTTTTGTAACACATTAAAAAGTAATCTCATGTCTTCTTTACACAAATGAGTTTCTCAAACTAAAATTCAAGTAAAAACCAATTTACATTTGAAATCCCATTTTAAATCATCCATTTAAAACCACATTCCCATTAAATTCCCATTTCAAAGAAATTTAATTATAAAAAATACATTTTCATTGAAATACCATTTGAAAACATTTGTATCCTTTAAAAAATAGATTTTAAATTCTAACTATTTCATTTTATAAAAATAAAGTACACCAATAACTTACAACAACATTACATGATGAAATATAGGACACTAATACCCTCTCAACTAGGGCACCACAAAATGATCTGTTTAACCTAGCTATGTGATCCTTTGGTGACTATTAAGATGACCAAAGTATACACCATTTCATGAAGTCATAATATTCCATATAGTAAAATTGATCATAATAATAATAACATATGGATATCATAACCAAAAAATTCCATCATATAACAAAACAATTAGAATACTCAATGAGTAAAGGTCACCTACCTCTAATAATAATTCATTTATCATTGATACTCTAATTTTATATTTATAAAACTAATAAGTACCTAAAATAGAAGTAATAATGTCAATAACCTATGGAAGAAGGTATATAAGGCTCACAATGACCCCCTACACACCTATGAGAAAACCCCCCAATTTTCCATCCCATATTTTCATTCAATTTTATCTAAAAATCACCAAAATACCATAAAAAAATCATTATTCAACTTAACTCTATAAAAAATATGAGAAAAATATGTATTCATCCTTTTCCAAACTTATATAGATACCCTAAACATATTACTCAAAGTTACAATGTAATTTCACAATGATTATATGAAATCAAAATCCAAATACCCATGTAATTCATCATAAATTATAGGAAAACAAGTGTAAAAAGAAAAGGTATAAAATATATAAGGAGATCCTATCTCACATAAAAAATACCAATTTTTTTGGATCACTATGGATCAAAGAATAATCAAGTGAGGGAAACATAGATAGGATCAAGGGGGATAAATCCACCTATATTCTAATAGTTTAGGGATAAGAAACCCAAAAGTGTTTTAAAAAACAACTATTGGAAAAGAATATAATAAATAAATAATTTATACCTTTTCTCCATCAATATAGAATATAAAAAATCTTCAACACAATATTTGTAGGGATCATTGGGAAGTATCCAATGAAATATTTTTTTATAAGGTATCCATGGGTCGTGTGAGTCTCCTAATGCCTAAGAAGGATCTCCTTCAAGCCATAGTTTGTTTAAAATTTTCTTTAAAGGATTAAAGAAAAAAGTGTTATAAGGAGATTTAGTACAAGGAGTTTTCATATTGATCAAATTAAAACATCTCATATGTACAAATTACAAAACATGGGCCTATTTATATAGACATACAAGGAGACTCCTTAGATTCAACAAATTTCCCAAAAATTCAGTTTTTTAAATGAAGCATTCAAAATATGTTTTATAACCTAATACTCCTTGTAATATTTAAATAATAAATTTTTAACATTTTAAAACTTATTTTGGGAATTAAAACTCCTAACATAATCATCACATGATGATATAACTAAATATGATAGATTAAGATAGGATAAATAGTCCAAATCATACTTTATCATACAATTAATATACTTCCACGCACAAGAACATGACTTAGTGATATTGAATATATTTTAGTTTACATTAGAAAAAAAAACTATGTGGTATAAACCACCACATCATATTTTGATCATTAATAAATATTTCTAAAAATCTCCATCTTATACAAAAGGCTCATAGACTTAATATACTTTCACCTCATGTCAAATCATATATAAAAACATCTAAAACCATATCTAAAACTACTTCAAATATTTTACTTTTTTTTGGAAAATACATAAATAGTTTTCACCATATATTATATTATATGTGATAAATTGTGAAAATATATCCAATTTTTTTTATATATCCACCAAAATAATTTTGGGGTAGCTCTTGTTGGTCGGAGTGGATACTCAAGAGGGGGTGGATTGAGTTTCAATTAAAATTTCTGTTAAAAACTTTATGATAAAAATCCCCCAATTCAAAATAGCCTAGTCAATTAAGGCAGTAGAGATATAAATATTTAATTGCTCAAAAAGTTTCTCTAAGGTTGATTAGTCATCAGTTGAATAAATGTAATCACTAATTCAACTTTTTAAATTGGTTTACCGAATTAATCATATATACACACTAACCAAAACTAACTATTAGAGTGAATGAAAAAACAATTTTCTCTATTTGAAAAATATAAGAAGCGGATAAAATAAAACAGTGTATATAAAGATTAGTACAACAATATAAACAAGTGGTTCAGTCTCAAGTCGAGACCTAATCTTATCCACTTGGTGATCACCTTACAGCAAGAAGTTTATATAAATAAACTTGATACACAACCTGTATTGGGGTTTACAACAGTTTTTATAAACTATCTAGGTTCTACAACCTCTACCACAGTTCTACGTGGGAAAACAAGCAACCAATCTACAAAATGCTTCTTCCACAGTTATGCATGGGAAAACAAGCAACCAAGAAACATAAGGCTTTTTCCAAAGTTATGCATGGGAAACAAATGTGAGAGAGTTTTGAGTGGATATTTTCAACATCCCCTAGTTAAAGCATTGGAGACAGTGTGTGTGTAATAAACACACACTTCTCAGAAATACAAAATAAGGAACACAGTAGACCCAAAGAAATTAGGATGGATTTTAGAATGCTCTGTGTGTTTGAAGACCAACTCTGGACTTCTTGGAGTTGATGAAATGAAGGTTTTGTTCTTCTCTGCAAGTTTCCTCCAAAAAAAGAGTGTCCCAACTTTTAGGTACTGGATTCTAGGTACTGAGATATTCAACTTCTTGGTACAAGGTTTCTTTTATCCACCACAGTACAACCTTGAATATAATCTTCAAAAAGATCTTTGTAAATCTTTTTGATTTTCAGTATATGCACTAGAATGTTCTTATTCTTGTTCTTTAGTAATGAATTTAACTTCTAGGTCCCTTTCTTTGTTTTTCTCTATGCCACTGTATATCTTTCTTCCACGGTATTTTTCTCTTTCATATTTTAGGGTTGACCAAATGAGTAAGTACATCACGTGAAATCTTTCTCGTACCTCGTACTGTCAAGATATGGTCTCCGTATATGTCTATAAACAATATTAATTAATATCAGATGCATGAAATCAATAAAATATGACCGTTATGATATATTAAGAAAATGGATAAAGTATAGAATATGTTATCAATAGACAGATAACAGTAGCCTGTCAATCGGTAGCATCTTCAATTGCAAGCTTAAATAGCAGTAGACTTCTAACAGAAGGCGTATCCAGTGGTAGGCTTCGTCAAAAGTAGGCTTGCCCAAGGGTAGACTTAACCAACTGTAGACTTTTCCAGTGGTAGACTTCACCAATGGTAGAATTCACTAACTGCATACTTGTACAACTGTAGACTTCACCAATGGTAGGCTTGTCCAATTGTAGACTTCACTAACTGTAGACTTCACTAACGGTAGACTTCACTAACTGTAGACTTTTCCAACAGTAGACTTCACCAACGGTAGACTTGTCCAATGGTAGACTTAAACAACAATAGACTTGTCCAATGGTAGACTTCACCAATGGTAGACTTGTCCAATGGTAGACTTCACTAACTATAGACTTCCAGTAATAAGTCTGACAGTGGACTTCTAAGAGAGACTCTTTGTAGCAGCAACCTTGTCACAATAGTGACCTATTACATTGGATCAATATGCTTTGGTAAGTACTTCAACGATAGAATTTAAAACAATGACCTTATATTGGTGACTTCCAATAGTAACTTTATAACTGTAGATTTTATAACGGTAACCTTCATCATTAAGGTCTCCAATGGTGACTATTAACCTTCAATAGTGACCTTTGTCATAGAGACTTTTTATACTATAAACTGATTTTAGAAAAGTCACGAGATAAAAATAAATTGAAATATATTGTAAAAAAACTAACCTATTATAAAATTAAACATGATTTTGGATTATCAAAATATGTGAATCCAACAATCTCCACCTTTTTTATAATAAAAAATTATTCCATTAAACTTTAGAATAATTATAATATTATCAGAGATAAGTTAATAGAATAAATAGGTGTTACGGATAAGCCTATCACACATGTAGTAGCAGGTATTAATGTGATATGGATATTGAATTACTTATGTTGTATTTTCTCCCCCTTTGTGATTAGAAAAAATAAATAAGATTGGAGACAAAAGAGAATATTTGTATTAAAGAAAGATTTACAAGATTCAAAGAGCATCATAAAATCCCTATCAAAATATACAACCACACTAAATACACATCAGAAATAGGTAATACTCCTTCCATTTGGAAGAGGAAGAGGGAGGGTCTGTAGGAGTTTGAAGAGGCTGAGGTCGTAGGATAACATAAAAGATGATAGGAGAAGTTTCAACAGAAGCTTTAGGGATTCTGGAGGGAGTGAATCTATAAGGAATCATTAGTGTCAGGATTTTTATGGCTTGAGAAGGAGACATCATAGGAGCAGCACTGGCTGAGGCTGAGGCAGTGGAGGAAGAAGGTAATGCTGGAAGAACAAAAATGGGTGTACAGTCCACATGGAGGATGGGTAATAGAAGATTCTTGAAGTCCATGATGATGCTTCCACCTCTCTCCATGGATGAGATAAAGTCATACTTATTTTGCATAAATTTCTCTAAGGTAGGAGTCAGCTCTCGAAGCTTGCTCACTTGATCCTTAAATGCCTGAGTGACAGGTGGAATTCTCAAGTTCTCTAACAAAAACATGAAGTGGCCATCCATCTGATGCTAGTGTATACCCTTTTGTAATAAAAGTCAACTTTTTTCCTTGATGGCCTTCTGATCTTGAGCATCTTCCCTTAAATAATTTCCCACAAGAGTATGAATTTCTATCATAAAAGAAATGACCTGAGAGTTTAAAGTACTAGAACCAGATATCTTTTCCACTTCTTCTCTAACAACAGATCTGATAGCTTTAATGTTAAATGGAGGAGATGCTAAAGTGGAAGTAGATGCACCAAAAGGTGCCATAGAGAAAGCTACTGTCTCTATAAAGGATTTAGTCAGACCACTGATCAACCTATTCACATCATCGTCTTGACCATTCACATGTGTTTCCATGGACTTATTAAAATCCTCAAACATAGTTACCAACTTCTACTCTAAACTTTTGACATATTTAATATCATTTCCCACCTGAACTCTAGAGGTCACAAGAGAATTCATGATCACCACTGATTGTTTTAGAAGCTCCACATATTCTGAAAACTCACTCATTTGACTCTGACACTTCCTTACTTCCTGAAGCAGAATAGAGTGAATACTGGAGTGTATTTTGGCTAAATCAGATGTTGAATTCTCCTGAATTAGAGAAATAGCCTTACCCATATCACAAGTACTATCCTTATACATTCTCTACACGTCGTATTTCAATGATTCAAGGTCTGAGTTGCTGACATAGTCTTGAGGGAAATAGTTTTTTGAGGTATGAAAAAGAGGTTTGGCACTGAAGGTCTTCTATTGGGCCTTTCATCTTCTAAGTCATCATAATCTAGTCCCAACACAAGAAAACCAGGGCCCTCAGTCCAACCTTCAATGTCATGCACAATAGATACTGATCCTTTAGCAATAGGATGATCCCCCTCAATTGGAGCTACCTCTTGGACAAATATTTCAGCTTCTTCAAGCCTTTTAACTTCAGTAGCTATTTCCACTTGATCAAATAACTCACCATTCGATTGAACTAATTCCTTGACTTGGTCATTCAAAATTTCCATAGCAAGGGAAATAGATACAACTTCTTATTACTATTCACTCACTTCCCTTTCAGTGAATCTTATAAGAGGAATCAAACTGAGTTCCTCTCCTTCACTATCCTTATCAGCAGTAGCCTCATGTTCCTCATGGTTATAATGACTAGATTTAGAAACTTATTCCTCTTTTGAGGTATCTCTAACAGTGATATGTGCCTCATCATACTCTTATTCACTGGTTTCCTCAACCTTATTGTCCCGTAGGACAGATTCTCTCCTTGGTAACTCTCATGAATGATAGGTCTCTCCAGAATCTATCATTCCAACTAGAGGACTGGTTAGTAGATTAGGATCACTCCTATCATCTATAGTATTACCTTCTTTCTCAAGTTACACAGCCTCCTCTACCTCTTCATCTAAATATACAGGTTCTGGATCATCATGCTTTAGACCTGGATCCCTCTTATCCTTTGGCCTAGAAGGATTATTTATAGGGTCAAGCTTCTCATAAATCTTCTCTTCATCATTTACCCATTCTCTTCTCCAGGGATTCCAGATGATCTTCATGAAAATGCAGATTATCTTGGAGATACAAAAATTTTTCTTGGCTATAATAGTTTCCTCTTTATCTACAATAATTCCCTTAACCTTCAGCATCATATAAATCAGTTTGGCATGAAATAGAGCATTTGATTTAGATATTGGATTAGTCATGTCTTCCAACTGAGCCATCGGGAACCTACACAGGTTATTCTTATGTCTATGGTTCAGTAAATACAATAAGAATATGTCCTGATACTTAAATATAGATAAGTAACCTCTCCTGGGACTTATCACATGTTGGATAAACATGAATAAGAGTTTATCCTCTCCATTCATTTCAATAGAAATAATCTTCCCTGAGGTCCCATTTCCTATCAGTTCTTCCAAAGATTTCTCATACCCAAAAATCTCACTGTCTAGAGGAATCACTTCAGAGAAGTAGTCACATATACCCTCATGAGGTACCATTAGACATTCATCCCATTCAGTAAATGAAAATCTTACCTCAGTTCTATTTACTCTTGACACCAGTCGGTTCTCATCATTTGTCTTCTCAAATTTTATATAATCATAGAATTATTCGAATAGCATTGGGTAATGTGGACCATTAATGTTCACAAAGCACTGCTCAAAACCTTGAGCCTCTAGAGCCTCTAGCACTAAGTATTTTCTCGAGAGAAACAAATCTTCGCTTAACTACTTTTTAGTTAAAATTATCCTCTTTGATAGATGTGGGTTAACAGGATCTGTTGATATATTACTGACACCACTGGACTCGGCTTGGGGTCTCTTAGGCCTTGGTGCATCTCCATCATCAGCCGAAGGTCACTGGACTCTTTCCATTGAGGTTCAAAGTGGTTTGAGGGTTGAACAGAAAGTTAGGGTTTAAGGATTTTGAGAGCAGGGATTAGAGAGTGAGGAAGAGAGTGGATCTAGATGTGTTTGTGATCTAATTTTATCATTTACGGATTGAAACAAAAACAAACCGGGAAAAAGAATACTAATAAATCGGTTCATATTCCCACACAAAATATGAAGTAATTGTAAAGTCCAATAACGAGGTTCTAATAGTGAGGTTCAATGGTGAGGTTCTAACAGTGAGGTTCAATGGTGAGGTTCTAACATTGAGGTTCAACGATGAGGTTCTAACAGTGAGGTTCAATGGTGATGATCTAATTGTGAGGTTCAACGGTGAGGTTCTAACAGTGAGGTTCAATGGTGAGGTTATAATAGTGAGGTTTAACGGTGAGGTTCTAACAGTGAGGTTCAACGTTGAGGTTCTAATAGTGAGGTTCAAAAATGAGGTTCTAACAGTGAGGTTCAATGGTGAGGTTCTAACAGTGAGGTTTAATGGTGAGGTTCTAACAGAGAGGTTCAACAGTGTGGTTCTAACAGTGAGGTTCAACGGTGAGGTTCTAATAGTGAGGTTCAATAGTGAGGTTCTAACAATGAGGTTCAATGGTGAGGTTCCCTATACTGAAATTAATCACCCCTAATTCATGTTTGATGTAGTTTAACCTCTCTGAATTCAAAGGATTTATGAATATATTAGCCAATTGATGTTCAATGCTAATGAATTAAAGAGTGATATCACCTCTTTGATAATGATCACTCAAGAAGTGATGTCTTACATCAATATGATTTGAACTATCATAAGATACTGTATTATTAGAAATGTTAATAGCACTTGGGTTTTCACAGTTTAGAGAGACATGTTTAAATTGATATCCATAGTCTAGTAAAGTGTGTTTCATCGACATAATTTGAGCACAACAACTACCATCAGCTATATATTCATCTTCAGTAGTAGATAATGAAAAAAAGTTATATTTATTACTACACCATGATACTAGTGACTTGCTTAAAAGATGACATGTTCTAGAGGGGCTTTTTATATCTAACTTGCAACCAACAAATTTAGCATCAGAATAACTTATCAGATAAAATTATTGTCTTCTTGGATAAAATAGTTATATGTGGGGAGTATATTTGAGATATTTGAAAATCCTTTTAACATCATTTTAATGAGATTCTTTTGGATTAGCTTGAAAGCGAGCACACTTGCATACACTGAACATAATTTCAGGTCTACTAGCTGTAAGTTAGAGAAGACTCCCTTTCATACCTCTGTAGTTGGTTTGATCCACTAGTTCTCCAGCTTCATCTGCATCCAACTTACAAGTGGTACTCATAGGTGTATCACTACCTTTACTACCATCCAAAACAAAACGTTTTAAAATTACCTTAACATATTTTCTTTGATTTAAAACAATAAAATCTTTATTTTCAAAAATCTGAAATCCAAGGAAAAATTTAAGTTCTCCCATTAAACTCATTTCAAATTCATTTTGCATTATTTTTGAAAAATCTGTACATAAATTTTTTTTAGATGATCCAAAAATTATATAATCTACATAAATTTGTACTATAAAAACATCTTTGGAAATTATTTTAATGAAGAGAGTAGGATCAAATATTCATTTATTAAATCTTTTTGAAATAAGAAAAGAGCTGAGCCTATAATACCAAGATCTTGGATCTTACTTTAAACATTATAATGATTTTGAAAGTTTAAAAACATGATTTGGAAAAAGGGGATTTTTAAAACAAGGGGGTTGTTCAACAAACATATCCTCAACTATGTATCCATTTAGAAAAGAACTTTTAACCTCTAGTTGATAAAGTTTAAAATTCAAATGATCTACATAAGCAAGTAGTATCCTAATGGCCTGTAACCTAGCTACATGTGAAAAGGTCTCCTTATAGTCTATTCCTTCATCATGACTGTATCCTTCTGCAACTAACCTAGATTTGTTTCTAACTATATTTCCAGACTCATCAACTTTGTTCCTAAAAACCCATTTAGTGCATATTGTCAAAGTGTCCTTAGGTATTTAAACTAGTTCCCAGACTTTGTTTCTTTCAAATTGATTTAATTCTTCTTGCATAACCATCAACCAAAATTCATCATTGACATAATCATTAATATTTTTGGGTTCAAGCTGTGAAAGAAAAGATTTATGTTCAACCTGGTTTCTCAGAGAAGATCTAGTTTGTGTTCCTCTATTTAAATAACCTACTAAAACATCAAAAGGTTGATTCTTGAGAGTTATAATACCTCTAGAAAGAGTTGAACTAGACTCCCCATGATTTTTTATAGGTTCAAACTCAAGAGGTGCAGATTCTGGAAGATTTCCAGAACTGGTTACTTTTACAGGGGATTCACTATCGTTATCATTAAGATCTAGAATTGCCATATCTTCCTCAAGATATTCAAGAGAGGTTTTTGGTTCATGTGGACCAGTCTCATCAAATTTGACATGAACTGACTCTTCCACACATTTTGTTTTTTTTTGAATACTCTATAGGCTTTACTTGATATTGAGTATCCTAGGAAAATTCCTTCATCACTTTTGGAGGAAAACATGTAAAGATTATACTTAGTGTTTTGAATAAAGACTTTACAGCCAAAAACTCTGAAGTAGTGAACCTTAGGAATCCTATTTTTCCAAAGTTCATAAGGGGTCTTATTAAGAACTAGTCTAATCAAGACTCTATTGATGGTATAACAAGCTGTATTTACAGCTTCAGCCCAAAAATAAATAGGTAGATTATACTCACTAAGCATGTTTCAGGAAATCTCTTAAAGTGTCATATTTTATCTTTATATGACTCCATTTTGTATAGGTGTTCTAGGAGCAGAGAAATTTTGAATATAGCCATTGTGTGAGCAATAAGATTCAAACTCCTTATTCACAAACTCAGAGCCATGATCACTTCTCAAGGTATTAATTCTAAGTCTACTAATATTTTCTATAGACTTGGAGTATTTTATTAAATAATAACACACTTCACTTTTATGAGTCAGAAAGTATACCCAAGGGTACCTAGAAAAATAATCTACAAGGACATAAACATAGTGCTTCCCATTTAAACTTGAAACTATTAATGGTCTAAACAAGTCCATGTGAACCAACTCAAGAGGTTGAGAAGTAGAAACTTATTTGTTTGGTTTGAAAGAAACTTCGTATTGTTTTCCCTTTTGACAAGGAGTACAGACTTTTTTTAGAGGGAATTACAATTTAGTTAAGTCTCTAACTAAACCTTTCCTAGTCAGTTTCCTAAGTGAGTGCACATTTTAGTGTCCTAATCTTCTGCGCCACAACTAGGATTCCTTTTGAAAAGCATTTAAGCAAGAAACATTTTTCTTGGATAAGGAATTTATGTCAACAACATAAACATTTTCATTTATATAGGTATTAAATACTAAATCATTTTAGGAATTAAAAACATTACATGCATCATTTTCAAACTTGACATTAAAACCATCATTACACAACTGAGAGATACTATGTAAATTGTACTTTAATCCATCAACAAAAAGTACTTTGGAAATTAATATTGTATTAGGGTTACCAATCTGGCCTAAGCTGACGATTTTTCCCCTTTCATTGTCACCAAAAGTTACATGTCCACCATCAACTTTAATTAATCTCTTAAAGCAAGAATAATCTTCTGTCATATGTCTTGAACATCCACTGTCAAAAAGATGGTCCAGAACTTGAATTAGCATTGAACTGTCCATATTTTGGAACAAATTTGGTTTTGCTAATTTTTCTCTATCCTGGTTGATATCCTATACCAGTTTTATATTTTAAGGCAATCTATTTTTCTAGAAACTGAGTTGAGGTATCTCTACCTGTATTAAACGTATCAAGATATATCTTTAGTTATTCATTTGATAATTCGAGTTCAGTATTTTCTTTTAACAGCTGGGAGAATTTATCTATTTCCATGTCCAAATATGACTTATAATTTGAATTTAAATAATGCTATCTCTTTAATGATTTATATTTGTCCTTTAGCTCATTAAAGGTATCCTCAAGAATTTCAAAATATTAAAATAATTCATCCTTAGTCATATCTTCATCATTATGTGACTCACTCTTTTTCCCAGAATATTAGGCATTATGTATAGGAGAGTTAAGCGCTACCTCAGATGTTTCTGTCATGATAAATAAGTTAGCATGATTGTTATGTTCACTATTAAAAGCATCCGATCCACTGGATATTTCTTCTGAATCACTCCAAGTAGATATCATATCCTTTTTATAACCCTTTCCCTTATCTTCATATTTCTTCTTAAAATTCATCTTGGGGCAGTCTGCCTTCACATGACCTTTTCGTTTGCACTCATAGCAGATTATTTCATTTGAGTTGTCATTCCATTTTATGTATTTATTTCATTTTCATTTACTATCATAATTTACCTTTTAGTTTTACTTCCTAAAAAATTTCTTCTTTTGGAAGAACGTTTTGAACCCTCTAGAAAGATGAGCCATCTCCTCGTCACTGTCTGAATCTGAATCTTCACTAGTGGAACTGTCTACAGGAACTTGAAATTTTTCTATCTTTTCTATTTGAGGTTG
The DNA here is from genome assembly GCA_963277665.1 of Viscum album. Lineage (NCBI taxonomy): Eukaryota > Viridiplantae > Streptophyta > Magnoliopsida > Santalales > Viscaceae > Viscum > Viscum album. Next base: position 368,745,094 of record OY728131.1, read on the forward strand.
AAGTCTTGATTTCTATTGACTTATCCCTTGGTTCTTATCCCACTTCTTGATTCACTTTAAGTTTTTATTCATACATCATAAGCTTTCCAATTTGTTCCTTCACTGGAAGTTTGCCTATGTCACAAGATACTCAGATAGAAACATAAGTTCCTCTCCTTTTGTCAGGTAGGCATCAAAGCAGTCTCATAATATGGTCTTTGCTGTCTACTAGTTTTATAAGAAGACTCATAGTATTCGCTATTTCATTGAACCTAAGATACATTTCAGAAATAAGGTCATTAGGATTCATTTTAAAATTATCATATTTAATAGTATATGTATTTAATCTCATTTTTTTAACATTAGTTGTTCCCTCCTGAGAAATAGCTAAAGTATCCCAAATTTCATATGCAGTTTTGCAAACATATATTCTATTAAATTCCTCATCACCTAGAGAATAGTACAAAGAATTCATTGATTTACAATTATTATTACATGTAGCTTTTTTTAACTGAGACCATGTGTCCCTAGCAGTAGCAGGCAATACATTTTGTTCTTCAATTGTGTCACATATTTCAAGTACCATTCTCTCTAGATACATTTTCATTTTTAATTTCCACTGAGCATAGTTATCACTGTTAAAGAAAGGTGGCCTGTTAGTAGCAACACCCACAACTATAGTTTCCATAGTTACTTAGAATTGAAAGAACTGAAAATTTAGATATTATATAAATTTTAAGATCTTTAAGATACAACTAAAATCACAGTTGAAAAGAATTTGAACACTTGAAAATAAAATCCATCTGATACCAAATGTTGGTCGAAGTGGATACTCAAGAGGGGGGTGAATTGAGTTCCAATTAAAATTTCTGTTAAAAAATTTATGATAAAAATCCCCCAATTCAAAATAGTCTAGTCAATTAAGGTAGTAGAGATATAAATTTTTAATTACTCAACAAGTTTCTCTAAGGTTGATTAGTCCTCTGTTGAATTAGTGAAATCACTAATTCAACTTTTTAAATAGGTTTACCGAATAAAGAATATATACACACTAACCAAAACTAACTATCAGAGTGAATGTAAAAACAGTTTTTTGTCTTTGAAAAATATAAGTAGCGGATAAAATAAAACATAGTATATAAGGATTAGTACAACAATATAAAAAAGAGGTTCAGTCACAAGCCAAGACCTAATACTCTCCACTTGGTGATCACCTGCCACCAAGAAGTTTGTATAAATAAACTTGATACATAACATGTATATGGGTTTACAACAGTTTTTAAAAACTTTCTAGGTTCTACAACCTCTACCATAGTTCTATGTGGGAAAAAATCAACAAATCCACACAAGGATTCTTCCATAGTTATGCGTGGAAAACAAAGGTGAGGGATTTTTGAGTGGAGATTTTTAGTATCCCCCAATTAAATCATAGGAGACAGTGTGTGTGTAACAAACACACACTACTCAGAAATGTAAATTATGGAACACAATAGGGCCATAGAAATTAGGATGGAGTTTAGAATGCTATATGTGTTTTAAGATCAACTCTAGACTTCTTGGAGTTGAGAAAATGAAGGTTTTGTTCTTCTCTACAAGTTACCTCCAAAAAAAAGAGTGTTGCAACTTTCATGTACTGGCTTTTAGGTACTGAGATGTTCAACTTCTTGGTACAGGGGTTCTTTTAACCACCGAAGTATATCTTTGAATATGTTCTTCAAAAATATCTCCGTGAAGCATTTGGATTTTCAGTATATGCACTGGAATGTTCTTATTCTTATACTTCAGTAATGAATTTAACTTCTAGGTCCCTTGATTTGTTTTTCTCTCTACCTCTATATATCATTCTTCCTCGGTCTTTTTCTCTTTCATATTTTAGGTCTGAAAAAAGGAGTAAGTACATCATGTTCAATATTTCTTGTACTTTTTACTGTTAAGATATGGTCTCCTGATATGTCTATAGACAATATTAATTAATATTATATGCATTAAATCAATAAAATATGACCATTATGATATATTAAGAAAATGGATAAAGTATAGAATATGTTACCAGTATATTGGTAACAGTATCCTGTCAATCGGTTTCATCTTCAGTAACAATCTTAAATAGCAGTAGACTTCTAACTGTAGGCGTATCCAGTAGTAGGCTTCGTCAATGGAAGGCTTGTACAATGGTAGACTTCACCAACTGTAGACTTGTACAATGGTAGACTTCACCAATGATAAACTTCATTAACTGTAGACTTGTCTAATGATAAACTTCACCAATGGTAGACTTCACTAACTGTAGAATCCACTAAGGTAGACTTCACTAACTGTGGACTTTTCCAATGGTAGACTTTTCCAATGGTAGACTTGTCCAAAGGTAGACTTCACCAATTGTAGACTTTTCTAATGGTAGACTTTACTAATGGTAGACTTGTCCAATGATAGACTTCACTAACTGTAGAGTTTTAGTAATAAGTCTGATAGTGGACTTCTAACATAGACTCTTTGTAGCAGTAACCTTGTCACAAAAGTAACCTATCACATTGACTCAGTATGCTTTAGTAAGTACTTCAATTGTAGGTTTTACAACAAGGAACTTGTATTTGTGAATTACAATAGTAACTTTATAAAAATAGCTTTTATAATGGTATCCTTTATCAATAAGGTCTCCAATGGTGACTAGTAACCTTCAGCAGTGACCTTTGAATTAGAGAGTTTTTATACTGTAAATTGATTTTAGCAAAATCATGAGATAAAAATAGATTGAAATAGATTGTCAAACAACTAACCTATTATAAAATTAAACATGATTTGGTATTATCAAAATAGGTGGATCCAATAGCTCTTAATTTCTTGTACAACCTATTCATAACAAAATTTAATCATCATTCAAGTAACCAAATTTTTTGACCCCATGGGCCTTCAATAACATTGAAAAAAACAATATATTCCCTAAAAAATAATTGTAATCTATGATCAACCTCTAGTAAAATATCAATGCCACTTAAGCTATAAAGGGATTTAGAGTGATCTTTATCAAACACAGATATCTCCATAACCATGTCCAATAGTTGTATCATATACAAGTATAAATAATCATATAATATATTTTTCTAAGATATTGTGATACTATGATAATTAGAGCCTGTCAATATCATATAGCCTACTAATATGTTCTCAATTATTTGAGTATTTGTTAACTAGATTGATGACCACATCACCTTTTATTTACCCAGATAGATGATCACATTACATGACACTTACCCAAATATATAAGCACATTAAATTTACCTTATCTAGATATGACTATACCATTTCTTAATTTATCTCAATAAAGGTCCTATATGTTGTAAAAGTTATACAAGAGGAAAAAAATTATATTAGTTAAAATTAAACTAATGATATGATAAAAAACTTGGTTCACCACCCCCAAATCATCTTAGCCACAAGGATGGCCTAAAAAAGGTTTCAAAGTATAAAGGTTCTCATGATTAGTTTCATGAGAACCTTGGGAATGAAAATTCAATATGAATCATGAACCCCTTGTATATAAAATACACTAGGTATGATACTCTATGAGGTATACATGGTGGGTTATCCAGTATAAAAAACTCATTTTGTGTATCATGAATGAATTAAATATTTCTATATAATACCCAAACCATGATAATCTTTACACATAATCGCCACCTATAATTCTCCATGATGACCATTGATTAGGGATAACTGAAATTTATACTTCGAGAGGTTAATTATCCTTTCACTTCATGTATTATATATAACCATCATCAAAGAATGGTTAAGTTCATAATTCCTTTTATATAACATGACACATTCTATATTACTAATATCCTTTAATAATACAAATAAAACCTTAAATAAGTGTTCATATAATCATATCCCATATCATAGACCACCGAGGGGGCCATATGTTTGTAGAAATTTTAGAGTTTTGTTAAGCATGTTATATATTTATAAAATTTCTACCATATAATTATGTGACCATATAATAAATCCCCATAATAAAATCCTTTAATATGTAACATCTATATAGAAATACTCTTTAAATAATGGTGAGATTATGATTCATAATCCTCATGAAAAAATCTTGGAACAGAATATTAAAACTTCTTTACTTCACAATATCCAATGTTATAATGTTAATAATTTTTTTACATAGAAATATTTTTAAGTCTATCATCATTATATTGGAATCTTTCTATTAAATTTTTTCTTTAAAATAACATGGTGAATTTTTTTAAATGTAACACTTTATATTAAGGTCACTCAATACAAATAAAACCTAAAATATTTTAGGATATAATGTGATTTTTAGTTTAACTAATACGACTATTTATTTATTACATTTTAAACTTCTATAAGTTCTAAAAATCTATCATTAGTCTGTTCAAAAATATTTTTTCTATAAAAAATAATACTATAATAAAAACTATTTTTTACATGGAGGAAATTATTATTTATTTTTTAGTAATAATTTAAAAATATAATATTTCCAACTATATATTATATAGTGTTCAATGTATATGTATCAATATTCTAAAACTAGACTTTATTTTTAAAAATATTCCACTGAAATGCAATTGGGAGTATTTCCCTTATATTTTAAGAAATATCTTGGATAAAAACTTTTATCTTTGATAAAAAAATTTATTTAAGATAAAACCCTTTATTATTATCTTATTCTTAAATATGTTATATAATTATATTAATCATAAACCATGTGTATTAAAATCATTATCTCATATTTTTCATAACAAATCATTAGTTATAAATTACTTTTTTTACAATATATGAGAAAATAATATGAAAATACACACCCATTATTTAGATCTAATTGATATTGAAATATTTCTTTTACATCAAAATATTTGATGTAAAAACCCTTGGCTTCATCACTTGAATGTAAACCAAGATCTTCATCAATCATTTCATAATTTTAAACCTCTATTTATTTATAATAATTATAAAAATAAATTTGGTATTATATACACTTAAAAATCAAAAAAATTATTTCAATAACATTAATACCTGGCATGGACTCTCTATAATGTTTATCACACCCCTTTAAGTATTATATAAATTTCTATATCCAAAGAAAAATCAACTTCTTATTCATGAAAACTCCATTAGGTTTTAATGAAATGGGTGACAATTGAAAATCCAATATTCTTCTTCTGGATTGATGTTTTACCCTTCAGTACCATCAACAAATCACCAGATCTTGGAAAACACATTCCCAATTAATATTTCAACAATAATTTTAGAAGACCAGGTAAAAATATATTGAACTTATTTATATTTTTGTAACCTTTCAAACAATAATTTTCTAATAAATTCCATGGTAAAATAATGAGACCACAATCTCTCGAAGTCATTGACATACTTAATTTTGTTAATTAAATGGAATTATAATAAATTTACTTCAATAATAATGAATTTAATACCTTTGAAACCATTAAATGAATATTTATATGCTTTTTGTAACCATCTTGATATGTTTGTTGAATAGTTTCACCAGTTAGTTTCCTAGGAAGGGGTTTCTCTAACACATATAATTTTCTATCTTTATTAAAAAATATTCTTAAGTTACTATACCTATCTAAGAAGATACTTTAATTAATATTATTATTTTATATAGTTGAACTTAAAGAAAGTTTTGATTCTGATGTTTCCATTTTTTCTATAGTTTATGTTTTTTATCTGATGAGTATCATTTTTTACAATCATTTAATTTTTCAGTTTTTTAAATTTTATCACACTAAAATGAAGAACCCTTTTAATTTTACATTATATCCATTAGTGGACCAAGAATCATATTTCAATAATATTTGAGTCCACATTAGTGTTCCTCTAAAATATTATCTATTTAAGTAAGACATCATCTCAATAATATAATGTATTACTATTTGATAGCACATAAATAACTATTTTCCCAAAAATATCACACAAATTATTAAAAATCTAATCCTATTGTATCTAGTCTCATAGGGTCAACCATATAAATATAAACCAAATATCATGATGATATTTTGTTACTTAACTATTAAGGTTAACCATCCCCACTATACCTAACATATGATAATCCATAGGCACTCAACTTTAGCACAACCCTACCTAGTTGTATGATCAATGTCTTGACATGTGTTCACCTTGGAAGTAATATAACACTTAATTTTATAAGGGTATTTTAATCTCAACATATTATATCATTAATAACCTTTATTTATATATAAAAAATTAGTTTTACAATCTTATACCTGTAACCAAATTAATATACCCAAAACATTTTAATGTATAACACTTTATACTACTCATGATACGTGTTACTTTCCAAAAAATAAAATCAAATTATATTCACATATATCCAAATGTATCCCATTAATAAGGTATATAAAACAATTTCATGTAAAGTGTTATAATCATATAAAACCAAAATCCCTATAAGAGAAAGAAAGATGAAATAGGTACCCATCCACCACTTTTTTGGACATATACTACACCACCAGAGAGTGATCGAACCAAAAAAATACCACTACCCAAAAATCAATATTCAAGGGATACCTTAATTTCAATAAAATATTAACACATAATATACATAAATAATAACCATCCTTTACTTCCACGTTTATAACCTGAAGAAAATTCATAGTCATGGTTTAATGTTTCTAAATTGAATGTCATAGTTAACATTTATCTTTTTATATGCATGTCATTATATTTATAAAAATAATTTTAAAACAACATATATCCATTCATAATATAAAAATTTATATTCATGAATTAATAAAGTATAGAATAAACTAAATAAATAAAATTTTTATAAATTTGGACATGTGATAAAAATTTAAAAAAATTTCATAAATAAGTAATTATTATAACCATATAAGAATTCAAATGAGTAATTTTGAGTCTAAGATTAGTTTGTCCATGTGTAGTTGTGAATGTTTGAGTTTATGAAGGGTTTAGTGAAGGAATGAGGGTCATTTTTAGAAATATGGCCCAAATGTGGGACATCTTTCTTTAAAGGCATATGCCACTAGGTACCCAGTGGACTAGTACCAAGTACTCAATGTACCATGGTTGTATGGGGGTGGTTCTTTGAGGAACATTAAGCACCCAGTGAACCTGGAATAAGTACTTAATGTTTTAGAACTAGGTACCCGATACCCCCTTTTTCTTTCTCATTTATTAATTTTCGAAAATATGATTAAAATGAGGAGTTGCCTCACAAGGATCTCTGGAATCTCAATCCCGGGTCCGGTGTTAAAAAATATACTTTTAAAAATTAACTTTGGAACTAAGTGAGATGATCTGAGATAAACTTGAAAAAATTTAAAATTATTATTACAAGTAAAAATAATTTACACCACTTTGATAGCCTTTTGGTTTAGTGTATTTTAGGGTTATCTATATAAGAAATTTATTTTACAACACATGTTAACATTTCTCTATAATAAAACTCTTTTATACTCCCTTTTAGAATTCACCCAAGTAATACTTAGCTTCATAACCTAGGGAAAAGAAATATAAGAAAGGGTTGAGCTCAAACACCCAGTAAGGGAAAAATTATTAACATATCATAAAGGGTTATATAATTGGAATATGGTAAAACTTGGGTGGGGGATAATTTTTTTTAATAAAAATAACATGGAACAATAAAAGTTTTCAATAAATCATGATATTAGGAAATGTATTCTCAATTGAAAAAATATATATACCATGAAAAAAATTTCATAATAATGAGATGATAAATATGATCAATGGATTATAATCATAGGCTTATAACGTGAAAATACACAAAGACTTTGAAACATACCATAACAAAAAACTATATCACAAACATTATCATATGAAAATTATAACATTATGAATAAATAAAATGTCTATACATAACATTATGGAATTTGTTTCTATGATTTATGTTGTGAGAAACAAATTTCCACTCTTAACGACATGGAAAAAATGTCCAATCTTAGTATCCTTATATTATGAGATATAAAATTAAACCAATACATTAGATGGATTTAACAGACCCAAAAAATCTGAGGGATTTATCAAACCCAAATAGTCTTTGAGTTTTATCAGACCCAAACCATATTATGGATTTATCAGATCCAAACCATCTCAGAAGAAAAATCCATACACATGTGTTCCATACATAAAATAAATCCAATATTATAGCATGAAGAACCCCTTAAAATAAAATTTCTTTCATATAATTTTTAAAATTTATCACTCAAATTGGCCTCAGAAATTTAAATAGTTGATATCCAAATTTAAATCACCCAAAAGAGTATTTTATAAGAACATTTAGAGGGTGATTAATGAAAAATAATTTGAAAGGAAATAAATCCTTTAGATATAAAAAGGAAATGGAAGTGAAATAATAAAATATTTTTTTAAAAATGATTTTATCTTTGGTATAAAAGTTGAATTTATGATCACTTTGAATTGTTGATTTTTAAAAGGTGAAGTTAAATCTTTTAAAAAAGATTTTTTTTAAAATAAAATTTAAATTTTAGATCCTTGAATAAAATATACAGGTTTCAAAAAATGTGAAGAGAAAAAACATAAAAAGAAATTTTTTTTAAAAGAATCTTCAATAATAGGAATTTTAAAAGACAAAATTTTTATCAAAATGAAACATGTAGTGAAAGATAAAACATTTTTTTATTAAAGGATGTAAAACCTTTTAAATATTTTTAATTAACTTTGTTGAAAACCCAAATCATAAAAATTGGTAGTAAAAAATTATTTTTTAAAAAGGAGAAGATAAATATGGAGGTCACATGAGTAAAAAATATTTAGGTTTCAAAATAAGAAAGGAAAATATTTTTGGGAATAATGAACAAAGAAAGAGAGGAACACCCATGTTTTAAAGAGATGTGATTTTTTTTCTTATAACCATTGCACCTTTATGAAAAATAAATTCACCGAGAAATTGTATTTGAGTTAAAAACAATATTTCCCCCATATTGAAAAAAGTAAATATGTTATGAAATAGAAAATAGATTAATTTTTCGAACTTATAAGAATGATGCTCAAGGAATAATTTCTTTACTCAAAGAAAGGAAATTTGGTTTAACCAAATTACTCATGAATATAATAATTCATTAAGTAAGATATATTTAAAAAAAGATATATGTGTTAGAAATTTATATCTATAAAAAAATATAAATAAACACACAATTCAATCAAATATTATAATTTACCCAAATTATATGAAATACATTCAATAAAAATATTCATAACTCAATGAATGAGAATTGAGTTAACAAAAAATATTTCATTAATGATAACATAATAATAAGAGGGTTACCATGAAATGAGAAATCAAATATCATGAAATATATAGTTATTTTCTTATATTATAAAATTTTATAAACTTTATTTATAGTTATTCTTTATATGTATTTTAGTTATTTATTATCTATTTTCAATATTGGGTGTGAGTTATCTTGATCATTTTAAACTAGTTTCTTAATAGAGGAGTTTTTATTAATTATAATCGCAAAATTAATTATCACTAGATCATTTAAAGTTCTAAAATAGATAAATTATATTTTTTTATAAATCTCTTATCCCATTCCATTAATTTTTTAGTGACGTTTCTTGAAAATGGAATCAGTTTCGGATTAATTTCTTAATTTTAAGGATTGAATATGCTATTTTAATAATGTGTTAAATGATTAGTATAACCTTTAAAAAACCATAAAAAATTATTATCATTGTTATTAAATTATAATAGTATTATAATTTATGTTCCCATAGTCATCCATGATATATTTCTATAGCATTTTTCAAGTAGGTGGTTTTGTCGAACCAAACATTAACATACCATAATTATTTGGGTGAGTGTGGTTAAGAAATTACTTATTTTGATATAATATCATTATAAAAAATTAATAATGATTTTATTTATATTTTTTAGGGTTTTAATTATATTTTAATTACTCTACACAATTAATTAAATTCACGATGAAAAATAAAAAAATGTTACTTAATGGAGGTGATAGTCCACACAACGCACAATTCAAATTTTCATTTGATACAAAATGAGATAGAATGATGGTAGATTATAATTTACCTCTTAAAAATCATAATTAAATTATATATTTCCCATTTAGTATTAAATTATATCCTTATAACCAGAAAATAGAGGTAGTAGTGAAGAACATAAGATGTCGCTTTGTGGAGGTGGTAGTCTGGACAAATGCACGATCAATGCTATTTTATTTTTTTAAGTAGACGAAAAGGAACAAATAATGGTTGTTATATTAATATAATTGAACTTCATTATAATAATACTAATAATTTCATTATATTACTATGACTAGGATAGGGTTGGAATAGAAATATTTAGAATAAAAGGATAAGGATCAAGTAATACTTATGTTGGGACCTTAAAAAATGTTTATTTGGAAATTAAGGGATTAAGATAACTAATTTAGACTAGATTATTATGAAATTTATAGATTTTTATAAGATAAAAATGGAATATTTTTATAAATTAATTTATAAGAATAGGTGTGGCATGAAGTGGTGGAAGTATTCCCCTTTTATAAAAAAAAGGATCTTTTATTAACACCCATTATTTATCAATAATGCAATGAAACTATTAAAGAAAAAAGGCTCTAAAAGTGATAAATAATATAGAGTGAGGTGGGATATGGTCTATAAATATTCTAATTCTCATTTTAACCCATGTTCTAAACATGTTTCAGTTCATTTACAATCAGTTTTTTTACATTTAACCATTTTGTTTTTACCTAGGTAATTGGTTTTTAACTAAGTAATATATGTTCAAAAAAAATATAAAATAGAAAATAATACCAAATGTGGTTGTTATAAACCGAAATTTATCCTCTATTTAATCCAATTTAATTTTTATGTAATATAAAATTAACTTTAAAATTAAAACACTTAATATATAGAAAAACTATTTTGTAGAAAATGATGATTATAAAATAAAGTGTTCTTAATATTATTTAGTGTTTATTAACAATTGAATTATTCATAGTATATTTATATATAGGTTTAAAAATTATATTAAATCCACATTTTATAAGATATTAATTTATTTTATTGGATAATAACTACACAATATTAATAAAATACTATTTTTATAAATAACAATTTTACCATTATCACGGTCATTAAATTTAATCTTAGTAATCATAATTTTATTCATAAAAGTTAAATTGAACTTATTACATAATATGATAATTTTTATCAAAAATCTGAAATATTATTTTTTTAGATTTAATTTATATATATGAATAAAACTTTTTTTTAATATAAGTGAATAAAAAAAGTTTTTTAGAGTAAAATATCACTTAAGCTTCCAAAATTTTAAACATGGGTTTAATAATTTCAATATATTATTTTTAAATGATTTATTTTAATTTATAAATATATATTTTTATATATAATTTTTTTTAAAATTTTAATTTATTCTTTTATTATGATAACTTCATAAATTTGATTGTATTTACTAAATCTGTATTTTTTACTCTTCACCAATAGAGAAGTTATCTTAGAAAAATATAAATAATTTATCCTAATAAAATTTCTTTTTGTGAAATTAAAAATTGAAGTTAATTTTTTTAATTTAGAATTATAAAATTTAGAAATTTAACTTTTAAATTAAAATTCAATATGTTTAAATAAAATTGATTTTATTTAAAAATACATTTTTAAAAATTAAGTATTTCTAATCATATTTTTTAAGAATTTTCTAATTGAATAATTTTTTTATTTAATATTGGTATTAGTATTATTGAATATTATTAATAATTAATATATCTCATATAATTTTATTTTGGTTTTGTCTGTGGAACGAGCTATAGAAAATAGTTTTAATTTAAAGGATCAAAATTCTTGGATTGTTACACCTCAATTGTTATCATAGTAAGGGATATTGAGACACTCACCCTATCACATTCTCCTATCCAAACCTATGTGTTATCTTAATTATTTTTGCATTGTTCTTCAAGACTTCTACCATGGGAAGTTACCATGGTTAAGGATCATTTACCTATATCCTAAATTTATAGTTTTTTCATAGTTATAATGGTTTTAAACTAAAAGTCTATTTTAGGGATTTTTATATTTAATTTTTATTTATTATTCCTTGGTTTGAATTAGGCCCTTATAATTGGGTGATAAATATGTTAATAATACCAGGCAGGTGGTTCTTATATATTTCAACTATTTATATGATTTCTTTTGCATTTTTTGATTTATGTGTGGGGGAGATTGTGGGTGAGAAACTGGTAATAGAAATGATTTTGATTTAACTAGTTTTATGGATATTTCAAGGGGTAATATCATGTGAATGTTGAATTAGAATATAGTGATTTTTGGTTGTGTTTGGTAGGTAGTTTTGGGAAATTCTTGAAAAGTGAAGCAATTTTGTCAAGAGTTGAATTTTGTTTTGTGTTATCTGATGAGGTTCCTTGGGAATTTGATGGGTGTGAATTTTTTTTATGGGGTGATGTAGTTTTTTAGTATAACATTGGGAAGAGTTGAAATCTACCAATGGTGGTGATTGAAGTTCACCATGTGTATATGGACTTAGGGTGTTTGTGATGCCACTCACCATTAGGGATGAGGCCATTGGGGTCATGTATACCCAGAGGGACTTAGAGGCTGTTTTGACCACTAGATAATGGTAAGTATTCTTCATATATGAGAAGTTTAGGGTGGTTATTTTTATCATCAAACAGTGGGAGGGATACACCCTAGATGTGTTCATAAGATTGTGGGGGTGATTGTGATCATCAGTCTAGGTGAGATACTCACTGTATGTGTGGATTCTATTGGGATTGATGAGATGAACATGGTAAAATATATGTGATATATATGTTTTTTATGTGATATTTATGATAATTTTTTTATGGTAATTCTTAGTTGAGAAAAAGTGGTTGGAGTTCCTTGAGTACTTCCAAGTGTGTACAAACCATGGGTGTATCTCCCACTTTGGTTTTGGCCAAAGTAGGTAGGGTTCCCACCCATGGATTGATAGTCATGGTAAGAAGAACAATTTTCTTATTGTGTTGGTTTTAAAAAATATCACTTTTTATTCACTCATATACTTGTAGATGTTATACAGGGACACCGTTGGTGGTGGCCTTTTGAGTTTATACTCATAGACTTCACGGGACCTTCAGGGCACATGTATACTTTATGTCTCATGATTCTGAAAATGGAAAGAGGCCTATGACTAAATCATAGTGTATTGTGGTACCATAGATTCAAAGGGGGTGTCGATGTATTTATTTTTGTAAATAGACTGGGAAGTTCCTTAGTGTTGTGTTGGAGTTATTCATTTTCTCTTTTTGAATATGTTAGAATTTGAGCAACCCATAGGCAAGTCTTTTTACTTTTATATTACATGTATGACATTATTTGTGGTATTTTTATAAATATTTTGTCATTTATTTTCTATGGTTAGATCATAACCATCATTATCATGTCTATATTGTTATATATTTGGTTTTTTTATTTATGTTTCTTGTGATGTTGAAATATATTTATATATAGAGTGTATAATCCACCCACAATCACTTATATAACCTTTCTACTAGTCATCACTATATGGTTTATGGGGAGGAATTTCAAATTTCATGTGGTACCTCAATCATGGATCCATTCAAGTGATCAAGGATGAAGAGCATTACAATTATAAACACTTTAGACAAGAGATAAATTTACACATTGGATATAAATTTAAGAAAAAATATTTTAATATAAAATATTAAACCATGTCCATTTTATTATATACCATTATGTGGTTTATCCCAAGTGACAAATATTGATATGGGGAAAATGAAATTGTTTTTTAGTAGGTGATACCATTTCTGGAAGACCCTTCATAAATCTTAATTTTGAATACATGACATAGTTTAGCTAAACTACAATGTGATTTTATAATGGAAATTAAATTTTAATACTAACCATAATCATTTTATACTAAACCATGATTTAATATTATAATTTTTATGATGAACTATAGTTCAAAAAAAAAATTCAATACTCCTTTTTTCAAAACATGACATGCTTTTATAAATTGTATAAAAACATTAACATTTTTTTCTTAGTTCACATCACGGTTATAAAAACATCAATAACCGTGGCCATTTTCGGAAGACACATCATAGTTATGAAAAATTTTATTTTCCAAAATACAATAAAAACAACATGGAAGTGGATTTTATACCACTGAAGGGTTTTATAGATACACCAGAAATGATTAACTGAAATAAATTTTTCCATAGTATATTTCATTCCTTTTTGTCTGTATAAAATAAATAAATAACACACACCTTTTCCCTATCAATATTTCATCTCTAAACTCTCAAACATGAGATTTATTGGGTTAAATATTATGTAGTCAATTAAATCCTTCCTCCTAGGGTATCCATAGGTTCTGTAAATCTCCTAATGCTTAAAAAGGTTTTCCTTCAGAACATGGAAAACTAAAACCTTTAATTTAATTATTAAATATAAATGAGAGTAAAAGGAAATTTACTGTTAGGATTTTTTATAGTGAATAAATCATAATACCATAAATTTTCAACTAAAAACCCATGACCGTATATAAAGAATCACTGGACTATAAATGTTTCTCAAATTTTTATGTATTTAATGAAACATTTTAAATCCATTTCACAAGTTAAAACTTTTTTATGACCTTTAAATTATAAATATATAATATTTAAACATTTTTTTGGAAATTAAAACTCCTCAAATAATGATTACGTGATGATCCAAACAAATATGATAGATTATGTTGGGATAAAGAGGTAAAATCATGCATTATCTCATAAATCATCTACTTTTATATACTAAACCATGACATAGTAGCCTTCACTACATCGTGGTTTACTGAAGCACAAACCATGATATGATTTAAACCTCAACATCATGGTTTGGAAAATAGTATATATTTTAAAACAAAATTCTTACTAAGTTTCCTTTCTACCCATCATTCAAACTCTTAATCCTATAATTATACTTCCCAAAATCATTAACAAAATCTTGATATTAATTCAGAATAAAAATTCATATTCTTTAGAATTTAACTCCATTGAAATTTATCCTTATTTATATTCCATGAACAATCAATAATGTAGGAAAATAAAAAATTCCCACCATATTTCTTTCCATACAGAAACATTATGTTCCATATGATCATAAACATTTTTGTTAAATTTTTATAGTCTCCTCCCATCACTGGAGTCATACCTCATTACACTATATACATATACTCTTGTGATGAATTCCATATCATCCAATCATGCTACTGTAATGCCAAATCATGACATTGAATGAATGTAAAAAATTTCCCACTATACCCAAAATACTTATTACCAACCAATTTCCAGACTTATGGTGCTCTCCAATTTAATAACTCACTATAGAATATCTAACTCACGTCATGGTGATCCACACCATAGTATTCACTTATTAAAAACAATATATATTTAGTCAAAATAATTGGTCATCATATTTGGCCTATCTCTTCAATCCTATACCACATGTAGCTCTTTAAACCTCAATCCCATACCTGAATTCCAAAACCACAAATATGTTAATAAATAAAATCACAAATGATACACATATAAAGCATGGAATACTAATCACTAGTCAAAAAAATCAATTCAAAATCATCCATAGCACTCTCAGTCAATCAATTAGAATAAAAAAACTCAGTTCTACACTCATTGATTACACCTTTTGGAAACTATCTAAATCAATTTATACAGAAAAAATAACTTTTTTAATACTCTCTTGGAATATAAGGGGTTTCTAGTAAAAATAATAAAATCAAAATATCCTACCCTGAATTTAAAAAAAATCATTTTCTATGTTTTAAAATAACCTACGTTTTTAAAATTGTCATTCATTGAAAAAACATTAGCTTTATAGACACATTACACCCTAGAATATCAATAAGTAAAATCCAAAAAACCACATCTAATAAGCTAGGGGCTAGTGACTGATGTTTCGATATAAAAAATTATGTGAGGAATTATATTTCAATATAACCTATCACTATTTCTATACAACATCACCCACTATGGTATAAATGAATAATAAAAAATGTAAGATAAAATATAAAATATAATATAAAATATGTATAAAAAATAAAATATCAATTATACAATATATGGTAGCCAAGTGAATATTCATATACTAGAAAAAAATCTCAAACATATGTAATAAGATATAATATTGAAAATGAATAGAACTAATATATCCATCATAATGAAGACTCCAAGCCATCACCCACTACATCTTCAACTAGTATCCAATCTCTAAGATCATGTAACAACCACAACTACTAATTTTTATGAACATAAGATAAAAAATCATGTGTGAAATTATAAGGGTGAGAAATAATAGTCAATATGATCATCCAAAATAGCGATTCATCAACATAAAACTATAGTGTATGTGTAGTGATAAATAATTTATAGAAAAAGAAAACATTACAATAAATATTTGTAAATAAATTTTTTTATAATAATTTCTTACCAAGAAACGCATAACTCAACAACATCTTGATCACTAAAAAACATTATGCATATATGTATATTTATGATTAATATTATCATTTCCAAATACCATAAAAATAAAGTAACCCATGGATTAATTCTTTCTATATGAAACTAGGTACTTCGGACTTAATCACCTTGGCTCAATTCAAAATACAAATTCTCAAAGATTAGACCTAGTTGTAACACTCTATCCATATGATGAATAACAATATTCCTTCCTTGATTGATATTAAAACTTATCCACCACACATGTTACTGGTAGTAATGTGATAGTAATAAATATGTAATAATAATGATATTATCACACAACCCAACATTTATTTCACATCCATTGAATCACACATGATACACCTCCATGACTAATCTTATGCCAGTGAAACACTACTATGACTAATCTACCTCAACCCTAGAGTTATTTGAAATGAAATAATATGTTCTAAGTGCATCATCATCATCCTAGATCTCATATAAAGTGAGATAAAGAGTATAAAAACTTTTTTGAATAATCATCTATATCAATCTAGGTTAGTGATTTATATTGAGATCAATTTCAAAAATGTATCATTAATATCATCCAACCTTGAGTAAAGGGTCAGAAGAGAGTAAATGATAAATTTTTATTATATAACTCTAACTAAGGTCAATGATAAAGTATGAGATTAATCATTATAGTGTACCATATTCATTAATTCCCATAAACTACTAGATTGTATCACATATACAAATTAAGGTGATAAAATAAAGTCTACATGCTACCTGAACAATTTTCAACATATCAATCACATAAAAAATTTCACAAAATAATCCAAATTCCATTTTTTTATTCTCAAGGATTTTATATTTCCTTAACATGTCAAAATATAATAATAGTTCAAAGTCATTTATTAGATTTATCGATTCACTCATTAACCATAATATTAATATCAATATGCACTTCAAAAAATCATTACTATATCTTTATACATGATCCAAATAATTACCATATAATTATTTAATCATTATTATATATTATGTATAAAACAATGTCAGAAAATTCATCTCCTCAATTAATAATTTTCATATCTTTATTTTTCACTATCTTTTTAAGAACTCAGGCCATTATCAAAATATTTAAAACATTATAAAGGATATATGTCATCAACACTATAACATTTATTTAATATAATCAATTTCATTACCCAAATTCATTTAATAATTCATATATTTAGAAACTGTTTCATCCTATAAATTTTATATCAATAAATTATATGTATTTAAATATATATATATATATATATATCATTAAATTATATTATCTGAATTCCTCATACTCATAATTTAATTTATAGTATCTCCTTTAATAAAACAAATTATTTAGGAAATTGATTCATAATACATTAAGATATATTAATTCAATTAAATAATTTTATTCAAAAATTATTATAATTTAATGAAAATTCATTTTATATTCAAAATTTATTTCCACATAACCTCATAATATTTATAATAATCAATATAAATATTTATAATTATCAATGAAATTAATTCAGATTCTTATATAATATTTAAATCTATAAAATCAAGCATGTTCTATAATAATAAATTATTAGTTAATTCTTAAGTAATAAAAATACTCCAACTGACAATCCTTTATAAATTATTGTATAATTCTTATTTTTAAGAACTTTAACATCCACATCCCCCAAATCCATTTTCCTAGAATGAGATCCATCATATCATAAATTTTGAACATTTCATATTTTATCTCATTAATAAATTCCTCTACTAATCTATAAATAATCATGTTATCAACATAGATAAGTAAGATGTTGAAACTCCCACCATCGAACACCTTCCAACAACAATAATGATCAATATTGCTCTAATTTTTTTATTCCTTTATAAAGAAATTTAAATTCTATTTTGACTACCTTGGTGCTTACTTCAAATCATAATGGCTCCACTTTAACTTGTATACAAGGTACCAATTAAATTTATCCAGGAAAACATGTGGTATCTCTAGGTAAATTTCTTTATTTAAGTCTCCATGATGAAATACGGTCTTCACATATAACTGATCCATATGTAACAATTCTATGGAAACCATACCAAGAACTATTCAAATATTTATGTGTTTAAAAATTAGAAAAAAATATATTGAAAAATATAAACCGTCAATTTATTGACTAATGAGACCATTCTCTCCCAAGTGTGCTCCACTTCTCCTCCCTCAGTTTCCTCCTCTGACACTAGAGTGCTCTTCCTCTAATCTCCTGGAGATCTCCCCGTAGAGATCTCATTCCTTCTTCCTCAGGTCCCATCCCCTGTTGTTCTCTCTAGAGTGGATTCTCAGCTTTCGTCTCATTCCTTTTATTTTCTTAGCGTTGTATTCCCTTGCTGTTGATGCCTTTTTTGTTTAGGGTTTCATCCTCGAATCCTTCTTCGATTTTCCATTTCACCATTTCTTCATTGGGTTTCAATTCCGTGTTTGTTTGGAGTTTCAATCCTGTTTTCTACTTCATCATTATATAATGATTTTGAGTTTCAGATCTTTTTCTGTTGGTGTTTTTGGTTGGAACAGTGCTGGGGAAGGGTCGTTGATGTTTCTTGTTGGTTATTAAGTTGGTTATATATTGGTCATAGTTTTATTTATAGGTTTTGGATCTCTATTTGGTTGGGAAATGTTAGAGATTCTCATGAATATCTGTTGGATTATTTTTACTCTTACTATGCTATGGATTTAGGTACCATCTCTCCTCCTCAGTTTGGTACGACGAGGTGGTTTTCAGAGGATATTTGGGAGATGTTGTTAGAGTGGATCTTAGAGGTCTAGGAGTCACGATCGTCACTCTATAGTGACGAAAATGTCTGGTGTTGTTGTTTTCTGGTGGCTAAGAATTTGACATTATTTGGTTACTGGTGTTGTTCAGTCGGTGATGATAGTGGTGGTGTTGGTTTTACCGTGATGATGTTGGTTGCAGGTGATTAAATTTTGGCTGATGTCTTGGAGATGATGTTTTATGGCGTGATTGGTTGGTGACTTGTGTGTTGATTTGATAGTCTTGGGTTTTGTGTCCCATTAGTTTTTTGAATTTTTAATTTTTAATTTTTAATAGGGAATGTTTTGATTTTTTATCCCACTGGTTACTGATCTCCCTTAAATCATCGTCTTTGAAAGTCAAATAAAAAATAAATTGTTAGTAATTTATTATAAAACCTTCACGAAAAGAATTTCCTTGTACCTCTGTCTACCATATTTTTCCTCCTTTAGATGCTAAACCCATTTATTCTGAATTACTCTCTTCCTAACATATATTTTTCTTATCTCTCATGTCATAGAAGCATATTGAAAATGAATTTTATCCCACATCTCTTACTACCAATGACTCAAGTCATTTAGGCTTGAATCCTTTTTTGGGATTTATGATACTTTATTATTCATGAGATGTAAATAGTGTGATTCAATTTCGTATCTCTATACTTGGCATCGAGTCCTATTTGAACTCCACAACTAAACATGTAGCTCTGATACTTCTAGAACTATTACTTCTAGAACATTACCTTCTAGATCTCTTTCTTGATCTTCTGTAGTCACTAGGATTTCTCGTATTATTGTACTTGGATGCACCATTTTAACTTGAATTCAATCTAAATTTTCTTTTAGATAGTCTGGTTTTTTGGGAAATAACGTACTCCCTAAACATTATAGAACATCTATAACTTTTGAACTTTATCTTATGATGATACTTTGATATCATAAATAATATAATCTTATTTTCTATCATTAAATAAGATATATTCTTAAAATATAACATTTTTACTTTTAAAAAACTTCCATATTTTTTTATCCCATAGTTGAAATCCAAATTCTTTGTCACTATATCCTATAAAAATATATTCCCAAGACATAGAACTATATATTTTCCTATTTCATAGCATAAAAATGTAAATTAGGGAGTAAACCAATGACTTTGAGATGGGAAATCTTAGTCATTATTCAATAATAACTTTATTTCGGAAGTTTTTACCTCAACAAAGACGATATAATACCATTCAACAAGTAGGTAGTATAATTCAGGGACTCTACTCAAAACTCTTAGGAAAATCTACATGAATCCTCATGATCCTTTCCTTCTCTACTAATATTTGATTCATCATCTCTAAAAATATATATTATTCAAGACTACCTGCTATAATCTTCTCCAACTATATGAATTTTCACTATTAGAATCACTAGAATTACCTAAATCTATATTCCCCACCATTTCCTTACCTAAAATAGTTTTGTTTACTTTTGGTCTCCCTTTCCAGCATGGTTCTTCATAAAATGAGGGTTCCAATACTTCAAAGTTGTGCTGGATAAATAATACCAACAACTTCCCTGCCTCATCATCAATGAAGGTAATAAAGTAAAATTAACTTGAAGTGCCCATGTATGCATATGTATCAATAGGGGGGATCTGTGATATTCATTTTTTTATCATTTCTTCTTTTAAATAAACCTCTATAATTGATGAAATTTTCAATCATCTAATTCCTTATTGTATCGCCTTTTTCCATAATAAAATGAATAAATAAAAACAAATCACATGAGTATTTTTACAAGGTTTTGTCCCAATGTGGGTGCCCACTCCTTACTACATTTGAGTTGAGTCTGAGATGAAAACTTCCATTAGTAAAAAAAATTGAGTATAATATAGAATATTGCACAAAAATCATGAACACCAATGAATAATGTTTAGGGTGATATCCCCAAAATCTCTTTCTATCTCTTGATGGGATATTTATATTGGCTCATAACAGTGTAGGATATCTTCCAAAATTATTGAGAAGTCTCTCAACTGGTTCTTTATACTAGGTCTCTCTAGTTTTTTTAAATAATAATTCCAAAAAAAAATATTGAAAAATTCTATATTTTTGGTATAGTAGCATGTCAACCTTGATCTTCAAGTCCTAATGTCCAGAACTTTTTCAAAATCAGGATCACTATACTTACTCACTTAATCTGACCATGATCTTCAATCAGAACATGTAAACTAACTATTCATCTTCCTCAATGTGTATGTTTCTCATGGACATATTCAAATTGTTCCACTGATACATATAAAATATTCAATAATATTAGTATCGATTATTCTTCCTAGTTCTCATATTCTTATTCTTCTATTTTTATTCACAAAACTACATGAATAATAATCTCTATATTGGAATATTGAAACCTATATTGATTATCAATAGGTGATATTATTATATTTCAAAGCTAATTAATAGAATCATTCATATATTTATCTCATTTAATACTGGTTAAATGACTCACCATTTAAATTTCTATGTGAATCAATATATTTTTCTTTACGTGATAACCAATTTTATCATAGCTTCATCTTTTATAAAAAATCCATGAGCTTTTAATTTCTTCCACATCTACCTATCATTATGAAGTTTTGTAGTATAGAAATTTTCCTTATGATGTAGATGAATCTCAAACACTAAAACCAACTTCATATGATGTTTAATCTTTATATAGATTCATATCATGTTATTCTTATCCATGATGGAACTACTTCTCATTTAAATTACTCAGCATTATTTATGGCATGGAATTCATCTCCGTGGTGTAAATATCATTTCTCAATAACTTTTTTTTTGAATTTCAATATTATTTTTAATGTTTATTACGTTGAATAATAGTTCTTTCATTTTTTGAATTATCTTCCAAAAAAATCTTCCAAAACATCACAAAACATACATTTTAATAGTTGTTAAAACTTAAATAATATATATAATATCATATGTATCACTTATGCGAGATTCAATTATATTTCACAAGATCTCAAAAAATATTATGCATTGAGTATTGTTTTCCACAAACCTATAGTTATTCTTCCTTATAAAAAATATTTTCACATGTCTCAATATATATTACTTATCAACTACATTTTTAATTTTTATAGATTTAACTCATAAAATATATTATGTATCTTCATAAGTTGTTTCATTTTTTATATTTTAATGTTATTTAGAAAATATAATACAAATTACTTCAATAAAACTTATACAATACTTAAATTTTCCATTTCTTAGTGTACACCTTAGATAAATATATTCCATTCATTATAAATATGTTTTGTATATAATGTGAATTCCTAAGAATTTGATAATTATTTGTTTCATATAAATATATTATTCAACCCATTCCTTTAGAATTTTTTAACTGCTTTATATTAAAAAAATTATACATATGGGGAACTAACAACACTTTTCCATTTGTTTAATTTCTTATCCAAATAAAAATATCTTACATATGAATCCAAACCTAATAAAAAATTATTAGGACCTAGTAAACTATTTTCAAGAAATCTTTAACCACTCAAAAACATGATCCAAAGGATATTCAACACCTGATACAGTAGCCTTCATACTCAGTTCTCTATGAATAGATTCTCTAAACTCCCCGAAAGACTTTCCCTCCTTCAAAACAACTTCTCATGATTTTCAATGTCCAGATACTCAATATTCATAACAAAACTATTATTGATAGTGTATTCTTATAATCAAAACTTGTCATTTTCATAGATAAATAATTTTTGATGAAAATTATGCTATCTTGAATTTTTCCATATGATAATTCCAAGAAACAACATCAATTTAACTTACCTATTTATGAATAGGAAACATCTCAATCTTCTTTTTCCATTCATCCATGATGGTAAGAACTCAATCATCTTCATTGATATCTTCTTCCATTACACAAGAAAACATATATTGAATTTTATCCCCATAGATATATTGAATATAAATATAACCAATGAATCTCTTCATCATAATACAATTAGGATCTTCAATATCCACCATTTTATTTGTTATCAATACCCTATTTAATTGAAAAGTCAATATTTTACTCCCCCTTATTGAAAATAAATGTGAAGGTTAAGTTATAAGGTTATATATCACTAATATATTCTTTATTATCCAGAGAAAATGATTCTATCACATCTCACATAGAAATGAACCAAAAATACACCACCTCTAAGTCTACATGATCCATGCTCAGTATAAAAAACAATAACAACTAACCTTGACAACATTGTTTTCCATACAACTGAACAACACATGATATGACTTTAAAATTTTATATATAAGTGTTTGTAAAAAAAATATCTCATTAAATTTAATACCTACACCCATCTAAACAAATATATGAAAAATATTTAATTGTTAGAATATTTTTTCCTTTTCAAGTTATCTATTAATTCTATCACTACTCCCATTTAATAAATAGAATTGATATAGTAAAAACAAGGATGGGAAAGATGATTATCATAACTCAACTTCAACTTTTCTGAAGTTCTATATAGAAATTAATATTTACTAAATCATCTTATATAAATTTATAATATTTTCTACTCCCCCTTAAGAGATTCACTCTATCAACTCTTTATAGTGGTTGATCTCCTTAAAAGTATACTCCATGATGGAAAAATCCTCTTAATATATATTAATAAAATATATTCATCCATATATCCCCCTTAATTCATCAAATTTAATTACCTATACATAAGAACCAAATGAAATAGATCTGGGAATAAGGTGTAGGTATATTTTCTCGTTTGTAAGAGAATTAAGGCTGAGATTTGTCCCTCAACCATGATTTTCCTTTATTTATAGATTTAAAATTAAAAGATCTATTCATTCGTCCTTTTCTGAATTCATTATAATGATTCTTCATATGAATCATGGTCTTATTCCTATTTTCAATAGTCTCCATGTGCGAGAACTCCTTCTTAGTATGTTCCATAAAATCATTCGCATCTTTAGGAGCTTTTTTATTCTTATTTTTCTTCTAAACTTTAGTTGACATCATTGTTAGAATATTTTTTGAGTTGTGTAAAGGTTAATCAAACCTTCCATAAAAAATGTCATGATAACTTTGGTTATAATTTTTTGATAACCTCATTTGAATTTTACAATATTTATGTGAAATATCTTATCCTTATTTAGTGAAATCATGTTATTATGATTTCATTTTCTTTCCTTTTTAACCATAAATACTTTGAATAGAATGGATAAGTATTTATTATATTCTTTTATATTTATTAATTTTAATAGTGTATAGAGTTTTTCCTAAAATAAACACACAATATTTAACAAAATGATGTTGTTGGTCACATATTCTAAAAATTTATTTGAATAAGGATTTTTTTGAGTATATAGACTTGTTATGTTTTCATCCCTAAATTTATACATTCTAAGATATTTTATCCTTCTAAAAAAATATGTGGGTTCTTTTTCTAGAGTTGTACCCTCTTGATTAATGATATTTCCAAGGAAGTGGAATATTATACTAGCATTCATAGAATTTGTTCCCAAAGTTACCCAAACACCAAAAACAACCTTTGAAACTTGATATTTCATAATATTAATTTTTATATTTATGAAAATATGCATGATGAATATATACATTCTAGACTTTATTCATTTACTTTATATTAGTAGCCTTTCTCTTGTCAACTTAACTCCAACCCCCCTTGACATAAATGCGAAGTTTTCATGATTTTACTTATACTATATTGATTTATTATTGATTTTATAACCAACATTGATAGATGAAAGATATTTAGTTTCATTGTAATACACAACAAACAAATTTTATTATATTCTTTAGGATTGAATTTTTAACAATTTTGGATTATTCAACCTGAATATCCATGACATTTTCATAAATTAATTTCATCATCTTCAAGGTTTTTTTAGATTAAAGAAACTTGGACCGTGTCTCATTCAACTCTTCTTCCTTTTTAGTAATATTTCATTAATATATTTAAATATTTTAAAGACCTAACCCTAGTTTCCTAGGGCCAGTGCCTTATTTTAATACATTGACATTATTAAAAGGAATCAAATCCTGAAGGAATGATTAGTTTTGTAGTTTTGGAAGACTAGATAAATGCATAGGTTCAACATTACAACTTGAAGAGTAATACAACATATAAGTATTATTGGGAACATACAAAACTCTAAGTTTATCCCTACAGATAATTCATAATAAAATTTTTTATGTCATGAGAAGATTAAACATAAGAAAGGGGTGAGCTCAAATTCTCTATAAGGGTAAGAAATATAGCATTAGATATCATAAATATAAACAAGAGGCATATTGAATAACTAAAAACAAATTCCTTTAAAAAAAGCTTCAACATAACATGACATGATTAAGATATGAATACATATTCCATGATAAAACATAATCATGGGTATTATACTAGTCAAAAAACTATATGAGCTATCAAAACTAGTTTCATAATGAGGGATTTTATAATTTCTAACATCATAAGCATACCATCAAGGCCTCATGCCAAGACCACAAATATACATTTTGTCAAGGCCTCGTGAAAAGACCATAGTTTGTCTTATGAGACCTACCCATGCACTAAGGGGCTATAGCAGGCCCCACCCAGCACTTACTAAGTCCAATGCATTCCTATTATGAACAAGAATAAACATAAACAACATACACATTCATATTAAAACTAACATATGAAGTGTAAATAACTTTCCCTAATCATTAATCATAAACACTGCGTATTATGGTGAATGGTTTCAATATAGAATATAAAAAGTCAAACTAATCATAAAACATTCAATAAAACATAGTGGATGATATCATAGTAGATAATACTCAATGAAGTAAATGATTCAACAATGGACGTTGACAAAGATGAAGAAACTTTTAAATGAGACCATTGAAAAATCGTTGATGAAATAATCCTTAAACATTCCAAAGTGTTCCATACCACCTTGAAACATTCAAATCATAATCCCTTAGAATATCATGAGAATAATTAGATACTTGATATGATATACCAAATGTAATTACATACACAACAAGAAATAAATAAGTGGTGAACAAGACATATACTCATAAATGTTAAAGTGATATGAGAAAAAAATCTTTTTACATTGGAAAGAAGAATTATTTTGGAAAATCATTTGAATTTTTCATGAAATCAGATTGTAAACATGTATATTCATGAAAATAAAATTTAAGGTCATTGAAATTTTATTTGAGTCTTAAATAAAGTCTTATTGAGGTGGAATAATTTAAAAATAGTTTCTAAATAATCTTTAAAAATAAAACATTTTAGCACGGTTTAAGGAAGATATTAAAGGATTTTAAAGCGCAAAGGAATGTTTGCTTTCATAAAACCAAAAATTAAACACAATATAATTTTTCATGTTCAAATTTATGATATTAGAAATATAAATATTACTTAAAACAGATCATAGAGTGAACTTAAAAATATGTAAGAATTCAAGAAGTTCCTTGAATCAGGCTTGCATTTCAAAACAATTTTTGAAAGATTCTTTTAAAACACAAAAATACCCATAAAATAAATAATTATTCTGATTGGTACACATATAGAACATTCAAATAGAATTTATGAGGAGTAAATAAAAATAAATAATAATTTAATTGAGTTGAGTAGAGAATAAGAGAAACCCTAATGAAAATGGGGGTTCTGGTATAAAATACTTAAAACTTTGTAATAAATTGAATTATATTCCCCAAAATTAATAATAATAAAATTAAACATTTATTATCATTAAGATAAATAGATTCATGGTATTAAACTTAAATGGGAAGTATACATACACCATACATAATTAGTAGTAGTGAATATGAAATATCTCATAAAAATGGAAGAGATATGAAGAAACCCTTACCTTAAGTCTGATAGCGTTCTTCACTTGACCACAGTGTCTTGGAAAACAAAATTAAATTCATTAATTAATATTTCTAGAAATTATTATTTATTTAATTTATTTAGTATATCCTTATCAAGTTCATTGATGGCCATCTCGATGGGTTTAAGAGGTTCAATTTTATTGTTTGGGAGCGTTTTCTTCTTTGGTATTAAGGACTGATTTACATAGACATATGTAAGGATAAACATGTAATAAGAGAATGGTTATAAATAAGAGAAGTTGTATTTTATTTTTTAACATCTAGAAGATTACATGGTTATAAAATTAATTTGGTTATTGGGTGTGAATACAAATCATTATATAGAACATTATTGATAATTGTTTGGGTTAATTGGCTATTTTTTATCACAACGTAATCATTTTGATTTAAAAATTAATATCATGTGTAAAAAATGATTCAAGAACCTTAAATAAGTTATAATACATATATAATAATCTGGATCAACCATAAAAATTGTTTCATGACCAGAATTGAATATAGAAATAGAAATTGAAAACCCGTCATCCTTGAATGCGATAAATTAACACATCTCAGATGGTGTTTTCATTTATAGAAAAAAAAAGAGGGGAAAAGAGAGATGAGGATGAATTATTCCATTATAATAACAAAATTATATTACATGTAAGGTACTGGAGTTATCATAACATTTTGATGAAAGGATTCAGGGAAATAAAAAAATAAAATAAGGGAACTCGAAATGAAAGAAAAGTTGAGAAATTCCTTACAAAAATTTGGCAGCCTAACATCATCACTTAAAAATTCATAAAATATTTTGATGAGAGAAAAATGGGTATCTAATAATTCTCACATGATATGGATAGTAAGATAAATATGTAATTACATATCTCAATAGAATGCAATTGAAATTAAAATAAATAACATAAAATGAAATCTTGAAAAAGAGAAGGGTGATAGATTCCCTTACATTTTAGAGTAACTCCTAAAACATGAAGGTTGAGACCTTGGGGGATTGAGGAAACCTTGGGAGGAATCATAGGGAGGTAAAAATACTTGATATTAGAGGGTGATGAGTTTTTAATGAAATAAAAATAAATAATGAGTGGGTATTTGTAGTAAATGAGAGAGAGTTTTTTTATTAATTTCAAAGGACACCTCATTAGCGGTTTTTGAAAAACCATGAGATTTACTATGGTATTTTTCCCATGGTATTGGAAAATTGGGAAAAATCATATCATATATTAATTCAAAAAAGCCTAATATAATTTTATATTAATTATTGAATCATTATTATTTCATTAAACATACCGAAAACTCAAAATTGTAATTCTATTGTTCACAAAAAATTCGACTATTTTAGAAAAATCCCAAAAATTCACCCCAACCATTTTTCGAAGATTATAATTCAAAAAGGAAATCAATTTTTCGAAAATAATTTTATAAATATTTTTAATATAATTTTTATATAAATTTATAATTTATTTGAAAAAAAACATTAAAAATATAACTCGTTTTATAACACCTTGAGAAATTAATCAATGTCTCATAAAATTGTCTTATAACAATAATTCAATAAAGTAACAATTTATGATTACATTTTATGAAAATAAATTTCTATTTTAAATTATTAAATTAATCATTAAATTAAAATTAAAATATTTATGAAATATGAAAATAAAAATACTCACACTATGATCCTTTTTCACTTGTAAGATGTCGAAATTGTATTTATACATTCATGGGTGAAGTTTATATTTTTTTGGTAGATTTACTATTAATTACTATTCATAAAGGTATGTTACTATTCATAAGGGTTTGTTACTATTCACAAAAAATTTTGTTTGTCTTATCAGACTGTTAATATCTTACTGAAAACAACCGTGAATTTTATTTTTTTGAAATTCAAATCATAGAGGTGGAAAAATTATGATCACCTGCTAGGTTATAACAAAGTAGTGTTTTGTAGAGACTTAGTGTTTCATGCATTCTGTATTAAATCTATTTTTAAGTTATTAGGGTGTTACATTATTCCCCCCTCAACATAGTTACATCATCTAAATTTGAAAATTTACTTCGAAAGTTAAAGGTTAATGCCTAAAAATTCCCTTGTTAGAAACCCACATTAGAAATAGGGTAAATAAAATTTCCTCCTAAAAGGGGTTAAAGGAAATGAGGTGGTCACCCCAAAAATTATGATTTCAAATGGGGTGATATTAGTTATAAGTAAAAACCTAGATATCGAAGAAAAATCTAACTATGAAGTTATGATCGAAAGTGATAAAGAACATGTTCAGATGAAAGTTGATTACTACAAAACTATAAACTACTTTAGAAAAAGCTCATCGATATTATCAAAGATTACGATAATAGGACAAATTTTTATTGAATAACTTTTTCCTTGATTTGAGAACTTATTCTACTCTATAAGAGTATAAATATACATTTCTATTTACAAAATCATCCTTTGATTTTACCTTAAACTATCTATACATCATCACTTAGCATATGTTACGCCATATGGTGAAGTAATACATTAACCTCTAAAAGATCATACAATGATAAAATTAAACCATTTCGTAAATGGTTAAATAATCCAAAATATAATGATTCAACAATTTAGAATGAAGTTCTATTAATTTACAAGATGAACTTATCATTAACCCTTAATCAACAAAAATAAGCTCTAAATTTTGACATTCCAAACATGTGAATAACTTCATCATGTATCATTTTAAAATATTATAATAACTTGAATTACAATAAAACCCATATTGTAAACATGCATTCTTCCATATTCCTTAAGTAAGATACATGTTATTGGATATATTCCTTAAATAAAAAAGAGTTGTAAACTCTATAGAAGATAGCATAGACCACTTCCCAACAAGTTAATAATCAGTTCTAAGGAAGTCATCAATTATCTGAAACAATAATTTATTAATCATTATCTCAACATCATATATATATATATATATATTAAGGGTTGTATTTCCCTAAATCATGTTTTTTCTAAAAATATTAACTTTCCAATTAATATCTTTTATTGTTATCATTCAACTTATGGAAAATTCTTATAACTAGTACATTTCTGAAAAAATATTCAAATGTCATGATTCTTGAATAGGAATATTAATCAATCCAAATCATCCACGATAGCATCATAAATTGATCATTATCCAGAATCATCATTTGGGGTATATTATTTTGATGCTTGGGACATTGATTCACATATTATCCAATCTCTTTGGAGTTGAAGCATTGTACATTGAAAACCATTTTCTTACCCTTGCAATCATGAACTTGGTGTCCATTTTCTCCACACTATAAAAACACATATTCCCATAATTCATCTCCCATGGTGATTATTTCCACATTTATCACATGTGGGAAAACCATTTTTTCCCTTCTTCAATTTATCCATATTTTTCACTGCCGTCCCCTTCTTCTTTTTCTTCCCTTCAAATCCATAGTACAAAAATAATCCATTATATGCCTTATTAACACATGATAATCTTTCCTCATATGATGAGGGCACATGGGAGACTATCTTCCTTTGAAATGATGGTTTAATACCATGAGATATATGATCCTTCTTACTATTTTCATCACATGCATTGGTGATGATATCATTAATTTTTTGGGCTCCATTTCTAAACAATGACATACACTATATTAGATTATGAATCATAATGTATAATCTCAAATTAGAAAAATACTTAGCAAAAATTAAAATCCTACCCATAACTAATTTCATAATCGTAAATATGTTTTCTCGGAGGAAAAAATTACATTTAATTAATTCATAATTGTTTGTAAAGAAAATGTGAATAATCATAAAAATATCCCCCAAGAGTTTCAAACCAGGTGTGTAGTAAGACCTATTGTCATGTACCCAGAGATCCCAGGTCAATCCTAAAACTCCTTGTTAGAGTTGTTACTTCAAGATACATCTATGCTAGAACCCCATCCACTTATAGTATCCAGACATGGATCTATTTCCTAGAAAGATTCACATAATCTACTCCTTATCAAAATTTCAGGATGTTCTTATATGTTTATCCTCAAAGACTATCTTAGGGTTTTGTTCCCTAATATAAGTTTTCTAAATCTAGTTTCCATGTTTTTTAGTAAACTTCCTTTGATACAAACTGTAAAGACCCAACCCCAATTTCCTGAATCCATTGCCTTATTTTAATATATTTTCATTATTACAAGGAATCAAATCCTAAAGGACCAAGTAGTTTAGTAGTTTTGGAAAACCAAATACATAAATAGGTTCAACATTACAACTTGAGGAGTAATACAACATATAAGTTTTATTAGGAACATCCAAAACTCTAAGTTTATCCATACAGGTCATTCATAATAAACTTAATCATGTCTTGAGAAGATGAAACATAATAAAGGGGTGAGCTCAAACACTTATTAAGGGTAAAAAATACAGTAGAAGATATCATAAACATAGACACGGGGCATGATGAATAACTAAAAACACATTCCTTTTAAAAAAATAAGCTTGAACATAATATGGTAGGATTAAGAACTGAATAAATAATTCCATAATAAAACATAATCATGGGTATTCTACTAGTTGAATAACCACAAGAACTATCAATACTAGTTTCATAATGAGGTATTGCATAATATGAGACATCATAACCATACTTTCAAGGAGTCGTTCCAAGACCCTAAATATCTATTTTGTCAAGGCCTCGATCCAAGACCATTATTTGTCTCGTGAGACATACCGATGCACCGAGGGTCTATAGTGGGCCCTGCCCAAAACTTACTAAGACCAATGAATTACTATTATTAATGGGGATAAACATAAAAAACATACCCATTAATATTGAAAATAACATATTAAGTGTGAATAACTTTCCCCAATCATTAATCATAAACACTAACCATTCAGAGTAACAGGGTGAATGGTTTCAAGATAACACATGCACATTCAAACTAATAATAAAAATTTCAATAAAACATGGGGGATGATATCATAGGAGATAAATCTCAATGAAGTACAAGATTCAACAATGGATGTTTACATAGATGAAGATAATTTTAAATGATACCATTGAAAAATTCTTGAGGAAATAATCCATAAAAATTCCAAAGTGTCCCATACCACCATAAAACATTCAAATCATAATCATTTATAATATCATGAGAATAAGGATACTATTTATATGATATTCCAAAGATAATTACATAAAAAAAATACCGAAATAAGTGGCGAACAAGGCATATACTCATAAAAGTTAAAGTGATACGAGAAAAAAAACCTTTTTTACTTTAGAAAGAAGAATTCTTTTGGAAAATCATTTGTATTTGTCATGAAATCAGATTGTAAACATGTACATCCCATAAAATAAAATGTAAGGTCATTAGAATTATATTTGATTATTAAAAATAGTCTAATGTAGGAGAAATTATTTAAAAATAATTTTTAAATAAGCTTTAGAAATAAAATATTTTAGTGTCGTTTAAGGAAGATATTAAAGGATCTTAAAGCGCAAAGGCATGTTTTCTTTCATAAAACAAGAAATGAAAAAAACTATCTTTTCATGTTAAAATTTTTTATTTTAGAAATATAAATATGGATTAAAATAGATTATATATTGAACTTAAAAATATATAGGAATTTGAGAAATTCCTT
The DNA here is from genome assembly GCA_963277665.1 of Viscum album. Taxonomy (NCBI): domain Eukaryota; kingdom Viridiplantae; phylum Streptophyta; class Magnoliopsida; order Santalales; family Viscaceae; genus Viscum; species Viscum album. Next base: position 368,778,011 of record OY728131.1, read on the forward strand.
GAATTGGGCTTGCATTTTGGAACAATTTTTGAAAGATTCTTTTAAAACACACAACTCCCCATAAAATAAAAAAGGATTATGATTGGAACCCATATATAGAAAATTAAAACATAATTTATGAGAATTAAAGAGGAATAAATAATAATTTCATTGAGGTGAGTATAGAATAATATCCACCAGAATGAAAATAGAGGTTCGGGTAGAAAATACTTAAAAACATTATAATCAATTGAATTGTACGAACTAAAATTAATAATAATAAAATAATAAATTTATTATCATGAAATTAAGATATTAAGGATATTAAAATTAAATGGTAAGTATAAATACACCATACAAAAGTAGTAGTAGTGAATACATTATATCTCACAAAAAAGGGAGTGAGATGAAGAAACCCTTACCCTAAGTCCGATGGTGTTCTTCACTTGATCTTAGTATCCTGGTTAACCAAATTAGATTCATTAATTAATATTTCAAGAACATATTATTTATGTAATTTATTTATTAAATCCTTATTAAGTTCATTCATGGCCTTCTTGATGGATTTAAGAGGTTCAATTTTATTGTTTGGGAGCATTTTATTCCTTAGTATTCATGGCCGATTTACTTATATATATGTAAGGATAAACAGGTAATATGAGAATGGTTTTCCAGAATAGAAGTTATATTTTATTTTTTAGCATACATATTATTACATGGTTATATAATTAATTTGGTTATTGAGAGTGCATATGAATCATTTTATAAAACATTAATGATAATTGTTTGGGTTAATTGGTGGGTTTTGATGACAATGAACTCATTTTGATTTAGAAATTAATATCATGTGTACAAAAAGATTAAAGAACCATAAATAAGTTATAATACATATATTATAGTATGGTTAAACCATAAATATGGTTTCATTACTAGAATTTAATTTGTAAATATAAATTGAAAACCCGTCATCCTTGAATGTGATAAATTAACACATCTCAAATGGTGTTTTTATTTCTAGTAAAAAAGAGAGGGAAAATGATAGATGATGATGAATTATTCTATTATCACAAAAAAACTCCAGTACATGTAAGTTAATAGAATTTTTATAACATTTTTATGAAAGGAGATGAGGAAAGAAAAAAATAAAGGAAGGGAACTCAAAATGAAAGAAAAGTTAAGAAATCCCTTGTGAAAATTTGGCAGCCTAACGACGTCATTTAAAAATTCATAAAATATTTTGATGAGAGAAAAATAGGTATCGAATCATTCTTAAAAAATATGAATATTAAGTGGAATATGAAATTACATATCCGAACATAATCTAATGGAAATGAAAAAGAATAACATAAAATGAAATCTTGAAAAAGAGAAGGGTGGTAAATTCCCTTACCTTTTAGAGTAACTCTTAAAACATGATGGTTGGGACATTGGGTTCTTAAGTACACCTTGGGAGGAATCCTAGGAAAGTAGAAATACCATAACATAGAGTATCATGAATTTTGAATGAAATCAAATGATGGAATGAGTGGGTATTTATAGTAAATGAGAGGGAGTTTTTTTATTTCTTGGAAAGGACACCTCATTAGGGGTTTTTGCAAAACCATGGGCTTTACTGTGGTATTTTCCCATGATATTGGACACTTTTGACACCCCATATCATATATTAATGTACCCAAGTGAAACAGAATTTTATATTAATTATTAAATCATTATGATGTCATTAAATATACCAAAAACACAAAACTGTATTTCAACTATTCACAAAAAATTCAAGTATTTTAGAAAAATTCCAAAAATTCAACCAAACCATTTTTTAAATTTTAGAATTAAAAAATGAAATAAAATTTTTTAAAATAAGTTTCTAAATATAACTAATTTTATTTTTGTATAAAATCATAATTTATTTGAAAAAAACAACCTTAAAACTATAACTCGTTTTATAACACCTTGAGAAATTAATCAAGGAACCATAAAATTAGCTTATAACCATAAGTCAATAAAATAAAAATTTATGATTTATTTTCTATTTTAAATTATTAAATTAATCATAAAATTGAAATTAGAATATTTATGACATATAAAAATACCAATACTTACACTATGATTGTTTTTTCACTTGTAAGATTTCTAAATTTTATTTATACATTCATGGGTCAAGTTTATATTATTTGTATGATTTACTATTCATTAATTTTAATTACTATTCATAAAGGTATGTCACTATTCATAATGGTATGTTACTATTCACCAAAAATAATTCTTTATCTTATCAGACTATAAATATCTCACCGAAGGCAACCGTGTATATAATTTTATAGAAATTCAAATCCTAGAGGTCGAAAAATCCTAATTAATATCTAGGTTATAAAAAAGTGGTGTTTTGTTGAGACTTATCATTTCCTGCATTCTGTATTAAATATATTTTTAAATTCTTGGGATGTTATAAATATATTTACCTGTTTTGTAATATTCACCTATATATTCCTAATCTTATCATAGTAATCATTCTCCTTCTAAATTTCATCTATTTTATTTATCTTTAGTAGTTTGATTATTTTATTGATCTTGTTGTTTATCTAAAGTCATGTACAATCTCATTTTTTAGAATATTTTTAGTATAACTCTCGTATTTCTCTTTATTATTTATATAAGATAATTTATGATTTTTATCATGAGATATGATGGTCATGTGTCTTTTAGTGGTACCTCCATATTCATACTCTCATATTTGAGATGAATATTAACCATATTATTCTTATCATGCCATTTTCTTATTAAAACTTCGTAAAGACTTATTTTTTTTTAAGATTAACCTTTCTAGTTTGTATATATTTCCTTTTAAAGAGATCTTATTCTTATTCTTCATCATTTACTAATTAATATGATTTATTTTTTGGATAACCAATTGAAAAATTTCTAATTCATACATAATTAAAGAACATTAGAGGAATCATAACTTTGTATGTACTTTTTATACTAATGGTATTTTTAGAAATAAGATACTTGATTTTAAAAGGATATTCACCTCCTTACTCATCATATTTTGAGTTTGAAATTTATTCAGTTGATAGTGGGATATATTGTGGATCCATTATCAAAATTTCCCCTATAAAGAATGAAATATGTAATACCCAAGTTTTTCTCCCCAGAAGGATACATACTAAGTTAAAAAAAAGTTAATTTTTTTATGTTTTTGTAATGAAAAATAAAAGTGGGTATTTTTTTGTTTTTGATGAAAATATTAATAAGAAACCAAAAATAAATGAAATTAAAAAGTAATAAAAGAAAGTGTTTTTATACCAAATGTGATTCCTTAGATCTGAACTCCCAGATTTGGTTCCATAAAACACTGTATATAATTTTTATATATATAAAATATTAAACATTACATGAAAAATATACATTTCAAGGATTTCTGAGATCTATTTTTTTTTCGGATTTGGAAAATATAATAAAAAACTATCAAAATCAAATATATATTTTTAAACTAATATCTTTTGAGACATCTTCAACTTTTCTTCATCGAATTAACATAGTTTATACCTAACTTCTAATTAACTCTTACTAAGCTAATTACCATGAAAATAATATTATAAACATTTTGGTGAGAAAACAACTCACTATGAGGTTTTAAAATCAATGTATCCATTTTTATCAAAAATATCATAAAACTATCTTTGAAAATAATTTCTTCAAAACTAAGAAAACATGATTAAAATAAATCATAGTATAAAATTAACTTTTCACTTTCCAAAATCCATAAATAGTTTTCCAAAATGGAAGTTAAATTACTAAAAACACTTTTTTTAAATCTAATCCTTTAAATAAAAAAAATAATCTCCTATAAAGAAAACATTAACAAACATTTAAAATAATTTAAATAATTTCTTAATAAAAATAATCCAATGGTTTTTTAGAAACACTTTACAAGTTTGGAAAACAAAAACTCAAGGAAACATGGGACTTTGAAGGCTATACAGGGCCTTCCCATCTTGGTGGAAAACATCCCTTGAGGTTTGTGTTAACTCCCCAAACCTCCACATATTAAGAAATTCTAATCACCGAATTTTAGTAAAACACTTTAATCAATTCATTTTTCCATTAGGGTTTTGAATTATGTCCTTAAAAACTCTGAAAATGGATGCATATATATATATATACATTTCATTAGGAAGAAACTAGAAATTTATTATAATAAAAACCTAGATAATAAAATATACATGATATGCCAATCAAAATATAATATGACCATATAATAAATAAAAAATTGATAAAATCCATGAAAGAAAATAAATCTTGGTAGAAAAACTACATTTAGGAGAATCCACTTTTAACAAAAATATTACACACATAAGATGATAGAGATAAAATTATGATCTTTAATTTTTTAGAAAAAGCCTTGATATTAGAAATATATTATAACATATTACTCTATAAAGGGAGTTTTATTTTTAAAACAAAATTATCAGAACATTGTTTTATATATAATGATAAAATTTGGAAGATAATCCAATTAAAAAAATATTCTATTGAAACACTGAAAAATAAAATTAAGATAATTTCCATTTTTATATAAAATGATAAAATTAAAACTTCTTAGAACCATTCTATGAAAATACACATTTTTTAAAATATATCCCTATGAATGAAAATGATATTTTCATAATTTAAGATATTTATACATAACTTCATAACTTGAAATCATAGTTTCCCCATACAAATAGGGTTTTAAATAATTCAAATTTATTTTAAAATATAATAGGTTTTGGAAGATAACTTAAAACAAAAATTAACATATTTTCCCTCTTACATTTGAATTAAAAATATTTTATACAAAAAATTATAATTTTTAAAATTTGTGTTCCCCTTAAAACAAATTTTAATTAATATTTTAATTTACGGAAAAATATAAAATTATATTTTTAAAAATATGGGTTCCCCTTACACATAATATTATCCTTGAAAAACAACTTTTGAAAAAAATAAAATATTTTAAAATAATTACTCCTTAAGAGGGTGTATGATTTTTTAAAACATTAATTTCAAAAAAACAATTCCATATAAAATGATAAATTTGAAAAAAAAAATTCCCATTACAAGGGGGCTTTGAAATAAAATTAATGATTTAACATTATTTTAAAACATGATAGGGAAAAGAAGAAAACTTTAAAGTAGAAATTAAAATATCTTCCCACATACCTAAGACTGGTAACCATGACTACTTGAACATACACTAGAGAACATAATATACCTCCAACCTATCTATGTCTCTCTATATCTTGAGAAAAAGGTTGTATATTCATTTTCATTAGTGAAAAATGTATCAATTGGTTTCTCCCTATTAAGTGCAAGATTATTTTTGTAGCTAAACAACTTGAGGGATTCTTATATTTTATTTTACAATATCATCATCATCATCATCATTATTTTTAACAAACTGTTTCAGTATACCCACAAAAAATAATTTCTTTATTTTTAGTTTCTCACTTTTTCATCAAGTTAATAAATTACATAGATTACACTTTTATAAATCCTATAATTTTTGTCTTACCATATTTCATGTGCATTGTAGTAACCTTCCAGTAATAAAAAAAGAATAAAGAAACATGTTTAAATTTTCATTATGCATTAAAATGTTCTTTTGTAAGCCCCTCCACATGTAATAATGACACCTAAAAAATATTTTTCTTCATCTTGGTGTGTTAATCAATTGCAATGAAGATGATGTAATAATGGGTTTTTATAGAATGATGGTGACTGTGATGGTAAGGTGATTATTTCAGTTGACGGTGATGGTATAGAATCATCAAAGGAGAGTATGATAATTACTGGTGGGGTAGTGATGTTGGTTACCTAATGATTTATAAGGGATTATGGTGATTTATGTGGGTTCGTGTGGCGACATTGACTGTTGGGAAAGTGATGACGGTTGGGGGCAGTCGCTGCAGCTTACGTTGTTGATGCGAGATTGGGGAAGATGACGCCACCTCATTTTCAAATGTCTTTCCCTTTTATATTATATATATATGTAGACACACACACATATATTTATTTTTGACTAGAATACTTATATATAAACATATATAATTAATATTTATTAAATCCTGATATATTTCTTAATTTTTTAAATATAAAATATGCAATCAAATATATATATATATATATATATATATATTCTTTGTATCCTAATTATAATTAATTAAATATTTATATCATATTATATATATATTGAATTTATAATACCTAAGTATGCCCATTTAAAATAGACAAATTAAATTTATATATCCTATAAAATAATACTAATATATATTTTATAATAAGAACTTAAAATTTTTTATATAAAATATCTATATCATAAATTATTCATAAATTAGTTTAATAATAGTATTATTATAATAATTATTGATTATATTATAAATATATTATATACATTTATTTCAAACTAAATTTTATTTTATATATTTTTTATATTTCTCAAATTTTATTTAATATATTATATATCTTAATACTTATTATAATATCACAAATTTTCTTTTATGTACTATTTTAAATTAAAAAATTTATATTTCATAATGCTTATATTCTATTATAATTATTATTACTGAATTAAAATATTTTAAAAGTTATATTTCTTATTATTAATTTTTTTATAATTTTTTTGTTCTAATAATCCTTTTTTTTAAAAGATAAAATCCAAAAAGAAAAAACATGAATGAAAATAAGGGAGGGTGGAGATAGAGCCCCTATAATTAAGGGGGTATGTAATATTAGAGCATGAGGGAGTCTCCTCTAATAAGGTCCACACATTCCAAGGGAAGAGGAACCAAACTAGTGAAGGATATGAAGTTCCCTTCATGAAAGGACCACAATGAAAGAAAATATGCAACCTTATTTCCCTCTCACCAAGTGTGATTCTAGTTCATCCTACTTCTAATGAGAGTCCTACATCTATGAATGTGATATGAGATGGACGATGGAGTGGTGATGAGGTCTTCAAGGGAACTGTAGTTTTTCAATGATTCAGTTTCAATGGCCTCTAGCATGATATTCTTAGAAATTAAAAACTCTAGGCCTTTGATAATTTCTTAAGACTATACCAGGAGTTAATAATATCCCCCAAAGGATGTATTGATGGTAAAAACCACATAAACATTGCGGAGGAAAACAAAACCTCTCCCTCATATCGCCCTTGATACAAGAACCATTAGTATTAAGATTCAACCCGATGGTACTTGAGTTCCGATGAATCCACCGACCCTAGATGACCACATCATGATAAGGAATAGGATGATTCCTATATATAATTTTTTTCTTATAATGGAGGCCTCCTCCAATATTTTTAAAATAACACCTTGATCTGAAAATAACCACCTGGTTCTAGCAGTAAGATCCATTGTTGATAAAGATATCAGCTCAATCCAATATTTATTCATTATCTATTGTATAATCTAACATATAGCTTAGAAAATTATATCTCTTAATTTATTCTCCATCTTATTTATTCCCACACCTTAAAAACATATCTATATGAAATTGTCACCTTAGAGAACTAGGGATTAAAATCCAGTGAACTCACACACTGAGTTCCACACCGTGTTATCCCAATAACCCTCAAATAATAAATGGTCTGTCAACTACACACTAGAAATATGGAAACATAAAACTTAAAAAAAATATTTAAACCCTTATATTTCAATTCTTCATTAGTGGGTATAACATGATTTTTTAATATAAATACAAGAAAGATAAAATTTAGAGGTAAATATTTGAACTATAGGAGATGACACTGGATATCCCAATTATGATACTCGATGAGAACAGAACTTTAGGCCTTGATCGGGAAATCAATTGAAGATGAAACAAAAAAAAACAATTGTACTGCTCTTTGGTTAACTTTACAAGGTAGAAAATATTTCTCTGATCATCGTTTAAAATAGTATATGTAAAAGCAGGATAGTAACAAGCATATTTGAAAGATAAATTAGTGTCCGGGCATCTAAGAAATTCAAAAGGGATATCGATCCACTTTTCATGCTAGAAACAGATGTCACCATGGATGATTATCCTACGTGCATAGAACTATATATGTAAAATGTGGTTTTAGATAGTTTTCCCAAGATTAGAAGAGGTCCTTATTTGAGTTCCCATGTTTTCCCTATACTTGTCCACTATGAACTTAGCCCTTAAGGTGAATCCTTTAATAACATCCCAAGATAACCTTGCATGAAGGAAATAAATCATATCAGTGAAAATACTCAATTCGATGATGCTATCTCCCATCAGAAAATCCATCCTCACCCAAGATGCCTTGTGATACCTACCATCCAAGTGGGAGACCCAGATAAATGAGGTTATGGGTTTTTCGGTGTTCCTAATAATAGCCTTTGGAACCTTTAGAATCAAGAATATTTGCATGGGAATAGATGATAACACACTATTGATTGGTGTTATTCTACCTCCAAATTAAAGAAATCAGTTTTTCTATTTATTAATGTTAGAAGAGATCCTATCAACCACCTTGTCAAGTTATTGTATTTTAAGCCTTCTAAATATAATTGGGGCCCCTAAGTAGTATATGGGGAAGATCCTTTTTTGGGTAGCAGTATTAGTTTCAATACCATGTGTATGCCTCTCCAATAATTGTCTCAATACATAAAAATTACATCTATCCTAATTTATAAATTGTCCACTCCACTTACTATACTCATCAAGGACTGATGTTGACTCTCCTTTTCTTCACATTGTCTAAAAGAATGGAAAGGGTAATGACTTAGCACAAATTGATTCATCCTTTGAAGAAAACATAAAAAATCAACAAAGGCATGAACAAGGGATCAAAAGCACATGTGCCACGCAAGTTTCATAACTGTCACGCAAATCCACTTGCGTGAAGTCTAATGGTCACGCAAGTGACTTGCGCGCCCTAAAGGATAACCGCCCAGGTCTTCTTCAGCCTATAAATAGACCTCTGTGCCCCCCATTGAAGGATGAATTTTTCCAGAATTCAGATTTAGAGCTCTGAACGCCCAAGTCTCTTCTTCAGGTATTTCGAACACTTATAAGGTAATACTTTACCTATAATTGAAGGTCTAAACAATAGGAGTAGGGTCTAAGTGTTTGAATTCACTAACACTTGCACGCCTAAGGTGTTTTCCCCTTAAGGGAAATGAGCATACTTCCGCGCCGCCCTAATCTCTAACCAAAACTTGCGCACCTCTATTCTAGAAGTACCTGAGGATACTTCTAAAGGCATTGGTCAAGAGTCGCTCAAGTATTACCCTGCTGGTTAACAATCGCGCATGTAACCATGCGTCATGCAGGTATACCGGCGCGACTAGACTTGCGCGCCCACGCAGTACTTGTGCGACTCTTAGGACTTGTGCGGCCTTACCTTTTTGGGTGCCCTTCTTGCCTATTTTATCCCTCTTATGCCATTCCACCTCTCCTATTCAAAATTTAGTCTTCAAGACACTCTTCTAAGCCATATATGGAATGTCTTCTTGATTGACTTCCTTATTTGAAAGGAATTCCATGAAACATTTCTCAAAACCTAATGATTTACACATCTTGTCACTAAGGTTAGAGATTCCATTCATTCAAACTCATCCTTTAAAGATGAGAGAACCCTAATTTGGGCCTCCTCCTCAAGAGTAAGCCCCAAATCCTCATTAACCTGGGCCTTCTCCTTAAGAGTAAGTCCCAGTCCAAGTTCTCAAATTTGGGCCTCCTCCTCAAGAGTAAGCCCCAATCATAATTCAATGTTCCCTCCTTAATTTTGGGTACCCTTCTCAGGGGTAAATATCAAATTAAGAGTATAAATCTCCATAAAAAACATATACCTTTTATGGGCCCTGTTCACTTTGGCATCTTCTTTAGGAGTAAGCCCCAAGTCCCTTAATTTTTCAAGTCTCTTAACCAAGGCCACCTTTTTAGGAGTAAGCCCCAGTCTTTTCTTAACCAGTCCTAAATTACCTTTGATTCAGGATTCCTTCTCAAGAGTAAAAACCAATCATAAGTCCTCTCCTAATTTGGGACCCCTTTTCAGAAGTAAGCCCCAAGTTAGATTATTCAAATCTCCATGAACACATATACCTTTATGGACCCTGTTCCTGGATTTCTTGCCTGAAGTAAATCCTAATCTTCATTTATCTGGGCAGTCATACATACATAAGTCCAACATTATTTCTTATGATTGCATCTTTTATGGAACAATTTTCTAATTTTTGCCAATACCTCTTGTTTCTTACACCGAGCATGACTCACGTGAGCTTAGAGTGTAAAAGTAATTATGACATCATTCTTTGAGCCATCAATCATAAACATCATACTCCCTTACTCGAACTATGTGGGTTCTGATTCCTTTTCTAAACAAAGGATACGTAGGTAGCCCATCTGCGGGTTCGATCCCAACTTTGAAATAATCCATGTCCTTCTGAATGACAATAAACTTCAAGTGCCCCCACTAAGTGACTTCAAAACCAGCATGGTCATCATAATGACCAAGATACTTCTATATAATTGTGTCGAAGGATACCATTGACCAAGAATCTCTAATAAATACAAATGATTCTCTATCCATGAAGAACCTTGAATACATATAAAAGATTCTCTAAATCTCCTACATATTTAATCATTAATTTTCAGACTAAATGAAAGCTCATTTTATACTTGGTAATGTAATAAGGATTCATGAAAATAACTTAAATCTATAAAGAGAGTCCCGGAGTAGACAATAATTCCCCTCAAAAAGGTGTGATGAGTCCGACCTCCCATCCTCTCGACCAATGCAAATTACTAAGCCTCATCAGTCCACAAACTAGTGAGTGCCTACCTTTGGAAAGTAGGTCCAAATGGATGTGGAATCATTGGATGTTTTCAGTTCTACGAACAAACCCGTTAGAAACCGATCGGAATGGTTGAACCTCCCATCAAGGAGGTCATCCCCGAATTCCAAGGGAAACAACTAGGTTGATACCATGAATGGAGTTTGAGCTACCATTGAGAAAGATAACCATGTCATTAGTGAAAATCAGATGAAACACACCCTGAAAATGTGACATGTAATGAAAAGGTTGGATGTTCCATACTCACATGTTGTTATTTATGAATATGCTGAGAGAATCCAGTGAAAGTATAAAAAAAGTGGGTGACAGTGGGTCCCCTTTTCTCAAACCACACACTTAATTAAATAAGCCACATCTCTTTCGTATAAAATAGATAGAAAAACAAAATGATCTAAATCACCTGAACAACATGTCTATTTCTAAAGATAAGAATCCTATACAATTCAAAACCATTAAAATGAAACCCCGTTAAATTATTCCATATGATTAATCCATGTTCACTTTAATGACTATATTTGATACTTGGGATTTCTTGTTAATGTTGTCTATCATCTCTTGAGAAATTACAATAACACCCTGAATGGACATGCCCCTAACATATCCATGCCACTCCCCGAATATACAGGATTTGAGGCTCCAAGATAATATCCTATTAATCACACTTTCTAGAAACTTATATGAAAAATTACACAGGATATTTGGAAGAAATAGTTCAAGTGAGGAAGGATCCTTATCTTTTAGGATAATCACTAGAACGTAGAACAAGCCTACCATGGGGGGCTTCCACCCCAATATATGTCTTAAAATACCTCAAGAAGATCTATATTGATAGTATCCCTACATTCCAAAAAAAGAACCTTTAAATCTATCAATTCCAGTTGATCTCTCTGGATTAAGAGATTAGACAACCTCCCAAACCTCTTTTTTCCTTAGTAATGTATTCAAGGATGTGGTTGATGTGCTCCAACACCGCATTAAAAATTACATTAAAAACATCATTATGTCCCCTTGGGAACCTATCATATATGGAGAAATTAGGGCCTATAATAATGGATTAAAAATAGGTTGTTTACATACCACCAAAAACCACAACATCATTTTTGAAGAATAAATCATTCAATATAATGGTAGGACTACTGAGACACCTCCTTTATTTAGTTCATGAATGAATATACCCTATATTCCTATCTCATTCTATTAACCACATGAATTTAGATTTCTCATGAACTGATTATTCTTGTTCGTGGAGCTTCTATTAAAGGAGGATCTTTTTATAAAGAAGAAAACCATATACATCTACATTTTATCCTTCTTCTAGTATGGATTCAATCTATTAAATTTATTTCTTTATCAATCAAATTTTTGGATGTTAGAGAGGCACATGAGACTCCATGAATTAAAGTCCTTCTTTAAGCTCCTTAACTTGTTGTGTAGATCAACCCATCAATTTTCTATAGTGGGTCTATACTAGGAAGAAATCACCTCTTAGTGAAAGGTAGAATTGATATCCCATAATATTGAGAAGAAGAATCTATTTTCCCCTCACTCCTGGTATCCAATGTCATGAGAATTGGATAATGTTATGAAAGAGTAAGAATTACGTGGTAGACCATAGCTTTCAAGAAACTAGATATAGATTAATGATTGGAAAAGAACCCATCTAGGAAACCCCAGGTGCAGTTGGTTCTCTTTTGATTATTTCACCAAGTATATTTGTATCCCATGACACCCAAATCCATAAGATCATTTTGGATAAAAAAGAGGTGAATTCATGGTTGTAATTACTATATAAGATCCCTTTACCTTTTTCTATTAGGAATCTATGGTGAAATTGATTTCACAACCCATTAACCACACTAAGTTCCCTAGGTAAAGTGACCTGATGGATTTCGACAAAGACTCCCTAGATTGTGGATCACTTTTGGAATAAACAAAAGAAATAAAATAGTGGTTCATACCCGAAGTAATTTTGTTTGTTATGAACTGATTATAAGCTTCAACTTCCTCCACTAAAATGATTGAATTCTATAAATTAAAAAAATACTAATTCTAGGTATTTCTATGTATAAAATGAATTAAATTTATTATATTTGAAAAGTATGATATCTTTGACACTTTTTGATTGTGATTTAAAATTTATACGAAGAAAATATTGTTATTAAGAATCTCATTGGAAACAAAGTCTGTTTTCACCTGGGCACCTAATCCATGGTAGTTCCAAATGATGAAATTTAACATTGGAGAGGAATATATCTATTTTAAGAACCCAAAGTTGAAGGCTTCTTGAATTGGAGGAGTAAATAACCCTGTTATAGTTTGTATTTTGAGAGGGTATGAATTCTTCTATGAGGTGGAGTAGTGATGATGGGAGTAATAATTGGAGCCATCAGATCTGAATCAAACAAGATGGGGTTGGATAAACTTGAAAACCATTAGAAAGGTGTAGAATATAGAAACTAGAAGTTATAGAGTCTCTAACCATGGACACAACCAAGGGAGAGAGAGGAAGAAGATTTTCCTTTCAACAAGAGTCTTTTCTAAGAAAATTGGAGTGTGATTTCATGCTAGGAAAAGATAGTTTGAACACAACCAGGGTTCATCCAGGAGTTTTCATGGGGGAAGGAGATGAAGGAGAAACAATTAAATCTGGGGGGGATTACCTCGGTATAAACACAAGCCTTCATAGAATCCTTCAAGGGAGAGGGAAGATATCTAACATGGGAAACTACCCTTAGAGAATGAGGGAACTTCCCTAGAATAGAGCTTGCCTCAAAAACCTAAAAAACAAGATGTTCTTCCTACACACTGAGATTGAATTTTGTTGAATATTTCAATTCAAACAAAAGTGAACCAATGGATCATACTATATTTTTTCCATAATGAGAAGGATTCACCTTTCTGGAGAAAAATGTGGTCTAGGAGATCCTTCTGTAGGTCAATCTAAAAAAAATCATGCCACCAAAATAATGAGAATTTGAAGAGTTTTTTCATCCAAAAATCAAAAATAGCCAACTTCATATCAGATGTAGTGCATAAATGAAGTATTGATGAATGGGAGAGTAATCACTGACAAACTAGGCCAAACCCTTGCCTAAGGGGAGTCTCACAAATATTTAATATCACATAAAAAATATATTGTCTGAGTATCATTTAAGTCTAGAGTTTTATAGGATTATTAAAAACATAATAAAAAACATCTAACTAAAATATTAATTATTTTTAACTAAATACTTTTGAGACATATCATACTTTGATCCATCTAATCCACATAGTCAATACCTGACTCCTAATTAAATATTTATCAACTAATTACACTATGAAAAAAAATTAAATCTTGGGGTGAGAAAACAACTTAGTAAGGCATTTTAAAATCGATGTATCTATTTTTATAAAAAATACTTGAAATCCATATTTGAAAAAAATACCATTAAAAATAAAAACTTTACTTAAAAATAAATCATAGTATAAAATTGAATTGTACTTTTTAGAAATTCATAAATATTTTTCTAAAAAAGAAAATAAATTAAAAAAAACATTTTATTAAAACCAATACTTTAAATAAAACTGAAAAATCTTTCACAATTAAAAAATTATTAATCATTTGAAACACTTTAAATTAGTTCATAATAAAAATAATGTAACAATTTTTCATAAAAAAATTCATAATTTTGGAAAACAAAACCTTAAGGCATGTTGGAACATTATTGACTGTATAGGGCCCAACCGTCTTGGTAGATAACATCCCTTGAGGTTATGGTTCAGTTTCTATCCCTCCACATGTTTAGAAAGTCCAAGAACTGAATTTTAGTAAAACACTTTGAGATTTCCATTTTTATATTGGGGTTTTTAATCATATCCTCAAAAACTTTAACAATGGATGTTTATATATATATTTATATATATATAATTGCATATATATTTATATATATTTCATTAACAGGCAATGTAAAATCCATGATAATAAAACCATAGATAGTAAAAAATACTTGGGATGCCAAATGAAATATAGTATGACCATACGATAAAACAAACATTTATAAAATTCATGGAAGAAACTAATTCTTAGAAGAAAATCAGTATCTAAGAGAATCATGTTTTAAAAAAACATTACACACATAAAATTATAGACATAAAATGATGATTTTAAATTATTTAGAACAAACCATGATATTTAAAATATATTATATCATATTCTCAAATATAGAGAGTTTTATTTATAAAACAATATTGTTAGAACATTTTTTTATATAAAATGACAAAATTTGGAAGATAATACACTTAAAAAATATATTTTTGAAACATTGAAATAGAAAAATCATAGAAATATCTTATTCATATAAAATTATAAATTTTAAACTTCTTAGAACCAATCTGTGAAATAGATTTTTTAAAACATATCCCCTTGCATGGAAATTATATTTAAAAATAAAAATTTGAAATGAGGATATGTATATATAAATTCATAACTTGGAAACATGGCTCCCCCTTACAAATATGGTTTTGGAATATATGAACATTATTTTAAAATATAAGAGGGTTTAGTGGAGACCTTAAAATAATAATTAAAATATTTTCCCCTTATATGAAACATCAAAATAGATCTTAAAATTGGAAATATTTTACATGTAAAATTATAATTTAAAAAATATATCCCATACAAATTCCATTTTTTGGAAGTTTTTAAAAAAAATTACGGATCAGTGAGAACCACACATATTATCCAATACCAAAATTGAAACACTATAAAAAAACAACAAATTCAAAAAGATATAATTTAACCATCGAAAAGTGGACATACACCAAGGAAATAAATTTTCAAACAAAAGTAGAACTCTGAGGGTTGTAAGTTGCATTGAACCACACACCCTGACATGAAATAACGCCATCATTGTACCAAAACACACCATAACATACCTCCTTTATTGCTGTATCAAACCTAAATCCATTGTAACTTAGAATTCACTACCAATCACCTAAGTCCCACCGATACTAATATCTCACCTCTATGATAGAGAATTCACTAGGAAAGAGAATAGGATTATATAGAAACTCCATCGTCCAATAGGAAGAAAAAACCACTAGGTTAAGATCCAGGACACCTGAAAAAACACCCAATTAATAAATTTTCAATGTTGTAATCATAAAACGGATAAAAAACTCAGGATATAGGGTCCATTGTCCAACACTCCACCAAAATGGTCCCAAGATACCATGAGAGCCATCACACCTGAAAAATTTGGATTCTAAATTGATGGATCAAGAAATAAGAGTAGAGGAGAAATGAGAACTATCTTTAACTATGAGGAACCACCCAAAAGAGAACTCACGATTAATAATTGATTCGATTGTTTTTGAAAATAGGTATTCCCTTTACAAGAAAACCGAATCAAAATTTTAATTTAAAGAAAAATATAAAATTATAATTTTCAAAACATCAGTTCCCCTTACACATAATATGATCATTGAAAATTAACTTTGAAGAAACTAGAATATTTGAAAACAATAACCCCTTAAGAGGGTGTTTATTTTTCTAAAACACTAATTAAAAAAACCCACTTCCACATGAAATGATAAATTTGAAAAAAAAATCCCCTTGGAAAGGGGGTTTTGAAGAAAAATTAATGATTGAACCTTATTTAAAACATAAGAGGATTGATAAGAAATTTTTAAATCAATAATTAAAATACTTTTCCCATTACCTGATAATTCTTACCAAAACAACCTTACTATCCACTACCGAAATATATCTCTCTTCAATCCATATTTCACTATCTATATCTCTAAATTGAGAAAAGTCATGTATATTCTTTTTTCATTAAAAAATCATGAATCTGTTGGTTTCTCCCATCCAGTGAAAGCATATTTTTATAGCCAAACAACCATAGGGATTCATATATTTTATTTTACTATATCATTATTGTGATAATTTTAGTCATCATAATCATCATTATTGTTCATAAAATATTTTATTATACCTAGATATAATACCTATTTTTTTGTTTCCCTCACTTTTCCATCAAGTGAATGAATTACACAGTTTCCACTTTTATAAGACCTATAATTTTTTTCCTACTATACTACATGTGAATTGTTTTACCCTCTCATTTATTTATTAATAATAAATGAATTCATTCAAAATGTTCATTATGTGTTATAGGGTTATCATATAGATCCCTCCACAATTAGACATCAAACCTATGGAAGAAGGTTCCTCTGCTCGAAGTGATCACCGACGATGATGAAGAAAATGTAACACTAGGTTCTTACCTAGAACTGGTGAATGCGATGGTGTGATGATGATGTTAGTCAACAGTGATGAAAATTTAGCATTAAAGAATAAGGTGAAGGTAGTTAGTTGAGGTGGCGGTGTGGGTTTGTCGAAAATTATTAATGGATGACAATGATATTTGGGGGTTCTTATAGTGGCGTAAACCAGTGGGAAAGGGATAACAACTGGGGGTGGTATCTATGGCTTGCAACATTATAGTGGGCTTAGGGTAGATAACTCTCCCATTTTTGATTTTTCTTTCCTTTTAAATTATATATATATATATATATATATATATATCTACAGACACACACATTTCTATTTTTCCATAATAGTTATATTTATATAAATACTAAACATTTATAAAATCATAATATAATTATTACCTTTTTTTATAATATTAAATATATAATCAATTAATCTATATATATATATATATTACCCAAATTATAATTAAATTAATATTTATCACATAATATATATATATGTATTTAATTTATAACACATAAGTATGCACATTTCAAATTGAAAAATACAATTTATCTATCCTATAAAATGATACCAATATAAATTTAATAATAAGACTTTAAATAATTTTATGTATTGTCTCCATATAATAAATTATTCATACATTAGTTTATTATTATTATTATTATAATAATAATAATTTGAATATCTGATAACTACATTATATACATTTATTTAAAACTAAATTTTATTTTTTATATTATTTATAATTCTTAAATTTTATTTAATATTTTATACATATTAACAGTTATTATACTATAATCTCTTTTATTTTATGTATTCATTTCAATTAAATATTTTACATGTTTTACTACTTATAATATCTTATAATTATTAATACTTTATGAACATATTGTAAAATTTATATATTTTATTGTTAATTTATTATTATTAATTTTTATTCATTGTTGAAAAATGACTAATAATTAATTTTAATAATAAAATAATCATAGGATTATAATTAATTACATTGTATATAATAAAATCAATACCAAATAAAATATAAAATCATAAAAATAATAATAAAATTTTAAGTATAATATTTACATTATTTCAAATATTAAAATATTTTTAGAGACCTGGGTTTTTACACAAAAGGCCAATTGGATTGAAAATAAATGTGAAATAATGTTTAAAATTAGAAACTATGAACAAGTTTTAACCCTTTTGACACACCCTTATTCCTTTTATACTAATAATATGTAAATGAGTCTCTCAATGTTCACCCAAAGACCCCTTAATGACCACCTAATTCTACATGAATACCATTCCAAGACCTTAGTATGATTTTTGTTCCTCCTATATAAGTGATTTAACAACTCAAATACATCTAAAAAACTAAAACTAATCTAAATAATTGTAATCCTAGGAAATATTTCCCTTAATAAATTTAAACAATGAATAAAATTATGTTATTTCATAGATTGAAAAACCATTAAAAAATTACAATAAAGAGAATTCTAAAAAAATAATCACTTTCTTTTAAGAAATAAAATTATTATAAAAAGTAAATAGGATATAATAAATTGAAGACAAGATAAGGAGTCGGTTCCCTCAAGTTTATTCTATCCCCAATCACATGGGAGTTTAACCACACATGGATAAATTATCTCATATTATTTTCTTATTCTTCTCTCTTCGATCAACCTAGAATTATAACAATTTGTGTGAAATCATCTATCTAGTGTGATCTAGTAACCCTTTATTTTGGTTACTCCTCCTTTTATATCCAAAATGAAGATAAAAATATTTGAAAGAATAAAAAACCTTTACTTTTCTTTCCATGAAACTTCACACATGGAACAATCTTTATGACTAGCTTCAAGGTGGAAGTGATATAAACTGGTTTCCAACACATGTTTTAATGAGATAATCATGTGGTATATTCATTTAATCATATTTAAATTCTCTTATGATTCATAACTAATTCATCTCTCCTTAAATGAGATCTTGTGTCTGTGACATAAGGTTGGTCGAAGCTTACAGTGGAAATACCTAGTTACTGATATTGTGTAAAGTAAAAAGTAATATGTGAGAATAATAGTTCAACCATAATATTTTTTAAGGCACCCTATAATACATTTAACCTCATAATAATTTTATAGTCTCATGATATAATAAATTCATATGATATCTATCGAAAATATCTTATGGGTGAAGATGTTTTATATGAGCATATAAAAGTCTTATGGTTCTCAAATAAGTTTTATATGATAATAAAAACATCACATGAGACTCTAAAAAATATCATTCAAGATACAGTGAAAGAACTTATGTGGATTATGAATATAAAGTGTCAAAAATTCATATGAAATATAAAATGTCATATTTTATCCCTCAAAAGTCTTATGGGATCGATTATTAATATGAATTTTTTTCATACATCATATATAATTTGAGTTTTGGAAAAGGAAAAAGTTATATTATATTTAAAATTCATATATGAAAAGGTAAAAAAGTATTATGGGACACAAATATCTTATGAAATAAAAACATCATAGAAGATAAAATAGTCTTATAATAATAGATAAAAGATCATGCAAAAATAGGGAAAAACCGACGAGTCCTAGACTTAGCCAAAATTACTTATTTCATGTTCAGATTGAGTATTTTTCCAAAAACCACAAATAAAATCAAGCCTCATTCAAATGATTATATAAATAATAAATAACTATAAAAATCCAAAGGTAAATCCATTTTCATATTAGTTTTAGGAATACAACTAAGAATTAAAAAAGATGAAATCTCACATAAAAATAAAAAATAGTGGGAATTTATTCTTTTAAATACAGGTAAAAGGTAATGAAAACATTATCTATATCACTAATATTATTTTATTTAATCTTGTGAGAGTTCATGAATTTATATTCTATATCTTTTTTAGATTTATTTTAATAAAAGATATTTCCTCATCTTATAATTGAGGAATGTGGTATGAAAATTATCAAGGGATATGTATTTATTTTCTTCCATCGTAGATATTTTTTGATCAAAACTATTAGGAAAATTTCTTATTAGTTGTTTTTGGCTGTGGTTGAATCTTAAAAAGTGTCTCCAAATCCTCTGATGTGACTAACGATATCATTTAATATTTTTAAATAGTCATATTTTTAGATTGTAATGTATGTATAACAAAACATATAAGATATGGGGGTGGGGGTTATAGTTTTAAAATCAACTACAAATTTTAAACCTCTTTAATGATTTAAGTAATTAGAAATAAAACTTCTAATAAACCAACAAAAAAATAAAAGTAATATTAAAGTAATGCATGATAAATATATTATTAGTACTTCAATTACCAATAAAATTTAAAACATAGTGGAAAATAAACTAATGAAATTTTATCAAATACCATTAAAAGTAATAAAATAGTGGAAATAATAAAACTTATAGTATGATTTACCAATAAAATCCTAAAGGATATTATTAAACCTTCACTTTTAACAGAAAGAGAAAAGGAAAAGATAGACCAGTTTCAAGAAATCCTCTCCTATATCTCTATTGAAAGGTATCCACATCTTAAATTCAGAATCTTGTATTTGTCTTCCTTACCCAAGAACCCATTGATTAACAAGAATAGTAAAAACTTACTACTACAATTGGTATCTAGGAAAACCCTCTGCAAATATTGGTAGTTTAGTAAATCCACTACAACAAAGAGTATCTTGTAAACCCCCTAAAAATATTAATAGTCATAAAAATAACTAGAAAAAATAAAATATAGATGTTTTTACAATGAAGCCTCTTAAGAATAAGCTCTAGAAAATAGTCAAAATGAAAAACAACAGGAAGTACACTAGTGAACAAGAAGATAAATACTTCAAGAAATTGCTTCTCTAAGAGTATTATTATATCACATAAATTTGTTAAATTATATATCATGATCCAAGAGGAATGGTTCTATTTATATAATATTCTATAATTATTGGATTCAACACATGTCAGAGTTAGTTACAATAGTATTGGAAAAAATTTACCCTTCATCTTCTGATGGACATAGTGTTTCACCACATCTGCCGATAAAGTTTTTTAGCACAACCACAATGCGTGTTCAAATAAAGTAAAAAATATGTTTTATATATGCAAATAATGAAACCATAAACTATCAGTATTTTTAAATTCCATAAATCTTTCAATTTCTATGAATCATTATACCATCAGTATTTCATAAGACCCCAGGTTATCGATATTTCACTTAAATAGTTTTATAGAAAAATAGAAGAAAAAAAATATTGTTAAATCATATATTTATTTATGTGTATTGTGATTTTTAAAATAAATAGAATAACAAGTGTTTGATTCATCAAATTTATCTTCTAATCATCAGATCTTATGAAATATTTAAATTTTAATATCTAGATAAACAATTCAGATTCTTTAACTTTGAGATTTACTTCTTATATAATCTCAAGATTATCCTATTCTCATTGGATATCTTGAGTCCCAAAACTTTTGAATAAAATCTATAAAAAATGACGCTAGAATAGAATTTCTATTTTTAAAAACATACTTCTAGATTTCTCTTATCAATTAACATCATGGGAGAATCTTTTCTAAGTAGTTAAAAACCAACTTTTACAATATTAATCACTTATAAGACTTATGAAAGAAGATAGAGGACCAAAAACTTCTTAAATCCAAGAAAGTTATTTTATTCATATAAAGGAAAACATATAATATTGACTAATTTTTTTTTCTATATTCAACATCAATGACATTTTTATCTTTCAAAGAGAAACTGAATATGATACTATTTAAAGTGACCATGTGTGTATATGTATCCTTGAGGGTGAATGGAGGTGGGGGAAGGGGTAGGTAGGGTGAATTAGTGATAGTATTTTTATGATTTATTCGTTTATATCATCCTCGATGACCGGTGAAAGTATCCACCCTCTAATTCCTCAATGTTTCACCCTTTCCCATATTCAACCAAATAAAGAACAACAAATCACAATAGGTTTTT
Source organism: Viscum album (assembly GCA_963277665.1). Classification (NCBI taxonomy): domain Eukaryota; kingdom Viridiplantae; phylum Streptophyta; class Magnoliopsida; order Santalales; family Viscaceae; genus Viscum; species Viscum album. Next base: position 368,800,095 of record OY728131.1, read on the forward strand.
TACAAGTTTCAATCCCAATGGGGGTACTTACTTATTTCCATGTTTGGGTTGAGTTTGAGATAAATACTTACACTAGGAGACATTAGTTATTATAATATATATTATATTTTTCAAATCATTAACATTTGTGAATAAATTTTAGGTATATCTCCCAAAAATACCTTCCAAACTCCTAAATAGTTCTTTATACTATATCCTTCTAGTGTAGAATATCTACCAAAAAGCGTGAGCAGTATCCCGACTGGTTCTTTATACTAGATCCTTCCAGTTATTGAAAGGATACTTCTAATAAATCCATGAACAATAATTCAAATGATTCTATATTTTAGTGTAGTAATATGTTGACCTTGTTATTTTAGTCCTTATATCCAAATCTTCTTCAAAACTATGATAATAGGTCTTTCTTACTCAAACTAGTAGTGATCCTCAATCCTATAACCCCCTTTTCCTCTTCTTCTTCCTTGATTACCATGTTTCTTTCTCCTGGATACAATCAACTACTTCCTTCAATATACAAAAAATCATCAATAAAAATAGTATAAAAACTTTTTATCCTATTCAAATCTTATTATTCTTATTTTTTATTCATATAATTACATTAATAACAAATTCTAAATTTTAAATAGTAAATCTCCTTGAATTATTAAAAAAATGATATTTTCATCTTTTAAATATTTTTATAGAACCCTCTAGATTTTTGTCACATTTAATCCTTGTAAAATAACTCACCATTTAAATTTCTCCAAGACACAAGATATTATTATTTACATGATAACCAATACGATCATGGATTCATATTATCCAAAAAAATTATAGCCTTTTAATTTCTTCTTTGTTTTCATGGAATCATGTTGTGTTGCATCATGAAAATTCTATTTGTGGAATATATGGATATAAAACTATAGAACTAAATTTGGATGGTATTTAATTCGCACATAGATTCAAAATCTGTTCTTATTCTCCATGATGAAAATTCAACTCATTTAAATCAATCATTACAATTCATGACATAACATCAATCTTCCTAGTAAAAAGCTAATATTATCAATATTATTCTTAAATCACAATTTTATTTGTGATTTTATTGTTTTGAGATACAATTCTTGCAATGTATAAACTATCTTATGAAAGTTTCCTCCACAACATAAAAAAACTAACATTTTAATAACTATTAAAACTTAGATATGATATAAAATATCGCATGTATTAATTTAATATGATTCAATTATATTACACATGATCTAATTAAATCTTATGTGTTGTGTAGGGCTTCCCACTTAGCTTCAGTTATTCAAATGTAGAAACAATATCTTACGCATGCCTCAATATATATAATGTTTCACTTTTATTTTCCATTTATAGAGATTTAACTCATTAAATATATTAGGTATCTTAGTAGGATGATTACTTTTCCATATTTTAGTGAACTCTTGAAAATATATTACACATACCATCAAAAAACATATGCATTACTTGTTTTTTTCCATTTATTATTGTAATCCTTATAAAAAAATCTTATGTACCATATAAATATGTTACGTATCTCATGTAACCTCTGGGTAACTTCCCAATTATATATTTTGGAGAAATATATTACACAACTGATGCCTTAAATAAAATTTCAACCCCTTTGTGAAAACGAACTTATATATATAGGAACTCTGAAAACTTTTTCATTTAATCCATTCTAATCTAAACAAAAATATATTACATATTAATCTATACTTAATCAAAACTAATCTAAACCAATTTAAATTTTCTCGAGGAACCTTTATCTACTAAAAAGCATCATATAAAGGATATTATTCACATGATATAACATTCAACAAGTTTTTTAATCCATAGATGGATTATATAAACATACATCTAGACTTATTCTCATTCAAACATAGCTTCTAAAGGGTTTCATTATCCAGATCCTCAATATTCATAACCAAAATGTTATTGGTAGTTAATTCTTCTCATCTACACTTTTAATTCACTTGAGGATTAGTTCAAAAATTATCTTTTTTAAATTTAGCTGTCTTATACTTTTCCACATGATAATTACCAATTACTACTCAGTTTCCCTTACCTATTTAGGAATATGAAACATTCAATATTATTTTTCATTCATCCATGATAGTAGAAACTTACTCATATTCATTGGTATCTTCCTTCATCACCCTAAATAAAATATATTTTCCTTTATCCCCATCAATATATTAAAAAAAATACAACCAATGTATCTCTTCATTAGAATCAAATTAGGATATTCAGAACCTATATGATAAAGAACTATATATGGATACCATATATTCATATGAACTAGAGATATATTTTAATCTGTAGGAATATTACCTTCTATTTTGAATAACACCTTCCATGGATATCCAAGGATTTATTCTTCACATGTTTTTTATTATATGATATTGGCCTTCAACATTCCTTTTGCAGATATAAATTTCATCCCCTTACCAATTAAGTGACCAAGCTATTCATGCCACATCTTTGTGGAAGTTACTTGTACAACATAGGTTTCACATTCTAAAACTAATGATAGATTCAAAGTACCATCTTTCAATTCTTTGGCCACTACTATGAAATCACATGTAACTTTCTACTATTCATATAAAAAGGTAGTATATAAACTGTCATCATCCAAATATCATACCAAAATAAAATTCTTCCTTAATTCTGGCATGTTCCACACTCATTTTTGTTATTCCAAAGTGTGTTTTGTTGTATTTATTGTCAATATATCAATACATGATTTTGGTGAAAGTTACTTAAGAAAGTTTAAGAAGTTTTTGAGAAGTGAATTAAAGAACTTTCCTCAAGGACTGTAATAAATTTTACAATTTTTTTTATGAAAATTACCTTATAAAGTTAGACGATTCTATTCCATTCTTCAAGTAATAACATTATAAAGAAATTCAAGATCCAAGAAAAGTTTTTATGAGTTTTTACCAGATGCAAGAAGTTATTTTATGAATAAATTTTGAGATTAAGGATACCAAATATTATATTTTTAAAAAGTTTCATAATGAAAATCAAATGGACAAAATGAAGTTCTGGATTATGATTTTTAAGAAGTCAATGTGGGAGATCAAGTTCCAAATACAGACCACTGGATGAAGATTTCCAGATGAATAGTTTCAAATGAATTTCTCCAGATAGACAAACCATATGGAGAATTTATTAATAAATGAAGGTATGAGTAATGAAGTTAGTATAAGAGGATTTTTATATATTTATTAATGAAGTTGAGTCCTTCTAAATAATGAGTTACAAAGATTTGATACAAAATGAAAAGACATAGAAATAAAAAAAATTATGATAGGTTGAGAGGATATATGGTCTATGATATCATACATAGGAAATACAAGAAGAATACTAGATAGAGATTTCAATATAGTTTTAAGAACTCTAGTTTTTCCATGTAGGACTTTTGAATATTTCTAAAAATGTTTCTGATGCTAGGAGCTGAGTTTGCGAAGAATTTAGGGGCCTAGTGAGGCTCAATGCAGTGATATATAAATATTAAATACTTTTTTATCATATTCACATAGTTTTTATAAAAATGTTTTTTTACTCTTGTGAAGTGTTTCAGATTAGAAATATGAGACCACAATTGAGTTCATAATGTAGGTTTTACCCTCAACACAACATAACATTTTCTGGCTCTAGGTCCCTAGTAGAGAGTGAGCATTGGTGGATGTTTTGATGATATATTAGTTTATTTAAAAGAAAATAAACTTATATATCCTACATCTAGGTTTCAAATGAATAAGGGGGAAGTTTCTTCCTTATGTGGTGGATGAACCAAGGATGAACTGATGGAGAGAAGGAACTTATATACCCTATGTTTAAAGCTGATTGATACTAGATCAGGGTGTAGTAGCTTCCAAAAATCATGTTGGACCCAATGATTTGGTGTTTCACCATGAGGTAGGTGTATTTATGATCTTTACATACCAATCCCCATTTATGTGTTGTTTTAAGGTTTTAGAGCCCTATTATGACTGCTAGAGATACCCTGAGGGTATATCTGTGGGTTTCAGGTGGAAATAGGGGGTTTTGGGTGGATCATAGTGATTTCCCATTTGGAAATATTTATCACATAGGTTTAGTTGAGTCTCCCATCAGGTATGGAAAGGATCCCCTAACTAAGTATCGATATATGATTCCTGCATAACTTTATTTATGGCGAGACCCAATGATATTGTTTCATCGAATGTACACCATCAGGGATGGAGGGGATATGACACTGGATTAGTGATAAATGATGTGTGAGATATCTCAGACGAGTTCCATCTAGGATAGAAGATCTATACCCTAAGAGTGATATCTCTTAGATGTGTTACATAAATGATGGAAGATATCCTAGAGTGAGTACTCATAGTGGAATGATACACATGAGCCTTAAGTATAATACCATGGAAGGATGTATGGTTGATACCATGAGACTTAGAGTATGAGACAAGTATATCTGGGTTAGTTTTGGATTCTTTATGTTGTTTTTTGTTGACACACCATGTGAAGTAGAGATGACTAGTCAGCTATAGTTGATTAATGGTCAAGATAGAGTTTACTATACTATTTATTGGGGTTTATCCTTTGAATTGTGGTCAAACAGACTATTAAATTTAATAAATCCCTTTATTTTAGGATTTTAGGGTGTCTAATAATAATTTTTATACTCATACCTACATGGGATCTTCCCAAACATGTCCGTTATTATGAAAACGATAATTATTTTTATCGAGTCCTAGGATGACCCATACCAAGGGTATAATAACGAGCTAGATAGACCGAGGAATATAGAAATGTTTTTATTTGATAGTATTCCCCACCTTTAAAGCAGGTTGATCACTTTTTCAGTTTTTGTTGGTATCATATTTCACCCTTTCATGATTTCAGAACTTTTGTTGTACTTTGATTATGGGATAGATTTATGCATGAATTTTTTGTATCATTTGTATTATTTTCTTTGCACTATTGCATATAGATGGATGTGTGTGTGCATGTATACATATACTATAGGATAAGAACTACCATGTATGTGATATGTCTATTTTTAACTGTTCGGTAAGACTTAGCCTATTAGATATGGGGTTGGGGTTGTGACGGATTGGCCTTATATAGGCTAGGTGGGCCCAAGTTGGTTAGGGTGTGATAAAGTGGTATTATATAAGGTCATTCCTTAGGACTGGAGTTAGGATTTATCCATCTGTGAGCTTGTTTGGGGATTTATAATGATAGTGTTAAAGTGTTTCGATTTTGGATATCATAACAAGGAATCTAGTTTTGGTTCAGTGGCTGACATATTTATACACAATAAATCTGATAATATTCTTATTGTCTTGGAACATGTATGTACTATTTGTGTGGAAACATTGGAACATGTATCATATAAGACTGTGTTTTGGTTTCCATGTCCTTCTCGATTCATCTCCTCAGATATAGTCATTGATCGTGGTGTGTCTTTATTTTTTTTAGGTTTCCACTATGACAACATACATCCAAGTATTTACATTAGTATTATGATAATTATCCACTTAGTGATGGAAATTTGCAGTAGGGGTCTTCACAGGAGGTGGTATATCTGGGTGGTTTTCCAATTGAGAAACCACCTATTGAGAAGTTGGTTGTGCCCACAGTAGCAATTGAGGATGCATGCAGGCTGAGTGCTCTACATGATTTTTAGAGGTAGATACCTCAAAGGTATCTGGGTGATCTATACCCCTAGGAAGATGATGACTATCTTGAGGTAGAAATATTTGTTTTATGATTTGTTAGGAAACCTTCCGATTAGATGCTGGTCCCAGTGGAGATTATTCTATGGAGCATAGTTGGGTGATAGTGGAGTATGGAGACTTAGAAAAATGACAAGATGATACACATGGATGAAGTTTGAGCATCTCTTTAGGAAAGATTTTTATCCATAAATGTTGTAGTCAATGTGCATTTAGAAGCTTTTAAAACTTTGGAAAGGAATCATGACCATGATAGAGTATTCAGAAAAATTCAAATACCTTTATTGATACTCCCTATATATGGATTGTGATCCATTTTTCTAATAATAGAACTTCAAGTAACGATTTCACTAGGATATCAAGGATTCGATGATATACCTATGCATTCCCACTTATACTGGAGTGCTCGAGCAGTACTTGGTAGTGGAGAGCTTACTAGATGAGTAGACACTGAGTATTGGTGCTGGGAACACAAGAGTTAACACCAAATAAGATAGTAGCTGATGGAAAGCTTAGGGATATAGGTCAAAGAGATGATTTAGGAGATGGTCCCAGGATGAAGGGTCTGTGGTTTAGGGATCCCAAGATGGCTCTAGTCAGATATAATAGAGGTTATGTTTTTATCATGATAGATAGGGATATATTGCACAATATTTTCTAACCCACCGTGCTACTGAGAGGGCTAATTTTGAAGAAATAACCTGGAAGATATAACAACATAATAATAGAGCTATACATGATGAAATATGTGGTAGATGAGTATGGATATTAGTAAGAGGTATAAGAAGGATTGATATGTTTCCACCACCACCCTCAAGTGGTCCTCACCAAGCAAAGGGAGATGGAGCTTGTGGGTGAGGATAGATATAGGCCATAGAGGTCTATGATATGGAGGCATTGAGGATGATTATAGGTATGATTTGGATCTGTAATAATTTTAAATTAGTATTGTGAGATACGGGTTTGAGATACCCTTTTTTTTAGTTATTACTTTATGATCATCTAGGGTGATGTGGGGTGTCAATAGAGCTATTTGATGGTGATATTGATGTATATTCAGACTCATGATAAAGAGGGATGCTTCCCCCCACAAAGATACATTATTGAGATGTGATAAAAAATTGTATAGGTTAGTCAGTGCTTCCCAAAGAAGATAGTCTCGAGGTGTGGTGGATGAGTTCCATTGACTTGTGTGTTTAGGAATAGTCGTTATGCAGGTGTTTGAGAATTCCTTGTTTGTGAAAAAACAAGTGTTCAAGGGAAAGGATGAGCTTTAGATTGAAGGGGTTTCTAGCATGGAGGATCGATTATAGTTCAAGGTGCGACATGTGACTTTACTGCTCTAATTATAGTATTATAGTGTCATGAGATAGTTTTAATTGAGCATAACCCTTGTTCGAGGCCTAGAACTACAAGTAGAGACTTTTTTCTCAACCCATATGCTTGGAGGTATCAACCGATAGGATCAAAGGTCATGAAATCATATCTATAGTGTGACATGACTTTGGTGGAGGGGGATCCTAACATATAACCTTTTTGTAGCGGCATAGAGAGGCCCTATGATTCTTTCCTCAGGGTGGATTAGTTTCTCACCATTGATGCTCAGATGGTTACCTCCAGTGTGTGTTATTATTACTATATTTTTAGATGGATTTTCTCATTTGGTTTGGAATGATACTAGGAAGGGTAGTATAAATTCATGTGTGGGTGGATATAGTTGAATTTTTATCAGTTTTCTGGTATGAACCATATTATATAGATGATATGAGCTTTAATTTCCCCGTAGTGGTAGTGGTGTTGAGGATGTATTCTTAAGGTCATTCTAGGTTTACCACCACAATGAGAGTTATACTTATATATAGATTATCACCCAGGGACTTCCACAATATTTTCATCAACATGTCAGTTAAATCTTGTGAATATTAATGAGTTTTGGTACAATTAGGTGTTTAAAAAAGGAGGTCATGGTAATACCCAATGTGTACACATGTGTAGATCTATTCTCACCTAAGAGATGGATGAAAGACTTATTTATTGGGTCCTTCACCCATTTGGAGCAGTGTTTGGGAGCCTTCTTCATTGGTACCCTCATGTGCTTGACATTATAGTTTCATGCAAGTCACATGAGGATGAATTCTAGACATTCTCCAAGAGTACCAAATTCATGGGAAGAGCGTGTAGATATAGTAATGGTTTTGGGAGGTCTACTTCTTATGATATGTCAACTTTTACATGGGAGTGATAGTAGATGTGGAAGAGGTTTGGGCCATGCTAGATTGGGAGCAACCCAAGGGTATGTCCATAGATGTAGATGCTCAAAATGAGAGTTTCTTTTCACTTATTTTGAGTGAGGTAATAGAGAAGTTTACCTCTTTGAAGTTGGACCTTTTTGATGAAGATTTCATGGCGTGTCTCTACTTTTTATTGCTTAACCCTCCACTTTTTCAGCAAGTTTGGGAGGAACAACTAATAGATTTTTCTATGAGGTTTCGTGTGACTAGAGATCCACTGGACATGTTCTTAATGGATTTATTGAAGGTGGGGTGTATGCTAACCTTCAAAGGATTTATGATGACACTAGACACATTGTGATATGGGGTACTGAGAAGGTTTTTCCCCTAAACAATAAACCCTAAAGAGGGGTGGTTTTTCCAATTAGATAAAACCATTCAGTTTTTGGAGAAACATGATTTTATTTTTCATGTTGTCATGGTGTAGTTGTTACTCCACCCTTAGTGTAGTATAGTTTGAGGTCACATTCAGGATAAACTTCATGTTACCATTATACTGGTTATATCCAATATGATACAATGTTTTTGGGCCTATATTTGGTTCTAGTGAGTTATTTTGAGAAATTAGTTCATCTAGGTGTGAATGAGGACTTTTGGTATACATAAGGATCTGTATTGGGTTAGTAAGGTGGTGTACTGCTAGACCTTGTGACCATAATTGGATTGGGTACTTGGTTTTTTCCACCTATCGTAGTTGATGAAACATTATAATGACCTATTTCATGATTTTGACCTATTTTGAGATGTGAGGTATGTGTAGAGTGTCCTTTTGATGTACTTTTTTGTGTTTGGGTTCTAATTAGGGAAAAACCATTCTTGGTCTTATGGTTCCCCTGAGCGCATGTTTTTAGATATCATTGGAATCCTTTAGAGAGAACAATTTTCTAACTTATGAATATGATTTATATTTTTGAGAAGTAAATCCTAAATTTGGAGAGTGTTTAATGACTTTGGTTTTACCATGTAAGACTTTGTAATATTTCTAGGAATATTTCTGAAGTTAGGTGCTGAGTCGGTGTGAGATTTCAGGGCCCAAAGAGACTCAGTGTGGTAATATTTAGAATATTAAATAATTCATATTTTATGCATGCCATTTTTCTAGAAATGTGGTTTAAATCCTAATTATAGTTACATATTAGAATCACGAGACCACTATTATTTTTAGAAAGTGGGTTTTACACTAGGAACAAAAAAAGTTAGTTGTCATTGGGTTCCCGGTTGAGGGTGAGTGTTGGTAGGTATAGTGATGATAACTAAGTTTCATGCACATGAGGTAGGTTGAGGTTTCTCACTTGTGTGGATGATGAACTTAGGAAAAATCCAGGGAGTGGAGGCACCACCAGACCCCTTTTTGATTCCAATTGTTACTAGATTGAGATGTAGTAGTTTCCAAGCATCACTTTGGACCCGAAGCTTTGACGTTTCACCATGAGGTAGGAAAATTTATGATATTTAATTCTCAATAACCATTTATACATTGTTTTACAGTTTTATAGCTCTATTATGACTACTAAAGGTCCCTTGGGTGTAGATCTGTGGGTTTAATATAGAAATGAGGGGTTTCATATAGCTCGTAGGGATTTCCCATTTGGATATCCTGATCATATGAGCTGTTGTGAAGGAACAAATTCCATGTACTCTTTCTATTTGGGGAAGATGAAATTTGGGGACTACACACCATGTATTGGGGGGTACATTCAATGTAATGATCCTAGGCCATGCGACCAAGGAAATGTACATGAATTCTATGTAAGGGGACATGACTATGTGAAATTACACATCCAAATCTTGGGTGTACATGGGCCATACACTATGTCTAGGTACATAGGCACATGCTGTGGTACATGATCATGAGATCCTACACATGGGAAAAACCAAGGATATGGTATTGGTTTTGGCCGAGAGGAACATTCCATGTACTAAGGGTATACACCATGTATGGAGACATGTCCAGCCAGGACATGTACGAGCGAGGACATTCCAAAAGGTTTAGATGAGGTCACATGCTGTTTCACATGGGGTAGAAACCATGTTTTCTACTTATAGACACTAATAACCAAGAGGGGAAACAACCAATAACCGGTTTTGAGAGACACAAATGTATTATCGAAACAGGCTATGTACTGCCCTCAAAGAATTATTCCTCATGAAACATCATCATCAGGACTCAGATGGAGGCCCATGAGTAGCCCATACGAATTGGATTTCCATATAGAATGTTATTATTACCATGTTTTTGGTGTTAGATATGTGATGCAAGGTTATTCTATTAGGACGCTTCTCTCAGTATCATGTGGACTAGTATTGGTTGAGTGGGTTCCCTTGGTCAATTCTTATGAGGGTATAATGTGACATTACATCCTTAGTAGGGGATTTTGATAAACTATATTGGATGAGTTTGGATGTAGTTCATGTATCCCTCTAGGAGGTTGGGTGGGATCCTCTATCATATAGTCTTCTCTAGGTGGATTTAGTGGTATCTTCATGACAATTATATATAGGGAAATGATCCCCAATCTAGTATGTTAGCCAAGTATGGGTTGTGGTATCATCGTGCATATAATCCCCTACTTAGAGAGTTTTTTAATAAGGTTTAATTTATCATCATATATACAATCCTATATTTATAAGTCGGTTAGGTATGGGGTTTTTGGTTTCTCCTAGTGGTCCTAGGTTTGATCGTCTATCTATGTATTGTGGTTTTATGTCTTGGTAAGGTTTGCGGTGCCCCCCAAACAGACCTATGAGTGATCACCTATCTAAGCATTATGATCTCTGGAGTTCCAAATTAGGTTCACGGTTATCCCAAGTAGTCTTGGGTGTGATCCCTTGTCCATGTGATGAGATATTCTAGAATTATAATATTTTTATTATAGTCCTCCATCCAGGATGGGTGGGATCCCCTATCTGAGTATCAAGATCCATTGGTTTCCAATGTGAATTTATTCATAGAGAGACCTTATGAGCATGCTATCTTGGATGTATGCCATCAGGGATGGTGGGGATGTTTCATAAACTTAGTGATACCTGATGAGTGAGATCTCTCATATGAGTTCCATCTGTTATGGTAGAGCTATACCCTATGAGTGATATATCTTGGATGTATGCCATTAGGGATGGTAGGGGTCCTGAGTAAGTACTTTTGGATGAGCGATACCCTTATGCCATGAGTAGAATCCTATTGTAGAATGTATAATTGAGATCACAGACTTGGAGTTTGAGAAAATTATATATAAGTTATTATTGGATTCCTTATGGTGATGTTTATTGACACACCATTTGGAGATGAGACAACTAGTCATGTATATTAGAGGAATATTCAATATGAAGATCCTTATACTCTCTCTCTTGGGTTTTCTCTACTATCTTGGGGACAAGAATAATGTTTCCTTCAGTTTCTACCATTATTTTATATTTTGGGGTGTATAATGGGTATTTTTATACACACACTTCATTGTTTATGACAAACATGTCATTTCTTATGTATATTACATGCCTTTCAATGAAGTCTTAGAGGACCTAGAGTAGGTAGAAAAAATAAATCTAGATAGACCGATAGGTATAATAGTGGATGAATTAGACAACAGTCCCCTCCTTCAAAGCTGGTTGGAAATTTTTGTTGATTTTGGTGGGATTTTAATTTTCCTCTTCATTAATTCAGTTTTTTTCTTTACTATTATTATGGGATATATGTATGCCTACATTTTTGGTATAAGTTATATTATTATCTCTAAGATGTTTTATGGAGATGGATGTGTGTGTGTGTGTGTGCATATTATTACCATTGGATAAAGACTCCCATGTGTGTGATATGACTACTCGACATTGGAAACCATTTACTGGGATTTTAGTGGTGGGAATGGGGTTGTGATGGCTCAACCTTCTACAGGAAAGGTGGGCCCCAATGATTCAGGTCATGATTGAAGTTGAAATGTTTTGAGTACCATCATATATTTATTTAAAATATACAACAGATAAAGATTTTCTAATTTCATCAGATAAAGAAATGTAAAGATGATCCAAGCAGAGAATAGAGTATAAATTTTGAGATAAATCTTATTGGTATGAGATGGAAAAAAAAAGAATATTGTACTCAATGTAATCAAAAGAATGATTGTATGAATAAATAACAAAAATATATATTGTATGTCATAGAAAAAACATATTATGAGTATATTAGTTAATGTAATCTTGTGAGATGCATCAGAAAAAGAATAATAATAATGTAAAATCAGACATCAATGTTATGTTGAAGTAAATAGATAGACATGTACTAAAAAAAGGAGATCCAAAGAGCTTTACATAAACTATGTAAAGTTCTTAACATAATGATTCTGATTTGATCTTCAATTTTTTTATGTTTTTAACGATAAGAATGTTTGATGAATTTCCATAACACCAAGTTTAATGAATTTTTAAGAAAGGGTATGCTTTTAAAAAACTTCAAGGGTATTTGAGAATGTTCCAGATGTGTTGAGATGATCTTAGTGAAATTCAACTGAGTGAGAAAATACCATTGAGTTCCCAAAAATTATATTTCAGGAGAAACTATATAAAGTGGGTGAATAATACAATTGTACTAAACACTTTTCACCCATACTGAAAAGATAACATGCTAAATTTTTAGGGAAGAATGAGTTTCCAACCACATTAAAATTCAAGTTGAAGAAGAGATACCCAAACAGGTTCCATCAGATAGAGAGAGAATAACCATGAGTATCCAAATTATTTCTTAATCACTTGAAGAAGAGTTCTTTGGATTGAGGAGATTTGATACTATATCCAATGGATGGAGGCCCAATGTATATAGAACCATCAGATAGAGGTACACCAAATTGAGTCATCAGATAGAGATGATTAATATATCCCAACAAACCAAAGTACAGTGAGAATATTGAGATTAAGAAAAACTGGACATAGCCAATAGATAGAGGAAAACCAGACAGAATTGATCATATGAAAATTTGTTAAGGAAGTTTTTGGATGATGTTTTGGAAAATTTAAAATGAGTTAACAAAAGTCTTATAAATATTATTATGAAGCTTCAAGGCTAACAGACTCTTAAGAGAGTTGTTGAAGATATTGAAGTTTGTACATAGGTAAAGGTGATCCAACTTTTTTGTGGATTAAGATAATATATTTATACAGTGGATTAGAAATGAAAATGGAATGATCTTGTAATTAGAGTGTATAACTAGTTACTAAAAAGGCTAATTGCCTTGGGTGTATAACAAAATTTATAAAAATAGGATTAGATTAAGATAGTTGGGGGGTATAAAAAATATTTAAAAGACCTGATTTATAGGGGTATAAACAAGGTTAGTTAGAGTAACAATTACTATGGTGTATAACCAATTGATTCCTAGGACTTTGTAATCATATAAATATAGTAAAAGAATCCATGTTGAGGGTGATAACTAATATGACAAGGGGTATGCCTTTTTACCAAAAAACTTAAATATCATGTGATGATCTATCTTTATAAAAGGTGAGTTTGATATTTATATTTTAGCTGATCATAAATCTAACTAGTTTTTAGAGGTCAATAAATTTTCTTTACAATTATAAGAAAATTTCTCATAAAAATTAGAATGATCACTGATTCACTCCCCTCTTAGTGATCCAACATTGATCCAAGGGAACTTCAATTGGTATCATAGAATAGTTTCCCTCTAAAAGATCCAAATATAAGAATAGATAATTTTAGATCTGTGAATAATAGATGTATTAAAATATTTGATGGTTGATTCTATCATAGTTTAAAGAATATGATGTTACCAAATCTTCTATCTCATGGACTTGAAGTTAGAGATGCTACAATAGTGCAATTTCTTTGTATTAATGACGATTCTTTGAAAGATTCCATTAAAAGAAATTTAGATGTTGATGGAAAAGCACATAATTACATATTTATTTTATCTCACATAGAATTTATATAAAAATATTATGGGGTTTCTAATGACTAAGAAAATGTGGGATAAGTTGAGAAGCTGCTATGATGAAAATGAGAATGTTAAGAAAGATAAGATAAAAATATCGAGAATAAGATTTGAATATATTATGATGGATGATGAATAAATTACTAATGAAAAATTTACAAGAGATAGTGATACATTAAGAAATATCAGAGGGTTTTATGAGATGATGGAAGAATATACTATCATTAAAAAATTGATGAGAAATTTTCTAGATAGATTTGATGTTAAAGTGTCAACTTTCAAAGATCATGAATATTTATATATGGATGAAATTAAAAATATTCATGTGGAATATTATATGAGAAAATAAAATGTATTTAAGAAGAATGATAAGTAATAATTAGATATTGAAGCTTCATGAAAAGGGAATCTCAAAGATAAATATGTTGTATAAGAATCAAATTATTCAGAGGTAGAGGAAGAATAAGTGGACATCAAAAGAATCATTACTCTTCTTTATATGAAATATAATAAGGAAAACTTTAAAGTTAAACTTTATCTTAAATTTTAGAATTGAAATGATAAAATCCATTTTTCATAAAATGTTGTTAATAAGGAGCATGAATATTCTGAATCATAAGTAAAAGATATGAAGCCCCAGAAAAAGTAGAAGAAAAGTAAGAAAAGGTGTCCTAGAATCAAGAATACAATTTTTCAAGAAAAAGAGAGTATACTGATACTTTATCCAATAGTGATTTTAATTTTAATATCTTGTTATTTTCTTGAGTTATAAAATGAAGTGCTTCATCAATTTGTGATGATTATGCTGGAGAGATAACATAAAATGACTTTATTCTGAAATAAAATCTGAAATCAACACTTTAGAAAAATACACAACTCAAGAAGAAAAGGAAGAAATTGAAGAAATATAGTAAGGAAATGAATTTTAAGAGTGGTGGGTGGATAAAAAATAATCATATAATCCTAAATGTTGTTAGAGATTAGATAATAAAAATTTGACATCTTGAGAGAGAAAAAAAGTGATGAAGAAATGCCAACCATGCATGATAAAATCAATATGGTAGAAACTGTACTTGTTGAGGAAAGTAAGAAGAATATGATGAAGTCAGATGAAATAAAAAATATGGTTAATGTTCTTAAATATAGTTTTTTTGAAAAATAATAAGAGGTTTCATAAGCACAATCAATATTTTCATTGGTACTGAGGTACTTCACATTTTGAAACATATTGTTTTGTGTTTTTTTTCCATCCACAATGGGTTGATCAAGAAGTGTGCAAGCTAAGTGATCTTATAGTGGAGGCTAATTCAGTGTTGAAGGTTGTATAATTTCTCAGTGTTCTCCATAAAGTTTTAGTTCAAAATCAGGAGGAAGGAGAAATATTAATAAAAAACAGTTTTCTAGGAATGACTCTTAAAGATATAGTAAAGGAATGAGGTTTCATGAAGGTTATAGTTTAGAGAAGATATGGAGATTCAAGAAGGAACCTAGAAATATTGGCACAAAGGCTTAAAGGTTCTAAAATGAATTTTAGAAACTAATTAATGAGGCATGGTGAAAATATGGCAAGATTCATGATTTCGAGAAGCTTCATGAAAGGGAAATTTTCACTAGTGCTTCATTAAAAAAATGATCTTCCTAAAATTGAATGCAGAGCTTAATAAAAATTCTAGGGTGAGCTTAAAAGAATAAAAAGTGGAATTTTCTATAAATAGTTGGTCCACATAGCATTTGAGACACTAAGAGAATTTAAAAATGGGTGAAACACTTTAATTTTATGAATGTACTTCATGAAGGTGTTTTCTTTGAAAATATTGAATAGTTCACAAACTCAAGATTCTTGAGATGTATGGTTAAGAACAGATTGAAACATAGAAATTTATAGAAATAGAAATTTGAGAGTACTGGGATATCATAAAGGTTTGGTGTTCTATGAAGGTTGGGAGTGTGAAAAAAGTAAGTGGTTTCATGAAAGATGCAAAATATTTGAAAAAGAAAGGGGGTTTCTCAAAGGCTAGAAGCTTCACTAATAGTAGTATTGAACATCTAGTTTTACTGAACAATGATTTCAAGTGTATCAATTTAGGACTACGATATAAGATGATTCTTATAGTAATCAGGGAAAAAGACTTATCTTCCCAATCTATTGATGTGTCTTTCAAGTAAACAAACTGAGTAAGACTTCACCCAAGGTAGTGAGATAGGGGGAGTCGACAGAAGTGATCTGAGTGAGGTAGTATGATATCTATTAAATTATTATAAAAGTAATGGGCCTAGAATAGAGTGACTATGTCTAAAAAATTATAATCCATAATAACTAGTGATGATTAGTGGATTCAGGTATGACCAATGCACTGTCGGTATATACTCCTTAGACTATACATTAGCAGTGAACCATATAAAACAACTATATTTTGTTTCTATTTCTACACATGGGTGTTTGATAATTGCACGATTCCATAAAATAGGTTTAATATGTTCTTACCAATGTGGGTACATGATCCATCTCATTTGAAGAAGAATTTGACACCCTGATTCACCCCTCCCATCTTAGGGTGTTCTAGGGTTATAAAAGTGTTATCAGAGTGAACATGTTTTTGGTATTAAATTTATCCTCTAATGTTATGGAGAATTTGGTGAATGTTATGGGGGTTCTAATTTTTGATGGAAGAAACTTTCATATTTGTAAGAATAAAATGATAACTAATATATGATCTCTTAGATTGGAATTTATCTATGTCAAAACTCATGAGATTTATGTTAGTGATGTGATCGACCTTTCTTTGACTAAAACAGATGAAAAAACGATTTATGTAGATGCCAAAGATCAAAATTCTTTTATTGAAGCACTATCAGATCAAATTTATTTCAATATGATGAGTTTCAATTCAGAAAAATCCATGTAGAAGAAACTATAAAATATATATGAAGGTGATAATAAAGTGAAAGAGGCCAAACTTCCGGTTTTTCACAATAAGTTTGATGATATGAAAATGAATTAAGATGAAAATGCAGATAGTTTCTTTAATCGAATTACTGAAGTTGTTGCAGATATTTTATGACATAGGGAATAAATTAATGAAATTGAAATTTTGAATAAAATAATGATAAGGATCCCATCTTTGTACAATACAAAAGTTTCATTTCTTCAGGAAATAAATCTTTTTAAGATTTCTCTTAACGATATTCTTTGCAGTTTGGTGGCTTATTAAATGAGATTCAAATGATAAGACACAAAAATTCCATTAATTAAGAAAATAACATTCAAATACATGAAAAAAATTGACATTTAAAAATTTATTGATTATGGATATGATGAGGATAAAAAAATTCCTTATATTTGAAAAACTATTCATGAGACGAAAAGGGAGATTTGAAGGCAAGCTTCCTTTGGCTTGTTTTTAGTGTGGTAAAGTAAGGTACATTGATTCTCAATGCTCAAATAGATTTGATGATGTATAAAATGATGAATATATAATGAAAATTCCTTATAAGAGATTCCCACAAAGGAAAGACTTTAAATTAGGAAATAAATTATAGAGAAATATCTTATTATGTAAAGAGGATCAATATAATAATGAATTTTTAGTGGATGTATAACCATGGTTTAAATTTGATATTTAATCTTGCATGATGACTACAATTGAAAAGATATAATCTATGAAATATGAAAAGAATTAGTGAAATGGTGTTGTTGATATCAAGGTGGAACTTGAGGGTTCTCTTGATGAGCTTGAAATTCAAGACAGAAATAAAGAAAAATGGGAGCTTTGTTAAAAGATTCATCAGAATATGTGGATTATCTTAAAGTTGATATTGATCGACTATAAGGAGTGAAAGAAGAAAATCCCAAAAATCATGAAAGTTTGAAAGAGGCTATGGAATTTAAACCTAGGATTTAAGTGTATGAAAACTTCAGCGATGACCATACAACAAGGATGTAGAAAAATGATAAGATAGATGGGGGGCTTAAAGAATAAGTCATATCATTAAGGATTAAACTAGAAAATAAATAAGAATCAGAGGAAAAAGAAGAAATTATAGTTTGGAAGGTATTCATATAAAGAGGTTTTGACAGATTTAAACATGGTCTAAAAGGAGTATAGAAAGGATTGAATGGTCAAAGATATAATTTTATGCACTAAATTTTAATTAGCTATTATACAGAAACATAAAAGGCAAGAAATGGGACGAGTCATAGCAAAGGGAAGCATAAAATTGGACATACCACAAAGGTTCTTGATGTACTAACAAAAATAACATCAAACCAAACCGAGAAGAGAGATAAAAATAATCCTCAATTATATATAGAGGATCACCACTCAAATTATTATTCAAAAGTAGGGGACATGTGGAGGAATGGAACTGCGAAGACATTTCCTCTTATAAAATTTTTGTTCTGTGGATTTCTGGATCATTCCCTGTATAACTGTTAAGATCCAATGTTCTATTTAGATGGAGAAGAACCTAGAATCTAACAAAGGATAATGAGAACATATCCTTTATTATATAGTGGAAATAATTTAAATGGATATTGTTTTTATGGTTTTAACTGTTGCTATAAAACAATTCATTTTATGAAGAGGAAAGAGGGGTAAAATACCTATAGAACTCTAAGACAAGTCAATACCAATAAATAAATCATAATTACCCTTGAACATAGGTATTATCCTTTGGAATAAGAGTATGAGTATAATTCAACCATTCATGTTGAAAATATTTTGGGGAGACCATATTTTGTTTTTACTCCATTAGGTATCTCATGGAAATAAAAGAAGAAGATCGAGAAAGCCAACCTATAAAAAATCTCTCTCAAGTATTCAAATAAAAATATCACCTAGATTCATGAAATTGGATTCTCAATCCACTTGGAATGAAATGTATATTTTTTCAAAAAAAAATTAGAAAAGGGTTGATGGAACTTTGAGATTTAGCAATGATGGTTACTTAAAGACAAAATCCCATAAAATATAGAACTAGAAATGATGAGATAATAAAGAGAGAAGTTATCTATGTGGATGGATTACATCACAATAGTATTAGTTCGATTCAACTCTATAAGTTAGGATTGGTAGTGAAATTTAATCAGAAGGGGTTCACCATCAAAGGAAAGATAGGTAATTCAATTATGAAAGGTTGTACAAAAATTGTAATTTATACCAGTTAAATAGTAAAGAAAACACTTATTTCTTAAAAATTTAAGTTGGAAAAAACATATGGCACTAGATCTTGGGTCACATTAATCAATGAATCATGGAGAAAATATCTAAAATAAATGTTATTATCGAAATTCTCATTATGAAGTGTGATCAATAAAAAACATGTTATGATTACATGTGAGGAAATATGGTTTAGAATTCTTATCGCCATAATAAAAAAGGGCATCAAATCTTCTTAATATTGTCCAAACATATGTGTGTGGTCCAATGAATGTATCCGGTACATATAGAGAGATGCAATTCATTCTTTTTATTGGTGATTATATTATAATGGACTGTGTGATGATTATGCAACATAAATGATAAGTGATTGATTACATGAAGAGTTATCTATGAAGAGTTGGCAGAAAAATTGGCTTCACAATCAATATATTACGATCTGACAACAGAACATAATACATATACATTGAATTTGAATATAACCTCTAAAAACATGGGATCAAGCATGATGTGTCTTCAATGTGAATACCTCAAAAACAAATAGGGTCATTAATGTAACGACCCGAAATTTTGAATAAATACTCTTTCCTAATTTTGTGTGTTATTTTATTTTTTATACTGAACAAAAATGTTTCATTTGATAACATGAGTATAATTAAAATGAGACTGTTGGGATTTGACTGTTATATGACCATTGGTCAATATGACCACTGGAAACTAAACGCTTTGATTATTTCCTCTAAATACAAGTAATCTTGGTTAATTATTATAGAAAGTACATTAGATGGCCTCACCCAGTAGTCTTGGACCGATCGAAGCCCATATAACAGAACTCAGGATGGAGGTAGCACCACTGGGCTTTGCTCTGGACCAAACCCAAGCCGAACTTCATCGTGTGAAGCTAGAACGGAATCGCCTTTGCGAGAAGTTCAAACTAATAGAAATTACTACTCGTGCGATGTTAGCCGAGCATCCCTCAGATTCTCTCACCTTAGCACACCTTACACTTAGGTCATTTGCTGGTGTGATAAGGGGATATGTAAGGAGACCGTAACTGCCTTGTGTAATCCTTTGTTTTAAATAAAAATTGGGATTTCTTCTTATGATAAAGTTTATGAATTTTCAAATGACCGGATAAATATAGTATGCATATTTTTGATGAATTTTAGAAAAAGGATATTTTAAAAATGGTTGTGTAAACCTTAAATAACTAAAAATGTGTAATGATTTTCGAAAAATGGTCTTCTACAATTATGTTCAGTACGAAATTTAGAGTCTAATAAGATCAACTTAATTTTTGATGAATAGTAAATTATGAATAGTGATTTTATGATTATGATTAGTAATGTGTCCAAATGGATTAGTAATCTCACTTAAATAAAGTATTAATATAATCTAGGCACCTTGATTAAGTAATGTGATTCAATAAAATGGTTAAATAACGGTTTCATAAATTATTATTCAAATATTAGTTTTTTTCGGGTGAATAGTGTTTTTAATTAAAAATTTCATTAAAAATATTTAGAAAATTATTTTTATAAAATGGAGTTCATATTTGTAATCAGAGCGTTGATATTTGGTTAAGGTGAAATTTTGGGATTATTTTGAGAAAGTTGAATTTTTGATGAATAGTGAAAATACAGTTTTTAAGTTACGGGTGTCTAATGACATCATTAAATGATGTATTAAGTATGTAATCAATATGGTCGACTTATGAATAGTAATATAAGGTATGAGGTGTCCCAAGTGGCCAATACCATTGGCAAATACCATGGGAAAGCCCATGGTTTTTCCAAAACCACTAATGAGGTGTCCCTTGCCCATTAATGCCTTGTCCCCTCACTTTCCCTATAAATACCAAGCCATCCTCTCATCCATTCGACTCCCCACTCTCCCCCAACGAAGTTCTGGTCTCATTACCTCCCAAGGATTCCTCCTATGGTGCCCCTAAGCCCTCAAGGTCCCAACCTTTGAGTTTTAAGAGTTATGTTTTAAGGTAAGGGATCCGACCTCTCTCTTTCATTTCAAGTAATCTCTTTTATGTCATTACTTTTATGCTACATGTTCTTTTGTTGGAGGATGTTCTTTTATACTCCTCTTACTTCCCTTTTTATGTTCCTATAACGAGATATCCCCTCTTACTCTCATTATTTTGTTTTATGAAGTTTTAAGTGGCGCCGTTAGGCTGCCGAAATTTTTGTAACAGATTCTTTCTCCCTTCTCATTTTTCAAGATCTATTTTCATGTAAAGTATTTCAAGTTCCTTTTTATTATGTTAGGGTATGATCTCTAAATTTATCATACTGATCTTTTATGATCATATGATGAGAGACCCCATTTGATCTCTTCAATTCAGTATTTTGAAGTTTTAAGTGGCACCGTTAGGCTGCCGAATTTTTAAGTGGTTCTTCACCCTTCTCGTTTTGAAGTTCTACTTTCATGTCAATTCTTTCAAGTTCCTTTTTGTTATGTTTGGGTATGATCTATATATCTATCATACTGGACTCTTATATTCATATGACGAGAGACCCCATTTGATCTCTTCAATTCAGTATTTTGAAGTTTTAAGTGGCGCCGTTAGGCTGCATAATTTTTAAGTGGTTCTTCACCCTTCTCGTTTTGAAGTTCTACTTTCATGTCAATTATTTCAAGTTACTTTTTGTTATTTTGGGGTATAATCTCTATATCTATCATAATGGACTCTTATGTTCATATGATGATATACCCCATTTTATCTCTTCAATTCAGTATTTTGAAGTTTTAAGTGGCGCCGTTAGGCTGCCGAATTTTTAAGTGGTTCTTCACCCTTCTTGTTTTGAGGTTCTACTTTCATGTCAATTATTTCAAGTTCCTTTTTGTTATGTTGGGGTATGATCTCTATATCTATCATACAGGAATCTTATGTTCATATGATGAGAGACCCCATTTGATCTCTTCAATTCAGTATTTTGAAGTTTTAAGTGGCACCGTTAGGCTGCCGAATTTTTTAGGGGATTCTTTCACCCTTCTCATTCTTTTCAAAGTTCTACTTTCATGTCAAGTCTTTCAAGTTACTTTTTAATTACGTTGGGTAATTATCTCTATATCTATCATACTGAACTCTTACGTTCACATGATGAGATACCCTATTTTATCTTTTCAAATCTTTTTTGTTGAAGTTTAAGTAATGACGTTAGGCTGCCGAACTTTCATAAGAGAAATCTAATTTTTGTCTTCCTTCCATGTTTTTCATTTCAAATGGTATTTCCTTTAAATTTCATTACCATGATCATGTATCCTTCTTATTCTGTCCATATACTGTTTTATGGGTCATTTATGAATGTTTGACCCATTTTCCCTCTCTTTTTAATGTCTTCTAAAACCTCGTAACATAGCCGTTATGCTGCAGAATTTCCGTCTCAAAATGTATCTCTCTTTTTCTAAAGTTCTTTTATATTATTAAGTGAATAATCAAAGATATTTCTTCTAAAGGGGTATTCACATATATACCAAAATGTTCTATTTTAAATTCTGGGAATTACATACATGAGACCCACCTTCCTTTTCTGTGGGTTTTAAAGTGACGTAAAGATCATGTCTTTAAAGCAGTTTTTAAAACGTTGTGATTATGAAATGAAACCCATTTATTTTATGATATATGGGTTATTTATGAAATGTTTGATGATGATATATGTGGCTCACATGATAATAAAGGCAAATTTAAGGGTGCGCCCTGATAGCGCTCCAATGCATTGGGTAATGATGTAACCACTAGAGATTACAATTTTCATGATACCTTGGTGAATAACCTTGGTAATTTTCAAATGAAACCTTGGGGATGGACCTTGGTGATATGTTCATGATTGTCTATGTTAAATGATGTAGCCACATCTTCAAGTTATGAAAATGTTATTTTTATTATGATATGCCTAATGATTTCATTCTCATGCCTTAAAGTTCTTTTTATGACCTTATTGAAGTATCTAAAGTTCACATGTAAAATGTTTCTCTTGTTTCCCTTACTACGCTTTTTTCTCACCCTTTCTTTTGATGTATGTCCCCAGGTTATGTGATGAAGTAATGAACCTAGGACGAACATGAGGAGAATTCATTCAAGTGTTTTAGAATATTGTTTTATGTTTTCATGTTTAAAGTTCCTGGTTTCCAAGACACTAAACCTTAAAGATCCTCGGTTTTGTAAAATGTAATGAAAGTTTATGTGATAAAAAGGGCGGGATGCTATAATTAAACACAAAAATTGACAGGTAAATAATATGGTCAGAAATATAATGATTGAGAGTTATGTTTATCATTATTACTGGAAAAAGGCTATTCATATTATGGTATAGACTCAAAATAGAATAAGGCTATTTACCAAATAGGACATGACACCATAAGATATTTTTCATATAAGGAATCCATCATTAATTTTTTTGTGTGTTTTTGGATGTAAATGTTTCATTCGAAACAAAGAAGGAAAGTATGGTGATGCTATAGATGAGGGAATATTACTTGGATATTCAATGAATATTAAAGTCTAAAACTGATACAATAATTATATTAGAAATATTTTTGAGAAAGATGTTGTCAAAATAATTGAGGATAAAACTATGAGTAACCCTAGGAGCTAATATATTGATATGATTGATGATGAAAAAGAATGTGGAAGAGTGAAATATTCAAATACATAAATTGTGGAAGGATTTCCCTATAATTGGGGTTCTAAAAATAAAAATTATTCATAAATAGAATCATAATAGGAAACCATTTCTAAGGAAAATCAACAAGTACCTCATAAGAGAAATTAAAGAGAAAACTTTGATCAATACAACATCATTGGGGATTGGGACGTACCTATATAGATAAGGATAATGAGGAATGAAACACATTTTACCTTATATAAATTTTGGAACCATCCTCTTTTGATGGATCTATGGAGTATAAATCATGGGTTAAGGATATGGAAGAATAACTTGATTACATTGACGAGAAATAGTCTTGGGATCTTGTTAAGAGACAAAAAAACACAATGTGATTGAAAAAAGTAGATTTTAAAAAATATATAATAATGAAAATGTGATCACAAACAAGACATTATTGGTGTGTGAAGGATATGTGTAGATATAAGTCATTGATTTTGAAGAATGTTTTTCTCTAGTAGCTGAATGGAGTTGATTAGGCTATTCCTAGCTATGGTAATTTCAGGAGGGTAAAAAGTATATTAGATAGATGTAAAAATATAATTCTTAAATGGTGGCATTGAAGAAGAAATATACATTGATCAACTAGTGGTATTTGTTATTGGTAATGATGAATCAAAGGTATGTAGATTATAGAAGGATCTTTATGCTCTAAATCAGGCACCACAAGAATGATATTATAGAATAGATTCTTATATGGGAAAGTTATAATTTAAAAGAGGAGGTTTTGAACATAATCTCTTTGTGAAGAATTTCATAGAGAGATCTGTTTTATAATACCTTTTTATGTGGATAATATTATATTTCGAAGAAGATGGTATGGATCAGTGGAAGAATTTTTTAATCGCAGAAAATCAAAATTTGAAATGTCCATGATCGGTGAACTCACATACTTTTTAGGACTGTAGGTGGTTCAAAAAAAGGAATATACTTTCATATCATAGAAAATGTAACACCCCAGGTAAATAATAAATATGAAATTTTCATATTTATCCATATTTGTGAATAAAATATTAATATGACTTTAAAGGGGACACTATGCTCGATGGCGTACCCAACACGCAACAACGAGTTTCTTGGGAATCTTACGTTGCACTCTAATAATAAAATAATATTATTTCAAATGGTAGTTAACATGTAGCCGTTGTATTGGAGGGAATGGATAGAAATAACTAAAATATGATTATATATGTTTTTTAAATGTTTTTAAATTTATCCAATAAAAGCTAAAAGGCTTAAAATACGGAAAGAATTCAATTTAGGCGTATATACCCTAGTTTTCACTAAAGGTTCACTTATCGCCTTTTAATGGAGAACTGTCATTAAATATAGTTTTGTTCACTCTTAAACATTCTTTTGGACCAAATAAAACTCTTATTAAGAATCGGGACATCAAATTTTACTTTGTGTAATTTTTTGGTATCTTTCCGATAAAGTTCATTTTTTTAATGAATAGTGTAAAATGTTGTATTTTATTTCAAAACCACTTTTTAATCTAATTTATTTATATGATTAGATTATATTTTGAATTGGTTTTAAAGTTAAATTAGAAAATATTTTTACCATTAAATCCAATAGTGGTCGATGGAATCAATTTCACTTTGAAATCAGACTTAAACTAGTGTCAATCTTTTGATACTTATTGTTTTATAAAAACACGCTATTTGCTCTGACAGCGGGAATTAATTATTAAATTAATTAATGTGACTAATATGTGTGGAATTTTTTAAAACGGACTTCATTTTTTGAATTCGGAATATCAAATATAGCTTAGGGTGAATTTTTGGGATTTTTCTGAAAAACTTCAATTTTTGATGAATAGTAAAACCACTAAGTGGTACTTATAAAAGCTGATTTTTCGTTTAAATGAAATTTTACCACGTATGTGTTTTGAATTTCAAAAATTCGACATACATGGTTGTCCTTAAGAAATAAAATGTGGTTCAATGGGATAAAAATAATTTTTTTGTGAATAGTAACTTATTAAGTTTTTAATCGCGATTAGAGGTAATTAGTATAGTTTAAGGTAAAAATGATATTATAAGAATGTTAAAACACCATGACACTTGTCCTACACCTATTGGTTGTATCATGTCCGACCAAGACAAGCCCTGGGTCAACTTGGGGACCCCATGGATCCACTTTGGTTGGGAAATGACATAAATAACATTTTATTTAATGTAAAAGTAAAATTGACACAAACATGATATGTTTTACTAAAACAATTTTTAAGTGGGGTTATACAAGTAATATTTTTGATTATAAATATTAATTGGAAATCTAAAAAGATTTCCTACATCATAGTATTTTTTTTATAATTTTTAGACATTAAATAAATTAAATTATTTATGACATAATAATGATGCAGCGATGACATCATTATTTGACGATTTAAATAAAATGGAAAGATAATGTAAAATCTATGAACTACACATGTCAAAAACTTATTGGATGAGTGGATTTCGAAGCCTTATCACCTTATCCACGAATTATATCAATGTGGGACCTTTTGAAACCGAAACACATTTTCAAATAAAGTAATATTTCTTTACTTTCCAAAAGTACCCCTCCTCTCCTCTTATAAAAGGCCCCCACCTCTACCTCATTTCACACACTCCTCAAGACTTTGGCTCGGCCAACCCCTGCCCATTTAATCTCTCCACATCCCTCTCCTCATCCTAGAGGATTCCCTTTGGGCATAATCCTTTCAAAGGAAGCCTTTAGGCTCAAATCAAAAGGAGTTACACTTTTAAAGGTAATTCTTTCTCTCATGTTCATTTGTTTTATTTTGCTTCTCCAACCCCATAAAATCTTTTTATTTACTTATTTTGTAACAACACAAGTATCTTCAATATACTAGGATGTTGTTATAAGATTTATTCGAGCTACACTCTCACACAACTCCATAAAATGGTTAAAGAACATACGGTTTCCGTGGATGGTGAAATTCCGCCTCCCGAAATGATGATTGTTCAATACTCATTTAACACCTTCAAAGGTGGACATTATGATGTCACTATTTTTATATATGATATATAATATGATTATGTTTTATTTATTCTTCTGTATTTTTCATTTTTGTCTTACCTTTATGGCTTCCATTATGGGTATACGCGATATCTTCATTTAAGGAAGTGCGAACTACCGCCCCCTCAAAGTGATTTGATTCGTTAAATACCATATGTGGGATGAATAAAGGATGGAAATATGATATTATATATGATATTATACTGGAATTATAATATACCTTTATATCATTATTATTCCATTCTATAAAATACGAAATAGAAATGAAAGTAGCATTCATGCGTACGTACGGCTTACCGTCTCCATGAACGGTGCATTTCATTTCTTACCTCTAAATGATTATGTAATGTTATAAATGCATTAATGTACTGGATATATATGACATATATGATATCTACATAATTAATACAATTCTGGATATAATAAACATTTGGCCACATGAACAACATGTAATTGTAAGAAGTCCACTTTCGACTTAAGAACCAAATATCGGCAAAACAAATATTATTAACTAAAATGATTACATAATGTTTATGACATGGTAATAAGTGATATAAAAGGAATAATGAACTTGAAAAGGGTTCTTAATGAATTAGAAATTATCTCAAGTTTATTATTCAGGAGATTAAAGAACGATCGAGTCAAGTCGGGCCCGAGGTAAGGAATCCTACTCCTCTCTTTCTTTTTAAGTACACACTTTTGTGTCATTCCTTTTAAAGATCATCTTTCTTGTTATTGGGATGATATTTTATATTAAACTTACTGTAATTTTTATGTTCATGTGATGATAGACCCTATTCTCTCTCATCAATCCATTTTGGAAGTTTTGAGTGGCGCCGTGAGGCTGCCGAACTTTCGTAAGAGATCTAACCTCTCTCTTTCTTTTTAAGTACTCTCCTTTATGTCACTTCTTTTAAACTCCTCCTTGCAATGTTGGGGGATTTTCTTTTATATTCCACTTGCTTTAAATTCTATTGTAATATGATGGGATACTCTATTTGATCTCATCAATCCATATTCGGAAGTTTTATGTGGCGTCGTTAGGCTGCCGAGTTTTCGTAAGGGATTTTTCATCTCACTTTTATTCTCATGAGATTTATGCAACATTTGCCAAAAATTCCATTGAGTGTTGTATGTACTGCCCATTATTCTACTCTTTGTGTAATATACTTTCGTTTATGATTATTTACATCAATGATCTATTGTCCTTCTTTCATGGGGTGTATGTTTTGAAAGATACCCAAGTCGGTAAGGGAACCTTTCACCCTCCTCTTTTTTAAAAGACTTCTTTATTTGGGTCTTTTAATTTACATATTTTTATGTTGGGATATGTTCTCATACATCCTTATTGATGTAAATTTTATGTCCAAGTTATGAGATACACTTTTTATCTCTCATCAACTCATTTTGATGTGATGCCGTTAGGCTGTCAAGGGAACTTTTTAACCCAATTTTGATTTCTTTGGGTTCAACTTGTAGTCATTGAATATGTCATCCATTGAATATGTGTGAATGAAATTTTATTGTTTTACACTTAATATCCACTTATATTGGGTGTATATATATTTTTCACACATATTTTTGAGATTTATTTGTCCTTAATTTAAGGATACCTTCTTTATAAGGGATTTCATCACATTTGACATTTCTATTGAGGGTTCATTGTTGTTATGCACCAATTCACTCTTATATGGTGTATATACTGTCCTTTGGAGTATTATATCATGAATCATTTTATTCTCATGATATTAAAAAGTTTTGACTAAATGTTATTCCTCGATTATTGTATTCAAGTGTCTCTAATTTTGGTAAAACCCCTTTAACCAAAATATCGTTTTAAATGTTTTAATTATTTGTTCTTATTAATATCCATGTTTTCAAAATGGTTTTAAAGATTTATTTATATGGATATTAATGGTTTAAAATGTTAAAAGCTTCAAGGTGGTATGGGACACTTTGATTCAAAAATCTCTTTATTAAATGTTTTAAATGGTTTTGGAAATGGTTGCTTTTTGAATGGATTCATTTTTTCAATATCCTAAAATGTTATATTGTGATTGAAATGTGGAAATGTTATGTTTCCTTTATTCATGTTTATGTGATACGATTATGTTATGGTTCTTGGGCATTGTTATGAAGAACGGGTGGTTCCGTGATAAACTAAGGGCAGGTGAGCCCGATATAGCTCTCCAATGCATTGGGTAACACGAAGGAGTGAAACGTTAAGGTTTCTCCGAAGAGATTTAGGGAATATACTGTGATGGGTATTCCAAACGTAACCAAGGGGGTTACTCCCTACGTAAGAATGTTATTAATGCCTCAAGTTACCTTTATGTCTTATGTTTTCTATGATTTATTCATGATTTGGTATGCCTATGTTTTATGGGTAAAGTATGGTTTCATTCTTATGTATATATGAACTCATCTTTCCTTTCCATATTTTTATAACCCTTACTGAGCTTTTTATGCTCTTCCCAAGTTTTTGAAATGTTTTTCACAGGTCAAGGGAAAGGTACATGATGTGATGATAGTGTCAAGGATGTGTCAAGAAAGAATCCGTGTTTTATTTTAAATAGGTTTCCGTTGGTGGGAAGAATGAATATTGTCTTTTATGTAACCACTTTGTTTAAATGTGGAATGTAATGCAAGTTTCATGATCTAATTCTCTAAAACTCTAAACCTAAAAAGATTCTCAATGTGTAATCTTGTAATAGCTCAAGATTAAGTAAGGTTTAAGGCTGGGGCCTTATAGTTGTTATCAAAGGTCGGTTTAGACAACTTTAGAGGTTAGGGTATTCTTTAAGCATAAGTGACATTACCATAATGGTTAGGATTTCAGAAAGAGTCCTAGTTTTAGATAAAGTGAATGAGTAAGTGTATCTTAGTGTTTACCTTCCACATTAGTACATGACGGTTTTGTTGATATACTCACACTGACATTTCTATTTTTAGTGCATGGATGGATCTAGCGGGCACCAAAGAGACAACAGGTTTGAAGGAAACTGTGGTGGTTCTCTGATTAAGATACTAGATAAAATGGAGGATTCAATGAGGAAACTCGTGGTTGTTCTAAACCAAATGTCAAGGAGTCATTATCAACCACTTCAACCTTGGTGAGTTCTCTAATGCATCATGTACGAGATGGCCAACTCGATGTGGAAATTCAGGTAATAATTATTAAGGTAACCATTAGGGTTTATATAATACTTATTTTTTTTGGTAATTATGGGTTACTCTATGATATGATGGAAAATGAAAGGAAAGAGATAAACTTGAGGTGAAAATATGTTATGATTATTCTTGAAGATTTTATCTCATTTTGGGGAATGTTTTAAGAATTATATAGTTTTGGAAAAAGGACAACACGTAGACCGTGTGACATCCCGTCGCGTCAGACAAAGTTGCGGGAATCGAACCCACAACCAATGTGCGACTGGTATTTATCGCCTACCACTGGACTACGTGAAGTCCCTGGTTAGTTTGACTGATTCATTCTAGTTATATGATTTTATGAATTAAGAGTAAGTTGATTTTGGGTTATTTATGAAAATGATTAACCTATCATGGAGGATATGTGATTCGGTTAATTACTTTTCAAAACGATACTTTAGGAGCAACTGACGTTGTTGGGAGATAAATGTTACGATTTAACTTGGAAGACTATGTGACTAAATCCTTCAAATATTTGGGTTTCAATCTTATATTGGTTTACTTTGAATAATTTTATGGACAAATTGTTTATCGGATGGTCCTCGTTGAAATTTGGGTTTTGTTGGACAAATTTTGGAGATTAAGAATAGATTTTCTTTTTATAAGGGGTTATCCTTTTCTGGATTATCTGATCTTGTACTAACCTTTTTGGTTTTGGTTTTGGTTAAAGCCTAAATACATGGGATGTATATAGTTCTCTTTTGGGGATTAGGTGATTCTCTAGAAGTTGATTATAGTACTCTTAATGCGAAAAAGTCTCCCTAAATACTCGTCTTTTGGAAAAAATATGAGTTTGACTAAGGAATCTAGTAAAAGTTGAAAGTCAACATGATAAGTGATTATGCCTCCTTATGAATAAAATCCTCAATAAAAAGTAACTTAATACAAAAATGTTGTCTATTAAATTTTCCTACTGGGGAACCCAACACCGTTTAACCCATCACAAGTTTGTGATTTTCTTATTGTTAACTTTCTCCTAAACATGTTTTCTATCACTCTCCATCAGAACATGACCCTATGTTTTCTCCTCCATGTCCATATTTTCATACTTGTAATCCTAGTATGGGTTAACTTGGGTGACCTCTGTGCTTATCTTTCTTTATTTTAAAGTGATTGTTTTACCGACTCTTGTTCTGATGTGGGACTTTCAAGGATGTTTCCAAGCGCAATTTTAAAATTGCGAGGATGCAATTCTCAAAAGGGGGGAAGGATGTAACACCCCAGGTAAATAATGAATATGAAATTTTTATATTTATCCATATTTGTGAATAAAATATTAATATGACTTTAAAGGGGACGCTATGCTCGATGGCGTACCCAACACGCAACAACGAGCTTCTTGGGAATCTTACGTTGCACTCTAATAATAAAATAATATTATTTCAAATGGTAGTTAACATGTAGCCGTTGTATTGGAGGGAATGGATAGAAATAACTAAAATATTATTATATATGTTTTTTAAATGTTTTTACATTTATCCAATAAAAGCTAAAAGGCTTAAAATACGGAAAGAATTCAATTTTAGGCGTATATACCCTAGTTTTCACTAAAGGTTCACTTATCGCCTTTTAATGGAGAACTGTCATTAAATATATTTTTGTTCACTCTTAAACATTCTTTTGGACCAAATAAAACTCTTATTAAGAATCGGGACATCAAATTTTACTTTGTGTAATTTTTTGGTATCTTTCCGATAAAGTTCATTTTTTTAATGAATAGTGTAAAATGTTGTATTTTATTTCAAACCCACTTTTTAATCTAATTTATTTATATGATTAGATTATATTTTGAATTGGTTTTAAAGTGAAATTAGAAAATATTTTTACCATTAAATCCAATAGTGGTCGTTGGAATCAATTTCACTTTGAAAGCAGACTTAAACTAGTGTCAATCTTTTGATACTTATTGTTTTATAAAAACACGCTATTTGCTCTGACAACGGGAATTAATTATTAAATTAATTAATGTGACTAATATGATTTGATTTTTTTAAAACGGACTTCATTTTTTGAATTCGGAATATCAAATATAGCTTAGGGTGAATTTTTGGGATTTTTCTGAAAAACTTCAATTTTTGATGAATAGTGAAACCACTAAGTGGTACTTATAAAAGCTGATTTTTCGTTTAAATGAAATTTTACCACGTATGTGTTTTGAATTTCAAAAATCTGACATACATGGTTTTCCTTAAGAAATAAAATGTGGTTCAATGGGATAAAAATAATTTTTTGGTGAATAGTAACTTATTAAGTTTTTAATCGCGATTAGAGGTAATTAGTGTAGTTTAAGGTAAAAATGATATTATAAGAATGTGAAAACACCATGACACTTATCCTACACCTATTGGTTGTATCATGGCCGACCAAGACAAGCCATGGGTCAACTTTGGGACCCCATTGATCCACTTTGTTTGGGAAATGACATAAATAACATTTTATTTAATGTAAAAGTAAAATTGACACAAACATGATATGTTTTACTAAAACAATTTTTAAGTGGGGTTATATAAGTAATATTTTTGATTATAAATATTCATTGGAAAGATAAAACGATTTCATACATCATAGTATTTTTTTTATAATTTTTAGACATTAAATAAATTAAATTATTTATGACATAATAATGATGCAGCGATGACATCATTATTTGACGATTTAAATAAAATGGAAAGATAATGTAAAATCTATAAACTACAAATGTCCAAAACTTATTGGATTAGTGGATTTAGAAGCCTTATCACCTTATCCACGAATTATATCAATGTGGGACCTTTTTAAACCGAAACACATTTTCAAATAAAGTAATATTTCTTTACTTTCCAAAAGTACCCCTCCTCTCCTCTTATAAAAGGCCCCCACCTCTACCTCATTTCACACACTCCTAAAGCCTTTGGCTCGTCCAACCCCTGCCCCTTTACTCTCTCCACATCCCTCTCCTCATCCTAGAGGATTCCCTTTGGGCATAATCCTTTCAAAGGAAGCCTTTAGGCTCAAATCAAAAGGAGTTACACTTTTAAAGGTAATTCTTTCTCTCATGTTCATTTGTTTTATTTTGCTTCTCCAACCCCCTAAACTCTTTTTATTTACTTATTTTGTAACAACACCAGTATATTAAATATACTAGGATGTTGTTATAAGATTTATTCGAGCTACACTCTCACACAACTCCATCAAATGGTTAAAGAACATATGGTTTCCGTGGATGGTGAAATTCCGCCTCCCGAAACGATGATTGTTCAATACTCATTTAACACCTTCAAAGGTGGCCATTATGATGTAAATATTTTTATATATGATATATAATATGTTTAAGTTTTATTTATGCTTCTGTATTTTTCATTTTTGTCTTACCTTTATGGCTTCCATTATGGGTATACGCGATATCTTCATTTAAGGAAGTGCGGACTACCGCCCCCTCAAAGTGATTTGATTCGTTAAATACCATATGTGGGATGTATAAAGGATGGAAATATGATATTATATATGATATTATACTGGAATTATAATATACCTTTATATCATTATTATTCCATTCTATAAAATACGAAATAGAAATGAAAGTAGCGTTCATGCGTACGTACGGCTTACCGTCTCCATGAACGGTGCATTTCATTTCTTACCTCTAAATGATTATGTAATGTTATAAATGCATTCATGTACTGGATATATATGACATATATGATATCTACATAATTAATACAATTCTGGATATAATAAACATTTGGCCACATGAACAACATATAATTGTAAGAAGTCCACTTTCGACTTAAGAACCAAATATCGGCAAAACAAATATTATTAACTAAAATGATTACATAATGTTTATGACATGGTAATAAGTGATATAAAAGGAATAATGAACTTGAAAAGGGTTCTTAATGAAGTATAAATTAACTCAAGTTTATTATTCAGGAGATTAAAGAACGATCGAGTCAAGTCGGACCTGAGGTAAGGAATCCTACTCCTCTCTTTCTTTTTAAGTACACACTTTTGTGTCATTCCTTTTAAAGATCATCTTTCTTGTTATTTGGATGATATTTTATATTACACTTACTGTAATTTTTATTTTAATGTGATGAGAGACCCTATTCTCTTTCATCAATCCATTTTGGAAGTTTTGAGTGGCGCCGTGAGGCTGCCGAACTTTCGTAAGAGATCTAACCTCTCTCTTTCTTTTTAAGTACTCTCCTTTATGTCACTTCTTTTAAACTCCTCCTTGCAATGTTGGGGGATTTTATTTTATATTCCACTTGATGTAAATTCTATTGTAATATGATGGGATACTCTATTTGATCTCATCAAGCCATATTCGGACGTTTTATGTGGCGCCGTTAGGCTGCCGAGTTTTCGTAAGGGATTTTTCATCTCACTTTTATTCCTGTGAGATTTATGCTACATTTGCCAAAAATTCCATTGAGTGGTGTATTTACTGACCATTATTCTACTCTTTGTGTAATATAATTTTGTTTATGAGTATTTACATCAATGATCTATTGTCCTTCTTTCATGGGGTGTATGTTTTGAAAGATACCCAAGTCGGTAAGGGAACCTTTCACCCTCCTCTTTTTTAAAAGATTTATTTATTTGGGTCTTTTAATTTACATATTTTTATGTTGGGATATGTTCTCATACATCCTTATTGATGTAAATGTTATGTCCAAGTGATGATATACACTTTTTATCTCTCATCAACTCATTTTGATGTGATGCCGTTAGGTTGTCAAGGGAACTTTTTAACCCAATTTCGATTTCTTTGGGTTCAACTTGTAGTCATTGAATATGTCATCCATTGAATATGTGTGAATGACCTTTTATTGTTTTACACTTAATATCCACTTATATTGGGTGTATATATATTTTTCACACATATTTTTGAGATTTATTTGTCCTTAATTTAAGGATACCTTCTTTATAAGGGATTTCATCACATTTGACATTTCTATTGAGGGTTCATTGTTGTTATGCACCAATTCACTCTTATATGGTGTATATACTGTCCTTTGGAGTATTATATCATGAATAATTTTATTCTCATGATATTAAAAAGTTTTTACTAAATTTTATTCCTCGATTATTGTATTCAAGTGTCTCTAATTTTGGTAAAACCCCTTTAACCAAAATATCGTTTTAAATGTTTTAATTATTTGTTCTTATTAATATCCATGTTTTCAAAATGGTTTTAAGGATTTATTTATATGGATATTAATGTTTTAAAATGTTAAAAGATTCAAGGTGGTATGGGACACTTTGATTCAAAAATCTCTTTATTAAATGTTTTAAATGGTTTTGGAAATGGTTTCTTTTTGAATGGATTCATTATTTCAATATCCTAAAATTTTATATTGTGATTGAAATGTGGAAATGTTATGTTTCCTTTATTCATGTTTATGTGATACGATTATGTTATGGTTCTTGGGCATTGTTATGAAGAACGGGTGGTTCTGTGATAAACTAAGGGCGGGTGAGCCCGATATAGCTCTCCAATGCATTGGGTAACGCGAAGGAGTGAAACGTTAAGGTTTCTCCGAAGAGATTTAGGGAATATACTGTGATGGGTATTCCAAACGTAACCAAGGGGGTTACTCCCTACGTAATAATGTTATGAATTCCTCAAGTTACCTTTATGTCTTATGTTTTCTATGATTTATTCATGATTTGATATGCCTATATTTTATGGGTAAAGTATGATTTCATTCTTATGTATATATGAACTCATGTTTCCTTTCCATATTTTTATAACCCTTACTGAGCTTTTTATGCTCATCCCAAGTTTGTGAAATGTTTTTCACAGGTCAAGGGGAAGGTACATGATGTGATGATAGTGTCAAGGATGTGTCAAGAAAGAATCCGTGTTTTATTTTAAATAGGTTTCCGTTGGTGGGAAGAATGAATATTGTCTTTTATGTAACCACTTTGTTTAAATGTGGAATGTAATGCAAGTTTCATGATCTAATTCTCTAAAACTCTAAACCTGAAAAGATTCTCAATGTGTAATCTTGTAATAGCTCAAGATTAAGTAAGGTTTAAGGCTGGGGCCTTATAGAAAAAGTATGCAAGAGATGCTCTGAAGAAATTAAAAATGATTTACTCAAAACCAATGTCGACTCTGATTACGGTTGGGAAAAAACATGGTAATTATAAGGGTGGAAAATATATGGCTTAGATTTTATATATGTGGATCTTAGGTAGATTATTATATATGACTACAATATAACAAAATATAATCTTTTAAACTTGATTAGCAGCTAACTTCCAATTTATTCTGAAGGAATATAATTTTTTATCCGTTAAAAGAATCATGAGGTATATTCAAGGTACTATAAATTTTGGATTATAACTTATAGCAAGAAGAGATAATTAATTATCAGAATTTTTTGATGTTGAATGGGGTAGAGATATTTTAGATAAAAATTGCACAAGTGAGGGTGTGTCATTCATTGGTAAAAAATGTATAGAATGTTTGAGTAAGAAACAAAAAAATGTTCTCTTAGTATTACAAAAGCTGAATATATGTTCATGAATAAATTGTGCACTCAGCTATTATGGATGAAGAAACAACTAATTGATATTAGTGATGAGGTGAAACAACCAATGTGGATTCACTGTGATAACAAGAGTGAGAACGATTTTATAAAAACCTTTTTTAACACTCACATACAAAACATATTGAGACCAAATATCAATTCATAAATGAAAAATTTGAATAAGGTGTGATTAAAATATAACATTTTGGATGTAATGATTGAGTGGATAACATTATGACTAATATATTGGAAGTACAAATGTTTGAGAAACATCGGTTGAACCTTAGTGTTTATCCACCTCCCATTGCATGAGGAGGTTCTAGATTGTCACCTCTCTTAATTCATGTTAACTATTTCAATCTATTTGTGGATGTGATGTAGGTATATGGGGAAGATATGATCCAGAGTGAGTATTTATTTTTAATACTAAGGTCTCAATACATGTTCTTTGGGTTTATTTCCAAAGGAGGAGATAAGTGAAATTTAATGAATTTTTGGTTTTCAATATTTTTTGGTGATCTATAGAGGCATGAAACTATCTTTTTATTGTCTTTATTTCTACAAAAATATTTTTCATGTATACTTAGAGTGATGTATGATTTATTACACACCTATCATGTTTTTTATCGTGGCTAGTGATTCATTTAATTTATCTATGAATTTACCACAATCCCAAAGGGGGAAATTATTGAACCAAGGATTTTCACAGTTGGAAATAGATTGTTTTGTGTTTATTATTAATCCACAATGGTTTTATTAAGGAGTGTGAAAGATAAGTTATCTTACAGTGTATGTTGATTTAGTGTTGAAGGTGGCATAATTTCCCAGTGTTTTTCATATTTTTGGATATCAAAATTAGAAGGAGTAAGCTTTGTGAAAGGGGGTTTTCTAGGAATGAATCTTCAAGATATGGTAAAGGTTTGTAGTTTTTTGAAGGTTAGAGTATCATGGAGATATGGAGTTTTTTGAAGGAACATGAATATTTTTATTAAGGTATAAAGGTTTTAAAAGGAGGATTCATGATGAATGGATGAGGCATGAACAAAATATGGTAATCTTCACAATAATCATTGTAACACCCAAAGATTTTATGAAAAATATTCTTTTTAATTTCATTAATGCATTGTGTTTTATGCTACACCAAAAGGAGCTTGCACAACACGCATCCTTGACTTTCCTTTCATTACACGCAATCACGACCTTCCTCGATAGCGTGTGTAGTACGCAATAACGAGTTTCACTAAACAACAATATGCTATTAAAATATTATTAAAACTAGCCGTTATGAATAGTAATAACCACTTTTTTGAAATTTTGTAAATTTTATTTTTCAAAATGGACTTCATTTTTGGATTTGGAATATCGAAATTAGCTTAGGATAAAATTTTGGTACTTTTCGGATAACTTTCATTTTCTGATGAATAGTGAAAATTACTAAACTTTAATTAAAAACAACCTTTTTAATCGAAATAATTAATAGTGATAAATTATTAATTTGAGTGGTTTTAAAGTATATTTAGAATATATTTTTATAATTTAATACAATTTTGGTCATTGGATGTAATTTCACCTTTAAACTAGACATAAACAAGTGTCAATCTTTTGATAGTTATTATCTCTTAAAAACACGCTATTTGTTTTGATGACGAGAATTAATTTTTAAATTAAGTAATGCAACTGATATGTTTTGAATTTGGTAAAATAGACATCATTTTTGAGTTCATAATATCAAATATATCTTAGGCCTAATTGTTGGTATTTTTCTGGAAACTTTCATTTTTGATGAATAGTGAAACCACTAAGTTGTAGTTAAAAAAAATTGAATTTTTCATAAAACTTAATTTTACCGGTTCTGTGAGTGGAATTTCAAAAATCCGAGAGACACGGTTGATGTCAGTAAGTAAAATTTTGTTCAATGAGATGAAAATAATTTTTGGTGAATAGTAACTTTTTACATTTATTTACCACAATTAAAAGTAAATAGGGTAATTAAGGGTAACAATGATATTATTATTACCCTAACACATGTCCTAATTCTATTGGATAAGTGTAATTCGACCAAAAACAACCTTAGGAATAAAACATGACCATTTATGCCCACTTGGATTATATTAGGACATTTATTATTAATTTATTTAAAGAAGGGTTAGAATAGTTAAAATCAAAGTTTAATAAGTATATCATTTTTATTATAGGGTTATACATAAGATAAATTATACTATAAATATTAATTATAAAGATAAAATAATTTCCTACATAATTGTATTTTATTTGTAATTTTTATACATTAAATAATTTAATTTATTTATGACACAAAGATGATGCAGTAATTATCATATTAATGAAATATTGACATAAATGATGTAATAAATACCCAAATAAATGTAATTTGAGACTTTTTATGAATTCCACTAAATTTTTAGGTTAATAGGACATGTTAGTATTGATTTAATTAACGTTTTTAGAACTAATAATTCTGTTATGATTTTCAAAAAAATCAATTACAAAATAGTGTCAAAATTGACATAAAATAGTTTTTTAAAACAAATATTATATTTATAATTGTTATTTTATTCCTAAAAATATAAGTTTCGGCCAAATGACTTAGATAAGGCTATATATATTAATAATAAACAACTCGGGGTTCGTTTGGCTTGTTATAGTATGTTTATTAACCTTATAGTATAAAAACAGAAGAAGACACGGTAGAAGTAAAATTATTTAACTTAATGTTAAATCTAAATGATAAGGATAAAATAGTAACCTAAACTTGTCTAAATTATATTATATGAGACTATTTCGACCCATACCCACCTTAGCTTCAAAATAAATCAATTTGGAGCTATTTAAAACCGAATTTGGCTTTCTAATAAAATAATATTTTTAGTTTTTCCAAAAGAGCCCCTCTCCTCCCTTATAAAAGGGCACCTCCCTCCTCTCTTCCTCACACCACATTGAGCCTTCAATCTCGGACAACACCTGCCAAATTATCTTCTCCACTTCCCTAGAAACATCATAGAGGTAATTTTCTTCTTCAAAGACCAATTTTAGTGCCCTAAGAGGAGGGCTCAAAGAGCCGCTTCAAAGAAGAAGTAATGTCCATTACCGATTCTTTCAATTTTATTTCTTCTTCCACTTATTCTTATTAGGTTGTTTCATTATGAAGTAATAACATAAGTATCACTCATATACTGGTATGTTATTATAAGTATTAAACAACCCTATTTCACTATCTAACCATCCTACGGAAAATTAAATCACCACGCGTGCGTACGTACGAAATACCGTCTCCACACCGTGGTGTAATCTATTTTCCACCACCACCTTAATTGGATGGGTATAATGGTGTAAATAATAACTATATATGATTATTTTAAAGTGATATTGATTTTTAAATAGTAAACATACACTCCAATACAATTCCACGATCATGAGAATGATATCATCACTCGTGCGTACGTACGGACTACCGTCTCCACGACACGATGAGATTCATTCTCCACGTTAACCATTCATGAATGATTATAAAGTATATATAATAAGTAATCCTGAAATATATGACATAATAATGATACTGTATCTATGTATATATATATGTATGTCATCCAATTAATTCCATTCAACTCAATAAGGAAACGAAAACAGCATTCATGCGTACGTACGGCCTACCGTCTCCATGAACGGTGTATTTCATTCCATTTACTGATCAATTATATATATATATATTCTGAATATATATTATATATAAATCATGTTTTATATTCTGGAATTAAGTAATCATTATCTAAGTAATCATATGAATAATTACAAGTCAAAACACGGACGACAAATGAAACGATTTTACCGAAAACGCTCTTTAACATGGAATTTACAAAAGAACGGGTAAAATAAAGTCATAAGTGAACCATATATGATATCATAACAATTAGTATGATTCTGGAATAATTCAATGACATTATTTAAATTATTATACAGGAGGTTCAGACAATTACGAAGCAAATCAGACCTAAGGTAAGGAAAATATATCACAATCTCATTTTTATCCGAGATTGTTTATACTTTGGCATTTACTGGGGTGTATTTTATCATCCACATCCATGTTTCCTCAATATATAATATTATTTCTATCCACCTACAATTTTTTAAATCCAATTTTACCCTTCAGTGAGTTTTTAGTAAAAGATATGAAAGGAATCTTTTGTAGTTTTTTCAAACGAGGTACTTTTTTTGACTTTTCTGAAAAAAGTACGAGAAGAATGTTTTTTTAACTTATATGGAATGAATGGATTTTTTCAAACATTATTTCCAAGAATATTCCTTTAAAAGTTTTCAAGTTTATTTTTAATCAACTTGTTTTAGTTTATAATTGTATGACATGTTAATAAAGGAAAAGTGTTTTTGAAGTAGAAATGATATTTTCCTCAAGAATGGAGTTCAAGTGTTTTATCAAAAATATTTTCCATATATGATAATAAAGGGTTCTGTTTCTATCCCTATTATTACATTGATTTGATTATGTTGTGATGGAATTATTTTTATGAATTCCTTTATCTTATATGAATTGTTTTATGATGTCACGATGTTTAAGATTCCCATTTTTATTACATGGGTTATGCTATGATGTATGGTTTATGATTTTGTGGAACACATAAGAATGGTATCACTATGAGATGGGTGGGACCTATATATACCTCAAATGCATTGGTTAAAGATTTTATATCTCATGAGATAGACTTGGCTGGAACGACAGGTTAAACCGGTTCAGTGAAACAGGACTAAAACGAGGAGTGAACTCGGTTCAGAAATGGACTTTGTCCACTAAGATAGTCTTGGAAATGAGTCCTTAATAATAAGAAATGATTCTCTATGATTATGTGTGTATGCCTCAAAGTTTCATGTTTTATGTTATGATTATTGGGATTACATTTCTCTACTATGATTTATCCCATGTTATGATATTTTGATCTCTTTTGCAGGTTAAGATTTCCAAAATGTTATGTTCTTATGAATATGATGTGATTGATATTTATTTTGTTTACCCTTACCAAGCATTTGAGATCACCATTTTATGTTTTCTTTTCCCCAGGATATAAAGAAAGGTTTTATTTAAAAAAGGATGATATTTATGGGAGATGTTGAAGATCTTTCACCACGATTAGAAGATTATATTCCGAGTTTCCAAAGACACTAAACTATTACGGTCCTTGTGTGTGTGTTTTTGTTATGTACTAAGTATTCCGCAAAAGTAATGTAATGTCCCTCTACATCAATCTTAGGGTCTCTATAGTTGGTATGAGAGGAAAAGTTTATTCAACCTTTGGAAACTAGGATGTGAAAACGTTAGTGATATCCCTTGAGATATTTCTAAGGTATGTCTATGGATGTCCCTAAGGATAAATATACGTATAAGATATAGTCTTAGAACTATGGTAAAGATATTAAGATTAAACCAAAGATGTTAGATATTGAAGTTACTCCCCCTTTATTATGATTTTTGCCTCTCACACTATTCTTTTTGGGTTTTAGAAAATGGCTGGAAACAAGATGATTCACGATAATGGAGGATATGATGGAAAATGGAATGATATTCTTCATGAGCAACCAATTGAAATGGGATTTGGAAGTCCAAACATCATTATTATGCCAAATCAGAAATATCATAATATGGTCAATAAATTAAAATTTGTTAAGTTTCCTGACTCGGCTAATAAGAGAAAGATGGAGTTTCATGATGATCATAGAGGAAAGAAAGTTAAATTTCCCCTATGTAAATCATGTGGGAAGAGGTATCAAGGAGAATGTTTCAAAGGAACTGGAAGATGCTTTGGGTGTGGAAAAGAAGGACACAAAGCCAGTAAGTGAAAAGGAAAAGGTTCAGTTAACTCCTGGGATGAGGATAATGGTATTTCTACGACATCAACAATGGTTAAATGTTTTAAATGTGGAATGTACGGGAATTATGCAAACCATTTCCCTAAGGGAAAGTCTCATGAAGAGAATCAGTATGGTCATATGGGTAGTATTTATGTTGATGATGATGAAGAGACTACAAATGATATGTGAGATGAAAGAATTGTTGAAGCTCGGTCAATGGTTTAAGAATGTAGTGGAATGATTACATGTTTATCACGTGTAATGTTGCATAAGTAATCTCATGGTACTATGGAATAAAGAGACATCTAAGGATTGTTACACTGTTGTCTTTCCTTGATTTTTGAAAGTGTACGATTAATGGTACTAGTATCCATGAAAGGTTATTCAAATATTTTTGGAATGTAGATGATATGCGCATAATGAAGGGATAAGGAGAAAATTAAATGTTTGATAGTATTCATGAACTCATGACTGATATAAGGAGAAGGTTATATCATGGCTTGAGTATATAGAATTTTTGGATTTTGGTATGTGGAAAGAGTTAACTTTTGACAGCATTCATGTTTTCACTAAGGTTTAATGGGTATTCATTTTTCAAGAGAATACATGATTAAGGTATTCACATGATTGGAATGTGACCAACAGGATATATGGGGGATAAATGATGGTATTCACATGCTTGGTTGATGACATTTCAAGTAATCATTTTCTTTATACTATGAGCTTGGACCGAAGTATTTTAGATAAGCCTAAAGATTGGAATGGATTATGTTGGACATAAGTTAGTATTGTTTAAGGATAGAATTTTTTTTTATATTATTTATGGGATGTTATAGTAATGTAGTTTTAGAAAAAGGACAACCTGCAGGACGGGCGACAACCCATCGCGTCAAACAAGGCTGTGGGAATCGAACCCACAACCAAAATGCGACTGGCCTTTATCGCCTACCACTGGACTACAGGAAGTCCCTGTTTAGTAGAAACTAGTTTTATTATAATAAGAAGTATGATATATGAAGTATAATTCCATTTTAGGAACCATATATGATTAATCTCACTATAGATGGACTTATGTATTTTTTGATAACTTTTCTAACCTTTTGTTTGAGATAGATGAAATGACCCATCATTCAATCACATGATCTGCTAACACATCACGAATGACAAATTCCACTTCATTTATTTAAGATATGAAGTGTAAATTGTCCAAAGAACTACCAATGGTGAGACTATACCAAAATCACGAAAGTATTTTTTCTAATTCCAATTTCATCAACTTTAGGGAAATGATCTTGAAAACCAAAAATGTTGTCTTAGTGATCTTATATCTGATGAATCATATGGTACCTTATATCGTCACAAATTTATGGCTTTGTGATTGCTGGATTTTCCAAATCCATGTTCTCTACCACTCTCCATCAGAACATGATGATTAGATTTCTCTTCCATATCCATATTTTCACCTATGTGGAAACCCAGTGATTAGTTTATTTGGGTAACCGTTACGTTTCATACTTTTGTTTTTAAAGATTGGTTTTGGTATTCCTTTTTACAATGTGGTTTTCTATTAAAGAATATTTCAAGTAGTAAACCATTTATAACCCCAACGAATTTCGAGGGCGAAATTCATTTTAAGGGGGGTAGAATGTAACACCCCGAGATTTTATGAAAAATATTCTTTTTAATTTCATTAATGTATTGTGTTGTACGCTACACCAAAATGAGCTTGCACAACATGCATCCTTGACTTGCCTTTCATTACACGCAATCACGACCTTCCTCGATAACGTGTGTAGTACGCAATAACGAGTTTCACTAAACAACAATATGCTATTAAAATATTATTAAAACTAGCCATTATGAATAGTAATAACCACTTTTTTGAAATTTTGTAAATTGTATTTTTCAAAATGGAATTATTTTTTGGATTCGGAATATCGAAATTAGCTTAGGGTGAAATTTTGGTACTTTTCAGATACCTTTCATTTTCTGATGAATAGTGAAAATTACTAAATTTTAATTAAAAACAACCTTTTTAATCGAAATAATTAATAGTGATAAATTATTAATTTGAGTGGTTTTAAGGTATATTTAGAATATATTTTTACAATTTAATACAATGTTATTCATTGGATGTAATTTCACATTTAAACCAGACATAAACAAGTGTCAATCTTTTGATAGTTATTATCTCTTAAGAACACGCTATTTGTTTTGACGACGAGAATTGATTATTAAATTAAGTA
Source organism: Viscum album (assembly GCA_963277665.1). NCBI lineage: Eukaryota > Viridiplantae > Streptophyta > Magnoliopsida > Santalales > Viscaceae > Viscum > Viscum album. Next base: position 368,844,782 of record OY728131.1, read on the forward strand.
ATGCAACTAATATGTTTTTAATTTGGTAAAATAGACATCATTTTTTAGTTCATAATATCAAATATATCTTAGGCCTAATTTTTGGTATTTTTCTAGAAACTTTCATTTTTGATGAATAGTGAAACCACTAAGTGGTAGTTAAAAAAATGAATTTTTCATAAAACATAATTTTACCTCTTCTGTGAGTGGAATTTCAAAAATCAGAGAGACACGGTTGATGTCAGTAAGTAAATTTTTGTTCAATGAGATGAAAATACTTTTTGGTGAATAGTAACTTTTTACTTTTATTTACCACAGTTAAAAGTAAATAGGGTAATTAAGGGTAAAAATGATATTATTATTATCCTAAAACATGTCCTAATTCTATTGTATAAGTGTAATTCGACCAAAAACAACCTTAGGAATAAAATATGACCATTTAGGCCCACTTGGATTAGATTAGGACATTTATTATTAATTTATTTAAAGAAAGGTTAAAATAGTTAAAATCAAAGTTCAATAAGTATATCATTTTCAATATATGGTTATACATAAGATAAATTAGACTATAAATATTCATTAGAAAGATAAAACAATTTCCTACATAATGGTATTTTATTTGTAATTTTTAGACATTAAATAATTTATTTTATTTATGACACAATGATGATGCAGTAATTATCTTATTAATGAAATATTGACATAAATAATGTAATAAATACCCAAATAAATGTAATTTGAGACTTTTTATGAATTACAATACTTTTCTAGGTTAATATGAAATTTTAGTATTGATTTAATTAACTTTTTTAGAACTAATAATTCTGTTATGATTTTCACAAAAATCAATTACTAAATAGTGTCCAAATTGACATAAAATAGTTTTCTAAAACAAATATTATATTATTAATTATTATTTTATTCCTAAAAATAAATGTTTCGGCCAAATGACTTAGATAAGGCTATATATATTAATAATAAAAAACATGGGCTTCGTTTGGCTTGTTATAGTAAGTTTATTAACCTTATAGTATAAGAACACAAGAAGACACGGTAAAAGTAAAATTATTTAACTTAATGTTAAATCTAAATGATAAGGATAAAATAGGAACCTAAACTTGGATAAATTCTATTGGATGAGAGGATTTAGACCCATCCCCACCTTAGATTCAAAATAAATCAATTTGGAGCTATTTAAAACCGAATTTGGCTTTATAATAAAATAATATTTTTTGTTTTTCCAAAAGAGCCCCTCTCCTCCCTTATAAAAGGGCACCTCCTCCCTCTCTTCCTCACACCACTTTGAGCCTTCAATCTCGGACAAACCCTGCCAAATTATCTTCTCCACTTCGATAGAAACATCCTAGAGGTCCTGTTCTTCTTCAAAAACCAATTTTAGTTCCCTAAGAGGAGGACTCAAAGAGGCGCTTCAAAGAAGAGGTAATGTCTGTTACCGATTCTTTCAACTTTATTTCTTCTTCCACTTATTCTTATTAGGTTTTTTAATTATGAAGTAATAACATCAGAATCACTCATATACTGGTATGTTATTATAAGTATGAAACAAACTTATTTCACCATCTAACCATCCTACGGAAAACGAAATCACTGCGCGTGCGTACGTACGGAATACCGTCTCCACGCCGTGGTGTAATCTATTTTCCACTGCCACCTTACTTGGATGGGTATAATGGTGTACGTAATAACTATATATGATTATTGTAAAGTGATATTGATTCTGAAATAGTAAACATACACTCTAATACAATTCCATGATCATGATAACGATATCATCGCTCGTGCGTACGTACGGACTACCGTCTCCACGACGCGATGAGATTCATTCTCCACGTTAACCATTCATGAATGATTATAAAGTATATATAATAAGTAATCATTAAATATATTACATAATAATGATACTGGATTTATGTATATATATATGTATGTCATCCAATTAAATCCATTCAACTCAATAAGGAAACGAAAACAACGTTCATGCGTACGTACGGCCTACCGTCTCCATGAACGGTGTATTTCTTTCCATTTAATGATCTATTATATATATGTATATTCTGAATATATATTATATATAAACCATGTTTTATATTCTGGAATTAGGTAATCATGATCTAAGTAATCATATAAATAATTACAAGTCAAAACACGGATGACAAATGAAACGATTTTACCCAAAACGCTTTTTAACATGGAATTTACAAAAGAACGGGTAAAATAAAGTCATAAGTGAACCATATATGATATAATAACAGTGAGTATGATTCTGGTATAAGTCAATGACATTATTTAAATCACTATACAGGAGGTTCAGACACTTACGAAGCAAATCAGACCTAAGGTAAAAAAAATATCACAATCTCATTTTTATCCGAGATTGTTTATACTTTGGCATTTAATAGGGTGTATTTTATCATCCACATCAATGTTTCCTCAATATGTAATATTATTTCTATCCACCTACAATTTTTTAAATCCAATTTTACCCTTCAGTGAGTTTTTAGTAAAAGATATGAAAGGAATCTTTTGTCGTTTTTTCGTATGAGGTACTTTTTTTGACTTTTCTGACAAAAGTACGAGAAAAATGTTTTTTTAACTTATACGGCATGAATGGATTTGTTAAAACATTATTTCAAAGAAGATTACTTTACAATTTTTAAAGTTTATTTTTAATCAACTTCTTTTAGTTTATAATTTTATGACATGTTAAGAAAGGAAAAGTGTTTTTGAAGTAGAAAGGATATTTTCCTCAAGAATGGAGTTCAAGTGTTTTATCAAAAATATTTTCCTTCTAAGATAATAAAGGGTTCTGTTTCTATCCCTATTATTAAATTGATTTGACTATGTTGTGATGGAATTATTTTTATGAATTACTTTATCTTATATGAATTGTTTTATGATGTCATGATGTTTCAGATACCCATTTTTATTACATGGGTTATGCTATGATGTATGGTTTATGATTTTGTGGAACACATAAGAATGGTATCATTATGAGATGGGTGGGACCTATATCTCCCTCCAATGCATTGTGTAAAGATTTTATATCTCATGAGATAGACATGGCTGGAACGGCAGGTTAAACCGGTTCAGTGAAACAGGACTGAAACGAGGAGTGAACTCGGTTCAGAAATAGACTTTGTCCACTAAGATAGTCTTGGCAATGAGTCTTGACTAATAAGAAATGATTATCTAGGATTATGTGTGTATGCCACAAAGTTTAATGTTTTATGTTATGATTATTGGGATTACATTTCACTACTATGATTTATCTCATGTTATGATATTATGATCTCTTTTGCAGGTTAAGATTTCCAAAATGTTATGTTCTTATGAATATGATGTGATTGATATTTATTTTGTTTACCCTTACTAAGCATTTTATCTCACCCTTTTATGTTTTCTTTTCCCCAGGATATAAATAAAAGTTTTAGGTAAAAAAAGGAAGATCTTTGTGGGAGATGTTGAAGATCTTTCACCACGATTAGAAGATTATATTCCGAGTTTCCAAAGACACTAAACTATTACAGTCCTTGTATGTGTGTTTTTGTTATGTACTAAGTATTCCGCAAAAGTAATGCAATGTCCCTGAAAGTTAAGCTTCGGGTCTCTACAATGATAATCTTAGTGAAAGCTAAATTTTCACTAGTTATTTATAAAGAAAATAGATTCACAAAATTGAATGGGGAGCTTCATGAAAATACCATGGTGACCTTAAATGCATCGTGAAATAGGTATTGTCTATAAATAGCTAGGCCTCACATAATTTGAGACTTGAAGATAATTTGAAAAAGAGTGAAATGATATGATATTGTGAAGGTGATTCATAAGGGTATTTGATTTTCAAATCTAGGAAACTTTTTGAACTAAATATTTGAGAAAATTATGGTTATGAACTAATTGACACTTACTTATTTCAAGAGAAGGAATTTTTCAATGAATTGGAGATTAAAAAAGGTTTAGGTTTCTATGAAGGTTGGGAGATATGTTAAAGTATGTGGGTTCTCAAAATCTAAAACAAATTTGATACCAAAAGGGGGTTTCAGGAAATCTAAGAGCTTCACAAATTGTAGTGTTGAACATCTAGTTTTAGTGAACATTTATTTCAAGTGCATCAATTTTGGACTATGATGCAATATGAGTCTCATGATAACTAGGGACAAAGACTCATATTAAAAATCTATTTATGTGACCTTTAAGTCAATAAACTGAGTAAAACCTCACCCAAGGAAGTGAGAAAATGGTAGATGATATAAGTGATCCAAGGGAGGCAGTGTGATATCCTTAAAATTATCATAAGTGGGCATAGAACACAGTGACCATGTAAAAAATATTTGAATATACAATAACTATTAAATCTTAGTGGATTTAGGTATAATTGATGCACTATCATCATATTCTCCTTGGACAATGACTTAGTGGTGAACTAAGTAAAACTGTTCTGTTGTGTTTCTATTTCTACATCTGGGACTTTGATAACTGCACAATTCCATCTAAAAAGTATAACAAGTTCCTAAAAATATAGGGATAAGATCCATATCATTTAAAGAAAAAATTGAAACTCTGATTCACCCCTACCCTCTCAGGGTGTTCTATCTTCCTACAGTTTCTTATAGCACAAAGTGAGTTAATAAAGAAAAGAGATGAATTTACCAAAGAAATTGAGGTAAATGGTAAATCTATCATAATTGGTGAAAATAATGATCAATAAAATTTGTATGTTTATTAACCTAAACAATCTCAACATACATATGTTTCTACTAATAATGTAGGTCAAGAAAAAAATATTTGAGGGAAATCATATTCCACTAAGAAATGGTGGAATTCATCATGAAATTATCTTCCTTCAAAAATCCACCCGCATTTTATAGAAATGCAAAAACAAAAAAACTTCAGAGTAATATTACCATCAATATAAATGATCAATACTCCATGTTCACTACTGGGGTTGTGGAGTTTTTAGGAACAAAGAATATTAATGCTGTTACTATAGGTTTTTAAAAGGAATAATGTATGAATCAATGAGAGATATAATGAGAAAACAAGAACACACTTTCCATGGAGCTATAATGGGAAGATAATAACTAATTTTCCAAAAATATTTACTATAACAGAAAATAATGTTCAAGAGGTAAATAATGTTAATTCTTCATGAAAATCATGTGAGAAGTGTAATAAATTTTTACAATAAAATCTGTTTAAGAAATTTGAGAAGATTATTAAAGTTTAAAAAGGAAAGAAATAGTGATCAGGTATTTAGAAATATCAGGTATCCACGGATAGAAAGATGATGTAAGATAGAAATTATGATAAAGAAACATGGAAGAAATAGGTTTCTGAATACGAGGACAATGTTGATAAAAAATTTATAATAGATTATGGTTTTTATGTTTATAAAAAAATGTAAGATATGTGAAGAAGATGGAAATGTTAAAAAGAATTATATTACTATATTACCATCCGAAGAAAAAATCATAAAGAAATTGTTACGAACTCAATATAACAAAGATGTTATGAAAAATCAAGAAAATTGGTTAGCTTCATCTGATGATTTTATATATTAGAAGAAATCAATTAAAAAAATATATGGAGGCTAATCATTTCATGACCCATCCTCGGGGCCCGTGCCATGACTACCCCAAGCCCGACTTCCATAGGCCAGGGGCTGGCGACTAGCACCAAGGTGTAAATTCCAACAAAAGGGAAGGCATTGCCTTTGAAAAGTAAACAAGCACCACAGAGTAAGAAAGAGGAAAAGTAAACACTAAGTAAAAACTGTAACAAGCTGTGCTGAAAGTAAAAGGGGCCAGAAATACAAGCCCAACTGTAAAGTACAACTGAAAGGGAAAAACAACAACTGAAAAGTAAAAGCCGCTACACCGAGATGTCCACTGGAAATCCCACCTGAAGGGTGGGTACAGATAGCTCCACTTCTCCTCGGGTCCCACCGTCCGCTCCGAGCACATCCTCCCAGTGGGCCACCTCCAGGTACCGTCCTGCTCCGTAAGCCTCAACCACGATCAACACTGTCCGTCGTCTGCAACCAACACAACGTAGTGCGGGCATAACCCGTGCAGGGGTGAGTATAAGCTACTCAGTAGGGACCCCAAGACCCCCGATGGTCTCCCGAAATCCACAAAGGATAAACCACAACGGAAAGATAGAATCATGAAGTAACAACCGACACTGCTTAGGTATATGCCCATACATATACCGAAGTCATCAATTCCCGTTCGGCTCCAACATCCGAGCCCAAGCACAACCCAGTCCACACAGGAAAGAAAAACGTATACCCACACAGGATAGCACAACACAATCTAAAAAGGAGAGTAAACCGTAAATCCACACAGGATAGTTCAACACAATCCACAAAGGAGAGTAAACAGTAAATCCACACAGGATAGTTCAACACAATCCACAAAGGAGAGTAACACAGGATTCAGCTCACATAGGTATACTTCTTCTGATGACGATAAAGATGATCAATGATCCATCTAAGTCATCGGACCCACAAAGGATCGATAGGTACTAACCCCCGCAAAGACCCACACAGGATCGGGCCCACACAGGACCTATAGGTGCTAGCTCACACAGAACCGCTGAGCGCTGACCCACACAGGATCGGACCCACACAGGATTGGGCCCACACAGGACCTGTAGCACTGATCCACAAAGGATCGCTGAGTGCTGTAGTCGTCGCAGTCCACTGAGGATCTCTGCACAGTCGTCGTCGCAGTCCACTGAGGATCTCTGCATGGTCGTCGTCGGAGTCCACTGAGGATCTCTGCACAGTCGCCACTGTCGAAGTAGTAGTCGTAGCCAGCTCTATGGTTCCCGCACACAGCAGGCTCGTTCGGGAGGGTCCGCTCCATGAGCCGAGAGGCTGATACATCAACTGTCACAAAGTCCGAAGTTGATGTATCCAAAAGTTCCGTATCGTCAATAGGAACTCAACGTCGCAGACGACGCGTCAATCAGACGCATGGTCTGAGAGTTATTGGCGTTTTCGTCCCAGGGGCCCGGTTGGTTTCTAAAGAAAAACCAACCCAACCGTACTCCACCTGCGTCCAAACCTCGGACGGAGTAAGCCAAAAGATCCGTCTCACTTAGAGGAATCCACCAAAGCTGACGGCACGTCAATCAGACGTCCGTAGCTCAAGATATGAGCGTTTCCGCTCCGAGGGCCCGGTTGGTTTCATGTACGAACCAACCCGGCCAAACCCAAAGAATTCCGAAACCTTGAGCGCGATATACCGAAACGACCGTCCCGATACAAGGATCACATTTCCGCTAACGGCGCGTCGTTCGGAGGCCCGTAGCTCAAGTTACGGGAAAAAGACTGAAAACGGTCTGAAGACGGGGGGTCCGGGCCCGGGCCGACCCGGCCCGACCGCCCCTGGGTCGGTCGAACCAGGTCGACCCGACCCGGTCCGACCCGGCTGGACCCGGTCTGGCCTGGCCAGGGCACGGCCCGGCCGGTCGGACCGGCCTGGCTCGGCTCGGCCGAGCGGCCGAGTGCCGCGGGGCGCTGCCCCCGCGGTTTGGAGGTGCCGCGGCCCCGCGTGGGGCCGCACCGGACAAGAGGACGCGGCTTCTGCCGCGGCGGCCCTGTCCGGCGACGCGCCGGGGCGCCGCCGACAACCCGCACCACCGGCAGCTTCCGCGGGCCAACGAAGTTGCTCCGGTGGTCCGTTTTCCTTCCCGTCTGCGCCGTTGCCCCTCCCGGGTTCCGTTCTTCACTGCGGGATCATCAAAATTCCCTTGCGTCACGTTTTGTCGTCACCCGCCAAATCCATACAACCACGAAGAACAGCGGAGGGTTGTCGGGCCGTGTTCGTTTGGCCCGCACCCTCCGCGTTAGATAGAAACAACGGGAGAAATATTCAACACATGAAACAACAATTTTAATGAATTAAAATTGTTCTTATTGTCCGTGTTCTTCACTTTTAAAAGAAACGATCATGGGAATAAAAGAATTAATCACAACAACCCCTACCTCGTCAAGTCGTTGCACGTGGGTTCTTCACAGAAATTGATCCCCGCGGAAGGAGGCGTTCGTCGTGTCGCGGAAGGCGTCGCGTCGTCGCGTCGTCGCGGAATCCGGCATTGCCTCAACGAACTCAATGGACCAAGAGACAATAGATTTAATTGTAAATAATTAAATCTATGTGTTGTTATAAACCACAAGGAAGTTTAATAAGAAACCCGAGATCTCTTACCTCAAGCAGTTGGTGATCGGAGATCGGGGCGGGGAAGAACGTCTCAGATGAAGCGTCGTCAAACTCCGAGGGTGACGGCGTTCTTCGCGTTCTTCAAGTTCTTCGCGTTATTCAAGAAGGAGGATGAAGGCACAAGAATTATGTCAAAGCCTCTCAACGTGTAATCCTCCAAATGTCGTGTTGGTCTTATTTTATTAATATGCCAAAAAATGAAAAAGAGGAAGGTAACGACCCATTAATTCGTAGAATTAATTCAACGAAATAAACCGTCCAATTAATTCAACGAAATAAACCGCCCAATTAATTCAACGAAATAAACCGCCCAATTAATTGGTGCATTAAGAATTTAAGAAAACGCGTGAGTTGACTTTCATAATGACAGGTTTTCGCGGGTGCGTTACTTAGCGGAAAGGAAACGGTGGGGCTCGTGCGGGCCCCACCCCACAAATATCCTACCAAGAGGGTAGGATATTTTTGGATAGCACCCTATCCGCATCAACTCAGCTTAAGCCGCCTTAACTGGCTTCAAGTGGCTTCCAAGTGGCTTAAGTGAAACAAAATAAAGTTTGTCGTACAATTATTTTATTTCTTAACTTTAAGCCCGAAAATAAAAAACCACACCTGAGCAAATGCAACTCCGGAAGAGGAATTTCTAAGAAAGTACCGGCGCTGCGATTCCATCGGTGCCCTCAGAATTCGATTCCGAGCACCGGTTCAAAAGTTAGAAAAACTCGCTCGTCCGTTTACTAAACTTACCCGAGCCAAACTTCGGAAAATGATTCCGGGCACACCGGGCCTCGGAATCAGGTGCCGTCAGAAACTGCGTTCTTGTAAAATTCCAAAGAAAATTAAGAAAAAAAAATTTCCTTGAAATTTACGGGTCTTTACATTACTCCCACCTCAGGGCTTTACATCCCCGTAAAGATACATCATAAACTAGGGAAACAAATGTGGGTACTGAGCACGCATCTGAGCCTCCCGCTCCCATGTGCTCTCCTGGAGGTTCCCGTGCTGCCATTTGATGCGCACTAGAGGAATCGATCATCCACGTAGGACCCGCTCCTGTCGATCCTCGATCTCCACTGGGTCCTCTGCAAAAGTCGCTCCATCATCCACGTCTAGATCCCCATAGTCAATGATGTGCGTCGGGTCGTGCACGTATCTCCTCAACTGAGATACGTGAAAGACGTCGTGCACCCAATGCAACTGAGGTGGTAGAGCCAGGCGATAATGCACCTCGCCAATCCTACTGAGGACCTGGAAAGGCCCGATGAAGCGTCGAGACAACTTTCCGCCTCAGCCAAATCTCTGCAAACCACGTCGAGGTGAGACACGCAAGAAGACGTGGTCTCCATCCTCGAACTCTAGTGGCCTCCGCCTCCTGTCATCATAAGACTTATGCCGGCTCTGAGCTGTCCTCATTCTCTCTTGGATGAGCTGGACCTTTTCTATCATGGCCCAGACCATCTCTGGTCCCACAAGTGCTGACTCCCCAGGGTCTATCCAGCACAAAGGAGATCTGCAAGGTCTGCCGTACAACGCCTCATATGGTTCCATCCTGATGGTGGAGTGGTAGTTGTTGTTGTACAAGAACTCCACCAAGGGTAGATGATCCTCCCAGCTGCGACCCAAGTCGAGGACACATGCATGGAGCATGTCCTTGAGAGTCTGAATGGTCCTCTCCATCTGACCATCCGTCTGAGGGTGAAAGGCGGTGCTCAGACGTAGCCAGGTCCCGAACGCCTCCTGCAACCCCTTCCAAAGCTGGGAAGTAAAACGAGCGTCCCGATCGGAGACGATAGACGATGGCACACCGTGAAGCCGTACAATCTCCTGAATGTAGAGACGCCCCAAGCTCTCCACTGAGCCCTGCTCTCTGATGGGCAAGAAGTGTGCCGACTTGGTGAGTCGGTCAACAATCACCCAAATGGAGTCGTGACCTCTGGAAGTGCGTGGAAGCCCAGTCACAAAGTCCATAGATATGCCGTCCCACTTCCACTCCGGGACCTCCAAGGGCTGTACCATGCCTGCTGGTACCTGATGCTCTGCCTTCACCTGCTGGCAGGTGAGGCACCGTGTAACGAACTCTGTCACAACCTTCTTCATGCCCGGCCAGCAGTGCTGTCGTCTGAGATCCTGGTACATCTTCTCCACTCCAGGATGTACCGCCAAAGGGGAAGTGTGAAATTCTCTCAGCACCTCCTCTCGTAAAGCGACTGGTACCAAGGTACGTCCTCTGAAAAGGACGTCGTGCTCTGCTCCGAGGGAGAAACCATCAGGTGCCTGTCCCAAGGATATCTGTGCACGCCACGTCTCATAGTCAGCGTCCCCACGCTGTGCCTCTCTGAGCCGCTGTAGAAGTGGAGGAGAGACTGTGAGAGACTGAAGGAAGGCTGCTCCGTCCTTATCCATGAAGGATATCTGCAAGGCAGCTAGCTGCTTTGTCTCCTCCTCAAGTAGCTGAATGCCCGTCTTCCTACTGAGGGCATCGGCTACCACGTTCCCCTTCCCAGGAGTATATACTATCTCCAAGTCATAGTCCTGGGGGAACTCTAGCCATCGCCGCTGTCTCAGGTTCAGGTTCTTCTGAGAGAAGATGTACCTGAGACTCTAGTGGTCGGAAAAGACTGTAAAGTGCTCGCCCATCAGGTAGTGTCACCATGTCTTTAGTGCGAAGACCACTGCTGCTAACTCCAGGTCATGGGTAGCGTAGTTCTGCTCATGTGGTATCAAATGACGTGATCCATAGGAAATCACGGCCCGCTCCTGCATCAAGACACATCCGAGTCCGGTCCCTGATGCATCGTAGTAGACTACATATCCAACTCCCTCCTCAGGCAACCTCAAGATAGGTGCGCTGGTCAATCTCTGCCTCAGCTCCTGAAAGATCTGCTGACACCTGTCTGAACACACAAAGGGTTTCCCCTACTTCGTCAAAGTTGAGAGTGGCATCGCAACTCTGGAGAAGTCCGGCACAAATCGCCAATAGTATCCGGCTAGACCCAAGAAACTCCGCACCTCCGTCACGCTCCTGGGTGGCTCCCAAGCTAGCACTGCCTCGATCTTCGCGGGATCCACAGCAACTCCTGCCTCAGAAATGACGTGCCCCAAGAAGTGGACCTCACGTAACCAGAACTGGCACTTCGAGATATTTCCATAAAGCTGGTGCTCTCAGAGTGTGTCTAGTACAACCCGCAAGTGGTAGGCGTGCTCCTCCTCCGTGGTCGAGTACACCAAAATGTTGTCGGTGAAGACCACGACAAATCGATTGAGGTATGGCAGGAAGATCCTGTTCATGAGGCTCATGAACACTTCTGGAGCGTTGGTTATGCCGAAAGGCATAACCAAGAACTCATAGTGTCCATACCGACACCTGAAGGCCGTCTTCTGCACGTCCTCGTCTCGAACTCTGAGCTGATGATAGCCTGACCTGAGGTCTATCTTCGAGAACCACCGTGCTCCCTTGAGCTGATCGAAGAGGTCATCAATCCTCGGTAGCAGATACTTGTTCCTCACTATCACTTGGTTCAAGCGACGATATTCGACACACAGTCGCAAGCTCCCGTCCGCCTTCTTGGCGAACAAAATCGGGGAAGTCCAGGGTGAAACACTGGGTCAGATGAACCCCTTGCCCTGCAAGTCCTCCAACTGTACCTGTATCTCTCGAAGCTCAGCGGGGGACATCTGATACGTTGGAGTGGATATCGGGGCTGTCCCGGGGTATAGGTCAATATAAAAGTCTACCTCTCTGCGAGGAGGTAGCCCTGGAACGTCATCGGGAAAGACGTCCGCGTACTGATCCACCACTACAGGAAAACTAGGACTCCGCACGTCCACTGCTCCTAGGATGAGACTAGCCAAATGATTAGTGATGGGATGTCCCCTCCTCTGCGAGAGTCCCTCCTGTGCTGCAAAGGCTCCCTTCTCGCCGGTGAAGGTGAACCTACTCCCGTCGGTGCGCACACATCACACCTTGCACCTAAAACAGTCAATCTGAGCATGGACTGTAGATAACCAATCCATGCCCAAGATGACGTCGTAAGGCCTCGACGCCGCTACAAGAAGATCCCAGCCGAAGCTCTCGCCTCCTAGAGTATACTCACACTGCCGAAACCAGTGTGTAATCGTCGAGTCTACTCCCGTAGGAGTCTCAAGCCGTAAGGATCGAGCCAACGGCTCTGTCGGAATCTCCGAGATCCGAACAAGGGCAGCGGCTATGAAAGAGTGACTCGCTCCTGTGTCTATAAGAACTTCAAAAAGGGTGGAATAGACATAGATCATACCTCGAATCATATCTGGCGCACCGTGGTCGTAGGCCTCCGCTGCCTGGAGCTGTGCCTGTCTCTGCCTGCCAGCTCCCTGTGGTCGGGGCGGACCTCCTGGTGGTGGTGGTGGCAGAGCCTCAAAGCGTCGCCCACCACCTGCTGCTCGGCTAGCTCCTCTACCTCATCCGCCTCCTCCCTACGGATAGCCACGGTCGACCCTCTGCCTCTACCTGGGTGGCCCCTCCACCGTCTGCTGCTCCTCGGTACGGCGGGTCGGGCAGTCACGAGCCAGGTGGCCCTACCCGCCGCAGGAGAAGCACTGCCTGCCTCTCGGAAGGCTGGCTCCGCGCTGTGTGCCCCGAACTACTAAGCCAGTGTCCTGTGGTCATCTACGAGAGGGTCTGGTCTGCCTGGAACCCTGAGTCATCCGTCGGCTACCTGCTGCCGAAGACTCCGCTACCTGCCGCCCTGTGGTAGGTCTCGCTGTGGACTCAGCCAGAAAGCTCTCGATCAGAAGGGCTCACTCTAGTACTCCTGCCTGGGTCAGGATGCTGAGGGAGATCAGCGATGCCCTGATCTCGTGTCTCAATCCCTGCTCGAAGGTCCGGGCCCAGAAGAAGGGGTCCTGCACCATGTCGGTCGAGTAGCGAGAAAGATCGGTGAACCTCGCCGCGTACTTGGCGACCGTCAAGATGCCCTGCCGCAGCTGAAGAAGCTCCTGAATGTGCACCACACAGAGGGTGGACGGGACGAACTCTGAGCGGAAGAGGCTCTCGAAGTCCGTCCAGATGAGAGAGGCCTCATCGTGCACCTGGAGCATCAAGATCCACCATCGTCCTGCTGCTGCGTGTAGTAGGCTCGCCGCAAGGATCATCATGAGGTCTGCTGGTGTCCTCACTAGCCTGAAAACTCGAACGCCCGCCTCCAGCCAGTCCTCGGCTGCCTGGGGGTCCGTCTCCCCATGAAACCTGGGTGGTCGCTGGCGCTGGAACTCATGCAGAGCTCCGAGGTGATGTGCATTGTCAGCGGTCGGTGCTGGAAGTATCGAGGGCTCGGTAGGTAAAGGTACCGCCGGTGCCTCTGCTGTCAACGGGCCCTGTACCGAGGCCTCGTCGCTCGGCGGGCTGTCGTCGCGATCTACTCTCGGAACCCTAGCTGGCTGCTGTCTTCGGGCCATCTTGAAAAGGAAACAAGTGCACCACGGTCAGAATAGTATACCTGGTGAGCTGACACAAGTAATCACAAAGAAAACTTGAAAACACACATGCAATCAATGTTTTCGTGCATTAAGTCGGAAATCAGAAATCAGGGTCCTAGTGTACAGATACGTCGGCCGCCGCACCAACACTGGACTCCCTGGACTGATAACCACACCCAATACGCTAAACACTATTGCTTAACATAGAAGAAAGATCAGAGTCTGTGGTAGAACCGACCACCTCTGATACCAATTTGTCACGACCCGTCCTCGGGGCCCGTGTCGTGACTGCCCCAAGCCCGCCATCCATAGGCCAGGGGCTGCCGACTAGCACCAAGGCGTAAATTCCAACAAAAGGGAAGGAATTTCCTTTGAAAAGTAAACAAGCACCACAAAGTAAGCAAGAAGAAAAGTAAACACTATGTAAAAACTGTAACAAGCTGTGCTGAAAGTAAAAGGGGCCGGAAATACAAGCCCAACTGTAAAGTGCAACTGAAAGGGAAAAACAGCAACTGAAAAGTAAAAGCCGCTACACAGAGCTGTCCACTGGAAATCCCACCTGAAGGGTGGGTACAGATAGCTCCATTGCTCCTCGGGTCCTGCCGTCCACTCCGAGAACATCCGCCTAGTGGTCCAACTCCAGGTACCGTCCTGCTCCGCAAGCCTCAACCACGATCAACGCTGTCCGTCGTCTGCAACCAACACAACGTAGTGCGGGCATAGCCCGTGCAGGGGTGAGTATAAGCTACTCAGTAGGGACCCCTAGACCCCCGAAGATCTCCCTAAATCCACAAAGGATAAACCACAACGAAAAGATACAATCACGAAGTAACAACCGACACTGCTTAGGTATATGCCCATACATATACCTAAGTCATCAATTCCCGTTCGGATCCAACATCCGAGACCAAGCACAACCCAGTCCACACAGGAAAGAAAAACGTATACCCACACAGGATAGCACAACAAAATCCACAAAGGAGAGTAAACCGTAAATCCACACAGGATAGTTCAACACAATCCACAAAGAGGAGTAAATAGTAAATCCACACAGGATAGTTCAACACAATTCACAAAGGAGAGTAACACAGGATTCAGCTCACACAAGTATACTTCTTCGGATGACGATAAAGATGATCACTAATCCATCTAAGTCGTCGGACCCACAATGGATCGATAGGTACTAACCCCCGAAAAGACCCACACAGGACCTGTAGGCACTGGCTCACACAGAACCGCTGAGTGCTGACCCACACAGGATCAGACCCACACAGGATCGGGCCCACATAGGACCTGTAGCACTGATCCACAAAGGATCACTGAGTGCTGTAGTCATCGCAGTCCACTAAAGATCTCTGCACAGTCGTCGTCGCAGTCCACTGAGGATCTCTGCATGGTTGTCGTCGGAGTCCGCTGAGGATCTCTGCACAGTCGTCACTGTCGGAGTAGCAGTCGCAGCCAGCTCTAGGGTTCCCGCACACAACAAGCTCGTTCGGGAGGGTCCACTCCACGAGCCGAGAGGCTGATAAATCAACTATCACAAAGTCCAAAGTTGATGTATCCAAAAGTTCCATATCGTCAACATGAACTCAACGTCACAGACAACACGTCAATCGGACGCCCAGTCTGAGAGTTATTGGTTTTTTCGTCCCAGGGGCCTGGTTGGTTTTTAAAGCAAAACCAACCTGACCGTACTCCATCTACGTCCAAACCTCGGGCAGAGTAATCCAAAATATCCGTCTCACTTAGAGGAATTCACCAAAGCTGACGGCACGTCAATCGGACGTCCGTAGCTCAAGATATGAGCGTTTCCGCTCCGTGGGCCCGGTTGGTTTCGTGTACGAACCAACCTGGCCGAACCCAAAGTATTCCAAAACCTTGAGTGCAATATACCGAAACGACCGTCTCGATCCAAGGATCGCATTTCCGCTGACGAAACGTCATTCAGAGGCTCTTAGCTCATGTTACGGGAAAAAGACCGAAAATGGTCCGAAGACGGGGGGTCCGGGCCCGGGCCGACCCGGCCCGACCCCCCCTGGGTCGGCCTAACAGGGTCGACCCGACCCGGTCCGGCCCGGCCGATCAGACCGGCCTGGCTCGGCTCGGCTGAGCGGCCGAGTGCTGCGGGGCGCTGCTGCCGCGGTTTGGAGGTGTCGCGGCCCCGCGTGGGGCCGCGCTGGACAAGCTGACGTGGCTTCTGCCGTGTCCCGTGCGGGCGAGCTGGACCCGCATGGCCGCGGGTCCGCTGGCCGCCGCCGTCACGGCTTCAGCCACGGCGGCCCTGTCCGGCGGCGCGCCGGGGTGCCGCCTGCAGCTTCCGCGGGCCACCGGAGTTGCTCCGGTGGTCTGTTTTCCTTCCCGTCTGCGCCGTTGCCCCTCTCGAGTTCCGTTCTTCACTACGGGATCATCAAAATTTCCTTGCGTCACGTTTTGTCATCGCCCACCAAATCCGTACAACCACGAAGAACGACGGAGGGTTGTCGGGCCGTGATCGTTTGGCCAGCACCCTCCGCGTTAGATAGAAACAACGGGAGAAATATTCAACACATGAAACAACAATTTTAATGAATTAAAATTGTTCTTATTGTCTGGGTTCTTCACTTTTAAAAGAAACGATCACTGGAATAAAATAATTAATCACAACAACCTCTACCTCGTCAAGTTGTTGCACGCGGGTTCTTCGCGGAAATTGATCGCCGCGGAAGGAGGAGATCGTCGTGTTGCGGAAGGCGTCGCGTCGTCGCGGAAGGGCATCGCGTTGTCACGGAATCCGGCGTTGCATCGACGAACTGAACGGACCAAGAGAAAATAGATTTAATTATAAATAATTAAATCCATGTGTTGTTATAAACCACAAGGAAGTTTAATAAGAAACCCGAGATCTCTTACCTCAAGCAGTTGGTGATCAGAGATCGGGGCGGGGAAGAACGTCTCGGATGAAGCGTCGTCAAACTCTGATGGTGACGGCGTTCTTCGCGTTCTTCATGAAGGAGGATGAAGGCACAATAATTCTGTCAAAGCCTCTCAATGTGTAATCCTCCAAATGTCGTGTTGGTCTTATTTTATTAATACGCCAACAAACGAAAAAGAGGTAAGTAACGACCCATTAATTCGTAGAATTAATTCAACGAAATAAACCGTCCAATTAATTCAATGAAATAAACCGCCCAATTAATTCAATGAAATAAACCGCCCAATTAATTGGTGCGTAAAGAATTTAAGAAAACGCGTCAGTTGACTTTCATAATAACGGGTTTTCGCGGGTGCGTTACTTAGCGGAAAAGAAACGGTGGGGCTCGTGTGGGCCCCACCCCACAACTATCCTACCAAGAGGGTAGGATATTTTTGGATAGCACCCTATCCGCATCAACTCAGCTTAAGCTGCCTTAAGTGGCATCAAGTGGCTTCCAAGTGGCTTAAGTGAAATAAAATAAAGTTTGTCATACAATTATTTTATTTCTTAACTTTAAGCCCGAAAATTAAAAACCACACCTGAGCAAAAACTACTCCGGAAGAGGCATTTCTAAGAAAGTACTGACTCTGCGATTCCATCGGTGCCCTCAGAATTCGATTCCAAGCACCGGTTCAAAAGTTAGAAAAACCCGCTCGTCCGTTTACTGAACGTACCCGAGCCAATCTTCGGAAAATGATTCCGGGAACACCGGGCCTCGGAATCAGGTGTCGTCAGAAACTACGTTCTTGTAAAATTCCAAAGAAAATTAAGAAAAAAAAATTTCTTTGAAATTTACGGGCCTTTAAAAATCATAAGAAATAAATCACATGCAATGAAAATATAACAATAAGATGAGGAAGTTTAAACTGAGATAATATTATCAGTTTGAATGTTACTTCAATGAAGCACTATGTTTACCCATTATAAATATACGTGGAAATTTTACTAAATTGTTAGAAATTAAACGAGAATAAGTATGTAATCTAGTGGATTTCTATATAAATTTCACATTAATCTTAAGAAATCCATCCCGGAACATTGTTACCACCATGATGAAGAAATCATTGATCCCATTGAGGGGGAGAAAAAATAAATTTGATGTATGATTATCAGTATTTTATAAAACATTTATGATTATAAGAGTGTTTAGATGTTGGGGGAAGATGTATTTTATTGCACTTCAACTAATCTGATAGTTTTTATGAGATGGATAAAAGATTTTTGTCTTAATAAAATTAATCATACCACCCACTCTATACAAATTTTTGAATGATATTAAGGAAATTATTGCATGAAATAAGTTTCATGGTTAACATTTATCACCTTGATTATACACTCTTGTTTTTTCACCGAGTTGTCCCATGAAGACTTAGAGTTCTTTAGTTAAATTATATTTGTTTATAAACTCATGTGGTGCTATTTTTCCCTTAAGAAAACTTTTCAATATTTTAAGATAAAGAAATATAATTTGAGTTGGCCCATTGGATATTATTTTCAATAAGGGGAAGAAGAATATGAAAACATCATATATGGATAATGTTTTGAGAACACATATTGGCTTCTAAGATGTTTGATATTTTATATCGATATTGATAAAAGGGGGATATTTTTGTACCAAAGTGTGTTTTATTTTATTTTTTTTGAATAAATAAATATGAGTTTTTGGTGAAGGTTAATTAAGAATTTTTGAGAGGTTTGTGAGAAAATAATTAAGTAACATTCCTTAAGGAGTGTAAGAATGCTTACTAGACTTTGTTGGGAAACTCTCCTTATAATTTTAGATGATTCTATTACATTCTTCAAGTTATTAATATAAGTGGGTACCCTATACCCAACTTATTTATGTGATTTGATTACCATTACATGTATATAGTTTGATATATAAAGTAATTTATCTTAGAATAATTTCATTGATACTTATGTATCCACTAAATTTATGGTAACTTACTTAGATTACATGTTTTATCAAAAGGCTATAGCAGTTCCACGCCTATAATTAGAACATAGAGATACCATGATAGTAATCTTAAACTTTTGTCCTATGATCTGTATACATCATGCTGATAGAACATAAATGATGTCTGAATATCTTGTTTTGGGGGCACATAAGAATTGAGACTTCTTCTCATAAAGTTTTCACTTGGCGATCTTGAGTAGATGAGATCATGAGGTCTAACCCACCAATAGAAACACCACATGTTTTAGGTGTTATTGGTTGTTCCTATCTACAAAAATGTATACTAGTATTCTAATTTGATATTATAATCAATGTGTAACATTTAATCACATACTTTTATGAAAGGAAAAAACCATGACATTGATGTCGCGGTGAGGTAGCTTGTATTGGGTGCATCTTTGGTGGCACGTCAATGGTAGAATGATCAATATAGAATTTTTCACTTCCATGTTTAGGAAGTGATATCTTGATCCAAGTTGATCAAAATCATAGTACCTTTACTAAATCCATGTCCATTGTAGAAGAATGGTATGCCTATTTAGTGGGATAAATGAATAATGAAGAAAGAATGGATGATGATGCAGTGAGTACATCCTGCTTTATGTGATATCGTGATACCAAAAGATTATATCACACATAGTGTGTTCTTAGGAAAGGTTTTCATATATATGACTATTCCTTATCTCTTTAGGGGCCTTGATGGGTTGCTGGACTCTACTCCTAATATTAAATTAGTATTCATTGCTATTAAGATAAATTCCTAGAGGGACACACACAATATCATATTCATTAGTCTACTATATTCTGATGAATAGGAATATAGGACATGGTGGGACCCACCATTGGGTTTGAGATGTGTTCGAGAATAAATATTCATCAATGAATAAATAAATTAATTATTATTCTAGTATAGAATAATTGTATTTTAAATTATTTATTAAAATTATTCAAAAGGTATTAAGTGAATACATTAAAAAATATTATACGAATGGATATTATATTATTATTCATGGTTTTTTTAATATTGTAGGAATTATGATTTGACTTAATGACATAGTTTTAATATGTAATATATTAATTATATATTAAAAGTAGGTTAAAAAATATAAATGATGTTTATGACATAGTTAGTTCATCATAACATGTCATTTATTTCTTATTTAGTGAGCGTTTTATATACTGGGGTTGGAGAACCCTTTCCTGGTGTTTAACCTATGCTATCTAAGTAAAGAGGGGCTCATTTTTCTAGAAATAATCATAATAAAGAATTTTAAAGATCCTATCCCCTTCTTCACACATAAAATATAGATAAATAATCCTTTTAAGTGTTCGATCCAAGAAAACCTTCACTGATTGAAGAAGTAGAGTAGTGGTGATCATTGTGATGTCAAAGTATTCATTAGAGGTCTACACTGGTACTCGAAATCGGATGGTCAATATTCGAATTTATTATTAAAGAAAATTTGGATGATCTAGAGGGGTTCGACCATAGACCATCGAAAAAATGATCATCATGGATGAGCTATAGTCGAACATATTGCTGATTTGAATTAGATAATCATTTATTTTAATTTTTTTACTTAATAAGTTCATGTGATATGCCCAAACCATTATCGTGGCTTAGATCACTGGAGATGATAAAGTTTCATCGCTATGACGATGAAAAATTTTAAATCCTCTATACACTAGCTTTCTCTGCATACCAGATTAAGTTAATTTTAGAATTAAATTAAATTTATTATGGGAAAAAATGAAATAAAATTATTTTAATTTAACTAATTCATTTAATTTATTTAACTAACCTCAAACATAAATTTATCAAATTTAAATTTTATTGTTCATTTATTTTATATATCGATTGGTCTTGATATGTGACCTACCTTTTTATGGGTTTTATTTTTTTAATTAATTATTACTAATGCGTGCAATTATTATAATATTTAAATAATTTTTAAGATGATCTACACATCATATTTCTTAATTTAGTTTGTATAAGGTCCCACAAATCCACAAACACACACATATATATATATTGATTCCCAATACCCCCTAAAATTCACATGATTATATTTTTACTATTGTTATGACACTGTAAGATGCAGACCATGACATAAGAGGTAGTTTTCAAGATGAGATGTGGAAACATTGGATTGGGTTGTGAGTTGCGATACGAGTCAAAAACCTATATAGGTATTATAACCCCATTTCATGGTTGATCCAATTAGTTTAAATGGAATGACCAATATTATATGTTCAATAATAATTGGGTGGTTTATTTCATTTATTCATTGTTAATTATTTTATGAATTTTCATGTTTTTGGGAAACACATAAAATAATAAACCAAAAATGCATAAAGATGTAATGAAAGTTTTTTAATGCTTATTCAGTTATGGTAATGGTAATATAGTATGAAAATATTTAGTAGAAAATTATTAAATTCATTGATAAATATCAAAAAATATTAATGTAATATTAAGTTGTGAACACCTTCCATGATTTATATTTGAAAAAACTGGGTTTATACTATTCTAATATTCCCTAGTTGAGGGTGCCTCCTATTATTGGGTATTTCTTCTATAAATGATGGGTTAAATTAACTAAATTTCGTATCAAATAAGTATCAATAAATATCTTGATACCACTTAAAAGAAAAAGTGTTAAGGTATTCAAGGATACATTTATGAGAATTTGGGACTTCACTAAACAGTTCAAGGAACCATATTTAAATGCAGTTGACTAGACTAGTTTATACCTTGGAAATCTTCGTGTAGTGTAATAATCATGTCTTGAACTATGTGGAGTAACTTTAAATATTATTTTCACTAGAATAATTAAGAAAAAAGTATTACAAGTATTGTAGTGAGGGTTAATAGGGTTTAAATAAATTGTGGGATACATTTAATGATTTAATTAATCAATAATTTATTAACTGAAATCATGATAAAAAACAAAATGATAAAAATAATTTGTAGATAAAATAGAAAAAAACACCACCAGAACATTATAACTATGATCGATTATAGATAAAAAAATATTCTAACAAAACATAACTTCTAGGAGTGGTATAGGCCCTTTCACATAGTACTAACCAAATAGAGGTCACTTTATGTGTCGAAGTACTCACTTCCTACTAAGTCTCCTCAGGTAGTAAGTAAGTCAGATAAAGAAAAACAAAAAATCATATAGATAATGAACTATATGTATAGTGTTTCATGTTGTCATATATTTCTAGTCAAATATAGAAAATTCATGAGGATGAATATTCCTACAATATACTTTCTCATCTCTAGAAGTTATACCAAGAGAGAGAAAAGAAAGAAAAGAATGAGATATCTAGTATACTTTGTAGGTGTAGGCTGTAGAAGGAAATCATACATGATCACTTGTACACAAGATTATTTGGTAAATTAAGAGTCTTGAATCCATTGGGTTCAATATAAACCATGAACTAACAACTAATTTAATTCTTCCCTCTTTACCACCAATATTTTAAACATTTATTGTTAATTAAAATATGAATAAAATGAAAAATTCTCCCATGTATGCTTTAGATTTAGTCCACCAATATGATAAGGATATGAATAATACAAATTATATAGTCCTTATAATGAAAAATTGAAGGAGGGGAAAGGATAAGGGGTCTAAGGCTAAGTCCATGTCAAAGACACCAATGCATTTTCCTTCCAAAAATCAAAAGTCACAGAGGGAGGGAAATGAGTAGGTGGTTGCCTTATTTTCATGTTGAATGAAAAAAACTAGAAGATGAATTATAGAGCTTGTAAAATGAATCAAGGAAATGATTATACATTAGTATTTTCTATCATTTAATGTAATCTATATTTATCTATAAGTTTGATATTGGATACAACATATATATTACACATTTGTATTCATATATAAGAATCAATTAGATTATAGAAGATTAAAAATGATTATGGGGATATCAAAGTAAAAAATGGTGTGAGACTACTAGAATTATATATGAGAGATTATAATCTTAATTTTCCTTGTGGTTTGATTCTTGTATTAAATAATTGTTATTATGTTCCTTGAGCTACCAGGAACATAATCTCAGTATCAAGTCTTGAAACTATGGAATTTTATTTCATGTTTGGAAATATATTTTGTCTAATTTATAAGTATAACATGTGTTATGGTATGAAAAATCATTCAAATTAATTTCATATACTTGAACAAGAAAATCCAATAATAAAATCAATGAAAAAACTAGTGAAAATGACTCATTTATCACCCCCGTTTGTCACTGCAGGCTTTGCCGTGTTAATGAGAAGAGTTTATAGAAATTTAATCAAGAAGAATTTTTAGAATCTTTTGAGTTAAAAACTATTGATGTATGTCATGATTTTTTACAAGAAAAATTACCAAAGAAACCTTCTCTAAGAAAGGATTGAGAGCTATAATATTACTAGAATTGATTCATATTGACACATGTGGTCCATTTATAGTAGATTCAAGGGGTGGGTTTTTGTAATTTATTACTTTTATTGATTAATATAGAAGATACGATAAAATATACTTAATTAGGTTTAATTTAGATTTCGTTCATATGTTTAATGAATAATAACATAAGGTAAAAAACTAGCAGTGTAATAAGATTAAGGCACTTTACTCAGACTGAAGCCGGTATTATCTTAACCAAGATTTAATTGATCACTTAATGAAGTGTGGGATAGTATTCTAAGCCACTCATCATTATAAACTTTATTGTAATGGTGTTAGTGAAAGGATGAATCACACCTTGTTAGACACGGTTATATCAATGATGATTAAGTCATTTATTCCATTATCTTTTTGGGGATACTTATTGCAGTCAATGGTATATACCATTAACTAAGTACGAACTAAAGCAATAGATGAGATTCTATATGAGTTCTAGTATAGAAATAAACCTAGTATGTCACACATACACATATGGGGATGCAAAGATTCTTTCAAGTTTATAAATATTGAGAAATTAGTACCTCGAAGCCCGAAGTGCATATTTATAGGATACTATAAAGAATCAAAAGTATATTAACTATATAACCATTCAGATAGAAAAGTGATTTTGAAAAACATTCCATATTTCAAGAAAGGTAACATATTTCCAATGGAAATAGTGGGATTAAGATTGAATTTTTTGAAGTTAATGATCCATATGAACAAGAGTTTGTATGGGAACAATCTCTATAAGAGATTGTGGGATATGAATTTTCTCCTGAGACATAATTACTACACTAGTCTACTTTATAGCTTAGAGAACTATACCAATATGGTTTTCCTGTCACTGATTCAAGTGACACATTACTCATAGAGAGTGATGAACCTATAATCTATAAGGAAGTAGTAGATTACAAGGATGATGCTAAATGAAAATAATTCATGCATTCTACGATTAATTCCATATACCAAAATAAATTTTTGATTTTGGTAGAACCTCAAGATGATGTAAAACCCATTTTGTGTAAATGGGTATTCAAGAATTAACTGGACATAGATGGTAAGGTAATTACCTAAAAGTATCGACTGTTAGTGAAGGGTTTCAGGAAATATAAAGGCATAAAATATGATGAAACCTTTTCACCAATAGTGATAATAAAATCCATCATAATATTACTTAAAATAAAAACTTCCATGATTATGAAATTTGGGAAATGGATGTCAATAATAACATTCTAAATGGATTGTTGGATGAAGATATCTATATGACTCAACCCATAGGATTAATTAATTCATAGAGTTACAATAAAGTATATAAGATGAAGAGATCCATTTATAGGTTGAAACATGAATCATAATAATTAAATGTTCATTTTGATGAGGCCATACAGAAATTTGGTTTCATCAAGAATGAAAGAGAGACATCTAAGAAGTTAGTGGGAATTCCATTATTTTCCTCATATTAAATTTTTATGACATATTAATTATTGTATATAAAGTACAAGTCTTACCGTTAGTTAAGAATTGTTCAAATTATTGCTTATTTATAAAAGAATTAGGTGAAACAATATACCTCCTAGGAATTAAGATGTTTTGAGATAGATATCAAAGGATTTTTGGGCTAATTAAAAGTACATATATTTTTAAGGTACTTAAAAGGTACAATATGAAACAATCCAATAGAGGGTTGTTTTAAATGTCATAAGGAATCAATATCGCTATGAACATTTTTCTACAAAGAAAAGAGGAGAATAGAATAATGAGTAGAATACTTTATGCTTCAATAGTTGGATCTATCATGTATTCCATGATATTTACTAGTTTTGATGATACATTTTCTCAAACAATGTGGGAAAATATCAAGATAATCATAGAAAGATACATTGGGAAGATTTAAAAACTATCCTGACATAATTGTGATGAATAAAGGTAATTTTCCTGGATTATAGATAAGATTATGAACTGTTATTAAGAGGATACACTTATTCTAGTTTCCATACATGTCATGATGATATGCAATTGTAGCCAGGATATGAATTTTATATGAATTGTGGTGTAGTGAGATGGAGAATATCTAAGTAACACGTGGTCACCAAATCTACAATAGAATCCAAGTATATATTAGCTTCTGATGAAGCTAAAGAGGAAGCATGAATATGTAGCTTTGTCTCAGACATTGGTGTTTTCCTAACTATGCTGACCCTATTCTAGTTTAAAATGATAATACTAAAGTAGTGGTGCTTGAAAAAGAGACCAGGTCACAATAGAGGACAAAGTATATACTTTTTATATATCATCTCTTGAGGGATTTTACTAAGAGAGGTGAATTCAATATTAAAAGAGTAGACATAGAGGATAACATTGTATACCCCTAATTAAATCCATATCTCATCTGAAGCATGATTCTCATGTGAGAGATACAAAGTTGAGAATTATGAGCAGTTGGCTCTAGTTAAAGTGGGGGTTTTGTAAGTTGGTTCCCTAGACCCATATAATTAATGTAATTTTAATACCATTACATGTATATAGTTTGATATATACATGTGTTTATCTTACTATAATAGTTTTGATACTTCATTGTCCACTATATTTATGGTAATTTACATTGATTACATGCTGTGTCGAAAGGTTATAAGAGTTCCCAAGATATAATGGTACCTTGAGATACCATGATAGTAATAATAAACTTATTTATTATGGCCTATATGCATCATACTAACATGAAAAAATTATATTTGACTGTTAGGTGTTGGGGGATCATAAGAAATGATACTTTTTCTCATGAAGATCACACTTGGAGATCTCAAATAGCTGATATCATGAAGTATGATCCTAAAATAGGAGAACCATATGTTTTAGGTGTCATTGGTTGTTCCTATCTATAAACATGTGTATTGGTCTCTTAACTTGAGATTTTTGTCAATGTGTACCATTTGATCATATACTTTGATATAAGGAAAAACCCATGACTTTAAAGCCATGGTGAGGTATCTTGTGTTGTGTGAATTATTAAAAGTATGAAATTGGTTGAATGATCAATATATTACTTGTTTCTTATAAGTTACAAAATTCATTTATTGGGCATAGTTGATCAAGATGGTGGTACCTTTACTAAATCGATGGACATGGTATAAGAAAGGTAAGAACATCTAGTAAGATCAATGTATAAAAAATCAAGAATGGATGATGAAACCCAGAGTGAATCCTACTTTATAAGATATCATGAGACAAATAGATTATATTACATGAGAATTGTTCTTCGGAAAGGTTGTCTTTGTTGTGACTATTCCATATCTCCTTATGGGCTTGATGGGTTTCTAGACTCTTCTCCTAGTCAATGAATAATATTCACTACTATCAAGATAATTTACTAGAGGGTCACACACAGTATCATATTTAATATACATCCTTATTCCGATGAATAAGAATATAGGACAAAGTGGGACCCACCATAGGATTCAATATGTGCCTAAGAATAAATGATCACTGATGAATAACTAAATTCATTATTATTCGAGTTTAGAGAAATTGGAGTTGATTTTTTTGTTAAAAATTTTCACAAGGTAATAAGTGAATATACAAAAAAATATTATATGAATGAATATTATTTTAATATTCAAGGTTTTTTAATATTGTGTGAATTATTTGTCATGTTAATGACTCATTTTAATCACATAATATATTTATTATATACTATAGGTAGGTAATACAATATAAATTTTGTTTATGATGGTGTTAGTTCATCATTATGGTTTATTTATTGATTATCTAGTGGGAATATTTTATATGGGGTCAAGGAACCATTTTTGGGTGTTTAACCTCTTTTATATTATCAAATATGAGTACATTTTCGTGGTACTATTCATACCCACGAATTTGAGAGTTGCTATCTCCTTCTTCCCACATCCTAGAGGATAAATACTCCTGTAAGGTTTCCGATCCAATAAAACCTTCACAGATCAAGGGAATAGAGAAGTGGTGATCACTATGATGCTAAAGGATTCATTGGAGCTTTTTGATAACACCAATAATTCTAGGATCAGTGTTTTCATGGGCTCTTGAAGCATGTTTTGAGGATCTCAATGGGTTAAAACTTGTATCTTTCGAGTAAAAATCATCAGTGAAGTAATGAAATTGAATGCGTTGTTGATTAAAACGAGGCAATTATTCATTTTAGTTATTTTATGCTTAATAAATTCTTGAATGATCCACAAACCTTCAAAGAGTCTTAGATCACAAGAGATGTTGAAGTTTACTCACTCTAAAAATGAAAATTTTTAAATCCCCAACCCATCACCTTTTTCTATATACACTAGTACCAATAGTTCTAACATCATGAATAATTTTATGATCTAATCCAAGTTTATATCAGTTTGTACAATGTTTTAGAAGTCAGTTTATGATTAATGTTTGAGTTTTAGGCTATTAGAAAAAAAATTGTACAAAGTTTCATAACGGGAATTGAATTAAAAAATAGTGTTCCATATGAATATATATAAGAAGTCAAAGGGGGAGATTGAGTTCTGAATGTAGGCAACCAATCACAAATTTCTAGATGAAGAGTTCTAAATGCATTTTATCCAAATAGAAGAACAATATGGAGAATTTATTAATGGAAGAAGGTATGAGTAATGAAGTTCATATAAGTAACTATATAGTGATTGTTTAATTAATCTATAACCCTAAAAAATTGATTTACAAAGTTCTGATACAAAAATGATAAAAAATAGAAAATAGAGAAGTTTTAATAAAGTGATAAGATAGATTGTATATACTATATATTAGATGAAATCCAAGAATAATACCAGACATATATATCAATGATATTGAAATGGTTTTAGTTCAATTGAATAAACATTAAAAATATCCAAAAGGCTTATATTTTCTAATGTCATTTGCTGGATAAATGTGAAGATGCTCCAAGAAGACAAGAGATTACAAAATTTGTGATAATTCTTATTGGTATCAGATGAACGATCATCAGACAGTGGTACAAGATGTAATCATATAGATGACTGTATGAAGAACTAATGGAAAAAGATATGATACTTCATCGAACAGACATATTCTGATTACATAAGATGATGTAATATTGTGATATACATTTTAAAGAGAATTTGTAAGGTGTAACATCAGACATAGTAGTCCTATTAAAGAAAATGGGGAGAGATTAACTAAAAATAGAAGATCAAAGGATATTCACATAAACTATGTAAATTACATAACATAAATATATTAAGTTGATATTAAAAGTTTATTATCTTGTAAAGGATAATGAATTTTGATTATGTTCCTTAACACTGAGTTTTAGGATGTTTGTAGAAAGTGGAAGTTCTCAGGAAACTTCAGGAGTATTTGAGAATGTTCTTAACATGTTGATAATATCTGAGTAAAATTTAGTTTAGTGATAAAATACACTTAGGTTACCACAAATTATATTTTGAGAGAACTTATATAAATGGGGTGAAAATTAAAACATTATAAAACACTGTACACATATATAAAAATGTTGACATGATGATATTTTTGTTGAAGATTGAGTTTCTAATCAAGTTAACTTTTAGGTTGAAGAAGAGACACTAGACTGATTTCCATTGGTTGAAGAAGAAGAATTATGAGTTGCCAACTGAGTTTCTACTTAGTCAAATAAGAGTACATTGTATAGAGTATCTTTGATTAAATATCTAGTATATGGAGACCCAAAAAATAGAGAACCATTATATAGATGTATACTGGACGAAGTCATTAGAAAGAGTTGCTGAACATAGACCACCAGAACAAATCACAATGAGAAGTATCAAATAGAGACAAACTAGATGAAGCCAATAAAAATAATAAATCTAGATGAAGTTGATCAAACTAAAAAATTTAAGGACATTTCTCAAGGATGTTATGGAAAAGTTTATAATGATTATATTCAAATATTATAAATATCTAGAGGAAGTTTCAAGGACAATTGACTCTTAAAATATTTTTTGAAGATATTGATTTTTTCACATAGGATAATGTGATATAACTTTCTTGTGGAGGAAGATAATATCCTTCTACAGTAAATAAGAAAATAAGATTGAAAAAGATTGTAGCTGGGGTGTATAATGAGTTTCTAAAAAGGCTTGCTGGTTAGGGTGTATAACCAACTATGAAGAAAGAGGATACAATTAGGATAGTTGGTGGGGAGGGGGTATAACAAACAATGGAATGAGAGATAATTACTTGGGGGTAGAACTAGGTTTAGTTAGAGGAACAATTGTTGGGGTATAATGTAGGTTCCAGGCATAGTGGAAATGTATTTTGAAGCTATGAAAAACTCAGATTTTAGTCTTAAATATCACGTAATAATTTATTTACATGATCATGATATCATGTGAAATAAAATCTATAGAATAATGGAAAACATTACAATTCCATAACATGAGGTATATAATCTTTACATGTAATTTATAATTAATTTATAAGGAGATAAATAATTTCCACAAATTGAAACTCTACTTTTGTTGATGGTTTGATGGAATTGATTACATCACACTGTTATTGTAATGTAGGACTCAAGTTAATAATACCTCTAGTAGTTATTCAATAATGCACTACAATCTGTGATCAATGTTGTAAAATCATTTGGTTCTAGCCTAGATGATCCAAATCACTTGTGTTATTCATGGTTGACAAAAAAACTTTTCATCTCAAAGAGGGAAAACACTAGGTAGTCTCTTGAAGACACGATAGACGGGGAAGCGATATTTATTTATCGAAATATAAATATCTCTCTATATTTATCAATCAAGATATATATCTAGATATATCTATCTATATATATCTATCTAGACATCTTTATAGATATATATATCAAGATATATCTCTAGATAACTCTCTCTTATCCGTTTTTCACACCTAAAAATTCACTTTAAGAATGTGATATATTTAAATATAATTAGATATTTATTATAGTAGGTTTAGGGTTGGAAAATTTCACATAATCCATTAACCATTTATAATATTCTTAATTGACCCCATTTACATCAATAGTAATAATATTATTATTAATCACCTGAAATGTGGAACACATTAAGAATATAAATAATTATCAAATATTTCTAATTGGACCATAAAAATCTATCATCTTTCCCTTATTAATATTTATTGATCCTCTAATAATTACAATTTAATTAAATACATGTTACTTCATTATTTTTAGGATAAATATAATAAATATTATATTTTCTACACTTGAAAACTAATTTTTATTATTTATTATTTAACTCAATTAATTCATTTGAATAAGTTGTGATTAAATTATGGAGTCAACCAAAACAAAATAAATATTATTTATTATAACTTATTAAATTCAATACCTAAATTTAACTAATATTGCAGATACACTTCATGTGTAACCCTCTAGGACTCCTTCTCAGTAGAATTAAGAATAACCACCTAATGTCCAAGGTTAACATCTAAATACATTCCAAGGAACCCATAGATAAATAAGCTAACGTCACAATGACATCCAACTTCTTATGAATGCTTACATTGTAAAAGAATCTCTTTATCATGATATCTTTAATCATGTAGGTTGCATTCCGGTTCCATCAACCTATATACATTATTTATCTTTCTTTGAAATTATGGAAATGTAATCTTCTAGAAAACACAATGTACATGTATTTATGTAGGTAGTTCTATTTGATAAAAGGGCTGGGGATATCAAATTCCATTATAGGATAGAAGGGATAAATCCTTTCTCACATTACCCCTTAATAGAGCATCACTCGTGATGCACACAACATATCCTACCTGGCTGCAGACATATTTTCTCATTTTTTCCAACAATATATCAAATTATATGATTCGTGATATCCATTAATGATAATATTAAAATCTAAGGATTAATACACATGTCCCAATATAGTAATATCCAAGGACACCTTGAAATATGGATTTATTATTTGACAGGTCCGTTCTTATAACCACCTATCTTGTAGATTACCGAGGTTGAACAACATGAGAAGGTGTTTTAATGTATTATGAGATTTTACCCATAATAGAACATATCAACTATGTCCAATAAGAAAATATCATCCATCTATAGAACAATATTCAAGAATAATTTCATGCCACCTCTAGGTTCTCATTATAACGGGGAACTACTATAACCTTTCTATGCGACATATATTCTTAGGATATTATCACATAAAAATATAAATGAGAGAAAAAATAATAACATGACCAGAAAACTTCATTAAAACAAGTAATCAAGTACTAAACAGGTTGATTCTAGGGCACCAACTCCACAACCTCCCACTTTCACTAGAGATAATTGATAATAACTATCAATCCACTATTTCTCATTTGATACTCATTACTCTTATAAAATAAATACTTGATAAAGGGGTCTTCCATTATTTCCTCATGGATACTCTACTCACCATAAATTCACCTCATTGAGAAAAATCCCTAAATAGATAAAACTTCTAAAGTATATGGTTTTTCCATTGGTCTGACCTTTGATCCTTAGAGAGATCCACTCATGTATTGTTATCAAATTAAAATATGATAGGGTCTTTATTTATAGGTACCATATTAATATATTGGACAAAATTTAAAGTCTTTACTACTTCCTTGGCTTCATTAAAATCTATTAAATACTATAACTCCACTAGAATCAGCAACAACTGAATTCTTTAAACTCTTCTAGATCACATATCCCCTGTTGAGATAAAAGATATATCTAAACTATGACTGCAGATCATTATGATCTATTTGAAAGCTAGAATATGTATAAACCTTGGTGACTAGCTCTTTATATTCTCTACACACAAGGTACATATCCTTAGTTCACCTTATATATTGAAAGATATTCATCAAAATAGTCCAATTCCATTCTCCCAAATCTTCTTGATATAGGCCTACCATGTTCAAATCATAAGAAACATTAAGACTTGTACATAACATGTAATAAATGATATATCATATTACTGAAGCATATGCGATATTACTCTTTAAATATATATTATCTTGTGTATGAGGACACATTTTCATGGAAAGATGTACACCACATGGAATTGGATCTAATCCCATATTAAATTTTTATATACCAAATATCTTCAGTATATGATCAATGTATGTAATATAACTTAATCCCAGAAACCTCTTGGATATATCAATCATATTCTTTAACCCCATAATGTAGGATACTTCACCTAAGTCCTTCATGGAGAATCACTTTACCAACTATACCATAACCTATTGTAAGAATGGTATATCATTTAAAATTAGTAATATGTCATCGAAATATAATACTATGAAAATAATAATACTCCCACTAAAACATTTTTAAACACATGGATCACGTTTTTTCTTCATGAAACCAAATTTATTTATGGATTCATCGAACAAAATGTTCCAGGACATGGATTCTTGCTTTAATCTATAGATAGATATTTATAAATTTAATACCTTTTAGAATTTCATGGAGTCATAAAGACTTTAGAATATGTCATACACACATACTATTAATGTTTCCCATTAAGGAAGGAAGTTTTGACATCCATTTTATAAATCTCATAGCCATGGTAAGCTACTATAAAAAAAAATTCTCATGGATTCAAACTAGAAACTAGGGAAATGGTCCTATCATGTTTAATTCCTTGATGTTTTCTAAACCCTTTATCCAATATCCATGATTTATATGTATTCACATTACCTTCTATGTGAAACTTTCACTTGAATACCCATTTAAACCCAATAGGGTTTGGATCAATTGGTGGATTGACCAAAGTACAAATTTGGTTTTGAGATATAGAATCTATCTTATAATTCATGGATTCTTGGAATCTTACATCTTATATGCTCTCTACAGACTTATTATAAAAAATTTGATCATCATTTTTAACCAATAATGAGTCACCATCATCAACTATTATAAAAACATATCTCTCTGGTTCTCTTAACTCTCTATCACTCCTATAAAGCACTTGTGTTTCAAGAATATCCTTTTTCATGGGGACTTGTGTAATCAGTTTCTCTACAAAATCTTATATATATTGAGCATCATATTCATTGAATTCAATATTTCTACCACTATCCTCCTTGAGGATGTTCTCATTCTTAAGAAAAATGGAATGTCTTGCTATATTTATTTATTTTTTGAGGGGTTTTATAGACAATATCCCTTTTTTTCCTTGGGATACCCTATAAATATACAATTCATGCCTTGGGGTGCTATTTTTTCTATACCTTTACTTAACAGATTCCTTACATCCCCATACATGAACATGTGACAAAACAAGTTTCTTTATACTTCATAACTCAAATGGAATACTGTTTTATTCTTTATTTAGTACTAAGTTTAGTAAGTATAATTTTGTCTATAATGCATATCCAAAAAAGGATAATGGAAGACTTGTGTGACTCATCATAAAAATTTGTATGTACAATATGGAAATATTCCTTCTTTCAACAACACCATTCCACTATAGTGTATAAGAGAGAGTGAGTTGGGATAAAATTCCATATTCTCATATAAAGTCAATAAATTCTTGGTTAAGATACTTACCACCTCGACCTAATCGATGTTTCTTTATCTTCTTACCATGGTGATTCTCAAACTCACTCTTGAAATCTATGAACATATCAAAGGATTCATACTTATACCTTATTAATTATATATGACCATACATGGTTATTTCATCCGTAAAAGTAATAAAGTATGAGTATCCACCATTAGAATCTACTTGAAATGGCCCACACACATCACTATGTACCAATTCTATAATATTCATGGACATTTTACAATGGCCACTTAATGTTGGTTAGTTCATCAAAACTTTTAAAAAAGAATTACATATTTCAAGTGCATTAAGATCAAAAGAGTTTAAATAACCATCTTGATAGATCATTATCAAATAATTATCATTTATTTGAAAATCTTGAAGATTCCATAACTAGGTGTTATATGATTTACTTGTATTTGTTTCATTATAAATTTTTAGTAATTTTTTTTGTAATTTAATACATAAAGAAAGTTATCCAATTTTGTAATACCATACAATATAAAATATTTTTAATAGTAGAAAACTTTATTTTCAAAGATGAAAATAAATCCATCCATATAAAAATAATAAATATAAATAATGTTCTTAGTAACAGTAGGCACATAATAAAAATTAATTAAACCCAAAATCAATCCTATCGACAACATGAGATGGTAGTCTCTAATGGTTAAAGAAGCAAGTCTCACTCCATTGGTAGACTATAAATATACCTCATCTCTGGTAAACTTTTGATATCTAATTGGTTATTCTATTTAGATAAAAATTTAACCACCATAGTTAGTATATATTACCCAACTTATAGATATGGAAATATTACATGAAATAATTAACATATCCAAATATTCCCATTTCTTATTTGGATAAATTAAATTAATCTTCAAGTGACCCTACTTACCACATGAATAACTAAAAGTATCTTATTTCTTTCCTTGCATCTAGATCTTCTTATTCTTGTAAATATGGTTCTTTGAATCCTTAGACAATGAATAAATCATCAGTGCCTTTTGCATGTTCTTAATCTTCTTATTCATTATAAGGATAATGAGTTTTTCACTCCCCATGTATTTATCAAATTGGAGAATAAGTTTAAGAAGTTATGAAAGTTTCTTCTCACTATTTCTAATATTATAATTCATAATAAAACTTGAGAAGGTTTAGGGTAGTGAGGATAAAATGAGATCTATGTGAAAATCATCAGGGATCATACTACCCAAAAATTTTAGGTGCTTATTGAAATGTCTCATATTTATCATTTATTATTTTTAAATATTATATAGATTAATTTTGAGACCAGACGCTGAGAAGACATGCGATTATGAGATCTGGTGTGTCCGGAATAAATGTTTGAAATATATTAAATATCACTCATGCATGGTATTACTTGAAAAGTGTAATATATTTTAAAAGAGTGCCTAGATCAGAAATATGAGGATGTTATTGAGTTCAGAATTATGGTTTTACTCTAGGCATGACTTAACATTGGTCAGTGCAGGTCGTTTGTGGAAAATTTTTCACCGACGTAAGAATGAATAAAATAGTTTGAATAAAACTATATTGTTTAGTTTATTGATTTATTGGTTGTTTATTGTTTAAATAAACTATTATGAAAGAATTATAGGGTTATCCTCATAACACTAGAACCTATGGAGGACCATTAAAGAGAGCTCTGGAAAATCCTTTTCGATAAATGATGAAGAAATTATTGATTGACAATTGACGCTCCTCAGATTGAATGGATCTTACCTAAATTAATGAAATAGTAATAATTATTTATCATTGACCGATCCAAATAAAGTAAGGGCATGTGTTTCAATTTTTTTATTCCCAATTATTGATTTCTATGATGAATATGGACCAATCAACAAATAGATCATCCCATTAATTGATCATTATGTTGGATGGGTTTATTTGTGGGGTTTATTGGGATATTTATTCTTGGATGTTGATTATTATTTTGTATTTATAATAGAAATGAACCAATGTTTACATGAACATAAATTGAGGTTCATTCCATTTGTTCGTATTTGTGGTTTTCTCCCTTAATTCACTATTCTTCATGATGTTCTTTATTTTCCCCACAGTTCGATGGTTATTTGAAAAATCAATCATTACACATCCGATTCTTAGTGAAATGATCTGAATTTGCAGATCCATCATTGGAATGACTCAAATGCAGTGCAACAGTGGTTCTAACAGTGTATTTAATAATGGTTAGTACCGATTTTTTGTTCTTCAATGCATAAAAAATAAGAAAGATGATATTGATTTTCAAGTAGATCGAGGTCCTAAAAGTAGTATATCAGTGATGTCATGGATTTTGTGAGGCCCACATTTAAATTTCCTAGAAAGGCACAACCAAAATGGTGGATAGAGCGATAATGAAGACGATTGGATCACAAACCAAGGATTTTGAAAAATACCAAGCTACACAGCCTGTAATCTGGGATTAGACATCGTGTGGGTCCCCTTTGGTGGTGTATTGGGTTCTGAGTAGAAGATAGGTCTCACATGGCCTATGTACCAGATTACATGGCATGTAGTCCCTCCCTGAATACTCAACATTTACCTTGGGAAGTACACAAACACAAGGTGGACTACATGGCCAGCCTGCACGATGTGTACTCCCCCACACATACATGGGTTGGAGAAAGTACATGGGATAAGCTGTGTACATGCACACAGGTAGTGTACATAGGATTCCTACACTGCGTGTACTAATACTTGGACATAGTTTCAGATACATGATACATTTTATATGATTAGAACCTGGGGTCAAGGTATATAGTGTGTACCCCTACGAAACGCCATGTACTCTTTTCTACAAGGCTTGAATCCATTATGCTATATATTTTAGACAAATTTCCTTAGGGTTTGTTTCCATTATCATTTCCTAAATGGTTGTTACAAATAATTTCCTACACCGAGGATAAAGATCCCTTCAACATGAATTCTTGGATAGAGTTATATATTTATTTGTTGGTATCACCACATGGACCTGGCTGTGATCCTCATATGTGTATCATATACATTTTAGACTATCAGTGTATCTTTATCATGGAGAGACCTGACGAGCAGTACCGCTCGAACATACACCATCAGTGCTATCAGACACATGAGTGTGTTCTCCTAGATTACTGCTTTATATAATCTTCATGGAAATCCTAAGGCTGGTATACTATGGTTGTGTCTTACCTCTAGACTATGTGTCTTTTATTAAGTATATCATGATATTATTGTTATATAAGATGTTAACATATACCTATGTAGAGATGAATATACTTTAATTTAATTTATTGTTTTATGGTCTTGAGGTGTCCTACTGAGTATTGTTATAGTGACCCCTACATTAGATTTTCCCACACGTGTTGTTTCTTGTGAAGATGATGGAACTTTTGACGGAGTCTTAGGAGGAACAAGACCATATGGTTCTTAGTGAGACTAGAAAGACCGAGGTGTGTTCCTATGACTGTAGGTAGTAGTTCCAGTACCGTTACTATCAGGTGTACTTGTGTTACAAGATCTTTGCGAAGGGATTTTATTTGGACATAATTTCATTCCTTTATTTCCCATAGAACTCTAGTTGTGGGATATAGTTGTATGCATGCATTGTTTGTTTAGTTTTTTTTACATTTCAACATTTTTTGGGTTTGGGGTTGGGTGTGTTTGTACAGGTACATAGGAAATGCCTCCAAGGTTATTGATATGAATACTTGGTGCTAGTCACCGTCATTTGTCCTATTTGAGGTGGGATTGGGGAGTCATGGCATGATCCCTATTGGGATATATCATAATAGAGTTGTATCAGTGGAGTCTGTTATACATAATAATTGGGAGTCTATGATATTGGTTTGGAACAAATTTTTTTAGTGTTTTGAGTTCGACTTTCATGCAAGGGACTCCAGTGTTAGTGTGATGGCCAACGTATTCATACAATAGGACTCTGATCACCTTCTTTTTGACTCAGTACTTGATAACATTGATTTTAGGGGGAAACAATTGTACATTCATCATATAGGAATGTGTTGTGATTTTTAATTCCTTCTAGAGACAGCACTCTAAATATACTCATTGATCTTGGTATATCTTCTTTACTTTTAGGATGACTCCATGACACATGACAGCTAGGATTTAACAGATTTATCATTAGGATGACCCCCTTAGTGATGAGGCTTTGATACATGGGGTAGTTCCTGAGATATTACCTCTAGGTGCTTCACTAACCATACCACCACCTATAGAGTAGCACATGGTACCCACAATACCAGTGGATGAGATGCGCAGGATGAGAACACTTCATGAGTTTAATTGGAAGAGAAACCTCAGGTTCCATGGAGATCCTGACCCATATGAAATTGAGGATTGTCTTGAGGTGGTAACCTTTGTTTTCTATCTATTTAGGATACCAACAGATCAGATGGTGGTCCTGGATGAAAACCTTATTCAAGTCTCATCAGGACGATGGTGAAATTTGGTTACCTAGAATTATGATGAGAAGACTATTTCATGGATTGAGTTTGAGAACCTCTTATGATAGGAGTTCTTACAAGTTATACTGAGGGATGTACATATCCTAGAGATTCTACAGCTCCAGTATGGAAGCATTTCAATGGATGATTATTCATTGAGGTTTACCAATATTCCTAGGTACTCAATGAATATGGTGGGAGATTATTTCTCCAGGGCTTAGACAATTGAGGTAGGTTTGAAAAGATACATTCATTCTAGTGTTATCCCTCTATGAATTACTACCTATTCTGGGAGTGATAGAGTGATATTTTGTGGTTGAGAGTTTCTTGGATGAGTAGAAACAACTGATGATAGTTAGTAGTGGGAAAGCATGAGTAGATACCTAAGCAGTAGGGAAGCAACATCATTCCCAGGGACATGGAAGTGAGAGACAATTCAGGTGGAGGTCCTAGGGTATATGATCTGCATTTTGGGGATCACAAGTGGGTTCAATCAGGCTAGAGAGATTTAATGCTACTTATGTGATGACATGGGACATCTCGCTTGAGATTGTCTGACCCACCGTACAACTAATAGAGAGATTGTGGATAGACCACCAAGGAATAGAAAGTGGTAGAAACAGACAGATCCGTGGGGTAGAGGATGTGGAAGAGGAGTTGGGAGAGTAGTAGGAGGTGGTCAATATTTCTACATGTTACCACCACCACCCCTAGGTGGTCCACACTAGGCTTAGAAAGCTGGAGGATTGAAGTGGGGACAACTGTAGGAGATCAAGGATTATGACCCATGGGCTCCAGGAATTATTTTAGGTATTATCTATATCTTTTATACTTTAGTTGTAGTACTGATAGACTTAAGTTTCAATCATTCCTTTCTCACCAGATAACTTGTAAAATACCTAGATATTTTAGTTAAACTATTGACTCAACCCTTACTCTTAGAAACAACTACTAGAGAATACTCAGTTATCACAAATGTATGTCGATAGTGTGACATGACCATTGGAGGTGAGAGTTTTTGTTGGAATCTATTGGTATCTGTGTTGAGGCCTTATGATTTCATTATTGTTATGGACTGATTATCTATAGTTCATTCTCAGATTTACTATTTCAGGTGTTTGTTGTGGTGTGTCTACTGTGACAAAACCAGGTTTTCCTTTTTCATTGAAAAAGAAACCAAGATAGTGCATGATGGACTAATGAATAGGATGGTGTACACGATTACTCATGAGTTTCATAGACTAACACTTGGTGCAGTGGATATTATGAGTTACCAATTTCCTATAGTGGTGGAAGAGTATGAGGATGTCTTTCAATAATATGTTCCAATTTTACCTCCCCATCGTGAGATAGACCTACGCATTGATCTACACCGAAAGATGAAACTGATATATACACCAGTGTATTTGTTGTATCCCACATATATTCACTAGTTGTGGGTTACTTTGTAGTATTTTTAGAGGAAGGGATTTGTGAGACCTAGTTTTTCATCCTGGTTAGCCCCAATTTTGTTTTCCAAGAAGCCAGAAAATAGATTTAGGTTGTGTGTGGCCTTCCAATGCTTGAACCGGGGGATCATGAAAAAAGTATCCACTAACGAGTATCGATAACCACTTTGACTAGTTGAGAGGGTCCTGATGGTTCTCGAAAGTTGAACGTAGATCGGGCTATCACCAACTCTGAGTACAAGATAAGGATATATCAAAGATGAAATTCAGATGTCGCTACAATCACTATGAGTACTTAATGGTTCCCTTTTTCATGATTAATTCCCCAGAAGTGTTCATGGGAATAACAAACCAAATATTTCATCCTTACTTAGACTGGTTCATGGTGGTCTTCAATAACACTATCCTTGCATACTCGACATCCTAGGAGGAGCACGTGATACACTTATAGAAGGATCTTGAAGTACTCTGAGAGTAGCATATTTATGGAAAGATCTCAAAGTGAAAAGTATAGATTCAGGTGGTTCACTTTGAGGGACATGTTTTCTAAATAGATTGATTGGCAATGGAGTCGACCAACGTCAAGGTAGTGTTATCATGGGGGAAACCTAAGAACATGATTAATTTGTGGATATTCCTTGGGTTTGTAGTCTATTATCAAATATTTATACCTGATTTATTTAGTATATCCACACACAAGATAAATTTGACTTGAAAGGGGAAGTCATTCATGTGGATAAAAAGGTTCTGGTAAGATTTTTAGTAGTTTAGGTAGAGTTTGATGAGAGAACCAATCTTTATATTTTCAGAGGAGGGTGTCAAGTATGTAGTGTTCTATGATGCATCACGAGCCAGGATTGGTTGTGTTCTGATGTAGAGGCAAGTGTTGATTGCCTATGCTTTATTCTATTTGACACCACATGAAAAGAACTATGTGACCTGAGATATTGAGTTAGCAGCAATAGTCTGTATTTGGAAGATGTGGCGGCACTACATAATAGGTGAGTGGTT
The DNA here is from genome assembly GCA_963277665.1 of Viscum album. NCBI lineage: Eukaryota > Viridiplantae > Streptophyta > Magnoliopsida > Santalales > Viscaceae > Viscum > Viscum album. Next base: position 368,885,285 of record OY728131.1, read on the forward strand.
TATTTTATAATTTGATCACAATGGTTTTAAGTATATCTTCTCCAAGAAGGATATCAACATGAGATAGAGCCAATGAAAAGGCTTACCCTAGGACTATGAATTTGAGATTATTTAAACTCTTGGTAAGGGGAACATGGTAGGAGAGATTCTCTTAGTAGGAGATCTATTTTATACGTGCTGAACAAGGTTTTAGAGCAGTTAGACTTGTCATAATTATTTTTTATGGATAGAGATGGATCATCTTACATCCAGTTTATGGTTGTAACCCCTTCGCTCTTATAGTGAGTCGGGGATGTAAAAATTGAGGATATCGACTATGATAAACTATATGATCAGATGAAAACATGGAATTATTTTTATGGATATTAAAAAGGTGGAGATAAAATCATTATTTTTAGAAGATTCATAGTGGTACCCTTGAAATTATGAGAGAAGTTTCTAAGAGAGTTTCACACATCATCTTTGGTGGTGCATCTAGATATCAAAAGGATGTACCAAGACCTACGACATCAGTTTAGTTAGCTAGGAATGAGGAAAAGAGTTGCTGAGTTTATCTCTCGATGCCTTACTTGTTAGAAAGTGAAGGCTGGGTACCAAGTTCCAGTGTGTTAAGATCAACCCCTTGAGGTGAAAGAATGGAAGTGGGATGGGATATATATGCACTTCATTATAGGATTACCATGCACATCAAGGGGACACAATTCCATATGGTTGATCATTGACTGACTCACCATGTCGGCCACTTCCTATCTATATGAGAGTAAAGTTCAATAGAGATCTTAGGATGCCTATACATTTATGAGATAGTCTAAATAAATGGAGTTCCATAAAATATTGTTTTTGATCAGGATTATTTATTTACATCCCAGTTGTGGAAGGGATTACAAGAGGTGTTTGGGACCTAATTATTCTTAAGCATAGTGTTCTACCTGAAAACTGATGACCAGATATATTAGACCATTCTAGTTTTAGAGGACATTCTCTAACATTTCATGTTAGAATTTGACCATATTTGGGAGGATCACCTACCACTAGTGGAGACTATGTACAAAAAAAATATACCATTCCCCCATTAGTATGGCACCATTAAAGGCTTTGTATGAGCAAAACTATAGGTAACCAGTTTGTTAGACTGACCCAGGAGAGTCAACACTCAAGGGCCCAAAGTTGGTGAGAGCTACAACTGAGAAGGTAAAGATCATACAGGAGTAGATGAAGACTGCACAAATCCATAGAAAGTCTTAAGTAGATAGGAAATAGAGGGCTTTGGAGTTTGAGGAAGGAGACAATGTTATCCTATGAGTTTAACATCGATGTAGGTTAATGAGATTTTTCTAGGGTGGTAATAAATCTTTGAGGTTCATCATCCCTTTCCAGTTATTATGTAGAGTTTTTGATGTGGCGTACCTGTTAGTTGTACATCCATAGTTTGACCAGGTACATGATGTCTTCCATGTGTCTTAGTTGAAGAGTTAGTTGTGTGAACCATCATACATTATCCACTGGGGAATGATGTACATCAAGGATAGTGTGATTTTTAATGAGTACTCACTGGATATTGAAGATTGGAAGAAGATGATCCTTCATGAGTGATCGATTAATTTGGTGTGTGTCCAATAGTGGCATGATATTCTCCAAGAGAGAACATGGGAGCGTGAGGCTTAGATTACTTCCCAGTAACCACATCTTTTTTTGTAGATTTTTTGGGTGTTTTGAGGGAATAAAACCCCAAGGTTGGGAGAATTTCATGTCTCAGATTTTCTCTATATTATTTTTAAATATTATATAGATTAATTTTGAGACTAGTAACTAAGAAGGTGTGTGATTCAAAGAGGCGGTGTGTCCATAATAGATTCATGAAATATATTAAATAGAATGTACTCATATTTATCCAGAAAAAAGTTTATTATTGTATAAAAGAATGCCCAAATCATAAATTTGATGGTTCTATTGAGTTCATAATGATAGTTTTAACCTTTTCATGACCCAACATTGGTTGACATGGGCCATTTGTTAAAAATTCATTGTGAGTGAAAAAATGAATAAAATTATTTGTATAAAATTATTTTATTTATTTTATCAACACATAAACTATTTAATATTTAAATATACTATTATGTAAAAATTACAGGGTTATCCACATAAACTTAGAACCTATGGAGGACCATTAGAGAGAGCTCTAGGGAATCGGTTTTGACAAATGACGATAGAATTACAGATCTAATATCGACTCCTATGATTTAATGGATTTCCTATATCATCAAAATAGTAATCATTCATCATCAATATCTAATCCAAATCAATATAGATCATGTGTTTCTATTTTTTTATTCCCTATTCTTGATTTCTAGAATGAACTCAGACCAATCAACGTACAGATTGGCCTATGGATCAATCATTATGTCGGGTTGGTTTATTTGTGAGGTTTATCAAGATATTTCTTCATGGATATTGTTTATTTGTTTGTATTTATAATGAAAATGAACCAAGATTTACATGAACATTGATTAAGGTTGGTTACTATTGTTTAAATTTTTTCTTCTCTCCCTCGATGGACCGTTCTTCATGATGTTCTTAGTTTTTCTCTATGGTTCAATGTTTCTTTGAATGATCGATAATTGGACATTCTATTCTTGGTTTAATGATTCGAAATCATAGATCCAACATCAACATGACTCAATGGTGTTGTGATGGTGGTTTCTATAGAAGATCGAATGATGGTTAGTTCCAATTTTATGTTCTTTAGTGCGTAATGGAGAATGATGGAAATCTTGTTTTCTGAGCGGATCTAGGACCTAGAAGTGGTAGATTGGTAATGGAAAGTCTTGGGTGAGTCTCCCATTGAATTTAATAGAAATTTTTGACTAGAATGGTTTCTATAGAAACAAATAAGATGATCGGAGTGCGGTCTAGGGATTCTGGAAAATCCCGTAATACATGGAGTGTAATCTGGGATTACACGACGTGAGGGACCTTATACCAAAAGTAAGGGTTTTGGGTTGGAGATAGGTATCACAAGACATGTGGCCTGACTTAAAAGATGTGTGGTATATCCTTGAATACTTGATATGTACCTTGGTAAGTACACAAACACGGGGTGGACTACACAAACAGTCTACATGGCGTTTACTCCCCACAAAGACATGACTTAGACCAAGTACACATGCTAAACCATGTATTGACACATGGGTAGAATATAGAATATGACTACACGATGTGTACTATTACATAGAAACGGTTTGGATGACATGGTATGTTTTACACAAGCATTACCTGAGGTCAAGGGACTCAAAATGTACCTCTATGATATGTTGTATACTCTTTTATACAAGGCTTTAGTCCCTTTTCCTCTATATATTGGACAAGTTTTATTAGGGTTTTTCCCCTTATTATTTCCCTAAAGGTTGGTATGAATCATTTACCACTCTGAGGACTATGATCCCTTCAGCAGGAAATATTGGATTCCCCTTTGAGAGGCTCGAAGTGGGATCCTCTATTCATCTTTATGCCTTAGGTGGACTTCGTAGTTTAGATGTGACCAACCCTACATGGGTGCTGATCTTCTACTTCGCAGATCAGTCCATATTGAATTGTTGGTATCACCTCATCGACTTGGCTATGATCCTCATCTGTGTATCATTTTATCATCAGACTATTAGTGTAATTTCTCATAGTGAGACTTGATGAGTAGTACCACTCAAAAGGATTTCATAAGTGCTATTGAACTCAAGAGAGTGTTCTCCCAGATGAGTTCTTTGTGGAATCTTTGAGATAAAATCCTAAGGCTGGTATACTATGGTTGTGGATTAAATCTAGTATGTGTGTATTAGATTGAGTGTATTTGGATATTATTTTTATATGTGTTATAGAAATATACCTATGTAGAGATAACTTCACTTTACTCTTCTATATTGATTTGTGGTTTTGGCGTGTCCTACAAATTATTTTTTTACTCACCCCTACATGGGCTTTTACAACTCATGTCATGTATTATTAAGATGATTGACCTTTTGATAGAGTCTTAAGTAAACTTGGACCAGGAATATCTTAGTGAGATAGGAAATATTGAGGTGTGTTTCTATAGCTATAGGAAGCATTCCCCGTACCTTAACATTCAGGTTATATTTGTGTTATAGACTCTTTGCGGTGGGATTGTATTTGGACCTATTTAATTTAATTTACTTCCTATCATACTTTGGTTGCTCGATATAGTTGTATTCATGTATTGTTTGTTTAGTTGTTTTTACATTTCAACATTTTGTGGGATTGGATATGTGTGTGTGTGTGTGTACATGTACATAGGAAATTCCTCACATGTTAGTGATATGAATACTTGGTGATAGTCACCACTCCTGGTCTATTGGAGGCGAGCTTGGGGAGTTACGACATAAGCCCTACTAGGATGGGTCATGACACTCAATGTAGCCAATCATCTTGACCATATGAGACCCAACTGGCTGAAAATCTCCATGCTTCTACATGAACAATGAATTGGAGTTCTCATATCTCTATGATCTCACCTTCTATATATCATAAATGTGAGATATGATTCTATGCACATCCATTTCCTTATGTTTATTTAAAAAACATTGGACATGGTGGATAAAATGAAGCATTATAATTATATAGAATCATCCACACACCTCAAATATGGATATGCTTATTCCTCATTATCCTATTTTGAAATGGACTCAGTAAGTGGGGTTTCAAGAAAATTCAATTTCTATTCGTAGTGTTGTATAACACACAATCACCTACAAAATTCCTATGAATTTGTGTCAGTGATAAGGTTATCCCTATCAAGTATGGATCATAGTTATATTTTCAGTGTTGTTTGATCCCACATTTATACAAATTAAGAGAAAACAATTAGTAGTTTTTTGGATTGAAAAATTCTATTAATAAATTTAAAATGAATTAAATTCCATTAATCTCTCACTAAATTTCAAAACCTAATATCCCTCACTACATGTTTTGGAATATATTATCTCTTAAATATTCTAGTGGAAAGGATCCATATTCCATTATCATAACACGAACTTGGTCTCATAATGATATTTGAAGGGTTTTAGGTAGAAGTAACTTTCCAACTATATTGACCCACAATTCCTTGATCCATTGATTGAACTCCCCAATCTTGAAATCATGTTTTAATGATTTACTTAACACTTTAACCTTAGTTACACCAAGTCCTTATTAAAAAGTAAAACCATGACATAGGCCGAGTAAATTCAACTAAAAAATCACATTTTAAATTTTCCATGATAATTGAAAGTACCCCAACATGTGTTAGTCACACACTTTGAACTATGAGGTATTTTTAAATTAATTAATGGAAGGATATAATAACTTAATATTTTAGTTAAGGGATCTTTATCTACTATTAATAAATCATATTTTACCTTTTAAATGAATTTTTTAATATTATGTGGATAGTTATTAACCATGTTTAATACAATATTTACATATAATTAGATTAGATTATATTTTATCTTGCTTGTTTGTTAATTAATTTATTAGGTGACCACATAACATTCAATAAAATAAATAATTGGCCCTGAAACTGATATAAATAATATATAAGTGGTATGATCATGATACTATCTAATGGTTATGTAATCAAGAATATGATAAACTGCCCCTCAAAACTAGGGGAAAACACACCATGAAGCATACCTTGATTCGTGTTGCAACATTCGTCCTTTTCTCTTATATATCGTGTTGATTGATTTCACCTCAACTCCTTGACTCATACCATCTCTACTCTCCTAGGAGTTCCCTCCTAATATAATATTTTACTCACACATAGGCAAAGGGATCCAATGGATTGGATAAAGGGGGTTTAAATTAAAGAAAATGTGATAATACAAACCCTTAAATAATAAGGGATGGGGATGACTCATAGGAAATCATTTTAATTTAATAAAAATAAATAAAAATAAAAAAAATCACACACAAAGGGATGGTATAATGTCATGATCATCCACAAATCAACATGAAATGAGAATATATTAAAAATATTGTTAATAATTACTTTGATTTATTATTTAATTAAAGTAACAAGACACAAAATAATCCAATTAATTCATTTTAACATAATTTCATCCAAAATTCCTTTAATTTCCATCATCTATAATTTTTTTAAAAATTAATCTCATTTAAAATTAATAAATGAAAATAGTATAGTCGGAGTAAATATCATGTGCTCATTAAAATTTTAACTTGAAAATTAATTTAATATATAATTGTTAGTCCTATGACATGGTGGGTACTATTAAATGAAAGACACGTAGAAAAAATAATCAGTTGGTTTAAATATACATTTAATTATTCTTATTGAGAATTTTTTTTAGAAAACTACAGATAGAAGACTGCACAACGTTTACTTATATTTTTATAATGTCCATAGTATGTTAGTACTGATGTCATGTATCCGATACAAAACACACGTAGGACAAACCGTGTACTATCCATCTGATTGTTCATTTTTAATCATTAAATGATTAATTATTATATTATCAAGTATGAAGAAAATAAGGGTTAGAGATGTCAAATTATGAAAAAAATTAACTAATATAAAATCCAAATACATTCAACCAATAGATGAGTAATAAATAATTATAAATTAAACATGTGACCCTTAAAAACCACTTGTAGGTTTCAAACATAGTGAAAACATATTTTGAAGGTATTACCAACTCAGTTTTTAGTATTAAATCACATGTAATAATTTATTTACATGATCATGGGATCATGTCCAATAAAAATAGTAGCTTTATAGACTAAATTAATACAATAGAACTAGAGGTAGATGAACTTCACAAGTAATTTATAATTAATTTATAAGTAGATAATGAATTAACTAAACTTGTAATTATACTTTTTCGATTATATGAATGAATAGATTTCATCACACCATTGTTTCACTATACGATTCAAGTGTAGAATCCCTCTAGTAGTGATCCCCAAGTACACAATAATCTTTGATCAATGTTATCGAATCACAAAGTCTAAGCATGACTAATCCTTATCACTTTCTTTGTCCATGGATGACAGTATCAATTTTCTTATTAAATATGGATAACTCTTAGTTCCCTCTCAAAGACATGAGAGAGGATGAAAGTGATATATTTAGATATATCTATCTTGATATATTTCTAAATGTCTTTCTAGATATATCTCTCTAGATATATCTATATATATCTTTCTCTTATCCATTGTGCACACCCAAAAACTCACTTTAGGAAAGTGCTATATTTAGATATAATTAAATACAATTATATATTTATTATGGTAGGTTTAGGTTTGGAAAATTTCACATGATTCATTATGAATTTCTAATATTCTAAATTAAAAACATGTCTATTCATAATAATAATATTATTATTATTAATCACATGACATGTGGAACACATTAATAATATAAATAAATATTAATTATTTATAATTAGACTATTTAACTCTGTTTTCTTTCCCACATCAAAATTTGTTAATCCTCAAATAATGTGTATTTAATTAACAAAATATAACTCTATTATTTATATGATAGATATTATAAATATTATATTCTCTAAACATACAAATACAAATTTATTATTTATTATTTAAATCAATTTATTCTTTCAAATAACTTGAGATTAAATTATAATGATTAAATAATCTTGAATAAATATTATTTATTTTATCTTATTAAATTTATTACTTTAATTTAACTAATATTATGGATACACTTAGTGTGTGAGCTTCTAGGCCACATTCTCAGTATAATTAGGTGCAACCTCTTAAAGCACAAGGTTAGCATCTAGAAATACATCAAGACATTAATATATAAATAAGTTAATGTTTCATTGATATAAAACCTCTTATGAACAATTACTATGTAATATAATCCCTTTATAATGATCTATATAATCAAGAAGGTTTCGTACTGATGTCACCAACCTATATATTTGATTTCTCTTTCATTAAATTTATATAAACGAACTCACCCAATGAATGCCATGAAAATGGATATATATATATATAGTTATATTACATTAAAGGTCATAAGATATCAACTTACACTATAGAACAGAAGGAAAAAATACTTTATCACATTATACATTAATATAATATCACCCATGATGCACCAAATATAACCTACATCTCGATGAAAAAATTTCATCATGGTTTTCATCACTACATCAAAGTGTGATAGTCATGATATACATTAAAGTTAATATTAAAGTATAAGGATCAATACATATATCCTAAAATTGGAATATCCAATGAAACATAAAAATGTGGATTTATTATTTTATTGTTATGTTCTCATAACCTCATATCTTGGAGATTACCAAGAGAGAACAACATGAGAAGGATAATTAATGTATTATGAGCCTCATACCTCTAATATCATGTATCAACAATGTCCCATTAGAAAATATCATCCATACATAGAACAAGATTCAAGAATAATGTCGTGGCACCTTTAAGTTATCATTATAGTGGGGACTCTCTATAACCTTTCAATGTGATATATATTTTTAGAACATTATAAAAAAATATCATGTAAATAAAAAATAATAACATGACAAGAAAATTTCATGAAAACATGTAGTAAAACACTAAATAGGTTGTTTCTATCACACCAACTCTAACATGTAGAACCGATTAATACCTGTGACTTTTCAATCATGTAACGATATTAAAAGAATTATATAAGGGGAATAACTAACATGGAAAGGCATAGGTATTTGTACCAAAAATAGAAAATATAATGTGATGATCTATCTTTATCTTTGTTTTATATAAAAGGTGATGTTGAGATTTATAGTAGAGTGGATCATAACTCTAAAATGTTTTCATAGGTTAAGAAAGTATCCTTATAATGTTAAGAAACATTCTTATTAATAGAAAAGTGATCACTGATTCAACCCATATTAGTTATCCTAAGTTGATCCAAGGGAAAATCACTTTCAATTCCACTAATATTCAATTATTTGTTCAGAGAGAAAAATTACACTTTCTCTAGATGTCAAGAAATTCATTGTTTACAAGAATAACCATATCAAACATTTAAAAATTATAATTTCTCATACTTCCTATATTGGATACTGAGTGAAAGAATATATAGAGTCTATAATAAAAAACATAATAGAACTATTAAAACTCAACAATAAACTTATTTTATTATCTAAATTAATATTTTTGGATACACTTGTAGAATCATATATTTCAAAATTGAATCTTTACTCACAAAAAAATTTCATTAGATGAACATTAATCCCAAACCAGCAACATATGAGACCACCTTCCTCCAAGATACTACAAATACTAATTAGTATTCCTTTTCCTTTCATTTTATTCCTTAATGAAATGTAAAATAACATAAAATCTACCCTATAGGCATTTCTAATAGATTTTTGGATCTCCTTTCACTAAATTTTCTTGATCAAAATTATATCCCTAATGTTTTCAAATACTAAGTCTATTTGAACACTTGAATTACTCATGGTGGTAAACATAATATCCCATGACTCTATGAGTGATTAAATAAATCAAAACACCCATTGTAGATCTACAAAACTTACCTTCATCGATTCCAACTGACTTCAAATCATATTGAATTCATTACCATGACCAGTTATAAAATTTCATTCCAATATTATCATTCTAAATATCCTCTACAATATACACATACTATTAATTATTATTTGATTATCATATATATATAACAAAGATATTTTATAATTTCATTTTTTATATTCAACTCATATATACTATAATCCATGTTTTTGGATAGTGGCATCTGGATTAAGCCTAATATTTTTATATCTCATTCTTTCTCATTGTTCATTTTCTATCACTTATGGTTTGTTTGTAATCAGTCGAAGATAAAGACACATCTATTCTATAAAATCCCTTATCGCTATCTTATTTAATTCAAAATCTATTCCATATAACATCACCACCAATACCATACCCTCATCAAATTCTATTCCTTCAAAAAATATCCAAATAAATTATGAAACATGTAAGAAGGATCACGAACAACTTTTAAGAGTTATTCTATAAGGACGAGGTTGTAATTATGATACTAAATTGAACTTGGAAACACCTAGGAGAAAATTTAGTCATATTAAACTTTGAACCTAAGCTTTGATACCACCTTTTGGTTCTAAAACCTTTCAACTAAAACTTATCCACTAGAAATTTCACAACGAAAACAAAGAGTGAGAACCATAAAATAAAAAAGTATACCATGATAATAATGTATCTAGAACATAAAATAATATCATTACATAATTAAATACTATGAAACAAATAAAAACAAAAAATATTATATCTTTTGAAAGAAAAAAATAGAAACAAAATAAAATAACAAAAAAATATTTATGTGGTTCAAACCTACTCTACAGGGTGAATTATGCATTACTTTTATTCAATAAATAGAATCTTTTTACCTTGTTGATCATTATATCATAAAAAATTATCATAAAATAATATTTATAGTATAATTGAGTTGGTTCAATCGATTTCACTACCTTACAATGTTTATAGAGATTATTACCACATTGATTCAATATTTAATGGTATATCTTCTATTTGTTAAAGACATAAACTACCTAGACATATCCTTCTATTGAACAATGTAAGCTTCTATAAACTCTATAATAAATAACCCTATATGTACTCTTAATAAATCTTATGTATGATATAAAATATCAAAACAAAATTTATTTGTGTCTCTTCACTTACCACTTACATAATCATAATATTTATTTTAATTTTTATACTCATTGTTACACTACTTTTGATCTTCCTACTTTTATATTTCTATAAATTTTCATTGCCACTCTATCATATCCATTCAAAATTTGGAAATTAGACTTATAGAATAAGACCTTATATAAGTTCTAATCACAAAGCATGAAAATGTATTTAAAATGGAAGAACTTAATAGTGGACACACCCCTACTACCCAATGAGTAATTGGATGAAAATGGATCTACAACTGTTCCATTATCACACTCTTCAATTACACTACCATTTCACTATACCAAATGCTTCCATTCATAATGGTTTCTTAGTGATAGAAAGTAATTTTTTTTTACCAAATATAAAAACTATATTTTTCTCTTTTATAGGATTTTATATTTACTTGTTTTGAGTCACTAGTCAAACAAATAAGGCACTAAAAATTAGGGATAAAGTAAAAATTAAGACAAATCATATCTTTGATAACATCCAATTAACATATTTTATCATTTTTATTAGGTTTAGTTTTTCATAATCTAAAAAATAGTATATAATTCAAAAATTAATTCAATATGAATTTAGGTAATTCTTAATTTTATCAAAATAGGTATCATACCATATATTTAAATTATCCCTAATACCATATATAAAATTTCACAAACATAATATCATTAGTGTTGTATTGTGACATTGAATCAAAGTATATGAACCTCTCATTATGAATTTTAAGTTTCATTCATGAAATATTAATGACATGTTTTATATTATCAAATATATGTCTAAGAATAACCTCAATCCATATAATAGATTGATGTAGTTATAATTCCATTATCTTAATCAGTATTTAATCATTATTATACCTTAATTATTTTAAAAAATTATATCCAAGAAATAGAGTCATAAAATATTGAAATCGAAGAATAATTTATCTTAAAAATGTGTATAAATCAAAGAACCATACCTAATCACATTGATTCTTCAATACTCTAGTAAATTCTATGACTTCAGTGGTGGCCTCCCTTTGAGAGAACATTTTAAACCTTTATTTCATGAAAAGTAAATCTAAGTATGAATATATAGAGTGATTTATTTAAAAATGTCATTTTGAAATAAATATATTATTTATTTAAAAACTATAACCATTATAATTTAAAAAATATATATATGTTAGAAAATTTTCCAGTTTTCATCTGAAAGGAAACTCCCCATTTTTAATTTATCAATAAAGTATGTTTCTCAATTATACTCATTGATGTTAAAAAGATTATAACATTATTATTTTTACCCACAAATCATCATTTCTCATAAAAATTTCAATAATGATCAACTAAACCACCATAAGACCCCATTCAATAAATATGAGTGTTGATAAATCTAATCAAACTGAGAGGAGTGTAAAAATCCATGTATAAGAAAAGTCTTTCTCAGAGGAACCCATATTATTATAAATATTTAAAGTTAGAAAACTTATAAAATAGTTTTAATTATGATCTTACCTACACCAAAGCTCCTTTAAAAATCTATATTTTCATAAAATAAAAAACACCAAAACCATTTCTTTTTAGTGATAAAATAATAGTAGTTAAGAAATATGTCAAATCAATAAAATAACATCTTTGATTGAAATAGATTAAGTATCCATTAATAATTTATTTAATAAAACATTGAATAGATCACTAGTGAAATAATTAATATTGAATCCTATCAAGGTAGTATTCCAATTAACACCATCCTTAGTCATAAGTACCATGCTTTAAGAATTCAATTTTCAAGATATATGAACAATGATAAGACTATATCATTAATGATCTATAACTCTAATCTTGAGACCCATACACTCTATACCTGAACTGATCAAGGAAAATATCACTCATACCTAGAGTTATTAATCCCAAAATTAGAAATACATTTAAATCTTGGTGTTTTAATCATATCCATGCTCGCTAGAAATGATCATGGTCAACATTACAAGTCCTAATATCTTATATCCACCACGTACTAACTTTTTCCCAAAACCAAATAGTCTTTGATTCCATTTTGTAGAATACCAACCCAGATTACCTAGATTGGTTCTTGAGATGGGACATCACAGGCACTCAAGTGTGTTTCTCCATACATAATAGGATACTAACAAGTTGTGGGATCAAAATATAAACATGCATGGACTATTCCCTAAAATAACCCACATGGATCATGACTAAACCTATTAAAAAAACATCATAAACTATTTTTACACCATACATACCAACTTATAAAAACATAAAATAGGGATCTAATTATGGTTTCCCAAATTATATTTTATAAAATAAAATATTTATCATGATTTATGTATACAAAATCAAAATAGTTTAATGATATGAATCACTATATATACATGACTAAATAAATATTCAGGCGCTATAAATGTTACATAAGAAGTAAACAATTTAAATAAAATACATGGTCCTATATCTATAAATTAACACCATTGTCTTTTATTGACTCCTCAATCTATATAACACTACTTAGTATGAGTCTTTCTATAAATCCAAGTTGGTACTGGAACCTATAATGATCTATGGAAAACTACTCACACACAATAAAACCAATCATGTGTATGTAGGTTTGGGGTGAGTCTAATGACCTATTATCAATAATTTCATTAATTAACCAAAATATTGTAATCAAGTGTTTTCTTGTGATATTATATGGTGACTGCCACTCACTAAACATATCATATTCATACTCATGAGAACATGATAATAGGATAGGTCTCAACCTATCCATTCAAAATCATTATACACTCATTAAGTAATGGGAATATATAAATCTTATTTATACTCATAATTAATGAGTCAATCATATCATCAACATCCCAAAGGACCTTTTGGTCATATCGCAAAAACATAAGAGATATCTCATCTCTTGGACCTTATCATGTTCATCTCACAAATTCTCATAAGTCAATCTTGGACCAATTAACCCTATAGTAGTTCTTGAAACATCCCACATACCATTTAATTTTATGAGGAATAAAACCCATTATAAGAAAATAGAGTGTTATTACTTTAATTTGATACTTCAAATAAATTAAACACACATTAATTAATATGAAGGGTTATGATTTAGGCCCACAATATAAGAAAATGGTCCTACTGATAACAAGTTTATATATATATATATCCAAATCTAGGGAAAGAAACTTTAATAAAAGATCATAATAGTACTATATATGACTCTAAAAGTAACCTCTAAACATTGATTCAACATGTATGTATCTGACCCTTGGAAATGAGTTTTTTAATAGTGGTATAACATACACATATTTGACCCCAATAGTAATCATCAAAATCAGGGATGACATTCATGTATTAATACCTCTAACAATGGTCCACTTGTTAGAAGGTCAGGATACATATATACATAGATACATACATACATAGATACATACATACATAAATACATACATACATACATACATACATACATACATACATACATACATACATACATACATACATACATACATACATACATACATACATACATACATACATACATACATACATACATACATACATACATACATACATAGATCTATGAGTAGTCCTCAAAATCATGGGTGGAATCGAAGTATTCATACCTCCACAATTTTTCTCCAAATAATGTTTCAAAATAAAGATATCTAACTCCCAACAGTGAACATTCATCACATCATCAATACATGTTGGATTATGTTATCAAATATTCATGATTTCAAAAAACACATTAATTATAGTCACCTAAAACTATAACATCACATGTATTACGTATTCCCATATTCTATGCACAAACCTCAACCATATTATTAAATCCCCATCATATAAGGAATAATCACTCACCAATAAAAAAGTTGTAATGCCTCACCCCAGAAGACACAGAAACAGTTCCCCAAACTGTCACACCATAAGGCCTTAAGCACACATCCCCATATACCAGAGACTACCGACTAGTGACAAGGGCGTATAGGTTACTATAGTGATAATATGAACTCATTTCAGAGGATATATAATAGTAAAAGTAATGATAAACATGTAAATCAAACCAGATAGGCATCACATATAAATAAGGGAATGTTCCAATAAATTAAAATACAATAAAAATTATATAAAAATTGTTATGCAATACATGTAAATGTTAACCAATGGGTGGATCATATACAGGAATATAAAATAACAAAAATAAAAGTAAAAATTCAACTCTTTAAAACTTTTCCCAAGTAACGATCGGTCCTATAGCACCCTGAGCTTTTATGAAATATTTTTTTTAAAATAAATTTAATTTATTTTATGTCTTGCATTACATGAATCACCGATTTCTAATGAATTGTAATTTATTGTTAATATTATTATTTAAACATAAATATTATAACATAGATATTAAATATAGAGGTATGAACAATAATAATAAAAATTTAAAAATTAATTATAATGGTTTTATATAAATAAACCATATTGATAAAAAAAGTACTTAATTTTTTGTAAAGTCTTTATATATTTCAAAAATATTATTTTCTTAAAAAATGTTTTTTATTTTTTTATGAAAAAATAGTAAATGTAAAATTTTCATCATTTTGAAAATATATTAGAAAAAATAAACTAAAATTTTGAAATCTAAAAGTCAAAATTATGTTTGAGTAAATTTTTTATAATTTTAGAGAAAGATTAATTTCTTGATGAATAGTAAAAAATATTGATTTTTATTGAAAACTTTCATTTCATTTACAAAATTTACAAACTATATTTTTTTTAAAGATGATTTTAAAAGTACAATTGGTTCAATTATATATTTATTTTTCCACATCATGATATTTTATTCAATTTTATATTGTCTTTTTATATGATAACATTCCATACTTATGAAAACATTCTATTTAGAAAACTTCTTTTCCGCCACATCTGCGATTTTGATTTTAAGTTAAAATTTAACACTTCTATGAATGGAATTTTTAAAAATTTATTCCATATTTTTAATGAAAATAATTAACATTTTATAATAATTTCAACTTAATTTTTGGCCTAAAGGAATATTAAAAAGGATAGAAATTAATTACCACGGTTAATGTTAAAACAAGTTTACTAGAGGTTAAACTAAAAATATGAAGGGTAAAATGACATAGATTATTTTAAAAAACTATTTATGGAAAAATATATACCATAAATCATATATAGATCAATAATGACATGTTTTTTGATCATTTTTTAATTTTTAAAACATGGGCACCCATTTTTCTTTTCAAAAATTCCAAGTATGTCTTCTCCTCCACTTATAAAATGGAACCCCATCTTCTCTCCTCTTTACACTTCCAAAAAAATCGGTTCATCCAATAACTACCCAAAATAATAAATGAATTACCCTAAAAAATTCTAAAATTACTTATTTTTATTTGGAATTCCACCTAATAAGTATTTAGGTGTATATCTAAGGGGATTCTCCCAAAAGAGGAGGTTTGAACATGTGTGACGGAAGTTGAGACTTAAGGTTAGGGATTTTTTCCACACTTATTTTTTTGAGACACATTCCACATTCAGCACTTTTTTTATTTTTTGTGATTTTTATAATTAAAATTAATATCTCTTATGATTATTATTATGAAAGATATGGGGATTTATATATCCATCTAGTATTTTTTCATAGGGATTATGATTAAAAGGTTACTAAAGTGGTAAGGGTTTCATATTATAATCACATTATTTATTTGATTTGTTTATGATTATTATTACAATGACGAGATCTAATGATATTCCTCTCAATAAAATAATGAATTTTTTCTATGTTTCTTTCTTGAAATTAGTAGTTTCCTTTCTTTTTACACTCATTATATACTCAAGATTCTAAAAAAATGTTTTTAAAGAAAAACAACATTATTTATATCTTCAGTTGAAAATAATTTATATTTTATTTCCATGTTTTCTATTTTTTTAAATAATATATTAAATAATATAAATTTTTTTATTAAATAACTTTTTACCCATGTTTTAATTTTTACAAAATAGTTTAAAATAAATCTTCTTGTAGTTTTCTTAATATGGAACTTTTTGACTTTTTTTATTCTAAAAATGTGAAACAAATCTTTATTTTAATATGTAAAATAAGAGAAATATTTTCTTCCATCATGACCACTCATTTTTTAAAATATTACTTTATAATTCCCAAGTATTTTTTTGAAGAAAATTATTTTCATAATGTTTTGTGAAATTATAGTTTTAAAATTGGATTTTCAAAGTAAGAAGGTTTTTTTCCTCAAGAAATATACAAAGTGATCTTTCAAAATCATTTTACATATAAGATGATATAATTTAATGTTACTCAGTATTTAGTAGGGACATGATCAAAGGATACCATCCTAATGATTTCTCTATATGTTTTTTGATTATGATAAAAAGATATTAATGAAACCTATTTCTTTTCCATGGGTTATGCTAGGATGAAATTTTTATAGTACCCATTTATTTTCATGGTTTTTTAGATGATGAATGTTTTATGATATTTTGGAACAGATATGTATAGTTTTAATTATGATATGGTGGTAAAATTATAATAAAGTACGGTATTTATGTTATAACAATTGATGGAGGTTATGTTATAGTAAAGTACGATGATCACATTATAACCAATGAATTATGGGACCTATATCTAACTCCAATTAATTAGGTAATGATTAATGTTCTATGAGGTCAAAGTTTATGTCTGAAGTTATCCCAAGACTAAAAGAGGGTTCATGATAGGTTATACCAAGACTGGAAGAGGGAATAAGGGTGGTTATCCCAATCCTGAAAGAGGGTACACAAAAGGTCATCCAAAGCCTGACATAGGTACATGGATGGTTATCCAAATCCTAATATGTTATGAATGTCTTAGTGGATAACCATGATATAATATTTTCTTTTCTTATGTGTACACCACAAATCTATACAATATTCCAATTTCATGATCTCATTGATTACTTACTTTGATTCCTTTGTGATTTATGTCTTATGAACTGAAAGGATCTATTCCACAACTCGTGTTTATAGTAAATGATATACAAGGAATGTTTTTCAAAGGTTATTATCATTTAATTATGCCCTTATTATAATGTTATATTGATACTTCTCTTATTTAACCTTATTGAGAATCTGATCTCACCCATTATTATTATTTAATTCCCAATGATATGAATAACTTTATTATGTATGATATGTCTAAGAAGGGTTCTAGTCATTAAGAATTTAGTGGTAAATGATGTATTTTGCTTTTGAAATAGTTTAATATGTGTTTAATTTTCTTAGGGAACTAGACACATATGATTATGGAGTGGATAATTATGTTGTGTAATGAATATTCATAAAATAATATTTAATATCTACCTGTGAGAAGTTTGGGTCTTCATATTTTGTATCAGAGAAAAGGAAGGAATCCAATCCTTGGAAACTCTCACATACGATCATTGAGTGAAGCATGACTCTTTACACAAGGGATTGATGAGGAAGGGATTCAACTATATAAACTAGTTTATAAATCCATCATAATAGGAAAAAGTTATAGAAAGAAATGTATTGGTACCATATCTTACTGAAGAAGTTACATAAAAGGTTATATCCATTAAATAACACATAAAGGAGGCAAAAAGTTGGCAAAAAATATATATTGATAGTCATATGTGGGACCTAGAATTTAAAGATGGTGAAAAGGAATTTCTAAGAATTTTTCCTTGGAAAAAGGAAATAAGATTTAGAAATAATGGAAAACTAAAGCCTTGGTATATTAGTCACTTTGAAATTATTGATCATCTTAGGATGACAACTTATCAATTGGTGCTTCCACTAAACCTCTCTCAAGTTCATGATGAGTTCTATGTATCACTCCTGAAGAAGTACATACCTGATACCTCACATGTAATAAACCTAGAGGTCATAATGTTATAATATGATCATTACCATGAGGAATAACTGATGAAGATTGTATATCATAGAGAAAAATTTAAATATAACAAGGCTACTATCTTAGTCAAATTTTAGTGCTGAAACCACTAATTTAAAGAATCTACATGGGAACCAGGGGATATGAAGAGGCAAAATTATCATCATTTTTTTGTATCAAAGTGAAAAATTTGGTTGGAAAAATTCATTTTAATGGGGTTAGAATGTAACACCCTGAGTTTTTATGAAATATATTTTTTTAAATAAATTTAATTTCTTCGATAACTTTAATTACACACAACAATGAGTTCTAACGAACCATAATATACAATTAATATTATTATTTAAACATGAAATTTATATCCTAGTTTTTAAAATTGTAGGTATGAATAATAATAACCACATTTTAAAAGTTAGGTATAACAATTTTTAAATAAATAAAACATACTGATAAAAAAGTTCTTAATTTTTAGTAAATTCTTTATATTTATTGAAAATAATAATTTCTCTAAAAGGGTTTTATTTATTTTTGCAAAAAATCATTGATTTAAAATTTTAGATAATTTATTTGGGAAAATAATTTTTTTTAAATCTAGGATTAAAAATTATCTTTGAGTGAATTTTTGGGGATTTCTTGCAAAGATTAATTTTCAATGAATAGTAAAAAATACTGATTTTTTTTCTAAAACTACCTTTTCATTTAAAGATTTTACAAACTAAATTTTATTTTAATATGTTATTAAAAGTAAAATTATTTTAAATATATATTTATTAATCCAATTTAGGTAATTTTTTTTCAATTTTATATTTAATTTTTATATTAAAACTTTATATACTTATAAAAATTCTCTTTTTGGGAAACTGGTTTTTATTCACGTCCGTGGATTGAATATTAAAGTAAAATTTTCCAGTTCTATGAATTCAATTTAGAAAAATGGATTCCATATTTGTAATTATAATAATTAATATTATATAATAATTTCAACAAATTTTTTAGTCAAATGAATAGTAAAAATAGTAAAAATGAATTACCTTGGTTAAGGGTAAAAAGGGATTATATGTGGTTCAACTAAAAAGATAAGGAAAAAATGACCTAGATTATTGTCAAAATAACCTTTTATGGACATATTTGTACCTTATATAATCTAAGGTTCAATAATTATCTATTTTTAGCCTCGTGTTAGGTTTAAATAGCGGAAAAATGTTTTTTCTCTCAAAAAATTCAAGTGCGTCCTCTCCCTCACTTATAAAACGGAACCCAATCTCCTCTCATATAAACATTTCCAAAACCCATTGGTTCAATAAATACCTACCCAAATACATTTTTTAATTCCCACACCACATTCTATATTCCTTATTTTGATAAGTAAAACCCTATAATATGGATTAATGTGTAAACCTAAAGGGGTTCTCTGAAGAAGAGGAAGTAGAAATGTGTAAGAAGGAAGTCGAGACTTAAGGTAAGATATTTTCATCCCACTTTTATTTACATAATACATATTCAGTTTTCAATTTTTTTTTCTTTTATGTGGTCTATATAATTATCACTAAGCCCTTTTATGATGCTTATTATGAAATTTATAGGGATTTTCATGTCCATTTAAGATTCTTTCATTCATGGGGATTATGATTCAAATGTTACTAAAGTAGTAAAAGTTTGATGTCATAATCTCATTTTTTACTAGGGTTATTTATGATTATATGTCAAATGATGATATATTATGATATAACTTTCAATAAAATCATAAATTTTATTTTTATCATGTAATTTCTTGAAATTACATGTTTTATTTCATTTTCCTCTCTTTATGTACTCAAGATTCCAAATTAATGTTTGTAAGGAATGCAAATTTATTTCTCTATTTGGTCAAAAATCTTTTTTATTCCATTTACATGTTTTAAAAAATTTATTTTAATTTTTTAATAATCTAAAATGACTGATTAAATAATTTTATACCCACCTTTGAATTTTTACAAAATGGTTTAAAATGAATCTTTTTATTGTTTTTCGAACAAGCTATTTTTTTGACTTTTTACCAAAATGTGAAAGGAATATATTTTTTAAAATGTATAAAATAAATGGTATTTTCTTCTATCATAAATGATCAATATTTTAAATATTACTTTATAAGTTTAAAATATTATTTTAAAAGAAAATTATTTTCATAATATTTTTTGAAATTTTAGTTTTAAAAAATAGGGTTTCAAAGTGAAAAGGATATTTTCTGCAAGAAATGTCCTGAGTGATATTTAAAAATAATTTTCCATATAATCTAACATCATTTTATGTTACTTGAGACTTAATAGGGATATGAACCAAGGATACCATCCTTATTATTTATCTTTATGGATTATGATTTTAATGAAAAGATGTTTATGAAACCTGCTTATTTTCCATGGGTTATGATATGATGAAATTTTTATAAAACACATTTATTTTAATGGATTTTGAGATGAATAATTTTTTATTTTATTTTTTCATACATATTTATAGTTTTTATTATGATATTGTTGTTAAATTATATCCATGAAAAATGGTTATGTTATTACCAAATATTATGATTACATTATAACCAATAGTGGTGGTCATGTTATAACCAAAGAGGGATGAGGCCTATATCTCCCTCTAATTAATTGGGTAATGATTAATGTTTTATGATCTCAAATGTTACAAGAAAGGTTATCCTAATCCTAAAAGACAGTAAAAATGAGGTTATCCTAAACCCAAAAGATGGTACATGGGAGGTTATCCCAAGCCCAAAAGAGGGTAAATGGGAGGTGATACCAAGACTAAAATAGGGTAACTGGGAAGTTATCCCAAGCCTGAAGTAGTTACATGGGTTCTATCCTAATCATAATATGTTATAAATGTCTTTTTTGATATCATTGACATAAGATTTTACATGCTTATGTTTATTCCACAAATCTATATCTTATTCAAATGCTATGACGTCATGGCTTATATAATTTTATATATTTATCATTGACATCTTATAAATTGACAATATTTATTCCAGGAATCATGTTTATGATCTACTATATGCAGTGTATGATTTTAAAATTTTATTCTTAGGTTATCATACCCTTATGCACACATTATGTTGATATATTCATTTTTAACCCTTACTGAGAATCTGATATCACCCTTTATTATGTTTTCTATCCTCATGTTATGAATAAATTTATTATTCATAATATTTATAAGAAGGATTCTAGTCATGAATAACTTTTTGGGAGATAATATAGTTCACTTATAGACATGTTGTTTATGTGTCCAAGTTTCCAATGGAACTAGACCTATATGATTTTGAAATAGATTATTCTGTTATGTAATGAATGTTCCTCTAATAGGATGTAATATCTATGTATGTGAAGTTTGGTTCCTTACAGGTCCCATCATCTATACCCATTCCAGCCTACTTAGCTAACCATCAACAACATCAAGCCTTACCCTATACCTATGACCTATAGAAAAGTGACATCTTCTTGGGTTCCTAAGTTCCATGAGTTCCTAAGTAGGGTGTGTTTAATACTTAGTATACCACCACAAATTATATACCTAAAATAACCAATATGATATAAAAGTACATGTGGAAGTGTTCAAAGTAAAAAAATTTACAATTATAAATAATTCATATAAAATTAATAAAATTACCCCTAATTTCTAGAGTTCTTGATAAATCCTAGGGTTAGTGATACCATTGTCAATCTTTAAGACCATTACCTTGATTAACCCTACCTACTTCATCTAGTGTTGGGGTGTCTTTGATATTGTCTTGATTACTATTATAACCACAAATAACCACATGGACTCTAGGTCTTAGCCTACAATTTCCTATACCACGAAGTACTATGTGACATCCCAAGCCTGGTTTAATCTTAAGTAACCAAACCTGGTCAGAAACATGGCCTCAAGAACACCTCCCTATATGCCATATGATGCCAACTATAAGTGAGAGTCTATAGTGGAAAAGTAGGGAGACTATACCCTCTTTATCAAAGTGGATCACATCAGAAAATGAAAAATAAATTAGTGGAATTTGTATAATATTAAATCATAATAAATAATAAACAATGTAATAAAAAATAATAATATCAAATCTTACCAATAAATAACCCGTAATACATAATTAATATCATATAAAAACTGATGATGTCATGATGCTTTAAAAAATGGGGAGTAAGTAGGACAAGAAGTAGGCACACCAAAACACATACTATATAAAATATACAAAAATGAAAAAAGTTAAACTCCATATCATCATGATCATTATATCAAACTCTTCTCCCATACTCAATTCTAGGGTAGTAAATCAAGTGTAAATATTAGGGAATTTCCCTTTGTCTTTTGACACATCCATGAAGTCTTCCTGGGTACCAATTGATGGCTCCAATAGGGTGTGAGTAAAATTCAGAAGGACACCACCAATAGTGTCTAGCACTATCCAATCTATTAATATATAATGAATTTGTGGGAAGGTAATAACAAAAGTAGTAAATAGAATAAATAAAACTCATTTTAGCTTAGGTTCTTTAAGAGGCAACCATATGATACTACCTGCTTCATATTAATCTATAATATCTATAAAAATTTACTATTTTATAACTAATAAATACTGTTATTTATATTAATCCCAAATAATACATATGGAACATCATGTATAGAAATCCCTGATAAAATTGTAAAGATTGTTATTTCCCTTAATTCCAAATAAATAATATGGAATGTATTTTCCATTTATTCAAGATAAAATAATATGGAACTTCATGCTCATTAATTGTAGAAAAAATTATGCAACATCATGTCCATAAATTTGTAAATATACCATATAGAATGTCGTGTCCATTATAGAAGGTAACCATGATGTAATTAAATCTATGTCATATTACAATCAAGGAAAAAGAATGTCACCATTTTAATTTTTCAACTCTATTAATAAATTAAATTCATAAAATTGATAAGTAATAAATGGTATAAGGAATATAATCCATTCCATTTAATCAATTCAATTCACTAACTAAGTCCCACAACAAAAAATTATTAAAAAGGGGGCCAAATGTAGTCAACCTTACACTACATCATTTATCAAGGTTCAAGTGATATAGTTTTACCATTCTCCTTTAATTTAATTAATATTAAAATTTCAAGTGGTACCTGGCTATGTAGATTCCACATAATTTATTATTAATTCAATATATAAAATTTTATTGTCTAAAACTAGTCTATACACACCTTATTGGTGTTTTGGTCATTAAGGAAAAATGGCATCAAAGAGTATAACTGGAATCACCCAATGGGTTTTCCATATTTAGGTCTTGAACTTCAAACCATGTATATAAGTGTCATAACATATATAAATATAGATTATAAAACTTAATCTAATGGTTTATTGATTTTAGAATCAATTTCTAGAAAGTAAAATGAGCGCCAGAAAAATGACATAATATAAATGACTACACTTTTATGGAAAAGTGCTAAAACACCAACCTTATACCTATAGATTACCCAATATGATATTAGAATCATATTTTGGGTATAATAGAAGATATAAAATAAATAGACAAACTCCCTATAAAAAGGGTATATTAGTTTGCACGAAGATAACCCTGAAGATCGAAAGATAAACTGAGAAAAGAAAGTAGTGGATTGATATCCCTGTTGAGTGTGATCCAATGAGAAAAACAACAATTTAATCATATTCCATATAAAAGAGTGATCTTGAATTATAGTGGATAGTAATAGGGGAGCTCAAATGTTTGTTGTGCGTGGGAAATGAGGGGAAAAAAGGAGGATTAAAATTTTAAAGTCTAGAATGGAAAAATAGACATTTCACGCTTTTAAAAGGGGTTTCATAGTTTGGATACACCGTTGCAAAAAAAAATTCACCGACAATGGAAACCTATTATCCAAGGTGACACACTATTGTAATATTAGACATAATATTTGACAAATC
Organism: Viscum album; assembly: GCA_963277665.1. NCBI lineage: Eukaryota > Viridiplantae > Streptophyta > Magnoliopsida > Santalales > Viscaceae > Viscum > Viscum album. The sequence continues at coordinate 368,909,898 of OY728131.1, forward strand.
TTACACAGCCTATGCATGTTCACTATAACACCCATCCCCTCACATATTGGCTTAGGAAGAGGTGGTGGGTGTCACTAGCCTTAGGTGACATCCCCAAGACACCAAAGGATGGAAATAAATTACAAGGGACTATTTTCCATTTAAAAAATGAATAACCAAAATAAGATAACCAAAATAATATACATTCTATAAGATGAATGAGTATAACATACAACTGAAAAAAACAACTGTGATATGAGAGTACAAGCAGAAACCAAAATCAACAAAGCTCAAAGACACTTAAGACCACAAAACCAAAAGAAAAAAAGACATCCAAATAGTAACTCCAAACATGATCCAAGATCTAACTCAACAATTCATTCCCAAAGAATTATGATATATCACTAAATAACAGGGATACTTTGACTTTACATATGTATCGATATATAACATCTAAAAACTCACTCAAGTTCCCAATAAGAGTGTGAGAATAAAACTCAGTAGTATTTAACCAATGAATTACTAACTCATTCCACTATGATAGAACATGTTATCACATTTAAATAAAATTATTTATTTTTTTAAGAAGTTTATATAAATAAAAAATAGTTTTACAAACTAAAACTATTTTCCAGAGAATGTAATCAAACTAGTCTTTAAATCATTTCACATTTCATTCGGCATTCCCAATAAATTTCCACACATCCACACATCCACACATCCAAAAATGAATTAAAACCATGGAACCCCAAACCCCCATGAGTGGAGATTCATCATTTCATCAAGACATCACTTGATGAACCATTTTGATGGGGAAACATTACACCCTTATCTGTCCTATTTTGACAGGGGAAACTTCATGCCCTTATCCATCCCAAATGTACATGAACACCCAGCCACCATGTAATACAAAACCCATTATAAAAAATTTTCTAGAAAAAAAATATTTCATTTAAAAATAGTCAAAAAACATTTTACTTGAATCAAAACCGAACCATAATTTTAAATCCATCATTTTAAAACCTTGAACTAAAAGCACTTTCCCCAAAACCATCCAATTTCCACCATTTCACAAAACCATTGATAAAGAGTTTTTTATCAAGAATAACATATAAAATTCACAATTTAATTCAATAAATTTGATAAATATAAAACTAATCTTTATTGTTCTAATCAAAAGGATTCAAGAGAGAAGCTTCCTACCACAAAAACATTGGAGAAACAAAAAATTGACAGAAAATTCAAAAAACCTATCTTAAAAAATCAAGACTCGACCTTAGATTTTATTCTATTTAAAAAAAACACTAATATATCATCATTATTAAAATAATAAAGTGAGTATTTTTACTTAATGAATTATGAAAATTTATCCAAGAGAGGTAAGAATAATAAATCTTAGGAAACAATTAAGAATGATCACTTACCAATAAATTAATCCTTCGACACACATAGATTCACATGAGAATCACTCTTGGAATGAAAGGAATGGTATCCAAAGACTTGGGAGGGAGATTAATTTTTTAAATGACCATTTTATTAGAAAAATGAGAGTATTTTAGGGTAAATAGAATTATAACCATTAAATTTATTTCTAAATTTTAACGGTGCACTGTTAGGGTGCTTGGTGAAGAAAACTATGTGCTAACCATGCACGAGGCACTGACTCTAAAAACACCTCACACAGATGGATAAAATAGTTATAAAAAATATGCACAAACTATTCTTTTCCCTAATTTATAGATATATTACCCCAATATTTTATTGTATGTATTTTTTTAAAAAATAATTTATTTGATAGCTTATGCAACACTGAACACCCAACTTAAATAAATGATTAAATGATATCATAACCTAGAAATTAAATTTGAAGGAATGAATAGTATAAACACATTATAAAATTATTTATTATATATTAAATCAAATGTTTTTATATTCATCCAATATATTTTAATGGCATAAGATAAGAATAAATCCAATTTTACACATAAAAGCTATTTTTTTCTAAAGGTAGTTTAGTTACTTTTTAACGGAGCACTTGTTTTAAAACTAAATTTTAACATTTTTATGAATTATATTAGACAAAATAAAATAAATTTATATTATCATAATGTCAGAATTATCTTAGAGTTAATTATTGTCATTTTCTAAAAGGATTGATTTTCCAGTGAATAGTAAAAAATATCAATTTTTATAAAACAATCAATTTATTTATATTAAAAGTCCATTTATTGTTTTTTATTTTTAAATTATGTAATATATATTTATAAAAAATATAAATCATTTCATTTTAACCATTTTTATAACTTATTTTTATATGCGTACATTTTTTTTAAAAAAAATTCATTAAAAAAAACTATTTTCATTACATTCCACAAGATTAATATTAAATTATTTTTTTAGAATTATATGTTTTGAATTGTGAAAAATGTATTTCATATTTGAGTTTATAGGATATTAAATTATTATACAGGTACCTTTAATTTTTAACCAATATGAATATTAACCTTGGTAATTTTTATTACAGCGATAAAGGTTAAACTCAATAATTTTAGTTAAAAATAAGATGAAAAGGACTAAACAATGTTCCTAAAACTTGAAAAAAATCTATTCAATGATTCCATTTCATGAATAATAAATTAATATTTGTTTATATGACCATTTTTATGAGTTTATGGTATTTATAATATTTTATTTAAAGAAAACTCAAAGAAGTCACATTAAAATTTTTAATAATTATATCATTTTTAATATTGTGTTATTTAGAAGATATATTAGAGTATAAATTTTATTTATAAATATAAATTAATTATATTCATCAAATTAATTTATGTTTAATTTTTCGTGATTAAATAGTTACCTTAAATGATTGCACAATAGTGATGCAATAATTATTTTATTAATGGAAATATCGAATAACTGATAATAAAAATATCAAAATAAATATAATTTGAGATAATTAGTGTCATAAAATAATTTTATATATTAAATTTAAAAAATATTAATATATTAAAATAGTTTTTTGATTATATATTTTTTTATTTATTTTTTAGAATTCAAAGTAAATAATAGTGTCAAAATTGACATTAATGACAGTTTAAAAGAAATACCATTTAATTAAATGATATAAATTTATAAAATAAATTAAATTAGTACAACTTATTTTTATAAGGTTTAAAATTTCATCAATGATCCATTTATAGGTTTTAATTTTATAGTAACTATATTAACCCTCAAAGAGTAAAAATTGATGTTGTCACGGTAAGAGTTAAAGGGATTAAATAAGGGATAAAACCAAACAATAAGGGTAATAATATTTTATAAAATATCTTAAATTTTATTTTATGAGTTTATTTAGACTAATAATCATACTATATTTAAAATTGATTATTTTTTATTCTTTTTGTATTGAAATTTAATTGATAAAAATTTAATATTTTGAGCGTTTCCAAAAGTTCCCCTCACCTCAATTATAAAAGGAAACTTCTTCACAACTTTACACAAATTTGAGCCCTATATATCAACTAAATGAAGACCATATATCTTCTAAAAATAATTTATTAAGATATAGAGTTTTATTTCCTTCCAAAATACCTACCCTAGATCTTATAAGAAGAGATTAATGAAAGTCTGCTGAAGAAAAGGTAATAATCTTCTTCAACTCTTTCATGTTTATTTATACTTAAACATCCTATAAATGTTTTGTTTCCATTATAAATAAATAAATATAGGAAAATATATATTTTGAGATGTTATTATGAATATGTAATAACCATATTCCAAATTTTATTCATCCTATGAAAAAGGAAATCACCAAGTGTGCATTAGTACGACTTACCGTCTCCATGTTGTGGTGTAATTTATTTTTCATCACAAATTTACTTGGATGGGTATAATGAAAAAAATAATATAAATATTTATTAATTATGACATGATATTTATTTTTAAAAAATTAAAATATCATCTAATTTCTTACTCTTTCAACATTAAGTGAACGATTTCATTGCTCGTGCGTACGTATGACCTACCATCTCCACAACACGATGTAATTAATGTAACATGTTCACCAATAAAGAATAATTATAAAAATGTATATAATAAATAAATATGATATCTATTACCTTAATATAATTTTTTAGATGATGTAACTATATCATATTCATGATAACCATGACTTACATGGAAAAACATGCATAAGAAAATGAATTAGTTAACACCCAAAACAAGAGAAATGACGAAATATAATTAACAAAAAAGTGATAATGGGATATAATATAATCACATATGATATAATAAATATATATGTGGTTCTATTATTAATTAATAACATCATTTAAACCATTATACAAGAGTTTAAGTCATGTTCATCTAAAATGTAATGCAAGGTAAGGGACTTATTAACTCAATTTTCATTCATTGGTATAAACTTATATTTCATTGATTATGTCATGATAAAATTTTGTGTGAAATTAATGTTGATAACATTATTTTCTATTTACACTTATTTTATATAGATTTATGATGGATACACATAATATATTTAATTAATTAATTCTCACTTCAATGATAAGATCTTTGTAAGGGTTTATCTCCTCACTTTTACTTGTGTGAGACATTTGTCGTATTCATAATTTATTTATTTTGGGAGGTGAATAAAATACCCTTTTGATATATTTTATCATTAATAAATTTTACATCATAGTATTTTAAGTTTCATTTTATTTTTTTTCTTTCATGGGGTTATGATTCAAAAGATTCCCAAGTATTAAGGGTTAATTCACAATCTCATTATTATTCAAGTTTCTTTTTGTTTATGTCTCCATTAGAGAATATTTATCTTCCCTGAATTTTTTTTCTAAAAGAGTTTTAAAAAATTATTTTTCTATTTCAAAATGAATGTTTAAATTCATTTTTATCTCTTTTTGACAAAATTTTTTAAAAGGAATCATTCCATTGTTTAAAAAATATTTTATGAGTTTTCTTATAAAAAGGTGAAAAGAATGAATTTTTAACTTATACAACATGAAAGGAATTTCAAAATCTCATTTTTCCATAAAAGTTTGAATTTTCCTTTACAAGGTTTCATGGATGTTTTCAAATAAAATGAGTTATTTATTATGTACATAGTTTTTATATTTTAAAAATTATTTTCAAAGTAAAAGAGAATTTTTCTCAAGAAATATTTCAACAATCTCTTTAAAGAAATTTCATCTATGTCAACAAAATATTTGGAATATTTTTTTGACGATGTACTCTAATAATTACATTTATCATATTAATTTAGATTGTTTATGATCAGTTTGACTAGGGAAGTGTTTATATTATTATGAAAAATTATTCAAAATACTGATAGTTATTGATTTTTTAAGGTGTATTTATTTAGTTGTATTATATATTCATGTGAGGAATGCATTGGAATTATTAAGTGATGGGTGGGGCCCTCTATAACCACTCGATGCATTGGTAGGTCTCATGAGACAAAATAGACTGGGTTTTTTCCAAGGACTTACCCATTTATTATATTCTTGGCACTAAGCCTTGATGTTATTAGACTCTTGGAGTAAAGCCATAATGTTGTCAGATTCTTATCACAAATCCTCAATGGTATGATTTAGATGTCCAAAATATTTTATTCCATAATCATGAGATTATTTATTGATATACCATGTTATTATTATCTTAGTATAATATCAATGGTTATGTTTCATTTTCATGTGGTTATTTATATAGAATTATTTGATCATCATTTATTAGTTTTATATTATTCTCAAGTTATTGATTAAATGGAATGTATTTTTGTTATTTACCTCACCATGTTTTTTATTACTTATTTACTAATTTCTCCCACTATACTCTCACCCTTACTAAGCATATGAGATTACCCCTTTCTTAAGTTTTATTTTCCCTAGGATATGAAGAAGTCATTATGATTGATATGGAGGGATACACTAAGTAGAATGATGTTTTTTTGTCAAAGAAATATTTTATATATTTCTTAAAATTTAATGGGAATTTTATATATGTATCTTGTCTACCAATACTAATAAAATATTTTGTCCTTCAAGATGTGTTTACTTATTTCTTATGCCAATTTAATAAAGTAACCACTAACTCTGGGCTACTGAGGTTGGGTTCTTTACAATTTTTATTTGATAAAGTTTTGTATAAACCTTGGGAACTAGATTTAGGAAAACATATATTAGTCAATGAAACACTATGATATAATTTGAAAATATATCGAAATAAACTAAGATTATTAATTAGAGATTATTTATAAATAAATTTTCAGTTTAGGTTATGTGATTCACTAGTTATAAGATTATACATTATGTTTCATAATGTTATGGTATAATCATGTGTATTCCATTTTGTTAGAAATGGAATAAAGTGGAAGGAATGAAAATCATTTCAATGAATGTAGGAATTTACCTCCTAGAAATGATAATGATGTTGGAACTGGAGATGCAATAGGGGAAAACAAGTCATAACTATACTAGGACAACTAACTCAAGTTATGAGTAATAACCTTAACCATATCTACCTATCCAATCCGTAAATTTGTGTAACAATGTTAGACCTCTTAATAAAAAAATATCTTCTATCTTTAAATGGGATTAAAAATCCATTTGTATCTGAGTAATGGATATGTTCATTAGAAATGACATTTTTTCTTTGGGAAGTAATGAAAGGGAGAAGGTTTTCATGGAAGTTTATCATCTTCTTAGAGATGTAGATCAATAATTTTCATTAATTCAAAACACTAAAAAGGATGTGGAAATATAAAACAAGGAATGATAGGAATTTAAGTAACATTTGTAAATCCATAAACCTATAATCCTAGAGCCGACTCTATACTTTACTACATTGGCATGATTACAGGGAATAAAATACAAAAGTACCAATAAATTTAGATGTTTTGGAAAACCAGATTACATACATGATACCCATATTACATTATGAAATAGAAAATAATACATAATACATAAGAAATACTAATACAATTAATCATTTGAATTAATTCCAAGAATTTGTCTTAATATTTGGGGAATGGAATCAAAATTAGGGTGAGCTCAAATTCTTATTATGGGTAAGAATACAATAGAAGTTATCATGAATCAATACGAATAAAGAATATGGGAAGGTATATAAATGAAAAAACATTCCATTTAAACAACTTGGTAAGGAATAATAAAAATGGAATGGTAAATAAATAGACACATCCCATTTTATAAATAAAATGAGAGTTAAATGCATACATATATAGTGCCATAGAAAAAATATCATGAACAATAATTATAATAATTGAATTCTAAATAAAATAAATAATTAATTATTCGAATCCATGTTTTCTAGTTACATGGTACCTTTACTATAAATACCTTTCAAAATATGGTTTATCATATATTGTAGAAACCCATCTGTTTTGGCCAAATGATTCGTCTTATAAGATTACGAATGCATCAAGGGGATTTCATTAACCAGTACCATACCCATATTATATGAGTATATTATTATAGGAAACAAACATGAAGGGTTTTTCTCAAACTGATTTCTTCACCTGAGACAACCAATTCCTCTAGGGTCTATCTATATGCAGGCCCTACCCATGTTGTTTCTATCCAAATAATTCCTCATATAACAAATAATCAATTTAATTAAAAAAATGTGAATTATCATCACATATACATATTAAATAAACAATAAAGACTTATCCATAATTCAATATTGGAGTATATGTAACATAAGGTTTTTCTAACAATGATGAATTAGAATACTATTTAAATATCATTAAAAACATTTTTTAGGAATATTATATTTAAACATTCAAAAGTGTCCGATACCACTTTGGAAAATTTGAATTATAATCTCCATGAAGGAATAACAAGAAATAAAAATTATAATATCAAGATATTAATGATATTAAAGATATAAAATGTAATTTGATAAGTATATACACCTTATAAAATAAGATAGTTGTATATCATAACAAAACCACTTAAAGAAGGTTAATTGTGAATAAAATTCTATTACTACTTTTGTAAATTTGAAATTGTAAACCCTATGATAGAGATATAATCAAATAGATATGTAAATGGTTATTAATTTAATTATAATAAACATAAAATTCATTCATGGGTAGTATATACACCACAAAAAACACAATTTGTGGATATGGTATGCGTCTCATAGAAATAAAAGTTAGATGAGAAAAACCCTTACCTTATATTATATTTTGGTTGAAAGATATTTAACCTACTATATAATGGTTTTAATCTTGTTATTAAATTATAATAGAACCATAATAATATTTATGATATCATATATTATCCCCTTATAACATATTATTAATTTTTTTATTAACATCCTTTCATTATTTTCATTGTTTCATGTGTTAATTTTGTTTTGTTTTCCTGTTTATGTATTGATTTTTTTATTTTTAAATCCTATTAATTATATCAAGATTTCATAATATCAAAACATTAAACATTGATTTATATATTATATATATTCAATATATATTTATTTAGTGTAATCCATAACGTTTGGAGATAGAAAATAAAATTCACACTTTATGGAGACAGTAGGTGGTACGTACGCATGAATGCTACATAATTTTTTTTTTCATATAATAATAATAATAATATAATGATATATATGTATATTATAATTATAGTATCATATTTATGTCATATATGTAATATATTTTTATTAAAATAGTCTTTAATACATTTTATGTATAGCGTGAATGAATCATATCACTTTGAGGATGCTGTAGTCCACACGTCCACAAAGGAAGTTATCATATTCCCACAAAATAGAAAGAATAAAAAAATGTTATATAAAAATAATAGAATCATAAATACATTATAAATATCATATATATAATATATAAACTATAAATACTTCATTATTACAACCTTGAAAGGCGATGATGGAAGAACAAATGATATCGTTTAGCGAGGTGACAGTTCACCATACACACGAATGATGATTGAATATCCCATTTAACGGATGTTTGTGAATTTTTTGGAATAATTATTATCATAAAAACATTTAATTATGTTTAATATAATGTTTTTGTTAAAATATCATAACCTAAAAATAATTGAAGAGGTGGATATGTAAATGAAACAAATGAGACCATTGAAGAATGTTACCTCTTATTCAGGTAACGCCTTTTGATTTACACAAAAATATTTATTTTTTTGTTTTAATTTAAAAATATTTCAATCTATGAGGTGTTTAGGGATTTTCTGAGATTATTTAGTAAGGTTTTGGATGAGACAAATTATCTTGAGAGGTGTGAGGATGAGGTAGAGTGAATGCCTTTTTATAGTGGAGGAGGAGTGACATTCTTGAGAATACCAAAATTTAAACAATATTATGAGTATCCTATAAATGACGGGCTTCCAAAATGGAAAAATAATTAATTAGAGTGAAATTATGTTTTTTAAAAATCTCCACCACACAAAAATAAGTTCATTTTTTTAATTTTGTTCTTTAACTTCTAAGTTCCCCCACTTTTACCGTACATGTTTTTATTAAGGTTACTAGTTTCTAATCATAAGTAATTTAACCATCAAGAATAAATTAAAGTGATATTTATAAGAAAATATAGAAATAACAAATTATAAATATTATATTTAATTTAAAAAATAAAAATACCATGTGTGTTGGAAATTATTTTCAATAGAAGCGCATGTAACACGCAAACACACTACTTTAACCAGAATAGCGCTAACAATTTTTTCAATATTTAGAGGTCAATATGTTAATTATAAAAAATAAATTGGTATATAATAGAGAATATTTTTAATTTCTTTAATAGTTAAAAATAAATTGTATGAAGATATTATTTTTATTATATTTTAAATCTTTAAATAAAATATCATTTATTATAAAATAACAATAATTTCAATTTTGACATTAGTTTCTTAATTTAAATTTTAAAAATATAAATTCAATGATGGAATAAAAATTTAGTAAGTTATATTCCATTTAAAATGAAATATTTATCTAAAAAATAACTTAAAACATTATTAAATTTAATTTTCTTCACTTTTAATATTTTTAGTACCATTTATTTTATTTTATTATTAACTAAATAATCACATCATTTGAGTTTACTAAGAGTAAAATGTAATTATATCATCTAAAAAAATTATTTTTAAATTAAAATGATAAAAAAACTCATTTAACATTGAAAATAATTTTTATAACCAAAACTATGTAGCTTCTTCCATATTCCAATGTTTTATATGAATTAAAAGAAAGAAAGGTAATTTTTGTTATTCTTTTTATTTACTTAACTTACAATGTGTGTCAATTTCATTAACATGTTTCCCAATAACTCATAAAATTGAAACCCATGATGGGATATGGTGTAAATATGTTCATAAAATGGATTTTGGACAAGTTTCTACACCATTTTACCTTACGATTAATGTTTAACAACTAGGCAAACTAATTTTTTTTTACCATAATCACTATAATTAATTTTAATTACTTTCACTAATATTTTTTGTCAAAAAATAAGTTTTTATTATTATAATATAAATATTATACTTATTAATTATATGTATATATATTTTTCAAAATTCAATTCATGGATGTGTAAAAATTAAATTTAATGCTAATTCATCATACATAGAGAGAAAGTGAGGTTTTAATGTTAAAATGTCCAAAATTTTACTAAGTATTTATATCTAAACTTAATATAAAAATAAATATATTAACCTAAATTTGATAAATATATGAAAAAATTAACTAATTTTAATTTAAAACCTATCCATAATTTAATTGAACATTAATAATTAGTTAAATGAAAAGGAATTTTCCAATAAAATGTTGTATTTTTCAACTATTCATCAAAAATTAAAAATTCAAATAAAAATACCAAAAGTTCAACCTAAGATAATTTTGAAATTATTAATTCAAAAATTATATTTATATTGAAATATAAAATTTATAAAATAGAAAAAAATTTGTTTTAAAATTGGAGCGCTGCACAATTTTTTATGCGTAAAACTGGATTTTTTCTTATCAAATGTCTATCAAATCTATTGGATGAACATAAAATGTTTTTATTGAATATATAAAAATAAATATATCATGATGTCTCGGGATGTTATATAAAATTCTATTCATGGTATTTCATGTATTAGACACTATTTAAGAAACTCAGTATTGTGTATAACACAAGCCAACATAGTGTTCGTATAAAGAAAGATATCAAGAAAATTAAATTTTTACTAAAAGGATATATTTTAAATACTTGTGGTTTTACTATATAACCACCTTAAATAATTATAGTCCTCTCAATTTTAAACTTGTTATCGATAATTTGGGGGTTTATATTTGAAAATACTATTATTGAAAAACCCAAATCTTAAATTGGGTTAATAACACATCTTCTTAATAAGAGGGAAAATGAAATGTGAAGACCAGCACAAAGCTAGGTTTTAAAATAGAATAACATTAGGGAAAACATAGAAAATAATGAAAAATATAACTATCTAGTTCTGTTGTAGAGTTATTGAGAACATGTTAATGAGAAAGTTGTTTACCACAAATACATAAACAAGACATATGAAAAAGGTCATTGTTATCATAAAAATGATGATAATCATATTTCTTTTGTTTCAAGACCCTTTTCCTAAAGGTGAAGGATATTTTTCACTCTATAAGAATATATCTAAATATACTTAATTGATACATTTCCATTTTCCTACGTAAAATATTATCCTTCAGTTGTACCTTGACATATTTCTACTTCATCTATTAGCATAGACTGAATTATATGGTGAAGTAATAAAATAATATCTAAAACCTCATCCCAATATCAACTTCTTTCATTAATGGTAAAATTTTCCAAAATATTATGATCCAAAATCATATAAATAAGGTCATTAAATTTCCAAAATGAGATTATAAACTAATATCAAGTGTCTCATAATCACCACATACCAAACATATGAATATGATAATAACTTAAATTACCATAAAAACTTATTGAAAGATTCATGCTTCCTTATCCCTTAAATAGAAAATTTATTATTGGATATACTACATAAAACCAAAAATTTTGTAAACTATATCAATGAGGTAATTAACCATGATGTCAAAAAATCATTAATTAGTTACAAGGTAGTAAGTATTATCCAGTTCAATTATCTCTTTATTCCAACATCATTATCTCAGTATCAAGAACATACTAACAATTATTTTTTCCCTCAAACATGTGTTTTATAAATAGGTCAACTTTCTAGTAAATCACTTTTATTAGTACCATTCAACATATAATCTCAAATCCTTAATGAAATTTCACTTAGTACAATTTTCATATATTTCAAAACACTTATAACTTAGAAATCATTGAGAAAATAATTTTAAAAAATTACTCAATGATCCAAATATATAGGAACATTAATCATTATTCTCTACTTTATGTACTAGAATAATCTTGACCATGATACATTAGCCTATTTTAGGGAATATTTCTTTGATACTTGAGATATTTGTTTTCATATTTTTTTATATCCTTAAAATTGAAGCATTTTACATTGGAAACAATATTCTTACCCATAAAATCCCAAGAATAATGGCCTTTTCCTCCAAACATGTAGCAAAATACCATTCATTTTAATAATTAACCAGGGTGTTTCTTTCCATAATTATTACATATGGGTAAATAATTCATTCCCTTATCCCCTTTATAAATATTTTTATCTTCAATACCCTTCTTATCATTCTTCCCTTCAAATCCATAGGGCTTAGATAATTTTTTAACTATCTCATTAGGACATGACACTATGTCATCATATGATGATAATTCTTAGGATACTATTTCACGTCGAAATATTTTCTTAAGACCATAAAATATATGATTCTTATTACTCTTTAGATCATGTGATTTGGTGAGGTTCACATTATTTCTGATATCAATCATTTCTAAATGAAAAAAATACACCAAATTTGATTATATTATTATAAAAAAATGTATATTCCCAAAACTAGTAAAATACTTAACATAAATTAAAAAATTTATGCGAGCTAATCTAATAATCATAAACATGGTTTCTTTGGTATGTTCTTATTTTATTATCCCCAAATTCTATCTTAGGGTTATGTTCCCTAATCAATATTTTCCTAAATATAGTTTCCATGGTTTCTACTAAAACTCCTTTGATACTAACTGTAAATCCTTGACATTAGAATCTCGGAGATAGTGCCTTACTTTATTACATTGACATGATTACATGGAATCAAATCCCAAAGGACCGATCATTTTAGCAGTTTTGGAAAACAATATTTCATACATTATTCCCATATGACATTGGAAAATAAAAAATAAAAAATAATACATAAGAAATAGTAATAAAATACATCCTTGAAACTCATTCCAATAATTCATCTTCATATCTTGGGAAAATGAAACAAAATAAGTTTGAGATCAAATGATTAGTAAGGGTAAGCATAAAATGGATGTAATCCTGAATAAATAAAAACAAACAAAATAGAAAGTAAAATAAATGAAAAAACTTTTCATTTAATCTACTTTATAAGGAATAATCAATATGGTAAGGTAAATAACTGAATAAATATTACATTTAATCATTAAACAGAGAATTAAATGCACTCATAAATAATATCAAAGATAAAATAACATGGACAATAACAATAACTAAATTGTCAATAAAGAAAATGGTTAATTATGGGATTCTATATTTCCTAGGTATAATGAACCTTTATTGTTAAGACCTTTTACAAGAGGTTTTATCATATCGGGTAGAAGCCCATCTGATTTGGCCAAAAAATTCATCTCATGAGACTATCGATGCTTCAGGGGGCTTGAATTAGACAGTCCCTAACCCGTATCAGACAAGTCTATTATAATAGAAAACAAACATGAATGTTGTTTCTCTAACTTACTTCACCCCATGGGACTACCGATGCATTGGGGGGATGTCTATAACCAGGCCCCATCCATATCATAATATTATAAAACATTTCTCATATATCGAATAATCAATTTAATTAATTAAAAATGTAATTTATCATAAAATATTTTTATTGAATAAATAATATATATTTATCAATAATTACCTAGTGGAGGATAAGTAACAATAAGGTTTATTTATGTTTATTAATGGGAATGCCATTAAAAGATCATTAAAGAAATTCTTGAGAAATTTAATCTTTAAACATCCCAAAGTGTCCCATACAACTTTGAAATGTTTTAATCACAAGCCCTATGAAGGAATAACAATAAATGAAACTTATGATATCATTAAAATAAGGATATATATGATATAAAATATCAATAGTGAATAATATATTCCTTATAAAAGAAGATAGGTGTGTAAAATAACATAACATATACAAGAAAGGAAAATTGTGACAAAAATTCCATTACAGCTTTGGTAACTTTGAAACTATAAACCCCATGATAAAGAGATACTAATATGGATACATAAGTCCCCATAAATTTAATTATAATAAAAAAAAATACATTAATGTAACGTATATATATCATGAAATAAAAATAAATGGTTAACATGACATGTATCTCATAGAAATAAAAGTGATACGAGAAAAAAATTTACCTTACACTTTATTTTGGTTAGAAGATATTTAAGCTTATTTATAATGGTTTTAATCATGTTACTAACTTATAAAACAACCATATTAATATTTAATATATCATATATGATCCCCTTATAACATATTATAAGTTGTTTGTTAAAATTATTTTGTTATTTTCATTGTTTCTTGTGTTAATTTCCATGTTCTCTAAGTATGTCTCAATTTATTATTTTTCAATCTAATTAATTAGTTCATGATTTCATAATATAAATAATTTAAAAAATTATTTAAATATTATATATATTAATTATATATTTATTTAGATTAATCCATAACGTTTTGAGATAGAAAATGAAATGCACCGTTCATGGAGACGGTAGACCATACATATGTATGAAAGCAACTTTTATTTATTTGTCTTATAAAAATAATTAAAATTAAATTATATGTATTTATATTAAAATTCAAGAAACATATTTATGTCATATTTTCACATATTATAATTAAAATCATCCTTAATACTTTCCATGTATACCGTAAATGAATCACATTATTTTGAGAAGGTGGTAGTCCATATATCCACAAACAAAGTTACCATATTCCCAAAAAATAGAAAGAATAAAGTTTTGTTTTATATAAAAAATTAAAAATTTATAAAGGAATAATAAATATCATAAATATCATATACCAACTATAAATTCATCATTACTCCAACCTTGAAATGTGGTAATGGAACAACGAGTGACATCAGTTTGTGAGTCGATAGTCTGTTGTACACATGAATGATGATTGATTATCCAATTTGATGATGTTTGTGAATGTTTAGTTATAAATACTAGAATAAAAAAAATCTCATTATGTTGGATATAATGAGGTTATTATAATATAATGATATAAATATAATTTAAGGGGTGGATAATTAAACGAAAAAAAGAGATCATTGATTAATGTTACCTCTTATTTGGGTAAATCCTTTTGGTTTATACCAACAGACTTATTTGGTTGGATTTATTACCAAATTTAGGATTATAGGTAGAGTTTAGTTATATATTTAGATTATTCGGGTAGGTTTTTTAGGAGCCAAAGTGTCTTGATAGGTTGTAGAAAGGGAAGAGTGAATGCCTTTTTTATAGTGGAGGAGGAGTGTTATTCTTGTAAATACCAAAAGGAAAACAATATTAGGAGGTCTCCCTAATGTCATTTCAAAATGAAAAAATAATTTAGAAAAGTGATAGAATAGTTAATAAAAATCTCCATTATAAAAAATAAATATATTTTTATAATTTTGTTCCTTAACTTTGATGTTCCCCCACTTTTACCATTTTGGTTTTTATTAAAGTAAATAGTTTTCTAACAAATGTAATTTTACCATTAAGACCAAATTAAAGTGATATTTATTATAAAATATAAAACCAAGGAATTATAAATATAAAATATAATTTATAAAATAAAATACCACATTTTTTTTCTATTAAGTTTAACAGAAGCGCATATAACATGAAAAAAACTACTTTAACCAGAACTGTTCTAACAATGTTTTCTCTATTTAGTGCTCAATATTTTTATTATGAAAGGACAATTGGTAAATGAATAGAAAATATTTGAAATTTAATAAAATTTAAAGACCAATTGGGAGAATATATTATTTTTAGTAATTATTAAATATTTAAATAAAATATCATTTATTATAAAATAACATTAATGACAATTTTGAAATTATTTATTTAATTTAAATTTAAAAACATAAAGGAAATGAATGGATTAAAATATATTAATTTAAAATAAATTTAATATGAAATATTCATCTAAAAAATAATTTACCATAATAATTAATTTAATTTTTTTCACTTTTATTTTTTATCATTTTTTATTTAATTATTAAATAAATAATCACTACATTGGAGTTTCTTATGTATTTAATATAATTATTAAAACTATAAAAATTAAAGTAAAAATTTCATCATAAAAAAACTCATTTTAATATAATAATATTGTTTGTAAGTGAAAATATATATCTTCTTCCATACTCTAAAGCATTATATGAATTAAAAGCAAGGAAGACACATTTTTTTTCTTTTTCTTTACTTAACATATTATGTGGGCCGCTTTTATGAACATGTATCCTAATAACTCATAAAATTAAAACACACGGGGGATAGTGTCAAAATATTTACATCCAATGGATTTTTGATATATTTCTTGGCTATATTTCCATTATGATTAATGTTAAACCACCAAGTAAACTAATTTCTATCTTAGGAACTATAATTAATTTTAATTACTTTCACTAATATTTTTGGTCAAAAACTATGTTTATATTATTATAATATAAATAATATAATTATTACAACCATGTATATTTTTTTCCCAAATTCATTTTATAGAAGTGTAAAAATTAAATTTAAAGATAATCCTACAGACATGGTAAGGAAAAGAGTTTTTAATGTGAAAATGTCCAACATTTTACAAATTATTTATAACTAAAATTAATATAAAAATGATTATATTGACCTAAATTGGATATATAGATTTGAGATTTAATTAAATTAACTTTAAAAAAATTATTAATATAATTTAACATTAATAATTATTTAAATTTAAAGGTGGGTTTCCACTAAAATACTGTATTTTTCACTATTCAAAAAAAAATGAAACGTCTCAGAAAAATACCAAAAATTAACCCAAAGATATTTTTTAAATTATGAATTCAAAAAATAATTTTATTTTAACAAATTCAATTTATAATGTTTTCAAAATTCCATTTTAAAATAGGTCCACCATACATATTTTTATGTATAAAACTAGAATTTTTCTTATCATATGTATATCAAATCTATTGGATGAATGACAATATATTTTACTAAATATATAAAAATCAATATATCATAATATATTGGGAAGTTATATACACTTATATTGTTTCTCTTTCGTGCCTTATACGCTATCTAAGGAAGTCAATATTGTATGTAATTGAAACCTACTTAGTGTTGCATATAAAAAAGCTAACTACAAAATTAAATTTATTCTAGAAGGAAATATTGTAATGTCTTGGGGTGTTACAACTTCTTTTAGAAAACTTTTTCCCTCAAAAATTGTAGGGTGATATAGAGATACTATTCTTGAGTATGAGACAATATTAGTAAGATAATTTTGCTAAGTATAAATCCAACATTACAATATTATAAAGTCATGTTGGGAACTACATACATAACCCAAGGAGTAAAATTGATCATTTTTGTGATGTGTTAAATCCATTAATCCAAAAGTTTCTAGTGTCCTAATATTTATCATCATACAAAGATATAATATCATTTGTAATCAAAACAGAGAAATAATTCTATATATCTTATGAATTTAAGAGAAAGAAATATAATAATAAAATGTTATAGAAAGAGATGGATAAAGGGAAAAAGGGAAAGAAGTATTTTCTAACATGTTATACTTTTGGAAGGAAACAATAAGGTAGATTATTAAAATTAATTGGAGTTTATTTCAAGTGTGGGAAGAGGCCATATTTATCGTAATTTTGATGAAGAGAAAGATTTTAATTATTTGCAATGATTCCACTATAAGGATATACGACACTATAAAAATGAATGCCCCAATAATCAAGGAAATATAAATTAGAATAAGGAAATGGATCATGGTCAATATAGGTGGTTTTGGGTTCTCCCAATGTCTTATAGCCTACACTTTTCAGGTTTATCCCTTGTTTTCTTCTTCTTTTGTCTCGGCTAGAGCTTCCCATAGAGTTTCATCCCCATTTTTCTATTTTTCACTTTAGGATTAATGCTAATTTTCATTATTATTTTTTCTATTTGGGGTGATTTAGTTTCATTTTTGGATATGTTTTTGAGGGTTCTCATAGATAAGTTCCATCGTGGTCTTTGTCTGCCTATTTCCTTACTCTGGCTCTAGGTATTCTACACTCTCTATGAGTTAGATTTGTGCGATGGTCTTCCTAGTTATTTGGGATCTGAGTCAAGTGGTATTGAGAGTCATGGTGGTTTTATATTCATTATAACCAGAAGGATTAAGGTGACCTTCTGTTTTCTGGTGTGGGGTTTATTAGTTCTCTGTGTGTTTTTTTGGATTATGATAGTGAACTGCGATGTTGATATTGGTTTATGGAGGTTTCTTGTCAATGTTATGATGGTCTGTGGTGTTTTATTTTTTTTATTTGTGATTGTGATGACATAATCTTATGGTGAAGGGATGGAGATATGGGTGAAATAATGGAGAAAAGTTTCACATAATGGAATTTTCGTCAATAGTGCATTATGATAGCAGGATTTGTGATTCCTGATTTGGTGTGAGAACAGTTTGTTCAAATTTAAAATTTTATTTTTTATTCTTGTGGTGCTTGAATTTTGAATTTTTTTGGTCTGAATCTTGGTGATAATGATTGTCTCTTATTCTGGTTTTTGAATTATGTATTTCTCTTCTTTGTATGGTGGTTTTTTCTATTCGGTTAAATCTATTGTTTGTGGTTCTTGCGAGGTTCCCTCTAAACCAAAAGTTGTTTATTTAGAAAATGAAAAATATGAATTTTGAGGTTTATAGTACTAAATTAATTCAAATTTAAGGATTTGGAAGAATGAATTAATTAAGGAGTTAAGGTGGTAAAATATTTGTTTTGTGAAAATAATATCAACATTATGTTGTCTGTGGAATCTAATGTTATCTTTATTTTAAAAATTAAGTGGCCTTCCTTTTAAATTTTTAGACTTTCAAATTGGAAAGAAGTAGTTTGATTGAGTCTTAATGAAACTATTTATGGAACAAATTAAGTTGAACACTAGTTAAAGTATGATTTATCATATTTGATAACCTTTTATAACTATTTTGGTATTGATAAAAATTTAAGGGTCGAAGGAATTACTTATGGATCTTATGATTCATTAAAGTGCATTAGGCATAAAAAAAATTTCATTGTGAACATTCCTTTCCTAGTATAAGAGATTAATTAAAAATATGTCAAAGTATAACAAAAGGATGATATTATGGTTATGAAATGGAAATTAATCTATTATATTAATTTTCTCAAGTGCTTATATGAATAGAAAAATAATACCTCAACTCTAAGAAAAATGACTTTGGAATAAAACCATTATCGCATTTACTTTTATTTATGATAAATCAATGGAATTTCACTGATAAAAAATTTATGGTTTTGGGATGGATAACATTATAATGCCCATATTTTCTATTACTCTCCATTAGAACATGATAGATATATTTCTCTTCCATTTCCAGGTTTTCACTTACCACTAAGGTTATCATATTTGAAAGCCTAATTTTGTGGTAACCATCATATTATCTTTCCCTCTTATTAATATGGTGTTTTATTAATCATATTTAGGATGTGAGTTTCCCAAAAAATAATTTTCATGTATCAAAAATTGATTTTAGAAGTGAAATTTAAAGTTACAGAGACTCAATTTATTAAAGGAGGGAAGAATGTAACACCCCAAGTATAACACCCCAAACATTTTATGGTATGTTTCTCTTAAATACATTATATTCAGTATATAGCCTTTATTTTATAAATCACTAATTCTCAATTAAACAACCCTTGGTTATTTAGTATTTATTCATAACCTAGCCATTACACTTAAATTTTCCACCTCTCTGTTTTGAATTTTGAAAAACGTACATACACGATTGCAATCAGGGTGATTTTTGGAGTCTAATAGAATCAACATAATATTAAATGAATAGTTACCCACCCATAAGAATATAACCATATCTTTATGAATATTAACTTACCCTTATGAATATTAATATAACTCTTATGAATGGTAACCATACCCATGAAATTGAAAATAAAATTTAGGGACCTTAAAAATGAAGATGAATATTTTAAGTATTGGTATTTTTTGATTAAATGATGATTTTAGTTAAAAATTAAAATTCTAATATTTATAAAATTATTTTTTTAAAAATGGAGTACTTTTTTGGATTCTACAAATCAAAAAATGGTTACGGAGAATTTTTGGGATTTTTCTGAAATACATGAATTTTATGAGAATAGTAAAATACGGTAATTACAGTATAAATACATTTTGTGATAAATACACTATTACCTACATCATGGATGATTTAATAAACCATTTTTTTGAACTAATAAGTAAATATTACTATTTGTTTTCATATAATAATCACTATTTATTATATTATGTAAAAATAATAAACTAATGATTTAAATGTTAAGAACACCCTCTTCCACTCTATATAAACCACCCCTCACCCCCTCTTCCACCCACACCCCTAAATATTTGAGACATACCTAATTTATGACAAATACACTTCCAAAGACCTCTACCCACGTCCAAGACCTTATGGTCTCACCAAAAGTCAAAAAACAAAGGCCTTAAAAAGATTCTCAAGGATGAGTACTCAAGAGGTGAACCTCTTTTCCTTTTTCTTTCAACTTCTTTTACAAGTTCCATTATTTTGTTGCTCTATACTCACATACCCTCATCCAAATTATATTATAATTATATTACCTTAAATTAACTATAGTTTTATTATGATAATGAAATATTTCATCATCATCAATATTTTCTCGTCCTCTTATACTAAAAATGAAAATACTGTCCGGGATGTGTTAATTTATCACATTCCAGGACGATATGTTTTCAATTTTGATTACTATCTTAAAGACTGATCATGAAACATATTTAATTTTTGAAACAGACAATAATATATTTATTTTATCTTATGAAATTTTATGTAATCCTTACACACTCATAATATAAAATAATAATACAAAACAAGTTCATTGTGCACAAAACCACCAAGTTAATCCAAGCATTTATCATTAAATTTTATCTATTGAGTCGTCCTCATGGTATATAAAAAAATAATTATAATAACATTTCTGTCTCTATAATTTCACTAATAATATATATTAACAATTATTTATGTTTAACCAAATTTCAAACAAACTTTAATTCATGAATACAAGTTAATCAATCATGAAAACCAAAGAAGAGAATGCTTCCAAAACAATAAAATTAAACCTCTTAAACCCATAAAAAAGAAAATGACTGAACCTAATAAGGTTATAATAATTAAATTAAATGTATAGGAGGATCAACACATATTAATTAATTAAACTAAAATTGATTATTCAGGTCATTAAGATCAATCACGAACCCCTTCGGGCATAAGGTAAGGGGTTTCTCATCTCACTTTTATTTCAGTGAAATTTCTGTTGTTCGACACTTATTTTTTGTATGTGTTATATGTTTACTTATATTTGATATATAATATCATGATTATATTGATATTTATTATATTTATTTATTCAATTAATTATTGTTAACTCTATTGATTACAATATTGTAATTGACTTTGTTTTGGTTCTCATTTAATTGTGATCAACATGGTATTGTGCACTTAATCATTCTTATATGGTGTAACTACTACCCCTTTGAGATCATTTTTCATTAAAAATTGTAAATATATTATATATCCATATTCTGGTTTCATGGATATGATTACTGTCTTAAGTTGTATACCCTTTTATATATGGTGTCTTTTTGAGATTTTGTTTTAACTATGGAAATATTGATGAATTTGTATCTTCTACTCTATATATATATTTAGAAGGAATATTTTACTGGTATTAAATCTACATATAAAGAATGATTTGGAATTTCAGTGAAAGATGAGTCATGCTATAGCCCCTTGATTCATCGACGAGTCTCATGAGAGAAATCAGTTGGTGAAAAACCCTTCGAGTTTGTTTCCAGAACAGAATCATATAGGTATCTACCCAAAAAACATAATTTTTTATGGTATAGTTGTATAATGTTCTGGATACATGAATTATAATTAATAAGCATTATAATTATTCATTTTTAGTTTTTACTATCCTTGTGGATTTCACTAAGAAATTATCTATGGATGCAGTTTCTTTCTCAGTTTATTATTATCACGTGATTTTCATTTATTCACCTTTCCATATTGACTATTCTGATTAATTTATGATTCACGTTTCGTTGATTCATGCTTCCACTATTTATAACCCCTACTAAGCATTTGATCTCACCCCTTTCTTTGTTTACCTTTAATAGGTTATAAGGAGGAGACCATTTATTGAGTTCTCATGGATTCAATTTATTAGTTTTTGTTAAGTATTTTATTTTGTTACATTTCCCAATGTAATATGAGTTACATGTATGTATATAGTTTCATTAAGAATACTAAACTGACCATTCCTTTGGGATTTAATTTCTTTTAATCTTTCCAATGTAATAGGTAATGCACCAGCTCTAGGCTTCTGTGGACAGGGAGTTATAGTTGGTATGAGAGAAAGTTTATTAGAAACCTTGGAAAATAGATTTAGGAAACATAACAATTATTTAGACTTTGTGGATAATCATATAAGAACATCCTTGAATTTTGGTAATGTATTGATTATGTGGGTCTTCCAAACAAATACATCCCTATCTGGATACTACAAGTGGACATGGTTCTGGCACAAATGTACCTAGGAGTAACAACTCCTACAAGGATATTCAGGCTTAACTCAGGGTATCTTGGTACACAACAACATGCCTTACTGAGCACTTGGTTTGAAAGTACTTGGGTACATTCTTATAATAATTAAAATTTTCTTTACAAACCCTTATGAAGGATTTAAAGGTAAATATAAACAATGCTTATCATTATGAGATTAGTTGTGCATAAATTTTCAGGTTATCTTAAGTGTTTTCTAGTAAGAAATTAGGAACTATAACCTAATTTAGTGTATTCCATTGTTTAGTGATGGAGACGAATGGATGAAGGGGAATCAATACCTGTGGACAATGTAGGGATTTCCCCACTGAGCAAGTAAACACAGTCACTATTGGAGAGGATCATATCATGACCATATTGGGAAAACAAACTCAAGCTATAATGAATAACCATGCTATACCTATACTAGATCATTTCAGGAAAGAGAAGCCGCCCATATTTTAGTGGGACTACTAATCTGGTGGTTCCTGAGCATTGGATCATGTCCCTTGAAAAGATATTTCTAGCATTAAGATGCAATGAAAATGAAAAGGTAGTACTG
Source organism: Viscum album (assembly GCA_963277665.1). Taxonomy (NCBI): domain Eukaryota; kingdom Viridiplantae; phylum Streptophyta; class Magnoliopsida; order Santalales; family Viscaceae; genus Viscum; species Viscum album. Next base: position 368,933,530 of record OY728131.1, read on the forward strand.
TAAGTATATTTCCTCAAGGGTGATACTGATCAATGGTGGTCACAGATCTAGAATACCATGAAGGAAGATGAAATTGAAGATATAGAATGAAGAAATTTTATGGAAATTCTCTTCATAAAATATTTCCCTTGTGAAAAACACACTGAAATGAGGAGGAAATTCCTTAGCCTGAAGAAAAGGGAAGAAGAGTGTGTTAAGGAGTATGAGGATACCTTCACAAGATTTTGTGGGTATTATATAGATTACATATGTGATTCATTAGACAAGATTGATCATTTCTTTGATGGTCTTAAGATAATTATTTTAAGGGCAATGGATTCTCAAACATTTTCATCATACGATGGAATTGTATTAAGCGCCATAAAAATCAAAGAAGGAATTTTTTTAGATAAAATTTGTTCAAGGGAAATAAATATACTAAGAGGAATTATAATAACCATGGAAAAGATGAATCACCAATGAATAATAAGGGAATGAAGCAGTTTCCAATATGCGAGAGCTGTGGAAAGAATCATCCTGGTATGTTATTTAAAGACATGCGAGTTTGCAATAAGTATGGATAAAAGGGTCATCAATCTAGTGAATGCCAGGGTAAGGGACAAGTTAGTGATGTTCAATGATACAATTTTAGAGATATGGGACACTCTGCAAATGAGTGTCCTATGTGCCAAGGAAACATGCCTAGAAAAGTACATGAGAGCAAGGGAATGCTTATGCAAGTACAACTACGAAAGTTGAAATTCCCAATAATGTGGTGGCATGTACTTTAATTTTTTCCTCAAACTTATCCAATGCTTTATTTGATTCTAGATCATTACATTAATTTATATCTTCCTAGTTTTCCATGAAAATTAGACCTTTCCAATTTGATTTAATAAAAGAGTTCTCAGTCAAAACTCATAGGGGATGTATTATTATAAAAAAGATGTGTTGTGCCAACAAGTCTGTATACTAGTGGTAAAGGCTCCTGCTTGGCATCCAAAAGACCCAGGATCGAATCCGAGCAGGGGTGAATTTCCTAGGCACTATAGCAGTACTTTAGCAGGTATTGTTGCATCGGTGGCACTGTAGCAGCGACATCACTGTAGCGACAGAGGGACTGTAGGAGATTCTGTAGCGGTGGTGGTATTGTAGCAGGTACTGTAGCAACACGGGTACTATAGTAGTACTGTTCACTGAGGGGTCCTTTGGGCCAAAAAATGGGCTTTCAAGCCTTGATTCAGGACACTTGGCCTTGGGACTTTGATCTATGTAATGGGTCTCCCTCTACCCAGTCTAAAGAGGTCTTTGCTTTCAAATAATAAATTGAGTCTTCGGCCGCAACCTTAAAAAAACAAAAAAGATGTGTTGATTAGTCCCCCTCATGAAGCATAAATATTTTTTGGTTTCTAACCATATCATAATACCAATGATTGAATTCAATATAATTATCAGTATGAATTGGATGTAAAATTATGATGCGAAGATCTATTAAATGAAAAAGGAAGTTAAAAGTTTTGAGAATAGTGTAGAATGCCTTATCTTTTGAACAGAAATACTCCCATCTGATTCTTATCTAGATCCCCCATTAATATCTCTACTGAATAAAAATCATGGAGTGGAAGAGAAAAAAATATCCATGGGATAGGAAAGAGATATTCAATTTTAAGATTTAATTATTTTTCAACAATAAATTGATGTATTTCCAGAGGATTTACCTGGACATCCTCTAGAGTGGGAAGTTGAGTTCTTTATTGATTTCAATCATGGTGCAAGACCTATATCAAATACTCCCTATAAAATTCACACTATTTAATTAGTGGAGATAAAGAAAAAATTAGTGTAATTGAATGATAAAGGATTTATTTGATCTAGTTTTTCTCCTTGGGGAGCCTCTATACTATTTGTCAAGAAGAAAGATGGATCCATGAGACTATGCATTGATTATAGGTAAATCAATGCTATTACAATAAATAATAAGTACCTACTTCCACTAAATAATGATTTATTAGATAAAATTCACGAATCCCAATAGTTTATGAAGATTGAACTTTGATCTGGATATTATCATCTGTGTGTGAGGAAGGAAGATATTCTGAAGACAACATTTTGAACCAGGTATGGGAATTATGATTTTACAGTAATTCCTTTTCGACAGACTGATTCACCCTCTGTTTTCATGGATCTAATAAATAGAGTTTTGAAGGAATATCTTGATGACTATGTTGTGGTATTTATCAATGATATCCTAGTATACTCTAAAAGCTACAAAGACCATGAGAATCACTTACAGATCATTCTGATAACTCTTATAAGAAATGAATTATATGGGAAGGCTTTGAATTATGAATTTTGGATTCAATTAGTTTCTTTCCTGGGCTATATTGTCTATAAGGAAGGAATCTTAGTTTATCCTTCAATGAAAAAGGTAATCCATGAATGACCCATTCCTACAAATATTACTTAGGTATGTAGTTTTGTTGTCTTAGCAGGTTATTATCAGAGTTTCATTCAAAATTTCTCCCAACTAGAAAACCCATTATCCAAGTTCATATTTAAAGGGGTTAAGTTTGTATGGATGCAAAAATGTATAGAATGCTTTGAATAATTTAAAAGAAGATTGGAAAATGTTCCAATTTTGACTCTTCCATCTGGAAATGATGGATTTGTGATATACAATGATGCATCAATGAATTTAATAGGTTGCGTCCTTATGAAAAATGATAAAGTTATTGCTTATGAATCAAGGAAATTTAATACCCATGAGAAAAATTACCCAACTCATGATATTGAAATAGAATCTATAATCTTTACTCTAAAAATATGGAGACATTATCTCTACGGTGAAAGATGTGAGACATATACAGATTATAGGAGTTTAAAATACATTTTTACTCAAAAAGAACTCAACATGAGGAAAAGGAGATGGATCAAGTTACTCAATGATTATGATTGTTCAATAAACTAACACATCGAAATGGAAAACAAGGTGGCAGATGGATTAAGTAGGAAATATCATGGACTTCTGAACCAAATAAGGATTGAGAGAGATCCTATATTCATGGATCTACTAAATATGAATATGTGAATTATTATAGAAGGGGAAACATATTTACACTTTCAAATTATTGACAAACCATATATAATAGATAATATAAAAAGATCTCAATCTAATGATGAGAATATAAAAAAGAAAATTAAAGCTGTTAAGGATGAAATACTGGCAGACTTTGTGTATGTGGATGGAGTTCTGAAATTTTAGAAGAGGTTATGTGTTCCATTGGTACCTCAGATAAAAATGAAACTATTATATTATTCTCATAGATCAAATTTTTCTATACTCCCTAGTAGAACCAAGATGTATAGTTATATAAAGGAACATTTTTGATGGGATAACATGAAGTGAGAAATTGCTGACCATGTGTCAAGGTGTCTACTTTTTTAACAAGTGATAACCGAGAGAAAACATCCTAGATGGGTCATTAAACGTATACCCATTACTATGTGTAAGTGAGATGAAATTATGAGGGATATATTCACAAGACTATTGAGGAAACCTAGAAGGAATGATGCAATATGGTTAATTTTTGATCGTCTCAAAAAATCAGGAAATTACATTGCTATAATAGAGGATTTACCACTGGAGAACCTGTAAACACTTTATATTAATGAAGTTGTAAGACTTCATGGTGAACCTATATCTATTGTGTCCAATTGAGATCCATGGTTTACATTAAAATTTTGGAAAAATATCAAAAAGGCTTTTGATACTGAGCTTCATATGAGTACTACTTATCACCCCCAAACTAACAGACATTCTAAAAGGACTATTCAAATTCTAGAAGGCATGTTGAGATCAATCTCTCTTGACATTCAAGTGATTTTGGATCAATAATTACCTTCGGTGGAATTTTACTACAATAATAGTTTCTATTATAGCATTAAAATGGTGCCATATGAAGCATTATGTGTGAAGAGGTGTGAAAATCCAACTTGTTGGGATAAAGTTAGTGAGAGGAAGCTTATAGGCCCATAACATATCAAAGAGACAACTAAAAAGGTAAAAAAAATTCAAACCCATATTAAAGTAGCCCAAAGTAGGAAAAAGAGTTAAGCTGACAAACATAGAAAGTATTCGGAATTTAAAGTAGGAGATCATATATTTCTAAAAGTATCTCTATGGTAGGATGTTATAAGTTTTAGTAAGAAAGGGAAACTGAGCCCCAGGTATATCAGACCGTTTGAAATTCTAAAAAGATCAGAGCTGTAACTTATCATTTACAAATTCCACGAAATCTCTCCAAATTTTATAACATGTTCCATGTGTCATTGTTAATGAAATACATGACAGACCCAACACAAGTACTCACCTACGAAGAAATAGAGTTGGAACCTGATTTTTCATCCAGTGAAGAGCCTATTGAGATTCTTGACACAAGGAGGCAGGTATTGAGAAATTGAAAAACTCAACTAGTAAATTTTATTTGGAGAAACCATAAAATAGAGGAAGAAATGTGGGAACCTGAGGATGTTATGAATAAAAACCTCCCATATAGTCTTAAAGGGATGTATACATGAAAAATTTTAAGGATGAAATTTCCAAAGGTGGAAAAAATATAACACCACAAACATTTTATGGTGTGTTTTTTTAAATAATTTCTATTAATTAGATATCCTATATTGAATAATGAACTGAGTCTATTTGAAACAAAAAAATTTTATTTAGGAGGTAGTCATAAACTATCCATTAATCTTAAATTTTCTACTTTTGTGTTTTGGATTTCAAAAAACATATATACACGGTTGCGGTCAGGGTGTTATTTTGAGTCTGATAGAATCAACATAATTTTCTATGAATAGAAACCTAACCTTATGAATATTAACATACCCTTATTAATATTAATTTACAATTATTAACACTAATATGACTCATATGAATTGTAACCATACCCATGAAAGTGTAAATAAAATTTAGGAACCTTAAAAATGAAGACGAATATTTTAAGTGTTGGTATTTTCCGATTAAATGATGATTTTAATTAAAACATAATTTTCACATATTTAGAAAACTATTTTTTGAAAATTTGAGTTCTTTATTTTGATACTACACATCAAAAAATGGTTAGGGTGTTTTTTTGGGTTTTTTCTGAAATACTTGAATTTTTGGGGAATAGTAAAATACAGTAATTACGGTATAAATACATTATGAGATAAATACACAATTACAAGCATCATAGCTGATGTAAGAAACCATTAGTTCGAAATAACGTGAACTTATTACTATTTTTGTTCATAGAATAACCCACATTAATTATCTTATGGAAAAATAATAAAGCAATGATTTAAATATTAAGAAAACTCTCCTCCCCTCAACTATATAAACCACCCCTCACCCCCTCTTCCTCCTGCACCACTCAATCTTTGAGCCTTAAATATGTTCTAACAAACACAATTCCCAAGACCTCTCTCCATTTCCAATACCTTCTAGTGTCACCAAAGGCAAAAAAAAATTCCTTAAATAGAATCTCATGGTGGTGTACTCGAGAGGTGAACCTCTCTTCCTTTTTCTTTCAACTTCTTTTACAAGTTCCATTCTTTTGTTACTCTCTCCTCACATAACCTCATCCAAATTCTCTTATAATTCCATTACCTTAAATGAACTAGAATTTTATTATGCTAATGGAAATCATCATCTCTCTTTTCCCCTCCTCTTATACTAAAAATGAAAATATCGTCCGAGATGTGTTAATTTATCACATTCAAGGATGACAAGATTTCAATTTCAATTAATATCTTCAAGAATGGATAGAAAAACATTTTAATGGTTGAAATAGATAATAATATATGTATTTTATCTAATAAAATGTTTTTTAATCCTTACACACTCATAATATAAAATAATATTACAAAGCAAGTTCATTGTGCACATAACCACCAAGTTAATCCAAGAATTTATCATTAACTTTTATATAATGAGTCATTCTCATGGTATATAACCAAAATCATTATAATATCATTTATATATTTTTAATTTCACTAATAATATATCTTAAAAATTCTTGATGTTTAACCACATTTCAAACAAACATCCATTCATGAATATAAGTAAATTGATCATGAAAACCAAAGAAGAGAATGATTCCAAAATAATAAAATTGAACCAATTAAACCCATCAAAAAGAAAATGAATTAACCTAATAAGGTTATAATAGAAAAATTAAATTTAGAGTAGGTTATGGAATTATTAATTAATGAATCTAAATTTTTTTATTCATATCATTAAGATCAAACAAGAACACCTTTGGGCAAAAGGAAAGAGGTTTCTCATCTCACTTTTATTTTTGTGATATGTCCATTTTCCTCCACTTATTTCTTGTATGTGGTGTTTGTTTACTACCATTTGATATTTAATATAATTAATATCTCTATATTTATGGTATTTAGTTATTAAATTAATGATTATTAACTCTATTGATTACAATATTATAAGGGACTTTGTTTTGATTTCCATTTCATTGTGATTTACTTGGTATTGTTCACCCAATAATTCTTATGTGGTGTAGCTACCACCCCTTTGTGATCATATTTATTTTTAACTTGTAAAAATATTATATATCTATATTATGGTTTCATGGATACGATTATATTCTTAAGTTGTATACCCTATTACATACGATGTTTATTTGAGATGTTGTTTTAACTAGGGAAAAATTGATGAACCTGTATCTTCTACTCTATATGAATATTGATAAGGCATATTGTACTTGTATTGAATTTATGTATACAGAATTATTTATAATTCAAGTGAAGGTGGGGAATACTATGACCCCTCTATGAATTTACAGGTCTCATGAGACAAATTATTTGGCGACAAACCTCTCACATTTATTTCCAAAATATAATCAGATGAATATCTAACACATACTTAAACCATTTTAATGGTATATTGGTATCAAGTTCTAGATATATGATTTCCAATTAATAAGAATTTTAATTATTCATTATTACTTTTTATTAGACTTTAGGTTTTCACTATGAAAAAAAGCTATGGATGCAGTTTCATTCTCAGTTTATTAATGGCATGTGTTTTTCATTTATTCATTATGCCGTATTAACTATGCTAATTTATTTATGATTCAATTATTATTGATTCATGATTCTTCTATTTGTAACCCTTACTGAGAATTTTATCTCACCCCTTTTATTTGTTTACCTTCAACAAGTTATGAGGAGAGAACCATTTATTGAGTTCTCATGGATGCAGTTTATTAGTTTTTGTTATGTATTGTATTTCGTTACCTTTACCAATGTAATATGAGTTACATGTACATTGCCAGTTTCTTTAAGACTAACAAACTGATCATTCCTTCCAGATTTCATTACTTTTAATCATGCCAATGTAATAAGTAATGCACCAAATCTGTGCTTTTTGGGTCGGGTTATTACACAAATATTTTATCATATGTCTTTTTTTTAATTTATTTTTTGATTGCTTACGTTACACAAAACACCCAACTTAAAAAAATAATGAAATATTATTATAACCCAAAAATTAAATTTTAGATAACGAATAATATTAAAAAAATTATAAAATAATATATTATATATTCAATCAACTATTTTAACATTCATCCTATAGACTTGATAGACATAAGATAAGAATAAATCCAATTTTATGCATAAAAATCTATATTTTTTAAACGTAGTTTTGTCACCTTTTAATGGGAAACTTGCTTTAAAAATAAATTTTGAATATTTTATAAATTATATTTGAAAAAATAGAATTTATATTTAAAATTAGAATTTCAAAATTATCTTTGGGTGATTTTTTTGTATTTTTTAGAAAAGATTGATTTTTCGTTGAATAGTGAAAAATTCTAATATTTATAAAACTGTCAATTTAATTATATTAAAAGTAACTTTATGTTTTTAATTTTAAAATTAAGTAACTTATAGTTATAAATAATCTAATTAATTTCATTTTAATCATTTTATACCTTATTTTGGTATAATTACATTATTGGGTTTAAAAAAGTATTTTCCAGAAAACTACTTTTCATTGCAATCCATGGGATTAATATTAAATTAATTTATTTAAATTATTTGTTTTGAATTTGAAAAAATGTATATCATATATTTATTAATAATATTAAAATTTAATAAATAGGTCCCTTTTATTTTTGACCAATATGAATAGTAAGCATGGTAATTTTTATTAACACAATAAATGTTAAACTAGGTAATTTAGGTTAAAAATAAAATTATAAAAGCTAAAAAATGACCCTAAAACTTTCTAATTTTTTATTGGATGATTAAATTTAGTGAATAACCAATTATGGTTTGGTTATATGACCATTTATGGCAATTTGGATGAGTTTATGATATTTATAATAGTTTATTTAAAGAAAAGTCAAAGTTTTTAAATTTATATTTTTAATAACTAAAAAAGTTTTAATATTGTGTTATCCAGAATGTATATTAGACTAAAAATATAATTTTAAAATATAAAGTAATTTTATCATCATAGAAATTTATTATTAATTGTTAGTGAATAAATAATTACCTTAAATGCTTGAAAAATAATGATGTAATAAGTATTTTACAAACGAAAATGTCAAATAAATGATATTCAAAATATTACCATAAATATAATTGGAGATAATTTCGGTCATAAAATAATTTTATATATTACATTAAAATTTTAGTAATGTATTAATTTTTTTTTGAATTTATATGGTTGTATTGATATTTTTAAAAGTCAAGTTAATGAATTGTTCCAAAATTGACATTAATGATATTTTAAAATAGATAATATTTTATCAAATGATACAAAATTATAAAAAAATATTAAATTTGGAAAAATTATTTAGATAAGGTTTGAAATTTCATAAATGATCTAATTATGGGTCTTCTGTCATTTTATAGTAACTATATTAACCCTTAAAGAATAAAAATCCATGTTATCTTAATGGCCCGAAGGCCTTATTTTTATTTTTATTACGGATAATCCCCCTTTTAAGCGTTGAAGGAGAACCCCAAAATGACATGTAGGCTCAAGGCACAAGGCCTGACATGAACTTCAATACATGACCCGAAGGCCTAGAGGCATATCATGCCCAATACATGATCTGTAGGCCCCACCCACTAGAACTACCCCTCCCCTGCTTCTGTATCATTGATCTCCTAGCACCCCACATTCCATTGTTGATCGAATAATATTTTCCCGTACAAAGCTGCACGATGTATGAACCCAATGTCGGTTGTCATACCCTCTCATTCTTCTAAACCGGTTAGCTCTGCTTCTGGTGACTACTACTCTTGTTGCTCTGATCCTTTTCTAGGGCTTACTCTGTGTGAACAGGGCTACTCCATTGTCATTATGGCTAGAAGGCCTTTGATGTCTCTAAGGCCCTTGAGACACGTAGGCCCAAACCGGTGGGCCAAAGGCCCAAATTGGGTGAATAGTTCCAACTACTATAGTAACTGCTACAGTACAGCTGCCGTACCTACTATAGTACCCCCTAGAAATTTTCCTCCCTCCGGTTTTGAATATAGGTCTATTGGATGCAATGTAGGAGCCCTTACCACTCAGTTAAGGGCACGTTGGCCATATGGGTTACAAAAATTCATGCTATCATGGTAAGAGTTAAATGGATTAAATAATGGTTTAAACCAAAATATAAAGGTAATAATGTGACATAAAATTGTATAAAAATTATTGTATGGGATGATTTAGACACATTATCATCTTATGTTATTAAAATATATTTTTTCTTTAATTTTATTTTGAAAATTAATTTATATTAATTTAGTATTTTGAGAGTTTCTAAAATTGCCCCTAACCACAATTATAAATTAAAATTTCTTCCTTCACTAATTTACAAAAAATTGAGCCATTTATATCAACAAAACCAAAATCATTTCTCTTATAAGCATCCTTGTTTAAGTAACAGGTCTTCTATTCCATCCAAAATATCTACTCGAGATTCATTGAGACGAGATTAAAGGAAGTACACTAAAGAAGATGTAATCGTCTTTATAGACACTTCCATGTTTATTTCTTATTCTAATTTTTAGTCATGTGGTTTTTCTATTATAAAGTATAAAATAAAGTAAAATAAATATTTATAAGTGTTATTATTATTATAGGAAAAATATATTATACCTTTTATCCATTCTGTGAAAAATGAAAGCACCGCATTTGCGTATGTATGAATTACCATCTCCACGCCGCAATTTAATGTTTTTCATCACCATTTTCCATGGATTGGTTTAATAATGTAAATAATATATATTCATGATAATTATGGGATTATATTTATTGTTTAAAAATTAATATATCATACACTTACTTACCCTTTCACCATTAAGGGAATGCCACTTTTATTTGTGTATACGTATGTCCTATCGTCTCCACAACGCGATGCAATTAATTTTCCTTTTAAACCATTAAAAAATAGATATAAAAATTTATATATGAATAAATATTATATCAATGAACTTATTATAATTATAGATATTATGGAACTATATACTATACATTATAATCATGACTTATATGACAAACATGTATTGGAAAATGGAGCAGTTAACACCCGAAATAAGGGTAATAACAAAATATTATTAACAAATGGGTGGTATGATGATATAAGAGAATAATATATGATATAATAAATATGTATATGGTTATATTATAAATTAATAACTTGTTTTAAGCAATTATAAAACATATTAAATCACGTTCAACTAAAGGAAAGTGTATGATAATTAATTTCTTAACTCAATTTTCAATCATTAGATTATACTTTTATTTAAATAATTATGTGAAGCTAATATTATGTGTGAATTGAATTTTATTAAAATATATTCTATTTACATGTGTTTTATGTTTTGTTATAGTGGATAAACATAATATTGTCATTTGATTAATACTCACATTAATGATATTATCTTTGTAAGGGTTTCTCATGTCACTCTTACTTCCATGAGAAATATGTCATATTCACCACTTATTAATTTTTTGTGGTGCATATAATACCCCTTGGATATATTTTACCATCAATATATTTTCATTCATGGTATTTAATGTTTCATTTGAATTTATTTCTTTAATGTGTCATATTATTCAAAATATACCCATGTGGTAAGTGTTAATTCACAATCTCATCTTTATTCAAGACTGTTTATGTTTAAGTCTATGTTAGAAAATATTTATCTTCTAGGACCATGTTTTATAATTTTTTTTAAAAAATGATTTTAATATTCAATAATTATTGTTTAATTTTAATTTTATCCCATTTTTACTTTTCAAAAAATGTTTTAAAATGAATATTTCCGTCATTTTATAAAAAAATTACTTTATGAATTTTTTATGAAAAGGTGAAAATAATGTTTTAAAAATTTTAACATATGAATGGAATTTCCCTTAATCATTTTGCCTTAAAATTTTGAAGTTTAAATTTAAATTTTAATATTTTATTTTCAATGAAATTTATCTCTTTTTTATGCTCAAAAATTTTAAAATTTTAAAATTATTTTCAAAGTAAAAGGGTATTTTCCTTAAGAAATACTTCAATATTATCTTTAAAATATTTTCATCTATGTAAAAATTCTTTTTTGAATATTTTTTTAAGTATGAAATCTAACAATACCATTCATCATATTACTTTGGACGGTTTATGATCATTTTGACTGGTAAAGTATTAATATTCAGTATAAATAATTCATCCAAACAAGAATAATTATTGATTTTGTTAAGGGATGTGGATTAATTTGTATTATTTATTCATGTGAGAAATACATTAGACTTAGTAAGTGATGTGTGGGACCTACTGTATCCCCTCAATGCATCAGTTAATATAATGAGACAAAATAGACTATGTTTTTTCCAAGACCATACCCATTTATTAGATTCTTGGCATGTAGCCTTGATGGTATTATATTCATGGAATGAAGACTTGATGATATTATATCCTTGGAACTAATCCTCAATGGTAAGTTTCAGATGTCCGACATTATGTATTCCATCATTATGAGATTATTTATTGATATTCCATGTGATTTTTTGATTAGTAGAAAATCCATGATTATTTTTCATTTACTTGTGATTATTCATATGGAATTATTTGATCCTCAATTATTCATGCCATAATATGACCATGTTATTTATTAAATGGTATGTGTTTTAGTTATTTACCTTACCATATTATGTATTACTTATTTACTCATATTTTTTGTTGTACTCTTACCCAAACTGAGCATCTGAGTCATCCATTTCTTATGTTTTATTTTCCCCACAAAATGTGGAAGTATCTTATGACCGATTAGAAGTGATACACTAAGATAAATAATTAATTTTTAAAGAAATTCATTATATATTTTTATGTTTTAAAATTTAATGTGTAATTAACGTATGAATATAGTTTACCAACACTACTAAACTATTACTTCCTTTGGGATGCATTTCATTTTTTTCTTATGCCAATTTAATAATGTAACCACCAACTCTAGGATACTAGGGTCATAGTCTTTACACCATCCTTTAACAGTTTTTCCTGGGAGGCCACATGGTTTGGCCAAATCGTGCATCTAACCATGTTTGTACACATTGAACCTTATTTTTTCAATAGTTTCTTGGGAGGTGTTTCATGATTTATACTAACCATTCTCAAACTTTTCATGTCTAGAATATCCAAAAAACATGTCAAAACTCCTCCAATACTCCCAATACATAACCCAATCACTTCAAATACTTAAAGTAACTAAATAAAAGGTTATGAAAATAAAACCATGGGTTCCTAATTCTCTCCAACATTAGACTCTCCATCCATAGAATATTGAAAAACAACCATTGGACTAAAAGATTCTAGACTATTAATCCACCATTTCCTTATCACACTCCCATGTTTCATCCTGAATCTGATAATATTTCCATAAAACACACACTAGAATGATACTTTTCCCATGAAATAATTTCTATTACCAATGCATAATCTGAATGGCCACATGTCAAAAAATAACATCTAGATCTATGTCAAGGTAATCCCATAAAATAACATGGTTGGGATCTGGTTGATACTTCTTCATTTGAGATACATGAACAACATTATAAACTGAAACGAACTTTGGTGGTAGAGAAAACTGATATTCCACCTCCAAAATTCATTAAAGTATCTTAGAAGAGCCTATGTATTGGAGAGATAACTTGATCTTAATCCTAAAATAATGATTCCCAAACATTCGAGAGACTCTCAAGAAGAGATGATCACTCACCTCAAATGACAACGACTGTCGAGGATGATTCACACACGATTTTCAATGCTTCTCAGTGGTCTCCATTATCTTCACAATCATCTGAATTTTATCTATTTCTCATGGACAAGGCTTGGCCCATCAAATAAAGATGCACTTGTTTCTACCCAATAAAGTGAATAATAATAAGTATTACCATATAATTCTTCAAAAGGATTTATATTTATTGAGGCATGATAACTTGTTTTATATGAGAAATCTATTATCACTTTCTGATCTTCCCATAAGACACCAAAATCCATTACATATGACCTAAGAATGTGGTCCAACATTTGTTTAATCCTTTAGGATTTTCCATCTATTTGAGGATGATACATCATACACATAGTCACCTAATTCCTAGGGGATTTCATTAAGAATTTAATAAAATGATACGTAAACCTAGGGTCTCAGTTTGATACTATCGAAATTGGTATTCCATGACTTTTTACTACTTCTCTGATATAGATTTTGGATAATTCCTCTATAGTATGAGATTCATGAATATGGATGAAATTGGTTTACTTTGTGAGTTGATTCACTATTATACATATGGAATAAAGTTTCTAAACTTTCCTTGGTAAACCTACTACAAAATACAAAGATATTTTCTCTAATTTACACATGGGAATCAGTAAATACTATAACATACCCCCAAGACACAGGTTCTCTTCTTTAACCTGTTGATAGTTGAGGCATCTTAAAACAAAATCAGAAAATTCTCTTTTCATTATAGCCAACCAAAATTGTTATTTAATTTCCTTATACATATTTTCTATTCTAGGATTAACAAAACCATCTCAAATTGTGGTAATCATGAATAAGTTGTTCCTTGAAACCCATAGGTATGACCATCCGATCTTGAAAGCACATCACCAATCCTCTTTCAAGCTTTAATCCCTTAATGGTAACCAACCATTGATTTTTAACATCAAATAAACACATTCAGATTCATATGTCTATTTCTATTTAACCTTATTACCAAAATTAGGAACAAAAGAAACTGGAAAGAAATCCACTATAGTACCTCAATTTTTATAATCTGAGTGCATGTACGATATCATCGACATCAGCTACCATTGATCTAAAGCTTGTTTTTCCATATTACAATATGAATTCCAAATTAATTCATCTGCCAAAAAATTTACTTTACCTGGTAAATACATCAAGTCGAAGTAAAACATTTGAAGAAGCTCCATCCATCATCTTTCCCTCATATTCAAATCTATTTGAGAGAAAATTTGATTCACGATTTTATAATCTGTAAACACTATCAATTTCTCACCACAGAGAAAATGATGAAAACTATTCAAAGAATAGACAATAAAAACTAATTAAAAATAATTTTTTGGGTAGTTATTATCATTAAAGAATAACTAACACAATCCATAAGCAATAATATGATATACATGTAAGAGAACACACCCCAACCTAGATCAAAAAATCACAATAATACACTACGCAACACTTTCTGTATTCTAGAAATATCAAGATCATTGGTGATATAAGAAAAAAATTAATCTCTTAAAAATGCTTCTTAAATTTATCATTTCATTGGAATAATATAATTTTCCTCATCCACATTATTATTAGTAAAGATAGTCATGAAGAATCATGAAAAAAGAATTATTAATTACCACCCGGACCAAGAAAGCTATGTATCTCAAAGAATTATTTTAGAGGTTCCCAGGAGAACAAAATCTCTATCTTTAATTACTGCATAAATTTTTTTTTTCATAGATTAAATGGCTAAAGAAACATACCACTTATGTCTAAAAACACACATTTAATGTTTGAAATACAAATGATTTTCACTAAAATACACAACACTATTTTCATGTGTTTTTCATGCTCAAACACTTTCCTAGAATAACCAAAATGTCATCCACAAAACCACCAAAAAAGTATCCATATAACTTTGAAAGATATTATTCTTCAATACCAAAAATACAATTGGTTCATTTATAAGTCCAAAAGGAATAACCACATACTCATAATGGCCATATCTAGTCATAAAAGCTATCTTTGGAATAACCTCATTTTGAACCCGCAAATCCCGATAAAAATTCAATTTAATAGAACCATTGAGACAACCTAAATTGATAAAATAGATCATAAATATGTGGAATAGGTTACCAATTTTTTTATCATAACTTGGTTAATCTTACAATAATCCATTCAAATCCAAAGAGTACCCTCTTCCTTTTTCACAGATAAAACTGGTGCATCCCATAGATACATACTAGAAAAAATGAACCCTTTAATTTCCTTCTCTTATAACCAGATTTTAGATACCATTAATTTTTTTAGAACCATTTGACATGATAGAAGTGAGACAAAAATGGTCTCTCATAATATATCTATCATAAACTCCACTTCACTTTTTGGTGGAACCACCAATAAATTATCAAGAAAAACATAATGAAATTGATAAAAATTATTGGAAAACACTATTTTAAATCTCATGCATATATTCCAAGGTTAAATATACCAACTGATATGAGATTATTCAAACTAATGGTTCCAATAATCCCACTCCAATTCCTTTAATATTTTAGTCTTCTATAAAGTGATTCTTGACACCACCATCAATTATAAAAATAACCCTTCAGGTAAACGGTTGATGTGAGAATTGAACATTTTCAACCAATCCATACCTAGGATTAAGTCATATACATGTACATGAAGCACAAAAAAATCCCAAATCAATTCAGTCCCATCAATAGTTATATAACATGCTATACACATAATGGTTCTACATTTTCTTTTTCCAAGAATAGTTTGTAGTATCAAAACCAAAGGCATCATATCAACATGGAAACCGAGAATATCAAAAGAACAAAAAGTAACAAAATAATGAGATACAACCATATGAAAAAAATCTTTCATATTGGTAGAATTTAAAATAATCACATATCTCACCATCTAAGGTCCAGATTGATTATCCATGATTATTAGATCATCTCTATATAATTTATTACTCGTTTCACCTTGATATTTACTACCTTATTGATATTTCACTGGTTGAAGAGTCATGGTATTTCTATAATCAACATGGACCTCTCAGTTCTACAGATTAGAATTATTCTATTGCAATCATCCTTTTAAAGAATACGATTCCATAGAATACTGAGATATGACTCTTGCACCCGACCTTAGAGAACTGTGACAATAGTGCTAAAGATTCCCCATATGGTTACAATTGTGACTTTCTCTAGGTGGTGTTGTTCAATATCATTCAATATTCTCTAAATAACCACAATAAAAGAATTCAGACTTACTTTTTTGGTTTAGGAGTAAGATTTAATGATCTCACCATCTGATTCTGATTCATACTTCAAACTTGGAAATAAGTATCCCTCTCCCACTTATTCCCATTAATAGATTTCCCACCAGTTCACAGAGGTATCATCATACTTCCTCCACTTGCATTACCCCAAATGTCTATTTTTTCCACCACCAATCTATTTAATATATTTTTATAATCTGTTAATAAAAATCATGTAAACCATTGATAATTTTTTTTCTCAACCAAGATTGAAATATGCATGACATCAAGGATGAACTTTAAAAATAATTTGAAAAAAAGGATTAAATTAATAATTTTGTTGCATTTTCTATCACTATGAGTTTCTCATGATTCAAACTAAATAATTACATTTTTCTAAAAAATCATAATGTGGGAGGATATAATTTTTTGTGGAAAAATTCTTCAAAATAAAACCATGTAATGCCTTGGTCAAATTTAGCCTAAAATGCTAATTCCCACCACTAACATGCGAGATCCTCCAATATATATGTTTACAAAATAACATTCAGCTTAGATGGTGTGATAAGGAAATTAAATATTCGATTCAACCTATTCAAATATACTTCTTCTTTTTAGGTTCTAAATCACACTAAATGATGGGTGCATTTTGATTTTGGAACTAAATGAAAAAATCCACTTTCTGTGGTTCATCCCTTATATTCCCTCTATCCAAAACATGAAAGTTTTTGATAAAACTATGAACCAAATGTTTGTTCACCTATGGTTTAGTTGAAACTACATTCTCAATAGCCTCTTTTGGTTTATTCCTTCGGTTCATACCCAGTTCCATTATCTATAACCTAAATAAAATTACATATTATCTCACTCTCTAGAAACTGTAGGCTTGAAAATTTAAAAATTACAACATAACACATATCACAACATGGATTTCCAAAATTTAAAAAATCCCATTTTCAAACCAATTTTGAAAATTCCTCTATAACTTTTGAAAAAAAATCCATTTTAAATTATTTATAAAAATAAACATTTTCACTAAATCATAAATCATCACACAAAGTAAATTATGAAATACTATTAGGAAGTTATCACTAACAATTGATGTAATGATCTTCTTATTAGCTAATCCCATTATAATAAGGTAGCAAATCCTAGAAGTTCCTCAAAACACTTGTGTCCCCAAACTCCCTAGAAACTTGAAGTTCAACATAAATAGTTTAACAATGCCTCTTTATTCTCTACATTTTAGATTCCAATGATCCTAATCCTTGATACCATCCCAAGATACATATTAACACTAATACCATATCAAGGATCAAAAAATATAATACCATTTGTAACATCCTAACCTCCCCCATTGGCTTGGGAAGAGGTAGTGGGTGTTACTAGAATTAGATGAAATACACAAGACACCATTGGATGACAATAAATACCAAGGTACTCATGAAAAATTGGGGGATTATTTTACCTTTAAGTAATAAACAACCAATCCAATATAACCATAAAAATAAATAATTTATATGATGCATGATTACAAAATAAAACTGAAATAAAACAAATATAATATTAGAGTAAAATTGGAAACCAAAATCAACAAAGATCATAGATACCAAAGACCCAAAAAAACAATGAAAAAAATACATCTAAATAGAAACTCACAACATGCTCCATGATCTAACTCAATAAGTGGAATGACCAGAACATTAATGAATAAAATTCCCTTTATTTTAATTTATTATGTATATTGAAACAAAAAGTAATAATTTTGTCTTATTACATTCAATTGATTTTAATTGACCATTAAGTATCTTCACTGTTGCTGATATAGCCGTTGAACACTGATCACAAAACTAATATATATATAAGGTTTTAACAAATCCTTTTAACACAGACAAAGGAGATAAAGGACTCATCTAGTAGACTCATGATATATGAAGCTCATTTTTTAGAGCTCATAAATGAGATAACATCACAGGACTTCACTCTTGAAAAATCCTAAGCCAAGCTTCAACATGTTAAGTTTGAATGGAATCACCTAAGAGAGAAGTTCAAGTTAATAGAGATTACCACCCAGGTGATATATTTCAAGCCGCCCAAGAGTCTGTCACCATCGCACACCTTACCCATAGGTCTTATAAAGGTCTTATAAGGGGTTATATAATAAGTTATTAGTTAATTATTGTGTAATCCATTTTTATAAATAGAAGTCTTATTCCACCAATTCCTTTTTTTGAATAATCTTTCTAAAAAAATGATAAATTTGATAAATTGATTTTTGGGGTTATAATGGAACTTGTGAAAAATATATATATTAAAGTTTTATTTAATAATATTATAAAACAATTCTTATAATTAATTATTATATTAATTCTTTATCTATAAATGAATATGAAATCAGTTTGATAAGAATTATATTTTTATAAGATAAAATAGAAAGAGTTTTTTTTTAATTAAAAAATTTATTTGAAAGAATTAAAGAATTTTTGAAATAATAGATACTTTAATAAAATATTATTATCAAATTACTTTTATTAATAATAAATGAGTATATTATTTTTATGATGTCAAGTGTATCTTTTATTAAGATTTAAAAATTGTTTTTGTCAAAAACCTTTTATTTTCAATAAATGTTGGTTCTCATTTTTAAAGTGAAAATTCACATATTTAAAAAATTATTTAGATAAAATGAATATTATTTTTTTAATTAGGATGTAAAAATTATCCAACGGTCATTTTTTCATAATTTTCTGAGACTGTCGATTTTTTTGGTAAAAATTAAAGAATATATAAATATAGTGTGTTTCATGACATCATAAGAACCCAATAGTGATGTAATAAATACCATAAAATGTATATTTGACCAAATATATGTTTTAAATTTAAAATAATGTGATTTTTATTATATTTTACTTTTTTTATAATGACTTAGTGAATCATGAAAAAGGTATAATATCTTTTATGATTTTAAATTCAAACCTTGAGGGAGTGACTCACCTCCACATAAGAAAGACTAATATTTTAATGTATTCAGAACTTGGCCTCTTGAAATAACCTTTTCCACTCCCCTTGTCCAGAAAAAAGTGACCAAAACCATGGGTTGGTTTGTTTTTTTGAATATTTTATTATAGAGTGACCAAAACCTAAATAATAAAGAATCACCCCTCATTTCCTATATAAACCCACCAAATCACGCATTCCTCTTTACTCAAAATCCTTAAATCTCATCCTAACTCTGATATCCACTCCCTAATGTCCTCTTGATGTTCCACAATCTCCCATAAAGCCTCTCCCAATCCTTCGGGATCGCACATCCAAGTAAGGGATACCCACTTTCCTTCCTTTCTCATTTTGGTCCAAATTTACTTATATTTTTATACCCTTTTATTTTTTAATTAAAAATTATGGTGTATTTTTTCAAACCTCCCTATACTTACCTTATTATGTTTTAATTATTATAGTCCTCTTTCACGCTCATTAATCCCTCCCATGTAAACCCATTACCATACCCAAATTCCATAAGGGATTTCCCTCACCTCATTTCCATTCAAGAATTTCTATTATATTATGCATCTCAAATTCCATTTCATATGTTGGGATATTTTGATCCATGATCTTCTTACTTCCCATTTCATTTGTAAATGAGTAGATACCCATTTCTCTCTTATCAAACCATTTTATGAATCTCTATATGATGTCGTTATGCTGCGAAAATTGCACCATGATTTTCCATGCCAAAACCACCATGTAGTCAATACCATGCCCATTTACCTATCAAGGTTATTCAGCTTTATGCCCAAATACTTATTGGTTATATAATTTCATATATTTATTCCACATTACTTTATCATGGAATACATTATAATTTTTAATGAATCCATGTTATATGATCTATGTGGCACACTTAAGCTTGAGATTAAAATGTTCATGAAGTGTGCGCCCTGATAGCACTCCAATGAAATGGGTAATGTTTGGTATCATGATACGTCATGTTGTGATATGGGTTTAGAATATTCCTTTTAGGAACATTTTCCACCTTGTTGGTAAGGGGGTTTACTTGATTCCTTTATGTTTATGATGCAGTGTTTTAAGTTGTATCCACATTTCCATTTTATGATAATCATGATATATCATGCCATTATGTTCATGATTCTCTTTGACTACATTGATATAAATATTACCTAACATATATTGTATTATTCATGTTATGTATTTTTTAATCCCTTATTGGGATTTATACCCCTAACCTTTCTTATGTATGTCCTCAGGTTATCCTATGCAATGAAAAATATGAAGGAATGATGTGGTAATGTAAAAGAAGTTTTCAATAAAGATGTTGTATTTTATGTCTTAAGTTGTCATGTAACGTTCCTAAGCCCAAAAAACACTAGACATCTCAATATTCTAGGTTGTATTAAGTGAATTTTTATGTAATAAATCATGTTAAAATGTGTAATAATAACCATGGTTATTATAATAATCTATGCCCAATAGATCATGATGCATCACTAAATAACTGAGATACCTTTCCATTACATGTGTCTCGATATATAACATTTACAAATGAACTAAAATTACCAATAAGGGGGTGATTATAAAGCCAAATAGTATTTCCCTAATTACTTCAAAACTCACACCACTATGATATAAGATGTTATCAAATTTATATAAAACATTTTAAGACAATTTTATGTAGTTTATATTAAAATAAAATAGTTTCCCAAACTAAAATAGTTTTCCACAGAAAGAAATAAAACAAGCCTCAAAATCATTTAACATTTCTTTTGGAATACCCATTAAAATTACACAAATCTACACATCCACACATGAATGAAAATCATGGAACTCCCTATAATCATGAGTGTTGAGTCATCCTTTCATCAAGTTGTCACTTGGTGAACCATTTTAATGGGGGAAACATCATGCCCTTATCCATACCATTTTGATGGGGGTAAACTTCACAACCCTATATATCGCAAAATCACATGAACACTTTTCCACCATGTATTATAAATCCCTACCAAAAAATTCTCCACAAAACAATTATTTATTTTAAAAAGTTTCAAAAAACATTTTCCATGCATGAAAATCAAACCATAATTTTAAAACCACCATTTTAAAATCATGAACCAAAATATATTTACACAAAACCCACAAATTTACACCATTTCACAAAACCATCACTAAATAGATTTTTATCAAGAATACCAAATCAATTTGATAATTCAATTCATAAAATTCAATCAAATTGGAACCAAGAATTCAAGTTCTAATTAATAGGAGTCGATAGAGAAGACACCTACCAAAAAACATTGGCGATAACAAATTATAATATAAAACTCTAAAACCCAGCTTGAAACATCAATATTTTAAATGAGATGTTATTAGCTTATAAAAATTGAAATATATCATCATTATTGAAATTAGAAATCATGGATTTATCCCCAAAATATTAAATTCATGATTCCAAGAGAGGGAAGAAGATGAAATCTACGTAAGAAACAAAGAACGGTTACTTACCAATAAATCTGGCCTCAAACGCACATCGATTCACCTAGGAATATATCTTGGATCAAAAGTAATGGTCTCTACAACATTAGGAGGGAGATAAAATCGTTAAGTGTCTGGTTTATAGAAAAAAGAGGGTAATAGGTGGTAAATTAGATTAGATATATAAATCTCAGATCTAATTTTTAATGATGCATGGTTAGAGCATACAGTTAGAAAAGTTGTGCACTGACCATGCATGAGCTACTACCTCCAAATAGATTTCACATGGTTATATCACATTTTTAAACAAACCATGCACCAACCATGATTTTATACACTGTTCATTATTGAATGTGTTCATTAGGTTAGCCACATGGTTTAGACAATCCATGTTCCCAACCAGCAACCTACCCAGTGCTAACTGTTTCAGTTTCATAATTTCTTAGGACGTGTTGAACTATTTATACTAATCATGATCAAACCATGAATTACTTGAAAATCCCAAAACATTTAAAAGCTCATAATATCCTCATAAAATCTAACCCAATCACTTTATATACATAGAAAAAATAAATAAATGGTCATTTACCAAAAACTATGGGTCCTGAACTTACAATCCAAGGAATCCACCCATCACAAGGTTAGGTACACAATTAAGAGAGACCATGCACCAACCATGTGAAACAATCCTATAATTTTCTATAGGTTTTTGACACCCATGAAATCTCTATCACATGGTTAAAAAATAGTTCACTTCCTTCTTCTGCCACATTATTGAGACACATAGTTAGAAATAACTATACACTTACCATTAACCTCACTCTGGTTTTCAATAAACTAGATCTATGGGCTCCGAAAAAGACCTAGACACTCCAAAACCCTTCATTAGTTCCTTAACCATTATTAAAAGGAAGAAACAAGATATTGAAAATGAAATTAAAAGGATCCATACCTTTTTTAAAAACATGGATCTTACATACCATATGGAATCTGAGTGATCTTCCCAACATTCTCTTAGAATTCCCAATCACCAGTCATCCCACAGAATCTAGATGATATGCCATAATTTAATTGGAACCTAATAAAACATCATGGAATTCCTAATCATTAGGTATTATATGGTTCTAGGCACTCCTACCATCCTTCTTAAGTTATCAGCAAGCATGTGTAATGGAATCCCTCATTCTAACATTCCCAATCATCAAGAATAATACAGAATCTAGGGGCTCATCCTGATATTCTCAAGTAAAATATGTCATATATAATTGAAGGAGCTCATCCTAACATTCATGATCAATAACACATCAAAAATACCATTTTAACATTTTCATTATATAATTCAAATTATCAATTCACTTTAATAAGTATTACCTTAATTCTTGCATAATAATTTATTAAATGAAATTTCCCAATCCAAAATGATCCAAGATCACCATTTCAAATTTCATTAACCAAACTAATTAGCATATATAATTGGTATTGTGTGAGGCCAAACCATTTTATAAAACATGGGTTCCAACTATCAATTCCATTAATCCGTTGTAAAAACTTGGGGTGAAATATCACTTTAGTTAAGCGAGTTAGTAACCTAAATTCCCAACAAATAAATAATAATTTTAATTAACCAATATTTAATATTCCACCTCGAGTCCATTAATAATTGATAAATTCCACTTAACCACCACTTATTTAAAATTAAAATACTCACTTAAGGTTATCAACAAATATAATCAATTTACCTCACCAATTTACTCAAATAAATCCATAACATTTATTTACTAAGTATTTTTTCAGATTCATGTCTAGGAAATACCAATTTGAATCACCCTTTTCTTGGGTATATATCATTTTAAACTAGGTATGATAATATAAAATGAAAAAAATTAAAACATTTTGTTTAAACTAGGTTAATGAACCTTGAGGATGACATGACCTCCCAATACCCCCACTTTAAAAATGACGCAAAACTACGGGTTATGCCTAGGTACCAACTAACTCATTATTAGAAGAGTCCACATGTCAAGTATTAGTCATTGGTTTTTTTAATTAGAAGAAAATGGAAAACTATTCAAATGTATTGAAAATAGGTATTATTATCCAAAATAGTTGAGATAGAATGAGAAAATATAATAAAAACAAAAAGGAAGGAATAAGAGTGGTAGAATTACCATAGGATCTCCAAAACATCATACAATACTCCAAATAGACATGAATCAAAGGAGATTCATCCATGGGATTAAGAGAAGTAGGAGGGAGATAAGTATGGATAATGGTTGAAAATGGGGGGGGGGGGTTAACCCTTAGAATATTGGAAGGTAAAATGAAAATTTCCCAATTTCATTGAGGTTCATGGTTTTGATGCATGGTTTTCCAAGGAATATTCCAACCATGAAGACCTCACATTCTGAGCACACCACTTCGCATGGATAGTGTACATGATGTAAAAAAACATTCCCAAACCATGTAAATTACCTCTATAATTTACCATAGAGGATCCCTAGATTTTTGGATCCCATAAAATGGTTTTAATAAAACTATTTATCTTAACAAACCAAGCCACATGGTTGGGGTTAATAGTTATAACTAACTGTGTTCTAACCATGTTCCATCAATTGTTTCTCCCAAAACCAAAATTTCAAACTCATAAGCTATTAATACTTAACCAAACATTTGAGTCACCCTTAATCCTAAAAAAATCAAAAATTTCAATTTTAAAAGTTTTGACTTTCAAATTCAAAATTTGATTTTCGATTTTAAAAACTCCCTATCCACCAAACCAGAAACTCAAAATTTTCCTGAACCTCAAGGCTTGTCTATAAACCAAGACCATACAAACTCTCCACCATAACACTTCTTGGTCCAATGAAATCATAACGGCCATCCAAATACACTCCCCTCATTATATCGACTCTATAATTGACTTAAAATTTCCACATTCCATCTCATCTTCGAACACCCAATGCACTTCCAAAGACCAACTCTAAACAAAAGACACAAGTATTCCTTTTCCCAAGATGGCGCTCATATTATTACTGAACACTAATATAATCCTCTATGAATTCCATATCCCTTGAATAACCAAAATTAAATCACTCAGCTAATTAACCGGACTATGGTTCTCCCCACTATATAACATAGCTTACAAAATGTACCTATGATGTATGGTACCTCTCACTGACCAATACGTTTTCTAAAACATGATATTAGTGTTCTATTGGTCTACTCGACATAGTTCATGACACATAGTACCTCAATATCTCGTAAAGAGCTAGTAAACACTATTATAAACTATCAATTAATTATATAAGAGATGAAATAAATGTTAGTTTACGATCCAAAAAAAACCATACACAATGGTTCTTCCTAGAAATTTCCTAACCAACTCTCAAAAATTCTCATTACACATCCAAGAATGCGCCTGATGTGGTTCCATGTGACAACCATGCTTTTTATTTCACATTAATTATTGATTTATTACATAAAATTACACATAATACAACCTATAATATTGATATTTCTAGTGTCATTGGTTATTAGGTACATATAATAACATCTTGAACATGGGATATAACAACACTATTAAAAACTTCCTTAACATGCTTCTAAAATTCCATGGATTTTAAAACTGCACGAGATATCCTAGGGGAACACATAAAAAAAGGATAATCTATAATGACCAATAAGTGAATAAGAATTCCATAAAATAATACATGTTATAAAATAGGTATATGAATGGGTAATAAAAGGAGTGAGAATCATAAACATGGATAATAAGGCATGATAAAACATGATAATCATAACATGGTAAATGTGGAAACAACTTAAAACACTGAATCATAAACATAATTCAAGGATAAATTCCCAGATATAATGATGTAAAAATTCATTTAAAGTAATTAGGTTCACTCACTATACCAACATGAAATATCAGGATACTAAACAAAACTCATTTCATTGGAGCACTATATAATTCTCGGTGCACTCGTCACATTCATTTCATTCTCATGCTCAAGTGTGCCACATAGATCATAAAACCCAGAGTCATTCATCATCATATTTCATTACATGATCAAGGAGTGTGTAAGAAATAGATGTATTTCATATGTCAAAAATTTATTAGTTTAAAAAGGTGAACTCCCTTAATATGAAATCATTATGGTAATCACTACATAATTGTTTTGGCATGGAAAATGATACCAAAATTTCCACAACATAACATCATCATTTTAAAATTCATAAAATGGGTTGATGAGAGAAAAAGAGGTCACTAATAATTTTTACATGAAAATTTCAGTAATAATTACATGTAAATACATATCCCACAATTAGTAATTTTAAATATAAGGCATATGATAATAAAGTAATTTGAATAAAGAAGATAAGGTGAGGATCCCTTACTTGAGTGTGTGAATCCAAATTCTTGGAATGAGATTATTGTGAGCTTAGAAATTCCTTGGTAGGACTATAGGGAGGAGAGGGAAGAGTAAGGAAATTATGAAGTTATTTTTAGTTAAGATAAATGAGATATTTTGTGGGTTTATATAGGAAATGGGTGGGAATTTCATTATTATTTATCCAACTTAGGTTTTGGACTCTATATAATAAAATAAAAAAAACCAAAAACCTTACCATGGTTTTCCCATGTTTTATGAAAAATGAGAGTTTTTTAGTTATTATATAAGTAAAAGGTTCTAATTTAATAAAATAATACCCTTTCTTATCTGGAAGTGAGTCATACTCTTAAACAAATGATTTTAAAACCTTAAAATATATTAATGCTTTTGGAGGATTCATAATGAATTTATAAAATTAATCAAATAAACATAAAATAAAATTATTTTTCATTTAATACATATATTTGATCATGGATCATATTTATAGTATTTATTACATCAATGTTGGGTCATTATTATGTCATAATCCACAAAGGATATTTATATGGTATTTAGTTTTTACCTGAAAATTCGACAATCTCAGAAAATTATGAAAAATTGACCATTGGATAATTTTGACATTATTATTCAAAAAATAATATTAATTTTATAAAAAACGTTTTTAAATATGTATGTTTTTACTTTTAAAATAAAATATGACATTTATTGATAAATGCTGGTTTTCTGGACAATAATAGTATTTGAACCCTTATAAAAATTACATTTGACTTCATAAAAATAATACGAGCATTATATTTAATAAAAAATATTTAATAAAAATATTTTATTAAAATATTATTTACTTTAAAAATACATTAATTTATAAAAATAAATTTCTTAATTAAATTTTAATATTACCCACAAAATACTATTTTTTTATTGTATCAAAATAAAAATCATTTATAAAGTGACAATAATAGGATGAAAATATATCTATTATTTATAAAAAATAACGTATATACACATATCTCTAGGGTCTTGATACATATCCATTTAATACAACATAAAAAACCCCAAGATTAAGGTGTGTAATGATGAGTCTTTCATGGGGTGGTTCAACATACATGGTTTGGGACATGATCTAGATGGGTTTGAAATTCTCCTATAATGGGTTTTCTCATGATCAAGGTATTGGTTATTATCTTGGGATTGGTTGAGGGAAAATAAAAGTGATTATATCTCCCTTATATGCTCTAATAAATGGGCATGATTGGGTATCATCCTACTGGTTAAGGCCATCACTTCCTGTGTTCGTGTCAATTATATTTTTAAAACCCTATATTTATAATAATCTTATGATCACTATTCAATGACTATTTTAACAATCGTAAAGATGATTATCTATAATTTAAATATATTTGGATATAATAAAACTAAATAAGTTCATGTATTTCAAATACTTATATTATATAATATTTTATTTAATTAAATCATAAGAGAAATACTATTTTTAAAAATTTGTGTAATTATAATCTCCCCCATTAAGAAAATTTTCCATCAAAAATTTCATTTAACACACTAAAAAAGATGAGAGTAACACTAGTTCATCACTTCCTCCAGTTTATACATATCTTCTTCAAAATTGTGGTTTCTCCATAGCACTTTGACCATGTACATTATCGTATTTATTATAACTTTGCTTATTAAATCTAATATCTTCACTGGATACTCTTCATATGAGAGATAATTGTCTAATGGTACCACCTATGGATTTAGAACATGTGAGGGGTCTAGTATGTACTTTCTCAATAGGGATACATGGAATACATAATGCCCTTGAGATATGTTAGGTGTGAGTGCTAGTCAGTAGGACACTACTTTGATGCGATCAATGATCTAAAAGGGGAGGATGTATCTTGGAATAATCTTTCACTTCCTACAAAATATCATCACATTATTCTATAGAGATATGTGGAGGAATACCATGTCTCTAAGATAAAACTCTAGGCCTCTTCATCAATTTTCATCATATCACTTCTATCAACTCTGAACAACCCTGATGTGCTGTTAAATAATATTAACCTTTTCCACCATTTCCTAGACCATTTCAGGACCCAACAATTTTTTCCCCCAACTTCATCCCAGTATAAAGGTGTTCTTCACCCCTTCCCATAAAGGGCTTCATAGGAAGCCATTTGGATTCTCGAGTGGAAACTGTTATTTTAAGGGAACTCAATGAGAGTAATATGTTGGTCCCATCCATCTTTGAAGTCAATTTATAATTACCTCAATATTTCCTCAAGTGTATGAATAGTATTCATAGATTGGACATCATTTTAAGGGTGATAAGCTGTGATGATGTTCAAATTAGTATTGATAGTGTGTTGGAGAATCTTCCAGAACATAGAGGATAATCTTGGATCTCGATCAGATATAATCGATAGTGAAATTCCATGAAGCCTAACCAATTATATGATGCATATCCTTGCAATTTAGTCTGGTGACAAATCATCTCGAATAGCAATGAAGTGTGCAGTATTTGTAAGAATATCCATCGAAACCCATATAAAATTATCCCCTCTTGATGTATTTAGAAGGACAGTGGAAAATTCCATGTTGGTGTTTTCTCATTTCCTTTTAGGTATGGGTAATGGTTGCATTATCACCTTGTATTTCTTTTTTTCCACTTTAACCTACTGACATTTAAGAAACCATATATATTACGTGATATCCATCTTTATATTTTCCCTCCAATAGTGTTCTTTGAGATATCGATACATATTTCGGATTTTTGGGTGGATGGATAATGATGAGATATGTGAATCATCCAACATCTCCCTATTTAACTCATGATTTTATGGTACACATAGTTTTGACCCAAATATCACAACTCCTTTAGTAACATTGAAATATGAGGATTTTCAATTTCTTATAGTTTCCACTTTTTTATAAATTTTCACATCATTTCTATGTGAATCATCTATATTTTTTTATAAGGGACAATTGATCAATTATTCCTTAAATGGTTGATAATGTTCCTTATTTTACGATTCTTATGTATATCATTTTCAATTCTAATAAAATTAGATCCCTCTAAATTCTCATCAATGATAGAATTACTGGATCCTTTCTACTTAGACTGTCTGCCGCATTATTTTTTTACCATTATGGTAGTGGGTTGAGCAGTCATAGTCCTTGAATATCTCTAACCATATTGGTTGTCACATATTAATTTTTTTTAAATTTATACTTGAGGTTTTTGTGATCCGAATATATTTCAAACTTCTCCCCAAACAGATAATGCTACATATTTCTAAAGAGAAGATCACTAAAGCCTTCTCCAGATCATATGTTGGGTATATCTATTCATGAACATTCAACTTCCTTGAAGCATAGGCTATCACTTTTTCATTATTCATTAAAACACAACCCAAGCCCTTCTTCAAAGAATTTCTAAATACCATGAAATGTTCTCCACTTATGGGTTGTGTGAGAACATGTGTAGTGATAATACTTCTTTAGTGTCTTTTAAGAACTTTTCACATTCATCATTCCAAGAAAACATGACTCCCTTCCATGTTAGATTTGTTAGACGGTTTGAAAATAAAGATAAATTTATCACAAATTAATGATAGTTTCCATCCAATGAAATGAAAATACAGATATCTATCACAAATATTGACCTCAACCATCCTTTAATTGATTTTATTT
Source organism: Viscum album (assembly GCA_963277665.1). Lineage (NCBI taxonomy): Eukaryota > Viridiplantae > Streptophyta > Magnoliopsida > Santalales > Viscaceae > Viscum > Viscum album. The sequence continues at coordinate 368,963,638 of OY728131.1, forward strand.
TTGAAGGGTCTACATATATCCCACAAATTGTGATGATATGTCTCAATAATGAGACTTAATTCTACTAGAACTCACATTTTCTATAATTTTCATAAATCTTATCATTTCATAAGGTCTATATCATTATGCTTAGATTCTCCCCATACTCCTCCTTGGTTTTGAAGTATATTAGAATATCATCTATAAATACTACCACAAATTTTTTGTGGTAATATATAATGTCTCTATTCATCAAGTTAATGAATATTTCATGAGAATTAGTGAGTCTAAAATGAATAATTATGGAATAATAGTGTCTGTACCTTGTATGAAAAGTAGTTTTGAGAATATACTCTTTCTGCACCATAACTTGGTAATATCTTGACCATAGATCCAACTAGAATAAGTATTGTTCTCTACGTAGCTAACCGAACAGGACATCAATTTGTAGTATAGGATAATTTTTCTATATCATGATCTTGTTGATCTCATAATAATCAATGAAAAGGTGCATTGAACCATCCTTCTTCTTAATAAAAAGGAATGATGTACCCCATGCTAAAGAACTTGGGAATATTAATCCTTTATCCATATTCTCCAATAGTTGTTTCTTTAGGTCATCAAGTTTCAGAATATCCATTCTATATAGAGTCTTAGAAACATTTAACACCCCAAGAATAAGATCAATTAAAAATTCAACCTCTCGGCTAGGAGGAAGTCTAGAAAATTACTTGGAAAACACATTAGTGTACTCACTAACAAAAGGCATTTCTTCACATATAATTCCTTCCTTATACTCAATAACTTCACCTAAAAACTCTTTCTAGTAGGGAAATTATATTCACAATTATGATGTCGGTTCTAAAAAAGATTCATATTCTCCTTGAAATTGTATAGAATCGGGGGTCAATTCATGAAATAGAGAGTGATTTACTTATTAGGGAAATTTATGTTGGATCTATGTAGGGAAATCCAATCCATATCCATAGTTGTATCAAATTCCACCAAAGGGAGTATGATAAGGTTTTTTTGGGAAGTTTAACCCAAAAATTATGATAGGGGAGGTGTTATATAATTTGGGTAAAATAATTTCCCAATTTTAAATTTTCCTAAAAAACTATACTTTCATGATTTTGGGTGGTGTTTGAATAGTTATACTAAACCTAAGTGTTATGAAGGAATGCATAGAACTAGAATAAAAAATTATTTTCACTATTCATGAATTAATAAATAGAATATATATCACCATATCATTGTTAGGATCCACCTTAGTGGTTGTGATGAAAAAATATCATCCTTGCTTCCTTGGAGATTGTTGGTTGTCCTTGAAAACACATAGCTTAGTGCATTGATTTTAAAAGTTTCCTATTTCCATGAAATTCTAGCAATGAACAATGAACTAATGGTTAACTTAAGTATTCCATTCCTCCATAACATTTTTGGGTTTCTCATATAGGAAATAACTAGCTAGGTGACCTTACTTCCCACACCTAAAGCATTTCCTATCCCCCCTTAGTTAATTTTTTTGGGTGCTTCTTTCCACACCTTTGACAAGTGGTATGTTAAATTTTATTTCCACCATAAAATTTCTCCACCATTACACTAGAATTAAACTCCAACTTTCATTTATTATTCCTATGATACCCCTAAGATTCCATGCTCCCTATTTAGACTTTTAGGGAACATAAAACTATTTCCTCATAGCTATCAATGTCATAGATCACTAGGGATTTAAGTAGAATAGTTTTTAGCCCACCAAAGAAGCAGCCAACCTTGCATTAAAGGTTAATGAATAACCTGAACACTACTGGAAAACCAACCTATACCAACGGTTTGGAGAACCGTGGCGAAGTAAGCTGTTGCGATAGGTCTATACCAACGGTTCTGGAAAAACCGTTGGTATAGACCTATACCAACGGTTTTGAAAACCGTTGGTACAAGTAATATGAAATACATATACCAACGGTTATAAAATCGTTGGTATATGTATTTCAAAAAAAAACCATTCGGTGGGATTTGATCCCAGGAACCCCGTTTATAATTGAACGACTTAACCACTAACCTAACATGACTTTTATAAACATAATTTCATAAATATATATATGTATTATCATTATTATTTAAAATTTTGATTTATATAATGTTCTCGGGTAGTAGATCTGGAAAAAAATCAAAGCACCTATCCCAACGGTTCTCAAAACCGTTGGGATAGGTGAGAATTGTTTTTGGGCGGATGTTGATTTTGGGGACACCCTTTCCCAATGGTTTGACCAAACCATTGGGAAAGATGCCTCAAAACACACCCTTTCCCAACGGTTTGGGCAAACCGTTGGGAAAGGTCCACTCTTTCCCAACGGTTTGACCAAACCGTTGGGAAAGATGCCTCAAAGTATTTATGAAGTTTTTCTTATATTCCTTGATAGATTTTTCATCTATTTTTCTTGAGGGAAAGTAAATACTATTCAATATTATGTGGGAGAGTGTGAGGAAATTATTTATTAAAAAACATTTTCTGGAATTCCTTCCACCCCATCGCTTCGAGCTCTTCCTCAAGTTTCGTATCTTGAACAATGTCCAACAAATATCATCTTCTCCCTCCATAAAATTAATATATATTAGAACCTTGCCTTTTTTTTAATATTTAAGGATGGAGAATATATTCACAATGGAGTTAAAATATTGTACAATGATTATGGGATTTGATGATCTATAGAAATTTGGAAGCCTTGGTCACATAAAGGACTCAATTGAATCTTGTTCTTTCTTAGGGGGATTTAGAAACTACTCATAATACATCTTTCTATTCAAAACCCAAGTCATATAAGAGTGTATCATCACATAGTTTATTATTCTTGATCTGATCAGGTTGGGCATCTCGTTGGGGTAGTCATAACATTTCCCATCACATTGATTTTTTTTACCAAATTCCTCATATTTACTACAATTAGACAAAATAAATGGAAACCTAAATATGATTATTTTTAAACTATTAATCACATAAGAGGGAATCCAATTACATTAAAGAGATAAATTATAAATTATATGTATTTCTGTAAGTTATGAATTTCTGGGTTTCAATCTATGTTATCCATGATCTATTTCCTAACATGTATTATTATGGATATTTTTTTGTTCCTTTATTAATGGTTCATAATTATATTATGAATTTATGAAATTATATCCCACAATGAGTGTCAAACTAGGTGTTTTATAAGGCTTGTTTTTATACACAAGGTCCTGGTCGAGTCTAGCTCATAGTGGTGTTTTTGGGTTTTACCCTTATGTATAGTTGTTCTAGATCCCCATTCCCTTGTAGTATCCAGATAGGGATATATTTTCTTGATAAAACACTTAATATATACTTACCAAAATTAAGGTATGTTTTCTTACATTTAGTTTTATTTCTAAGGATTTCTCAAGAGTTTTAGAATCCTAATACCACAAATAACAGAACGTTTCCTTTGATACCAACTATAATAACACTTATATTTATTTTACATTAATTATTGATTTATTACACAAAAGTACACATAATAAACCTGGAATATCAATAATTATACTTTATTTGGGAATTAGGTACATATCATAACATCTTGAACCTGGGATACAAAAAAATTATTTAAATCTTCCTTTATATGCTTCTAAAATTATATGAATTTTAAAATTTAATGGGATCACCTGGGTACATACATAAGAAAGGGGTGATCTATAAAGACCATAATATAAATAATCATGTTATAAGGTAATACATGTTAGAAAATAGGCATATCAATTGGAAATAAAAGGAGTGAGAGTTATAAACACGATTAATAAGTCATGATATATCATGATTATCATAACATAAGAAATGTGGAAACAACTTAAAACACTACATTATAAACATAGTTCTAGGATAACTACAAATAAAATATATTAATTGTTTTGGAGGATTCAAAAAGGATTTATAAAATAAAAAAACATAAAATCAAATTATTTTAAAGTTAAAAAATATATTTGATCATTAATACCATTTATATAATTTATTAAATATGTTTTGGATCAATATGATATCATAATACAGAAAGTATATCTATAAAGTATTTAATTTTTACCCGAAAATTCAATTGTCTCATAAAATTATGAAAAATTTATCATTGGATAATTTTGAAATTATTATTCCAAAAATAATTTTCATTTTATATAAATAATTATATATATATATATATTTTATTTTTACTTTTAAAATAAAAATCGATATTTATTGAGAAATGTTGGGCTTTTTTGACAATAATATTTTTGAATACTTATAAAAATTACATTTGAATTTTTAAAAATTGTATGATCAATTTATTTAAGAAAACTTATTTAATAATAATATTTTATAAAAATATTATTTATTTAAAAAATCCAATAATTTATGAAAATAAATTCCATAATTGAATTTGAATATTATCCAAAAATAATATTTTCATTTTATTGAATCAAAATAAAAATATTTTATGAAATAAAAATAAAAAGAAGAAAATTGATTTATTATTTTATACAAAATAATGAACATAATAAAACATCTAGAGTCTTGATACATACCCTTTCATACACCAATAAACACCCTAAGAGTAAGGGGCACAACTGTGAGAATTTCATGGGGTGGTTAAGAATATATGGTTTGGGCCGTGATCTTGATGAGCTTGAACTTGTCCCATAAACAGTTTCTCTCATTTTTAAGTTATTGGATCTCAAAATGGGACTAGTCAAGGGAAAATACTAGTGATTTTATCTCCCTCAAAAGATATGATAAATTGAATTCATAGGGAACCATCCTAATGGTTGAGTTCATCACTTCCTTTTTCAGTTTCAATTGGATTTTTAGAAACCCTATATTTATACTAATCATGTGATCACTATTGAACAACTATTTCATCTATGGTAAATATTCTTAATATTAATTTAAATGTTTTACGATATAATAAAATTAAATAAGAGTGTGTAATTCTTATATGTATATTACATAATAATACATTTAATTAAATCACAAGAGAAATTTTATTTATTATAGTTTGTGTTGTTATAATCTTCCACCCTTAAGAACTTTCTCCCTAAAAAATTTCATTTAAAACACTAAAAGAGATGATTATAACTTTGTTTCATCACTTCCTCTAGTTCCCACATCGCTACTTCAAATTTTTGGTTTCTCCAAATCACTATGACCAGGTGCATTGTCTTATTTCATATAACATTGTCTCTATAACTTCAAATCTTCACTTGCTCTACATATGATTGATCATTATACAATTGTACCACCTAAGGATTCAGTACATGTGGGGGGTCTTGTATGTACTTTCTTAATATGGATTTATGGAATACAAAGTGTACTTGAGATATGTTTGGTGGGAGTGTTAGTTGGTAGGCCACTGTCCGATGCGATCAAGGATCTAAAAGGGGCCTATGTATTTCTGGATAAGCTTTCCCTTCTTCCAATATATCATCACCTTAACCCATAGAGATATGAAGAGGAATACCATGTCTCTTATATCAAACTCTATGCCTTATCAATAATTTTTAGTATAGCTCTTCTGTCGACTATGAGCAGCCTTGATATGCTTCTGAATAGTCTTAACCTTTTCCACCATTTCCTTGACCATTTCACCACCTACCAATTTTCTTTCCCCAACTTCATCCCAAAATTAATGTGTTATACACCTCTTCCCATAAAGGGGTTCATAGGTAGAAATTTGGATGCTCAAGCGGAAACTGTTATTTTAAGAGAACTCAACTCGAGGAAGATGTTAGTCCCATCCATCTTTCAAGTTAATTGAGATTACCCTAAACATGTCCTCAAGTTTCAGGATAGTCCCCTCCGATTGGACATCAGTTTGAGTGTGATAAGCTGTGATGAAGTTCATCTTAGTATTCATAGCTTATTGGAGACTCTTTTAGAAATTAGAGGTGAATCTTGTATCTCGATCAGATACAATTGGTAGTGGATTTCCATGCATCCCCACCACTTATCTAGTGTATATCCTTAAAAGTTGACCATGTGAGAAATGCTCTCAAATTTAAATGATGTGTGAAATATTTGTAAGACGATCAACTAAAACACATATAATATTATTCCCTCTTGAGGCCTTTGGAAGGCCAGTGGAAAATTCCAGGGTGATGTTTTCCTTTTTCCATGTAGTTATAGGTAATGGTTGCCTCATCCCCTTAGATGTTTTCCTTTCCACTTTCACTTTATGTCATACATGACACATTGATATATATTCCATGATCTCTTTCTTTACATTGTCACACCAATAGAGTTCTCAGAGATATTGATACATCTTTGTGCTTCATGGGTGGATGGTGATGGTTGAGTTATGTACATCATCCAACATATCCTTCTTTAACTTTGGATTTGATGGTACACATAGTCATGACCCAGATCTCAAAACCCCTTTTTCATTAACATTGAAATATAAGGATTTACCTTTTCTTATAGTTTCTACTTTCTTCAAAATTTCCACATCATTTCTCTGAGAATCCTCTCTCTTTTCTAGATGGGATGGTTGAGTATTCATTTTTTAAAGGATTGATTGCGTTCCTTCCTTTATGATTCCCACACCTATACTTTTAAATTCTATGAGGATTGAATCCGTCTCAATTCTCATCAATGATAGAATTGGTGGATCATTTCTACTTAGAGTGTCATCTACTTTTTTCAATTTACAAGGATGGTTGTATGATCCTGGCCTTTTATGGAGTTTTCTCGGGAGCATTGTTAGGTACTTTTTGATGTTTTGGTGTACCATTAACTTGGTATAGTGGCTTGGGGTGAGTTTGGGTGAACACAAAAGGAAAATTAAAGTATAAGGGGTTGTGCATGGTTTACGCATGGTTTGACAAACCGTGCGACCAAACCATGCAAAACTTGTGAAACGAGACAGAGGATTCTGTGTGGTTTGAAAAATCATATGACCAAACCCTACCAATTTTTCAAAACTGGGCAGAGAAGTCTACACAGTTGGTGCACTCTTTTCCTAACTATGTGCCTCTTCCTAGGAAACCATGCAGACGACTTTTAATATCCTAAAATCACTTCTAAAACCACAAAACCCCCCTAGACTCCCATATTTCAACCCAAGTTCATACATGAAAAATTCTAGGTGTTCTCAAAGCCTTTTAGATGGATTAAAAGGCGATATGAACACCATTTTTTGATATTAAAAGCCCAGATTGAATATCCACTCTCCTCCTAGTAAGTGGATTTCATCTCGATGCTTTTCCCATTCTTTAATCAATCATTCTTAAATATTTTCATGGAGTATCTTCACCTTTTTCTTAGATCTGAACCCATGAGTTAAGATATAGATCTATAATTTTAGATCTTGATTTAGTTTTTATAGATCTTTATGCCTTTGATCTTAATTTTGGTTTTAGGGACTTAGATCGAGAGTTTGATCGACGACGTTGTACTGCTTGGATTTTGGGGATTTTTGTAGGGCTAACTTCAATCAATAAATTGTGGTAGGTGGTCTAAATTGAACTCCCATAATTATGATTTATGATCTGTGTATGAGTTATAAAATATCTAGATAACCTTTATTATTTAACTATTAAATTAGAGTAATTTGGAATATGATTTTGAAATGTGATTTTCCATGGTGGTTAATTGATTGTTGATCACAGAACAAATGAATGTGGTTTCCCAAATTGAACTTTTGGAGATCTGATACTGTATTTGAGATATTATATTGAATGCAGAAAGATATATAATTGGGGGAAATTAATTATGGAAGAATGTAATTCTTTGAAAGATAATTGATTGTGAGAATTAATTATGTTCCATAATGTTGAAAAAAGATATTTAATTGGGAGAATTAATTACGTGTCTTGATGTGACTAAAGATAATTAATTTTGAGAATTAATTATGACATGAGGATTTTAAAATGGATAATTAATTGAGAAGAATTAATTATGGAATAAAAATTGTTTTTATTGATTAATTAATTGATGAATTAATTAATGGGTTATGTTCTTAGTTAATTTTGGAATTATCTAAAGGCCTTTGAAATTTTTAACTAAAAATATCATTAATAAATGAATAATGTGGAAAATTCTTATGAATTAAAGAATGATTAAATGGCCAAGATTGTGTGGTGCTAGGCATGGTGTCCTAGACCGATTAGAAGATGGGACTTGGAAATGGAATAACTCCCCAAATTCTTATGATTTAAAGAATGATTAAATGGATGAGATTTTGGAGTTCTAGGCATGGATTCCTAGACCGATTAGAAGTTTGTACATGGATATGGTGTTCCTCCCCAATAGTTATCCGATCTTGATATTATGTGGTGCTAGGAATGATGACCTCTGCAAAATGATTAATGATAATAATGAATGATGATTCCACAAGATTTGTGGTTCTAGGCATAAAGACCTACACCAAATGATTAATGATAATAATGAATGATGATTCAACTAGAAATTGGGGTTCTAGGCATGACAATCTACACCAAATGATTAATAATAATGAATGATGATTAAAATGGGAAAAATGAATTGAACTTGGCCTAATGTGATGATTAATGATTAAATGACAATGTTATAATTGTTTAAATTATGGACTGTATTTATTACTTCAAAAAACATCATGCACTCTCTTTTTACTGCACTCTTTTAGACACCATTGGTGGTGGCCTACTGAGTTTTACTCACACCCTATTCAGGTTGCCTGATCGTCACCCAAGAATACATTGTTATTGCAGGATAGAATAAGGGAAAGGCCCTATGATAGATTGGTATTTGGGTTTGGATAATGAGAGAGGGAACTAGATGTGGTTTAGGACCTGTTTTGGTGTTGTTGTGTCTTTAATTTTAGTTTCATTGCAGACACTTGGCACTTTCATTGTCATAGCATGATTTTCCTTTCAGTTGAATATTCAATCTTCTAGTTTTTATTATCATATGTCATAGATCTGTTCTTGTTATTTATATATGCTTCCATACTTGGTTAACTGTTTTTTTGCTTTCACTTGTGTTTCATTCTGATAACATAGGGTATAGTCTCCGCAAGACTGACTTTCTAGACCCTCACTGTTATTCGACACCCTCTAGGGTATGGGGAGGCATGCTTGATGGCATGTGGCCAATCGGATCGGGGAACTATTCACTGGCTTCTAGGTTGGGACATCACAAAGTGGTATCAAAGGAGTTTTATTATCTTTATTCTTCTTTTGACTTACTATTTTGGGAAAAGGTAGATAAGAGATAAGGAAGAGTCGAGGTTTGGTAATGAGCTCGTGCATGGGAGTTTCAAACCCATATATGGGGGAAAATATGAGTACTCAGGGTGGGATTATTTTGATTGTTGTATGTTGTTATAGTTGTATATTATTCTACCTTGGGTGACACACTTGTGGTGTGATGCGACATTTGTTTTGAAAATTGTTAAATTTTTATTCTTGGCCTAAAGAGGCATGATAGTTTAGTCTGCATGCATCATTCTAGGCACTCAGATTTGTTTTCACAAGCATCATTCTAGTCACTCACAAGAAAATGGGTTATGGGTAATTTGTTAAACATGAACTATTTTCCTTGATGTGATATTGAAGTAATGATGAAAAATGAGAACAATGGGTGTCTAATGAGAACCTTTTTTGATGAAATGGGAATAATAAATTAATTAATTGTTGAAATAATTAATTTGATATAATGTGGTTAATTAATGGATGAATTAACTAATTAGAATGAATATTCCATTGTTAACCAAGACCTAGGAGTATGAGTGTTAAGGGTAGTGAAAAGGTCTCAATGTTGACCATGTAGCAAGAAAAAGGGAAGAGGGGCATGACAGTTACATGCAGTGAAACCTACACTTGTGGAGAGAGAGGCTGGTCTGTCGATAGTGAGAGGTACTATTCAAGTTGGTTATACTTTAGCTACTACCTTTTTGATAACGGTGCCTCTTATTCCTTTATATTTGCAAATCTTGTTAAAGGATTGATCCTAGAGGCGGAGCCTATAAGAAAGATGATGAATATCAATACACTGTTGGGAACAAAGACTAGGGATATCTATTTATGTAAGGTACATTCTCTATATATCTGGGAGTATAATTTCCTTTGGGATATCTATGTCCTTGATATAATAAGATTCAATTGGATTATGGGTATGGATGGCTAGTTGCATACCAATCCCACATAGATTGTTACCATTAGAGAGTGACCTTTTTATCTCCTAAGGGTGACCAATATGTCCATCATGGAGAATGTGTTATCCATGTAGATAGATCTAGGATAATTACTCAACACTAGAAGAGACCGCATCCCATGTTTCCAGTATTTTTTTGGATTATGGGAGTGGTATAGAAGATGTTCCTCCAATAGTAGTAGAACTATTTCAGAATGTCTTTCCTAAAGACTTTTTAGGGTTGCCACTTGAGAGAGATGTGGTATTCACTACTGAGATCATGCTGGGGCCTGAGTTAGTGTCTAATACACTTTACATAATGGCATCGACTGAGCTTCAAGAGATCAAAACATAGTTGTAAGAGTTAGATGATAAAGGGTTTATCCGTCCAAGTACATCACCTTGGGAATCACATGTGTTGTTTGTGAAGAAGGCCAGTGAAAGTCTAACCTTGTGTGTTAATTAGTAAAAGTTGAATAAAATGACTGTGAAGAACTGATATCCTATTCTGCATATCTATGATTTATTTGACCAGATGGAGGGGCTAGATTATTCTCAAAGATCGACCTAAGACCAGGGGACCATCAGGTGAGAGTTAAGACTTCTGAAATAACAAGAACTTCTTTTAGGAGTAGGTATGGCCTTTATGAGTTTGTCTTAATTCCATTTGGGTTGACTAATGCTCTAATTTATTTTATGGGCTTGATGAATTGAATCTTTCATTTGTACATAGATGAGTTTATGGTGGTGTTTGTTGACGACCTCTTAGTGTACTCTAAGACTCATGATGATCATGTTCAACATCTTGACATTGTACTGGGTACACTGAGAGAGCATCATCTATATACCAATCTATCTAAATTTTAGCTTTGTATTGATAGGGTACACTTATTGGGGAACATGATCTCAGAAGAAGGTGTGCAAGTGGACCTAGAAAAAATGAAAGCAGTGATTTCATTGGTGCATCTTATGAATGTTTTCTATATTCAATGATTTCTGGGATTATCTGGTTATTACAATAGATTCATCCTAGACTTTTTCCAGTTGGATGAACCACTTAATGGTTTGAAAAATAAAGGGGTAAAGTTTTTTTGGGCAGAATCATGCGATAAATATTTCCATGATTTTAAGAAGCACTTGATTTTGACACCATTTTTGATCTTACGTGAGTCAGGTGGGGAGTACACGGTGTATTGGGATGCTTTTGCAGTCGGACTCGGAGCTGTGTTGATACAAGGGGGTAGAGTCATTACTTATGGGTTTTGGATATTGATTCCACATGAAAATAACTATCATATTCATGACCTTGAGTTGGAATTTCTAGTTTATGCTCTTAAGTGTTGGGGACACTATATGTTTGGTGAAAATTTACAGTTTTCACAGATCAAAAAAGCTTAAAGAATATCTTTTCACAACGCAACTTGAATCTTTTGTAGTGAAGATGGGTGGGGTATATGCAGTCCTTTGATTTTGAACTAGCTTATACACTCGTAAAGTGCAATAAATTGTTTTATAATTTGAGCATAAAAACATCGACTTAGTTGGTACATGAGTCACGTGCGGAGTGGATGATGATGACTTTCTTGGAGGAAATGCATGTGGTAGTTCAGGAGAGTCAAGAGAGGATGACTCTGGTTTCTTTAGAAGTGGAGTCTACACTCTTAATTTGGATCAAAGATAGGTAGTATGAGGATCTAGAGTGTTTATCCTTGAGGGAAAGACTTGAATGTGGGGCGACCCCTTTAGACTGGAAAATAGATGAGGATGTGATCATCTCTGTGAAAAATCAGGTTGTTGTTCCTACAATTATGTGAGAGGAACTCCTGTGATAATTTCATGATTCAAGGTGGGAAGTATATCCTAGGGTGACAAAAATTTACCATTACCTTCAATTATAGTTTTTGTGGCCATTCATAAAAAATGAGATAGCAGGGTTTGTAACAAGATGTTTCACCTGTCAGCAGGTGAAAGAAGAGAATCAACGACTTGGAGGCCGATTACAGTCGTTACCTATTCTAGAATAGAAGTGGGGTGACATGACTATATAAATCATGGTAGTACAAATAAATTATCTTAGGAATAATGATGGTATTTGGTTCTTTGTGTATCGACTAACAAAAGTATCACACTTCATTCCTATCAAAGAAACCTTTATAGTAGAGCAGTTAAGAGAACTATATATGAGAGAGATTGTTCATTTGCAAGGGGTGCCATATACTATAGTCTCAGATCATGATTCATGCTTTACTTTATGCTTTTCACATGGCTTACATAATGATATTGGTACATAGGTTCTATTATGTATGGCCTTCCACCCACAGACAGCTGGGCATTCGGAGCGTATCATATATGTGTTAGAGGATATGTGGCGAGCATGTGTGTTTGACTTTGGTGGTTCATGGGAGAAGCACTTGGATTTAGTGGAGTTCGCCTATAACAACAGTTATTAGGCAACTATATAGAGGGAACTATATGAGTCACTTTATGATAGACCTTCTACAACACCGCTATATTGGTTAGAGGTGGGTGAGTTAGAGCAGTTAAGATTGTGTCTCGTTCAGGAGACATCAGAGCAGGTGAAATTGATTCAAAAGCATATGGATATGGCACAGAGTAGAAAGAAGTCATATGATGATAGACAGAGATTAACCCTAGAGTTTACAAAGTTTTATAGTTTATTCCTTCGAGTGTCGCCTAGATTGGGTCACAATAGGATATGGAGACCAGGCAAGTTAGCACCCAGGATTGTGGGACCGTTTGAGGTGCTGGAGAGAATCAGGCTGGTGGCGAAACAATTAGCACTCCCACATAAATTCAGTGCTATGCTTGATGTTTTTCATGTGTCACAATTATGGAGGTATCACCCCGACCCTTCCCATGTGATTGATGTGGAATAGGTTGATCTCGAGATAAACACGTCCTTTGAGGAGTATCCAATAAGTGTGTTGGGTCGCAGTGAGAAAATATTATAGGTAAAGATCATGCCGTTAGTTCATGTGTTATGGAATCATGGTAATGTTCAAGAGGAAACATGGGAACATGAAACAGACATGAGGTATCAATGGCCCAAAATTTTTGGCTCAGAATCTTAGGGAATTTCGGGAGTGCAGCTCGAGGATGAGCTATTATAAGGTGGGGAGATTGTAAGATCCCAGCCTTTTCCGGAGTCATTTCAAGTGCGTTTTTAGTTACGTTTTGATGTTTTTAAGTGCCATTAACTTTGAGTAGTGGCTTGGGGTGAGTTTGGGTGACCTTTTAAGAAAAACTAAAGGAAAATTGGTTGTACATGGTTTGTGCACAGTTTAACAAACCGTGCGACTAAACTATGACAAGCGTATAAAACAAGATAGAGGAGTCCATAAGTTTTGTCCACGGTTTGACAAACCATGTGACCAAATTGGGCCATCTGTGAAATAATAGGTAGTATAGTCTGCACAGTTGGCACACAGTTTTCCTAACCATGTGCCACTGGCCAAGAAACTGTGCATGTGGTTTTTAATATCTGAAAATTACTTTTAAAACCATCCGAACCCCCAAGACTCTCATATTTAGACCTTGGTCAGGTTTGAAAAAATCTAGATACTTTCAAATCCTTATGGAGGGATTCCAAGGTGATCTAAACACATTTCTTTAATATTGAAAGCTTGGATTGAAGATCCCCTCCCCTCCCAGTAACTAGATTTAATCTCGATACTTCTCCTATTATTTCTTCCCTCTTTATTAAATACTTTCACATAGGATCTTCAAATTTTTCATATATATAAACCTATGAGTTAATATATAGATCTAGAATGTTTATCTAGATCTATTTTTGCAATATTTTTTTTCCTCTAATCTTAATTTGGGTTTTAGGGAGTTAGATCTAGAGTCTGATCAATGACGCTGGGTTGCTTGGATTTTGGGTTTTTCAGCGGGGATAACATCCATCAATAAACCGAGGTAGGTGTTCCAAATTGAACTCTAATAGTCCTGATTTAGGATATGTGCATGATTTATGAAATTTCTAGATTCCCTTGATAATTGAATTCTTAAATTGGAGTAATTAGGAATATAATTTTGACATGTGATTTTTCTTTAGTGGTTAATTGATGGTTGATCACAAAACAAATGAAGGGGGTTTCCCAAATTGATATTTTGTAGATTTGATATTTTAGTTGAGATATTATATTGAATGTGGAAAGATATCTAATTGGGGGAAATTAATTATGGAAGGATTTTATGATTTGAAAGATAATTGATTGTGAAAATTAATTATATGCCATGATGTTGAAAAAAGATAATTAATTTCGAGAATTAAATATGTGTCTTTATTTGATTAAAGATAATTAATTGTGAGAAGTAATTATGACTTGATGATTTTGAAATAGATAATTAATTGTGAAGAATTAATTATGGAATGGAAATGGTTTTGATTGATTAATTAATTGATGAATTAATTAATGGGTTACGTTCTATGTTAATTTTTCAATTAACTAATTTCCTTGGAAATGTTTAACTAATCATTGGATTAGTAAATTAATAATGCAAGAAAATTATTATGAATTAAAGAATGAATAAATGGATAAGATGTTTTGGGGCATGGCATGGAATCCTAAAATGATAAGAAGTTGGGACTTGGACATGGTGTTCCTCCCCAAATTATTATGATTTGATGAATGATTAAATGGTTGATATTTTGTTGTGTAGTAATGGGGTCCTAGACCAATTATATTTTGGGACTTTGACATGATGTTCCCTCCCAATAGTTATCAAATATTGAGATTATGGTGTTCTAGGAATGAAGACCTACACCAAATGATTAATGATAATAATGAACGATGATTCAACAAGATTTTTTGTTCTATACATGATGACCTACACAAAAGGATTAATGATAATAATGAACGATGATTCAACTGGGAATTAGGGTTCTAGTCATGAAAATATACACCAAATTATTAATACTAATGAATGATGATTCAAATGAGAAACATGAATTGAACTTGGCCTAATGTAATGATTAAAGATTAACTGATAATGTGATAAATATTTAAATTATGCATTGTATTTATTACTTCATAAAACTACAGGCACTATATTTTGATTGGACTTGTTTAGAAACCATTGGTGGTGCCCTATTTAGTTGTAATCACACCCTATTCCGGCCACCAGATCATCACCTAAGTAGACTTTGTTATTGCAGGACATGATAAAGGCAAGGCCCTAGGATAGATTGTTATTTTGGTTTGGATAATTGGAGAGGGAACCAGATGTGGTTTGGGACCCATTTTGGAGTCGTTGTGTCTTTAATTTAAGATTCATTTTAGAGACTTGACACTTTAGTTATCATAGTATTTTTTTCCTTTTAGTTGAATATTTTATTTTCTGGTTTTAACTATCATATGTTCTAGATATTTTGTTGTTATTTATATTTGCCTCCATACTTGGTTAATTTTTATTTTCTTCCAATTGTTTATTATTATGATAATAGATGGTATATTCTCCCCAAGACTAACTTACCAGATCCTCACTACTATTTGGCACCCTCTGGCGTACGGGGAGGTGTGCTTGAGGGAATGTGTCCAACCTACTCAGGACACCGTTCAGTGGATTCTAGGTCAGGATTTCATAATGGTAGGGGATTGATAATTCATAGTCCTTGATCAACTCTAACCATATTGGTTTGTGCATATTCAACTCTTTCTGTGTTAATATGTATTTATGTATTTTGCGGTCTGAATATATTTCACAATTCTCCCCAATTAGATAATGCCGCCATATTTTCAAATTGAAAATCACTAAATCCAACTATATATCAAATGTTGGGTATTTATGTTCATTAAATTTCAATTTCCTTGAAGCATAGTATATCAATTTTTCATTCTGCATCAACACACAACCTAAACCCTTCTTCAAAGCATCGCTGAGTACCCTAAATAGTTCTCCACTTGTGGGTAGTGTGAGTACATGGGTATTAATAATCCTCCATTCTAACTCATTAAATACCTCTTGACATTAATAATTATAAGAAAACATGACTCCCTTGAATGTTATATTGGTTAGAGTGTTTTATAATCATTAGAAATTTCTCACAAATTGATGATAACACCCTTGTAATCCAATGAAAATACAGATATTTCTAAAAAATATTGGCCTTGATGATCCTTTAATTGCTTCAATTTTTGAAGGGTCCATAGATATCACATTTCTTGAGATGATATTTTCAAATAATGAGACATTATTTAACCATAACTCACATTTTATGTACTTTTTCATGAAGATTATCCATTCATAATGTCTTTAGCACAGTGCTCAGATACTCCTCATCATCCTACTTGGTTTTGGAGTATATTAGAATATCATTTGTAAATACTATCATATTTTTTGGGATAATCTCTAAAGACTCTATTCATCAAGCCCATGAAGATTTCCAGAGCATTAGTGAGTCTAAAAGGCCTCACTATGAACTCACAGTGTCATACCATGTATGGAAAGTATCTTTGGGAATATAATCTGTCTTCACCCTAAATTGGTAATATCTTGATCGTAGATCCACCTTGGAGAAGTATTGTTCTCCATGAAGAAAATAAAAAAAGTCATAAATCTGAGTTAGAGAATACATTTTATTTAAAATGATATTATTGATCTTATAAAAATCAATGAAAAGGCACATTGACCCATTCTTCATCTCAATTTAGAGGACTAGTGCACTTAATGGTGAAACACCTAGGAGTATGAATACTTTATATAGATTCTACTATAGTTATTTCTTTAGGACCTAAGGTTCCATAATTTCTATTCTATACAGAGTATTGGATAAGGGTAAAAACCTAGGTATAAACTCCATTGAAACTTAAACCTCTTGGCTAGGAAGAAGACCAAAAAATTACTCAAAAAACACATCAATGTATTCCATAATAATAGGTCTATATTTGAGGTTGATTCTTTCCTTATAATTAATCATTTGGGGAAGATACACTTTATTTTAGGGAAATAATATCCATTCTTGTGATGTTGGTACTAAAGAAGGTTCACCCTCCTCCTTGAACATGTACAGAATCAGGGGTCAATTCATGATATAGAAAGTGATTTCCTTCTCATAGAAATTTATATTGGATCTATATAGATAAATCGAATCCATACCCATATTTGCATCAAATTACACTAAAGGGAGTATGAAAAGGATTACTTGGAAGTTTAGCCCACATTTTTTGATAGTGGAAGAGTTATATACTTGAGTTGCAATTATTTACCCATTTTACATTTTATCTGACAGCTCTACTTCAATGCCTTTTGGAAGTGTTTTAATAGTTTTACAAAACATTCATGACAAGAAGGATTGCATAGACCTAGAATAAAAAATTATATTCAGTATTCTTGAATAAATAACTAGCAAACCTTTCACCACTTTGTTGTTAGGATCCACCTCATAAATTGTAATAGAAAAAGATCATCCTTGATGCCTTGAAGGTTATTATTTGTCTCCTAAAACCCTTGGATGAGTGCCTTGATTTGAAAATTTCCCCAGTTCCTTGCAGTTTAAGAAATGAATAATTCACCGAGGGTTAACTGGATCATTCCTTTCCTCCATCACATTAGTGGATTTATCATATCATTAATTTCTAGTTAGGTAGCCTTCCTTCCAATACCTAAATCATTTCCCTACCCCCTTATGCAATTTCTATGGATCTTCATTCCGATCCTTTGAAAAATGAGATGTTGAAATTTCTTGGAACTATTAGATTTCTCCATAATACCACTAGAATTAAACTCCAATTTCCACTTCTTATCCCCATGATACCCTTGATATTAACCGATATCTATTTTTTACTTTTAGGGAACATCACATAATTTCTTCACAGCTATCAAAGTCTTGGATCACTAGGGATTTTGGTAGATTAGGTTTTATCCCACCAAAGAATCTTTCAACTTTAAATTTTGGGATAATGAGATGTTTGAAGGATTATCGTGAAAGTATTGTGATGTTTTTATCATATGTATTGATAGATTCATCTATTTTTTTATTTTAGTGAATATAAATACCTTTCAATTTTTAGTCTAATAGTGTGAGAAAAATAAATTTTGAAAAACATTTTATGGAATTCCCTCCACCACATTTCTTCAATATCTTCCTCAAGATTTTTATTTGTGATCTATGTAAACCCCTTATCATCTTCTCACTCCATATTTTAAATATATATTAGAACCTCCTCTTTTTCATAAAATTGATTGATGGATAATACCATCTCAATGGAGTTAATCTATTTCACATCGATTAAGGGATTAGATGATCCATTGAAATTCGAAGTCCTTTGTCACATAAAGGACTAAATTAAAGCTTGTTTTTTATTTGGGGGATTTGGACCCTAATCATAATATATATTTCATTTGAAAACCAAAGTCATATAAGAGAGTATCATTAAAATGGTTATGATTCCAACTCCCATCAGGTTGGACATCTCATTGGGGAAGTCACCACATTGCCCGTTGCATTGATTTTTACCCGATTCCTCCTATTTATGGCTATTGAAATGAATAAAGGGAAATTTACATATTATCATTTTTTAAATATTAGAGACATAAAATTCAATCCAATGATATTAAAGAGATAACTTATAAATTACATGTATTTCTTTAAGTTAGTAATTTCACGGTTTCAATCTATGTTATCCATGATCTATTTCCTAACACATATTCTTAGGGGTATTTTTTTGTTTCCGTAATAATGGTTCATAATTTTATTATGAACTTACCAAATCATATCACCCTGTAGTTTCAAACCAGGTGTGCAATAAGGCCCATTATCATGCAAATTTTCTTATCCCAGTATATCTCAATGTGCTGTTTTTGGATTTTACCCCTATGTACATTTGTGCCAGAGCCGTATCCACTTGTAGTATCCAGAAATAGATCTTTTTTCATTATAAACAACTTAATCTATAATTACCATAATTTAGGGATGTTTTATTACACTTAGTCTTATTCCTATGGCTTTTACTAGAGTTTTCTAATTCTAATCCCAAAAATAACAAAACTTTTCCTTTGATAACAACTATAACAACCCTTCTATTTATTTCACATTAATTATTGTTTTATTACATAAAAGAACATGTAATAAAACATGGAATATTGACAAGTCTATTGTATTTGGGAATTAATTACATAGAATAAAATCTTGGATATGTGATACAACAATATTATTTAAAACTTACTTAACAAGCCTCTAAAATTCAATGACTTTTAAAACTGCATGGGATAACTTGGGTAAATATATAAGAAATGGGAGATCTATAAATCCTATTAAGGGAATATTAATAGTATAAGGTAATAAATTTTATACAATAGGAATATCAATGGGTAATAAAATGACTCAGAACCATAAACAAGAATAATAAGGTATGATATGGTATGATAATCATAACATGATAAATATGGTAACAACTCAAAACACTACATCATAAACATAGGTCAAGGATAACTACGAATAAATAATGATGGAAAAATGCCCCTAAAAGATTCAGGTTTAATCCCTATACTTACATGATTTCTCATGATACTAAACATTACCCAATGCATTGGACTGCTATATAATTCTGGGTACACCCATCACTATCATTTCATTACCATGCTTAAGTGTGCCACATATATCATAAAACATTGATTAATTAATAATAATATTTCATTAAGAAATCAGTGAGTGTGTAATAAATAAATTTAATTCCCAATTAAAATAATTATAAGTGTATAAAGGTGAACAACCTTGATAGAAAATGGGTATGGAATTCACTACATAATTGTTTTGGAATGGAAAATCATGGTGAAATTTAGGCAGCATAATGACATAACTTAAAAATTCATAATTTTCTTTAGGATAGATAAATGAGTATTCATAAATTATAAATAAAAAAATAACAAAAAATACATGTAAATACATATATTGGTATTAATAATTATAAATATAAGGCATATGTTAATAAAAAAATCTTGAAAAAAGAAGAGAAGGTGAAGATCCCTTACTTGAGTGTGTGACTCCAAATTCTTGGGAGGATCTTCTTAAGAGCTTGGGGGAACCATGGTAGGACTCTAGAGAATGGAGGGGATATTAAGGACATGATCCAATTTTTTTTAGTGAATAGAAAATGGAACTTGGTGGGTTTTATAAAAAAAATGAGCGGGGATTACTTTATTATTTCTTAAACATAAGTTTTGGACTCTATATAATAAAATAACCAAAACCACCAAACAACCCATGGGTTTTCCCATTTTTTCATCTATATGGGAGTGGTTTTAATTATTTTATTACTCCAAAGGGGAAAAATAATAAAATAATACCTTTATTATGTGTAAGTGAGTTTTACACTTAAATAAATGATTTTAAAACCTTAAAATATATTAATGTTTTTGGAGGATTCGTAAATGCATTATAAAATAAAAAAATAAACCTAAAATCAAATTATTTTAAATTAAAAACATATATTTGATCACAAATACCATTTATTGTATTTTTTACATCACTCTTTGGTCAATATGATGTCATAATACAGAAATTATATTTATACGGTAGTAAATTTTTTCCAGAAAATTTGGCTGTCTCAAAAAATTATGAAAAATTTATCGTTGGATAATTTTTGACTTTATAATTACAAAATTAATATCAATTTTCTCTAAATAATATTTAATTTTATATTTTCACTTTTAAAATAAAAATTTACATTTATTTGGAAATGTTTTGTTGATTTGACAATAATAGTTTTGAACCCTTATTAAAATTAAAATCGAATTCCTAAAAGTTATATGATCATTTATATTTAAGAAAAATTATTTTCTAATTATATTTTATTAAAATATTATTCATTTAAAAAATAAATCAATTTATCAAAATAAAGTCCTTAATTAAATTTTAATATTACCCAAAAATCCTATTTGTATTTTATCGTATCCAAATAAAAACTATTTATAGTGTAATAAAAATATAATGAAAATATATCCATTATTTAATAAAAATTAATTAACATAATAATATAAATTGGGTCTTGATACATACCATTTCATACACCAAAAAACACCCTAACTATAAGGTGCACAATAGTGAGACTTTTATAGGGTAGTTCAGTGTGCATGGTTTGGGCCTTGATATCGATGAGTTTGAACTTATCCAATAAATTGTTTCTCTCAAGATTAATTTTTTTAGATATTAGCTTTTGTTTGGTCAAAGTAAAATCACATTGATTCTATCTCCCTTATAAGCTTCGATAAATAGGGTTCATAGGGTATTATCTTATTGGTTGGGGCCATTAAATCCTTTTTTTGTGTCAATTGGATTTGTTAAAACCCTATATTTATACTAATCAACTGATCACTTTTCAATGAATATTTTATCAATGGTAAAGATTATTAACGACCATTTAAGTCCAATAAGATATAATAAAACCATATAAGTTCATGTGTTTCCTATAATCATATTACATAATAATATATTTAATTAATTTATAAGTGAAATTTTATTTATAATAGTTCTGGTTGTTACATTCAAAACCAACCACATCAAACCCCATGAAAAATAGCTGGTAAAACCTTCTTCTAGACAACCCACCATTAGAACGACCGACTTTCAATCACTATACACTATGAAAACTATAAACCATAATTCCCTAATCTCATGAGGTATTCTGTGGCTATCCTATTCTCACATCGAGGTCCAAGCTTGACCTTTGGAACCGATTCCATAGTCAAAAACACCAATCACTCTCACAAACCACTATTCTCTCACCCGAGAACCAATATAACACTACACCAAACCACATGTGGATAAATTCCTTTCACCCCATGCCATGAAATGACAGCTAAAACTCTAACAATATCTATACAAGAACAACCTCATGAATTCCCAAAAGAATTTATATTTTATTGATATAACACACACACTAGAATCTGGTAATGTCACAACCATCCAAATATATATCCTACACTAAAAAAAACCTTCTCACATGAGGTTACATGACCACTATAAATAGGATTCTACCCACCATAGAAGCATACATATGGATCTTTGAATTTTACAACACTTTAATCATATATCCCACATCTCATCCACCATCGAACACAATGGGTATATGTTCCTTGACTCACTCATAACATAGTTCTACTCAATACATCGAATAGTCTCCACATCTAGATCAAAAAAATCAACTATCACAATTCATTAAGACACCCTCTAAATTAGGGTCACAACCTCTATCGAACATGGTGGAATCACCACCATATTTATTTCCTTACACTAATCCTCTAGCTCTAACCCCAACTTTTCCTACCAACTACCCATGTGTTTCACACCTCCCAAACCATACCCACCGACCTGTAAAAACCCAACAAGGATTTATCTCTCATATAGACCATTTAACAACACCCTAATCCAAAAAAACCTCACTCATCAATGGATCATTATTTCCTTTTCCAAATAAACATTGGGAATCTCATCCCACAACATCTACTCATGGTCTATGGCTCTTGGCTCATACACAAATACTTACTAACCCAAAACATAATAGGCACCACAATCAATAGTGATCACTACCATGAACTATTGAAATAAAACTAGTGTGAAATTCCATACCACCAAATAATGTAGTATGAATCACATTAATATGAGTCACATCACATGAAGACCAAGATTTCACACCTAAAGCAGTGACCACGATCATGTGCAAGTTAACCTTACATAACAGAAATTAACTTCAGCACTAATCTAAAAAATAGACACTTCACTTGTTCCAATTCCCAACACATGACTGACCATCAATTTTAATCATTCTAGACAACAAGATCCTACCGCTTCTCACACCAAGCTATTGGAAGCATACCCCAAACATGGAAGGGATAAGCGTTTGACCACTTCTTCCCTAACCTAACATTAATATCAAGTACTAGCTATTTTACAACAAAGAATAATTGTTTTGATGATAAAAACACTCCCTTTTTGTTCTAACTTCTTTCTACTGTATCTTTGGTGTTACTTTTTATTAATGATGGAATGAAGTCATCCGACCTTGAGATTGTTTTGAAAGGGATAGAAGGGATACTTTCTAGGAATGTGTAATAGTAAACCATCAAATAGATGGTTTTATGTAACTAAATAGATTCCAGTAAATGAAAGTGTATCTAGATCTATAGAAGGTCCACTTTCTAGATTGGGTAGCAGGTATTAAGCATGTAGTTCTAGAAACACCACCAGATACCTGGTGGAGGCTACTGGGTATCTGGTGGTGTCAGGACTAATAGTTCATGGGGAAATTTATGGAATTTAAAAAGTGGCTATTTTAGGTTTTAATTTAATTTTTTTATACATTGAACAACATTAATCCTTGATGGACATAAAATGAGGCTTAGGGAGGTTTTAATATTTATCTAAACAGTATCCATCAAGTGAAATTATTTTCAATCTTCAACTACTTATCAATCTCCAAAAGGGATTAAAATTTACATATTACTATCAATTAAAAAATAAGAACAAGTGATCATCATCCATGAGAATTTAAATTTATTAAAGGGAACAATTCAAAGGATTGATCTTTATTGACTATTTTAATCATTCTTTGTTACATATTTTATATCTCTTGTATGCTTAATGTTTTCATTATGAGACTTTGTATTTTTAGGCATAACCCATGGGATATCATGTTTAATCCCCCATCTCACCTTATATATATTTCTCATATTTTATTGAGAGCAGAGGAAAAATTTTAATAGGTTTTCCAATAAGGAAATCCATCACTTTTCTCCCACATTTTCATCATTCGGTTCATACATTCCTATTAAAAAGGAAAGGATTACTTGTTTGGTTCTTAGTTCCGATTAAAACCATGGTTTCATGGTTTCTTACATTTTCCATTAAAAAAGGGGATTATTTGGTTCTTGGTTACATTTAAAATCAAAGGGCTATATACCCTCCCAGTCCTTCTTGAGGGGAAGAGCCATAGGGTTACCTTCAGGTACAAATACTGAACTTTGTTATCAAAGTGTGCCTTATCTATTTATTTTTTGTTTTTTTTCTTAGTATCACTTTTTAATTTTTTCATAGTTTAAATTTTATATACACTTTAATTTGATATTATCCATTTCTTTAATTATATACCTCTATATTTTATAACATCAATTTATTTGTTTATATTAATTTTTAAAAAGGCATTTCACCCCCTCTTTATATTTCTACAACCCAATTATTTGTATCCATGGGTACCTTTGACCTTGTTTCAATAAATAATTTTTAAATATTTTTACTATTATACCAATATTTAGTAACAAAATGATATCTTTTCTTTTATTTTAAATTGTCATTTTAAAAATTGTTTTTTTATTTTCAAAATGTTTAATGATTTCAATGTAAAACATTATTATGGTATCTCATTCTTATTAATATTATCTGATTTTATATGGCACTGAATATTCATATCAGAAAAATATTATGCACAATTTTATTAGAATCATTGGATATGTTGTTTGTAAAATGGTAATGCATGGTTATAATCCTTCAACCAAACCAAAAGATAAATAGACTCCCCAAGAAATTTCACCATTTGAATTAGATGTAAAGGTTCTGAATTCTTTACACTATAGTTTTAATAATAATGATTTTAATCATGTTTATTCTTATATAATGGATTATAAAAAATAAATTATTATAATTCAAACAGAAGGGAACAAATATAGTCAATGACAATAGATTGGATATGTATCATCAAGATTTTGAAAGTTTCTTCGTACATGAATATGAATATACTACCATAATGTCTACTTTTTCACTAACATTTACAGTGCTATAAAATATATCAATGATGAATTTTACACAGAAACTATCCTAAATAAAATCCTATGGTTTTAACATAGTTTTTGAGATTATAAGGACGATACAATCCAAGAATCTGAAGACACCAAACATGGTGGTTGAAGAACTCATAGAATCCTTAATGATATATGAGATAATAATGAAATTCCATGTCAGTAATAAAGTAATGTAAGATAATTAAACCAAGAAGAACATTAATTTTACAGTAACCAAAGACGATGATTTATATAAAATTGGAACTAATGATGAATTAGAACTTTAATTTTTTTAAAACAATGTAAAAACTCCGAAAGAAGAAGAAATTATCCCAACATGCCAAAAAAATATTATTGATGTTATGATAATGAAAATTTATGAGTGAAACAAAAAGGGTCATATAAGACTTTGTTTCCACATCTAGAAAATTAGTTAAAAGAAATGATGAAAGATAATAAATCTCTTAAAATTTAAACATAATTCATCCTCATAAATCGATGATAGTCCAGAATGAATTATAGAACATGTCTATAAAGGCAATGAGGTTACTACTATAATGTCTCACTATTATTCCACAACGTATTCTTCTTTTTATTTTTTTTTTCTTCTTCAAAACATTTATGTTATTAAGAACTAGAATATTCTAGTAAAAAAATCTAAAATTGTTATCTTACTATTTATTCTTTTTATAAATACCTAGATAAAAAATATTGAAATGTTTTACATAAAAAATATATTAATTTAAAAGGAAATAATGATTTTATTTTTAAATTTAAAAGGAACCCAATTTTGAAGTCTTCAAAACCAAAATAATGGATCAAAAAATATCTCTTTAAATTAACCCATGTGGAAAAAATATCAATATGATCCTTGGTTATCAATGCGTTAAAATAAAAAATCATGGTTTTTGGTTTTCATATGGTAATGAATCTTTTGTAAAAACCACTAATTTTGTGAAAAGTGTTTCTCAAAAATAATTTTTAAGTATTTTCATAAATATCGGAATCTTATATAATAATGTGATTGAAAAAAATGAAAAATATAGAATGCCTTAATTAATCCATATTTATCTTAATATATAACATAATTATATATAAGTTTGGGTCCCTAAATATTTACTAGACCATGTTTGTGGACCTAAAATTTTCACCTTGCCTAAATCATGTGGAAACATTACCGGACCCTCAAGGGTAACAAAAGGATCCTTTAAACGATTTATTTTAGGGATTACCAAATAGACCTAACTAATATATCTAATAGAGGATGCACTTAAATAGTGTTTCTAAACCCCTTACTTTGATTGATTAACTATAATATTCTGATATATTAAAATGACACCATGTTTGATATCATATACAATACACAATAATGAGCTTAAATAAACTATGAAATAGTAATATTTAAATGTTATAGTTATGAACTATTCATTAAATTGGTAGGTGTGAGTAGGATTAAATGAATTATTGAATTTATATAAATATTCTACACATTAAAAATATATTTACTAATTTGTAGTGAATAAACGTTCATTTCTTCTTTAAAGTAATTTTATGCTTCAAAACAATTTTTCATAAAAAAGGGATTTTATTGTTTTTTTATTAGAGAATATAATAATTGATTTCTAGAAATTTTAGAAATTTTATTTTATAAAAGGATATAATTTATTAATTCACCATGAAAAAAATATATGAGTATGAATTTTTGAAAATTTTCTAAAAAGTTTGATTGTTCAATGAATAGTGAAAATTACAAATTTGTACTGAAAACATTATATTCATTTCAAGTACTTACAAAGTCAAATTATATTTTTGATTAGTCTTAAAATATAATTAATTTATTTTGAATAAAAATAATCCAATAAATTTTATTAAAATTTATATTATACTTGAATTTGTTATAATAAAAAATTATACAAAAAAATACATTTTTCTAGAAAATCACTTTTTGTCGCATTTTTTGGGTTTAATTTTATATTAATATTTTTCAATTATGACAATTCATTTTGATAAAATGGATTCAATATTCTTAATTAGAATAATTAATATATGGTAAAATGGTCAACTTAGGTTTTGGTCAATACAAATGGAAACCATAATAAATATCTATTACCATTGTAAAGGTCAAATTTGCCAATTAGGGTTAAAACAAATGTGATAAGACTTAAAATTCATTCAGGAAACTTACTTAAATTAATTGTATGATTTTATTTAATCCATAATCATCCAAAACTATAAAATATTACATTTTTTTTCAATTTATCTTTTATTTTCTTTAATATAATATTTTAAATGAAGGACAATGTCAAAATGCCAATCTCTTGATTTTTATATTTATAATATTTTTTAAAATAGATAAAAATAAATTATGTTCCATTATAAATTTTTATTTTGAATTTATTTATTTTTATAATGAAAATTTAATTTTAGTTTTTATTTATTAAATAATTTCCTTAAATGCATACACAATGCTGTATAGTGTTTGTGAAAGTAGTAGAAAAAGAAAGTAAACAATTTTAAGAACACTAAGAGTTATATTTTTTGGTGATTTATAGTGTCCCAAAAATATTATCGATAATTAATACATATTATTTTATTTTAAAAGGTTTTTATTATGAATCCATTACTGTAATTTTTTATTTAAAGTCAAATTAAATGAATAATGTCAAAAATGGCTTTAATGACATTTTATGTTAAATAATATTATTCAAAATTATTTAAAAATAATATAAATATAAAAATAGGACAACTAGTATGATAAATAGTTTCAAATTTTATCACTTGTGCATTTATGAGCATATTTTCACCTTATAAGTAAGACTATAACCCTTTAATATTGAAATATTTGTTACCACAGTTAAGGTTAAAATTGGTTAAACAAGGGGTTAAACAAAAAAAAAAGGATTAAAATGATATATAAAACTATATAATATTTATTTGGTGATTATATTAAGACCATATCCTCTTTATATTTTAATAAATTTAATTTTTTAACCATTTTACATAAGTTAAACACATATTATATTTTAATATTTCAGGAATTTCAAAAATTTCCCATTCCCTATTATATGAAATTACACCCCTTATCTCTTTTAATTACACAACTTGAAGACATATAAATCAAAAAAAACCTACACAGTTCACTTATAAACATTAATAGACACAAATTAGATATAATTTTCGTCTTTAAAGACTATTCCAAGGTTCCTCATTATGGGATCTAAGAAGGTCTACTAAAGAAGAGGAAATCAGACAACCCGATCACTTTCAATTTATTTCTTCAACTTAATCCTTCAAATATTTTTAAAACATGATGATAAAATAACATAAATTTATAATATATACTAAAATATTTTTATGACTATGATACAACCATTTTTTATCTCCTTTTACATCATATGGGGAATGAAAATGTCATTCGTATGTATGAGTGGACTACCACCTCCACAAAGCAATGTGTTTCATTTTCCATCATTGAATATCATAGATTTTGATAATGATAAATTTAATGTATATATATATATATCATATTAGAGAAATAATAATCATTATTTAATGATAATATATCATATATTTTCTTACCTTTCCACCAATTTAAAAATGATAATGTCGTTCATACGTATGTGTGTATTACCACCTCTATGAAGCGAGGAAATCCATTTATCATAAAACAATTATATGGATACTATATGTAAGTATATTTAAATCAATAATATGATATTTATTATATAATATTAATTATTAATAGATGAAATAATACTTAACTTCCTTCTATCCGGTTCATTAAAAAATTGAAATGTTACTCATGCGTACTTACGTCCTACCGTCTCCATGATTGTAACATATTTCATTTTTATAACCATATTTCAATATTTGTTTCAAAATTATAATTATTTCATTATTATTATTGTGGATATTATTAAATAATGATCTATTTTAATATAGTCAACTTACTAATGTCATTTTGTACATATTAGACGAATACCATCAAAACACCTGGCATGAACTTAATTTAGTAGGTTATTGTATATAAATTGGAAATAAATAAAAAAGGAAAAATAAACATGAATAAGGTTTTTTATAAAGTAAATAATTAACATAATTTTATTATTTGGGTATACAAAAAATGTACATAATGAGTCAAACTTAAGGTAAGGGACACTATACCATAAAATCTCATTTTAAATGTTTTAAATATTTATTTTCTAAATATTTTTCTTCCATATCTACATTACAAAAATTATTTTATGGATGTATTTATATGGAAATAAATGAATTAAAAATTTTATTTAATGTTTTTTTATTTTATTTAAAAGTAATTTTAAAGGAATATTTTTAGTATTTTTTTAGACATTCATTACAAAAAGTAAAAGGAATATTCTATTTTAACAGATACCACATCATTGATTTTACCACAATTGAAACCATTATTTATTGTTTTGGATTCATTTATATCCTTCCTTATTTTAATCAATGAAAAATGCTCCTTAAATTTTTTTGTGTTTTTTTTAATTTGGATTTAAAGGAAAGAGGTATGTCAATATATTTATTTTCTTATAGTTTCAAAATTACATTTCAATGAGCTTAATAATAGAAATGAATTATTTATGTGTTTTATGCATGCTATGGTACTTGTAAATTTTTTATGATAACATGTGATATGGATATATCTCATGATGATGGGTAATCCTAATATAGATCATAATGATGAGAGATCCCAAAACAAATCCCCAATTAAATGGGTAATGATTATATTCACTAGATAATTATGTTAGAAGTCGACCATAATGGTTATATTAATTTTAAGGGCTCCCGTAAGGTTTCATATGAGGGTTTTGTGAATATTATATCCTAATTCTCCTATATAATTTTTTTTATTTACAATTTTTCATAGAAATCATTTTATTTTAAAAGGTAAGATAAAGTTGTTTTGTTTTAAAGGAAATAATATGACCTTATAAGGTAAAAAATATATTTTTAAGAAAAATGTTTTTCATGGGTTCACATGTTTTTTAGAAACAAACCTGATTATTATTTTTCCTTAATATTTTATTATAGTGTATTATAAAAAAATTGGATTGTAAAGAAATTTTTTTGAGTATATAAAAAATTATTTGAGCTAGATATTTATTATTTTAAATAAATAATCTCTTTTATTAACTCATGGTTTCAAAATGGAATTAAAAGTTTTTTTATTTCTTTATATATCCCTTATTTATCTTTTTTTTGTGTATACTATGTTTTTAAATATTTTTATAGTGTTTAAGGATGAGTAGTAACAAAAAAGAATTAAATTTTAAAATCATAATGATTTTTTATGAAAAGAAAATGTGTATTATTCTAAAATTATTATATTGTGTGAAAAAGGAATTTTAAGATGATGTTTCCCAATTTTAATGAATGGGTTTGTTATGTAAGAGTTATAAAGTAATTATATAAAACTAAAAACATCAAAATATGTTCATTAATCCTAGAAAATGAACTCCTGGTTTAATAATGAAAATATGGATTTAATAAGGATTGGGTTCTTATAGTTGGTGTCAGAGGATGGGTTTATATAATTTCAGATGTTAAGATATTATTTTTTATTAAGTTAAAATCCCTTTATAAATTTTTTTAGTAAGTTATATATAATTTTGGTAATTTATAGGATAGTATAAGAACATAAATTAGTTGATATATAAATGAAATAAAGGATTAGAGTACTATAATATTTCTATTGTATGATTTTTAACCTTATGGATTATTTTTTTTAATAATTAATTTCATGTTTAAATGAATTTATTTCAAATAGAATGAGTATAGTTCATCAAGATGGAATGAGAAATTTATTTCACAACATTTTTAACTCTTCCACAGGTTTTTATGATCACTATTATGGTAATCATTTTTTTAAATGATTTTGATAACTTCTTCAGTATTTAAATAACCTATAAGAAATAATTGACTCATCCAATTTATTTTTATTAATAAAAAACATTTATGGGACATGGTATCTTTTATTAATTGATTTAAAAAATTTAACTCTTAAATCTCTATCAAAAATGGAAAACCATAAAGAACATGGAAATTTATTTTCTTGATGTTAGGAATCATGTCTAATAATAAATGGAATATTAAGAAAATACTAATGTTAGGATTTAAGGTATGAATTATTTCCTTATGTTTAAATTATAAAATATAATTTGGGTTATATTCATTTTTTTAATGGAATAAGACAAATTTATTATTATTAGAAATTAATTATTAATAAATAATATTAAAAATAATTGAAAAAGGATAAAGAAAAAAGTTGAATGAAGGATGTGTTAATATAACTTGTTTTAGGAATTATTATATAGTTATATTTTATCAATATAATATTAATATACTCTAAATGATATGAGACTCCTGAAACACCTTAGGATTAATATATAGTAGATTTTGTATCCAGAATTTAGTAACATATGTGGATGGAATCGATAGGTTTGAAAAGTGGTGTAGTGAAATGGTGATAATTTTTAGAGACCTTTATTTAAAGAAATATAATTTGGGGATAAATAAACCATTGAGTTAAAATGTTATTGATATTACAAAAATAATATTCAATTAGTATTATTTTATTTTGTGTAAGAAAATATGATATATAGAAATCCTTGGAGGTTAAAAAGTGATTTAATGATAAATGTTATTTTTGAGGATGTTAATCATATTTTTAAGAATTTAATTAGATAAAGGTCAATTATTAATATGATTATCAAAAATTATTTCATTTATAATGGAATTATATTAATATAGTTTTAGAAAAAGGAAAATTCATAGTATGAGAGACAACCCTACACATCCGACAATGACGCAGGGCTTGAACCCATAACTGAAGGGTAGAAAGGGTGAAACTCCTACCACTGGAAAAATTTATGTCATAGTTAGTATGTTTTTTTACTTAAAATATTTGATAGAAAAATATTATGTTTATTTTGGGAACCAGTTTATGAGGCCAATTATTTTTTAATTTTATGGGATTTTGATCTGATTAATGATATATTGGAAGATATTTATTTAGTTTTGATAGATGTTTGAAGTATATATAACCCTTAAGTTTACAATATAATTTTTTTCTGAGGAATAATTATTTTAATATTTTTACATGATTTTAAATATATTGATAAAAATCAAGGTACACATGATATTTCATGTTAAGGTAATTATGATATATTAAAATTTGTTAAGATTTGTTTTATCATATAAATAACCATGGGATTGATAAGTGATTTAGTGATTGGTGATTAATGTTATTTTTAAAAAAGTTAACTATTTTTTGGAGAACATTATATTATTAATTTAAAATATTATTATTATATAATATGAGATTTTATTTGAGGAATAATGTTTTAATTATCTTTTAGAATTATATATGATTATAATCTTGAATTATGGTGATTCAGATTACTTCTAGAAGTGATTTGAATATTTTTTATATTATATTATTAGGTCGTATACTTTTTTTGGGATACTAATTTATAGGAGACTATTGTTGATTGGAGATAAATTTTAGATTAATCTTAGAAGAATATGTGATCAAATCCTTCTAATTATTGTGGTTTTCAATTTTATAGGATTATTTTTAAGAATATTAAGGTTAGTTATTTATTGAATGATCTAAGTTTATCTTTGGGTTTTATTTTTTAGGATTTGTAGATTAATGTTGTATTTCATTATGTGATGATTTATTTATTTTTGTAATTATATTATGTATGAAAACTATTTTGGTTTTTGATATTGTTTAATGAAAAAAGGATTAACTTATTATATTTTTATGAATTATTTGATATATTAAAAGATTATTTTAATTCTTCATTCCTGAAGAATTTATTTTTAATACTCATTATTTGGAGTAAAAAATGATATTGTGGTGTAAGTTGAATAAAGAATAAAATTTTATGTTTCAAGTATATTTACTTATTTTATCAGTCTATAAGGAAAAGTATTTATTTATCTCTATAAAAAAGATCTTGAAACCAAATTTTATTGTATTACATTAATTTCTAATGAATCGAGGTTATTTTTCACAACACTTCTGTTTACATTTTGTGGTCATTAACATTCTCATGATCATTCAATTTATTATAATTAATGATCTATATCACTCTCAAATATTATTAGTAAATTACTTTTCCTCAATGTGTATATTATCACTCAACGCTAATTTTATACAAATTGGGAATCTATTTAGGTTTTATTCCATATGACCTTCTCATTTCCCTTTCCATCTTTTCAAGAGAAGGTTTTATTAACCCTTTTTACAACATGGGATTTCAAAAAAGGTATTTTAAAATGTGAAAACCTTAATTTATTGTCTCATGTTAAAAATTTTAGGATTCAATTTATTAAATTGCGGAGGATTTAATATATTGATATTTAAAAATAACAACATTTTTGATATCTTATATAACACTCAACATCATGTTTAAACGAACCATAAAATATTATTATTTAAATGTTATAGTTATAAACTAGTTGTTAAATTGGTAGGTTTGAATAATATTGACCACATTAATAAGAATATATAAAGGTATTATTAAATAAAAATTTATTGACTAATTGATAGTAAATAATCACTCAATGTTTCAGTAAAGTCATTTTATACTTTAAAAATTTGTTTTATTCAAAAAATGGTTTTATTTTTTTTTTGAGATAATATGATAATTAATTTTTTTCAAAATTTAGAAATAATATTTGATAAAAAGTATATCTTCGATGAATTTATCAAGAAAATATTATTTTAGGATAAATTTCATATAATTTTATGAAAATTTGGATTTTTCAATGAATAGTGAAAAATACTGATTTTTATTAATGACTATCTTTTTATTTTCAAGTATATACAAATTAAAATTATATTTTGTATTAGTTTTAATTTTTTATTAGTCACTTATTATTAAAAATAATCCAATAAATTCTATTTGAATAAATATTAAACATTAATTTGGTATAAAACATTTTTATACTTAAAAGGCACATTTCTAGAAAATTGTTTTTTATCATGTTTTAAAAGTTTAATTTGTAATTAAATTCCACAATTGGTGTGAATTTAATATGATAAAATATATTCCATATTTTAAATTATTATAATTAATATTTTTCAATAAGTTCTACTATATTTTTGGTCAATATGAATAGTATCCATAATAAATTCTTGTCACCACGGTAAAGGTAAAACAAGTAAATTAGGGTTAAAAATAATTTGAAAAGGCTTTAGATTCATTGAAAATCATCAATTAATTTACTTTAATGATTATATTTCATCCATAATCATATAAAATTTTAAAATATTGGGTTTTTTCCATTTATATTCTATTTACAACTTTAAAATATTTTAAGTAATAGATAAAGTAAAAAATATCACCCTCTTTATTTTAATATTTTTAATTTTTTTTGAATGGACAAGAAAATATTTTTGGTTATATATAGTTATTTTAAAGATAAATTATTATTTTATCATTTTATTTTAATTTTAATTTTTAGTGATGAAATTTGACCTTAAATTCTTAATCAACACTGATATAGTGCTTTTGTATGCAATAGAAATATAAAGAAAATGATTTTCAAAAATCTAAACGTAATATTTCACTGGTAATTTATAGTTTAAAATTAATTTTATAGTTCAATATAACATATTAGGTTATGTTTGAAAGGTTTATATTCAAAATAAATTACTATCTTCTTTACAATAAAGAGAAACTAAATGAATATTGTAGAAAATGACATTAATGATATTTTATGTTAAATAAAATTTTATTAAATTATTTAAAAATAATAAAAAACATTAAAAATAGTAAATTATAATTTAAATGGTATAAAATTTCATAACATGGCCATTAATGTTCCATTTTTGACATTATAAGTAAAATTATAACACATTAATATTGAAAAATCCATTATCATGGCTTAGATAAATATTGGTTAACCAAGGGGTTAAAACAAAAGATAAGGTCTAAATAGATATATAAACATGTAAAAAATTGATTATAAGATGATTTTAAGACCATATACTCTGTTTATTTTAAAAATATCATTCTCGTAACCATTTTACATGAGTTAGAAAAATATTATATAATAATATTTCTGGAACTCCTAAAAGTTCCCCTTTCCTCCCTTATAAAAGAAAACCTCTTATCTCTTTTCATTACATCACTTTGATACATATCCATCTACCAAAACCTGATTAATTATTTTTTATACTTCCTTATCCATGAATTCGAGGTGATTTATTATTAAAATTCCATTTCATGGGTCCTTAACAAGGTCTCTAATGGATGTTTATTGGAGAAGAGAAATCGTCCAACCCGACCTCTTTTAATTTATTTCTTCTTCTATGTCCTTAAAATATTCTTAATAAATAACTATATAACAGAATAATTATATCATATATTCATTAATGTTTGGGTTTTACATTGATAGATCCCTTTTTCATCTTTTTTATCCTATGGGGAATGAAAACATCGTTTGTGCATACGTTTGACCCCCACCACCATTAAGTGATGTGTTTTTTTTCAATCAATGCCTCTCATAGATGATTATAATGATGGATTTAATATATATATATATACATATAATATTTTTAATCTAATTATAATTCTTTAAAAATAATACATATTCTATTTTCTTATATTTCCATTTATTGAAAAATAATAACATAATTTCTACATATGTGTGGATTACCACCTCCACAAAGCTATGTGATTAATTTTTCATTAACACATCAAATTAATGATATGTATAAGTGTATTTAAATAAATAATGTGATATGTAGGATATAATTCTAACTCTATAAAGTTAAAATATTAATTATCTTATTTACATCATGTTCATTGAAAAATGGAAACATTGCACCTGAGAACATATAACCTACCTTCACATGATTGTAATGTAGTTCATTTTTCATAAACATATTTAATAGTTAGTTTTAAAAGTATAATTTATGTATGATAATGGTACTTTTTTCATGTTTATTATTCTAGATATTATTTAATAACGACCTCTTTTACTATAGTCAACTTACTAAAGTCATTTTGAACATATGAGCCTGATATCATCAAAACATATGACATTTAATTAATTGATTTTGTAATTGTATATAACATGGTAATAAAAAATAGAATAATAAAATTTATTTTTTAATAATGTAAATAATTAACATAATTTTATTATTCAAGAAGTTAAATATTTTATATGATGAGTCAAACTCAAGGTAAGGTACACTTTACCTTAAAATCCTCATTTTAATTGTTTTAAAGATTTATTTTATAAACATATTTATTCTATGTTCATATTAATAAAATTATTTTATGTATTTATTTATATGGAAATTAATGGATTATAAATGATTTTTTTTCATGTTTTAACTTCTTCAAAAGTTTTTTAAAAGGAATATTTTTGTGTAATGTTTTTAATTTCTTTACAAAAGAATAAAAAGGAATATTCTATTTTATTGTATGAGATATCAATGAATTTTACACCTAAAAAATATTATTTGATTTTTTTGAAGGTTAGAGGTTTCACCTCTTATATTAAAAGAAATAAAAGGAAATTTCCAAGAGAGTAAAAGAATCAAAATGACCAAATTCCACAACCAAAAGTTACCTACTTATCTTTTTCATCAACCTTTAAGTGAGTTTTATTTCCTCCTTTTGAAAAACAAGCCATCCCGCTCTACCTTGACCATGCCCCCGACCTCTTTCTCTCCCTCTATTTGAGGTTAGAGACTGAAGTCTTTCCAACAATGTTTCAGCATCAGTGCTATCATTAGAGCTATCTTCTTTTCTTTTCTCAGGATAGACTTTTTGTGCCACTATGTTCATCTCCTATATATCTTCAATTGCTTCAGATGTAGCAATACTCTTTTCCTGCATTAACTCTTCAGATTTTCCCAGGATAGAGACCTGCAACTTATCGACACCATTAAAATTTTGGTCAGAGGGGGGAGGGAGACTACCTATAGTAACCTTCTCATCCACCATTGGAGGAACTACTAGATCCTTTTTCTTTTTATAGGAAACAAGCTGAAAGCCATCTTTATCCACCAACTGTTTTGGGGGTGCATGCATATTTTTAGAAATGACAGAAGAGACAGAATCCAAAATTTTCTTTCCCTTTAGGTTACCTGAAGTTACCATCCTTTCCTATGCAAGTTGATGATAAATCTCTTTTTGAAGATCATCTTCAACTATTTGATCACCCATGAAATCATCAGCACTGCTTAATGAATTTTTGTCATTACAAGCATTATTTTCTATGGGAAAGATATCAGACCAAGATTTCTTGTATAAGCTGACCCCCTTCTCATCACCTGTCAATGTGTTCACTTACTTGGGAACAATATCATTCATTTCATCCAACCGTGTGATGCTCTCAGAAGTCTTTTGAGCCTGTGTGTTTTTTTGTTTCTTAAAACAATTATTTGCACCATGTACCCGTAGAGTGCAGAAGCTACAAACGATGGATAATCTACATGTAGATTGATCATGACCAATAACAATAAAATCCTTTCAAAAGTTTGGTATTTTTTCATAAATTAACTTTAACTCAATGATGTCCTCCTCTGTGGAAAGCATTACCTTGTCCACAAGAGTATAACCCAGTTAAACTTCAACCAAGAATCTAGAAAAGTGCCCAAAGTGAGAAACTTTCATTTCCTTGTCAATTTTAATTGGAATTCCAATAGACATTGCAATATCATATAAAATTTTGTGATTCCACAGAATCCAATTTAAGCCATAAAGTCGAACCCAAACTTGAGTTGTAGAATTTCCCACTTCAAGAGGATTGAATTTCTTGTTCCATTCACGGAGATGAATAATTTCGGGTTTCAGTGCAATAGAACCAAAGCCCCAAGCTCTAATTTTAATGTCTTCTATGGGAAAAAGCATATGAAAATATCCTTTTCCCAACAAAATGAATTTCTAGGAAGAGAATCCTCAGTAAGATGAAATTCGTTCCTTAAGCTCCTCAATTTTCATGAGATGAGAACCTTTGGGTAAATATAGTCTAGCAATGATTGAAAATTCACCCAATTTGATTCTTTATGGAACAACATAGGGGTCCGCTTTTATATGAGAAATGTTCCCTTTCCTTATAATGGAATAATCATACGTACCTTTAAAGAAATAAAATGAACGATTTACAGCGGATCCTTCATATTATTTGATGTTTTTTTATATTTTTATAAGATTATATGTTTCATTCAATGAAATAACATTCTTCACTTTTTTCTATGAATTTTATTTTTAAGAATTGGGTTTTAAAGGATATGGATATATCAATATTTGAAAATGTTTTGATTATGGGTACAATAGTATATATTTATAAGTTTGATGATGTAATTTAAATATTTCATGTGTTTTAATTTTTTTATTTCCCTTTTACATAACTTATGATGATGGTGGATCCTAATGTTACTCATGATTATGGGTGAGCCTGATATGGCTCCTGATGACAGGTTAGCCCGATATAGCTCTCCAATATATTGGGTAATGACTATATTCTGCAAATAATGACGTTGGAAGTCAACTATAATGGTTATTATAATTATAATGGTTCATATAAGGGTTCTATGATGTTTTGTCCCTAGGAACCTATATGATTCTTACATATTAGTTTTCGTAGACATATTTTGACCAAAAAAGTTAATAAATTGATTTTTTATTTTAAAGGAATGAATATTCTTGTTTTGGGTAAAAATTTATGTTTTTAAGAAGATTATTTTCATGGGTTCACATGTTCTTGTTAGGAAATCATCATGAATACTTTTTTCCTTAATTTTTTTCTTCTAAAGTTTTTTGTTAAAAATATTTCACAGTAATAATGATTTCATGATTAATTAAATTATTATTTTATCTCAAAGTTTATTATTTTAAAGGAAAACTCTCTTTTATGAACTCAAGGTTTTAAAATTGAATACAAATAATATTTATTTATTTTTATATCCCTTAATAATATTTGTTTTCTTATCCCAATTTTTAAATAGTTTTCATAGGGTTCAAGGATGATTATTAATAAAGAATTAGTCATGTTGAAAATCATAATAATTTTTCTTGAAAATACAACATGTTTTATTTTAAAAGTATTTTATTATAGTAAAATTTGAAACTAAGAAAATGTTTCTAACATGTAATCAATGGGTGTTGTTATGTAAGTGTTATGAAATAATTCTTTAAAACTCTAAACCTAAAAATGTTTTAGAGAATAGAGGAAAATGTAAAATTGTTTAAAAATAAAATTATCGATTTAATATATATTGAGTCCTTATATAAAATCTTTCAAGCATGAGCATAATATTTTATACTTATGGTGAGAGTGAGAACACCTATATTGTTTATGAAAAATATTTATACACCAATATATTACTTTTTTAAAATATATTGTTTGTTATTTTTATTTTAGTTCTATATTGAATCTAATTTCATAATCTCTCCTATATCTTGACTATTTTTTCTTAAAATGGGATAAAGTCATTTTGGAAATTTTTTTGTTTTTGAATTATTTTAAAATTATATTTATTTTTTCAATGATCCCTTTACCTCATTGGGATATCCTTTTGGGGATCCATATCTGGTTATAATTTATTTTTTCTTAATTTTTTTTCCAATTTTTTTAAAATTTACAATTTATCATTCATTATTTGTTTTTAAATTGAGATGATATTCATTGATTAATCTCTTTTTTTTATTATTTAAATATTTATATGTGATATATTTGGTTTATTTATGGGGACTTTTTTTTAATGATCTTATCTTTCATTATTTTAATGATTTATCTTAAATATGTTTTCTTAAATTTATTTTTTTAATTTTCTATCCCATGGTATGATATATTCCTAATTATTTGAAAATACTTTCATAATTATTTTAAATTCATGGTTTAGAAATAATTTCATTCAAAACATATATTTTTAAATATGTTTTTACCCATTTCATGATATTTTCATGAGGATGATCATAATTTTTAATATATATATATATATATGGATTCTTGAGATTAATAATTTTATATTATCATATATCTTCAACCATATTCTTTCAAAATATCCTTTAAAATATTCTCAAAAGGGGTGGGGAAGTATTTTGATGGAAGTAAAAGATAAATAATGTTTGTTTCAAATTATTTTTCATCAAGGGTAAGAGATTTCATTTATAATATCATAAAGGGGGAGACATGGTTTCATGAAAATTTATTAAACTACTTCATTTTAACTTTTTTATCTATTCATTTTCATTATTTTGAAATCATGTGTCTATGATCACAAAAAAGAGGTATATTTTTATACCCTGAATCAGAGTTGTTTTAATGATGAAAAACACAACCTTTTTGTTCTAACATGTTTCAAGAATTTTCTAGTGCGTATTATGTGTTTATTTATAGATGTGATGGAAGGCATCAAGACTTGACACATCTTTAAAGAGTGCTTTAAGAGGAACTTTATAGAAATGTATAGCAGTGCAACAACTACTAGCCGAAGAAGTGGTACTGGCTAGATAGAAGAAA
Source organism: Viscum album (assembly GCA_963277665.1). Classification (NCBI taxonomy): domain Eukaryota; kingdom Viridiplantae; phylum Streptophyta; class Magnoliopsida; order Santalales; family Viscaceae; genus Viscum; species Viscum album. The sequence goes on from OY728131.1 coordinate 369,004,079, forward strand.
ATGAAAATGGAACCAAATATGTAGTAGGCAAACCAAATACTTATTTGAGCCCCACTAGATAACCAATAAGATTATGAACGAAGTAATTAGTTCTAGAAACACCACCAGACACCTGTTGGAGGCTACTAGGTATCATGTGGTGTTCGGATTTCTAGTCTGAGGGAGCATTAATGGTAGTAAAAAATTGTACATTACAGGACATAATTTATTTCTTCTGATTCATTGGACCATGATAATCCTTAAATTATATAAAAGGAGTATTTTATCGGAATCAATATTTACCAAAAATATAGTGTTCATCAAGTGAAACACTCATCGATCTTCTACTAACTATGAATATCCAAAATAGATTCAAAGTTCCATCTTCCCCTATCAATTCATAAATAAGAACAAGAGTTAATCTTCCATGGAAATAAGACTTCATTGAAGGTAATACTACACAGGAATGACCTTTATCTTATATCATGAATAACCTTTAATCTTCATTTATTTTACCTTTTTTTATCTCTTATACTCGTCATATTTCTTCATCTTAAGCCTTTGTATTCCTGTGTATAACCCATTGTCTCTCATCTGTAATTTAACTATATATCTATCTATAAACTTCTCTCTATTTCTTATGATTTAGTGAGATTAGAGACCACATTTTTATGGGTTTTCCAAAATGGAAAACCATATCTTTTCTCCCTCTTTCTCATTATTGGTTTCTTATATTTTTGTTAAAAGGTAAAGGATTGTTTGTTTGGTTCTTAATTACTATTAAAACCAAGGTTTATTGGTTTCTTTCATTTCTACATTCAATAAAAATGGAATTATTTGGTTATTGGATACCATTAAAATCAATTAGTTATATACTTTTTCCATCTTTCTTTAAGGGAGGAGATTTAGGGGTAAATTTGGGTATTATTTCAGAACTATGTTATTAATGCATGGATTTTCTATCTTCATTACGAATTTATTTTCTACATGAATTTTTCATTATTTAATTATTTTAATTTTCCATATACTTTAATTTGATAATGAAGATTTCTAGAATTATATATCTATATATTTTATATAATTTATTTATTTATCCTTGTTAAATTTTAAATAGGAAATTCACCCCCACTTTCCATTTCTATGATCCAACACCAGAAACACTAATTTATTTCATGTTTATCCATCCATGGAATCACTTCACTAATTCTATACACATGTAACATCTCACGTGCACAATCAAATTTCCAAGTACACCACTTTCATTTCTTCTGAACTATGGGTGATCACTCTTGCACCATTAGATTCTATTGGGACACATTGGTTGCAACTCTACTATGAACATTTTAAAAACTAGACCCACATAATGTTAGTTGAGGATCAAAGGTCCTAGGATAAATCAACTAACTAAGGGATAATACATGCTTCCACAATGTCTACTCCACTAACCAGATCCATCCTATATTCCCTCATAAAATATGTTGTCCACCATACACACCTCACTACTAAGATCACAACCACTCATCAACCCTAGTGTCACTTCCAGAACTATAATATTATTAACTATACAAGCACCAAGTTCCTAAGGCATGTCTGTAACTATCAGGATTGGCTAAAAAAATTATCCTTCCTTTGGAAACCAGTCTAGACAAAAGGAAGTAGCATTTTAGGTTCTCAACCACAACCATAAAAAAACATGGAGGCACCAAACATGTTCCAACCAAACAAACCATGGTATGAACCTCTTCCTCACACCACTATGTCATCTCACAAGACTAGGCCAACTACTCACATGGGTTACCGTTGAAGATAACAACTCATTAACACACTATTCTTGAGTCCCTCTCATAGTTCACTAGGTATAACCACCTATCCCGTAACCTAAACTAACTATGTTCACAAAACATGAGATAACACTCACCCCCATCTCAAGGTCACACAACATCTAGCATTCCAAAAAACCAACTCAAGGATCTCACAAATCGGGCTCTGTCTCCTGCCCCACTTACCCTTTCCCGAGCCAAACCAAACACACAAGGCTTATAAGTTAACTCAACCAAAAAGGATTTAAATCATCTTAAATAATTTTTTCATTATTATTTAATACATATTGTTCACATTATAACAAGTAAAATTAATTTAATTATTCTAAGAATTTAAATTTCAATGATTTTCATTCAATATTTTAAGGATTTTTAATATTCCTATGTTTCCTAGCCTTGATAAAATAAAGTTTAATTTATTTTATATGAGGGAAGAAACCTCCTATGACGATTACCAACACCTTATTTAGTCAAGGTCTTCATCAATCTATTTATATTTTCCTTTGAATCAAGATACCATCCAAGGAAATGGTCAAATATAATTCCACCATAGACAATTATAGTTATAATCACATAAAATGATACTGAAACTTTAAATACCAACCCTTAATTACTTGTAAAATATATATCATAGGGAGAAATAAGTAATACTTTTACAACCTGGAAAAAAATAAACACAGACAAACAAAAATCATACGATAATACTAATCACAAAAAGTATGAAATCGAAATCTATAACAATGTACCTAGAATTATTCATGAAATGTGAATCACTATATGGATAAAATTTTTCATAAACACACTCACACCATCTTTCATTACTATTCCAAATACGAGAGTCCTAAAAACTATGGAAACACAATTCAAGTGAGCCACTCCAAGATAAAATCGAGTACAACTATAACAAGAAAAATCCAAGAACAAAAAATTCCTTCATAAAAAAATTGGGCTTCCCCTGTGTATGGTTAGATCATTATCAGGTAATTATAAAGTAAAAAATCATTCAATGACTTCTTTCTAACATTACAAAATAGTAAGAAAAAATAAAAAAAGGTTTTTATATCACTTTGTAACCCCTTACCCCAAATCAATTGTATAGGTTCCCTAGATTGGATCACAATAAGTCCTCAAATATGAATCCACATATGCCAAAGAATTTCAACTAGGGGTTAGGGCCTAAGAGGTTATTGTGGGGATACTATGCCATCATGGTTGTGTAACTCTAAAACTATAAGTTAAAAAAGAAATATAATTCAAGCTAGAGAGACATCCTAGATTAAGCAGAGAAAGTGACAAAAAATATCTAAATAAAAATTCCCTAACATGGATATGATATAATTATCAAGGATTATCCATGGGAGGAGAATACTAAAGAAAAGAAAATAACCAAAATAAAAGTAAACAAGTAACTCCTCCCAAATAATCTTGAGTCCAGCCCAATCCCATAATCCAATCCCATTCTATCCTGCCTAGACAACCATAAAAAAATCACGATTTTCCCTATACCTATGACCTAGGACTAAAAATGAAATTTATTCGAGTACAAAAGTTATATATAGGCCCAAGCATGGTGTGTGTAATGATTATAATTCCACCACTAGTAGAATCACTAAAATAACCAGTCTGATATAAAATTTCATGCCGAAGTGATCAAAGTAAACAGTTCAATAATTATAAACATTTCAAATAAAAGTAAGAAAATAACCATTGATTCCCCTAGGTTATTTATGAAACATTTGGTTGATTATACAACTTTTCATCCATATTTTTGTGACTGTGAGTGATCCTACCTATTTCATTTAGTTTTTGGGTGTCCCTGAGCACGTCTTGATGACCAGGGCAACCATAAATAACCACATGGAATTCAGGGTTTATCCCACCATTCCCAATACCATGAAGTACTACATGGAATCCAATCGCTTATCCTTGAATTCCATATCATCAAGTTTCCTACAAGTGTTGGTACTCCTATTAGGATTACCATGTTATCTTCAAGCATGTGGAATCTGAGTGCTCAACCTAAAAATCCTAATCATAAAGAATTATATAGAATCTAGACAGTCATCCCACCATTCCCAAGTAAAATATATCGTATGGAATCCAAGTGGCTCATCCCGATATACCTGATCAATAACACTTCTAAAATAATAATTTATCATTTTAATTATATTATTTAAATTATAAATTCAATTTAATAAGCATCACCTCGACTTTTGCAAAAAAATTAATTAAATTAAATTAACCAATCAAAAACGATCCAAGATCACCATTTCAAGTTTTAATAACCAAATGAATTACCTGACATAATTTTCATTATGTAAATGAAAATTATTTTATAAAACTTGGGTTGTAATATTTAATTCCATTTGTCCTTTTTAAAACAAAGGGTGAAATACAGCTTTAGTCAAGTTATTTTAAAACTCACTAACCAACCCATAATTAATCATTTTAATTAACCAAGCCATAAATTTTTACCTCAAGGTCATCAATGATTTTGTAATTATATTTCAAAACAAATTATTTAAAACAAAAAAATAATCACTTAAGGGTTTCAACCAAGACACACTATTTACATGAACACTTTATTCAAAGAAACCCATTTTGTTTATTTATTAATCATGGGGTCATATTCATATCCATGTAATACCATATAGAATCTCCCTTAACTTTCTTATTATATCATTTTAAACTATGGAAACTAAAATTAAATGAAAAAAATTAAAAAATATTGTTTAAACTAAGACAATGCGTTATAAGGATGACATAACTACACGATTCCCCACATTAAAAATAAAATAAGACTATGTGTTATGTTCAAAAACCACCTACCTCATTATTAGGATATTTTTTATATCAAGAATTGATCATCAGTTCTTCTTGAATTAAAAAACAATTTAAAAACAAAAAAATGAACTAAAAATATAGAATCTATCCAATTAGGTCAAGAGAAAATTATATAGATAAATAAAAACAAAAAGGAAGTAATTGGAGTGGTATACATGGAATATCATTTCTAATTCATTCAATGACACTCCAGAGTGACATTAATCAATGAAAATTCATCCAATGGAAGAAAAGAAGGAGGATATGGCTATATAGGGTTTCTAGATAAAAATAGGAGGAGAAAAAGAGATGAATCCCTTAACATATTAGAGGGGAAAAAGAAAATTTTAACCCTTTTAATGGGGATCATAGTTTGTCCACATAGTTTTTAAAATTTTATACCATCCTTGTGGAACTCACGGTCCATGGAATAACAATTCATACATTTATTTCCCACCATTTCTAAAACTATGATAAACCAACATGAAATGCCTATAAATTTTATTAAAGTGGTTTTATAGACTATTGGATCCCATCACTAGTTTTAATAAAATTGTGTTCCTTTATAATCTAGGATGCATAGTTTCTATGCATAGTTATCATTAACCGTGAACTATTCACATTCCCTAGGTTGTTTTCCCCAAAACAATAATTTAAAATTCTGAATCTCTTGAGACTTAAGAAAGAACCTGAGGCACCCCTAAATCCTCAAACCACAATAAAAACATCCGTTTAACCTATTATAAATAATAAATTCCTAATCTGAGACTTAATTTTAAAAATAGACCATCCATCAAACCATGAACTCAAATTTTTTTTAAACCTCAACGTCCATCCATAAAACTATGCCGTACAGAGATAATCCCCAAAATTCCAATCACATACCAAACTTAATTTCCCTTACTATTTTATTTATTTACTTTGTTTTAAACTTTTCATTGAGTTCTATATTTAAATTTATTAGATTTTCAAAATTTTGAGGTTTTAGTGTTAGGAACATGATTGGTGCATGGTTAGTCTTTCAATGTGACTGACCCATGGAAAAAATAAAATTAATTATCAATTGATATTATCATGTTTGTAATATATTTTAAATTACCATGTGTTGATACTGTGTCTTGATATTTAAGTAGTTCCTCTAGAATTTGGTATTCATCAATAGAGTGTTGACTAAAGAAGGTTGAATAAAATATGATTCTTCTACTATATTTTTATTTTCAACACATAAATATTGATATGATATTCCTTAAAATATCTAAGAAGTATTTGATATTGGTTAGAATCATTTTTGAAATGGTTAAATGAGTTTTGATATGTTCTAGAGTGATCTGAATTATTTTACTGATATTATAGAAGTGATGTATTAAATTTTGGACTTGTGTAAAGGTAATATAAAAATTAAACCAGTCATGTACATGTAACCATATGTAATAACTAGCTATGGAATGTATATACACATGTTATGTAAAGGTAAGTCATTGATATTAATCAACTACAAAAAAGGAAACCAAAGAATTCAATAGGTTACGTAAAGGTCATCAAAACCTCTATGTAAGGGTAATCAAAATTCTATAACTATAAAAATATCTTAGATCATTACTTAATGGTAATTTATAAATAACACTTCTATTTAAAATTAAAACAACCTCTATGTAATGGTAGCTCATAAATTCAAGAAGCTATGTAAAGGGGATTTGATTTTGCCTAAAGGTCATTGGGACTTGTATAAAGGTTATAATGAAAATAATTTATGAAAGTCTCACTTTATACCTACATAGAGGTATAAAACATATGTGTATGGTTAATGAAAATTCATAAGAGCTACATAAAGTTATTTTAGAGTAATGTAAAGGTAGTATTCCCTATATATAATTGTAAATGTATTGATGTAGTGTAATATGAATTTTCATGTTTATAAATATCTTGATTTGTTTATCATTATTATTTATATTTTATGAAGAACAAATAAATTAGAAGTTATTTAATTAGATTCCATGATATGTGCACATAATTAGAATATTTCTGCATAATGGTGCATTATAAGTTTGTATTTTTATCCCTATAAAGAATTTCTATTCCACCTATGAGAAAATAGAATATCTATATGAGAATTTTAGTGGTATTAGTAGATTTACACAAGGTTAGATTTTATGTTTCAGAGGTGGAAGAAAAAACATTATATTTTACAAGTTTATGGTAATTTCAAAGGGTAATTTGAATGGACTTTTTCTTAGAGACTCACTACACTGAATTATGGTTTCAAGAAGTAGGTAATTTCACATGGTGCTTTCTTGAGAAACATATGAATAAATATTTTTGGGATCATTCTAGGCCATATATGTAGATTCTTCACCCATATAGGGATTTATATACATTTATTTATCTGATATTTATTACATGCATTTATTACATCAGTTATGAATAAGAGAAGTGTGATTTTTTATAAACAGTGACCCGAGTCTTCAAGATAATTTAAATTTAATTTTTTGTAATTATATTATTAGAGGTGAAAGACTAGAAAATATGTAAAAAGGTAGATAATATTATTCATACGGTATTTTATATGTATATATTATTTGAGGAAGAAGATAGATGTGATGCATGAAAATTATGAATAAACTAACTAACTACGATGGTCATCATGTTTATAGTTGAGATAAAGGATGTATAAATAATTTATTATATTTATATATCATGATGAAATCATTCAAAATAGAGATAAAAATATCCAATTAAGGTGTTTCATGTGATGTTGTATATGATAATTGATGTGCTGACTTACTACTATACACGAATTAAAAAAAATGGAGATATTAGTACAAAAAAATAGATATCAGTCATTGATGAATGAATCTAATATTATATTCCCATTTTTAATTTTTAACAATGAATTATACAATACCTATGTGGGACACACAAAAATAGTTGGGAGACATGTAAATCGGGTTTTATGGATTTTACCTAATCATAGTGCTATACATAATTTTTCAAGTGGATCATGTGATCATCGGTTTTATAGGACCTTTCCATAGATTGGATGCTCACTCTGAGCAGTGAACCTTATAAATCACTTGTGACTTCTCTTTATTTTCCTATATGTGGTAATAATATAAATCAATTAAATTTCACAAGGAATAAAAGAATTTTAAAGGGGAAAACATAAAATTTATAAATAACTAATTCTCCCCTCTCTATGATTTCACAGATCTCGTGACTCTATAAATTTTACTAGATTTTGGTTTCCTTTAATTTTGTACTATTGTTTTTGTTTGAATATTTAAAGTATCTATTAGTTTTATTTTTTAAATGATTTATTTTATCTTCTATAGATAATCCAAATTCAATGAATAGATTTGTGATTCCCACCTTTGATGGGAAAGATTATCACACATGGAAATAATTTTTCCCACACCTAATTTATATCAATTATGATGTATTGGAAGATAGAAATAATAAATTTACCCCACATAGAAATTATAATTCTATAATATTGGAGGAAATGGGAATATGGTAAATGATGTTCTTTTTAAAAATGATATTTTTTCTTCTCTTTCAAATAATTATTTGATGAAAATCAAATGAGTCAAAACAATGAAGGTTTTTTGGAAAAACTAGAGAATGAGTTTGAAGGGAAAACCAAAGTGAAGAAATAGAAGTTTATGTTTCTGAGGATTAAATATGAAGACCATTTAATGTATGATTATGTGATTGTTGAAAAATTATTTACAAGGGTTAATGAAGTTGTAATAATAATCATATATAATGGTAAGTTGTTGGAAGAATCTATTATCTTGGAAATGATATTGTTCATCTTACCTAATAGTTTTTATATGAATGTATCTACTTTGTAAGAAAAATATCTATGTGATATCCCTCTAGATAACTTACACAATGTTCCTATGTCATATTAAATGAGTAAATATGGTGAAATCAAGAAAAGGGGAATGTATGAAAAAGAGAATCCCATTAAAGCCTCAAAAACCATGAAAGGTAAAAGGTTATTCTTGAGGATGATAAAGATTCTATTTTAAATTTATATATATATGGTTATGATTTTTCATAAAATAATTTTTTTTATCTTTATAAATTTGAGAAGATGCAAGATAAATATTAAAAGGAAGTTTCTACTAAAATGATTCAATTATGGGTTAGTTATATATTTCATAGAATACTGTCAAAAATTGAAATAAGATGAAACTAGTGATGAATAAGATGTAAGTTATAAAAAGATTATCAAAGAAGATTACATCTCATTCAAAAATTTCTTATACAATAAACCGATATAAATTATAAAATAAAAAAAATTAATTTTATATCTACGTGTGAATAAGGTGAAAGTAGTGATGGAGAAAAATAGGTTTATAATGATGGTGATGTAGGTGAAAAGATTCTTAATCGTAATTTTAATGTTGAATATTTCACTAGTAACAGATAAAGAAGTAAATATGAAGAAAATAAAATGTATTTCATGATTATAAGATAATTAAGATAACATTTTTCAAAAATCTCAAAGCTTGAAAAGGAGAATAAGATTCTAAATAAGGACTATTAATATTCCAATAGTAATGAATAATTTTATGAGTAAAAAAAATAAATTTTAATTAAGAATATTAATTATATGACGATGTTTATTGATGATAATAATACATTTAATATAAATTTTTATGAAAAGGATGAAGAGAAGGATATGGTGGTTGATCTTACTCAACTGAAAATGGTCGAAGTAAAAATTAATAGAACCTATCATGACACAATCATAAAAACTATTATCAAGAAGCTAAAGATTGATTAAAGAAGAATTAAGTGTGAAAAAATAATTAAAATTCATCTTCCTTAGATTATTTAATGTCAAAAGGGTAGTTAATATTCAAATAATAATAATAATGTTCAATGTATTAAGTTTTTCAATAGATTAATATAGTAAGAAGGGGGTGAGGGTGAATTTCTCAAAAAAAAGTAAAGAAAATGTGAAATATAAATTCAAAACAAAAAGGAATTGACATGATATAAAAATAATTTAAATACACATTAAAAAGTTAATTCCAATACCAATTGATCAAGTATTCACATTAAAAATGGATGTATCAAATTTATGCAATTTTACATATTGATTTTCAATGAATTAAATTATGAATTGAATGATAGAGAAACCATGGTCTAACAAAGGAGTTTGGAAATAGCTTGGTGTGAGGCTGTACGTACCCTCCATTTAGGTCAAGAGGGTTGTGTTATTAATAAATTTATATTTGTAGTGATAAAGAAACCCATCCCTCATGATCATGGTTATGAGAACCCAGATGATCGTAGTCAACAGTCAAGGAATCTGTACCTCACTTTTATGGTAGGGAGCACTAGCTAGATAATGAATGGATAAAAAGATATGTTTTCTAGACATAAAACATATTACAAATAGACTCCATTATCTTTTATAAATATTTATTAAAGTGAGATTATAGATAAATATATTATAAAGGAAATGAACCTTATATATTGATAAATTAATATATTTGGAAGTTGAATGAACTTTTATTTTTAGATAATTCAGTAGAGCTTCACCATTAGTGTGAAAAAATTAATCAAGGATCAAATTCATAACTGAGGAATTATAGAAAATAGTAGTGATATGTAGTTGTGGTATATCTTAAAAGAAACCAAATATTACTATTTATATGATCAAATAGGTATAGGGATATTTCAAATTTCTTTAGAGTCATTAAAGATCATCAATGAGATTTTACGAGATGTTGGGTCTACTAAAATAATGATATTTGACTTTCTGGATCATTTCAACTAGATAGAGAGAAGATCCCACTAACTAGTTTGTGATATAACAAAACATATCTTATCTCTATCTTATTCCATTGGTTGGCCGGTTCCCCTCCATTCTGTAGCCCATGAACTCCTACTGCCAGAGTGGCATTATCCACCACCACCGACTAGCTAGTGGCCTTTCACTAGGTATCCAATGCTTCCTAAAGTTGTACAAGAATTACTATGATCCTTCAACTTCCTAAAATGTTTTCATTTTAACCTTTTACCTTCCTTATATGATTTCATTAGAAGATATAATTTTGTTTAATACTTCAAACATGATAAAAAATTAATCTTCAATGATCTTTAAGAAGTCATCATGATCTCATGAATTCATCTCTAAGTCCATTATTTTCATGAATTGGAGATTAAATATCATAACTATTAAGTAGTCAATCAAGTTGTTAGAAACACAAAATAGTGTCTATGATTATGAATAACACAATAGAGATAGATTGGTATAACAGTCTCCCTATTTTTATGATCACAATTTCATAAAATAAAAGGATATATAAATTTGTAATCAAGAGTGAATGCTATTGAAATTTATTCAATATATAAATATATTTTAAACAAAATATTAAATATTATGAAGTGATAAACATAAAAAAGTATATTCAACATTATAAATAGATAAATATTACACAAGATATTAAATATTCTAAAGATATAAACAAAACACAAGATATTTAATAAATTCCCCCATTTTAATTTTTAATAAAATTCCTCCCTAATTAATGTTTAAAATACACACCCCATAATAAAAAAAAATAAGAAAATGAGAGTTTAGAAAAATATAAAATGAAATAATTGATGAAAAAATAAATATATATTTTTAAATTTATTTTGAAAAACTCAAAATACTGATTGAAAACAGAGTTCAAGAGTAAACTAAATAGATTTTTTAATTAAAAACTAAAAAAAGGAAATTTGCTTTGCTTTAAAAACCCCTTTTAATAATATAATTATAGAAAAAGAGGAACATTTAAAAAAATTATAAAATAAATTAAAATAAATAAAGGGGTTTTTTTAAAATAAAATTAGTACATACCTATTCCCAAAAAATTCATTCCCACAAATAGTATATTTTCCTCAAATGAATGATTAAGAAGGTTGAAAATCTCTTTTTTATGTGAAAAAATACCCCAAACAAAACCCCTGATATTCATTTTTTGTAACATAACCCAAAAAAATATACGAGGGAACATTATAGGAATAAATTTTTACTCATCATAAATCTTCTATTAAGAGAGACAAAAAACTTTAAAAAAATTTAGAAAATATACACAATTTTCCATATATGTCTTAGAAACACTCTTAAAATATATTTTACTAATAAAAAATAAAAATATTTAGTTTAAATGTTCAAAATAGTAAAAATTTTAAAAACTGTACTCATTTTAAAAAATAAATTATCAATTTTTAAAATAATAGATATATTTAAAAAAAAGAAATTTGAAAATAAAATTATATCATGTGGATTATTTCAGAATTAAAGAGATATGTCTCCCCCATAAATAAATGAACATGTGAGATAAAGAGATCAAATTAAAGAGATAAATATAAAACATGTGATAGAAAAATACATCAATATTTTCAATAATTTAGAATATAGATAAAGGGATTTAAATAAGAAAAAAAATTAAAATAAAATTTAAAAGGATTAATCAAGTAGCCATGGTAAAATTGAAAACATCACAAGTGTACCATTCATAATTCATATTTAATGAATTCAAAACTATCAAATTGTAGAGGTTTAGTTTAAATATTAGTGAGTTAAAGGTATTTGAAAACAAATTAAAATAAAAAATCACCTTTTTGGAAGTAATATTTTTAGAAATGGTACATATAATCAATGTGTATTGTGTGAGAGTTATGGATAATATTTTTAAAGTTGTTTTATAAAACTAGTATTATCACATATAATAGGGATATATTCATATGTAATCCCAAAGTCAAAGTGAGTGAGTTTCTTTCATATTATTTGGGAACAAACCCCCGAGTAGATATATATTCTACTTTAGCTATAGAAAGATAAATAGAACATTGTTTTTTATTAATAAAGGTGATGAGGTATTTTCCCATTAAGTGAAGACTCTATCTTTTAAATTTCCTATATATTTTGAATCCATAAAAATTAGTGTTGATAAAATTTGTTAACCCAAAAAAGCTCCTTTAGGATAAAACAAACCAATATTCTTCATTCCTTTTAATTAATTATAAATCATTTTAAAATATTTTATATGATAATATTTTTTAATTTATTATAAATGAACATAAATACAAACATTCAATATGATGTCATGCCATATTGAATAATGATAAAGTAGAAAAAAAATCATACTTTTGTTATGCTTGTTGTCAAAGACTTATCGGCTTTATCCGCTGTTAGCTTACTGATATACATCACTTGATCCATTTTAAATAATTTTAAAAGATTATCAGTGTATATACCATTGTCTATAAAATTACCATTATATTTTTTAGAAATTTTAAAACCTTTAAATAATTAGAATATACACATAAATCTAATTTCAAATTCCTTTTTAGTTATATTTTAAAACTCAATTTAAAGAGATTTATTGGTTCATTTAGAAATCACATCATCAACTTAAATTTAGGCAAGTAACAAATAATATCAGATGTATTTTGGAAAAAGTGTTTAAGTTTATTTTCCTATTTTAAAACCATTTGATAAAATAAAATAAGTTAAATGTTTAGACTGAGCCTAAAGGGATTATTTTAAAGCATAAAGCGATTTAGTAATTTTGAAAACATGATTTGAAGAAAAAGAAATTTAAAACCCAATGGTTATTCCGCACAAAAAATTTCATCAATAAAACTTTTATAAAAAGTGGTTATAACATCCATAATAAAGAGTTTGAAATTAAGGTGAGATGAATATTACAAAAAGATTATAAGGGATTATAATCTAGTGATGTGTGTAAAGGATTCACCATAGTTGACTCATTATTGGTTATAAAATTTTTCAAATTGGAAATATTTATTTTTAGTGATATTCCCATGATCATCTATCTTATCCCTAAAACCCCATTTATAACCTATAATGATATGATCATTATGTATTTCCATGTGTGTCCATACATAATTTCTATGTAATTTTCTTATTTCTTATTACATGGAAATAACCTAATTTTCATTGTTAAAGACAACATTAAAATTTTGAGTTTTAAGTGAGAGATGAAAAAAATATTTTCAATCTCATTCAGGACTAATCATCTATTATGAGTTCCTAATTTCAAATATCCATTGACATTTTCAAGTAGAAAATATTTTGATTTTTAAAAATATTTAGGTAAATAACTTGAAATATATTATTTGTTAAACCTAAAATTCTTTAAATTGATATTTTTTATTTTATTTAAAAGCAATATTTTTTTAAAACAAAATTGAGAAAGATATTTTTAAAATTTTTCATAAAAACAACAAGAATTGATTCTTCCAATATTTTATTCCTTTTTTAAAGACTTGGTATGCCTTTATTGAGTTGTGCCTCCCAAGAAACATACCTTCATCTGATTTTGAATCACATTTTTCAATATTATCATTGGTGCTAAGAATGAAACATTTACAACAAATAATTTTAAAAATCCCACTTCAGGGTTTTTATATTTCTAAGTGTCATAAAGGGTATTTTTGAGAAAATCTCATATAATAACATTATGAATAAAAATGATTATATTATTTAAGTTCTAAACCAAAAAGTATTTAGGTAAATGAAATTAATTTAAAATATATTGAGTTTTTTCTTAGATATATTGACTTATCATTTCCATAATTCCATTTTTAGGGGGGTTGATGAGGAAAAAAATAATGATTATAACCTTCAGAAGAGTATAAATCAATTTTTTTTATAAAAATTGATGAAGGATTTTTTCTATTAACTTTTATGTGATAAAATTAAGCCTAAGTGAATATTATAAATTCATCAACAACAGAAATAATATATAATTTATTTCCAAGACATTCAATGTGGGAGGGTAAAAATAAATCAATAAGAATTAATTTGAGAGATTTATTAGAAGAAATTAGATTTTATATTTAAAATGATATTTTTTTGGTTAACATATTTATATTCTTCACTATCAATTTCATATTTGAAATTTAGTTTTTCGAATATCATACTAGTTGATAACAATTGAGTTTTAAAAAGTATGTACAGGGTGTTGTGACAAAGGCCTCTTTACCAAATCCATGACTCATTAGATTGTGCACTCAATAATTTGGTTTTTTTACAATCAGAGTTTTTTAAATGATTGTTTTTAAATGATAATTGGTAAATAAAATAATTCTATTTGAGTAAAAAACTATTCAAAAATTATTTTGAAGAAATTTTAAAACCTCCATTACCTAACTAACTACTTCTTAATAAATTCTGTTAAATAAATTCAACAAGTAAATTTTTTAGTAAGTGTATAGTTATAAAAACTGATGGTACCTTCATCGAATATGTTACCCTTATAGTTATAAATTATGGTGATGTAACCTAATGCCAATTTACCAATTTAATTAAATCTAAATAGGTTATCACACATGTCCCTTGAGAAACAAATATCTTGGTACCATAGTGATTCTTGTGATTTTATCTCAAGATAATTTTCCTACAAAATAGGACAACTAAATGTTTTGGTACAAAAATAAAATTAGATTAATAAATATTTTCCAATAACGATTTGGGTATCTAGGTTTATTTAGTATGAGAATTTATTTTAGAAATATTGGATGAAATAAGAATTTATTTTGGTCTCCCATATCATGAATTCTTAGAATCACATTCATAAATTAAATGACCAATTATGTTAACATAATTTTAAAACTTATCTTACAACAACCATTTAATAAATGTTGTTTTTGATATATTTTTAATGTGATTACATGATTTGAGTAACCAAGAAAAAACAATTATATTTATAAATTAGAGATATCAATATTTTATTTAGTTAATTTACAACTTGATTTAATTTGGATAGAGAGATGTTTAAGCCTTCAATTATATATATTTTTATTAACATCTGGGTGATTCTTAATTTCCATTAATAATTTTTTCTTTTCTATTATTTTTTCAATCTCTTTTTTATAAAATTATTTTTATTAATAACTTTATTTTATTTCATATCAAGTTATATTTATAATGAATAAATTTTATATAAACAATTTTCAAGCTGATCAAAAGTGAATTTAAGGTTTTTGTAATTAAGTTGACCTGAGGAGTAAGAGGAATAAGAATAAGTGTAGAATTTGTAAAATAATTATAAGTGGAGGAAATAGGAAGAGAGAAGCTAACCACAATGTCTTTATTAACTTGGTTGATAAGGAACATAGCACATGATTCACTTGAAGAGGTTGTGGAATTTGAGTTCATAGATTCATTGCTTGCACTCCAGGTTGTAACACTAAGATCCTTTTAAAATTATTTATTTTATTTGACATTATTTTTATAGACAAGGAACTCTTTCTTGGTGTGAACCTTTTTCTTACATTTATATCATGTCACTTCTAATTCCACATTTTTATTCACCATTTTCATTTTATTGGAAACTTTAAATTTTCTTGAGTATTTTTTTATTTTCTTGGTGAGTTGAGAAAATTATTAAAATTCTACTATAGAAGTTTTTTTGTTTTTATCTTTGAAGGTGATTATTTTCTTTACATACTTGTATTCATCGGTTTCATTATCATATTTTAACTTCATAGTTTTTTTATCATTAGAGATCAATTATGTTCATTGACTGCCATTTTCTTCACAACATTATCTTTTTATATAATGATGATCTTAAGTGACCAATTTCTTAAAACGACTATGAGTATAATTTTTATTGAATTTTTTATAGAAAAATAATCACTAATATACTTTTCACCATTGCATTTGTTAATAAAATGTGTAAATATACTTGTAATGTATTCATTTTGATATAAATAAAAAATTTAAAAATCTTGCATATACATTATGAATCTTGTATTTTAAACTGTATTGCTTACTTAATGAGTGACCTATAGAAGTTTCCATATTTACTGATAATATTTTCATGTTGAAACATGAATAAAACCATTTTTCCAAGAATTTATTGTAGATAATTCAAGTATTATCCATTAGTGTCGAAGGATTTAATATCATTGGGGGTGAACTTATCTTATGGTTATTCAGTAGGAGTATATCAATGCATAAAAATTTTACATATAGGGTAACATGTTCTACTTATAATATATGACATGTGAATTGTGAAATAAGAATAATTTGTTCCATAAACTATAGGATCATGTGAAATGTTACATCATAAAAATATCAAATTCTGAAGTTGATTAAACAATATGTAAATGCAATTTTGAAGACTAGAATAATTAAAAAATAAAAAGAAACGTTTGATAACAATTGTTTTCCAGAGTAAGATTAAATAAGTGTGGGGGGGGGGATGGGGTGAAAATTTCAATTTTTATAATTATTGAAAATGAAAAATATAAATTCAATAACTAATTGTTATTAACATGATAAATATCTAATTTTGATACATATGAAAATTTTAACATTAATATTAATTGAGTGGGTATTCATGATAGAAATATTCATATAAAAATTATGAAATTGTGTGTATTGTGTTTGAATGATTAAAATCATAAATATAAAGAGAGATAAAACACTATTTGATAAAGGAGATCGAAAATAGCTTGGTGTGAGACCCTACATCATCTCACCATGGGTTGGTAGAATTATATTATTACTTCCTTTTTCTTGGAGATTATCAATAAACTTTTCCCTCATTATTATCATTGTGAGAACCCTCTTGATCTTCATCAATATACATGGATTAAATATCTCACTTTTGTCTTAGTGAGAACCCAGTGTATAAGGATATGAGTAGAAGAGAGGTTATCTTGGTGAAAACACATTAAAAATGAAATCCCTTTTCTCTTGAATATATTTATACAACTGATATGATAGATAGAGAGATAATGGATAAATATATCCATAAATATTGATAAAAATTGTTGTTTTTCTTAAAAATAACTTTTAGTTTAGATAGAATCCACTATAGATTGACTTTTGGAGTGCCAAACTTGATCAAGGATCCGATTCAGAAAAATTTCATTGTTGTTAACTAGTGGTGATAGGTAGTTGAGGTAGTTATTTCAAGACACTAGAGAGATCTATTTATAGGTTCTAGTAGGTGTAAAAATAATATATAATTATAACTATTCATTAAGCATCATTAATGGGTGTTTAAAATCTATGTGTTCCATGGAAGTAATGAATTTTGACTTCCTAGATCGAAGACATTAACTAGCCAGATGATCCCACTTGCTCCTCATTAAGACACATGGAGATAATCTAGCTCATAATTCTTCCATAGGATATCCTATTTTCCTATAATATATAGCCTATAAACTCATAATGCAAGGGTGGCTCTTTCCACCATCGTCTAGCTCGTGGCTCTACATCGGGTAGAAAACATTCCCTGTAGTACTCTAAGAACTAATTTTTCCATTTAACATCCGTACAAAACTTTACTTGACCCATGTATCTTCCTTGAATTATTTTATCAAAATATATCATTCAATTCAGGACTTATGACATGATCCAAAAATGTTTGTTTAATTATCTTCAATATTTCATCATGATCTCATGAAATTATCGTTAATTCAATTAATCTCATGACTTTATGTTTTAAATAATATAAATTAAAAACACTCAATAAAATTTTTAGAAACACAAAATTGTGTTTATAAACTCTATTAGAGATAGATCTGTATGTTATATGTTTGTGGATAAATCAAATGGTTCTAATAATTATATAAGTTATAGGAATCCAAAATTCTATTTTACAAACTAAAACAACTGGTGACTATAAAAATTTAGGAAATAATTCAATTGGTGATATTAATATATCAATATTTCATGAAATATTTTGGTTCTAAAAAAGGATCCAATATTGATGGTCATTAGAAGGATGAAAAGGCAGATACATAGTTCAGAAAAAATATGTTATTTTAAAGATAAATATTTCTTTATGGATACTACATATACATTGGTGGGATTTTTAATATAATTATGATTTGATGGTTTAATAAATAGTACCACAATGATTTTATAAATTTTGAGAGTTATAAATTAATAGGGAGTTGTCTCATTCAAAGAAGACAGATCCAAAAAGAATCTAAAAAACTTATATTAAAGATTGATAATAGATTCCAGTATTTGATAGAGTTTTGTGAAAGATTTAATCATCTAAGCCACATTAATAAAATATGATTCACCTTTTTACTATCCCAACATGTAAATAATTCTTAGGTGATATGGGTAAATAAAAATCGATTGTTATATATGTTTCACTTAAAGCATCAATGATTGATTTTATATGGATATTGAACAATCAATGTCATTAACATATGATATGAGACTTAAATATATTTAAAGATATTTAATACTGTAAATATTGGGTTTATACCTTTTGAAATAATGGTTTAATCAATATAAAATTGTTTGGTTCTGCTATATTTGGAAAATTAAAATTAAAATGTAAGAACACCCAATATGTTAATGGGACGAAACAAAAATTTTCAGGTTTTTCTCAAATATGTGATGAGGTAAATAAGGTTATTTTAAGTAATATGTTTTCTTTGTAAAATTTATTATACATTGAAAGGATTTTATAGGAGGATAATTAAAAAATGAAAACTTATTTTAGGTTTGACATACCTATAATTCATGTTACTTGATCATGAAAGAAGAAAATAAACTTTTTCCCAGAAGACTTGTTAATCATGGAAAAAGGAATATGAAAAATATTATCAAAATATAATTTTCTTTATTTTTAATAATATAAGTCGTGAAATTATTTATATTTTCTCTACATTTCAAATTGGTAAGATTACTATTCATCGAAGAAAGGGTTAAGATTCAAAAATATCTCCCATTGCAGTGGATCCATCCAAAAAATTACGGGACCATGAAAAATAAATAAATATATGGATAAAATTATTTCATTTCCTTTATTTATTAAATTACTCATATTTCATGCATTATTATTATGAAAAAAATCATCTAAATATTTTTAAGAACTTTAGGATAAGTGATGGAAATGTATGTGGTTACTCCTTGAAGAAAATATAAAGAGATAATGTTGTCAAGTACACTAATAAATTTTTTGAATGTTATCTTAAAAAACATGGAATTTTCCATTAACTCAATGCAGTATATATTCGAAATGAATTTTTTTTCTAAATGAAAAAATATAATCTTGGTAGGGATGGATCAAATGATATTGATAGTAAAAAATATCACTCGGTATTTTTTAAGGCAAGATATTAGAGAAGCGGTTCGTGCACAAAATTTTTATTTTATAGGAACATTTATTTTATGTAATTATATTAGATGTAATATAATAATATTCCATGTATGAAATATATTATATTTTTTAGAGGTCCTTTTATCATCAAAATAAAAGTTGAAAATCTAGGTAAGTTTGAGCTAAGAAGAGTTGTTGTAATCTTTCTTTATTATCTTCTAAATAGAATATGACACCTCCATTATAATAAGAAGACTATAATAATTATTGATATTACATATGTTATTATCTTGTAACATATAAATAATGGAGTTTTTGATGATTAAGAATTTCCAAAAGTGATGTTGATGTTGTTTTGATTAAAAAATGAAAAAAAAAATTGATGGAGATGAATGTGTTAAAGTTGTATATTTTGGAGAATTAGATTCATCTATTTCAAGTGATGAGGAATAATCTAATTCATCTCATTAAATTAATGGAAGACAAATATAGTTCTAAAATGTCATTGATAATAAAAATTATTATGTGGAAACTAGTAGAACATTGAAGGAAAAAAAGTTAAACTTCATTTCTCTCTCAAGTTAAAATTAAAGATGCTAAATAATAAATGGAGAATAAATATAGGATTTATGTTATGAATAAATAATTAAATCAAATTGAGAATAAAGATACACTTGGGATAAATCCTAAACATAAAGGCATAAATTTTATTATAAATAAGTGGGTATTTTGTTACAAGTTGAATTAAAAGGGAGAAGTTGCGAGAAATAAAGAAATATTAGTGTATAAAGAAAATTTAAAGGTTATGAGAGTGGACTTGGATAGAAAATATTCAATAGTTTCATGGAAATAAACAATTATAATTTTTCTTTCAGTTGCAACACAAAGGCAATACAAGATATTCTTAATGGATGTTATGTCCATATTTATAATTGGTGAGCTATAAAATGATGTATATATTAAGAAATGATGTGTTTTATCTCTTGGATAATATGAGAATGATGTTTTTTGGTTAAATAAGCCTTTATATGGGATGAAATATGCCCATATTACTTAATGTTCTTACTTAGAAACATGTTTTGAAATGATGAATTTCAAAAAGGGAAGAGTGGAAAAAATATATACATTAAATATTGAAAAATATTTCTATTATTGTTATTGTTTAAGTAGATTGCATTATAATTTATTAAAATAACAATGAAATGCATGATATTTTTTCTAATTAGATGAAGAAATTATTTTAAATTCCCATTCATGGAGAAACGAGGTACTTTATTTTCCAAAAGATTTATAAAAATAAATATTGAATTTCTATTTCAAAAGAGAAGTATGTTAGGGATCTTTTGAAAAGGTTCAACACAGAGGATTAAAAGACCTTTTCCACACCAATTTCAGTAGGAATAAGGTTATCCAAATATGAATATAGAAAGTAAGTCAATCAAAGATAGTTTGATAAGGTAATCATAAGTTTTTCATACTTTATATCTTCAAAGATCGATATAGTTTATGATGTTACTACCTTTACTAGGTATTAAAGTGTTCAAAAAGTGTCTCATTTCACCATTGGAAAGATAATTCTTTGGTAAATCATAAATAAAATATTTTGGTTTGAAATATGATAGTAAATGGATGTTTGATCTCTTTTTATACACAAATACAGATTGGGTAGGTTACATTAATGATAAAATACAATCATCTGGTAGTTTTTTATATTGGATAAAGATATGTTTTTTGGTACATAAATAATTATAATTCTATCACATTGAGTACTATCAAGGAAAAATATATGGTTATTTAATATTCTATAATCTAATTGATGTAGATGAAGACTTGTTTGGAAGATAATAAGGCCAATGTGAAGTTTCCACTTCTTCTGGGATGCTAAAATTGAAGTTATATAAATTTAGAAAAGAATAATGTTCAATATTAATGAATAAATAATATTAATATCTAATATAAATTCTTCAAGGTGATTGTCGAGATAAATGATTTGAAGTTATAATTTTCTATTATAAAGGAGAAAATTGCAATTGTGTTCATTATGATACTACCTAAGGATTCATTTATGAATCTGAGGATGATGTTGGGAGTTAAATATCATACATCACAATGCTAAGGTAAAGGTTTTGGTCCCATATCTCATATTTTCTTTAGATATTGTTATCAAATTGGGAGAAAAGAAAAGAGAACATAATTTTTTCGTTATGTTTATCTTAATTTTTTATTTTAAAATAGTATAATATTCTTAGGAGTAGTATAAATTGACATATATATCTTCATTGGGGGAGTATATATTTAGAGAGAGTTATTAAACGGGGTAACCTACAATTTTAGTTTTTCTCAAGGGTGTGTGAACTATTTTAATAGTTTTGTGGAAGTAAATGGAAGAATTTTACAAGGTTCCTTGGAAAGAAGTGTTGATTATTAGATGTGATGATAAATTATTGTATAAATATATGTTTCATATAAAGGTTATTCTCAATTTTTATCCCATTATCATGGGGGGTCATGAAATTAATGTTTTAAATTGTTTCAACATGTATCACTGTTTTAATGTACAACATCACATTTCTATTTAGTGTTTTTCTCATCGATCATGTTTTGTCACATAGGATTATAATTATTTGAAGATGAATTAATTATAATAATTAAGTGTTTGATAGTGATTTATGTTATTTGGTTCAGAAAAAATCTAAAAGGGGGATATTTTTTAGGCCGATTCCTAAGACTAAAGTTCTTATTGAACGTGGTATTCATCTAGAGAGGGTTTATTGGAGAGGTTTTAAGTGGATTTGATTCATGTATTTTTTTCATATCATAAATAAGAAAATGATATTCATTAAAATATATATGAGGTGTTTGAAGTTGGACGGAACCCATTTTGAAAAGGTTGAAATCAGTTTAGAGAAGTTTTAGAGTGATTTAAAACATTTTAAAGATATTATGGAACTGTTGTGTAGAATTTAAGACATCCATAAAACTCAACTAGAAATTAAACTAATCAAATTAAGGTAACATGATTTAATCACTGGCTATGTAAAGGTTATTCACATTATATTTAAAAGAAAGTCCTTGAAATTACTTATCTATATAACAGTAACCCAATAATTGATGAGGTTACATAAAGGTTATCACAACCTCTCCAAAAGGGTAATGAAAAAATGTGAAACTACATAAATGGTATGGAGTACTATGTAAATGTGACACAACCTAAATTTTAAGGTATATCCAAAATTAAAGATGTTTGGTAATGTTGATTTTATGATGAGAAAATGGAACACTAAAAATCATCTACATAAGGTTCATTAAATACATACATAATGGTATAACCCATATGCATAAGAGTAACAAAAAATTTATCCTACCAACATAATGTTTTTTAACTACATAAATGCAATATTCTCTCTATGTAAAGGTGAATCTGTTGATGTAGTGTAAGAAGACATTTCGAGTTTCCAAATTTCATCATCTATTTATCTAGATTCTTATATGGTATGAAGAATGAAAAAATGATAATTTAAGTCAATGGATCTCAATTGATGTAATAATCATGAAGATAAATATCATAAAAAAATAGTGTGATCTAAACTGAAGAAAATAAGAAAAAAGATTATTTGGGGAAAGTCACACTGTAGAATTCTCAAATTTCTATGCCATGATTCATTATAAGTGGGTGTTTTAATCATTTTGTTGGATTTCCATTACACCTATGAGAAAGGGGAATCCCTCTTGGGGAATATTTGTCCCTATAGTTAATTATTAAGAGGTCATTGTTTCCGACGCTTTCGCTGGGGCGAGCGCATCTGTCAGGTGGAGGAGGACGTGCAGCTCTTACCCCGCATTCCCTCTTTCTAAAGGCAGGCGGCATCCGCTCCTTTTTCAGTTACGTCTGCTCCTTGATCGAAACAGGATGATGGGATGTTGATTCTTCCTTTCGTGGATTCCTCCTTGAAACTTGTCAACTAGTCTGAGTCTCCCTTATAGATTATGTTGTGGTTCATGAATCTCATTATCGGTGCCATATCTTTGTGGATGCCGGTTAATTACACTACTTTCATCAGGACATTCCAAGGGGTCTTGACTTGGTATCAACCTTTGGTCAGAGTAGATGACAATGTAAGTCATGTTGGGGCATCTCTCGATGCATGGACATTGGGGAACCTGTATTCTTCCTCATAAGAGGGCATATCAAGGATGCAGAACCCGAGGCATCCCACGTCCAGTGTGGGGAATCATATTCCATAGGCATATATATGAGGTTTTCCTTAGGTTAAAATGTTTAACATAGGTTATTCCTCAAGTTTAACGTCCATCGGAGATGGATTAGACATATTAGAACACTGATTATAGTAGATCAGATGAAGGAACCCCCTGGACGGAATGCCGATATTGGGGCCGACACGTGGGTGGATTCATGGGAAATCGAGTGGAATGATCTCACCAAGATGTGGCATCGTGGTTAAATATTCGGATAGATGATGGAAGGTTTCGCGAGTAATATGGTGAATGGGATGGAACCATTATAGGGATGACGATGGTTTTGGAATTGAGCCTTGAAAAGACTTCCTACATATCCCTGTGGTACAGAATCAAAGTCCTTGTAGTTCGGATGGGGAATTTGGGGATTACGCTCTGAGGAGGCCCAAGGTGTTGGTGAACTGACGTGAAGATGGTCGGAATGATTGGGTGGTGGGCTTAAACCTCATGGAGGCTTCCTATGTACCATGCCTTGACATGGATCAAAGTCCCTGTAGTTCGGGTATGGGTTGGGGCTTACACTATGAGGCGGCTCAAGGTGGTGGGCTTGAACCTAATGGAGGCTTCCTACATACCATGCCTTGACATGGATCAAAGTCCCCGTAGTTCGGGAATGGGTTGATGCTTACACTCTAAGGCAACCCAAGGTGCTGGTGAACCGACGCGAAGATGGTCGAAATGAACGGGTGGTGGACTTGAACCTCATGGAGGCTTCTTACATACCATGCCTTGACATGGATCAAAGTCCCTGTAGTTTGTGTATGGTTTGGGGCTTACACACTGAGGCATCCCATGGTGGTGGTGAACCGACATGATGATGGTCGGAACGACCGAGTGGTGGGCTTGAAACTTGTGGAGGCTTCCTACGTACCATTCCTTAACATGGATCAATGTCCTCGTAGTTTGGGTATGGGTTGGGTCTTACACTCTTAGGTGGCCCAAGGTGTTGGTGAACCGATGTTAAGACGGTCAGAACGACCGGGTGGCAGGCATGAACCTTGTGGAGGCTTCCTACGTACCAGGCCTTGACATGGATCAAACTCCATGTAGTTCGATTATGGATTGGTGTTACACTTTGAGGGGGCCCAAGGTGGTGGTCTTGAACCTCGTGGAGGCTTCCTACATACCATGCCTTGACAAGGATCAAAGTCCCCATTAGTTTGGGTATGGGTTGGGGCTTACACTCTTAGCCGGCTAAAGGTGTTGGTGAACTGACATGAAGATGGTCATAATGACCGAGTGGTGGGCTTGAACCATGTGGAGGATTCCTACGTACCATGCCTTGACATGGATCAAAGTCCTCATAGTTTGGGATGGTGTTTAGGGATTACACTATGAGGCGGCCCAAGGTGTTGGTGAACGGACGTGAAGGTGGTCGGAACGACTGGGGGCGGCTTGATCCTCGTGGAGGCTTCCTACGTACCATGCCTTGACATGGATCAAAGTCCCCGTAGTTTGGGTGTGGGTTGGGGCTTACACTCTAAGGCGGCCCAAGGTGGTGGGCATGACCCTCGTGAAGGCTTCCTACATACCATGCCTTGACATTGATCAAAGGCCCCATAGTTAAGGTATGGGTTGGGTCTTACACTCTGAGGTGACCCAAGGTGGTAGGCTTGAACCTCTTAGAGGCTTCCTACGTACCATCCCTTGACATGGATCAAAGTCCCTATAGTTCGGGTATGGGTTGGGGATTACACTCTGACGCGGCCCAAGGTGGTGGGCTTGAACCTCGTGGAGGCTTCCTACATTCCATGCCGGGACATGGATCAAAGTCCCTGTAGTTTGGGTATGGGTTGGTGCTTACACTCTGAGGTGGCCCAAGGTGGTGGGATTGAACCTCATGGAATCTTCCTACATACCATTACTTGACATGGATCAAAGTCCCCATAGTTCGTGTATGGGTATGGAATTACACTCTGATGCAGCCCAAAGTGGTGGACTTGAGCCTCGTGAAGGCTTCCTATATACCATGACTTGACATGGATCAAAGTCCCCATAGTTCGGGTATGGGTTGGGGCTTACACTCTGAGATGACCCAAGGTGGTGGGCTTGAACCTCGCAGAGGCTTCCTATGTACCATGCCATGACATGGATCAAAGTCCCCGTAGTTTGGGTATGGGTTGGGTCTTACACTCTGAGGTGGCCCAAGGTGTTGGTCATGGTCGATGCTTCCTCTAAGATCACATGAGTCATTCTTAGTGTGAGAAACAAGAGATATCAGAGACTTGACAATCATGTCATGAAAGGTGCGTTCGTGGGAAGTTGGGTGGGGTTTACGTGCGGAGTGGCCCAAAGAGGAAACATAGGCTTACACATGGTCCACAACCCAAGAAGTCAGGACTTACACATAGATGGAGGCCCAAGGCGATAAAGCGCAATGAGAGAGGGATTTGGGACCAAAGAAAGGAGGAGCCCGGTGTCCATCCTACCTTTTTCTGGACCTGGGGACTAAAGATGAAAGGAGGAGCAGAGATGATGCCACCTATAAGTAAAGATAGGTGCTTACACTGAGATGGCTGCCCAGTTTCCACTATAGAGCGGCAATGGTGGATGAGGCTTACGAAAGGAAGATGCCCGGGTGCCGCTATAGAGCGGAAAAGGTAGATGGGGCTTACACATGGAAGCTTCCCGGGTGCCGCTATGGAGCGGCAATGGTGGATGAGGCTTATGCAAGGAAGTTTCCCAGGTGCCTCTATGAAGCGAAAATGGTGGATGGGGATTACGCAAGGAAGCTTCCCATAATGTCTTACTTCTGTCTGGCCATGAGGGCATCCAAATGCGCTGGTGGGTTGATGCCTTCACCTATGTGCTAGTGCACAAGCGGGATAATGTTGAGGGCATTGGAATTAGTCTGAAAAAAGGGAGATGAAAAGTGTGAATCACTTTCCCAATATTCAGAATGTAATGAGGGTGGCGTGGTGATGGAGGATAACTATTGACTGTGTTCGAAACACAGCATCCATATTGCCTTATCCCGAAATGGGGACAAACAAAAGAGGGTCGACTGTTGACTGTGTTCGAAACACATGACCTGACTCAAAGTGTTGTCCAAATCCTTCAGGGGTGTTGGCCCATGACGGTAGGTGATCCGATGCGGCATGGGACCAGGCCGTTAGGGGGTCCCTTCAGACATGGAAGTGGGTGATGATCCGAATGAAGGACACTCAAATCGTGAGGTGGAGTGATGGAATGTTTAAATGGATTCCAACGCTCTTGAAATTATGCCACTGTAATCATGGCATTAGGCATCTTATGCTTGGAGCGTAAGACATCTCTTGTTTGGAGCAAGAGGCATACTATATTTGTTAGATAGGGAGTACTACAGTTTATAGTCATGTAGTTAAGACTATTGGCATCTTATGCTTGGAGCATAAGGCATCTCTAGTATATAACATGATGCATCTTATCTTTGGCACATAGGGTTTACTACCGTTTATAGTCATGTAGACAGGATTGATGGCATCTTATACTTGGAGCATAAGTCATCTCTCGTATAGGGCAAGAGGCATCCTATGTTTGGATAATAGGTATTACTAATGTTTAAAGTCAGTAGAGTGGACTATTATCATCTTATTCTTGGAGCATATGGAATCTCTTGTTTGGAGCAAGAGGCATCCTATGTTTGGAACATAGGGATTACTACCATTTAAATTCATATAGATAGGACTATTGGCATCTTATGCTTGGAGCATAAGGCATCTCTTGTTTAGGGAAACAAGAATCTTTTGTTTGGAACATAGAGATTACTATAGTTTAAAGTCATGTAGATAGGACTATTGGTATCTAATGCTTGGAGAATAAGGCATCTCTTGTTTGGGGAAAGAGGCATCATATGATTGGAACATAGAGATTACAACAGTTTAAATTCATGTAGATAGGACTATTGGCATATCATGCTTAGAGTAGAAGTAATCTCTTGTCTAGGGCAAGAGGCATACTATGTTTGGAACATAGGGATTACTAGAACTTAAAGTCATGTAGATAGAACTATTGACATCTCATGCTTGGAGCATAAGACATCTCTTGATTGGAGCAAGAGGCATCCTATGATTGGAACATAGGGTGAACTACAGTTTATAGTTATGTAGATAAGATTGTTGGAATCATATGCTTGAAGCATAAGGCATCTCTCATTTGGATCAAGAGGCATACTATGATTGGAGAATATGGATTTCTATAGTTTAAAGTCATGTAGATAAGACTATTTGCATTTCATTCTTGGAGCATATGACATATCTTGTTTGGAGCAAGAGGTATCCTATGATTGGAACATAGGGTGAAATACATTTTATAGTCATGTAGATAGAACTGTTGCCATAAGGCTCTAAGAAATGGCTGGTGTTGGGACTTACGCAAGGGAGGCCCTTTCTATTTCAACCTGGTATATGAGATAATCGATGGGGTTTAGATGAGTTACTTGAGGAATGGTTTGACTCAAGGTACTCAAGGAATTGATAATGAGAATCTCAAATCATGACATGGGAATGGAACCAAGAGGAATATATCGACTCAAGGTGTTTCCCAGTGTGCGGAGGAGTATCTCAAATCATGGTATTCCATAGGTGGAAGGTGGGTGTGCAGAAGGGTGCAATGGAAAATCCCGACATCCTTGCCCGAAATGTTCGCAGTGTGACTCTCCATATTTCATGGGAATCATTGACGGTAGTGAAGGGACAGGCCCGGAGGGCCGAGACCACAGCCCGACACAGCCCACGAGCGGGGATGCGGGGGCTGCGCCCCCCATGGTATGGACTAGCGAGTGCAGGCTTGGATACTGTTGCACGCAAATAGGGAAGTCTTGGACACAATTGAGGATATTACACGGAAAACACCAGGTCAGCATGAAAATATGGGAGATGGGCTCAAAAAATGGGAGATGGGTGTGTAATAGGTGATGTGGGTGTGCAATAGGGGAGCGGTGCATGCAAAAGGGGAGGCAGTCATGAAATATGGGAGCCGAGCGCACAATACCGGACGCGAGCGCGCAATAATGTCACCAGTTGCACAATAGGGAAGGAATTGCACACAATATGGGTGTAGCACCGGTGTGCAAAACATTTGGACACCGTGTTACTGTTGTGCACAAAAATCATGCTTTGCATGCAAAATTGAGACTGTTGTCCCTTTTACACGCAAATGGGTTGTTTTGTGTGCACGATGGGGGTTTTATGAACGAACACATAATATTCGGGCTTACGCAGATTGGAGTGCCGGCTGACCCCTGGGGTCCTCCATGGATGAATGGCGGTGCACATGTATTTATAGTCAGAAACTCGGGAGTTGATGCACATAAAATTCCGTGCCTATAAAGGGTTTTCCGCATGCGAGGCGGTTCGTGTAAAATTCCACGCACGCAAGACGGTGTGCGTAAAATTCCGTGCGCGTGAGGCTGGGCACCAAAAATTCCACGCACGCAAGAAGATGCATGTAAAATTACATGCGTGTGAGTCGGTGCGTGTAAAATTCCTCCCGGGCAAGTGGTTTTCCACGCGAGATTCCCTTTTTACACATAAATCCATACTTTTCCCAAAAATCATCATGTATGGCCATTCCCAATAGCCCAACTTCGATCAGCCATAACTTTTGATCCGTAACTCTGTTTGGGCTCAACGACCAGTCAAATTGAAGCTTTAAGAACGAGCTACTCTCTAGGATCATTTATAGTAGAATTTGGAAAATTTTGGGGATGCGTTTTCCAATTTCAACAGTGATATTTTATTTTTCAAATGTGGAAGAAAAAATGGATAGTTATCCAAGGTAGTAGGTGTTTGAAAAGTAATTTTTCATATATATTCAATATACTAAACTATGGTGTCATGAAGATGGGAATTTTTGTGGGTGTTTTATATAGAGTTGTATAGGAATAAATATTTATAGGCTCATTATATTCCCCAAATGAAGATTCAATTCTGGTAGTTGGATGTATGAAAATGTACTTATGATTTAGTTATTATAGAAAGTTATTACATTTTTTATGAATATGAGAAAGAAGTGTTTTTGAAGAGAGAGATTATCTTAATCATAAGAATTCAAATTCAAATATTTATAAATTTAATATTATAGTTGGAATACTAAAAATGATTTAAAAATTGAAATATTATTATTCATGTGGTATTATGTGAATATATATTCTTTGAGGAAGGAGAGATACATGATGTGAGTGAATTCTGAATGAACTAAATAGGTGAGTTGGTCATGAAGTTAAGAGTTGAGGGAGGGAAATTATAATTCACTACTACTATTTGCGTAACATGTTGAAATATTTAACAATAGAGATTTACTTAGTATTGAAGGTGTTGCATGCAATACTGTACTAGAAAATAGAAGAGGTGAATTACTACTATTAAAGAACAAAAGAAGGAAAATATCTCAACACATGAACTTGATATTATTTATTGGTGATATAATATTCAGTTTTGTTTCTCAATTTAATTTTTTTAATAATGTGGGATTCATTCACTTTTTGGGATGCACAAAAATTATTAGGAGACTTGTAAAGAGAGTTCTAATTATTTTTCTCACTCAAAGTGGTTCACAATATTTTTCTAGTGGAATCTATGGTCAAACTTTTTTCTAGATCATGGAAAGGATTAGTTACTCACACAAAGTAATAAACCTTGTTAACTGATTATGATTTGTCTATGGGGATTGGGTGTGGTAAGACATCAAATAAATTCAAATTAATAAGTGATGAAGGCTTCTGAAAGGGGAAAACATTAAAATTGATAAATAATTGATTCTACCCCTTCTCAATGATTTCACTAATCCTATCAATCTACAATGTGTATCCAAACTATATAACATCCAAGGTGTTTCTAGTTAGGGGTGTATAACTGAAACATATTTTAAAAAATCATATGAACAAATAGTGTGACTTGCCTTAGTTATAAAAATATTAAAATTCCAAAATCCCCTCCCCTAATTTTAACTCCCTTTGAGCACATTTCTCCCCACTCGTATGATGTATATAAGAATGATACCTATATTTCGCTGTCTTCTCCACCTCTATGCTTCCAAGGCATTCGTTTTTCAAACATAAATTGTTTATTCAATGATAGATCTCATTTCCTTATTTCATCTCCTCTCCTTCTAATTTATTGTCTTTGATCTTACCTAGGGACCATGATGGGTGAACCCTAGGTTATTTGGATCATTTAATCATGTGATTTATTTGTATATATGGATTTTGAAGCTTAAATTGGGGAATATTCAAATGATTTTCATTCCACGTGGAACATTTAAATTGATTTATGGTAGGAGACTCTAGGAAAAGATCTTTGAAAATAAATCGTTGAATTACTTGAGTCTTCTAAACCCTATTTTATTATAATTATGTGTTTTTCTTGATTTTTTTGTGTCTTCAAAAATGTATTTTCAATATTTCATATGACATGTATTGGTAAAAAAAATTTTAATACCCTCTAGGTTTTTTATAGAATGCCTCAAAAATTTCATCATGAAAATCTCAATTTTAAAATGGGTGTTTGAGATATATAAAAACCATGAGTTTTTTGAAAAGTAACAATTGAAGAAATATACTTGGTTTTAAAATTAATTATATATTTGGATTATATTGTTTCATTGATACCCTTTAGCGTCCCTCATTTGTCATTATATATATATATATATATATTAATTTTGGTTTAATTCTTCTCATTTATATAGATCTTTTATAATATGTTAGTGTTTCATATGAAAAATTTAAAATGTATTTATCATGGAATTTATTTTCAATCTAGTTTGATTTTTTTTTTCAATTATTGATCCATAATTGATTTTAAAATAGGATATCCATTTTTTACCCTTAGTTAATGATTGAAATATTATTTGGAAAAAAGTTTTATGATTTGAGTTTTTAATGATGTATCAAAGAAAAATTTTCATTTTATAGAAGTGGGTTTAATCTTTTCATTTTCTTATACTATTCCAAGCCTGAAAGTTATATCAAGAATGTAAATTTTAGAAAAATGGAACTATTAAGGCCTGATTAGAACTTTATATATTTTCAATG
Organism: Viscum album; assembly: GCA_963277665.1. Lineage (NCBI taxonomy): Eukaryota > Viridiplantae > Streptophyta > Magnoliopsida > Santalales > Viscaceae > Viscum > Viscum album. The sequence goes on from OY728131.1 coordinate 369,036,082, forward strand.
TTCTACATGATTGATTTCTCAATTACATACTTACCTATTTTTTTAATCACATAAACCCAATAACATAGGTATAAAATAGTAGGAAATTTTAATGTGTATGGTTCACTATGCCTAGCATCAGACTATGTAACAACACTAACTAAAAAATATATGATATTGATATGGATTAAATATCCCTAGTACCCTATTTTAATAGGAATTTTGAGTACTCTACCAAGATATAATACACAATTTGAAATGGATTTATGTGATAACCAACAAAGTATTGGGTCCTAGGTTTCTCAGACTATAGTTTCTTTAAGGACAGCCCCGTAATGTAATTATTTTATTTATTCCTTTAATATTTTTGTTTCTAATGTTTCTTATATTTTCTTATTTGATTTTACTTATCTGGATTTTTCAACTAGTACATAATTTCCATAATTTTTATTTATTTATTTAATGTATTATATGAGTGTTTACTCATGATTTTATTTCATAGTGCTTTATTTTTGTTATGTCAGTTGTTATTTATTTTAGAAATTAACTCCACTTTAAATTATAGTTTTATCTTCTTGGTTATTTTTTGGTGTATCTAATTTTTTTAAATATGGATCATTTTACCTTTATCTTTCAGAAAAAGGGTATTATAAAGCACCATTTGAACTATCCAATTTATTTGAAATTTATTTTAATTATAAAAAAACATAAAACCTTGGTTATTCTTAATGGATCATTTTTTTATTTTTAATAGGATGAATTGAAGTGATGATCCCATGTGATTTTTTTAATAAAAATATCAAAATACCATTTAAAATATTATGTTTATACTATTTTAACAAGGATTAACTTTCAATGTGTCTATATGGGGTGTGAGGAGGTTACATACTTGGTTTCATGCTCCCACATATATATGATTTGAGTTTTGTTCTGGATCATGCCTTTAGATAAATACTTTTATTGGATGTTCCCTACTTAGTTTCTCATAAAGTAGGTTTTAAGGACAAGTTTAGATAATGAATATGAACCATGAAGATATTTTCATTTCAATATTTTAGGTATTATTTTATTATTTTGGTGTCATGTTTGTATTTGATGTTTTATATCTCTTCTATCTCATTTATTTTTTTGGTCATGATGTACTCCAATTATTTTATGGATGTGTGTTGGATGTTTAATCTTTATTAATTCTTATTTTGTTTTCTTTGTATTTTGGAACATATTAAAAGTTTTTCCTAGATATACGACTTAAAAATTTTTCATGATAAATTATAGGAAAGTTTCTTCTACTTATTTCTTTTATGTGGATTAGGTGAAATTCCTTAATTGTGTGTTTCTTTGATAAATGGAAACTAGTTTATATCATGTGTGTATTAGGAATTCCCTTCAGGACTCGTAATAGTTCAGCTCGAGTACCTAATATTGGGGTGCCCTGATTCAGTTTGTGAAAAAAATTGTATCATAGTTCCCTTTTCTATTTTTGATGTACTGGTGAAAATAATATAAAAATGTTTTAACTTAAGAGGTATATGTGGGAAGATCCTAGATATCTATCTTTTATTATAATCCTTAAGTTACCATGGTTTTCCATGTTTTTTGGTTACGAGATATGATTTTGAACTTCTTCCTCATTTATCTCTAATGAATTTGAATAATAATCAATTATGTTTTGGATTAAATTGAAATTTTATAAGCTGTTTCAAGGTTTTTCATGTTTTGTGTTAAATTTGGGAGAATAACTAGAGGTTTAAAGTTATACCATATGGTCTGAAAACCATATGGTGGTTGTGCACTTGTTTTTAAACTTCTAGTTGTAGTTTCAGGGTTTTCACAAAATCAGCAAAACCATACACAACTTGTAACCACTCCTTAAGTTTTATACTAGAGACCTTTCACTTTTAGGTATCTATATGTCATTATTGTTTACTATTTGAAATTATTTAAGGAGAGTTAATGATATTTTTTCCATTATTTGATATTTATTTGATATTTTTTGGGAAACCTAATCTACATAGTAAATATATATTTTGGAAGTAATAGATGAATTTTATAAATATTATTTAAGTGAGTTAATATGATTATGACTTTCAACATGTTTTTAATAAATGAATTTTGAAATTTAAAAGTTTTTAAAATGGAGTTTCAAAACTTATAATGAGGTTTTATTAATTATTTAAATGGTATAGATGTTTTAGACTTTTAAAATGGTTTCAATATGAAAATTTTAAAATTTTAAAATGATTTTAAATGGTGTTAATTAATTTTAAAACTAATGGGAATTATCTTAAATCTTCATTTTGAGATAAGATTAAATAATAAGTGTCATGGATTATTTTTTATGGTAAATAAAAATATTTAATGGTGAAATATTGGTTTTAGAATTTTGAAAACATATTCCCAAAATTGGGTCAAAATGAGTTTGGAATCTTGGATTGATCTAATGATTTATAATGGGATTTCTAATTTTTCTTCAATTTGAATCCTTATGAGATATTGAGGACTTTCTACCTTGGTTTTTTTGTTTGGATTAGTGGGTCTTCATATTGGTATGAGATGAATTTTGGATATCCATGATTTATTCTTGTGTTTCATAATTATAAATTATCCCTCCCAAAAAAGTTTTGGTTGATCATTGAGATTTTATATTTTGGGATGTTTCTCATATTAGTGTCTCATGTGCTATATGATCCTTTTAGTTTTTCTAGCCCAACCAATCTTTAGTGGGAGTGGTGGATTTATTCATTTCTTGGTTTTTATCCTCACTCAAGAGTTCAAGATTATATTTTCTTATCTTTTATGGACCTAACCATGATCTTAGTTTGGAAGTGGATTCATCTAGTCTGATTATGGTTAGATGATATATTCAATGGTCTTTGGTAATGGAATTAAATATGACAAGGAAACCAATAAAAAGTGATTCCTATACTTATTATTTTAGTATAAGTCCCCTATCTTGAGATAAGTTGAGTTATGATGAATCTAGGATTGAGAGTTATGATATCCTTGAGAAAAATTCCCATTCTATTATCATCCTCTTATGATTTTGTGTTATTTGGTGAATTTTTAGTGTGGTTATTAAAGATATTTAAATCTGTATCATTTGAAAAAAAAATCAATCATCTTATCATTTCTATGAACAATTCAGTCCTCTCAACTATTCGATGAGTTATTAAATCACCACTAGGATCTAGGTAGTAGTTTAATTGAGCCTATTTGGAATATCTCTCTTTATTTTTTTCTTACCACCATATTCCTCCATTACAGATATAAAATGTTGTTTTTAGACCCCACTATGCTAGAGATGTCCTTAAATGGTGGGGAGACCTATCATAGGTCTTGGATTTTGATTTTCTATATTTCAGATACCAGTATTCATGTAGTGGGTCTACTATGTCTTAGAAGTGTATGGTGTTTTTATGGATTTTTAGAGGTATTTTTATCAGTATTTTCCAATGTCCTGGATGGTTTAGAAGTTATGTGTTCTAGGTCCCCCCTCCCATGTTATTTTTTTGAGTTTTAATGTCCGCAATTATTTATTGATTTTTTGGGGTAGAAAGAGTTACGATTGGGAGAATTGTCACACTATGACCTTTTTTTTCCTTATTATTTTATTTATTTATTAGTATTGAACCTTGTTACTAAGTTTTGGGTTAAATTCCATTGGTTTTTTTAAAATTTAAATGTTACAATTCTAGGAACATGGTTGGACCTTGGGTATAGATAACTATATGGTCTACCCATACAAAAGCTACAATTAATTATTAGTTCTGAGTTACCAAATTGGTGTATAGTTTGAAAAAACATGAAAAAAAGTTGTGTTACTTCTTTAGTGTGTCCAGTGAGGCAGACAAGGTTAACACAAAATTTTTTAATTCATGCATCCAAGCTATTTGACATGTCTAGGTTTTAAAAACAAGGAAATTTTGTAAACTACCCTCCCCTATTTTAACCCCCTTGATCCCTTTTCTCCCCACACATGAAAAACAACCAAGGTGGATCCCTAGGTGTAGATACATCCTCCTCATATATGATTCCAATGATCTCCTTACTCAACCATCATTATTTTCTTCAAGGATATGGATCTTATCCATCCTTCATTTCCCCTCCATATTATTTTTATTCCTTCACATACCTAGTGGCCATGGGAGCTAAACCGAAGCTCATGAGGGCTTGTTTAATTTTTTGATTTTTGGTTCTTAGTTATTTGGAATATTTTTTAAGGAATGTTATAGAAATTTCCATTAAAAAACATGTTTTTTGTTGGATTTAGGTATATTTCTCTCTATTATTTGTTTTAAAGAGGTTAATTTTTAGTGAAAAGGGGTCTTCATGTCAATGGTTGCAAGTTATAATGAGTAGTGGCCTTATGGTGGGTATAAAGCTACCACTAGCCTACCATTGGAATTCCTGTAGGTTTTCATGTTTTTGCAGAATACACCAACCATACGGTGTGGCCCACTAGCAACCCAGTTCACCTAGTCTAATGGTGCATTATATATACACCATTTGATTTTAATCCCACTTAGTTTTGACCTAGTTTATTTCCAAATTCGAATACCAAATCTCCAAATTTGAATTTGGGACCTCTCCCCTTGTCTATAGAGCTCTCCCATTCATCTCTCTTTGGTTCATTAATGTTGGACCGATTTTAGGATGCTAGAAAATTATGTTTTCTATATATATACACAATTTTCTTCTTTATTATTTAGAGATGAGAATGTAACTATGATAGATATATGTTTTCTATGATTGTATGTTGTAAACTTCTTCATTTGATCATAAATTGGTGAAAAATTTAGCATTTTGAAGACATATCTTGATCATATCAATATCCACCATAAATTATAGATGTTTTATGGGTATTTTTTTGTGAATCATATTCCTATATCTCTTCTTTAATTGTTTATTAATGATAGAACTATAATATGTTAACAATCCTTAGGTAGATTTGTGGGGGATTTGATGGGTCAATGAAATCATTTTAAGTAGAGATTAATTCCTCATGAACAGTGGATGTTTTTAGGTATGATTATTTAGATAAATCATATTGAGATATTATTCTTACTTAGTCTCATATTGGACCAATTTTACATTGAAGGATTACTGGTGGATAGATTTATATTGCTTTGACCTGAGGTTCGCTACTAGAATTGAAAAGAAATCCATGATTCATTTATGAATCAAAAATATATATGTTGAATTTAATTCCCCTACTTCGACATCATTTAAAAATAGTTCCATTGAAATAATTCAAGATGTGTGAATTATAGAACATCCTTATGGATATGGTTCTTCTCATGTATCTAATTCTAAACTTAATTCTTGATGAACTAGATCTGATTTAGGCATACTTGATGTTCGATCAAGTTATCCATGGTTGTGAAATAAACATTAGGATTTAATACTTTTATGAAATTTTATATAATTCATAAAAAATATTGAGAGAGGAAGTTCATAAATTTTTGATCCCCTTTTATACACTTGTTTTATTATGTAAAATCACGACTGGTCATCCATTAAATAGTGCTCCAAGCTGGTGGGTCACATGGCCTCATACACCGCTCCCCATATGTCAGTGGGTACTGAATATTTTTGAGGGTATATGTAATATCCTGGGGAGACTATACTCTAATGATCAGAGTAACATAGTGTTATCACAAGTGAATAAATAAGCATAATAATAATATAAATCAGTGATAGAAGTTAAACATCCAAATTTTAGTAGTAGTAAAGAAAGATAATAGAAATATCATATAAAAATTAGTATACCATGTATCTTTAAAAAATAAAATTAAATACATGATAATAGTCATATGACACCATAAATGTATCATGAAACAAAAAATAAACAAAAGAAGTATCTCTCGATAGCATGACGATCCATAGCTCAGTTCTGTGTTCCCTTGGTCCAAATAAATGATCAATTAATCATCAGTAAGTGTGTGCTTTCCCCATTCCCTACCTATATCCATGAAGTATATTTGGGATCCTAATGGTTTCCTGAATATGGTGGCAGATCACACATAATAGGCCACAAAAAATGGTGTCTATAATAAGTCCATTATTTTTATATAAGATGAAGAAGTGTGCAATATATAACAGAAATAAAGTGATACATGTAAGTGTGATACTATCTAGCCTACTAATGCCCACTATAAATAGTAATCATAAAAAGGTACATATTTAAATCTTGGTAAAGCATCCACTTTGGACTATGCCAAGTAGTCCAATGTCAGTCCTACAAGGTCCAGATGCAAGGTATAAATTTACCAAGACATCATCATTGAGTCCATGGAGAATCTCTATAGTTAACTCGATAAAGACTAGGTGGATCACAAGGATCACGGACAGGGTGGTCCAAGAAATATAGATCCAAGGAGTAGAAATTTCCCTTGAATCCAATTTAATCAGTATCGAAGGGGTATAAATGTCCATGGAATCTATAGTAATCTCAGATACATGGAGTAGAAATTTCCATGGAATCCCAAGCCATCCTTAGTGTCATGATGATCCATCCATCATCAACATGATTATATAAGGAAAAAGGTCAGTAATTAACTATTTATCTTATCATTTAAACCATTTCATATTCATACACAATCCATTAGTTAATCCAAATAATTCCATATTTTCCATTTTTACAATTTAACCATTTTAATAACATGTAATCACATGGAAACAAGGCATAATCCCTGTCCTAATATCTCATTTAATTCATTGAGTATCCATCTAAGATAGCGATCTCACACTAACCAAAATTGGTGGTATATCATGGGAATTATACATAAACATACCTCATGGGTAGTCTATGTTGAATTTGATGACCACCAACTATCACATAGTGCTTAGTAGGATACCTAATAAGGTTCTAATAATTTAATCAAGGAATTCTGTTAATTTTATGAGAAATTATGAAAATTAAAATGTGTGAAACAATTGAAATGAGATATAAAACAAAAATATACTACTGGGAAATGTATATACTACATAAATTATGTCTATGGTAGAATATCTATCTAGTATCAGGTCCTAACTCGATTTAGATTGGACTAAAACGGAAGAACTGACTAACTCGTTGAAAAACACCATTAGATCCAACACTAAAATAATGTCTTTGATTGTAAGAATAAAAGTGAAAGGTGAAAGAGGAATGTATAAATCACTAGCACAGATCCAATGAGATGAAAATATCTCGAAACAGATGTAAGATGGGTGATTCCTTTAATCTCTAGGTTGAAGGTTTGAGAAGAGCTCCCACAAGAGAAAATCAGTCTCACCATTGGAGAAATTAGGAATAGAGGAGGAGGGAAAACCATTTAAGGAATTAAGGTAAAATTGTCCATTTAACCTATAAAAACTAGTCCTCACGCTTTGGCTATATGGTTGGACAAACTGTACAACAACTGTGTACACCTCTCAGGATTAATACCCCTCCTTGAATGGCTGATGTACATGGTTTGGGAAACCATGTGCAAAAGTGGTATTTCAATTTTCAAAACTACATCAACCTTTAATGGGATTCTGACACTAGTTTCAAGGTTTCCTAAAAATTTTCATTCCTTGATAGTGGACTAGAACAACTTTCATATTTTAATCCAATTGTGTGGCATGATATGTACAATTTCTACTTACCATGAAATCCAGTTTCCTTTTCCAAAATCATAGGTTCCAGGATTCAAAAACATGCCGAACACCCCAATTTCTTCCATATCCTCAATATTAATTTAAATTATGTCAAAACGTAAGAGTTAAACAAAAAATTAATAGATCTATAAATCATAGAAAAACTTGACATCTTACAATCTCCTCTTCTTAAGGAAACTTTTCCCCAAGTTACTCTTCTATAAAAGCATCTAAAAAGAGATTTGGCCACTGATCATATATATATCCCTCTCTCTCTGAGGTATCATCTTGCACATTTACATGCTACCATAGAAGCAAATATAAAGGAATCAACCTTTATTAGATAATTTTCATGCTTAAATCAATGAT